>CM065593.1:105267299-106534511 GCA_033119425.1 Bufotes viridis | reverse complement strand
TACAGTACATGCTTTAACATTTTATGGCTACAAAACGCATTTTCAAAATATTATCATAATAGAGGATCCGGAGTTAATGGAGAAGGTTACACCATTCTGGACCTACATCTATGAGTCATAATGAAGAGCATCTCTTGCACATGTAACCTTTTATTTCTTTAGGTGTTGGAGCTACGAATCACATGCAGATTATCATCTTACTAGTGTGTATGTGCTATCCTCAACACCCGGAGAACCAGTATTCTGAAAACTAAATTATATTGAGGATCGGAGCAGCCACAGAACATGAGTTTTCATATGAAGAACTGTGCATTGTTTTCTCTTTCTGAGAGATGCAGGTTTATCAAATCATAAAGAATGTGGCAGAGCGCCACCTGCTGTTTCATTAGTGGAATCTTTATACAAAGTAAAAATAAGTTCTTTTGTGTTTCAAAATATACGCAACCTGGTTATTGTACCCATCTTAAAACACATATCACAGGAAAAGGCTAAAGCGTAACTTTTCAAAAAGTGTTTGAAATATGTGCCAAAATTTGGGTTTTACAACAACATTTCTGCATTTCCTGTGCATTTTCTTCCGGCAAAGGAAAAACACACAGCAGACTTAGGCTATTTTCACACTCGCGCTTTGGCTTTCCGTTTGTGAAATCCGTCATAGAGTCTCAGAAGCAGTCCAAAACTGATCAGTTTTGCCCTAATGCATTCTGAATGGAAAAGGATCCGCTCAGAATGCATCAGTTTGCCTCCGATCGGTCACTATTCCACTCTGGAGGCAGACACTAAAACACTGCCTGCAGCGTTTTGCTGTCCCCTTGACGAAACTTAGCCAAACGACTCAATCTGACACAATAGAAAACGGATCCGTCTCCCACTGACTTTCAATGTAGTTCATGATGGATCCGTCTTGGCTATGTTACAGATAGCGCAAACGGATCAGTTCATGACGGATGCATGCGGTTGTATGATTGTAACTGATCCGTTTTTGCAGATCCATGACGGATCCGCCCAAAACGCGAGTGTGAAAGTAGCCTTAATTCACATATTAGTACAAATGTTCTTTTTTCAGATTTTTTTAATTTTCTGAACACTATTATAGGGGCCATCTTGCCTGAGCTCTTCTTAACAGCATTTACAAAGCTTTAAAAAATTGCTTTATGGCAGCCACATGGGCCATAGACACAATAGCCTGGAGGGGACCTCATTGAATTAAGCCTTATTCACACATTCGTGCCCATGCTTAAATCCATGAAAAGGTGGTCAGGGTCAGGGATGCCTCCGTGAAGATGTCAACGATGATTCCGTGATTGATGTGTCCGGTTTTTGCTCTCCGTGTGTCATCCGTGTTTCACTGACCCTGAACAGCTGGAAAATAATTTTCAAAGTATCTCTTCCTAATGATCCATGAAACACGGGTCTGTGGTTTTCACGGACCCATAGACTATAATGGGCGTGATGGATGGATCCATGAACATGGACAAAATAGAGCATGCATCCGTGCTAAAGAAAAAAGGACCTACGGACCATGCTAAAACACTGTTGTGTGAATACACACATTAAAATGACGTATGAATGAGGCTTTACATGGTGAAGTTTTCTAGGCATGCTCTGTGCCCTGTGCAGAAGTTGTTGTACAAGGAAAGAACAGATAAACTATATAACTGCAGTAAAGTGATCTGTACAAACCAAGAAGTGGCGCCTATCATAAGACATAGTGGCCAGTGTGAAAACTGCAGGACATGGAAAATTAAAAATAACATCATCAAAAATTATTTAAAAATATGTTAAACAGAAAAATGTTATTTTAACAGCAGGTCATTTTCTGATGACACATCCCTTTAAATTACCTTAATGTAACTCCAGTTTATAATTAATGTAATACAGTTTTGCTATGTGTTTTCCCTTTACTAGAAGAAAACGCACCATAAACACAGGTATGTTTCAAAAACCGCATGCTTTTTTGTGCTTTTCTTTTCTTTTTCTTTGTTTTGCTGCACCAAGACTTGTGGCAGCACCTTTATGCTGGGGCAACACTTTTTTTTACAACTTTTCATTGATTTTAACTATTGAGCTGCAGCTGTAGTCCAATGCAGTAAATTGACTTGTATACAATGTTGCACGCTGCACTCAGTTTTTAAAGAGAACCTGTCACCATAAAATGCAGTGCAATCTGCATGCAGCAGGTGATAAAGCAAGAGGAGCTGAGCGGATTAATATATTCTGTATTTTTGGACTATAAGACGCAAAAGTGGGGGGAAATTGGCAGTGTGTCTTATAGTCCAAATGCTAATGACCACTTCCATTATGGAAATGGTCATCAGCATGCGGGAGACGTGGAGGAGTGATGAGGGAAGCGCTGCAAGGCTGTACTCACCCACTCTGGTCTTCTTCCATGCCCCACTCTGTACTCCGTCCTGATTGCATAAAGCATCAGGGTGTAGTGCATTTATGTGCGCACTATGACCTCAACGCTGTGCGAAGTCAGGCCCCAGTGCAGCGCAGGCTCGACAAAGACCAGGGAGGATGAGTGGATCAGCAGAGTGGAGACACTGTCCAGAGCAGGAGAAGTAAGTTTATTTATTTTAAGGTCTGATCTGAGGCTGATGGAGCAGCCCAATCTGAGGCTAATGGCGGAATCCGATCTGAGGTCTGATGGGGGTCTAAGCTGAGGCTGATGATTGTCTGAGCTGAGGCTGATGTAGGTTGGGGGGGCTTGATTGGGGTCTGATCTAAGGTTAATGAAGGTTAAGATTTCTGATCTGATGCTGATGGAGTTTGGAGGTGTGATTTTTGGGGCCTGATCTGAGGTTTGATGAAGAAGGGTAGTCGGATTTGCGGGTCTGATCTGAGTTCTGATGAAGATTGGGGGTCTGATCTGAGGTCTGATAAAAATATTTTTAATATTCAATTTTACCTTCTATAAAATATTTTTATATTTATATTTACCTTCTCTAAATCCTGAGTGCGTCTTATAGTCTGAAAAATAGTGTTGTTTTACGGGTAAATATTTACTAAAACTTGCAATTTATACATTAAAATATCTGCTCTTTCTGAGCTCGGTTGTACACGGGGGCCGTTGAGTCAATGATTGATAGCAATGGCCAGAGTGGGACTGACATTCAGCCCCGGCATTTTAAAACAGACAGGTCTACTTGCTGTGTGGTAAATTATAGGTGGATGCTCCAGTCATATCTCCCAATCCAACGTTTCACCCCAAACCCTTTTCCCAGTCGTAATGGCAAATTTGGATGCTCTTTCCTCATCTTCTCCATTGAAGCCAGGATGCCACACCAATTTCTTTCAACCACGTCTCGCCTCTGCAGAGTTTACTACACAGACATCGTAGATTCATCACTTTTCCATCTTCCTCTCCCTCCAACAGTGTTATCCTGCTGCTACCGTGCCCGCTATGCTCTCCAGTGCTGCTCAATCACTATATTGAAGAAATACCAGTAGCATACAGATAGTCTCCTTATACTAATAGTGCTCCCAAATGTCCCATGAATTAAAATTCTCTCCCAGAATGCACTCGTTACTAATAGTGACCCCTACAACAATGATGGTCCTTGAGAGTCCTCTCCATAGTATGCCCAATAATAATGCCTACTATAGTACCCCACTAGTAATAATTACAGATGAGCAAAGTTTGGAAAAATTGGATTCGGCAACTTTGCCGAAGCTAGCCAAGAAATTCACATATGTCATGGCAACTGAGGAAATGTATGGAGCAGGCTGCTGCAGTGAGCCAGCTCCATATGCAGAAGTTGCTGACTGTATCATACAGAAAACCTCCGACCACAATGACGGGGAACGGCGATACTGCCGAACCGTATCATTTAACCCCTCAGATGCCGGGATCAATGACAATCGCGGCATCTGTGAGGTAAGGCAGTGGGATGTGGCTCTCTCTGCCCTTGAATCAAACCCCCATAGTGAAATCTTGGGGCTGGCCCAGGAACGTAGCTAACGGCTCATAGGCCCTGGTGCAAGAGTTCAGCTTGGGCCCCCCTTCCCTCAGTGCTTTGTGTATCTTCTTATGCGGCACAAGGGTCTTTGGGCCCCCTCAGGCTCCTGGGCCCGGTAGCGACTGCTACCTCTGCACCCCCTATAGCTACGCCCATGGGCTGGCCTGTAACTGCTGACTGTTCTCACAAAGTTTATCTTCTCACAAAGCTATCATTACTTGGCTAGCAGAAGGACAAGCAAAAGCAAGAGACTGGTTCAAGACAGACAGGTGAGTCAACTATTCCAGTACAGCTGGATTGTTGGTCAAAACTTGACCGTTGGCTGGCCTGTTGCTGCGGCTGCTACCACCCCCCTTCCCCTTTCTTCTGCTACTTGTGCTGGCTCCAGCAACATTTTTGCCACTGCTTATTCTTTTGATGGGCCCAGGAAACTGTCTGTTAGCCATAGTGTACAGTAACTGTATCACTAAAAGAACAGATTAACTTTAAATATTGGTGCAGTAGAACGTAATGCACACAGCGATATATTACACCTGCCTTCAATACTGAGGAACAGTAACTGTATCACTAAAATAACGGATTAACTGAATGTTGGTGCACTAGAACATGATGCACACGGCGATATAGTACACCTGCCTTTAATACGGAGGCACTCTAACCCTGAGTTCACACCTGAGCGTTTCTGAGACGCGAGTTTTAGTCGCGCGTATTACAGCGCGTTTTTGCAAAAAGGAAACGCGCGTCATACGCGAGTTCGTGACTCTGGAGACCAATTGAAAAAGGCATATCTACACTTTAACGCGTGTTAAACGCGCGTTTTCCGCGCGTTTTACTTGCGTTCCCATTGAAGTCTATGGGTGCAAACGCGCGACAAAATGCCCCAAAGAAGCTCAAGAACTTCTTTGAGCGTAGGGCGTTTTACAGCGCGTTCAAACGCGCTGTAAAACGCTTAGGTGAGAACCATGCCTATAGGGAAACATGAGTTTTCTCCTGTTGAGCGTTTTACAGCGCGTTCGAACGAGCTGTAAAACGCGCAAGTGTGAACTAAGGGTAAGGCCTCTTACAAACGGGCGTCACGTTTGACGCCCGGGTAAGAGGCGGGTGCGTAGCGGGAAAATGCACAATTTTTCTGCACGAGTGCAAAGCGTTTTAATGCGTTTTGCACGCGCGTGCGAAAAAACGGCATGTTTGTAAGCAGGTGATTGGACCATGTGACCCCGTGATGTCACTGAAGGTCCTTCACCCCCTTCCTGGCTGAATACAGAGCAGGAGACCGGTAACCGGCTGCAACGCGATCAAATGGAGGGGGTAAGTTTATGTTTTTATTATTTTTAACCCTCTAGTGCCCTTTTTACTTTGCATTCTCTATTGAGAATGGTATTATTTTCCTTTATAACTATGTTATAAGGGAAAATAATAAAGATCGGGTCCCCATCCCGATTGTCTCCTAGCAACCATGCGGGAAAATCGTACCGCATCCGCACTTGCTTGCGGATGCTTGCGATTTTCCCGCAGCCCCATTCACTTCTATGGGGCCTGCGCTGCGTGAAAAACGCACAATATAGAGCATGCTACGATTTTCACGCAACGCAGAAGTGATGCGTGAAAATCACCGCTCATGTGCACAGCCCCATACAAATGAATGGGTCCGGATTTAGTGCGGGTGCAATGCGTCCTCCTCACGCATTGCACCCGCGCGGAAAACTTGCCCGTGTGAAAGGGGCCTAACTGCATCAGGGAAATAACAGATTAACGCTGAATGCCATTGCACTAGAATGTGATGCACATGGCGATACACTGTCCCTGCACACTCCTTCTTCAAAAATCTTTTCAAAAAACAATTTGCACGTTTCTCCCTATGTTCAGCTCACAGGACAAGGGTGGAGACCGTGTGGGATGAGGGTTTTACAGGGCTGAGACATCACAGGGTATGTGGCTGGCTGCACAACATTATGGGTCATATCATGTTCCCAGGCTTCTTACTTTCACTTTTAAACACATGCAGCCATTTTAGGAAAAACTGATTTGTTACCACAAAATTCGGATTTGTTGTGAATTTAAGTTTTCCTAAACTTCAGACCGAATTGCACTTTGAATGCTTTGTTCAACACTAGTAACAATGCTCCTCAAACTGTCCCAGTAAGAATAAGGCCCCCAAAAGTGCTCCCAGTAGCAATAGGCCTGAGCCACAGGGAAATATAGGATGGGCTTATACAGGTTATGAGCACCATATTACAGCTAAATCTGAAAAGTGAGAAAATATCTAATATTATAACCGAATAATTCTGATTTAACAAAATGAGAAAAATTCCAAAATTCCTGTGGCATATGTTATTGATATTTGAGAACTATATAGGTCAACTAAGACTTCCATCACCATACAAAGATGTAAAACTAGAAGAAAAGTAAGTCACAGAAATCTTCTATAAATAATACTTGACAGCTGGGAATCAGTGATTTTATAATACACATTTTTCTCATAACCAGTGACGTGAAGACATCAGAATTCCACAGATACAGCAAAATCTCAGCTTTCTATTTAGATAATCCTGTGTTTTTTATCATTATATTACTACCATCCATTGACTTGCCTGTGGTATTGCATCTGCAATTGCAAAGTAAGTACCTGAAATAGAAATATGTTATACATGGTTCCAATGAATGAAGTGTTAAAGTGCAAAAAAATTTTAAAAAACTTGCAGCTTGTCTAGCTAGATTTCTATGTTGGGGAAGTTATACAGAACTAGGTGTCACAAAATAGCATTGTATGGGAAAAAACACACTAAAACCCATGTTAAATACATCACCGTTTTTCCTTTTTTTCTTTGTTTTTATGTTTTTTTTTTAAACAAGCAGCTTCATTGGAAAATTTGTAGTTTGGTATCTTGTGGTTTTTCCTTTTAAAATCATTGGAGGAACAAAGGGGGGTCATTTATGAAGCTGAAATATGACTATATCAGATGTGCTTCAGGCGCAGGTTTCGGCACAACAGTTTGTTGCGCCGCAATCTGCGACTTTTCCCCCGCTCACCCCAGGTCTATAAAAAAGTGGGTGTAGCATTGGGGGGGGGGGAGGTGATGGGCCATCTGTTTCAGGCGTAGAAAAAGGTCTAAATGTAAGACAGTTTAGAAGCTGTCTTACATTTAGGAGCGGCGGTGGATCTGCCGAAATAATGGGGAATGCCTCTTAATAACTCCGGCAGATCCACCGCCAGCGCAGGGGTTTATGAAGACCGGCATCTGAAATGCCAGTGGTAACAAATGACACCCAAAATGGCCATATCAGGGGAACCACAATCCAGTGGCGTACACACAATCTATGGGGGCCCGGTGCGAAACTGATCCATGGGGTCCCCTCCCTGTCACCCCCCCCCCCCATTTCTGAGAGCGCTGCTAATGGCCATTTCAGCCCCAGTTTACTACTAAAATTAAACGTTTTGGCTAAATAAAGTACCGGTATATTACAAAAATGTAACCTATCACTTGCCGTTTCCGTGTGGCTAATCCGCTGCGTGAATGAGTGCCAAGCCCCGCTCCAAACAGCAGAGACACAGAGCACTAACATGATTGATAATGCTCCGTGCCTCTCTGTGATCTTTTAACTACAAAATCACAGTGACAACTTTATCTCATTGTGATTTTGTAGTAAAAAGATCACAGAGACGCACGGAGCATTATCAATCCTGTTAGTGCTCTGTGTCTCTGCTGTCTGGAGCGGGGCTTGGCACTCATTCACACAGCGGATTACCTGCACAGGATCCGCTCGTGTTAAAGAGCCCTAACCCCAATGCATGGCTACACTCACCCAGTCCCAACTAATAAAATCTGGTCCTACCTCATCCAGAGTGTCGCTGGTGTCGGCATGATGTCCGCTGGATCCAGAACAAGGTCCCTGTGGTGAGAAAAAAAGAATAATCACATCAGGAAGGGATGGTAACTGCCCCTGTGAAACTACCAGCAGGGGGCGCTGTGCTGGCCTGTAAGACTGAGCCATGCCAATGTACAGCAGGGTAATCTAGTGCTACCACATAGTACTAATGCCCACCTTGAGGCCCCTCACAGTACTAATGCCGACCTTTGTTCCTGTAACAGTAGTTATACTTAGATATGTGCCCCCTCACAGTAGTTATGCCCAGTTATGTGTCCCCTCACAGTAGTAATGCCAAATATGTGCCCCCCCCCCCACAGTAGTAATGACCAGAATATGTGTCCCCACAAAGTAGTTATGCCAGATTATGTGTCCCCTCACAGTAATATGCCCAGATATGTGCCCCCTCACAGTAGTAATGACAGATTATGTGTCTCCTCACTTTAATATGCCCAGATATGTGCCCCCTCACAGTAGTAATGCCAAATATGTTCCCCTCTCACAGTAGTAATGCCAGATTATGTGTCCCCTCACTGTAATATGTCCAGTTATGTGCCCCCCTCAAAGTAATATGCCCAGATATGTGCCCCCTCACAGTAGTAATGCCAAATATGTTCCCCTCTTACAGTAGTAATGCCAGATTATGTGTCCCCTCACAGTAATATGCCCAGATATGTGCCCCCTCACAGTAGTAATGCCAAATATGTTCCCCCTCACAGTAGTAATGACCAGAATATGTGTCCCCTCACAGTAATATGCCCAGATATGTGCCCCCTCACAGTAGTAATGCCAAATATGTTCCCCCTCACAGTAGTAATGACCAGAATATGTGCCCCTTCACAGTATTTATGCCCAGTTATATTCCCCCTCAAAGTAGATATGCCCAGATATGTGCCCCCTCAGAGTGGTTATGCCAGATTATGTGCCCCTTCAAAATATTTATGCCCAGATATGTACCCCCTCACAGTAGTTATGCCACATTATGTGTCCCTCACATTAGATATGTCCACATATGTGCCCCTCACAGTGGTTATGCCAGATTACCTGCCCCCTCACAGTAGTTATGCTTTCATATGTGCCCCCTCAATCCTCATAGTTATGCCTTCATATGTGCCCCCCCTCACAGTAATGCCTGATTAGATGCCCCCTCAAATTAGGTATGCCCCCCCTCTTGCCCTTTGCTCCAGTCTGCAGTCTTAGAAAAAAAAAAAAAACATACTTACCTTCCTCCCTGATGACAGGCTCCCTCACTCATAGCGGTGCTGGCTGTGCTGAAGGCAGATTCCCGGGTTTTCAGATCTCCTCCCACAGCCAGCAGCGCGATCTGGGGCCAGCAGGGGGAGCTCCTGAGCTGTGAAGATCAGTGGAGCAGGGATGAAAGAGGTTTCCCTGCTTCACTACGGAAAAGAAATGCCGACCAGCCGGGTGTGAGTGAGTGCGCCCCCCCACCCCACATTATACATGTAATGGAGGGCTCTGTACTTCATGCTGGGCCCCATCAGAGCGCTCCATTACATGTGAGTACAACATGATTTAGGGTAGCCTGCTGGCCTGGGGAGTGGGTCCACCGGCGGCTGGGCCCCCTGGAGTGCCGGGCCCGGTCACAACTGCGACCCCTGCGACCCCTATATGTACGCCACTGCCACAATCCTACTTTACTAATTGCCCCTCCCTCCTTTATTGAAGCTGTAGCTGGTAAAGCAGTTGATGGTCCAGCCCCAGTAACTGAACTCCCTATCCCCCCCAAAAAGGAGTCTTCAGCCTTGGAGGTGACATCTACTATATTATCTGTACTCAGAGTTATCGCCAAATTATCTGTAGTCTTACATAGGATAAGTGTCAATACAGTTAAAAGTTGTCTATCGCTGCAATTAGTATGGGGAAGCAGAATTTAAAAGGTTTGTCCTGGCAGCATAGCTTTTTACATGAAAATACAGAATCAAATCAAAGCTAAATATTTCTGAGGTCAGCGTCTCCACCTACGCCCTATGTTTCCCTCAGACAGTATAGCAAATGTAATACTCGAAAAAGAGTGCAACATCTGCATTTCCGTCAAACTTGCACTTTATCAAAGCGGTTCTCCGCGCTCTCCTATATTGATGACCTATTCTCAGCAGAGGTCATCAATATCAGATCAGTGGGGGTCCGAGACCCAGCACCCCAGACGTTCAGCTGTATGAGGAGGTGAGCAGGAAGAGTGAAAGGGAGACGGCATGTGTCTAGAGATGAGCGAAAAAGTTCGGCTTTCGGGTTGTGGTAATCGCCGCATCCCGTTATGGATTCCACTACCGCGGACTATCGCGGCATATGGAATCCATAAGGGGCGGCTTCCACCAACCCGAACTGTTGAACAGCCGAAGGACCTGGGGTGACATCACCGTCATGTGATCAGTGCAGTGGGCGTGGCTCAGCACGGGATCAAATAGAAAGTAGATAAAGTAGATTATAAAAGTCTAACAGCAGGATATTAATTAAATAAAACAAATAACCAACTTACATGTAAAAAGCTTGATTTTCCAAACCAAACCAACACTATGTCATAGGGCTCTTTATAAAGTATCGTCACCAGAAAAATGCATTGCAAGCTGCAGGCGGCATGTCATAGAGCAGGAGGAGCTGAGCAGATTGATATATAGTTTTGTGGGAAAGGATTCAGTATAAGTTGTAATTTATTAATTTGCATCTCTGCTCTTTTTGATCTTAGTAGATCAAATGGACGGTCCTATCAGTGACTGACAGACACTTGTGTATACACACTAATTGAGAAAATGGCATCAATCACTGATAGGACCGTCCACTTAGGCATGTGACCTCAGAAAGAGTATATATTTTAAAGGGGATAGCCAATTTATAAGAACAATGGCAGATTTATGTCATGTATTTCTTGTGTGACATCTGTGCATCACACAATATCTTACCCCTTCCACCCATTCCCACTCTCAGGCCCATCTGTTCTCGTACCTAGCTGCATCCATAGGGAGCAAGACGTCACTGCTGTCTGTGCTTTCCCTGGATGGATCCACTTATTGTGGCAGAAAATCAACTGTTCGGCACAAATGCAGAAGGTGAGTAATCAAAACTATGTGGTGCCTTCCCTCTAACAATCAACTACTGTTTAAATGTGTCTAACCAAGCAGAAGGTGCTGATAGTTGAGTTGTACTCGAAGCAGATATGCTGTGCGTTCTCACCAAATCCTTATAATACTGGAATGCAAATCATTGGTTGGTCACATTCAGATGGTGATAGAATGTGGTAGGACAATGGATGTGAAATGGAAGTAATTGTGTCATTAAGCAATATAACCCTTAAAATCCAGGGTGTGTGCATGGTGCATCTGACGCTAGGCACCGCTCCCTCCCCTCTGCTTACCTGCCGGAGGTTCTCACAGGCCATGTGGAGACGCCGTACACTGCTGACATAGGGGACGCCACGAGAGTGTTCCAGGACAGGCGGTCGGGTCCCGCTTGTTTATAAGAGCCGCAAGAGTGTTACGGGACAGGCGGCCGGGTCCCACTTGATTATTACAACCTTGAGAATGTCCTGGGACTGGCGGCCGGATCTTGGATGGTTACAGCGCAGCTTACCCAGGCTGATACAGAGTCACAAGGGCAAGGGGAGACAAGGGAGGAGCCGGATTCCTCGATCTGTAAGAGAGGAATATGGTGAGAAAATTGTTGCTAACGGAGGTTGCCTCTATCTGGAAAAGGAGGAGTGGGCATGGAGTTAGGAGTAAAGGAGAAGGAGAAGAAATTGCCTTGTGGAAGGGGTGGGAAGATGGAGTTTTTTTTCCAGGTATAAGAGGGAGAGATAGAGTGAATAAAACTGTGTTTTCTATCATAACAGTATGCACTCTTATATTAACTAGAGATAAGCAAATTTTTCAAAAATTCGATTCGCCAGTTCGCCAAATTTTTAGGAAAAATGGCGAATTTCGTTATAACCATCTATTCCCTGGCTGCTTAGAGCCTTTATAGTGGTGTAGAACACTGTGACTTGCAATACCACACATAGGGAGTCTGCTATGGTAGTGAAATAATACTGTGAGTCCGTATGACATGCAGATGACAGGCGTCGCTCTTAGAATCACTGCACACTTCACTTACTTGGGCAGTCACGGGGCCAAAACTGACCAAATAACTTAAGTATGAACTAAGCCTTACAGGTCAATGTTAGCGCCAAGAAGAAGCACACTCCTTTCACACCGTTGTCAGCTGATTCCATATAGATGTCTACAGAACCTGTTCTATTAAACACTTATACAATTAGAGCCCCTACAGAGAGTGGAGAGGGTGTCAGCAGTAAGTTTGTGTTGACATCTGTGATTATTTTGCCCTTCCTCTGATCCGTCAGAACAATAACCCCCCAAAAAACGGATCCTGTCTGTTGAGCATCTGCCTTCACTTGGTCAGCATTTGGTCAGTAATCCATCACTATTGCTAATGCCAAAAAAAAACAGGAGTGGATCCAAGACAAAGATGACACGTGAATGGAATATTTGCATGTCTTCTGTATTTTGTACCCACTCCTGCTTTTGGTTACCAAATCACAAGCCAATTCTGATGGGACCATACAGGCCTTACAGCTGCTACACAGACAGGATCCGTTGTGAGTCTCATTTTTCCTTGCTTCTGACAGCTCAGAAGAAGGGTCAATTAAATGATGATGTCAGCCAGGCTGAAAAGCAAAATAGTGGGCCAGTTATGAAGTGGGGATGGTGGGAACAGCATGACAAGTCCATAGAGTGGCCCTATGACATATGGTGAGGTGGAGGAAGCATGAGGAGGCCACAGAGTGGCACAATGATAGTGTAGAGGTGGGAGCAGCAGCATCAGAAGGCTACAGAGTGGCACAATGACAGTGTGGAGGTGGTGGCAGCAGCAGGAGACCACAGAGTGGCAAGGTGACATAGTGTGGAGGTGGCAGCAGCATGAGGAGACCAAAGAGTGGCAAGGTGACATAGTGTGGAGGTACAAGTAGCATGAGGAGACCACAGAGTGACCCGGTGACAGAGTGTGGAGGTGGCAGCAGCATCAGGAGGCCACATAGTGGCAAGGTGTCATAGTGTGGAGGTGGCAGCAGCATCAGGATACCACAGAGTGGCACTAGGCAGGTGAAGAAACTGCTCATCAGTGACTCTAGACTCAAGTTGCTGCTGATAGAGCTGGAACTGCTCTTACCCCCCCCCCCCCTCCCCACCCGCACCCTGGCAGGAACGTGAGCGCAGAGGGCCCCCCAGTCAGAGTTGCGAGAGGATAGACGATGGCACAGATAGGAAGCGGCCAACTGACTACATAGGATGTCTCTATAGTAGATCAGTTTGTCCTCCCTCTCATCGGGTGTAAAATAGGCCCCCATTTTGGACCTGTATCGAGGGTCTAACATGGTGGAGAGCCAGTAGTCATCCCTCTGCCGAATTGTGACAATTCAGCTGTCACTACACAAGCAAGTGAGCATGCATTGGGCCTTTTGTGCAAGTGACTCAGAGGGACTCCCTGCCTCCAACTCCACTGCATACTGCCACAGTGTGTCTGGGTCCTCTGTCTCACCTCCTCATTGCCCTCTTGATTCTTGGGCTGGTCCTGCTCCTCTTCTCCTGTCACCGGTGTAGAAAAACCACCCATTTCGCTACACATTGCTTGTGCTCCAATGTCCTCCTCCTCCAGTTCAGCCCCCACAGGGCTTATGTGGCCATAATATGTAGGCGCCACATCTCGAGTCCCCTGACCAACCAGATTTACCAGCATCTTTTCCGGGATATGAATCAGTGGCGGCTGGCGACTGACAAATAAATTGGCCTCCTCAAAGGGCATGAGCAAACGGCAGGTGTCACGCATGAGCTGCCACTGGCTAACATCGAAGTTACACAGGGGAGTACCTCTGTATGCCATTATCATCCAAAAATCGTTTATGGCCTTTCTTTGTTCGTACAGTCAGTCCAACATATGGAGGGTGGAATTCCAATGGGTGGAAACGTTGCATATCAGCCTATGCTAGGGGATGCCGTTCTGCCGCTGTAGCTCAAAGAGGGTGTGCTTGGCGGTGTACGAGTGGCTGAAGTGCATCCAAAGTTTCCTGGTCATTTTTAGGATGCCTTGCAGATGGGTGGAAGACTTCAAGAAATGCTTGACAACCAGATTGAACACGTGTGCCATACAGGGTGCATGTCTCAGCCTTCCTTGATGCAGTGCCAACACCATGTTCTTCCCCTTGTCGGTCACCATGGTTCCGATTTTAAATTTTCGCGGAGAAAGCCAGGATTAGATTTCTTGATGAAGGACGCAGAGGAGGTCCTCCCCTGTGTGACTCCATTCGCCCAGGCAAACGAGGTGCAGAACAGCATAACACCGCCGTGCCCTGCACATGTGGTATGCTCGTGGGACACTGTGTATTGTCCCTGCAGTGGAGGCTGAGGACAAAGTGGAGGATGAGGAGGCAGAGGCGGACATTGTCGCAGGACCAACGGAGTGAGAACATGGAGGCGGAAGTGGCATCACCTGGCCAAGTTGCTGGTTTAGCTGGGCAGGAACCACATTTAACTAGTGGGCCGTAAAGAACATATATTGTCCTTGACCGTAGTTATAGTTCCACACATCGGCGCTGCCGTGCACTTTGGCAGACACCGACAGGCTCAAGGACTGGGCCACCTTCTGTTCTACATATGTGTGCCATTTTGGCAAAGAAATGATGGCAAGCAAGTGCGGATGCAATACGATTTTCACGGATGGTTGCTAAAAAAAGGTTGTTTCTACACATTTCGTTTTTTATCACGCGCGTGATCAGTTCTTCCGTGGTGTTTCTATCTGTGCCTCGCACCGCAAAAAAGTAGTGCATGCACTACTTTTTTGTGGATGCGGATCGAGGACGCCATTCAAGTGAATGGATCCACAATCTGCTGCGGATGCCCCGCGGTCGGTGCCCGTGCATAGCGGTCAGCATGAGCCCTAAGACCTCTTTCACATGGTCAGTATTTAGTCAGTATTTTTCATCAGTATTTGTAGGCCAAAACCAGAAGTGGGTCCAAAACACAGAAGAGGCACAAATATTTATATTATGCCTTTTCTCTTTAGGTTTCATTCCTGGTTTTGGCTTAGAAAACTACTGAGCAAATACTGATGAAAAATACTGACCAAATACTAACCATGTGAAAGAGGCCAAAGGATGGATGAATTTTGGTTTTTTCCTTCCTACAAAACCCATAAACTTCTAACTTTTCCATTCACAGTCTTATGAGGGCTTATTTTATTTTTTTTAGGCTAAAGGCTAAAAAGCAGAGTTCAAATCTGCACTGAGCTTTCCGCACTGCACTTGTGATCCGTCAGAAGAAAGGGATCTGGATCCTTCTTTTTTTGAGCATCAGTGTGCAAGAGATTGTGTCAGTTCCTTCAGACATCAGTTATTCCTGCTTGCATAACTTTTTCTACCTTCAAAATAACTGATGTCTGACAGAACTTACACAAACTGACATAAACTGATGCTCAAAAAAGACGGATCGATTATTATTAATTTTTCTGCTCTTATGACGGATCAGAAGAACAGAACACAACACAGATGTGAAGGGTGGGTTTACACTAGTGTTATGGTTTCCGTTATGGCCTTCCGTTATAACGTGGTTATAACGGAACATAGCGGAATCCATAAGACGGAAGGACAGATCCGTTCTTTTGCCCATAGACTTCTATTATGACGGAATGCAAAACGGAAGCCTTTAAAAGGCATCCCGTTTGCTTTCTGTCATAATACAAGTCTATGGGAAAGCATAACAGATCTGTCTGATTCCCGTTATGCAAGACAGAAAACAAAGTCCTGTGGACAGGACTTTGTTTTCCGTTTTGCATAATGGGACCCAGGCGGATCTGTTATGCTTTTCCATAGACTTGTATTATGACAGAAAGCAAACGGAATGCCTTTTAAAGGCTTCCGTTTTGCATTCTGTCTGGGCATTCCGTTATTTTCCGTTATAACCATGTTATAACGGAAAGCAATAACGGAATCCCTAACGCTAGTGTGAAGCCACCCTAAGTTGTCTTTTTTATTGCCACAATTTAATTCACTATATCTTGTATTGAAAAACAGGAAAAATAATTTTTCTGGTGAAATAAAAAAAAAATGCATTTCCACCATGGTTTTTAGGGTTTTGTTTTTATGATATTCACTGGACACTAAAAATGAAATGACAAGCTTATTCTGAGAGTGATGCGATTATGGCAATAACAAATGTATTTATTTATAGTAAATTTAGTTTTTTATTTCTCTTACTGCTTTAACCCCTTAAGGACCCGGCCATTTTTTGCAAATCTGACCAGTGCCACTTTATGTGGTGATAACTTTAAAAAGCGTTTACTTATCCAGGCCATTCTGAGAAAGTTTTGTTGTCACATATTGTACTTCATGACAGTGGTAAAATGGAGTGAAAAATTTCATTTTTATTTATAAAAAAATACCAAATTTACCAAAAATTTTGAAAAATTTGCAATTTTCCAAGTTTCAATTTTTCTACTTCTATAATACATAGTAATACCACCAAAGTATGTATACTTTATGTATCGATCATTTTGGGAATGCCATTTCATTTTTTGGGGACGTAGAAGGCTTGCAAGGCTTAGAAGTTTAGAAGCAAATCTTGAAATTTTTCAGAAATTTTAAAAAACCCACTTTTTAGGGACCAGTTCAGGTCTGAAGTCACTTTGTGAGGCTTACATAATAGAAACCACCCAAAAATGACCCCATTCTAGAAACTACACCCCTCAAGGTATTCAAAACTGATTGTACAAACGTCAATAACCCTTTAGGTTTTCCACAAGAGTTATTGGCAAATGGAGATGAAATTTTAGAATTTTGATTTTTTTGGAAAAATTTTCTATTTTAATCCATTTTTTCCAGTAACAAAGCAAGGGTTAACAGCCAAACAAAACTCAATATTTAGTGCCCTGATTCTGTAGTTTGCAGAAACACCCCATATGTGGTCATAAACTGCTCTATGGCCAAACGGCCGGGCACAGAATAAAGGGAACGCCATATGGTTTTTGAAAGGTGGATTTTGCTGGACTGGTTTTTTGACACCATGTCCCATTTGAAGCCCCCTGATACACCCCTAGTGTAGAAACTCCAAAAAAGTGACTCCATCTAAGGAACTACACCCCTCAAGGTATTCAAAACCGGTTTTACAAACTTTGTTAACCCTTTAGGTGTTCCACAAGAGTTATTGGCAAATGGAGATGAGATTTCAGAATTTCGATTTTTTTGTTACCTTGCCTCAAAAAGAGTGTAATATAGAGCAACCAAAATCATATTTGCCCTAAAATAGTACAAACAAAACTGCCACCTTATCCTGTAGTTTCTAAAATGGGGTCACTTTTTTGGAGTTTCTTCAGTATCAGGGGGGCTTCAAATGGGACATGGTGTCAATAAACCAGTCCAGCAAAATCCGCCTTCCATATGGCGTTCCCTTCCTTCTATGCCCTGCCATTTGCCCATACAGCAGTGTACGACCACATATGGAGTGTTTCTGCAAACTACAGAATCAGGGCAATAAATATTAAGTTTTGTTTGGCTGTTAACCCTTGCTTTGTTACTGGAAAAATGGATTAAAATGGACAATTTGGAAAAAAATAGCTGTTTTGGGACCGTTTTTATTTTTTGATATTTACATCGTTCAACTGCCAGGTTAGATTGTGTGCTATTTCTATAGAGCAGGTTGTTACGCACACGACAATACAAAATATGACTGCTTTTTGGGGGGGGTTGTTTTAGTTTTACATAATAAAGCATTTTTGAAAAAAATTATTTTTTAGTGTCTCCACATTCTGAAAGCCATAGTTTATTTTTTATTTTTTGGGAGATTGTCCTATGTAGGGGCTAATTTTTTGTGGGATGAGATAGCAGTTTGAATGGTACTATTTTGGGGTGCATATGACTTTTTGATCGCTTGCTATTACACTTTTTGTGATGTAAGGTGACAAAAAAATGTTTTTATTTTTTATGTTTACAGCATTCAATTGAGGGGTTAGGTCATGTTATATTTTTATAGAGCAGGTCCTTACAGACGCGGCAATACATAATATGTATACTTTTTTTATTTATTTAGGTTTTAAACCATCAAAAAATGTGGTGATAAGGAAGCAGGATGCGCTCATACCCATATGCAGTTGTGCATTTCTGTAGGGGAGCACATCCTGCACTTGTAGTGCGTTGCTAATGGCAATCACCAGCAAAAAATGCATACAATGGATGATGCCAGCAACGGACTACAAGTACCACAATGGACATCCTACATAAGATGAAATTTATGTGGATGTGGCAAGAATTCAGAACAAACACAGAACCAGAGATAGGTGCACGCTGCCGTCACACTAAACCCTCACACTGATGTTAAAAATTGAGAGTTAGTTCGACATATCCTACTAGGAGGACGTGTCTTAAGCCTCGGGCACCAGCGTCAAGGTCTCTCAAGTAGCCCGTGGGCCCTAACACTCACCTACCTGCGCCATATGGGCGATATCAGGGGCCAGTGGGCAATTACAGGAGCATTAGGACGACTCACAAACATCTCCTCTGTTACCTCCAGCATGTGGCCATGCTTGCAATGGGAGGTGGGAGGTGTCTATGAGCCCTACCCAAGACTGACTGATATAGCCCAAGGCCAAACAGGTGCACCCAAATGTGACCTGAAGATGAAAAACAGGCACATTTAAAATGGAGTTTATACACCTCCATACATATATATATAAACCATCAAAAAATGTGGTGATAAGGAAGCAGGATGCGCTCATACCCATATGCAGTTGTGCATTTCTGTAGGGGAGCACATCCTGCACTTGTAGTGCGTTGCTAATGGCAATCACCAGCAAAAAATGCATACAATGGATGATGCCAGCAACAGACTACAAGTACCACAATGGACATCCTACATAAGATGAAATTTATGTGGATGTGGCAAGAATTCAGAACAAACACAGAACCAGAGATAGGTGCACGCTGCCGTCACACTAAACCCTCACACTGATGTTAAAAATTGAGAGTTAGTTCGACATATCCTACTAGGAGGACGTGTCATAAGGACGTGTCATTATTTAGGTTTTACACAATAATATCCTTTTTGAAACAAAAAAAACATGTTTTAGTGTCTCCATAGTCTGAGGGCCATATTTTTTTCAGTTTTTAGGCGATTGTCTCAGGTTGGGTATAATTTTTGCGGGATGGGGTGACGGTTAGATATCACTTTTTGATCGCTTGCTATCACACTTTTTGTGATGTAAGGTGACAAAAAAATGGCTTTTTGACAAAGTTTTTATTTAATTTTTTTCACAGTGTTCACTTGCGGGGTAAGGTCATGTGATATTTTTATAGAACAGATTCTTACGGACGTGGAGATAACTAATTTGTCTACTTTTTAGGGTTTTTACATTTAACTCTGAAAAGCATTTTTGAAACAAAAAAATCATGTTTTAGTCTGAGAGCCATAGTTTTTTTATTTTTGGGCAATTGTTTTAGGTAGGGGCTCATTTTTTGCGGGATGAGATGACGGTTTGATTGATACTATTTTGGGAGGCATACGCCTTTTTGATCGCTTTGTATTACACTTTTAGTGATGTATGGTGCCAAAAAATGGCTTCTTTACACCATTTTTATGGCAGTCACCTAAGGGATTCGGTCATGTGATATTTTTATAGAGCAGGTTTTTACGGACGCGGTGATACCTAATATGTATAGTGTATTTATTTATTTTTATTTTTATTTAGTGTACTGTACTGTATTTTGTACTTTACACTGTCTGGTCAGACTTCTGCCTTTATCAGAAGTCTGATCAGAGTTACTATTACCATGGCAAACAGGACGCCTCTGAAGGTGTCCTGTTGCCATGGTAACCATCACACGCTGCCAGAGTTGAGCAGAGGGTGATGGGGAGGGAGGGGAGCTCCCTGTTAACCCCTCCCATGCCGCCATTTTTAGCAGAGTTTCAGCAATGTTTCAGCAATTGAGGTCTCGGGACATTGAGGGATATGGTGGGCAATATTTTTTATGCATTTTATAAGGTTCTGATTCTTGCAGTCACGGACTGCGGGAATCAGAACCTTTGACCCGGCATTAGAAGCCTCTGATTGGCTAGTCTGTACAGACTAGCCAATCAGAGCGATCCCTGGCCGGGGACCGCTCTGATTGGTCCCCGGCCGGTTAGCTGAGATCCCTGGCTGTGTGTAACAGCCAGGGTCTCAGCGCTGTCACCATGTCCGCAGACATGGTGACAGTTTAACTGTAGGACGAGAATGCTCGTCCTAATGCGCTAAGTACCGCTCAATTCTCGTCCAGCATTCTCATCCAGGGTCCTGGAGGGGTTAAAAAAAAACTTTGAAAAACTAAAAACTTTCTTTGCATCTCTATATTCTGACACGTATAACTTTTTAAAGTTTTCATCTACAGAAGCGTGCAAAGGATTGGGCACCCCTGGTCATAATTACAGTTACTGTGAACAGTTAAGCAAGTTGAGGATGAAATGATCTCCAAAAGGCATAAAGTTAAAGATGACACATTCCCATTGTATTTTAAGCAAAAACTGATCTTAAACACACCTCAAAATCCACAACAGACTACTTTAAACGGCGCAAGCTGAAGGTTTTACCATGGCCCTCACAGTCCCCTGATCTGAACATCATTGAAAATCTGGGGATAGACCTCAAAAGAGCAGAACATGCAAGATGGTCCTGGAATCTCACAGAACAAGAATTGAGAGTCTTGGCTGGCTACAAAAAGCATTTTCAAGCTGTTATACGTGCCAAAGGGGGTGCTACTGGGTAATAACCATGCAGGGTGCCCAAAGTTTTGCTTTGGGACGTTTTCCTTTTTTGATATTTTGAAAATGTAAAAGATGAAAATAAAAAAAATTGTTTTTGTTTAAAATACAAAGAGAATGTGCTATATTTAACTGTATGCCTTTGGAGATCATTTAATCTTCAACTTGCTTAACTGTTCACAGTAACAGCAATTTTGACCAGTGCCCAACATTTGCATGCCACTGTATATAGCTGTGTGAGGGCTGTTTTTTTGCAGGGTGAGAAGTAGTTTTTATTAATACCATTTTGGAGTACATATAACATGGGAGCAACACACTTTTTATCCAATTTGTGTGAAGTTCAAGGTGACCAAAAATTGGAGAATTACAGCAATTACAACATTTAGCACATTGAAAAAAATATTTTTATATTTTAATAGCTCGGAAATTTTTGGACACTGCAACTGTTTATTTTGTGAATTTTTTTATATTTTAAAAAAGTTAATTCTTTGAACTTGAAATCTTCTGGTAGCTGGTACCATAGACTCCAAAGGAATGTTATTGCAGTCCATGGGATTTTTACAGGCTGCCTGTCAGGCCGGGCCTCGGGCATGGCTCTTCTGGCAGCTTGCTATGACAGGACTGGGTGCCTTTACAAGGCTATCAAAGCAACTTATCGAAGACCCGCAAATTCACCACAGGGGTCCCAATCAGAGGACAGAGGGATCCACTTCTGTCTGTCTAACCACTCAGATGCCGCAGTCACTAGTGACTGCAGAAGGTGTTAAATATCACAGCCAGGTGCTGGCTGCTTATGGAGCAGGATTAGCTGATGTACTTTTACATCAGCGGAAACAAAGAGGTTAGGCTGAGTTCACGCTTCAGTTATTTTCTCAATTATTTCCATCATTTATTGTAAGCCAAAACCAGTAGTGACGCCTACATGGAAATAACTGACCAAATAACTGAAGTGTGAACTGCTCCTAAATGATTTGCTGTCTGGTATGGCTAATATTCAGCATTGAGGCACATTGTGAATGTAGTCAACCAACATGAATAGCAGAATAAGCAAACATATCAAATATCACAATAAAATTCCCACTTTATAATGGATGAATAGCCCATCAAAAAGCCTGAGTTACATTTAGATCTATGGTTATAATCTATAAATCTGTATAATCTGCGAGTCGGCCTAATATATTCCTGTAATTTTGCCCACTGGCCCCTGGTGTTGTTCATATGGCACAGGTAGGCAAGTGTTAGGTCCCGAGCTACTTGAGAAACCTTGGCGTGGTGCTCGGGCTTAAGACATGTCCTCCACTGCAGGACATGTTGACTAATCTCTCAATTTTAACATCAGTTTGAGGGCTTAGTAAGACCGCAGTGTGCACCTGTTTTGTCATTTGTTATTGCTATATTGTTATATTACTTATTACATCCACACAATTGCCATCTTGTGTAGGATGTCTATTGTGGTACTTGTGGTCCGCTGTGGGCATCCTCCTCCGTATGCATTTTTGCTGGGGATCGCCATTAGCAACGGGCCACAAGTGCAGGATCTGCTCCCCTGTATATATATGCACAACTGCATTTTTGGGTTGAGCACATCCTGCTTCATGCCACCTTTCAGTTGGTTTGTGTATATATAATTGTTTGGAGGTGTATAAACTCCCATGTAAATGTAGCCTGTTTTCCATCCACAGGCTATATTTAGGTGCACCTGTGAGGCCTGGGCCATATCAGCCAGTCTTGGGTGGGGCTCACAGCCTTCTCCCTCCTCCCATTGCAGGCATGGTTACATGCTGGAGGTAACTGAGGAGTCTGCTGCGAGTCGGCCTAATACATTCCTGTAATTTTGCCCACTGGCCCCTGGTATTGCCCATATGGCACAGATAGGTGAGTGTTAGGTCCCGAGCTACTTGAGAAACCTTGGCGTGGTGCTCGGGCTTAAGACATGTCCTCCACTGCAGGACATGTTGACTAATCTCTCAATTTAACATCAGTTTGAGGGCTTAGTAAGACCGCAGTGTGTCATTTGTTATTGCTATATTGTTATAATCTATAAACAAAACGAGCGTCAAAAGCTACTTATTTATTATGTTTGTATGACTTCTTGCAGAATGCATTTTTATATGAATGTGTGTCTTTTGGCGCTCATTTTGTTTGTAGAGTGTACAGTGAATATTTAGGCTGTCTTCACCCAACACCTCAGTTGTTATAGGCTGCTCAGTTCATCCTGTCTCCTTCCAGAAGAGATACTAGGAAAATAAAAATGAGGTTCTACACAAGGGTATAAGAAGCTACTATGGGACTTCTGGAGAGAAGTGTGGGGAATCAACCTGAAGCCCCCCATATATACAGGTGAAACTCGAAAAATTTGAATATCGTGCAAAAGTACATTTATTTCAGTAATGCAAAGGAAAAGGAATTGCATTAATGCAGCTTAAAAATAAAATTTTGTGAAAAGGTTCAATATTTTAGGCTCAAAATGTCATACTCTAGTCAGCTAATTAATCCATACCCATGGATTAAATAAGCAAAGGGTACCTCAAAATTGTGAATTTGCGGTTTCTTTAGATGTAAGCTATAATCATCCAAATTTAACAAATAAAGGCTTGAAATATCTCGCTTTGCATGTAATGAGTCTATCTCATACATTAGTTTCACCTTTAATGTTGCATTACTGAAATAAATGAACTTTGCACAATATTCTAATTTTTCGAGTTTCACCTGTATATCAGTCTCAGGTGTTTAGGAGTGTGATGGTGTTAACCAGTAGTTAAAACCGCTCTCTTTATAAAACATGGTTTAAGAAGGCAGATTTTACAGATTTTTTGTACAGATTTGCATTAATAACAACATTTTGTAGTAAATAGATGGTTTGAAATAATGTTCATACTTGATTTGAGGTCTAAACTGCATGTTAAAAACCTCTACCTGTTGAGCTCCATGTTTAAGAGATAGACCTTGGACAATGGACATTTTGAAAAAAAATAAGACGATCTTAACATTTTCCTATAATTTCTTAATGGGAAAGTTTTCATTTTCAGCTACTCCAATGTCCCATTACTAACTCCTTACCAAATGTGAAATTTGACACTCTATAAGCAGTATTTTATTCCTCCAACTTCAAAAAGAGCTTCTAGAAAATCCCAACTCTAAAGAGACTCCTAATGCAACCAAGCTCATTACATGTATATAAGAGATAATTTCATTAAAAGACAATTAATCTGGTAAAAACATATTATATACTCATTGGATGGGGTGGCATGCTTAATATAAAATACACACTTAACTAGCACATCATGTGGGAAATAAAGAAATATGATATCAGTGTCAATTATTTATGCAAGTGAGCAATTAGCCAAGAAAACTACTTTAAGATAATTCAATGTCCTTGTAAATTCTTTAGAAGTAGCATAATCCTATTTCTGCTATGCGGTATTTCCAAAGAGTGACAGTAGTCCATCATGGTAAATAATCTTAGGGTGCAGTCATATTAATTGACATTTCCATAGTTTATTATTTTGAGTTAAAGAGGACTGGTCAGCACTTCTGACATATCTTGTATTCCCCATGTAATAAGAATTCCGGGGCTTCTTTTCTTAGGACTCTACATTGTCTTATTCCTCTACTATTCCTCCTATAAATGTATAAATTGTTTCGCTATACATCTTGACACTGTAAGCTATTATTTCATAGTGTTTAGGGACATCCTATGAACCAATGGAATGGTACTTGTCAATTGAGAGTTGTCAATGTATTTGAATTAACATGTGTAACTATATATGAATGTGTTACGTATGGATCTTTTCACATTTGGATCAACTCCAAAATTTGGCTAATACATGCAGAACGGCATCAGAACTACACTGACTGAGCCTTAGTTGTTCTTTCCCTGTAGGAATATTTGGGTGCCCTAGGCCCCAGCTCAACTATAATGTGCAGTATAAGGATAGTGGAGTAATACTCAAAACAATGTGTTTGCTTATTTGAATTTGTCAATTTTAGACCTTATGCACACCCATGTGCCCCTATTGCAGTACACAAATAGGGATGAGCGAACCCGAACTGTATAGTTCGCGTTCGTACCAAATTTTGAGGTGTTCGTGACATGGACCCGAACCCCAACATTTACGTAAAAATTCGGGTTCGGGTTCGTTGTTCGGCAATTTCTATGGCGCATTTTAAAAGCCTGCAAAGCAGCCAATCAACAAGCGTCATACTACTTGCCCCAAGAGGCCATCACAGCCATGCCTACTATTGGCATGGCTGTGATTGGCCAAGTGCAGCATGTGACCCAGCCTCTATTTAAGCTGGAGTCACGTCATGCCACACGTCACTCTGCTCTGATTAGTGTAGGGATAGGAGGCAGCTCCTGTTAGGGCGAGATTAGGCAGGGATTAACTCAGCAAAAACACCTAATGAAGTGATCGATCTACAGCTGTGAAACATTCAACTTCTGCTAGTTAATTGCTCACAGTTTTCAGGCTGCCCAGAGCGTTTTTCTGTCACTTTTTTCAGGGGTGATCGGCGGCACAAGCTGCCACCAAGTCCATTAATCCATCAATAGTAGTTTTTTTTTTTTTGCTATATCCTACATCAGGGGTTTGGCGATGCTTATTGTCACCCCTAGAAACTCAGGATAGAATGTTCTATGTTTTATTGAGAGGTGAAATTTACTTAAAAAAATAGCAATCCCCTAAATCTGGTGTTCCAGCTGGGGCTAGCCAACTGTAATACTGTCTGGCAAGGAATATATTTTTTTTTTCTGGGGTGAAATTCAATTTCCAAAATAGCAATACCCTAAATCAGTGGTTTCTGCTGTGGCACAACAAGTTTTATAGTGTCCGTCAAAGGATAGCTTTTGTTCTGGGTCGAAATTCAATTACAAAAATAGCAAAACCGTAAATCTGGTGTTCCAGCTGTGACTGGACAAGTTTTATAGTGTCCGTCAAAGGATATATTATTTTCTGGGGTGAAATTCAGTTGCAAAAATAGAAATACCGTAAATCTGGTGTTCCAGCTCTGACTGGACAAGTTTCATAGTGTCCGTCAAAGGATATATTATTTTCTGGGGTGAAATTCAGTTGAAAAAATAGAAATACCGTAAATCTGGTGTTCCAGCTATGGCTGGCCAAGTTTAATAGTGTCCGTCAAAGGATATATTATTTTCTGGGGTGAAAATCAGTTGCAAAAATAGCAATACCGTAAATCAGTGGTTTCTGCTGTGGCAGAACAAGTTTTATAGTGTCCGTCAAAGGATAGCTTTTGTTCTGGGTCGAAATTCAATTACAAAAATAGCAAAACCGTAAATCTGGTGTTCCAGCTGTGACTGGACAAGTTTCATAGTGTCCGTCAAAGGATATATTATTTTCTGGGGTGAAATTCAGTTGAAAAAATAGAAATACCGTAAATCTGGTGTTCCAGCTATGGCTGGCCAAGTTTAATAGTGTCCGTCAAAGGATATATTATTTTCTGGGGTGAAATTCAGTTGCAAAAATAGAAATACCGTAAATCTGGTGTTCCAGCTCTGACTGGACAAGTTTCATAGTGTCCGTCAAAGGATATATTATTTTCTGGGGTGAAATTCAGTTGAAAAAATAGAAATACCGTAAATCTGGTGTTCCAGCTATGGCTGGCCAAGTTTAATAGTGTCCGTCAAAGGATATATTATTTTCTGGGGTGAAAATCAGTTGCAAAAATAGCAATACCGTAAATCTGATGTTGCAGCTGTGACTGGACAAGTTTCATAGTGTCCGTCAAAGGATATATATCATTTTCTGGGGTTAAATTCAGTTTCAAAAATAGAAATACCGTAAATCTGGTGTTCCAGCTGTGACTAGACAAGTTTCATAGTGTCCGTCAAAGGGTATATTATTTTCTGGGGTGAAATTCAGTTGAAAAAAATAGAAATACCGTACATCTGGTGTTCCAGCTGTGACAGGACAAGTTTCATAGTGTCCGTCAAAGGATATATTATTTTCTGGGGTGAAATTTAGTTGCAAAAATAGAAATACCGTAAATCTGGTGTTCCAGCTGTGACTGGACAAGTTTTTATAGTGTCCGTCAAAGGAGTTATTATTTTCTGGGGTTAAATTCAGTTGCAAAAATAGAAATACCGTAAATCTGGTGTTCCAGCTGTGACTGGACAAGTTTCATAGTGTCCGTCAAAGGATATATTATTTTCTGAGGTGAAATTCAGTTGCAAAAGTAGAAATACCGTAAATGTGGTGTTCCAGCTGTGACTGGACAAGTTTCATAGTGTCCGTCAAAGGATATATTATTTTCTGGGGTGAAATTCAGTTGCAAAAATAGAAATACAGTAAATCTGGTGTTCTAGCTGTGGCTGGACAAGTAGTTTAATAGTATCCGTCAAAGGATATATTTTGTTCTGGGGTAAAATTCAATTGCCAAAATAGCAATACCTAAAATCTGGTGTTCCAGCTGTTGCAGGCCAAGTGTAAATCTGTCTGTAAAAGGGTATATTACACTCAGCGTGCATCTCCAAGTGTATTTCTTTCAGTTAAAGGGTATATTACAGTAAGTGTTAAAATACAGCATAATCCTCTACATTTGCACACAATGTTTTGCATCTCTAAGTGTATTTCTTTCCGTTAAAAGGTATATTACACAAAGTGTTAATATACAAGTGCTGAAACCATAATCCTATATACTTTTTCACACGCTATTGTGCATCTCCAAGTTTAAATCTGTCCGTAAAAAGATACCTTTCATCCAGGGCCTAAATACTAGGACTACAATTGATATTCCCCTAAATCTGTGGTTACTGCTGTGCCTGGATTAGTGTAATACGGTACATAAATAGATAGCCAGATAGTGTTAGGTGCCTGTAAAAAAAGGCCTGAGTTTAGATTCAATACATTGGGCCAAATAATTTTTTTCTTATTGTGGTGAACGGTAACAATGAGGAAAACATCTAGTAAGGGACGCGGACGTGGACATGGTTGTGGTGTTGTTAGTGGACCCTCTGGTGCTGGGAGAGGACGTGGCCATTCTGCCACAGTCACACGTCCTAGTGAACCAACTACCTCAGGTTCCAGTACCAGCCAGAATTTACAGCGATATTTGGTGGGAACCCAATGCCGTTCTAAGGATGGTAAGGCCTGAGCAGGTACAGGCGCTAGTCAATTGGGTGGCCGACAGTGGATCCAGCAAGTTCACAACATTATCTCCCACCCAGTCTTCTACAGAAAACGCACAGGTGGCGCCTGAAAACCAAGCCCATCAGTCTGTCACATCACCCCCATGCATATCAGGGAAACTGGCTGAGCCTCAAGTTATGCAGCAGTCTCTCATGCTGTTTGAAGACTCTGCTGGCAGGGTTTCCCAAGGGAATCCACCTAGCCCTTCCCCAGTGGTGGAAGACATAGAATGCACTGACGCACAACCACTTATGTTTCCTGATGATGAGGACATGGGAATACGACCTCATCAGAGTCCGCACGTCTCTCATGATGACGAAACACAGGTGCCAACTGCTGTGTCTTTTTGCAGTGTGCAGACCGAACAGAAGGTCAGTGAGGAAGACTGTGTGGAAGACGATGCAGGAGACGATGAGGTCCTAGACCCCACATGGAATGAAGGTCGTGCCACTGACTTTCATAGTTCAGAGGAAGAAGCAGTGGTGAAACCGAGCCAACAGCGTAGCAAAAGAGGGAGCAGGGTGGCAAAAGCAGAACAGCTGCCACCAAGAGAGTTCGCCTGCTACTGGCCACCGCCACCAGGGACCGAGCACCCCAAAGGCAGCTTCAAGGAGTTCCCTGGCATGGCACTTCTTCAAACAATGTGCTGACGACAAGACCCGAGTGGTTTGCACGCTGTGCCATCAGAGCCTGAAGCGAGGCATTAACGTTCTGAACCTTAGCACAACCTATGAACTGCAGTGGAGTAAACACCTTAAAAACAAGGAACTCACTCAGGCTCCCCCTGCACCCTCTTCTGCTGCTGCTGCCTCGGCCTCTATCTCCGCCTCGGGAGGAATGTTGGCACCTGCTGCCCACCAAACAGAGGATGTGCCACCAACACCACCACCTCCGTTACCAAGCATCTTCACCATGTCACACGGCAGCGTTCAGCTCTCCATCTCACAAACATTGGAGAGAAAGTGTAAATTCCCACCTACCCACCCTCGAGCCCTGGGCCTGAATGCCAGCATTTCTAAACTGCTGGCCTTTGAAATGCTGTCATTCAGGCTGGTCAACACAGACAGCTTCAAAAAGCTGATGGCGATGGCTGTCCCACAGTATGTTGTTCCCAGCCGCCACTATTTCTCCAAGACAGCCGTGCCTTCCCTGCACAACTAAGTATCCGATAAAATCAAGTGTGCACTGTGCAATGCCAGATACATGGACCAGTAACTGTGCAGATACATGGACCAGTAAGCACGGCCAGGGACGCTATATCTCCGTAACTGCACACTGGGTAAATAAAGAGAGTTCTTTGGCGCACATCCTTCCGCCGCCAAGGATCACAGGGCATCATTCTTTGCCTCCTGTAGTCTTCTCCTCCTATTCGGCTTCCTCCTCCTCTTCTTCCACCTGCTCATCCAGTCAGCCACACACCTTCACCACCAACTTCAGCACAGCCTGGGGTAAACGTCAGCAGGCTGTTCTGAAACTCATATGTTTGGGGGACAGGCCCCACACTGGGCAGGAGTTGTGGCGGGGTATTGAACAACAGACCGACGAGTTGTTGCTGCCGGTGGGCCTCTACCCCGGCTTGGTGGTGTGCGATAATTGGCGAAATCTCGTTGCAGCTCTGGGACTAGCCGGTTTGACGCACATCCCTTGCCTGGCGCAGGTGCTGAATTTGGTGGTGCAGAAGTTCATTCTCAACTACCCAGACATGTCAGAGCTGCTGCATAAAGTGCGGGCCGTCTGTGCGCGCTTCCGGCGTTTACATCCTGTTGCTGCTCGCCTGTCTGCGCTACAGCGTAACTTCGGCCTTCCCGCTCACTGCCTCATATGTGACATGCCCACCAGGTGGAACTCCAACTTGCACATGCTGGAGAGACTGTGCGAGCAGCAGCAGGCCATAGTGGAGTTTCAGCTGCAGCACGCATGGGTCAGTCGCACTGCGGAACAGCACCACTCCACCACCAGTGACTGGGCCTCCATGCGAGACATGTGTGCCCTGTTGCGCTGTTTCGAGTACTCCACCAACATGGCCAGTGGCGATGACGCCGTTATCAGCGTTACAATACCACTTCTTGAGAAAACACAGGCGATGATGGAAGAGGAGGTGGCCCAGGAGAACTTTCAGGCCAGTCTCTTAGAAGTGGCTCAGAGGGAGGTTTTTTGCAAAAGCAGAGGCCAGGTACAAATGTGGCAAGCCAGGGCCCACTACTGGAGGACGAGGAGGATGAGGAGGAGGTGGAGGAGGATGAGGATGAAGCATGTTCACAGCAGGATGGCAGCCAACGCAGCTCGGGCCCATCACTGGTGCGTGGCTAGGGGGAAACGGAGGACGATGACGATACGCCTCCCACAGTGGACAGCTTGTCCTTACCTCTGGACAGCCTGGCACACATGAGCAACTACATGCTGCAGTGCCTGCGCAACGACAGCAGAGTTGCCCACATTTTAACGTGTGCGGACTACTGGGTTGCCACCCTGCTGGATCCCCGGTACAAAGACAATGTGCCCACCTTAATTCCTGCACTGGAGCGTGATAGGAAGATGCGTGAGTACAAGCGCACGTTGGTAGATGCGCTACTGAGTGCATTCCCAAATGTCACAGGGGAACAAGTGGAAGCCCAAGGTGAAGGCAGAGGAGGAGCAAGAGGTCGCCAAGGCAGCTGTGTCACGGCCAGCTTCTCTGAGGGCAGGGTTAGCATGGCAGAGATGCGGAAAAGTTTTGTCACCACGCCACAGCTAACTGCACCACCACCTGATACGGAACCTGTTAGCAGGAGGCAGCATTTCACTAACATGGTGGAACAGTACGTGTGCACACCCCTCCACGTACTGACTGATGGTTCGGCCCTATTCAAATTCTGGGTCTCCAAATTGTCCACGTGGCCAGAGCTAGCCTTTTATGCCTTGGAGGTGGTGGCCTGCCCAGCGGCCAGCATTTTGTCTGAACGTGTATTCAGCACGGCAGGTGGCGTCATTACTGACAAAAACGCAGCCGCCTGTCCACAGCCAACATGGACAAGGTGATGTTCAAAAAATTGAACCAGGCATGGATCCCACAGGACCTGTCCATCCCTTGTGCAGAATAGACATTTATAACTACCTCCCCTTAACCATATATTCTTGTACTCCAGGGCACTTCTTTATAGAATCCTCTTTTTTTAATTTTACCATTATTTTGCGGGGCAACCCAAAGTTAAATGAACCTCTCCTCCGTCTGGGTGCCAGGGGCCTAAATATCTGAAAGTGGCCTTCTCCATTGGTGGGTGACATGAAGCCTGATTCTCTGCTTTGGGACCTCTCTCCTTCCTCTGTCTGGGTGCTGGGGCCTAAATAACTAAAAGTGGCCTTCTCCGTTGGTGGGTGACATGATGCCTCTTTTGCTGCTATGGGACCTCTCTCCTCTGTCTGGGTGTCAGGGGCCTAACTTTCACGTACTTGCTTGCTGTTTTGGTGGCAGACATTTATCTTTTTTACTGTCTAATGACCGCCCCATTGTCTGGGTGTCAGGGGCCTATATGTTGTTTAATCATTTGTTGTCTTGGTGGGAGATATTAAACTCTTTTTACTGTCTAATGACTGCCCCATTGTCTGGGTGTCAGGGACCTAAATTTCACGTACTTGCTTGCTGTTTTGGTGGCAGACATTTAACTCTTTTTACTGTCTAATGACGGCTCCATTGTCTGGGTGTCAGGGGTCTATATGTCTTTTAATCATTTGTTGTCTTGGTGGGAAATATTAAACTCTTTTTACTGTCTAATGACCGCCCCATTGTCTGGGTGTCAGGGGCCTAAATTTCGTTTAATTGCTTGCTGTCTTGGTGGCAGACTTTTAACTCTTTTTACTGTCTAATGACCGCCCCATTGTCTGGGTGTCAGTGGCCTATATTTCATTTTATTGCTTGCTGTCTTGGTGGGAGACATTTAACTCTTTTTACTGTCAAATGACTGCCCCATTGTGTGGGTGTCAGGGGCCTATATGTCGTTTAATCATTTGTTGTCTTGGTGCGAGATATTAAACTCTTTTTACTATCTAATGACAGCCCCATTGTGTTGGTGTCAGTGGCCTATATTTCGTTTAATTGCTTGCTGTCTGGGTGAGAGACATTAAACTCTTTTTACTGTCAAATGACCTCACCTCTGTCTGGGTGTCAGGGGCCTACATAAATGATTACGGCCTGTTCCATTGCAGGTTGACCTGAGGCCTGTGTTGCTGTTACGGGACCGCTCTCCTCTTTGCGGGTGCCATGGCCCTGACTCTGTGAATGAGGCCTGTGGCACTGCAGGTGGACATGAATCCTTTTTGGCTGTGATGAGAACTTCAACTCCCATAGCATTCCCACCTGATTTACCTACATTTTGCTGCCTTTTGCAGCCCTCTAGCCCTTTCCTGGGCTATTTTACAGCCTTTTTAGTGCCCAAAAGTTTGGGTCCCCATTGACTTCAATGAGGTTCGGGTTCGGGGGGAAGTTCGGGTCGAGTTCGGATCCCAAACCCGAACATTTTTGGGAAGTTCAGCCGAACTTCTCGAACCCAAACATCCAGGTGTTTGTTCAACTCTATCCACAAACCATGGATCCGCCAAATACGGACACCATCCATGTGCACACTGCATTCTCCTCACTCCCATCACTAGAAATGACTGTTCTCATCTGAATACAGGCAAGAATATGACATATCATATCATTTTCGGAACAGACAAATGAATGCACATCCATGTACTTTCCCTTTTTTTTTTCACACACCCATAGAAATTAATAGGTCTGTGTGTTATCCACAAAATCAGACGTTTACGCCTGAGGCCTTAGACAGGTAATGCTCACATGCCATTTTGCAGCAATCCCTTGAGGAACTGGAGCAGAAGGTGGGAGTGGTAGTGGCTCTGACTATAAGATGTTTCACAGTAGTTTATCTCAGGCTGTTGCTCACTAGGACCAGTGCAGTGAGGAGGGTACTCACTGTAGTTGGGAGTCCTGCCTGATGGTAAGTTTAGGTTGCCTTTGATTTTGGTGGTTGTATGGGTGCCTGGCAGGAGGTTTAGTAGTGCAATGGCCAGCGTAAGTTGTGGTAGGAGTCAGAAAACCAGACTAGAGGAAGAAGAAGAATAATTCTTTTTTATTTGAGTGCAAAATAAGAGTTTTAGTACATCTGAAAATAATCTGTACACAGTGAAAAATCCTTTTCCCATATGGCAAGGTATGGAGGCTGGTAAAGTGACAAGTAAAGGCACCCTTGGTATGCTTTCTTGCTAAAGTCTCTCTTTCTAACATCTTTGGCTAGTAACTCTAATCTTCCAATTGTGGCTGTAGTGTCCACTGCACTTCAGGATACAAGTTTTAGAGGCATATCTGGCCAGGACAGAGTCTGGATAGCTGTAGTAGCAGGTTACCTTCCTGACTCCAATGCTTTAGCCATGTAGATTCCAAGTCCTTCTCTTTCTCTCTCTCTCTCTCTTTCACTATTTCTGTAACAGAAGTAGTAACTCTCACAGAGATCTATTAGTCTCTGAATCCTGAGGCCTAAGAAGAAGGAGCAGATGGACTTGCTTCCTCACTCACTCACTATCCACTATTTTGATTCCCCCTCTAGACAGGAAGTTGAACCAGCTCACTTCTGCAAAGAGAGGAGGAACAGGGTGGTTAATCTATCCCTGCCAAACCACATACCAGCAGGGTTGGCTCCATCCAGGAGAAGACACATTATGGGTAACTTATTCCTGTCCTGCATATATCTAGTCCTTGTCACTTATTGCACTTGCACTTTATCTTTGTTTCCTTTTTTCTGTGGACAGATATGAACTGTTTCTTTTGTGTTCTTCTCTGGTTGATGTCACCTTGACGTGTACTTGTTTTTAATTTATGAATTTATTTATTTATTTATCAATAAAATGAATATTGATTCCAAGTGGTCGGCAACTCTTTTATAGGTACCAACCACATACCAGGTGCTGCATGTACATTACATAACATAACATCATGCTGCATGTACATTACATAACACAACAATACATATCATAACACAGCATTTGCAGATACTCCCTGTACTGGGGTACTGCAAAAATGCTATTGCAAATTAATCAGTAATTTCCTATTGACATTTTGCTAATAACTGTCCTCGAAATTAGAAAGAAAATTTAGACTAACACATCCAAAGTCACAGGTGCACATCCGTAAAGCTAACATACAAACATTAAACCAAATATGGCAGCACACCATTATACAAGCAAACAATAGAACTAGGGATTATAGATTATTCTGGATTACAGTTGGTACTATGCCTATTATACGAGAAAAAAAAATGGAAGCTCTTTGCACATACTTTTGACCAAACATGCATCAGGCCCATCTACCAACGTCAAGGTGGCTTCTGCAGATGGGTACCTGGCACTAACAGAACTGCCTCTCTTGGGCCTAATTTAAACCTACAATATTCAGGGCAGTGTAGCAATCAGCTGCCCAGGGCTTCTAAGCACACGTTTGATCAAAAATGTGCGCAAAGAGATTCCATTTTCTATGTATAATAGGTATAGTAACATTGTAATCCAGAATAATCGCTAATCCTTAGTTCCATTGTTTGCATGTGTAATAGTAATAGTGTGCTGCCATATTTTGTTTGCTGTCCTCCAAATTAGACAGATTTGTGCAATTTATAGTTGGCGGTCTTGAACCAGGATTAGTGCATGATTAACAAAGGAAAGCCCTTTCTATACAGCTGCAATTTTCACTAAAGACATTTGACACAGTATATTTTATTTCAAGGGATCTCTTCCACCATATTCTGCCTACTAATGATCCTTATCTTAGTCTACAATATTCACCTATTATTCCACAGCACCTACTATAACACCAGCTTTTATTATGTTCTTTGTAGAGTTGGATAAAAAAGAGTATTGTTAATTAAATTATAGCGGAAAGCTGACAAAATCTGCAATGAAGCATAATGTGTAGCCCATGTCTGTTCCCCTGGGAAAAGATCTTTCCCTCCCCCACCCTCTTAATAACTGAAAGACTGGAAAAAACCCATCAAGGCATGAAATATAAGTGTGGCCAAGGGACATAAAATGGAGACTAGCTGTAACATACTCTGGACCTTTATTATTTAGTGAATTTAATTTCAGTGACAACTCTATGAAGTGTACTCTGCCATACTGGCAGCTGCTGAAATGCACAAGGTGCCTTTATTATAGAGTCATGCTGAAGCAATTTATCATGCGACTCTACATTTTAATCTCAGATGTGTTCTTAAAGAATTTCACCCAAAATTCATTCAATTATTGAGAAATTAGTAATAAGTGTCGAAAGCTTTCTATATTCCACTACATTATTATTCGGTGTAAACAAGTAATGTGCACCCACCCCCCCCAATCAGATGCATTTTCTGTTTTTATTTTTAGTACATATGTCTTCGACAGCCATAAAATATTATATATATATATATATATATATATATATATAATTATTTATAAAACAGAGTAATGTTATCATGTTATTTATTCTGAAAAAAGAACGCTGCAAGATTTTTAACATACAAACTCAGTGGCGGTATTGCTGTTTTGTTTTCTATAAAGAGGTAACAAAAGTTACTGTATTTTTCAACCCATAAGACGCACTTTGTTTCTCCCAAAAGTGGCCATTTTTACATCGCTAACACTTATACATCGCAGGCTGCGATGCTGCATAGCGCAGCCTGTGAGGTATCAGCGGGGAGGGAGGAGGGGCCGGAGTCCGCAACTCGCGGCGGGGCCCGATGCAGTCACTGTACTCTTTTACTGGGCCCCGGCGCTCACAGCAGAATTTATAGCTAAACAGTAATCCTTAACCTCTTAATAACTTAGCAGGCAGAGCAGCCGGCAGCATAACGTCACTCACTGACATCACACGCCTGCTCCTCCCACTTTATGAATGAAGCAGGTGGAGCAGCCGCGTGACGTGAGGGAGTGACGTTACGCTGCCGGACTATCTGCCTGCTACGGGAACTTGTTAGTAAGTAGTGAGACACGGGAGAGCGCAACTTTAACAAAAGAGGTTAAGGATTACTGTTTAGATATGAATACTGCTGTGAGCGGAGGGCCCGGTGTATTGGGGGACACAGTTATGGGAGGGGGGATCTGTGGATGACAAATATATATGTTTTACCTAAGATCCATAAGTGCCTTTTGGATCCTCCAGGTCGCCCGATTGTCTCAGGGAGGGGGTCTATCTGTAACCCTATTTCCATCTTTCTGGATAAGATATTGCGTGTCCATGCGACCTCGGCTCCTTCCTATCTTAAAGACACTAGTCACTTTCTGCGGAAATTGGAGGCCATTGAGTGGCAACCTAATTATTCTCTGGTCAGTTTTGATGTGGTGTCCCTTTATACCTGCATTGATCATTCCTATGGTCTGAATGTCGTCGATGTGGCCCTGTCCGGCGCGGGACTCTCCTAGGGTGCGTGCCGATTCATCCTCGACCTCCTTGAGGTTGTCCTGAGGAGGAATTATTTCCTCTTCAGGAAACCTTTTACCAGCAACAGCGGAGTGTGGCCATGGGGTCCAATGTGGCCCCTACTTATGCTAACATCTTTATGGCCGAGGTCGAGGATCGGTTGGTATACAATTCCATCTACTCTGGGAGGGTCCTGTGCTGGTGGGGCTACATCAACGACATTTTTGCCATTTGGACTGGGACCACCCACGAGTTGGATGAGTTCCATTTCTTTTTGAACGCGGGGGTCCAGGGCCTCCGGTTCACTGTGACAGTTTCTTCCAGTGAGCTGCAGTTCCTGGATGTCCGCGTTTTCATTCAGGATGGCCACATCAAAACGGATTTGTTTCAGAAACCGACGGACAAAAATACGCTCCTATTGTATGACAGTAATCATCCTCGCAGAATGATTGACTCCCTGCCGTGGAGTCAATTATTACGTGTTCACCGTATAGTATCTGATGAGGGTCACTTTGGGAAACAGGTTGAGGCTATGGGTAAGAAATTCTTAAATAGGGGCTACCCTAAGAAGTTGGTACAGAGGACTGAGCACAGGATTACATCTACTAGCCGCCAGTCATGAGAGCAAATCACGGAACGAAACTGGGATGAGGATTCCCTTTGTGTCCATCTATGGGAGGGACAGTGGGAGGATTGCTGCCATAGTCAAAGAAGAATGGCAGATACTCAGAAGGGGTTTGCCTGACATCAAAGAATTTATGGTCCCACCCATGATGGCTTACAAGAGGAGTCCTAATCTCCGTGACAGACTGGTTAGGGCAGATGTGGGAGGTAGAGAGATGGATAGGCAACTGCGGTTAGCCCCTAAAAAATGTGGAACCTTCCCTTGCCTCGCCTGCTGTAACTGTAGTGGTGTGTTAAAGGGAGATAGTTTTTCACACCCCTATAGTGGCCGTAAATATAAAATTAAGGAGTACTATACTTGCAGATACACCAATGTTGTGTATATGATTCAATGCCCCTGCAGTTTGATTTATGTAGGGGAAACAACGATGGAGCTTAGGGAACGCATTAATAAACACAAGAGCACAATCAGAACTAGGGCTATGGATAAACCCGTTGCAAAACATTTTATTGACAAGAACCACTCCATCAATCAGTTACGATTTCGTGCGATTGATGGCGTGGGTTATCTGAGAAGGGGAGGTGATGTTAACACAATCTTGAGACATAAAGAGTTAAAATGGATACATACTTTGAGATCTCTACAGCCGTTTGGTTTGAATCTTGAGTTCAACGTCACATCTATACATTAGATGGGTCGATTATTGTGACCTTATAGTTTAGGGTAGGGTTGTATGTTTGTTTTTATTCTTTGGATACATTTACTGTCCTCCACTCTTGGTATCCCTTATAGCGCTTTATATGACATCTGAAATGTGACCTTTGATGGACGTATGCTTGCATGGATATGTGTACATATGGCAGTATCACTAGATGTGATGATTGAATATGGTTCCTGGTATCAGGTAGTCACCTAGGAGACTGTGGCTCCCCGCTGGTGTTGTTGACGTCATCGTGAGACTGGTCGCGGAGTAATGACGAGGGCTAGCGTCATGCTGGGTATACGTCACCCGGAGCGTGACACTACGCGTGTTGGAGACTGCGGCGTGATCACGCTGCGCAGTCTTGCCGCGAAGCATGGATGTTTGGATGCACACAACCCATGGGGGGAGACGCACTCTGATGACGACCTGCAGGTATGTTTCTACACAGGTGATGTTGCCATCTGGACATGCAAATATGGGGTTTGAAATCTTGTGGTCACTGATAGGTCAGTTACGGCTGGGCATACCGATTGATTGGTGGACACTAATTGATGCACTCAGGTGCTTTTAATATATATATATGTATTGCAACCATTATTTGTATGAGCTTGATAAAGGCTATTTATTAGCTGAAACGTTGCTTTGTTACATGTCTTGGAGTTTTCAATAAATCATTTTATTGCGAGATGCTGCCGAGCAGGGCTGGGACAAGGTCCACCACCAACAGAGGCTGAGCTTTCCAAGTGCGCCCCTCCCCCCCCCCACTTCACTTCAGGGCAGACTCATCTCACGATCTATCCCTTCCGGGGCCTGGGCTGGGTCGTGACGCAGTGCTGTGCTGCTGCCCGCGCTGCTCCTGGTCTCCAAATTGCGCACTTGTGACCTGACTGAGTACTGACTGAGTACAGCGCGTCAGGTCAAAGTGAACGCTGTACGCAGCCAGTCAGGCAAGCGACTGAGCAGAGACCAGAGCAGCCGAGCCAGGAGGCGGAGCGGGGAGGGAGCACGTAAGTCAGTGCCAAGTGCTCACTACTCCCTCCATCCTCCAGCGCGGCCGGCAGCCCGGCAGGTGCGCCAGCAGCAGCGACTTGGTCCAGTGGCATGTATGGAGTCTGCAAGAAGCATAAGCCTCTAGGAAATCAACTGTAATTGGTTTGCTGTAATGCTCTGCGGGGGTGCTTTAATGCTCTGCAATGGGGGTGGGGGTTGTTGTAATGCTCTGCAAGGGGGTGGGGGTTGCTGTATTGCTCTGCAAGACCCCCAATATACTGCGTAGATAGCCCCCATATACTGCGCAGACCTCAATATACTACACAGGCAAACCCCCAATATACTGCATAGATAGCCCTCAATATACTACGCAGACAGCCCCCCATATACTGCGCAGACCCCCAAATACTGCATAGATAGCCCCACATATACCCTATATAATTACAGCAACCCCCTTGCAGAGCATTACAGCAACCCCCAACCCCCTTGCAGAGCATTAGAGCAACCCCTTGCAGAGCATTAGAGCAACCCCCAACCCCCTTGCAGAGCATTAGAGCAACCCCCAACCCCCATGCAGAGCATTAGAGCAACCCCCAACCCCCTTGCAGAGCATTAGAGCAACCCCCAACCCCCTTGCAGAGCATTACAGCATCCCCACCTTGCAGAGCATTACAGCATCCCCCTTGCAGAGCAATACAGCATCCCCCTTGCAGAGCAATACAGCAACCCCTTGCAGATCATTAAAGCAACCCCCACCCCCTTGCAGAGCATTACAGCAACCCCCACCACCCCTTGCAGAGCATTAAAGCAACCCCCACCCCCTGCAGAGCATTACAGCAAACCAATTACAGTTGATTTCCCCAGAGGCTTATGCTTCTTGCAGACTCCAGACTATCTCTATAGGCCCCCTGCAGAGTTTTACTTACACCCACATACACCCACCAAGAGAAAACCTCACCTGCTACTGGCTCCACTCATAAACCCAGGAAATCAACTGTGCTTCTTGCAGACTCCAGACTGGCTCCGCCTACTGGAGTCTGGTCACATGAGCATGACATCATCGAAGGTCCTTTAGCTGGCTAGGAAATAGCATCTACAGTCAGTGCAGCGCCAGGGGGTGAGTGGGGATGCTAGTGCTGTTGGGTCAGGGGGTCCGGGTGTCACCCGGTGCGGCCCGCACACCTCGCAATGCCACTGACATGGTCAGTGGCCTGCCTGCCACCCAGAGGCTGGGGAGCTGGCCTGCGCCCTGACGCTGGAGCGCCCTGAGGCTGGAGCCTCCCCAGCCTCTGTGTCGGCCCGGCCCTGCTGCCGAGATCACCCATCTTTCTTTGCACCTGATGGTGGCCGTTTGGATCGGAGGCCAAGGGTGAGGCTGTTGCATCTGCGAGACCAGAATCCGTTGGTGCTGCCTCTACATTTTTTGCATTATAAATATATAACAGTGTCATCCACAGATCCCCCCCCCCCACACACATAACAGTCTCCTCCACAGATGCCCCCATAACAGTACCATCTACAGATGCCCCCATAACAGTGCCATCCACAGATCCCCCTTCCCATAACAGTGCCATCCACCGATCCCCCTCCCCATAACAGTGCCATCCACAGATCCCCCATAACAGTGCCATCCACAGATTCCCCCTATAACAGTGCCATCCACAGATCCCCTCCATAACAGTGCGTCTTATACAGTCCTCATAATAGTGTCATGAACAGACCACCATTAGTTCAAAACCCACCAAAAGCACACCTTTTGGTAAAAAAAATGTTTTTCTTATTTTCCTTCTCAAAAACCTAGGTGCGTCTTAGAGGGCAAAAAATAATCATTAATCAGTAAGGTATGTCTACCCCAAAATGGTGCCCTTAAAAACTACAGTTTGTCCTGAAAAAAACAAACCCTTAGGGTCCATTCACACGTCCGTGTGTGTTTTGCGGATCCACGGATCCGCAAAACACGGACATCGGCGATGTGCGTTCTGCAATTTGCGGACCGCACATCGCCGGCACTCTCATAGAAAATGTCTTTTCTTGTCCGCAATTGGGGACAAGAATAGGACATGTTCTATTTTTTTCGGGAACGCGATTGCGGACCCGGAAGTGCGGATCCGCAATTGCGGACCCGGAAGTGCGGATCCGCAATTGCGGACCCGGCCGGGACATCGTCTGTCCCCATTGAACTAATGGGTCCGCAATTCCGTTCCGCAAAATGTGGAACAGAATTGCGGACGTGTGAATGGACCCTAATACGACTGTATTGACTGCAAAAAAAAAGTTATAACTCTTGCAATGCAACAATGGAAAAATGAAAAAAAGATCACTTAGTCTAAGGGGTTAAACTGTCGAGTACTTCATTCAGCATATTCTCTTTTCCTAGTTTCTTCTAACAGTCTCCAAATTCTGAATTCAGATCTGTAGTTTCATACCTGTTCTTGCTGGAGGCGAGTGCTGACTGTACTAATTGTCATGCATCACACAAATTCTGAGGCATTTACTGCTTTATATTATTGACCAGCATGGTTGATATAAGCGCGAATATTATACAACGTTCAGTTATGGACATTGAATGCTAAGGTTGCGACAGCATGGAAAAAATGAACGTTAGCCTAATTTTTGCCGTAAAAGATGGCAGATATGATTAGTTTGTCATTGCATAGAAGTGATGGATAAAGACTTGGCTTCCAAGCTGAATAAAATAAAGCAAACAGCGGCTTCATGGTGTGCTTGTGAGATGGCGCTGACAGCACTGACATAAATTACACAGAGAACTTCACCTTTTTTTGCCATAGGAATTAATGACACATTTGAAATCACAGTGGGTTTTATCAATGAAGTCAAAGAAAAGTAGAACAAAGGACTTATATGTATGTGCTTCTGAACTGCTGAAATCCAAGTCTCATCTAGAGAAAATAAATGAGCGTGCCCCATGGAGTTAATCTTCTCTGACTGCTTTAGGCAACCTCTTGTTATACCCCATTAGGGCATATTCTTTTTTTAAACCCCCTCTATTAAAGGGGCATCTGTCATCAGATTTGTACCTATGAATCTGGCTGACCTGTTACATGTGCATTTGGCAGCTGAAGGCATCTGTGTTGGTGCCATGTTCATATGTGCCCGCATTGCTAAGAAAAACAATATTTTAATATATGCAAATGAACCTCTAAGAGCAATGGGGGCGCTACCATTACACCTAGAGGCTCTGCTCTCTCTGTAACTGCGGCACCCTCTCCCCTTTGAATAACAGGACCAGGCAGTGAAAACCTCTTCACTAACGTTGAGCGAAGTAAAGCATTCCAAGGGGAATTCAGTTGGAAGTTTAGGAAAGCTTTGATTCGCAATGAATACTAATTTCCTTCCTTTGTGGTAACGAATCAGTTTCTCCTAAAATGGTGGCTGAACCTGTTACAAAATGAAAGTAAGAAGCCCAGGAACACAAGATCACCCACAATGGCGCGCCACCAGCCAGTCCGCAGATAGCCATCCCCTGTGATTTAACAACCCTATATAACCCTCATCTTGCGTGGTCTCCACCATTGTCCTGTGAGCGGAGCATGGGGAGAGACGTGGCAAGCAGTTCATGCACTAGGGGCAGTGTTGCTGAAAATGATTAATAGAAGAATATTGGAGAAGAAGAGTGCAGGGAGACTCCAGGGAGACTTATACTGAGTCAGATTTATTTATTTATTCCTATATTTACTTATTCTTAAATCAGCCATAATTGAACCCGTAATTCAATACTAATAAGATGGAAGCCTTTATTATACTGGTGCCAGCATGCCAACCAATTACATCTCATCTGCACCCCTTAGGGGGGCATGGTCTTAATGGTGACCATCCTCATCTATTGCTGGCTTTATTTCTTCCAAATCATCCTTCAACGTCCTAGAAAAGTCAGCAAGATGCAGAGAGAGGAGGAGCTGGATGATCCTAATGACATATTCTCATTGATATTAGATGTGGTAAAAGAGGAAAAGCAGATGGCAGAAGAAGAGGTCCCACCTGTAGGGCAGGGGAGCGCTGGGGTTGGAGAAGTGGGTATGCCAGAGCTGATTAATATTCAGTGTTTACTGTCAAATAACCTGCAGGAAATTGCAGGCAAGAACAGCAATAATATGCATATTGTGCCCCCACCTAACCAACCAAACCCCATATCAGCAACAGCCCCTGTTTAAAGGTGCTGCGTGGCCATTAACAATTAAGAAGGACTATACAGTGTAGTCTTCATTATTAAATGAAAGGCAGCTGCAGACTAATTGGCCATGTGGTTCATCACCACAGCATGGCCACAATCTGCCCACAGCACGGCTGCTCTGTGTGGCCATACCCTAAGGCAAAGTGGCCTGGGTATACCTGATTTATAGCAATTCATGACGAATTAATTCATCACAAATCAAATTTCTTGGCTAACTTTGGCGAAGTTGCCGAATTGAAATCTCTAGTCATCACACCTGGCCCTGTCAATCCAAGCCAAAAGTCTATGATTTGTGATTTTGGGGCCCTACCATGTATAGGGCTCATGCTTGGAGGCACATGCAGCCACAATATAGCAGCCAGTGAAATATATGTACAGCGAGCCCCAGTGGGAGCCGGTGCAGAGGATGGGAGTGGTAGTAGCCCCGATGTTGTGTTGTAGTGTCATGGTGTCCTACCTCAGGCCATTGATTCCTGGGGTCTGTTGCAGTGAAAGTAAAGTACTGAAGAATGAAGGTAGAATAGAACGTAACAACATCTGTTTTACTAAGTGCAGCACAGAACTTGAAATACATACAGTAGCAGCAGGCTTTAGTGCAATTCTTCTCTGGCATCAGCAAAGATATTGAGGCAGGTTGGTTGGTAGCAATTCAGCACTAAGGTTATGTTAGCCTAGTGTTTTTTTTTGTGATGGGTGGCTTAGGAGTATTCCTTCACTTCACAGCAGTGTCTGTAGAAACTGAATTTAGCAGTTCACTCTGTCATCTGTTTTCCTCTCAAGGGATTACTTGAGGCAATTTAGTAGTGGTTCTATCCTGAGAATTCTGTACCAGGAGCTGGAGCACTGCAGTCTGTGTCCTCTCCACTCTGTCTCTAGACAGGAACTCCTCGTTCTGGCAGGAAGCAGAACCAGCCCACTTCCACCAAGAGGGGAGGAACAGAGTAGTTAAAGGATAACTGTCACATTTAGACCCAAATTTCAGTTTTCATATATGTAGTTACTAATATGATAATATACCTGAATCAATAACTATTAGACTTACTTACCCCTTATTTAATAAGATTCAGCCCTTAGCAACCAGTCTGCATAAAACTGCAATTTCACTATTCTGTTAAGATGGCCGCCCTCAGCCCTGAGACTAATCTATAGGACACCTGCAGTGAAGTTAGTGAAGACCAGCTCTGTATAGGGGGGTCTTGCAGTGAAGTTCCCAGGTCTGGCTGAAGCCTGTAGTTCTCCTACAAGCTCTCCTCTTATCAGATAAGGCTTTCATTTATATACTGAGCAGCCCATATCTTCCTGAGCTTTACATTCTCCAGAACTGCTAAGGAGTGTCTTCCAAGCACAGGCATGTGGAGACGTTCACACACACAGCCCAGCACTGTTATCTCCTGTCAGGAAGAACCTGGCTTTTTATACATTCCTTACAATGCTGACTCACTATCAGTTCCCAGTGCACGCAGCGTGCTCCGTCCTCTATCTGGTAGACGGAAGGAACATAGCAACCTGATTTTATCTCAGGTAAATATAGCCAATACTGGGGACTTTTAGGTGGCTTTTAGGGGTTATTTATTAAACAATCAGAAATTAAAACAGGGCCAACAAGGTAATATTGATCACCAAAATCCAATAGTAAAAAAAAAAAAAAATTGACAGTTATACTTTAACCCTGTTCCTGCCAACCTTTGTCATACCTTCCTTGCTGGTAGTAATAACCAGGAAACAAACAGTAAAATACAATACATAACAATAAACAATTTGTAGTACCCCCAAGTCTAGGGTACTACATATGGAGTCCATACTGTACCTCAATTTGCTTCTGATTTCATATGGAAGCATACAGAGAGTTTCTCTGTCAGACGAAATTATAGCATGTTAGCTTGATTTCACCAGGAGAATCAACATACCACATATATATATATATATATATATATATAATATTTTTTTATATATATAATATATCCCCAACAAATGCTTGCTAGCTAACCTCTTTATCATGCCAAGCCTATTGCATAAACCTGCTTCAATTTTGTACTTAGTAAGCCAGGTACATGTTAATTAATTTAAGTGGCTACAGTCTGTTTACCATGATGAAGTATTTATTTTTCCTTTGTTTTATTGGAGAAGACATTTTTAAAATGATCCTCCATCTCCCACATTGTATTCTAATTAATGACTGCCATGTCAATGCTCTCATTATTTTTTTATTATTAGAAAATGGTAAGTCTGGGCACTGTACACTAAGAAGCTCAATGTAATAATGAGGCTTTCTACATGCACTCATTATGTTAGATAAACTCAAAGCTATATCAGTGTTCAATGTGACATTATACATTCTCAATGCACATGAGCCTTTTGGATAATGGCTTTGCTTCCTATACGTCCTTTTGACTTCTTATTTACTCTTGTTTATTTTACTGTATACCAGCGGCATACACAGATCTCATAGGGCCCCATAGCTAAAATTAGTATGGGCGCCCCTGTCCCATCCCATTTCCCAGTGTGCATGTGTTGAATACTTCCTGGAAATGGAGAACACAAAGCACAGCTTCAGATTTCTGTCTAATGACATTTTAATAAGAAAACATGTAATAAAAAAAAGTTAACCCCTAAAGTTTACCTGCTTTATCCATTGGAAACATTGGAACCTGAGATGGTCCAAAATGTCTCCTTGTGCAATATGAAACCACCAGTATGTAAATGACCTGTGATGGTTGGGGGGGCTCTGGTAGAGATTTAGTATTGGGGCCCAAGTAGGTCTATGCCCGCCACTTTACCATTATGCCTACCTTCATAAGTATTCCAGTGAAATGAGGTTTAAAGCGACATGTTCTTTGGTGGGTTTGTTTGTTAATTTTTTTGACATGTCTGGAATAGAGATGGATATCTGGAAATCAATACTATAACCTGAGCTGTAGATCTAGGGTTCTCTCATACTACAGTTCCCAGCTGACCAGTTGAACAAGCAGACCAGCACTCCGCAGAGCCTCAATGTCATGCATCAGTGAGTGTGGACCTACTATGCCAACTAACTGTTATTCTGGCACTCCCCTAGTATTCATCCTTTAACCCCTGTACAAGTTGAAGAGTAGCTTAGTCGCAAACTGCTGATGGTATACTGTATGGATTTCTAGGAGTCTGGCTCCCACCCCGTCAAACAATACAAAGAAGAACTCCAGAAATATCACAATTGATCGTAGCTTAATGAATATTACGTATTTTTATTGAATCTGCGGCTGGTGTTACGTTTCAGCCAATAATGGCCCTTATCAATCTATAAACAGAATAGAGAAAATAACATAGATATCATGATTAAACAAGGTGTAAAACATGGCAGTAGTTGGCTTGGTATGGAGATAATCAGTAACTGAAGTATTATATCAATTCACATGATCTGACAGAAGAATAATAATCCAAATAAATAAAGAGATGGACGTGAATAAAAAGCTGGCAATACAACATGAAAATACATCAAAATAGACATAAGTGTGTTCTCTTCCAATAGTTTGTAGCGTGTCGACCATGTCTGGTTCCCCGGATCACATGGTAAGTATTTGCGTTGGTGAGTTCCCATAAATAGCAATAAAACTATATGATGCTGAATTACACATTAAGAAAATGTGGGGGCTATGAAGATCTAATCAATGAACATGTAGTAGACAGGGTAAAAACAGAGGTGACAGCCGTCAAAAACATAGATATAATAAATGTTAATATGTGTTAATATATAGGGGAATACCTGGTGCCGCTGTGGAAATAGGGGTAGATTGGGCGGCCTGGAGGGTTATTGAGGTTCTTGTTTATCTTAGGTAGTGTATAAAAGAACGGTGTCACGGGATGAGTGTTGGTTAGAAAAGTTACAGTGGCATCGTCAATTACGCTTAGGTTACGATAGTTGGTTAAGGTGTTACGAATTTTATTTGCTAACTGTTTCGTTGGATTAGACTGCAATTTTAGATAGACCTCGGAATCCTGTAGCTGATGATATATCTCTCCTGTGTACGTGTCTTTATCCATAATCACTAGAGCACCTCCCTTGTCTGCTGGTTTAAAAATGTGATCTTTTCTCCTCTGTAGAGAGTATAGGGCCTGTCTATCAGTGTTGTCAAGGTTGTGGGTAAGCTTAAATCTGCATTTCTCCAGATCCTTTTTGAAGGTGGCTAGATCCCGCTGTACCAAGTTAATAAAGGTCTCAATCGCAGGTTCTTGTTTTTTTTTTTGGGGGGGGTGAATGTACTTTCATTCTGTAGACCCAGATTTCTTATAGATATCTGGGGTTAAGGATTGACCTCAGTAACTTTATCAGAACTTAGAAATGGACTTTCAAACGGATGTTTCTAAAGAGTCTTTGTAAGTCCATTTCCAGCTGGAACGTGTCCAGTTGTCCGGAGGGACAATAGTAGAGACCTTTCTCTAATAGAGACAGTTCTGCAGGCCCTAGTGTGTGAGATCAAATGTTCACTACCAAGGATTGTACCTGTGATCTAGTCGTGATCTGTGAAGTTCCTCCTAGAGAAGTCACGGAACCCCCTCTCTGGCCTCTTTGTCCTTGTGAAGAACATTGTTTGCCCGGTCTCAGTTGTGAATGTTCACCGCTGGATACAGATTGTATGAAGTGGAAAAACACGGCACTCAGGAGACAGCTTGATTATGATGCAATATGGTTTTTTATTCAACCACCATTAGGGTTACATAATAGTAAATGGCCGACGTTTCGGTCTAACCAAGACCTTTTTCAGGGCCTAAAGACAACAAATATATACAAAATGTTAAAGAATTAAGATTACAGACAACACCCACGGTGCTAGAGCCAATATCAAAATTATCTAATAGTACAGAGTAAAATCAGAGAGGTCAGCTCAAAATGTAGTGATAGTCCACTATATTAAGGGATATAAGCAATCCAATACAAACTAACAGAATAATACATATATGTAAACCAATATAAACTCCCCAAATTGCATATATAGCAAAGTCATGACAAGGCAATTACAAGATGCAAGTCTAATCGGATGCCCCCAAGGGCTAGCGGATACTAGATCGAGGGTAATGAGGGGTACATACCTTGAGGCAGATAGTAGCGCAGGAATGGGTGGCATCCAAAGCGCGCCGCATCAGCGTTTTAAATAGCGCGCCCGAATCCTACTTCCGGTCCGCAGCTGAAACCGGAAGTGCGTCACAGACATGCACACTTCATCAGCTGAAGCCGAGTGGAGCAGCATTAAAGGGGATCAGAGCTGTCAAGCGATCGGGAGACTGTGCGCATGCGCTCATGTGTTAAGCATCACTGGGCAAGTGATGACAAACTATAGGACCTCAGTAGCGAACATCATTGCATATTGGAATTAGATGAATAACAATAATATATAGTATTATGTTACAATACCTAGCATGTACACATACAAGAATACAACACGTTTAACATGTGTTAGGTACAATGCAAATTACAAAAGTACACACAGTTGTTAGATATGAAACATAGAACATATATAGTAGGTAGAGGGTAGTATCCCCTACCTTCTGCAAAATAATGGAAGCGAACCATGTTCATATCTATATATAAAAGTAATGGTAAAGATAAAATCAAAAAATATATAGTTATATCAAAATTCGTCTCTAGACATCAAGGGATTCCTAAATTGTTAAGTCAAAGTCCCTATTGAGACCTAATGGATATAATGTTTTTAATTCATGGATCCAGTAGGCTTCACGTCTTTGTAAAAGTAATTTGCGATCGCCACCTCGACGGGGAAGGGGAACGTGCTCCAAAATTTGAAACCGCAGTTGACTAATCTGATGTTTCAAATCGGTGAAGTGTTGGGGAATAGGGAGCTCAATTTTACCGCATCGTATATCAGATTTATGTTTGCATATGCGGTCTCGCACACATTGGGAGGTCTCCCCAACGTATGCGAGACCGCACGGGCACTTAATAAGATAAACCGCAAATGTTGTGAGGCAAGTAAAGTAAAGTAGTAGAACATTGTTCGCCCGGTCTCAGTTGTGAATGTTCACCGCTGGATCCAGATTGTAGAGATTCTGTTGAAGATGTACACCACCTAGAATAGTTGGGACGTGATGTTGATGTATCGGGCCATCTGTAGCCACGGTTTTGTCTGTAATCCTCCGTATTACGTAGGAATTTTCTTCTTTTAGTTGCCTCGACCTCTTTTCAATGTTGTAATAAGGTGGAGTGGATCTTTTCTTTAGGTTGATTATAGTCTTATGCTGATAAAGTAGTTTTGAGTTGTTCTTCAGTAGAGTTGATTTCTATTTGCATGTCACTAGTTGCGTTCTGTAAATAAGATAGCGTTAGAGTCATTAGATCGAAGGAGTAATTGTTCAAGACTTGTTTGAACTTTTCACAGAATTCTGCATTATCTTTAAAGAACGTGGGTCTGGTATGAATGTGTAGTCTACGTGGAATGCGTTTGACCTTGAGATATTCTGCCAAAGTGGCGCTGTGAAGCTCGTAATTCAACAGTCTACGGGATTCCCGTTCCAGATCCCTCGCTTTAAATTCTGAAGGAGGTGTTTGTAGAAATTCTCCAGAAATGTGCACTTAGGACAGGAATTGGGATATCTCCTCCTGCTGAAATGATAGCGGGCCACTGGCCATGTTGATTGCAGGTGCTAAACCAAGTAGGGATTGTCGAAGTTGAAGAGTAGCTTAGTCGCACAATGCTGATGGTATACTGTATACTGATGGTATACATATTTTCCTCTCCTCCTATTGTCCTGTATACCCAGCGCAGTTGCGTTCTCTTATATCCTATTCTTACTGGAGACGTGACACGCATCCCCGCACGCACGCGCGAGAGCACAATGACGATGCGTTCCACAACTTTATTCCTAATAGGAGGCTTGATACGCACTCACATGCGCATGCGCCACTCTGGGAGACGTGCGCTTTTTAAAGAGACACCGCTCCCCTACACAAGTGGCTCATATAGGTATTCCCCTATATATTAACATATATTAACATTTATTATATTAATGTTTTTGACGGCTGTCACCTCTGTTTTTACCCTGTCTACTACATGTTCATTGATGACATCTTCATAGCACCTACATTTCCTCAATGTGTAATTCAGCATCATATAGTTTTATTGCTATTTATGGGACCTCGCCAATGCAAATACTTACAATATGTTCCCGGCGAACTAGACACGGTCGACACGCTAAGTACTATGGGAAGAGAACACATGTATTCATGTGTTTTTATGTATTGTCATGTGTTATTGCCAGCTTAAGGGTCTATTTACATGTCTATAGTGTATTGCGGATCCGCAATACAGTGGGTCGGCACCCCTATAGAAATGCCTATTCTTGTCTGCAATTGCGGACAAGAATAGGACATGTTCTATTTTTTTCGGGGGCCGTGGACCGGAAGTACAGAGCCGGATGCATCCTTTCTGTCCCCAATTGAGAACAGACGTGTGAATGGACCCTTATTTTCACACCCTTCTCTATATTTATTTTGATTATTATTTTTCTGTCAGATCATATGAATTGATATAATACTTGTGACTGATTATCTTGATACCAAGCCGACTTCTGCCATGTTTTACACCTTGTTAATTCATGATATTTATGTTATTTTCTCTATTCTGTTTATAGTTTGATAAAGGCCGTTATTGGCCAAAACGTAACACCAGCCGCAGATTCAATAAAAGTATGTATGATTCATTAAGCTACAATCAATTGTGATATTTATGGAGTTCTTCTTCATATAGTATTAACCCCTGTACAGAGAGCTGAACTTCGCTGCAGAGAAACAACCAGACTGCTACCTTTTTGGATAGTCCGAGTATAGTTGGCAGCTGATTCACTGGTATCAAGGGCTTTGGTGCAGGCAGTAGAAGCTGTAGGTACAGAATACACACCAAAAACGCAGGAACAGTTTGAACAGTCACTTATACTGATTATGTGATTTTTGGCAGACTGAACGAAACTGTAGGAACTGTAGGAAACTTAGCTGGATAGCTGAAGCACTGGGAACCCATACTATAATCGCAGAGGCAGTCAGTACAGTTTCTAATACTGGAACTGCAGATAATGGCAACATTGAACTGGAGACACTAGGAGAACTGGCGGGTGGGATACTGGTGGATCCAGGAAAAAGCTGACAGGAACAAAGACTGTGACACAGGCAGGCAGACAGACAAAGAGAACTTAAACACAAACTTAAACTGATATCTGAACTGTGAGGTTAGGAGTACACAGACAGGATGGGTACACAGCAGGAACACATTCAGGAATACAAACTGGGTAACGCAACAGAATCACTAAAGCACAAGTCTTCCAAACACCTTTGCTGATCACAGGGAACCTTAAGCTCAGGCACCTTCTGCCTGGAGAGAGTGTCTTATATACCCAGGGATCCTAAGCCGTTTGCTGGGGAAGGTTTTGCAGATGTGTACACTGAACCTTTAAGAGGCCACAGGTCAGCGTGTATGTACCCTAAAGGAAATGAGACTGGAGTAGCAGGGCAGAAAGGGGCACAGATTGCTGACCTAACACTCAAGCTTGTTTCCATAGCAGAAAAAGAGTCACAGTCCACACAGTCACAGGTATCTCTTATAGGTCTAGATTGTGAGCTGATATTGCAGACTGTGTGCCACCATACAGGCTCAAGCACTTTGCATTGCCATAATAGCAGGTACTAGATTGCTGTAGACAGCAGCCTAGAACTAGATAATAGGCATTGAGATTTTCTGCCCTGTGATCAGATTGCTCTTGCCTTAGTCAAGGTACATTGAAAGCAGAAGTAAAGTTAAACTTGGATGGCTTATTAGGATATTATTATAGCATTCACTTATATTTACAAGACCAATGAGGTTTCATTAACATTGCTAAAAGCTATAAAGCTACAAAACCTATAGGAAAATCAATTAGCTGCTGGACTGTATGGGGAAAAAGCAAAGAATAAAAGTAAATTTGGACCTTTGAGAAATATTAGCAACAGCACATATTTTCCAGAGAGTTTAAGAGCTTACTTTGACACTCCTCTGTCCGTCTCCATAACTCAGTGACATCTGTAAACCAGACATAAAGTTCTGTGATGGAATACACAGCAGTCTTTTTACTTCAGAACTCATGGACAGCTGTTATTTCACAACATTTTATGATTTGTGAACCTTCAATTATAAAGTACATGAGAATATAGAATGGATTAGCAGGCATTTTACATCAATACAGTTAGAGGTAAAATCTTGTCTAACATTAGAGCTACAGTACATGGCTGCTTGCATTTAGCCTTCTTCTATTTCTCATGATGGCTTTGGTCTAAATCTGCTTGAGATTCCTCTTACACTGCTATGTTCTCAAATCTTTTTTTTCAACTTCTACTGATAATTTGGTTTTTCAAACCCCATTCACAGACTGGAGCAAAAGAATGATTTTACTGCATACTGGAGATTTTCTGAGGAAAGGTTGTGTTTTTTCCCTCAGATATTAATACTGCTGTTACAAAAGGTGAAATCATAGTCAAATCTTGGTCTATAAGTATAATAAAAATGACAAAGCCACTGCCTAGCCCTGTTAATCAAAAGTATCAGAAAAATGCCACACCACTATATTGTAACTGAAGGCCAAACCTGACAATAAAGCGTACTACATAAATCCAGCCACATACAATAATAGGGGCAAATTAAAACGTAACTTTCAATGATACCATTAATAAAAAAAATTGGGATACTATAATACATACAAATATTGATGAAAATCTCCCAGTGGGGGCTAATTAGTCAGCACAAAACGGGGCAGTAAATTCCTCATGGGGAAAATAATGCCTTACAAACCAACACCAGGCATCAGGCCACTCCTTAGGGCTGTGGTCACAAGCATAACAGTACAGAGGATATATAAACCAAAAAACAGCAGCCATGGGTTCTTCTAAGCGGCTGCCTAACACTCTGAAAATGATTGAGGCCCACAAAGCAGGAGAAGGCTATAAGAAGATAGCAAAGCGTTTTCAGGTTGCCATTTCTTCAGTTCGAAATGAAATTAAGAAAGGGCAGTTACAGGAACAGTGGAGGTCAAGAGAAGGTCTGGAAGACCAAGAAAAATTTCAGAGACAGCTGCTCTTAGGATTGCTAGAATGGCAAATCAGAACCAACACTTGACTGCAAAAGACCTTCAGAAAGATTAAGCAGACTCTGGAGTTGTGGTACATTGTTCTACGGTTGTTCTACTGTGCAGCGACACCTACAAAAATATGGCCTTCATGGAAGAGTCATCAGAAGAAAACCTCTTCTGCATCCTCACCACAAAATTCAGCATCAAAAGTTTTGAAATGAACATCTAAACAAAGGTAAAGGTAAAAAGCAGCGCTGACCCAGGAAGAAGTGCAGCAGGAGGAGGTAGTGATGGTGAATTCACTAAAAGAGTTCAAGAGGGGCCTAGATGTAATTCTGGAGTGCAATAATGTTACAGGTTATTGTTATTAGAGTTCTGGAGAAGGGTCATTGATCCAGGAAGTATTGAAGTCAGGAAGGAATGTTTACCCCAAAAATGAGGAAAATTGGTTTCTACCTCACAGGGGTTTTTGCCTTCGTCTGCATCAACTTGCATGATAACAGGCTGAACTGGATGGACAGATGTAAAGAGTGGACTCTCATTGCATTTATTGGAAGCCGTCTGGCACCGGGTAAGTTACAGAGTGAGCTCAGCATGCATGTTGGTATCTGCATTTCCTGTAGCAGAGTGGACCCAGCATGCATGTGGAACCGACACTCCATGAATTGTACAGTGGCCATGAGGGCTCATTACAGGTAACGTTTAGTGTTTGGTTCCCGTCTTACAGAGATAGCCTTGGTAGACGGGCCCAAATCATTTTGTACAAAATATATTTGCTAGGCATCTCAAGTTTACAATATAAGCATAGGATTAACATTATAACATTTCTCATTATTATGACATTTATGTATTTTATTTGGATTGCAGAGTACTGTTGTGAAAAATCCACAAACTGTAATGTAAAATTGAAACAAGGCAGCACTCTGGTCTTAGTGAAGGAAAGTGGATCCTTTACTACACACAGTGCAACGTTTCAGCTCATCTCAATGGAGCCTTTGTCAAGCAGTGATAACAGTGCTACAAGCAGGCATATATAGGTAAGTGCCAAAGTGTACATGATTAGAAATTAACGAATAAACATGATTATAAACGTGATAATTCTCATTAAAATATATTTCATATTTGAATCTCCAGTATGTGTGATTGACAGGTGTGTGATAAATCGTATGTATATCAATAATTAATGTGTAATCCTTAAGAACTCATGATTGTGTCTCATAAAAAACAATAAGGTGCACATGTGAAAAATAGAATACATATGGGTAATCCAATTCGTGAGACGCTCACCCTCCATCATCATATCCATGTAGTAATGATTCAGCGTCCAATATTGGACGTTCAGTGCGCTTGCACCGACGTAACTCAATCAATGCGAGAACTCCACATCGTCCGCGCGAATGCGCCCAGAGGACGACGCAGTGTCTCCGCCAGCACTAGCAATGGAGCTCGCTGTATGCGAGCCACCAACTGCCCATGTCTATGCGGGGCAGAACATCCCTCCGCCGGCAGTCACAGCAACTGTACAAACAAATAGACAAACCAGGAAGAAAGGAAAGCAACACCAAGCAAACAGCACGCTACACTCTCCACACCACAGCTGAACCGGGCACGGGGGCATGACCAGTGTCCCTGGTCCCAATCCACTACACCCCAAAATCCAAAAGAGAAGGCCAAATTGTGGATAGGCTACGTTCACACAGAACAATCTTTCCAAAGATGCTCAAGGAGGACAGAACCCCAGCAAGAAGCGAGGGATCTCGACTCCAGAACCTAGCCAAGAGGTGAATGGCACAATTAAGTGTCTACCAACTCTCAACTAGGATACAGGCAATCAAGGACATCTTTTATAAAGGGAAAGCAATATCTTCCAAGTTTTGGTCCGCAACCTATGCGCAGTAATTTAGGACAAACAAACACCATGGATACTACAATAGTAATAAAGAGAAAAACCACACGGGGACTTCATAATCTCCTAAGGTATAAACATATACAAGGAAAAATTAGAAAAAATTGTTTTATAGAGCACTGGTCTTATTCTTACAGTACAGGAAAGACAGGGGCACCGACTAGAACACTGGGGGTTATATCACCCTAAAATCTACATTTAGACTCTTTGGTTTCAGTGTTTGCAAATGATAAATCCAATAAAGTTCTCGCTTTTTGAGAATTGCTACTCTATCCCCACCACGTCTAGGCACGGCAACATGATCTATTATTCGAAAACGAAGATCCCTTTCAGTGTGTTTTGCTTCAATAAAATGTTTAGATACAGGTAAATCAAGTTTCTTCTCCCGAATGGTAAACCTATGCTGATTGAACCTAGTTTTAGAATCCCATGTCGTTTCACCTACATAAAGGAGACAACAGGTGCATTCGTACAAGTGCACCTTATTGTTTTTTACGGGACACAATCATGAGTTTTTAAAGATTACACATTAATTGATATATATGCGATTTATCACACAACTGTCAATCACACATAATGAAGATTTGAATATGAAATGTATTTTAATGAGAATTATCATGTTTACACGTTTATAATCATGTTTATTCATTTATTTCTAATCATGTACACTTTGGCACTTACCTATATATACCTGCTTGGAGCACTGATATCACTGCTTGACAAAGGCTCCATTGAGATGAGCTGAAACGTTGCATTGGGTGTAATAAAGGATCCACTTTCCTTCACTAAGACCTTGTTTCAATTTTACACTATATATATATATATATATATATAGTGGGGAGTCGCTCCGGTAGATAGCAGTGCGGGTGCAGTATAGAGGCAAAACGGAGTCCAGAAAGTGTAGCAAACAGTGTTTAATTCACACTTGTAGCAAATACACAGCAAACAGTCACTTGGTGTTAATTCACACCCATCAGAAAACGTGCAGCAAAACGAAATAGTCAAAAACAGGTTCCAGTCACCTGGGAGGCTTTAGGTGCAGGTTCGCACCTGGCTGTCAGTCCAGCCGCAAAGCGATCGACCTCCGGCTTCCAGGCCGTCTGCACTCCTCCTTGCTTGGGGCCTTGCTTCCGGCCCAGAGAACTCCACACAGCACAGTATGGATCAGCACTCCCAAACTCAAGTGATTCCACAGCCTAACAGCAGCTCCAGGACAATCACACTCAGCTGCTGAGGAGGCTGCCTTTTAAAGGCCCGGATAAAGTCCGGCCTGGACCGTGGGGAATAGGCACCCACCCAACTCTTTGCCTACTCCCAGTAAGAGCCGGCCCGGATTGGCTTCGCAGCCAAACTAAAAACAAGGTGTCAAACAGCACTAGCTGCTGCTGACACGCAAGAAAACCCGGCTCTTACCTCACCGAGGCCAGGAACCTCGGTGACACGTACCTACCATCGACCACGGTACCTTGCACCCTCTTACACACCCCCCTTTGTTCAACCCTGAGGGGGTGAACACATGTGAGGCAGTGGACGCGGGATAGGGCATCTGCGTTACCCTGCAAGCGGCCTGCCCTGTGTTCTACAGAGAACTTAAAGTTCTGCAGGGATAGGAACCACCTGGTGACCCGAGCATTCCTCTCCTTTGACTGGCTCATCCACTTGAGAGGGGAATGGTCGGTCACCAGACGGAACCTCCTCACTAACAGGTAGTAGCGGAGAGATTCGAGTGCCCACTTGATAGCCAGGAACTCCCTCTCCACTATACTATACCTGGACTCGGCGGGACTGAGCTTACGGCTCAGGAAGACAACCTCCTGAGACAGTACCGCACCGAGGCCTACCTCCGAGGCGTCGGTCTGTACGACGAACTCCTTGTTGAAGTCGGGTGTCACCAAAACCGGGGACCCACACAGGGCCGACTTCAACGCGGAGAAAGCCTCCTCCGCCTTCTCACTCCAGCTAACCTTCCCAGACTTTCACCCCTTCAACAGGTCTGTCAATGGCGCTGCTATTGTGGCAAAGTGGGGCACAAACCGCATGTAGTACCCTACCATTCCCAGGAAGGACTTTACCTGCCTGGTGGTGACCGGTCGGGGCCAGTTACGTATGGCTTCTACCTTAGTTACCTGCGGCTTGATGACTCCCCGCCCAATAACATATCCCAGATATTTAGTCTCTTCCAACCCAATCGCACACTTCTTTGGATTGGCGGTTAGACCAGCTTTCCTCAGGGCATCCACTACCGCCTGCACTTTGGGCAAATGGCTTTCCCAGTCGGTGCTGTGGATGATTACATCATCTAAGTAGGCCGAGGCGTACCGACAATGAGGTCGCAGCACTATGTCCATTAACCTTTGGAAGGTGGCGGGGGCGCCATGCAGGCCAAAGGGTAACACCTTGTAGTGATACAGGCCCTGCGGGTAACAAAAGCGGTTTTTCCTTGGCCGACTCGTTAAGGGTACCTGCCAGTACCCTTTAGTGAGGTCTAGCACAGAAAAATACCGGGAATGTCCTAAATTCTCAACAAGCTCGTCTACCCGGGGCATAGGATACGCATCAAACTTGGACACTTCATTTAACTTGCGAAAATCGTTGCAGAACCGCAACGTCCCATCCGGCTTGGGTATTAGAACTATGGGACTGGCCCACTCACTTTTCGACTCCTCAATGACATCAAGCTTCAACATTAATTGCACTTCCTCCGCGATGGCCCGTCGCCGAGCCTCGGGTACCCGGTATGGTTTTAACCGGATCTTGGCCTGAGGCTCAGTGACGATGTCATGTTGGATGAGAGACGTGCGGCCAGGGAGATCCGAGAACACATCCGTGTTCCGACTGATGAACTCCCTGACTTCCTGAACTTGTTTGGAAGACAGGCTGTCTGCAATTTTTACCGTGGCTACTGCTTCGCAGGCCTCGAACTGTGGGGCTGGACCCTTCTCACCCAGAAGCCCTGGCCGGGGCTGTTGTCGCCGGTCGCGTTCCTATCCTTCCACGGCTTTAGTAAATTCACGTGGTACACCTGCTCCGGCTTGCGCCGCCCTGGCTGGTGTACTTTGTAATTTACTTCCCTACCTTCTCAATCACCTCATAGGGGCCCTGCCACCTAGCTAGGAACTTGCTGTCAAGGGTGGGTACCAGAACCAAAACCCGATCTCCCGGATTGAAGCCCCGTACCCGAGCCTGACGATTATACACCCTACTCTGGGCTTGTTGCGCTGCCTCCATATGCTCCCGGACCAGCGGCAACACCCTTTCCATCCGGTCTTGCATCTGGGTGACAAACTCAATGACACTTTTGTGGGGGACAGGCTGCTGTTCCCACGCTTCCTTGGCGATATCCAACAGGCCCCGAGGGTGTCTGCCATAAAGCAGTTCGAAGGGCGAGAACCCAGTAGAGGACTGGGGCACCTCTCGCACTGCGAACATGAGATAGGGCAGAAGCAGGTCCCAGTCCTTCCCATCTCTAGACACTACCCTTTTTAACATATTTTAGAGTTTGGTTAAACCTTTCGACAAGACCGTCCGTTTGCGGATGGTAAACGGACGTCCGCAATTGCTTTATACGCAATAATTTACACAGTTCCCTCATAACTTTAGACATAAAATGGGTTTCTTGGTCTGTCAGAATCTCTTTTGGCAGGCCCACACGGGAAAACATTTCCATTAACTCTTTGGCAATGAGCTTAGCCGAGGTATGTCGCAGAGGCACCGCCTCCGGATACCGAGTGGCGTAGTCGAGAACTACCAGAATGTGTTGGTGGCCCCTGGCAGACTTCGGTACAGGCCCGACTAGATCCATAGCGATACGCTCAAACGGGACCTCAATGATTGGAAGAGGCACAAGGGGACTACGGAAATGTGGCTGGGGGCTATTTACCTGACAGGTTGGACAAGATTTACAATATTCTTCTACCTCCTTAAACACACCAGGCCAATAAAACCGCTGCAGTATGCGGTCCTGCGTTTTCTGCCACCCCAGGTGTCCCCCAAGAACATGTTGGTGGGCAAGCTCCATGACCAGCTTGCGATACGCTGTGGGCACCACCAACTGTTCAACAGATTCACCTCGGATTTGGTTCACCCGATATAACATTTCTTGGTGAACGACAAAGCGGGAAATATTAACTCAGCCCCTGGCTTCTGGGGTTTACCATCAATTTCCACCACATTCTCCCAGGCCCTAGTTAGGGTTTGGTCCCGGTGTTGGGCGGTCCCAAAATTGTCTCCGGAGACGTGGAGGTCTGCCAACTCAGGTCCTGGTGGCAAGTCCTCCATGTCTCCCACCATTACACTCAGTGGGGGTGTCTCCCCTCTATCACAGCAGTGGTGGTCACCCCTACCGCAGGCCCTTCGGACTCGGGCTCCCAGGGCTCTGGCCCCCACTGGAACCAGGCCACTCTGCTAGGGTTGCCCCTGTCTCAGGGCTATTAGTCACTTTCATCTCAGGCCATAGTGACGGAAAACCAGGGAAGTCTCTCCCAATTATTAGTTCATACGGTAGCTTTGTGGAGATCGCCACTTCACAAGTCCATGTGCCGGCCGCCGTGGATAGAGACATTACAGCAGTGGGATAGTCCTTTAAGTCTCCATGTATGCACACCACACCAACTTTCCGGCCCGTATACTGGGTGGGCTGTACCAGGGCAGCACTTACCAGGGTTACTAGGCTCCCTGAGTCCAACAGCGCCACTGCCAGGTTATCACCCACTTGCACCTGGCACAGGTGACGATTGTCTACTGTCTCGGGGTGCCGGTTGCACACAGTCTCCGGGCATACATGGAAGCCCGGTACCCATAATTAATCTCCATGGGTTCTCCCCACTGTGGACAGTCGGCCCTTACGTGGCCAGGCTCGTGACACCGCCAGCAGACTATCGGGGCCGGGTCTACAGGGGTACACCCCGAGCAGGTTTCTCAGGTACCAGTCGCCGGGACTGGATGGGAGTCCTCCGGGTTTGACCGGCCCCTCCCAACAACACCCCTTTCAAGTTCTGGGTGGCCTCATAGCGCTCCACCAGGTCGACCATTTCTAGGGCATTGGTGGGTGATACCTGGCCGATCCAGTGCTGAAGGGGGTAAGGCAAGGCCCTCCAGAACATGTCAGCCAGCAGTCGGTCCAGCATAGCAGTCGGACTTAGAATATCAGGCTGCAGCCATTTTTGCAACCTGTGCAGCAACTCATAGTACTGCGGCCGGGCGGATTCAGCCGCTTTAAAGTCCCACTGGTGGACCCGTTGAGCCCGGACTAACACGTTTACCCCCAGCCTGGCCAGGATCTCCCCTTCACCGTGGGGTAATCAGCAGCCTGGTCATCTGCTAAGTCAAAAAACTTGTTGGGATCCGGATGCCAGGAACGGAGCGACCACCTCAGCCCACTGGTCACGGGTAACTTCTCCCTCACGGCCACCTTTTCAAAGACCGCCAGATACGTCTCTACGTCGTCTGAGGGGGTCATCTTTGGGATCGCCGCACGGACCGCTTTCCGGGCATCATGGTCATGGTGGGACGCTCCTGCAGCTTGTAACGCCATCACATGCTGTAAAAGTAGTTGGTTGGTCTCCCGCTGCTGCACGTTAGCCTCCATGAGGGCTTTCACAGCCGCCTCCATGTTGCCAGAAATTCCTGTTTGCAACTTTGCCGGTTTTATATATGCCATGCACTTGTGCTCAGCAAAACACAAACAATTCGGCGTTCACGCCAGCCTCACTGCGCATGCCCGCATCCGACACCAAATGTGGGGAGTCGCTCTGGTAGATAGCAGTGCGGGTGCAGTATAGAGGCAAAACGGAGTCCAGAAAGTGTAGCAAACAGTGTTTAATTCACACTCAAGTGATTCCACAGCCTAACAGCAGCTCCAGGACAATCACACTCAGCTGCTGAGGAGGCTGCCTTTTAAAGGCCCGGATAAAGTCCGGCCTGGACCGTGGGGAATAGGCACCCACCCAACTCTTTGCCTACTCCCAGTAAGAGCCGGCCCGGATTGGCTTTGCAGCCAAACTAAAAACAAGGTGTCAAACAGCACTAGCTGCTGCTGACACGCAAGAAAACCCGGCTCTTACCTCACCGAGGCCAGGAACCTCGGTGACACGTACCTGCCATCGACCACGGTACCTTGCACTCTCTTACAATATATATATATGTATATAAGATATACATGCAGGAAGTACATTAGTATATCATTAATTTATTAAAAACACAGAAATCCAGGAAAATCGTTTTAAATGCACTTGTGGCAGTAACTATATTGCACTATTATGTTACAGTTCTGTGTGGCTTTTGTTATTCTGCCTGGGCATATAGTAAAAATATTGTAAAATTGTATGCTTCTTTGCAAGGTTCTGGCAACCAACTGAACTTTTAGCCTGAGTATAAGAAAGCCAAGCTTCGTCCTGCTAATGACAGTGATGTCGTGATTTGCAGACATATTTGTTTTTTTATCAGTCTGGCCTCTATATATAGGCTTTGTACTTCCTTTTATTTTGCTGTTTAAAAATGCACTTATTTGTAGAAAAGTATAAAGCCTGATACATAAGCCTGAGCGTTGTTTCACTTCCACTAAGTGCTCTAAGGTACAATCTTGCTGACAAAGTGTGATAGATGTAGTAGGGATGTCGGGCTTACAGGGGGAAGTTGTTTCCATAGAAACCTTCACCACAGGATCAAATAACTTTTTACCTGCTCTTAGTGCTTCGGAGGTCCATGTGATATTGATATGCCGTCATCATGATGACTAGAACCTTGCACCTCTGCTCACATCGCCATCAGAGAAACAATTAGAGGTTCCTTCTATATCACAGGGAATATTTCCTGGTTACAAGTTCCTATATTTCTCTGTCTTATTTTCCTTATTAGTTCCTATAATGAACATGCCTCACCCCACACACAAGACATACAGGTCATCACTTCTCATCTTACTTTAAATCTTCCACTGACATAATCTCATGTTCTTAATTGTCTTATTCCTTCTGGTCAATGCGCCTTCCAATGTGTTATCCATTCTAACCCATATTCCTTAACATCCCAGATTTTATTGTATTATTTCTATCTTCACAGTCACCAGTGGCCTAATCTTATTTATGGCCACTGTTCCAGTTTTCCCATGAGGTCTAGTTATTTATGTACATACCTGTAAAATCTACCAGACCGTAATCAATAAAATGCAGAATAAAATAAAATGAAAGGACCCAACAATAAAAAGTATATTTGCACAGAGAAAATAGACACATAAATCATGATAATGAAGGGCAACTGGTAAGAAAATCATTCACCTGAGAATATCAATGGTGAGTCTATATGCATGTGCGCACATGTGTGTATGCATGTGTGGGAATATATATATATATAAATATATATATATATATATATATACACACACATCCATCACATACAGTATGAAGGTCAGCAGATCATTCCTTCGCCTACTGTGGTCACCAGAAGAACAGTCTGGAAATGTATCCAAAGCAAACAGGCCCCAGCATCGCAGAGGTTAACAAAAACTCCAAGCTATTTATTCAAAAAGGTACATCCATTGCAGCAATGCAATCTTTCGTCAGTATAAAAATAATGCCTTTGTTAAGCATACAAAAACCAAGTCAAATATACAATATATATATATATATATATATATATATACACATATACACACACCTTTCCTCACTTAACTATTTCAAACACACAGAAAATAAAATGCTACATGCTTCAATTTGACATATCACACTGCTAGACATGTCCGACATTGGTTGGAAAAGCATGACCAAGATTTCCAAGTACTACCTTGTGCTAAAAGAACAGTCTCTCACTAGAGCTCTAAATTATTCATTAGATGTATTATTAGCTACTCAGTTCCAATAATTGCTTAATTTTAGAAACAAGATAAACATGATAAGGCTTAAGTGATTTTCCACCTTTAAAAGTAATCTATCACCTCTAGCAAGGCCTAATAAGTGCTGTAATACATGTAAATAGCACCTGACACTGACCAGGATCGGTAATTTGAATGTTGATATACTGTACACCCCCATTCCCCAACTGTGCGTGCCCACAAACCAACCATAGAATGTAAAGGCCCCCCAGAGCGCCTAGCTTGGGGGACACATGGGGACACATACACCTTTAGGGTTAAGGTTATTTTGGGGTTATTTGTGGCTTTCTCTTTTCTCCCACAACATCTGACGTATGGATTAATAATAGGAAGCAGGTTGCTACTAGCAAAGCTGCGGTTAGTGCTATGCCAATTTTGGAAAAAGGTGTTGGCGTTAAGGAAGTGTGCGTTAAGGAGGCAATGGTTTGTGAAGTCTCGCCCCTTGGTTATCATTTGGCTGCCAGTATTAAGGAGAAGATTTGGAGATTGGAATTTGTGGATATCATCTCCCTGTTGCCTTCTGCTAGGGAGCATGTGGTACATGAAAAAAAGGAGGAGAAAAATGAGGAGGATAGAAAGTGTACTGTGCCAAGGTCTTTTAATAATTGGCTTCAAGCGTTCTCTACTTATGCTGCGGTTATGGGTGAGAAGCATCCTGAACCTTGTAGTGGCCTTTTCCAACACTTAGACATCATTTTGGAAGCGTATCACAATTTTAGTGGTATGGCGTGGTACCAATACGATGAGGTGTTCCGTCAGAAACTGGTAGTTTACCCTTCACTTAAATGGGGAGTCAAAGACATAGGTCTCTGGGTCAATTTAATGTGCCACAGAAATAATTCACATCTAAACCGTATAATCAGCCTCAGCCTGGGATGAGAAAAGGAGTATTTTAATGAAGCGACTTGTAAGTGGTTAATTAATTGCCGCTACAAACATGAATGTTCATTCCGCGGTGGTTCTCATCCTATGCTGATGTATTTTAAAAGGAACTCCCAATCTAACCAGCAGCAGTTTACCACCAGGGAACAAATTTCTAAGAGCATCGACGCCGGTGAGGCTTTCAGAAATGCGTCCATGGTTAAGGCAGTGCCCCGATCAAATGATGGCTAATTTAATCTTTGAAGGTTTTCAGTTTGGTTTCATAGTACCCGAATTTGTAGGTGAAGGTTGCTACTGGGTAGACAATATGAAGTCTGCTGTTTTATTCAAGGAGGTAGTTGGAAGTTAGCTGTCTAAAGAATTGGAACTGGGTAGAATTGCGGGTCCCTTTACTAACCCCCCTTTTTAAAATTTTTGTATTTCTCCGTTGGGAGTAACATAGTAACATGGTATATAAGACCGAAAAAAGACATTTGTCCATCCAGTTCGTCCTGTTTCCTACAAGTTGTGTAGTTCCTAAGAAAAATCCTGGGGAATTTAGACTTATACATCATTTATCGTTCCCTGAGGAAAGCTCACTTAATGATGAAGTGGATAAGTCTAAGGCTTCTGTGGAATATGCGTCATTTGATGATGCTTTGGCTTCGGTGAGGCGTTTTGGAAAAGGGGCTATGCTGGCTAAAGCGGATGTGAAGTTGGCGTTTTGCTTTCGCCGTCTGGATTTAACTCGTTGAGTTTTCAGTTTGATGGGAGTTACTACTTTGACAAATGTATGCCGATGGGTTTTTCGTTATTGTCTTTTTATTTTGAAGCATTTTCAATGTTCATTAATTGGGTTTTACAGTCATTAGTTTCGGATGGCGGTTTATTGCATTATTTGGATGATTTCTTGTTTGTTGGTGATTGTAGTTCTAGTTTATGTTATGAATTGTTGTTTACATTTTTAAAAGTTTGTGAACGGTTTGATCCCAGTGGCAGAAGAAAAGACTGTTTTTCCCTGTACTTGTTTAGAATTATTAGGAATAGTCATAGACACAGTTAACATGGAATTTCGTTTGTCAGTAGAGAAGAGGGATAAAATTAAGCTGTTGTTGTTATCGTTAGTAAGAAAAGAAAAATGCACGTTGAAAGAGATGCAGTCGTTTTTAGGTTCGTTGAATTTCATCTGTAGAATTATTCCTATGGGTAGGGTGTTTTCTAGGCGTCTATATTTTGCGACCAGATGTCTTAAATCTCCTCACTCGCATATTGTGAGGCTAACTAGAAGTTTAAAGGATAATTTAGCTATCTGGCTGAAATTTCTGGATAATTTTATTGGTGCTAGTTGTTGGCAGGAGAAGTTTGTGGAGGCAGAAGCTCTTGGTTTAGTCATGGACGCGGCAGGAAGTTGCGGTTACGGTGCATTTTGGAATGGGAGGTGGTCAGCAGAGGCATTGCCATCTTCATGGATTAATAATGGAAAAACGTGTAATATAGTACTTCTAGAATTTTTTCCAGTGCTCGTTTCAATTGTTTTGTGGGGTAGTTATTTTAAGAATAGAAGGATTTTGATCAACACGTATAATAAAGGTGTAGTATTCGCAATTAATACGCTGTGATCAAAGTGCGCGTTAGTAGTCAAATTACTGAGATATTTTGTGCTTTGTTGTCTGAAACTTAATATTTGGGTTAAAGCTAAGTATGTGCAAGGTAAATATAATGTTTTAGCGGATTCTTTATCTCGTTTTCAGTTTGCCAAATTTCAGGAGTTAGCACCAGAAGCAGAATTGGAGGGAGCGCCGTGCCCGTGTCATTTGTGGGATCTGTTATGGGATTGATATCCGAGGCAATTATTTCGGTTGCAGAGAAAACATGGGCTGCCTATGCAGCCGCATGGTGAGATTGGATAATTTTTGCTAATTCTGTATCTAGAGAGGTTGATGATTTGGGTTGTGGTTTGTTATTTATTGCCAGTTTGTTTAAGAAAAATATGTCATTTTCTTCAGTTTCCAGGACAATTGCGGGAATATCCTTTTTCTTGAAGCTGTTTCTTGAAGTATTTTCCCATAAAACAGATGCTAAAAGGTTACCGTAAAAATTTTTACAGTAGCGATAATAGGAGACCGATATAGGTTGAGTTATTAAAGAGTTTATATGAAATCTTGCCTTCCGTTTGTTTGGACTTATTTGAAGTGTTGCTTTTTCAGACGAGTTTTATTTTAGCATTTTTTGCAGCATTAAGGATTAGCGAATTGGTTTCCGCTAGTCGTTTTGCGTGTTCTGGTTTAAAAGTTGATGAGGTAGTTTTGAAGGTTGGTTTTGTTGAAATTTTGTTGAAGCGTTCTAAAACGGATCAATTTGAGAGGGGTAGAATTTTTAGGTTATTTGAATGGGTGGGTTCTAGTCTTTGTCCAGTTTCGATGGTCGGTTCTTGGCTGGCTATTCGTCCGTCTGGGTCTGGGCCGTTGTTAATTTATAAGGATGGTTCTCCTTTGACTAAATTCCAGTTTGGGGCAGTAGTTAAGAAATGTTTGGCGGCTCTTGGGCTGAGCTCTTTCAGAATCTCTTCTCATTCCTCTAGAATTGGCGCAGCAACGGAGGCAGCTAGATGGGGTTTAGATGAAGCTGTTATTAAGAGAATCAGTCGTTGGGATTCTCATAGAGCCAGATTATATGTGAGACCAGATTTATTTTTACCAGACAAAATTATTTTCAGTTTTTTCAGGTAGACATGTAATTGTTTGGATTATTGGCCATTCATATGTATTCTGGGCACAGAAGAGGGCAGGGAAGAGAACATACACGGATAACTTATCTTTTGATTGCTCATCGTTGCATGTGTTTTGGCAGGGGGTTGTGCTGGAGAAGTATGCTACGAGAAATACAGAATTCATGCGCTAAATGGCCTCATCCTCATATTGTGGTTTTACATTTGGGTGGGAATGACTTGGGTAAATGTTACTATGGGAAATTAAAAGGGATTTGTCGCTTTTGAAATGTATGTTGCCAGACACTGTTTTGTTTTTTTCTGATAGTGCCTCGCTTAGTTTGGTCCTTCAAAGAGAACTCTTTTTGTGAAAAAATTTGGAAAAGGGTTAATAGAGCCATGGATAAGTTTATGCCCTTGCTTGGTTGTTTCTCTTACAGGCACGTCGATTTGGAGGGTTGGATGTTAGGCCTTTAAGGTCAGATAATGTGTACTTGTCCGAAATAGGAATTCATATTTTTAATTTGGGATTACAGGGTGCCACTGAGAATGGGCTGCAATGCTTGTGGGGGGCCTCGCCTTGTTAAGTCGAGGCGTGTGGGATTTATCACTCAGCTACAGCTGAGTAGATGGTAGTTTTAATAGTTAAATGGACTGATCTAATGGTTAATTATTTATTTATTTATTCAAATTTATTGATTAATGTATGGTTTATGGTAATTTATGGATAACTCATAATAAAGCACTGTGTCCTTTTCATCCAACTTGGAGTTTGTTGTTTTTTATTTATTATACAAGTGTGTTGGTTTTAGTTTAAGGGGTGTAGTGTGTCTCCATGTAAAGGCCCCCCAGAGCACCTAGCTTGGGGGGGACACGGGGGTACATACACCTTTAGGGTTAAGGTTATTTTGGGGTAATACGAGCTTCAAAATCATAAAAAAGTTTTAAAAAATGTAAAAAAATATAAAAGTTTAAATCACCCCCTTTCCATAGAATAAAAAAATAAATACATAAATAACAAAAAATATAAACATCAAGGGCATCACCAAGTCTGAAGAAGCCGGTACTATTAAAATATGAAAATATTTTTCCAATAAAGTAAATGGTGTAACGGAAAAAAAAGGTCAAAATGGCCAATTTGCCATTTTTTCATTGTTTATCTTACCTAAAATTTTTTTAGAAAATGTGATCAAAAAGTAATATACACTTCAAAATGGTGTCTATAAAAACTACAGATTGTCCCGCAAAAAGTTAGCTCCCACAAAGTTCAGTACATATACAGATGTAGCAGGGTTAACACGCAAACTCTTAACTCAAATTTCTTAACTCATTATGTTATCTTGAAACAAACGCCATTGAAAAGCAATTGAAGGTGTTTGGTTAACGCATGTAGTTTAGATAACACGTCTCATAAAGCATGTGTGCTAACTCTACTACATCTGTAACTATAAAAAAAAAGTTGTGAGGGTGAGAATTTTTTCAAAGTTTATTTATTTTTACACTATTTAGACATAAAAAACCTATACATATGTGGTATCGTGGTAATCGTACTGACCCAGAGAATAAAGGGTATAGGTCAGTTCTGCTGCAAAGGGAATGCTGTTGGAACAAAACCCTTAAAACGGTGGGGGAATTGTGTTTATTTTTCCAATTCCACCAAATTTAGAATTTTTTTCCTGCTTCCCACTACATGGTATGCCATATTAAATTGTGGCATTAGAAAGTACAACTTGTCCCGCCAAAAATTTAAACTCAAAAACGGTATCCTAACGGTTAATGCCTGATGAAAGGACCCTCCACTTTATTAAGGCACCAGGGAAGGTTGAATAAGCAGTAAATATTTTTTTATAATTTCCTGTTGTCTATGTTAGCCAAGCACTCTGTGCCTGCGCTGCTGGTCCTACACACGGGCATGGGTGCTGGGCTCCCTCATTCCCTCCCGCTGTCGTGGACTGTACTGACAAGCAACTTTCCTATTGGCTTGCTAGAATTAGTGAATATAGAGAATATAGCGCTATATTCATATTCGTCATATTCGTTAATTCTACCCAGCTAAACAATAGTAAAGTAAGTTGCATATACCCTGCTGTAAGTTGGATGCACAAAATATTACTTAATATTCTCGCATTGTGCATCCAATTTAGAGCTGTGTATAGGCAAGTTTACATGGCTTACTAGAATAAACAAAGATAACGAATACGAATATAGCGCTATATTCTTTATCTTCGCTATTAGCGAAGATAGAGAATATTTCGCTATCTTCGTTCTCAACTAAGATAAAGAATATAGCGCTATATTCTGTCTTTGTTAATTCTAGCAAGCCAACCAAAAGGAAAGTTATACCCCGTTCAAAGTTTCATTCGCAGTACGCGAATATTACATAATGTAATTTTCGCGTACTGCGAGTGGAACTTTGAACAGGGTATAACTTTCCTATTGGTTGGCCTGCTAGAATTAACGAAGATAGAGAACATAGCGCTATATTCTCTATCTTCGTTGGGTTCAGAGTAAAAAAAAAAAAGAATATTAATTTTTTACGAATATATAGCACTAAAGATTCGCAAATTAGCGAAGTGCCGATATTGGTAAAAAAAAAAATTGCTATTAGAATATTCGCGCTCAACACTACTTTTGACTTTTTTTTAAGAGTCTCAACATCATTGTTGTGAACTTCCAGGAAAACTTCATACAATTTCTAATTCTTTCTTTCTAATAACAACCAAAGAAAAAGTAATTTCAGAAACTAACTGCATTATTGAACACACACAATGTCTCCCTTTAACGTTTGGCCGCTATGTAATATCTTGCAAATCTAAGCCTCTGCTCAAGAGACCCATTAGGCCCCAAAATGTCACTGCATTTTTAGGCAGATGGTATTTAATATATTCTTCTGTTTTTTTGGATCCGTCTACTGGATGGTCAGATTCATTGCTAGTACCAGAATCCAAGAACTCTTAGCAGACGCCACCTGTTAAAGCACTGAACCAGGTTACCTTTCAAATTAGATAATTTTATTGTTTTTCATGGAGAACAATTGACAAGATTGAGTCCTTTGAACATTTTCCAAGTAGCATTTTCTGTGCACCTGAATTGTTGCTGGATAGTATTGCTCCAGTATATCTCACTTATCCTATATAGAGATATGTCTATGTATATATGCCTCATAAGAGTTCTCCATCTGCTGTAATTTGGCATTTTCTTTAAAACTTTATGTTTTATTTTCTTCCTCACTTATTTTTCAAAAACTTTTTCCCAATTTAAACAACTTCAACTGGCATTAACTGGAGGTAGCATTAATCCTAACATTAGATTATGTGTACATTAAACATTTTGCTGATACAATCCCAAAAAATCCACATTCACACAGGAACAGGTGTTTGCCTTATGGATTTGCAATGTGTGTTAAATAAACTGATTCCAGAAATCCAAATGTAGAATAGAAGCAGTTGTATTTATAACTGAATGTATCAACTTGTTATACTTGTATCAATGTATATATTCTAAAATATGCTTCAGTACATTAAAAAAAGAACATTAAAATGCAGTTTAAAGAATAGCTTTTCTAACAATAGATTCTCTTTAAAAAACAAACACGCTAATGGATCAACTTCTTAAATTAATAAAAACCTTATACATTTTATCTTTTATTTAAATTTACCAAATTTCAAATTTTAACTGAAATTAATTTCATAATTTGGCACCTAATTTACTGCGTTGGGGGGCGCATGCGCGCGGCTCACGAGGAGGACATGCTTCTGTGAGTTCTGCTCCGTGGGCTGAGAAATCCCCGACTTTAGCGCCCAATAACGGGCTCCATCAGCATCTGTACCCCATGTCAGAGTCGCCGAGGATGTCCCACAGGAGAGGGAAGTCTAAACTTCCAAGCACCCCGGCTCCTTCACAGACTTTACCGGAGCTATTTCGGCAGACGCGGCAAAGTGTCATGGCGGACACTCCTGCAGCTCCTTCGAGCCCTGCCTCCTCCACATCGGAGGGCAATGCAGCACTAGATTCCCAGGACCAGCGGCCAGGCCAAGATGACCTCTATAAGAACATTGCGGCTTTGTTCAGGGCTGAGCTAGCCCAGGCTGTGGCTGATTTTACGCGCCAAATACAGGACCTGGGAACCAGGGTCTCAGATATGGAGACCAGACATGATGACTTCGCCGACGCATTGGCTCAGGACCGCGAGGAGCTGAGCTCCCATACAGAGCAAATAAAGGCCCTGGAGTTAAAACTTGAAGACTTGGAAAATCGTACCCGGAGGGGGAATCTTCGTATTAGGGGCCTACTGGAGACTTATACAGACCTGTCTTCAACTCTGACGGCCCTATTTTCAGCCTTGCTGCCGGACGCGGAGCCGACCATGTTGAAGATGGATAGAGTGCACCGGGCACTAGGTAAACCGCGTTCCCCTGAATTGCCACGGGACGTAGTCCTCAAATTTCACCACCCGGAGATGCGGGACAAGATTTTGTTCGCCGCCCGGAACATCCCGGACCTTCCGGACTTACCCTCCTCGGTCCACCTCTACGCAGACCTGGCTCCGACCACGCTACGGAGACGCCGAGAGATGAGGCCTGTTACTCAGGCCCTTCAGAAGGCCCAAATAAAGTACAGATGGGGATTCCCTTTTGCCCTATCATTTCAACTGAACTCACGTTCTTACACGGTCCACACCCCGTCAGAAGGATTGGAGAATCTCCAACGAGCGGGCCTCAGCTGCGATCCTATACCATCGGCTCCTTCCCCGAGACCTCAACGGCCGGCTAGGGTGTGGACCAAGGTCTCGGCTCATCCACGTGAACGTCGTGGCTCCCAAGTTGCCTAATGTTCCGCTCCTTTTGGGTTCCTTCCTCGATCTTTAATGATCGCCCATTTTCCCTAGTATTGCCAGTCAATGATGACGTTTCTTTGTCTACGAGGTCTGACTAGGCTCTCTATAGGAGGACATCTACACGGAGGGCCTTGGTTTCTTCAGCGAGATATGTATTACCAGCGGGCTTATGTTTATTTGGGGTTTAGCCGGGACTCAGCCTCACGGCTTGTTATGTTGCCCCGTAATGTGGTTATGTGTGGGATGGGGGCTCGGGACTTTTTTGCCCCGACCCCTATGCTACGCTCTCTACGCTTTGATATGTTACGCTATGTTTGAAGAGGCTTCGGTCTCATCATGGTTTTGTTTTTATTGGTTTACTATGTTTTTTCTCACCTTTTGTTTGTATTTGGAATGCTTAGATGCTTTTTGTGCTACTATTGAGCTCCGGGGGGCGCTGGATAACGGGCCTACTGGGATCGGGGGGCGCGATGGCATCGGCCGCCTGCACTTCTGTTTAGCATACACTCCGTATGATGAATAATGTGTAAACTACTATCCCATAATGTTAGGGGTTTTAATTCCCCAAGAAAACGCAAGACTGCGTTTATGTCCTATCTGAAACAGGCGCCCGATGTCATTTGCCTCCAAGAGACCCATTTCACCTCCACCTCACACCCCAAATACCTACACCCGCAATACTCTAGATACTATTCCTCCACCTTTCAGACTAAGAGTAGAGGTGTAATTATTTTGCTCAAGAACTCCTTCTCTTTTGTTCTCACTCAATCGTATGTTGATGTGGAGGGGAGATATGTTATATTGCTGGGAACATTAGGGGGGGAGACGGTGTGCCTGGTTAATACTTATGCTCCTACTGACGACCCCATTGGGTTCTTTAATACTATCCACTCGTTACTAGGCTCCCTCACCTTTCAGCAACTATACTGGTGTGGCGACTTTAATTTCATTATGCACCCTGTACTTGATAGGTCGACCCCGCCAACCTTGTCGCGGCCGCCCTCTCAGACGACCGCGATAAGACATGTTATGGAATCTCTATCCATTGCGGACTCTTGGAGAGAACACAATGGCTCGCAGAGGGGGTATACATACTATTCACCGGCACACCGTCTCTATACCCGGATAGATATGATATTGATTTCAACTTCATGTTTACCATATCTTTCCTTCTCTAGGCATGTAGTCTCATCATGGTCTGATCATGATGTGGTTGTTTCGGAGATATTTGCAGATGCTCAGAGCAGAGTGGCGTTTGCCTGGAGATTGAATGAGTCTCTCTTGACCCGCCCAGCCCTATTGAAACAACTGCTGGAGGAACTGAGGTTCTTTTTTGCGGAGAATGTGGCAGCGGACGTTGACCCTATGACCTTGTGGCTTACCTACAAGGCCTATATGAGAGGACACCTAGTGGGAGTAGCCTCCCGACTGAAGCGAGAGCGGACTCAGACCCAGATAGCCTTAGAGGCTAAATTGACCAGGTTGGTATTGGCCCACCAACGGACACCCACACTTTATTTGTTAAAAGCTGTGAAGGACACCAAAACCCAGTTGAATGTTTTGCTATCTAATAACACGGAAAGGGCCCTACGTTGGACTTCTTCCTTTTATTATAGATATGCCAATAAGCCTGACCAACTTTTAGCCAATCAACTGAAGGCCCAACAGCGTATAAACAGAGTTTATCAGATTCGCACTAGACAGGGCCGAACGACTTCTAACCCCGACACCATCTACCAGACATTCCACCGGTTTTATAGTCAACTCTACTCTACCCCACCTGATGATTCGGACGGAACTGGCGCTTCCTTCTTATCGTCAGTTACTGTGCCTGTATTAACCCAAGAGGCACGGGAAGCCTTGGGCAAGGAGATTACCAAGGAAGAGGTACAGTACAGTATAGACTCCCTTAAATTGGGTAAGGCACCTGGGCCAGATGGCTATACAGCACTGTACTACAAAAAGATGGCCTCTACCCTCGCCCCTCACATTGCTAATTATTGCAATCATATTATGCAGGGGAACACTCCTCCTGCTGAATTTCTGAAGGCAGTAATTACGGTTATTCCCAAGCCCAATCGAGACCCCCTTCTACCTTCTAACTACAGGCCAATCTCGCTTTTGAATTTGGATAATAAGCTTTTTACGGCAATATTGGCATGCAGACTTAACAATTTCCTTCCACACCTTGTCCATAAAGACCAGGTTGGATTCGTACCGGGGAGAGAGGCGCCGGATAACATTAGGAACATTTTAAATCTTGTGCAGTCTGCCGGTGGGGCCAATACGCCTCTAGCCTTATTGGCTCTTGATATAGAGAAGGCTTTTGACACCGTGACTTGGCCCTACCTGCAGTCTGTACTTACTGCCATGGGAATTACGGGTCCTTTCTTATCCGCTATCCAAGCCTTATATTCAAACCCTGAGGCATGTCTCAAATTACCATCTACCAAAGCACTTCCTATCACTATCAGTAGAGGCACAAGACAAGGCTGTCCTCTCTCCCCGGCGCTGTTTGCTTTGGCTATTGAACCCCTGGCAATATCCATCCGGTCTCATCCAGATATTGCAGGGGTGAGGGTGGGGACTAAAGAATATAAGGCAAATTTCTTTGCTGATGATTTGCTGCTCACCATCACCAATCCTTTAATTTCTTTCCCATCCCTTATGGGTCTATTAACCTCCTTTTCAGGTGCCTCCAGCCTCACTATGAACCATTCTAAATCGGAGCTCCTTCTTTGTAACACTTCCCCTTCTGTTAGGGAGTCCCTTCTACAAAATTTCCACTTCCAACTATGTAATCGCTATATACCGTACTTGGGAATCTCCTTGCCCTCATCCATAGATGCAGTGTATGCAGTCAATTACATTCCAATGTTTAGACAACTCAGACGGGACCTCCTCTCCTGGCAGACCCTCCCTATTTCTTGGGTGGGGAGAATAAATGTAGTCTGGATGGTAGTGTTACCTAAATTGCTCTATTTGTTTCGGGCGCTTCCTGTTCCTGTGCAGTTACGTGATCTTAAGTCATTTCAACGTGATATAATGCGATTTATTTGGGCGAATAAACGTCAGCGCATCTCTAGAACGACCATGTGCAGGCACAGGACTCAGGGAGGTCTCTCTGTTCCGGACCTGGTGAAGTACTATAGAGCGGCTAGGTTAGCCCAGTTATCCCTAACATATTTGGACCCGAAAGAACATCCCCTATGGATTGAAATTGAGTCCGCTCGCTTGACTCCTTTTACATGGCAGGCGTTGTTGTGGTCTACTCGTCCGCTGCCGCCTTCTGTTCGAACTACCTCACTCCTCTCCCACTTCTCCATTTTACTATGGAGATCAGTCAGATTCAAATTTCGCTTGCAATCGACTCCTACTCCATTATTGTACCTCTTAGGAAATCCTGACTTTCCGCCGGGATTGCATCCTGCTAACTTTCACTGGTGGTCAGCTAACCGTCTCTGCACACTGTACAAATTTCTGATCCATGGCAGGTTACTTACCCTATCCGATTTTCAGGAGAAATTCTTACCACCGGAGAGGGAAACTTTTGCAATGTCACAGATATTCTCCTTCCTACGTTCTCATATAATCACGGATAGACCTGTTGAATTCACCTCGTTTGAACGTATGCTTACATATTCTCTGTGCAGGAAAGGTTTAATTTCGCAAATCTATGGGTTCTTAAATGAGCCTCCGGCGGAGGTTAAGCTTCCCTATATGCTCTCCTGGGAGGAGGACTTACACCAGGAATTTTCCATCTCTAGGTGGTTCCGGCGCTCCCAGACCATGACGAGGGGATCGTGGCAGGTCACTTTGGCTGAATCTTCCATTAAGGTTCTACATAGAACCTACATGGTCCCTACGCGGTTACATAGCATCTACCCGGAAGTATCGCCTGCCTGCTTTCGGGGTTGTTCGACCCCCGGTTCGGTCTTACATATCTGGTGGGCTTGTCCTCGGGCTAAGAGGTTCTGGTCCCAGGTGACAACTTTATTGTCCTCAGTTCTTCACTGCGTATACCCTGCGACCGTACCTCTATGCCTTCTGGGTGACAAACCGAACTGGTTAAATTATGCCAAATTTAAACTGTCCCAATTTGTTCTCCTTGCCGCAAGGATACACATTGCATTTAAGTGGCGAACCCCCACCTTGTCGTTTCAGGAAGTTCTAGATAGGATTAATAAGATAATGCTATGTGAGCGCCTCTCGGCCATCCAGGAGGATAACTACGCATCCTTCGACAGGGTCTGGGAGCCCTGGCTGTCCTCACCTCACGCCCCGGATGTCAGGTACGCAATGACTCTCTGATATAGATGGAGTTTGGAGTCTTCCCGCATTCTGTACATATCCACACGATCTCCCCTATATGTACTTACAGGTGTATGGCTGCGCTGTTGTAGATCCCCCGGAAGTCATGAAGATATGACTATTCTTGAATACTCTATGTCTACATTTTGCTTTTATTGTCATTATGATTGTTTACTTTCTGTCATTGCTCATCTCCTGTTTATGTCACTCTGTACTCGACATACCTTTTGTAACCTTGAGCTGATTGGAATAAAATTTATTTTGAAACCTAATTTACTGCGTTGGTAGTGTCGGACTAGGGTGCCTAGGGCCCAAGAGTAAAAATTATTTTGGGGGGCCCACCCAGGCTCGGACTGGCCCACAGGGGTACAGGGGAATCCCCCGGTGGGCCCCTGAGCAAGGTGGGCCACACAGTAGACTTACTGCCCTATATACATATATTCAATGTACAGTACCTTAACCAGCCTATGTTTATATAAAAAACTTGTTAAAATATTTATATTATTTGAATGTATCCATACTGGGGGCCCCCAAAATAAATTTTACTGGTGGGCCCTACGTACCCCAGTCCAACACTGGGTCCACCGTACAAATAAATTCAAATATTACCTGCTCACACAGCAGAAAGATGCTACCAGATGATTGAATATGGGGGTACCTGCAGCAACTCTGAGAAGGTAGGTCCTGAGGAGAAGAGGACACTGGCAGCTTTCCTCTATACCGAGAAGTCATCTCAGGTCTGATCGTGTCTATAATAATAAACTGGGGAGTTTCTTTAATAATCTAACACATATTTTATATGAACATAGGTTGGTTGAAGTGCTGTACATTGAATATATGTATGTGCCGTGTCCCAGGGGGTCAGTAGTGTAGCTTTAGGTATGCTGGGCTTTGTAGTGCAGGGCAACCCACTAACCTGGGACTGACTGTTATCTTCAATCGGGTCAGCACTGGAACAGGCAGGTGATGAATGTCGTGACGCCAGTGCCAATTGAACGGTGGCACACCGTGTAGTGACAGGTGGAATAATTGAGGAATCTTTATATACTTGAATAACAGGATAACTTTATTGAACGTAGTTGAAGATAGAAGAACAGCCAGTAAGTACAGTTCCAGAATATTCCACACGTTACAATACAGTCACAGCAGTGGTTCAGGCAATTAATCACAGTCGCAAAAGCTATCTTCAAGACAGGCCTCCTAGGATCAGGGTTTTCCTCTTACTCTCAATGCAGCAATACACTTCAGGCAACTATTCTCTCTGCAGGGGTACACTTACTTTCTCTCCTGCCTTAGTTCCTGGCTGTAGGCAATACAAGGTCCAGACACCCGAATAACAGTGATAACCCTTGAGCAAAGGTTTTGTAGAGGTTTCCTTCTCTCCTGGTGACAGGCTCTATACTTCATATGCGAACTGGCTTGCAGGTTACACTCTCTGTCCCACTTGCTAGTGACAGGCTCTTACTTGGAGTACCTCAGGTATACTTGACCTGGAAGACTGGGTGGAAATGATCCTCCACACCAGTGGTGCAATCTCTGCACTCAGTTACTGAGTCCTGAATCTTCTCAGAACTGACTCTGAACTGGAACTTCCAACTGACTTCCTTAGGCTAGGCCCTGGCCTATTTATACTAAACTGGGGGCTCCCTCTGCTGTCTGGAATATGAATTGCCTGCTACAGGCCTACCTTTCTTAAAGGGAGATACACATTAAAATATAGCAGTGTCGGGTAACCTACCCGTATGCTGCATATGTAGTGCAGTAAGTCTACTGTGTTATGTGCCACTTGTGCAGGGGGTGGGAGAGTAGTGGCCCATCTTGCTCAGGGGACCACTGAGGAAGCCAGTCCAAGCCTGTGCATTGGTATTAGAAAAACTGGGTATATTTAAGATATGAGCTGTGCTATTGGCCTTTGCCACTTTTGACGTTGATATTTGGGTTGTCTGTAATATAGGTACGAGCCAAGCCTAAGGCTATGTTCACATGAGGGTATTTCGGTCAGTATTGTGCATCAGCATTTGTAAACCAAAACCCCAGGAGAAGGTTTAAAACACAGAAGAGGCACAAAACTTTCCAGTATACTTTTTATATGATTATATTTCACTTCTGATTTTGACTTACAAATAATGCAGCAAAATATTGACCAAAATACATAAAGTAGGCAAAGGCTTACTAATGGCTGCCATAAATTGCTGACAAGAGTTTGCAGTGATGAAATCCTGCACCTGTACCAAAATGATATCACAATAGAGTGTTAATCTGCTTAAATAAAATGAATTGTTACATAAATAATACTGCAGCATATTGCCCAAATAATACCACCATACCTTGATGCCAAATAATACCTTTATATAGTACACAAATTACAGTGCCATAGTTGCATCGTTTGAAAAATGACATAGGTCCATCAAGTTCAACCTTTCTCAGAATAATTATATATTATTTGTTTGATAATTATAGTAATCAATGCCATTTGCTGTTTGATTAGTACCTGCCATTACTACCTCATAGGTTAGGGAATTCCACAGTTGGACTACTCTAACTGTAAAGAATCCTTTTCTGTATTGATGTCTGAATCGCCTTTTCTGCACACATAATGTATGTCCTCTAGTGTAAACTCCTTAAACTGAATGTCATGTGACAATTGCAGTATTTGTATTGACCGCACATATTTATACATCTAAATGAGATCACCACTTTACACTGCTCGATTGACTAGGAAATTGTCGGGAAGAAAGCATTCCTTCCTGATAATCATTTGCTTGCCAGTGAAGGAGACTGCTGCATTTCCATGCCGCAATCTCCTCCACAGTGTGGGGAGAAGTGATCACTACTGCCATCACTCATCCCCATACTGAATCATTGTTTTCCGGCAGCAGGGGCTGTTAAGATGGCACGATCTGCTGCCTGCAAACAATATTTAGGTGTCCACATGAAAAGTCCAATTACCTGATAAACGATTGTGTCGCTTGTTTATCGGGTAATTGGCGACACCTTTACACCAGTAGATTATTGCTAATGAGCGTTCCTACAAATGCTTGTTAGCCATGATCTGCCTGATGTTTGGGCAGTGTAAAGAGGCCTTAAGGTACCTTTTTTCCAGACTGAACATGACCAATTTTTAAACCTCGCAATATAAGAGAGTCTTTCCATCCCACTGTTCACATGTAAAGTGTAACACTTAATACATGGCTTATACAAATTCTAATGCTAGGTTATAAAATATAGTGTTGGTCGCAAATATTCGAATTGCGAATTTTAATCGCGAATATCGCCACTTCGGGAATTCGCGAAGATTTACAATATAGTGCTATATATTCGTATTTGCGAATATTCTAGATCATCTGAACCCATGATCCCTCCCTGCTTCTTGCTTGTGGGCCAATTAAAAGGCTGTAATATCTTTGTCAGAGCTTAGCAACATCCCTAGCAACCAATAGGAAAGTTGCCTACCCTTACTATATATTAACCTCTCCAGCAGCCATTTTCTGTAGTTTTTTGCAGTTCTGAGAGAGACAGCAGTGTCATTGCTGTGCTCTCTGCTTTCCTGTGTCATTACATTAGATAGTTAGTTAGTTAGTTAGTTAGGTAGTTAGCATATATATATATATATATATATATATATATATAGAAAGAAGGTAAGGCAGCACTCCGTTCAAGTGTAAAAAATGGATCCCTTTATTCACCTCTTGCAACGTTTCAATCGCTCATTGCGATCTTTCTCAAGCAGTGATTACAAGTGCACAGGAAGTTTATATAACAGGTATACAAGTGAAGCTCATAAATCAATCAAGATATCTGATTTGTAAACAGACTCATAATAAAAAAGTGTATAGTGTAATTCACAATAATACAGCAGTGTACTAGTGATAAAAGGCAATACATGCGGTTTGTGTCAGAGTATACCAATACATTTAATAAAAACATAAAATTCATATATTGACATGTGTAAGTGTATCAGAAATAGTGACGTCACTATCACCCAGCTGTGTAAAATAATATAGATTGGTCACCTACAACATCGGATGCATAATTCCACTCACCATGTGAAATTCGCTACAGCGTCCGGAACTGCGCACTGCGTGTGCGCGTCAGCACCGGAGTAGTAAAGCCGATGTCACATGATCCAGGGAGAGCAACGTCATCACTTGACGTGCGCTCTTGCCAGTTACTTGGTCAGGGCGGAAGAACAAACTCCCCTATCGCGCATGTCAGCACTCGGCTCAGCCAATAAACAGAGCGGAGCCGTTGTTGCCATGGCGTTGAATATAAACTTAACGGGTTGAAACAATCTGTAGGATTTACATCAGGATCACAATTTACTTGATCTATTTACTGTGTATTTCAGCTACTTGGATACAGGTGAGAGACCCATCCAGAGGGCAGCACCTGAGGGTTTCAATCCCAGGGCCGCACTCCTCGTTCCAGTGAGGATTCTGATCACATCCCTGTGTCATTCCTTACTGTCAAAAGGTCCTCATTATGCCTCCATCATAGCCATACAGTGCAAATGCTCCAGCCGCGGTCCCACTTATCGTTACCTATTGGTCAATGTTTCACCCAGCAAATATTAAAAAAAAAACTACAGCCCTATCCCCTGTAACTGGCATTTCTGGTGTCAGTGATCATACTGCTAAAAATTATATAAAACACCTAGCAAGTCACGAGTAGAATAGCCGTCCTCTGCTTAGGGACCAATATTTTCCAGCTTGTAATAATCTAGGAAAAAAGGGAAAAAACACAATTAGTGTTACTATATGAACAAAATAGCACTTGCATTCCCCTATTCACAGTATAGAATAAGCACGCTCGACATGGGTCACGTTCACACCACCCTAAACTCCACATTCAGCCCATTTGGTTTTAGCGACTGTAGGGTATATATCCAAAATAGTTCTTTACGCTTCAGGAGGGTGATTCTATCACCCCCCCCCCCCCCCCGCCTGGGAACCGGAATGTGATCTACAATCCTAAATTTTAAATCCCATTCAGTATGCTTGGCTTCTACAAAGTGACGTGACACAGGCAAATCCAACCGTTTCTCACGTATGGAGAAACGGTGCTGATTCAGTCTGGTCTTAAGTTAACTTCCCATGTAGTTTCTCCTACATAAAGCAGGTGGCAAGGACACTCCAGCACATATACAGCGTACGTAGTATCGCATGTCAAGTATCTGTTGATTTTGAACAACTTTCCTGTTACCGGATGTGTGAACTGGGGCCCCTTAAGCATCAAGGGGCAGTTGACACAATTGTGGCAAGGGTAACAACCCACTTTCCTGGATCCCACATATAAACTCAAGGGGACCTTTTTAGTTCCTATATCCACCTTCACCAAGCTGTCCTTTAGATTTTTAGTACGACAATATGACAATAGGGGGGGATTCTGGAACTCCGGAATCTGCCGGAAAACACTGCCCAATATGGGTTTCCTAATGATGGACCCTTTCTGTGTACTTCTCAAATTATAGTCTGTAAAAACGGAATTCGTTCTTTATTCTGTTTCCTAACACCAGGTGTTAACAGTGAGTCCCTTGACAAGTGGGTGACCCTGTCAGTATGATATTTTACCAGTGACCTAGGATATCCTCTCTTAATGAATTTATTGCCCATTTCATTAAGTCTTTCTTCCAACAACTCCTCTTTCTCAACAATTCTCTTTACCCTCAGAAACTGGCTGTAGGGGAGAGAATTGATCATTGACCTGGGATGGCCGCTACTATACAACAGGAGAGTGTTGCGGTCAGTACTCTTTGTGAAAATGTCACTACTCAAATTGACGTCCTCAGTGGTTATCATAGTGTTCAGAAATTGGACCTGTTTGTCAGAGTAAGTCAGGGTAAATTGAATATCTCGTTTCCGGGTATTCAAAATATCCCGAAATCCCTTAAGCGCCAATCCAGTGCCAGTCCAAATTATTATTTTACACAGCTGGGTGATAGTGACGTCACTATTTCTGATACACTTACACATGTCAATATATGAATTTTATGTTTTTATTAAATGTATTGGTATACTCTGACACAAACCGCACTATGTATTGCCTTTTATCACTAGTACACTGCTGTATTATTGTGAATTACACTATACACTTTTTTATTATGAGTCTGTTTACAAATTAGATATCTTGATTGATTTATGAGCTTCACTTGTATACCTGTTTATATAAACTTCCTGTGCACTTGTAATCACGGCTTGAGAAAGATCGCAATGAGCGATTGAAACGTTGCAAGAGGTGAATAAAGGGATCCATTTTTTACACTTGAACGGAGTGCTGCCTTACCTTCTTTCTACAATTATTGGCCCACATCCAAGGGCAACAGGACTTGCACCCGCTGTATTCTTTTGGAGTGCTGCTACCTTTTTCTTTTATATATATATATATATATATATATATATATAATACAGACAGTTAGTGGGAGATAGTCAGTGTAGGCTAGATAGTGATATAGTGTAGCCGATAGGTTCCAGTGCAGGGTGTTAGGTAGTGTGATAGGTTCTGCTGTCCATACATACATGCTACAGACATAGTGCTGTGATGTCACAAGTTCACAACAATACTAATAGTGCACCAATCAGTAATATGTAGTTAGACCTGCTAAAATGTGAAGTTGCACGTATTGCGCCAATAAATGCACATCATTAATTGCCGATTTGTGCAATCGCGAAAGTGTCGGAGCACTCTATCTGCATATAAAGCTATTGTAATGTTCTGCCGTGCCAACCATTTTCTCCAGTCTCAGGAAACTTCTAGCAACTTGAAAAATATAACAAAAGTGACCCATGCCTGTATTATGCGCGCAATACGCACATATTACATTGCCGATTTTTGCAATCAAGAAAATACCCAAATATTCACAAATTTATTGCAAATTCTAATATTACCCCTGCCGCTCATCACTAATTAAATATAGATATATTATGGCTCCACAAAATTCCAAGTTGTACGAAGCCATAACGCAACACACATAAACATCTATGGGGCAATATTATACCTCAGTGGGCATCTAATTTCATTCGATAGGGAGCAAAGAAAGATCATGACATGTTCCATTAGATACCGCACGATAAAGATATTGTTTGATTAAGCATCGCTTTTGGCCTACGCTTTTACGCAAGCATCATATGGTAGCACACCAAGTGCCTATGACTCCGTAATATAGAGCCATATATACTCTGTGCACCTGCTGTGTGCAAAAGGCCTTACAGTTTCAACCATCACTGAACAGAAGAGATCTAAGGCTTAATATTTTATCTGTGAACATTTCATATAAATCAGCGATTCTGAATTACAATGGATCTTTCAATCATATGTCAAACCAGCAAGATCTTGAAATGTCACACTATAGGACGATAAATCAATTTTTTTCGCCATTGCCCACTAGTAGTGGTAAATATTTTATTGGAAGTATTGGCATCCACACGCCTAGGGAACATAATACTGGTCATGTTCCTGTTTGATTCCATTACTGCAGTATTAATCAGTTAAAGGAAATGTTTAAAAACCAGATATGATAGCTTCATAAAAATAAAATGTAATCCACAACTGAGACAACATAAAATCATGCCTAATCTGCAGCAAGTGAGAGCATTCTCAGCTAACATATACCGTAATTACTGTCTCCTTTCTTGTTTCACTGGACATATATTAATATTCCCAAAAGTGATAGCTCATAAAAAAGAAGGTTAAGCCATGCTGCTAAGTCTGGTATGCTTTTAGTGTTACTGCCCTTCTAGGCTCTGCACTAAAATTAATGGAGTTTAGAGTGTGTCTGATTAAGCAGATCTCAGACTTTAATCCAAGTTAGAATTCATTTGCATTCTGTGCATGCTGGAAACTATAACTCTGCACAATGAGACGCTGAAACGGGGGAGTAAAATTAAACACAGATTTTTACCATAAAACTCGGGGTCATAAAAAAAAGAACATACTCATGTTTGGAAGAAAGTGAATATTAAACATTTCAGCTACTCTGAAAGCACTGATCAAGTGGAATGGGTCTATTTTCATCTAATTCCTTCTGGAGAAAAGTTGACAAATAGTAAATATCTGTATTAATCAAAAATAAAAGGATAGACAAAAAGGTACATGAAACAGGAAAAATGAAAGGGACATTTATCACATCTTAACAGTGTCGGTCTGGGGTTCTTGGGGCCCACCAGAGAAAATTATTTTTGAGGCCCAACCTCTATATCATCAATAAAGTTTAATAGGTTTTGAATTAAATAAATAGACCGTAGTGGAAGTTGATTGGCCCCAAAGGCATTTAAATTGGATTTTGGATCTTTGTGGCCCATTATGGTATCAGAGCCTGGGCCCCTAGAGAATCCTCTGGTACATTGGTGGGCCAGTCCAACCCTTCATATTAACAACCTATATGTACAGTAAATATTCCATGTGTTTTTTATAAATTTTTTCACAAAAAATGGTACATAATTCACTGGATATGAATTTTTTTAAAGGGAACCTGTCAGCAGGAAATTCACTGATAAACCAGGCATGCTGCCTTGTAGAGCTCACTCTGCTGAATATAATGATACCTCTCACTTGGTGATCTGTCGCTTTATTGTGGAGAAATAGTACTTTTAATCCATATGTTAATGAGCTGATTTGAGTCCAGCAGTTGATATGAGTCCAGCGTTTTTTCTATTCAAAGCTGTAGCCACTCCCCTATTCACTTCTTCAGATGTAAAAGGGGCATGGTTTATTACATCATTAATTTAAATAATTGTTTGTCAAACATGTGTTTATCACTCCATGAACAAACTAGCCCTTATTATAATTACTAACTTTAATAGTATATTCCTCCCCCTTTTTTTTACCTCAGTAATATAATACCTTAGCATTCCCTGTTATTCATTTTCCCGCCAATTATTAAAATTAATGAATGATGTAATAAACCACTCCCCTTTTACATCAGAAGTAAATAGGGGAGTGGCTACAGCTCTGAATAGAAAAAATGCTGGACTTATATCAACTACTGGACTCAAATCATCTCATTAGCATATGGATTAAAAGTACTTTTTCTCCTCAATAAAGCGACAGATCACCAAGTGAGAGGTATCATTATATTCAGCAGAGTGAGCTCTACAAGGCAGCATGCCTGGTTTATCAGTGAATTTCCTGATGACAGGTTCCCTTTAAGTCACTAAATGTTTTTTACTTCCTGCCCTGGCTCTTAACTTTCTCCATTGACTTTCTCAGTTAGACCATTCCCATTCACTCCAACCTGAAAGGGAAGAGGGATGTTACTTAATTAGAGCATTAAACATTACACTGATAAATTTACCGGGTAATCTGCTGTACAGTCAGATGGGCAGATTATCGTGAACGAGTATACATAGGAACGTTCGTCCCCGATAATATGCTTAATTTGTAAACCTTCCTTTAGTGTATTTACGATCACAATGTTTCTGATCATTTTGTGCTTTACTGGTTGTAAAGTGAAAGTTACAAGTTTAAAGTGTAAAGAAAAGTATGAAATGAAAAAAATTATAATAAATCATCCAGGAAAATCAACTTGGGCTAGTGCCAAAAAAAAGTTGCATTAGAAATGTTGATAATGTACAGTCGTGGCCAAAAGTTTTGAGAATGACATCAAATATTAGTTTTCACAAAGTTTGCTGCTAAACTGCTTTTAGATCTTTGTTTCAGTTGTTTCTGTGATGTACTGAAATATAATTACACGCACTTCATACGTTTCAAAGGCTTTTATTGACAATTACATGACATTTATGCAAAGAGTCAGTATTTGCAATGTTGGCCCTTCATTTTCAGGACCTCTGCAATTCGACTGGGCATGCTCTCAATCAACTTCTGGGCCAATTCCTGACTGATAGCAACCCATTCTTTCATAACCACTTCTTGGAGTTTGTCAGAATTAATGGGTTTTTGTTTGAGGATTGACCACAAGTTCTCAACGGGATTAAGATCTGGGGACTTCCCAGGCCATGGACCAAAAATGTCAACGTTTTAGTCCCCGAGCCACTTAGTTATCACTTTTGCCTTATGGCACGGTGCTTCATCGTGCTGGAAAATGCATTGTTCTTTACCAAACTGTTGTTGGATTGTTGGAAGAAGTTGCTGTTGGAGGGTGTTTTCGGAGGCGTCATCGGAAAATATGACTTTGCCCCAGTCCTTAGCAGAACCATTCACCATACTTTCTGCAGAAGATCATTCTGTCCCTGATGGGTTTTTTTTGGAGAGAAGTGGCTTCTTTGCTGCCCTTCTTGACACCAGACCATCTTCCAAAAGTCTTCGCCTCACTGTGCGTGCAGATGCGCTTACACCTGCCTGCTGCTATTCCTGAGCAAGCTCTGCACTGGTGGCACTCCGATCCCGCAGCTGAATCCTCTTTAGGAGACGATCCTGGCGCTTGCTGGACTTTCTTGGATGCCCTGAAGCCTTCTTAACAAGAATTGAACCTCTTTCCTTGAAGTTCTTGATGATCCTATAAATTGTTGATTGAGGTGCAATCTTAGTAGCCACAATATCCTTGCCTGTGGAGCCATTTTTATGCAACGCAATGATGGCTGCACGCATTTCTTTGCAGGTCACCATGGTTAACAATGGAAGAACAATGATTTCAAGCATCACCCTCCTTTTAACATCTCAAGTCTGCCATTTTAACCCAATCAGCCTGACATATTGATCTCCAGCCTTGTGCTCGTCAACATTCTCACCTGAGTTAACAAGACGATTACTGAAATGATCTCAGCAGGTCTTTTAATGACAGCAATGAAATGCAGTGGAAAGGTTTTTTTGGGATTAAGTTAATTTTCATGGCAAAGAAGGACTATGCAATTCATCTGATCACTCTTCATAACATTCTGGAGTATATGCAAATTGCTATTATAAAAACTTAAGCAGCAACTTTTCCCATTTCCAATATTTATGTAATTCTCAAAACTTTTGGCCACAACTGTACACTGTGGTGATAAAAGCAGTTTGGGCTCTATTGCCCCATTCCTCTAAAGTCTAGATTAGAGAGGAGCGAACAGCAAACTTCTTGAAAACTGAAAATTTGTCAAAATGTTTCAAAAAATTCTTAATGTGCTTGGATCGATTCTACACTAATCAAATATGCTCCAAAGTGGTAAATGACATTCTGGGGTCTCCGTTATTTTTTTTAACAAATTCTAAATCATCACCATCATTTAGAAAACAAGACAATTGTAATATTTTTTTTGAATAAAAAATGGACAGCTGGGAAGAAGTATGAATATCATACAGCAGAATTAACTTTTGGTGAAGGCACAGAACTGTGCTACATTTCCATAAATCCACAGTAAGCAATATTAAACATGAAGGACCCTAACATCTGACATTTACAAATCGAGTCCTACTGCGTACATGAAGTTCTGTACACAAAATGTAGAAATGAAGTGCACCTAATGCATGTATTATCTGTACAGTCTTAGTGTAAAACGTTCTATATAATGTCTCTTTCACCAATAGATCAATAAGTTAATGTTCCTTCTGTAAACAGTCATTAAACAAGCACCCTTGGTGAATACATCCACCTTGGTGAATAAAACAAATTCCAGATAAGAGCACGTCAGGGAACTGGTACTGATCACTTCTCCACCGCGTGTCTAATACGAAGCGGCATCCCGCTATAGTTGAATCTCAGCGGCGTCCTGCTGAAGCACACTACAGTGCGTGCTACCACAGAACTATTACAATTGCCGGCATTTAGAATTAGAACAGTCTTACCATGTGTTGTTCTATGTGCCGAGATTACGCTCTAGACACTGTATGGTCCTGTAGTGAGAGGGACCGATGTCTTCCGAGCTACTCCCGTCTGAGTTCCCATGCCGGTGGCTTGCGTGCATGTGGACCTCTGCTGTTTCCTTTGGTCGCTATCACATCACCATAAATGCCACCTTCTCGCACAGCAGATGGTACTTGACTTGGCACTCAACGCACTCCTTTAACTCCGTCTTACAGATTGGGAGTAGTCCTTTGGGGGATTTAACCAGACGCGTTTCGGGGTTATAGGTGACCCCTTCCTCAGTGGTTGTCAGTCCCCCCAGAACACCCTTCCTTTATAGGGGTCATGGCATTGTGCAAAATCTGGTCTGGTTTTTTTGTGGGTGCTTGATAAAAAAAATTATAACGGCACCCTATAACTCCATAAATGTATATAGGTTCAATAGAATATCTATAAATATAATTAAAAATACATTCACAAAGTGGTGTGCCTTATACTGTAAAAATATAGTAAAAAATTAAAAAAAACTGATAATAAAAAAGCCCTAAGCAATGTTACAGGGCAAAACCAAGACATACAATTGATCACCCTTTCAAGTTATATTGAATTATACTGAACAATTCAACTTAAAAAGACTATATTAATAATATATTAATAATACAAAAAAATATACTATATTAATAACTTTCCTTCTTATATGTCCTACCGTATAATTCTACCAAAACATTCATCTGTATGTTACTTGCTAGAAGAAGGAAAAGGAGAAAACTAAGGTGGGAGCCTTATAATAAGACAATATTTACGGATGCAAAAAAGGCCAAGTGATGGCATACAGAAGAAATCAATTTTAGAGAAGAAATACATTTTGGGGAAGGCACGGAACTGCGCCACTACGGACACCTGTCCAAAAGTTTAAGGGAGGAGATATAGCAAAACTGCTTCTGATGGCATAAAGAAGAATTACATTTTAGAGAAGAATTACATTTTGGGAAAGGCACAGGACTGCACCACATTTACCACAACTTTGCAGGTGAGAGTTCTGCTTGCACGCAAGCTAAGTGCTGGTCGCAAATAGTTTTCTCACGTAGTTTTCTTACGGATGCCTCACAATGGAGTGGAAGACAAAAAGGAGGAGTCTGAGCAGGAGAAGAAGCAGCTGATGATGATGACAAGGACAGACAAAGACACTGTACTGTATGGGGATGCAGCCTGGCTGCCACAATAAAGACTAGGAGAAAGAGGACAGACTTGTTCCGATTTGAAATGCTGGCCAGTTTTCCCACAGGATCCGGTGATCCTGCCTTATGTGCTGCAATAGTTGCCCTTGGCTTATTTTAATCCTGCAGAACAGCTCCATACGGGTGATACTCACAAAAAGCTAGCAGCAGTCGAGCTTGGCCTAGGTATGGCTCATATTGAGCTTGCGCCCATAGCATCAGCAGCTTCACTAGTTCCGAAGCTGACCACAATAGAAGCTGACCACAATAGAAGCAGACCACAATAGATCACAATAGAAGCATATCTGGCCCAGGTTTTGGAAGTACACTGCCTTTGCTCTTTATTGTCACTGCCGCCATCACCCTCCTCCTCAGCACACCAAACCAGCTCCCAGGTCCAATGTAACACACAATCACTGTCGCTACCACTGCACCTACTGCCTCACCGTGGCTACAAGTGCCACTTCTACAAACAACACAGTTATGCCTGGCGTGCCCCATTTCCGCCTGAACTTCCTACTCATGGAAGTCCATATCCTGATGATTCTCACACAAGTCAGTAACAGGACTTGAGTATCTTCCAGAGCATGTGGGGTTTTGTTGCCTCTTGTTGGGGAAAAAAAGGCACCCCACTAGAAGGAGGCAGGAGGATGCAGTGAAGACAGAGATGATGCAAGTGAAAGTCTTTTCTGGGGATTCGTGGAGAATAAGCAGGAGGAATGTTATGACCCCTGGATCCAAAGCACGGTGTCAAACTCAGAGGTCACCTCGACATCCTCCTACTGTGACTGAGAGGAGTACTGAGCCATCCAGTCCACAATCTCATCCTTTTTGTCCTCAATAATAATGTGGCCCCTATCGGAAGCCAGGGAGAACTGTGGCTGGATGGCTGGTGCTGCTACAATTTACTTATTTTTTATTTTTTTATTATTCCTTATTGGATGTCATAATCTGGACTATTATAATTTCTACAGCCTGATGCAATTTTATATTATACAGTCCTATATATTGATCACGGTATTATATATCTGACTAATGTTTTTTAGATAAACTATCGCAATCAACATTTTGTGGCGCCACAATACGCACTTTTTGTTTGCATGGACTGTGAGAATACCTAATACTGTATGGTCTGAACAAACTGGGTATACTACAGTCCATGTTAAGCATTTTAACTGTTTACGTGTCTTTTTAATAGAATACACAATAAAATACTGATAATGTACTATATGCAATCTTGACAATAATTTATCAATATACTTGCATCTAAATATTGTTGAGACAATATATCTACGTATCCTTCCTGATGAGGTGTGCCCAACCACTCTTTTGATATTATTGTTCCTCTATATAGATTAGGTGTATCTATATTGGTTGGCGGCACCCTTTTTCCATATACAACAACCAGGTGAGCCATCACTAATATTCTCTAAATACAGGAATATCTGCTTTGGTGTAGTAGTTCTGACATACAGAGTAATATAAAATGCCATAGAATATGCTTTTATATGCTCAGCACTTATAGTACAGGTACTGTATTTTCGGTGGAAGCCAGGTGGTTGTTTTTTGGTAATGACAACAAAAAAAAGAATTTTGTTTTCAATATTTTTTACTGAAAGGTTATAAGAGATAATCAAGAGTGTATCACCTGAAAGTACTGTGACCTGCAAATTGCTTAACAGCTTCCCAAGAATCCGATATGTATAACGCATATCATTAAATATTTATTGTATGTATCCCAGAGATCAGAAATCATATGATACCAGGCATATGACAGAGCTGCTGAGTCCTAAAGGAACCAAGATCATGTCTGACATAAGTCAAGCACCAGGGCAGTTTTCTTCCTTACCTGGTGTGGCAGCTAGTGAATTAATAAAAATACATATAAAATATATAGTTACACTTTTTTTTTTTTTATATTCATCATAAAAAAGTGTAGTAGCAAAATTTAAACGGGTTCTTGGTGAATTAATCTAATAAAATTTCTGAAATATACCTAAATACTTCTTTATTATAAACCCACACATTTATAATTATTATATTTATTATTTCTCTACGGGAAAATCATCAGGGTAAATAAAATGGCCACTGCTCCATTAGCATGCGCAAAAGCCATCCTAAGTTACACCTGGACGGGATAGTTCAAAGCAGGGCCTTTTATTTTATTAAATACCCCTTTAGGTATGATGCCTGAACAAGGGAGCTAACTGATTGTTGTGATTAGTGATGAGCAAAGCAAGCTTCAGATGCTACATCCAAAGTCGCTTCATTCAAAACTTCTGATTGTACGGGCTCCCATGAGTCGAAGTTAGTTTTTTGTGAAGTCGCGTGCGACTTCCTTGAATAACTTCGGTAGTTGATTTTTAAAGTGGAACTTTAAAACTTGGAACCGAATAGATATGAGCGAATTTATGGAAAATTTTATTCGGCTGATTCGTCGAATTTCACAAAGAAATTTGGTTTGTGACGAATTACTTTGTCACAAAGCGCATTTTTTTGGAAGTAGAGGGTGCAATGACAGGGAACTGCGATAGCGCCGCCCCCGTCATTGTACCCCTCAAATGCCGCGTTCATACATGATTGCGGCATCTAAATATACTTTTACACTGTTTTCAACAATAAAAAAATGAAATCAAACTTACCACCTCCATTTGCTTGCGAGGGGCCGGCCGCCGCCATCTTGCTTGAAGATCTTGGTCGGAGTATATTCAGACCATGGTATTGTTACCAGTGGGGTACCTCAGGGATCTGTTCTGGGACCCATATTGTTTAATATCTTTATCAGCGAAATTGCAGAAGGCCTCAATGGTAAGATGTGTCTTTTTGCTGATGACACAAAGATTTGTAACAGGGTTGATGTTCCTGGAGGAATACACCAAATGGAAAAGGATTTAGGAAAACTAGAGGAATGGTCAAAAATCTGGCAACTAAAATTTAATGTCGATAAGTGCAAGATAATGCACCTGGGGCGTAAAAACCCAAGAGCAGAATATAAAATCAGTGATACAGTACTAACCTCAGTATCTGAGGAAAGGGATTTAGGGGTCATTATATCAGACAACCTAAAGGTGGGCAGACAATGTCATAGAGCAGCAGGTAATGCCAGCAGAATGCTTGGGTGTATAGGGAGAGGCATTAACAGTAGAAAGAGGGAGGTGCTCGTGCCGCTCTACAGAGCACTAGTGAGACCTTATTTGGAGTATTGTGTGCAGTACTGGAGACCATATCTGCAGAAGGATATTGAAACTTTGGAGAGAGTTCAGAGAAGAGCTACTAAACTAGTACATGGATTGCAGGACAAAACTTACCAGGAAAGGTTAAAGGACCTTAACATGTATAGCTTGGAAGTAAGAAGAGACAGAGGGGATATGATAGAAACTTTTAAATACATAAAGGGAATCATCACGGTAAAAGAGGAGAGAATATTTAAAAGAAGACAAACTGCTACAAGAGGACATAGTTTTAAATTAGAGGGGCAAAGGTTTAAAAGTAATATCAGGAAGAATTACTTTACTGAGAGAGTAGTGGACGCATGGAATAGCCTTCCTGCAGAAGTGGTAGCTGCAAATACAGTGAAGGAGTTTAAGCATGCATGGGATAGGCATAAGGCCATCCTTCATATAAGATAGGGCCTGGGGCTATCCATAGTATTCAGCATATTGGGCAGACTAGATGGGCCAAATGGTTCTTATCTGCCGACACATTCTATGTTTCTATGTTTCTATGAAATCCCATGCGGTGTGAGACTACATCCAGCGCGAGCAGATGGAGCAGGTAAGTTTGGATTTTTTTGTTTTTTATACTATTTCAGGTTAAATTGATTTGCTGACACGAAGCACAAGGAAATATGGCTTCTAGACGAATCTAATTTATCCTTAAATTCGGATCGAATTCCACTTCATGGGATTCAATTCACTCATCTCTAGAACGGAACTCTGCTTTGGTTCCAAGTTGGGATGAGCGAATCGACTTGGGATGCTTCATCCGAAGTCGTTGCGCATAAAACATTGATGTAATACTCTACGGAGCGGGAGCTCCATACAGTATTAGAATGTATTGGCTCAGATGAGCAGAAGTTATTACTTTGCGAAGTCTCACGAGACTTTGTGTAATAATATTGTGAATTAATTATTACTGTAAACAAACCATGAAACCGAACTTGGTTTGGTTCCAAGTGGTACCCTGTTCGAGTTTGGTATCAAGGTTTTTACAGTAATAATTAATTCACAAAGTTATTACACAAAGTCTCGCAAGACTTCACGAAGTAATAACTTTGGGTCATCTGAGCCAATACATTCTAATACTGTACGGAGCTCCCGCTCCATACAGCATTACAACAAAGTTTTATGCAAATCGACTTCAGATAAAGCATCTGAAGTTGATTTGGTAATCCCTAGTTCCAAGGTATCAAAACCAAGTTTTTCCACTTTAAAAATCAACTACCGAAGTTATTCAACCAAGTCACACGCGACTTCGTGAATAACTAACTTCGGCTCATCGGAGCCCTTACATTTTGAAATTTTTAACAAAGTTACTTTGGATGTAGCATCTAAAGCTCGCTTCGCTCATCACTATTTGTGATGCTCCAATTTTTTATGTTTCCTCCAGGAGTAAAAATATATGACTGGTCATTTAAAAGATTCACACATAGACCAAGCATGTGGGATCTCTTCTGATCCCTCCTTCCTAAAAGTTATTTATTTGTAAGAAAAGGTCATGAGAGTTAACTTTTACAGCCAGAACTACAAATGAACCAATCACATTATGCCAACTGTTATAAAAAGAACCTAGATGTCTCCATAGGATGACATCTGGAAGTAATTGGTGTAGCTTTTGGGCAGAAAAATAAGAATTCCTTTGTCTGAATGCATGCGGAGCCCAGTAGCGGGGACTGCCCTAGCAGTTCCGCTGACACACATAAGGGGCACAAGAGGGCATATTTTTTTCTCTACTGGCACAAATAATATGGCATATTTATCCTCTACTGGCACACACTATAAGGGGGCATTTTTCCATCTGGCACAAATTAAGGGCTTCTTTCTACTGGCAAACATTGTAAGGGGGTATGTTTTTTATTGGCACACATTGTGGGGGCTTTATTACTACTGGGGACACTATAAACAGACTGATACTTCTGGGGCATAATATCAGGGAGGCACTTTAGGGAACACAAGTACTATTGGGGGCACTTTTAAGGGGGCAGATTTACTAATGGGACACACTGTGGGGGACTTAATACTACAATAGGCATTATGGTGGGCTTTATAAGTACTGAAGGGCACCATGGTGGATTTTATTACTGCTTGGGCACTATAGGTGGCATTTTTACTACTGGGTCACTATTTGCAGGCATTATTACTAATGAGGGTAGTATTACTTATGGGGGCATCATGGTGGGCTCTGCTTCTACTAGGGACACTATAGGGGGAATTATTGCTACTGGGGGAATTAAGGTGGGCTTTATTACTACTGGGGGGGAACATTACTTTAATACTTCTGGGGCAGAGTGGGGGACATTATTATCTGAGGTAATCTAACTCAACCCGGCCACAGACTTTTCACTCCCCTACCCTCTGGTAGGCGTCTTAGAGCCCTACATGCCCGCACCACTAGGCTGAAGAACAGCTTTTACCCCAAACCAATCAGTCTCCTAAATGCTCAGAGATTATTGCCCCTTCCTAGAATAGAAACTACCACAGACTGAAGTGACTGCTGCATTTGTGACCCCATGATGATCTCTTGTCTGCAGTGGTGTATATATATTCTCAAACACTTCCTACTTTGCTCTTGCTATATATATGCTGTGAACTGTGAATAGTAATGCTTTTAGTGCAATGCTTTAGTTTAAATGTCAGTTCTTGTTCCGCTGTCCATGGCATCTAGGATTGCTCAAAACAACATTTCATTGTATTGTACATTGTATTTCATTGTATTGTACAGTGACAATAAAGGCATCTTACTTACTCTTACTTATTACTACTGGGTATATTGTAAGGGCACTATTACTAGTAAGGGCACTCTGGGAGAGAATTATTACTATCGCTGGGACTTTTGGGAGCACTATTGATGTGGGCACACTGGCACAGTATCAGCTTAGCACAATTATTTTTGGGGGAAACTATTAGTGTCAAGGTCACTATTTGCTGACCACAGTTATTTTTGAGGGTGAGGGCACTGTGTGACAATATTTATTGAAAGGAGCACTATCTCTGTGGAGCTAGTTTTTGAAAGGGGACAATCTGATTCTGCAGTATACTTTTGGAGAGCACAGTGGGCACAGAATTGGGTGTAGTAGGATGGGGTGTTCAGAAGGTGGGAGGATGATGATAAAGTAGGAACTTAATGTCACAAACTCACCTGTAGCGTAAGTTTCGCAGTGTCGCGATCCCTGTCTACAGCGCGGTGAGCCCGGGAGAGACATGCTGCTAAGCCCCCACAGTGGCCTTGCTGGAGGAGATTAGCAGTGGGCTAATTGCTCGGCTGCTCTATTTGGTGCTGTATTTAAAACCCTTCCTGTCATACACCAGTGCCAGTGATAGCCTATGACTCACAACCTGTGTTCCTGGTTCCTGTGCTTATTGGATTTCTTCTTTCTCTGACCCTGGCTTGTCTTCTGACCACTCTCTGTCTCTCGTTTGGTACTGCGTTGTCCATCTGGCTTTGCTCTCGGCTTGTCTTCTGACCACTGTCTTTCATTTGGTACTGCACAGCCTGTCTGGTTCTGACACATTTACGTACAACCCTGTTTTTAAGTTGTTTTGTCCCTTGGTGTTTGTCCCTCTCTGCATGTAAGTAGCACAGGGGCCCTCGACCAGTTACGGTCTTGTTACCTAGGCCTTGTACTGCAAGTAGGTAGGGAAAGCAGGCTGGGTTCTAGGTCAGGGTTCACTGTCCTTGTCTGTCCCTACCTACAGGCATTAAACTTAAGATGTCTATGTGACAAACTTTGCAGAGATAAGGCATGACTGAAAGAAGGCATCATGGCAGTCTTGTCCGAATGGAGAAGATAAGGAAAGAGAACATCTACATCAGAGGAAACATCACTGCATGTAATAGGTATGTAATGATTTATTCTCCTGTATGTTTGTAGCACAGAATGTAATTTAAAAAGTAATAGTCAACCATCATAGGTCCTAATAGGGTTGTCACGATACCAAAAATTTGATTTGATTTCAATACAATAAAGAAGTATTGCGATAGTCGACACCACGCAAAACAAAATAAAACACCAAAAAAGCCACGTGCATTACGCACTTTATGGAAAATCCGACCCACAATAGAACAGTCCTATGCTATTCTTTTTTTTTGGGGGGGGGGGGATGGCGAATTGCATGGTTTTTATTTTTTTTCTGTTACAGCATTCACCGCATACAAAATATTTTTTTATATTTTAATTGTTCGCAATTTTGCTGGCGTGGCGATATGTAAAATGTAAATATGTAAAATGTTTATTTTTTATTGTTTATATATTTTATATGTAAAAATGGGAAAGGGGGCAATTTAAACTTTTAGTATTTTGCTGTTTTTTTTACTTTTTTTTAACTTTTAACTTTTTAACCCTTGTCCTATTCACCCTAGTAGAGATCTATGAGGCTAAACAGGACTTCACACTATCCCTGCTGCCCAGTGCTTTGTGCACACAGCAGCAGGGACCTTACCATGGCAGCCAAGACTTCAGTAGCATCCTGGTTGCCATGGTAACTGATCGGAGCCCCTCTATTAGACTGCTGGTGCTCCGATCGGAACTGCCACTGCCACCAATGAAGAGGGGGGGAGACCCTGTGGCCACCTGAGGGGTTAATTGCCGCAGTTCGCGGGATCACCGTGCCCTGTTATTGAGGCCGGGTGTCGGCGACGGTATCACATACCCGGCACACTGCCTTAATAACAGGGCACAGTGATCCTGCGAACCACTCAGGTGCCCCACACTTGAATTAATGGGTTAATTACATTCATTGGTGGTGCAGTGGCCACAGCCCCTCCCATCCTCCTCAGTACTAAGCTCCCATTGGTGGCAGCGGCGGCACAGAGGGGAAGGAGGGATTCCCTTCTTCTCTACTGCTGCTGAAGGGAACATGGAGCGCGGTGACAGCAGCGTGTGCCATGTCCTCTAACTGATACTAGGCTGCGCAGCAGCGTAGCCTAGTATCGTTAACTAGTAAAACCCAGTATCATATCGACCCAGGTCTGTATGGCCAGTTTGAACAACTGTAAAAGCCAATATGGACTAAAATATGTATGGCCCTGTCTATGAAAGGAACTCTCACCAGACATTGTTTGTTCAACTGCCGTTCAACCATCAACCAACATATGTGTAATAATAATTAATTACATAATAATCTTATGTGTATGGCCATCTGAAGGTATTGAACCACTGCATACAAATAATTACTAGATATTGGTATTGAAACCCGAAGTAATCCAGCACTGAGCCGGTTAAATATCCATATCCAGAGAGTTACCAACAATGGTAATTAAAATAATCATCATTATAGCACCAACAGTTTTAATTTATTCGTAGAAAAAAAAATCCTGGCACAATCCTTCCCAGGAGGGCTAAATACCAGTGTATGACATTGCTGGTGGATGGTAAGATTCACAGCTCTTATAACACCACTAAAACAACACTAATTAGTAAAGCCAATATATCCAACAATGAGAAAAGAAAGTCTCAACTGAGTAAACTGTAAAAATACCCATACTGAATTAATACCGTGTACTGCATGATGAGAACATACTCCGCAAAACATAAATGTTTAACCGCATAACATGATTAGAAAAAAATAAGCGTAGCTTGTCATTTTGATTATAGACAGTGTCAAAAATATTAATACTTTGGCATCTAAAATCCCTTGTGGGTACTATTCAAATTATTAAAACAAATATTCTTTATGTGATTAATTTAACATGGTGAATCATTAAAATACGCATTTTCCGCCACAGTATTCTCTAGTGACAGCAACGACAGTAAAATATTATCACTTGTTTTATTGTATGTGCGCTGTAGCTGAAGAATGTAAAAATCTCCCATAAGAAAGTATCCTGGAGTTTAGTCTGACTGGTCTTATATTTATAAAGGATTAATGCATCTTACAATATATGCAGAACTATTCCTAAGAATAACCCCATAGTTTTCCTCTCACAATATGATAAAACAACACATTGGGGGTTATAAAAAGTGTATAAAAAGAGTTGCTTCCACATCAACTATGGCCATAGAAAAACTAAGTATAACATTGATGGACTTTACTTGTGGTCTTGAATTTTTTATACTTTTTCAAGCATGCCAAAATGAAACTTTGTGTAACACATTGTGTTGGAATACTAGGAGCAGGTAGCCCACAGAAACAATATACAGTATTTTGGACTATAAGACTCGCCTTTTTTTTTTAGCAAGAAACAAATCTTGCTTAAAAGTGTCGGCATCTTATAGTTCACAGTCAGGGTTTTCCAGCAGTGTCAGGGTCCCATGTCTGTTTCCTTATTGATCCTTCTTGATACTTCTCTCTCTTTCTGCCCGACATCGATCTTTATGATCAATGCAGGCAGGAAAGGAGGCAGAGTGATTGGAGGACTGTGAGAAAAGAAAGCGACTGTTCAGTATGACATAATAGCAATATCAGGCCCTGATATTTCCTAGATGGTTTCTAGGAGATCCTGGTGGTGTTTATGGTGAGGTACACTGGCATACTGTTGTAAACAGTACCCATAGTCCATGGTGCCCATAGGAACACCTGCTACATTAAGCTGTTCAGAACCCATTATAGAGCATGCTGCAGTGCATACAGGATTTTGATACTGGCCAGCATAAGGACATTGTAGAAAAAGTACTATAACAACATTCTGGGAAACCAAAACTGGTTGGTACCGGGTGGACTCTTTATTATGATGTGCCATTTTAACATTTGAAAAGAAGACACCCACTTTTATCATGAGTGTCACACAGTCCCTTCTTTTTCTCAGTTTCCTGACATTTCCACATAGTTTTCTGTAGCTGCACCATAAAGCTTAGAGTGAAATTTTTCATTACTGCATACCGGAGTGAAGAGGAAGCAAATTATAGGTCGAACACTTTACATGGGACAATGACCTAGTAAATTGTAGAGAAGTAAGCGTTCCTTCCCGACAATCCACTGATTGGTAGCGGAGGAGCCCGGTGCATGTAAATCTCCAGCTCCTCCAGAGTATGGGGAGGAGTGATTGCTAATGCCATCGCTCTTCCCCCTGTCTCGTTGTTTCCCGGCAGCAGATCGTGTTTACACAGCACGATCTACCACTGGGAAACAATGTAATTTTGTGCTGCACAAAAGTTACAATTACCCGATGAATGTGCGTTTTGCTAGTTTATAATGTATTCAGCGGTGCATTTACGCCACAATTATTAGTAACTCTGGTTAGCAATGATCTGCTCAATTGTTGGCCCGTGTAAGGGGCCCTTTACACAGCTTTCTTTTCTGGAAAGAGACCTAATTTGCAGACGTGAAGGAAGAAAGGCTGAGCAACTGAGGACTCCATACCACAGCACATGGAACACCATCGTGTCCACTAAAATATTTACTCAAAGTGGGTTGGAGACTGGAGACCAGTGCTGGTTCTTGCAACCACCTACAGTGGTAAAATAATTATTTTTCAAAATGGCATATGCAACTATTTTTTTCATTGTCAAGGTCTGAGTCACATATTGTTTTCAAATCTTATCTGAATTAAAAGAGGAGATAAGAGACTTTGGATTAGAGGTTCTTTAATACGTTTGCCATTTTGTTCTGTATCAGCAATCTTTAGGGCAGATTTATTATTGAAAATGCACCAGAATTTGGTCCCAATTTCTGCCACGAAACTAGTGTACATGTCTTGTACCACATTTCTTAACACTTGTAAACACTTTAAGACAAGTTCCATCTTATCAATAGTGATGAGCGCCAGGGGCAATATTCGAATTTGATATATGTCACGAATATTTGGGCGAATATTCGCCATATATTCGAAAATTCGCAAATTCATAATCTCCAGTCATTATTTTGCAAACTTAGTCTTAAGCTGTGGCTAATTTATCACGTTGGCTGATTCTAGATAATAATAACTCTGGCACTGTAGTTTAAATTCATACCACCTGTTTATTATTTTAATCCTGTAAAAAGGTACCAAATCTTTTGCACATTTTTAGTAAACAAAGTCACAATGAAGCCACACCACTTTCCAATAAGACACAACTTCTTGTTTGATAAGTAATGTTGATCACGAATTTTCGAATTGCGAATTTTAATCGCAAATATCGGCACTTCGAGAATTCGCGAATATTTAAAATATCGCAAAATATATTTGCAATTGCGAATATTCGTTTTTATGCAAATTTTTTACATGCAAATTTTCGCAATCAGAAAATAATGACTATTTTCTTGCTTGCGAAAATTTGCATAAAAATTCGCATCAAATTTTCATGAAAATTCGCATCAAATTTTCATAAAAATTTTCATAAACTGGTATTTAAAAGGTAGCTTTTAAATGCCAGTTTATGCGAATTTTAATGCAAATTTTATGCGAATTTTTATGCAAATGTTTGCGATTTTTATGCAAATTTTCGCAATCAGAAAATAATGACTATTTTCTTGCTTGCGAAAATTTGCATGTAAAAAATTTGCATAAAAACGAATATTCACAATTGCAAATATATTTTGCGATATTTTAAATATTCACGAATTCTCGAAGTGCTGATATTCGCGATTAAAATTCGCAATTCGAAAATTCGTGATCAACACTACTTATCAAACAAGAAGTTGTGTCTTATTGGAAAGTGGTGTGGCTTCATTGTGACTTTGTTCACTAAAAATGTGCAAAAGATTTGGTACCTTTTTACAGGATTAAAATAATAAACAGGTGGTATGAATTTAAACTACAGTGCCAGAGTTATTATTATCTAGAATCAGCCAACGTGATAAATTAGCCACAGCTTAAGACTAAGTTTACACTGTCTTACTATAAGTCAGTATTAGTAATTTGAATTTGAGGCTTCAATAAGTGGTGTAACTATAGGAGTCACAGTTGTGACTGGACCCCATAATCCAGGGTACCCACAGGTGCCCCTGCCACATAAGGGTCTTCTGGGCCTGGCACACAGGGCTGTAATGCTGGCCCAGAGTTCATTGCGGGGAGTCCTAGCAGTGGGACATATTCTGATTGGCTAATGATCATTCACTTCCTGTTCTGTACAGATCACTTCTCAGTAGTCATCGTATTATTATCACAGGCAGGATTTCATAGGTAACTTATGTATAGCTTGAGAAAGGTCCTGTGATAGAACTGAAATGTTGCATGGGAATGGGCTAATGAACCCTGTTTTTTTGCATGTTAAATCTTACAGGAGTGCTGCAGATTTTTTTGGGATAGATAGATAAGTGATCCATCCCCTGTAAATTAGTTTGGGATGGTGCTGCAGCTGTTTGCTTCACACACCCGGTTGAACTTCCGATCCCATATTCATTTGCCTACCTTTGTTGTGCTATGAACTACTCTGAGCTTGTGCAGTTCCAAAAAAGATCAGTCAAGTGTTTGATTAGAACCTATAACTCACTTTTTTTATCTTCAATTAATCAAAAACTTTCAAATGTTGGAACTGAACATTAAAAAATACATGATTACTTTTTTGTTCAATCCAGCATTGTGTCTCTTTTACTTCAAAAGGAAATCTCACTGCAAAACATATCCCAGGCCCCGAGAGATCACATTGTATACTACAGTCATTTAATGCGATGCCAAGAGACCTATTCCTTGTGCTTGTTCCTGTCACCTTACCAACCACAGGGAGATTCAGTACTTGGCAAAGTCATATTTCCAAATAACAACAAATGTTCTGCTGGGATTCTTATTTTACTTCTGTTTTACAAAATAGAAGGTTTTTACTGCATTTTTTTTTTTTCAGAATGATGTTTATCACCAGTTAAAGAATGTCCCACATATAAACAGATAGTGAAACATTAAAAAGAAAACTGCTTTTGATAGATCTAAATGGACATTCACAGTTCCACTGGTTATGTGGCTTAGGGTTAATTCACACATCTCTCCTGAACTAAGGCTACTTGCACATCTGCGCCTTTGCTGTCCGGTTTTGAGATCCAGTATGTGATCTCAAAATCACAGCAAAACACTTCAGTTATTATAATACAACCGGCTGCATCTATTCAGAATGGATCTGGTTGTACTATATCCAAAATGAAGAAATCTGGTTTTATCCGGAACCATTGACTTACATGGTTTTTGGTGCCGGATCCGGCTTCTTCAGATTCCCATGCCGCACACAAAAACGCTGCTTGCAGAGGTTTTGTGTCCGGCATGGGAACGCAACAAACTGTAATGGAATGCATTCTGGTTCAATCCATTCCAGTTTGTTCCGTTTTGTCCCCATTGACAATGAAGATTTGTGCTGCGGTTTTGAGAGTCTGTGTCGGATCTTAAAACCAGACAGCACAATGCAGATGTAAAAGTAGCCTAACTGCATCGTATGGCCTGTTTTTATTATAGACTGGCGTTTTACGTGGGTTTATGGTAACCCAGGTGCTGAACCAAATTTATAAAGAGGAGTATACCTTGTCATAAATTAGGTGCAGCCTTTGGCAGTCCAATGTGCTTGAACTTAAATCTATGGCCGGCCCTGGCTGGAGTAGATTTCATCCTTCATCTACACCAGAAAACTGGCCTAAAAGAAGATAAATGTGCCTTGCCATCGCCCCGTTTCATGAAAATCACAAATGCTGCATAGAAATGCCACTTGCGCAAAAAATTTTTAATCATGCCCACAGTGTTTTATGATACAGTCAGTTCTTATCTGATGTCAGTCAATAGATCTGCAATCAGATAACAGTAATTGTATCATAAAATACTTTTATGCAGTCAGTTCAGGTTAGAGAAGCTGCGATCAGTCAGGAGATCAGACCACCGTTTCCAGTGTGAACATAGTTGTATCTTCAAAATAGTCTTCAAAGCTTTGGACAACTGTTGTTCATGTGCAAGGTCCTATGGAGTACAGGTGATCCCTTGTGAACAGCTTTTAGTGCTAAGGGGAACCAACAACTAATTACACTTTTCCTGCAGATGTTGGGATCAGGGCCCTGTGGGGGCCATATCATTACTTCCAGGACTTGTTGTTTTTTACACTGAAAATAGTTAATGGCATTGGCTGTATGCTCGGGGTAGTTGTCCTGCTACAGGAGATGATCAAACACCTCCTCATGGTATTGCATGATGGATAAGTATTTGGATTACACGAAGAGACAGAAGGATTTGAGCAAGCCTACATTGACAGAAGATCTGTGGTTAGTTTGGCACAACACCTCCCTGCTGATGGTCCTTCAAAATCTTTGTGCAAGTGTACCTAGAAGAACGTTTGGAAGGCAAAGGGTGGTCTTACCAAATATTGATTTAAGATTTCTCTTCTGTTTATTCACTTTGCATTTTGTTACTTGATAAAACAAAAATAAACTATTAACACTTTTATTTCTGAAAGCATTCTTACTTTGCAGCATTTTTCCACACCTGCCTGAAACTTTTGCACAATACTGTATATATATATAACTCCCTTGTTTCTTCTACCATGACCTAAAATTTGATTTAAAAATTTTTTCTCATGCACTTGGTCCCTAGGGAGCAACAAAGACATTTCAATAGTTGTATTAAATATATTTCTTTGCCTACAAATCTCACAGTGGAGTTGCTTTCATGTTGCTCTGCCTGTGACCTGTTTTTCATTTGCAATCCTCCTGATTCTGCTCATCTACCTGAATAATAACCACTACCATTCTTTTGTTGGTTTAATATATGATCTTGGCTTACCTTCATTCTTTCATGGGTAATACTGTACACCTCTATATAATAATACCATTTCTGCATAATTGTGATTCATACTATATATCAAAAAAATGTACTCGTGTGTATGCAGTTTAACCCTCCCAGCTAAATGACTACCAAGTTCACCAAGAGTACATTAACAGGTCACAGATTTTTTTGAAGAAACGTCTGTGTCTGAAAATTTGTTCCATACATGTGAATGGGGTTGTTTCTGTAGAATGCAAGTGGATTTCAGGAGATTATTATTTAACAGGGTATTCCCATCTGAGACAATGGGGGCATAATGCTAGGATATGCCCCCATTGCTTGATAGGTGGGGGTCCCACCTCTGGGACCTGCACCAACAACAAGTTATGCTAAATCTTTTCTTATAATACTATCAATCTGCTCAGCTGCTCCTCCTGCTCTATGACATGCTGCCTCCAGATTGCACTGCATTTCATGGTAACGAAATAGTTTTGGTAAGCTATGATGATGGATGGAGGCCAATGACAAGACAAGCAAGGAACAGCTGGACAACAGTCCTCCAGGTCAATTTACAGAGATATCTCCTCCATGTGTCATCTTAGATGAGGTTTCTGAGCAAAAAAAAAAATTAGAATTGGATCATTTAGTCGACGTCCAGTAGTCAAGGGGTTTTTGGAATCAGTCAGATTGTACTCTCTGCAGGGAGCCATTCTTATTGCATCATAACTTGAAGGCCCAAACAAGTAACAGAGAATCTCCAGCCACTTTGCAGCACCAGCCTCCAGGTTTGGACAGTGCATTGACTTAGGGCTGGTTCACACCTAAGCGTTTTACAGCTCGTTTGTACGCCCTGTAAAACGTTTAACAGGAGAAAAACCATGCTTTCCTATGAGGCTGGTTCTCACCTGAGCGTTTTACAGCGCGTACCAACGCGCTGTAAAACGCCCTACGTCCAAAGAAGCACATGAGCTTCTTTGGGGCATTTTGACGCACGTTTTCTCCCATAGGCTATAATGGGAACGTGCTAATATGAACGCCTGAGCGTTTCCTGGTATTAAAAACGCGAGTACGAACGCGCGTTTTCAAATTACAACTTGCCCAGCAAACAACTCCCACACTTACACCATAGCAACTAGTAAGATAAGAGCTGGTTCAGCGCCAGGAAGATGATCACATATGCGCATATGATGCGCATTTCTTATTTGCAAAAACGCCTGAAAAAATGCTCCAAAAAACCCTGAGAAAACGCACGTAAAAAGCGCATATCAAATACGCTCAGGTGTGAACCCAGGGTTAGTCTTCTTTGATCATCAATGAAGAAGTCTTGTGATGTAGCCTATTATGAATCAAGGCAGTTTTATGACAAAAAAAAAATAGGTCAGTTAACAGAAGCAGGTAGAGAACACGTTAGAAGATGTAATTTGTAGTGTTTCGAAAGCAGTGACATCAATAATCTGCAGAATCAAAGGGTCTGTAGTAGAGTGACCCCACACTGATGATATCAATATCTTAATGATGTATCAGCACCAATATCTCCAATAAATATGATCACCATGCCATTTTAAAGACTAACATTTTACAAAATGCTAAATCCTGGGGATTAGTAAAATAATACATTTCCTACTGCCTGCCATTGCCACTAGAGCCACTAGGGGGAGCTTAAAAGGATTATGTCACTTCAGTAAGTGGCATTTATCATGTAGACAAAGTTAATACAAGGAACTTACTAATGTATTGGGATCGTCCATGTTGCCTCCTTTGCTGGCTTGATTCATTTTTCCATCGGATTATACACTGCTCATTTCCAGGGGTTAAGGCAGGGGCGGACTGGGAACTTAAAGTGGCCCTGGAAAAAATACTAAAAGTAGCCCCATTTTGTATCCGGGTCCAAATTGATGGAAGGCAGGACCAACACAAGTAGGCAGGACCAGCAATACTATATTGTGGCACATTATACCATCCCAACAGAGCCAAATACCACAGTCCATCACAAAATACATCCCCAAAATCTTCCACTGGCCGGCCCACGGGGCATCAGTCCACTGGGAAATTTCCCTGTAAGGTCCATGGGTTAAGGTCACCCTGAAATCCAGCAGTGGTGGTCGCAGGGACCATGGAAGCGTTTATGGGCATGAATGCACAGCAGCTCCCATCCCGTCTACCTCGTATCTGCACTGGAACAATGATTCAAGGCTGCAAAGGAAGCAATATGGACAATCTCAATACATAGGTAAGTGCCTCATATTAACTTTCTCTACATGATAAATGCCATTTTCTGAAGTGAGACAACCCATTTAACCCCTTCCCGACCAGCACTAGTACTGCTCTGGGCGGGTCTTTAAAGATGTTTCATACAGCAGACACCCGCGGCTAATGTCCGTGACAGGCAGTAATGCCAGTCGTAGACATTTTACATTTCAAAAATAAATACGTTTTTAAAAATTAAATAAAAAAAAAACATAAAAGTTCAAATCACCTCCCCCCCTTTGCCCAAAATAAAAATAAAAGAACTAAAAAATATATAAAAAAAATACAGATCATGGGTATCGCCACATGCGAAAACGCTTATAGTATAAAAATATCTTCCCCATACGGCAAATGGCGAAATGTAAAAAAGTGTCAAAATAGCCTATTTGCCGTTTTTAAATCGCTTAATTTTCTACAAAAAAAATTAAAAAAAGTCAAGCACACCCAGAATGGTATCAATGAAAAGCACAGATCGCCCTGTAAAAAATTAGCCCCCTCACAGCTCCGTACACGTAATTACAAAAAAGTTATAAGGATCAAAATATGGCGAAAAAGAAATAAAAATTTTTTTTTCCAACTTTTTTATTATTGTAATATTATCGAAATGCAAGAAAAACTATACATATAAGGTATCCTCCGATTTGTAATGACCTGTAGAATGAAAGTAACTGGTCAGTTTTATCGCACATTGAACATCGTAAATAAAAAAGAAACGCGTAAAACTGTGGCGGAAATTGCTTTTTTTCCAATTTCCCCCAATTGGAATTTTTTTCGTGCTTCCCACTACATTATATGCAATATTAAATGGTGGCGTTGGAAAGTACAACTTGTCCTGCAAAAAAGAAGCTTTCATGCAGCTATGTGAACGGAAAAATAAAAAAAACTAGGGTTCTGGAAAGGCAAGGAGCGCAAAACGAAAACAAAAAAACCTCTGGAGTAGAAGGGGGTTAAAAGCTTACTTTATGTAGAACTCTATGCAGGGGATCTGGAATGCACTATGAAAAAAATTGATATTTTTTATAAGTGCGTATTACTTGCTGCATGATGCATTAAAAGTAACTCATTAAGTAGATATGTTTTGCATTAAATGGTTAGTGAAATATATTTCCTGTAAATAACCGTTGCAGATGTTTAATAATACCGCGTATAGCACAGAAAGCAACATAAAAGAGTTAAATCACCTAAAAAGAAAAAATGAAATACTCATACACAACTTACACAGCAACATGCTATTTTCCGGTGTTTGGGCTTCAAGCTTCACATATTTGTGGGAGGACAATGGTGATGACCATTAATTTGCTGTGTCCGAGAATCTATACTCGAGAAAATGACAAAATAGAAAACAATTTTTATATTGCGAGACATAACCATAGAAAAAAAATCAGTGACAGCTACAGGGTGTAAGTTAACAACGGGTTTGAAATGCTATTAACATACCAGAAGGAAAAATAGATGAAATGAACTGTGGAATGAAGCAAAAGATATCATCCTGAAAACAGCATGATGCATCTGGGACTGGGAAATGGCACAAAAAGCAGGAATTATGACAAATAAGCTGTTGGACTTTATGAAAAAGGGTTGGGAAGCTGTACAACTGCTGCTGCAATACAATAACCTTGATTGAGGTGCATAACAGTTGGTGAGATAAGACAAACCATTATGCAGATTTTCAGTTTTATAGGCAAGAACAGAATGAAAAATACAAGTTTTAGTTATGTATGCTAATGCCTTGATTTTTTTTTTTAAATAACAGGACTTTAACTTCATTCCATATATGCAAAGCATTTCCATGCACTGCGGTTTTATCATGGACAACCTGAACTTCTCCTCTACTTTTGCAGCGGCTTTTTTACATATTAGATCCACTGAGCAGATGATAAGATATTGGTGCCTCCATAATGTTTCCCATCCGGGCAAGACCAAAGCACCAGCAATGAGCATGCCAAGCCAGAGTGACACACAGTGCTTGTGTTGTAATTAAAAGGAATCTGTCTCATCTGGGGGCGGACTGGTCATAGACCCTACATGCAAATTTCCCAGTGGACCGATGTCCATAGGGCCGTCTGAGCCATCCTCATGGCCGCTGGCCAGATACATAATGATCTGATGCTCTCATCATAAATTAATTGGTGCCCTCCTAAGTTCAACTGTATCACTGTCTTCTGTATGGTCACAGGTCAGAAGTTTATGCTGCACTGTGGTATTTGCTTTATGCCTAGGTGGCATTTTGTGCAGCACTATGGTATTGCTGGCCCCACCTAGTTCTGTTAACCCTGCCTACTTGTGGCTTGTGTTGGCCCCACTTACTTCTGTTATCCCTGCCTACTTGTGGCTTGTGTTGGCCCCACCCACTTCTGTTATCCCTGCCTACTTGTGGCTTGTGTTGGCCCTGCCTACTTGTGGCTTGTTTTGGCCCCGCCTAATTATGTTGTCCCTGCCTTCTTGTGGCTTGTGTTGGCCCCACTTACTTCTGTTGTCCCTGCCTTCTTGTGGCTTGTGTTGGCCCTGCCTACTTGTGGCTTGTTTTGGCCCCGCCTAATTATGTTGTCCCTGCCTTCTTATGGCTTGTGTTGGCCCCACTTACTTCTGTTGTCCCTGCCTTCTTGTGGCTTGTGTTTGCCCTGCCTACTTGTGTTTCTCTGCCTTCTGTCAATTTGGACTCACCTACAACATGGGGCCATGTTTAGTTTTTTTTTCGGGCTACCTTAATTGCCCAGTCTGCCCCTGGCCACATCTAAAAAGTTACCTGATCTGCAGACAAAATGTTATAGAGCGGGAGGAGCTGAGGAGATTGATGAATAGTTTTATGAGAAAAGAATCAGTAAAACTCGTCATTTATTCATTAAAATCCCTGATCTTTCTATGCTTAGGAGTCCATATATGACTGTGCATAGAGACATAGCTGTCAATCACTGATAAAAATCGAAAGAGTGGGGATTTTAATGAATAACAAGTTTTACTGAATATTTCCCTCAAACTGTAAATCACTCTGCTCAACTTGTTCCTGTTTTATACCGTGTTGCACTTAGGTAGAATTGCACATGCAACATGACAGGTTCCCTTTAAGCTAAGGGTGGCATGTGGTCCAGTGACCCATGTTAAAGGGAACCTGTCATCATGGAAATGCAGTCTAGTCTGCAAGTAGCATATTATAGAGCAGGAAGAGCTGGGCAGATTGATATATAGTTGTGGGAAAAGATTCCTGCTCATTCTGGGCTTTGAAGTCAAGGTGGTCCTATCAGTGATTGACAGGTACCTCTGTATACAAAATCAAAGAGGGAAAGCTATCATTCACTGATAGGACCATCTCCTTGACTTCAAAACCCAGACTGAGCATGGACATAAATAAATTACAAGTTACCATATTTTCTGCTTTATGAGACACATTCCGCCCCCCCCCCCCTAAAAGTTGAGGGGAAATAGCATTGCGTCTAATAAAGAAAATACTAGTGAGCGCTTTCATAATGGCTGCCTACTGATATGGGGGTCTTATCTGAGGTCCGACATGGGGAGTCTAATTTGATATAGGGGTCTGATCTGAGGTCTGACATGGTGGTCTGGTATGACACGGGGGTCTGATCTGATATAGGGGTCTGATCTGAGGTCTGACATGGGGAGTTGAATTTGATTCAGGGGTCTGATCTGAGGTCTGACAAGGGAGTCTGATCTCATATAGGGGTCTGATCTGAGGTCTGATGTGGGGTCTGATCTGAGGTATGATGAAGATTGAGGATCTAGTTTTGGGGCCTGATGTAAATTGGGGACCTGTTCTGAGGTTTGATGAAAAATATATATTTTTTTCTAAATCTTTTCCCATAAAACTATATATCAATCTGCTCAGCTTCTCCTGCTCTATAACATGCTGTCTTCAGCTCAGACACCATGTTCAACCTGACAGGTTACCTTTAATAAATATAACAAAAGTTCAAAAGTTATATTGAATATTTGTCAAATGTACATGATGTACATTTTTTTTTATATAAGAACAGAAACCATACATTGTAATGAATTTGTAATCTGGAAGGGGGTAACTATTACTATACTATTACTTTGATACATTTTTGTAATTTTTCCATCGTAGACTGGATAGAAGACATGTGGTTATAATAAAAATCACAAAAGCTATGGGTTAAAATCTAACGAAATTAGCTCTACGTGGAAGCCATCATAATTCTGTTGGTGTTACCTGATAAAGTACAGTGTGTTCCCACATCCGTTTAAGATTGTGTCAATAATGCAATGATTCTGAATCTCAATGGTGTCAGGATTCTTCAGCTTAATTAGCAGGTAATTTATCTTCATCATTAAGACGGAATATCTGCACAATTATAAACATTAAGTATATCAGTCATTTTCATTTCTCCCTAAACAAACTGATAACAACCTGACCTAATGTTATTTTATTAAATGCTGGGAAGATTCTGGTTTATAGCCAAGTATATACAGCAATTACCATTCATCTTGTAAAGCCATTGTAGCCAAGAATGTGAAAAAAGCAGCACAGTATATATAATTGTTGGTGCACACCTCTGGGAGACCTGAACTGATGTCCCAAATTCAAAGTAATTCAAAGTAAAAATGTCAAATTACTAAAAAGTTATTTTAGAAGAACTAATATGCAGTATATAAGGATGTAAAATACAGTGTTGTAAATATCGAAAACAGGGGTCCTCAAACTTTTTGAACAGGGGGCCAGTTCACTGTCCCTCAGACCGTTGGAGGGCCGGACTATATTAACTATATAACGGGCCAGATTGATATCTAAATCTGAACACTAAAAAGGAAACGTGTATCAAATTTAAGTTTTTCTATCAAGGAAACCCCTTAAATCAGTAATGTTTTTTTTTTTTTACCCTTGAGTTGACTTTCTGGTTTGGAATGGCTATATAAGCAGGGAAATGCTATTTTAGTATTATAGATGTCCCATGGAAAGAAAACTGGCAGTTGGCTGGGATGACATGCTCTCATTTCTTCCTCAAATAGACTTGGATAATGAAATATCAGGGTGCAAGTCTGCATTTCAACAGGTCAGATAATGGTGGGAGATATGGTCTCAACCAAATAAAATATGATCTTCCTGCTTATATAGCCATTCCAAAACAGAAAATCAACTCAAGATGAGGAAATAGTAAGTAAATATTCGCTAAAAAACACATTTCCCTACCCCTGAACTTCTCCTTCTCTTTTCTTCTTCTCCGTATTTGACGCAGCTGCACATGAGGTTCACAGGTTTGGAAGGAGGTGCGCCTGCGCGGCAAGACTAACAGAACCAGTCTACCCAATACTATACCGCAGAAACAGATAATACTCCTGATAATATTAGTGCCACACAGAACCCCCCCATATAAAATACCCCTTCGTTGTGGCCTCAGTTAATGTCCCCATAGTGCCCCCCAATAATGTGCCAGTAAGAGGTGCCCTCATAGATGCCTCCCCATCATGTGCCAGTAAGAAGTGCCCCCATAGATGCCTCCCGATCATGTGCAAGTCTCCTCTCTGCTGCCCCCCCCCCCATGTGCCAGTAATAAGTGCCAATTCTCCCCCCCATCATGTGTCAGTCTCCTCTCTGCTGTCCCCCTCCATGTGCCAGTAATAAGTGCCAATTCTACCCCCCCCATCATGTGTCAGTCTCCGGTCTGCTGTCACCCCCCCCCCCCCCCATGTGCCAGTAATAAGTGCCAATTCCCCCCCTCCCATCATGTGCCAGTCTCCTCTCTGCTGCCACCCCCCCATGTGCCAGTAATAAGTGCCAATTCCCCCCCCATCATCTGCCAGTCTCCTCTGTGCTGCCACCCCCTCCCCGTGTGCCAGTAATAAGTGCCAATTCCCCCCATCATCTGCCAGTCCCTCTCTGCTGCCACCCCCATGTGCCAGTAATAATTGCAAATTTTCCCCGCCACCCATCTTGTGCGAGTCTCCTCTCTGCTGCCACCCCCCCATGTGCCAGTAATAATTGCCAATTCTCCCCCCCACCCATCATGTGCTAGTCTCCTCTCTGCTGCCCCCTGCCCATGTGCCAGTAATATGTCCCATGTGGCAGTAAAATTGGCCGATATAGTAAAATAAAAAAACCACTCATACTTACCTCCTTAGAAGCGATGCGATGCAGGCCTCTTCCAGCCTGTGTCCCGCTCTGTATTGCTCAGACGGCACGATTACGTCATCGCGCCGCCTGCACTGGTCTCTGATAGGCTGCAGGCACAAGGCCCGCAGCCTATCAGAGAAACAGGGAGGGAGACGCTTCTCCCTCCCCTGCTGCAGCACAGCAATCTGTATCGCTGTCCTGCCGGCGCCCGCCCCCCCCCCCCCCCCGAAGCTGCCAAAACACCCAGTGGGCCGGATCAGTGTCCTGGGCTAGACGCATGTGGCCCGCAGGCCGTAGTTTGAGGACCCCTGATCTAAAAGGATAAACCTGTATTACAGAGTGAAGATGAAAAGTTATCCCCGGTCCACACAGCAAGCATCTGATCAATGGGGGTCTGACTCCTGGGATCCTTAGAAGGGGGGGTCCCGATTCCTCCAAATAAACCGCCACTCTATTCATTCTCTATGGGACTGCCAGAAATACCAGAGGACAGAGGTTGCACTACATTTTTTCCAGCAATTATACTCCTTGTAGCATTTTTGAGAAGTATTTTCAGCCAATGAGATGAAATAAGATGCCGGTTGGCTGTTTTTTTTCTGCCTGCAACTTTTTTATTTTTCTGCATGATGTTTTGTTTGTTTTTGCAGGTGAATTGTATTTTTTAGTGACACATAAAAAACACTATTTTTTATTACCTATTGTTGAGGTGGGAATGGGAAAAAAGCAGTTCAGCCATTGTTTTTTGCACTTTATTTATGACTTTCACTGTGCAGCATAACTAGCATTTTACTTTTATATATGTTTTAGTACGTTTACAGCTATAGCAAATACAGTGCCTTGAAAAAGTATTTATACCCCTAGAATTTTCCCGCAATTATTCACATTACACTTACAAACTTAAAAGCATTTTATTTGGATTTTATGTGGTAGAGCACAGCAAAGTAGCAATTATGCGTGAAAGGAAAGTGATATATAATAAAAAAAAATTCAATAAACAAAAATCTGAAGTCCTGTTTACTGTTTGCCACAAGCCATGTAGGGGATACAATAAACATGTAGAAGAAGCTGCTTTTGTCAGATGAGACCAAATTTGAACTTTTTGGCCTAAACACAAAACGCTGTGTGTAATGGAAAACTAACACTGCACATCACTCTGAACACACCAATGGGAGGAACTGCTCCCCCGGTATGCATTTTTGCTGGGGATTGCCGTTAGCAGCGGACCACATGCGGAGGAACTGCTCCCCCGGTTAGAAACACACTACAGTGTTTGGGGTTTTGAGCAGTTCCTCCCATTAGGCCACTGTATTTCAGTGATTTATCACAGGAATGCCCAACCTGCAGCCCTCCAGCTGTTGCAAAACTACAACTTCCATCATGCCTGGACAACCTACAGCTGTGAGTTTTGAAACAGCTGGGGGGCTGCAGGTTGGGCATCCTTGGTCTATCACATAAAATCCCAATAACATACATTTAAATTTGAAAAAATATTTGAAAGTTTAAGGAGTATCAATAATTTTTCAAGGTACTGCATGCCTATTTTTATGTGTTTTTTACTACTTCTGCACAATAATAGCATTCCAATATCCAGAACTCAGTAATCTTTACGCTGTATGAGAGCTTGTTTTCTGCAGGGCAAGATATATGATTCATTCGTACAGTTTCTGTGGTACATGAGACTTATTCCTTAAGAGTTATTCATTTTTGAGGGTGAAGTGAATAGGAAAAAAAAATATTCAGTTTTTTCTAGTTTGTTTTTTTTTCCTCGGGGAGTGGTTTAAATACGTTAGCTTTATCATATGGATTCCAGCAAACACAGTGTGATATGCGTGTGTGTATGTTTTTACTACTTTTACAAAGAGAAACCAGGTTTTATGAAAATATGTTTTTTTAATAAACATTAACCTATAACTTAAAAAATGCATCAGAACCACGCTTATATCACAGACAGGGTTTTCGCGACTCAAATGATTCGCTTATCACTGGAACAGAGCTCTCCGATGCCTTCCTTTTCTCCAAGAACTCCACTCCAAGCACTCTCAGCCAACGGGTAGCCGGAATCTCCGTATAAATGATGTCCACACGAGTTAGAGGAGAAGTCACAAACACTCTTGTCTGGATAGCAAGTACTGTACACAGCTTTCCTGGAGACAGACAGATCAGTATGAATGCATATATTGCAAGTATTTTCTTATTTGTCGGCAGAATGCCACCACATTTACACATTTGGCCCAATCATCTGTCCGTGTAAAATGGTGGCACTGAGTCATATATGAGTTCCTCGAGGAGGTTATGTTTATACCTTTCACATGGGAAAGCAGTGACTTCTCAAGCTGCTTGTAAGCACTTGTTACCACATCAGCTGTAATTTAAATATTATGTAATAACTAGAGATGAGCGAATTTTTAAAAAATTTGATTTGGTCAGTTTGCTGAATTTTCCGAAAAGAGTTTTTACGATATGAATTAATTTGTGGCGAATCACATTTAAAAAAAGCTGTTTCTAGCTCTAGGGAGCCTGTATAGTGGTGCAGAACACTGTGCCTTGCAGCAACACGCATAGTGAGTCTACTGTGGTAGTGAAACAATACTGTGAGTCAGTTTGACACGCAGATGACAGGTATCGCTCTTAGAATCACTGCACACTTCTCTTCTTATGGGGCCAAAACTAACCAAATAATTAAAGTGTGAACTCAGCCTTACATGTCGATGTTAGCGTCTGGTATAAAGAACCATGCAGAGATCCAAGATCCTACTATAGCGTACTTTTTTTTACACCATAGTCAGCTGATTCCACATAGATGTCTACAGGAACTGTTCTATTAAACGCTTATACAAGTAGAGCCTACTGAAAGAGTGGAGAGGATGTCAGCAGTAAGTTTGTGTTAACGTCACTGATTATATTGCTATTCCTCTGATCCATCAGAACAATAACCCCCCAAAAAACTGGATCCTGACTGTTGAGCATCCAAATTCACTTGGTCAGCATTTGGTCAGTAATCCATTAGTATTACTAATGCCACAAAAAAACAGGAGTGGATCCAAAACAGAGATGACACGTGAAGTGAATATTTGTATGTCTTCTGTGTTTTGTACCCACTTCTGCTTTTGGCTACCAAATCATAAGCCAATTCTGATGGAACCATACAGGCCTTACATCTGCTACACAGACAGGATCCGTTGTGTGACTCATTTTTCCTTCCTTCTGACAGATGAGAAGAAAGGTTCAAATAAATGATGATGTCAACCAGACCAAAAAGGTAAAACAGTGGACCAGTCACGAAGTGGGGAGGGTGGGAACAGCATGAGAAGTCCAGAGAGTGGTCCAATGGCATAGTGTGGAGGTGGCAGCAGCATCAGGAGACCACAGAGTGGCAAGGTGACATAGTGTGGAAGTGGCAGCAGCATCAGGAGACCAAAGAGAGGCAAGGTGACATAGTGGGGAGGTGGCAGCTGCATCAAGAGACCAAAGAGAGGCAAGGTGACAGAGTGTGGAGGTGGCAGCAGCACCAGGAGACCACAGAGTGGCAAGGTGACATAGTGTGGATGTGGCAGCAGCAGCATGAGGAGGCTACAGAGTGGAAAGGTGACATAGTGTGGAGGTGGCAGTAGCATCAGGAGACCACAGAGAGGCAAAGTGACATAGTGTGGAGGTGGTAGCAGCAGCATCAGGAGACCACAGAGTGGCAAGGGGACATAGTGTTGAGGTAGCAGCAGGATCAGGAGACCACAGAGTGGCAATGTGACATAGTGTGGAGGTGGCAGCAGCAGCATGAGGAGGCCACAGAGTGGCACAATGACAGAGTGGGGAGGTGGCAGCATGAAACCACAGAGTGGCCAAGGTGACATAGTGTAGAGGGGGCAGCAGCATCGGGAGACCACAGAGTGGCAAGGTGACATAGTGTGGATGTGGCAGCAGCAGCATGAGGAGGCCACAGAGTGGAAAGGTGACATAGTGTGGAGGTGGCAGCAGCATCAGGAAGACCACAGATAGGCAAGGTGACATAGTGTGGAGGTGGCAGCAGCATCAGCAGACCACAGATAGGCAAGGTGACATAGTCGGGAGGTGGCAGCAGCTTCAGGAAACCACATAGTAGCAAGTTGACTTAGTGTGGAGGTGGAAGCAGCAGGAGCATGAGGAGGTCACAGAGTGGAAAGGTGACATAGTGTGGAGGTGGCAGTAGCATCAGGAGACCACAGAGAGGCAAGGTGACATAGTGTGGAGGTGGTAGCAGCAGCATCAGGAGACCACAGAGTGGCAAGGGGACATAGTGTTGAGGTAGCGGCAGGATCAGGAGACCACAGAGTGGCAATGTGACATAGTGTGGAGGTGGCAGCAGCAGCATGAGGAGGCCACAGAGTGGCACAATGACAGAGTGGGGAGGTGGCAGCATGAGACCACAGAGTGGCCAAGGTGACATAGTGTAGAGGGGGCAGCAGCATCGGGAGACCACAGAGTGGCAAGGTGACATAGTGTGGATGTGGCAGCAGCAGCATGAGGAGGCCACAGAGTGGAAAGGTGACATAGTGTTGAGGTAGCAGTAGTATCAGAAGACCAAAGAAAGGCCCAATGACATAGTGTGGAGGTGGCAGCAGCATCAGGAGACCACAGAGTGGTAAGGTGACATAGTGTGAAGGTAGCAGCAGCATGAGGGGACCACAGAGTGGCACAATGACAGAGTGTGGAGGTGGCAGCAGCAGCATGAGGAGGCCACAGAGTGGCAAGGTGACATAGTGTTGAGGTAGCAGCATCATCAGGAGACCGACGAGTGGCAAGGTGAAATAGTGTGGAGGTGGCAGCAGCAGCATGAGGAGACCACAGAGTGGAAAGGTGACATAGTGTGGAGGTGGCAGCAGCATCAGGAAGACCACAGATAGGCAAGGTGACATAGTGTGGAGGTGGCAGCAGCATCAGCAGACCACAGATAGGCAAGGTGACATAGTCGGGAGGTGGCAGCAGCTTCAGGAAACCACATAGTAGCAAGTTGACTTAGTGTGGAGGTGGAAGCAGCAGGAGCATGAGGAGGTCACAGAGTGGTAAGGTGACATAGTGTGAAGGTAGCAGCAGCATGAGGGGACCACAGAGTGGCACAATGACAGAGTGTGGAGGTGGCAGCAGCAGCATGAGGAGGCCACAGAGTGGCAAGGTGACATAGTGTTGAGGTAGCAGCATCATCTGGAGACCAACGAGTGGCAAGGTGAAATAGTGTGGAGGTGGCAGCAGCAGCATGAGGAGACCACAGATTTGAAAGGTGACATAGTGTGGAGGTGGCAGCAGCATCAGGAGACTACAGTAGTGGCAAGGTGACATAGTGTGAAGGTGGCAGCAGCATCAGCAGACCACAGAGTGGCACAATGACAGAGTGTGGAGGTGGCAGCAGCAGCAACATGAGGAGGCCACAGAGTGGCAAGGTGACATAGTGTTGAGGCAGCAGCAGCATGAGGAGACCACAGAGTGGCAAGGTGACATAGTGTGGAGGTGGCAGCAGCATCAGGAGACCACAGAGTGGCAAGGTGACATAGTGTGGAGGAGGCAGCAGCATCAGGAGACCACAGAGTGGCAAGGTGACATAGTGTGGAGGAGGCAGCAGCATCAGGAGACCACAGAGTGACCCAGTGAGTGGGGAGCTGACGATGGTGGATGTAAGAAGGAGCACTTAGCATCAGATGTGTTGCATCAGGTGAGTGGCAGCATCAGAATAGTAGCTGAGGCAGGTAGTTAGAAGAAAACTGTCTCTTTTTTCAAGGTTTGGGTGAGGCAGCATGGATTATCTAATCTGTTGCATCAGGCATTAGTGGGTGGAAATCCTGGCTGATCCGCGTCTGTAGTCCAGCGGATCTTCATTGACAGCTGGCAGAGTGCACTCCAAGTCTGCCACCACTTGCTGGTTCAGGTTCTGCTCTACATCTAGCTGCTGGTAAGTAGTTTCTTCACTATGCGGGTGAAACCTGCTCATCAGGGACTCTAGACTCAGAGACTCAGACTGCTGCTAATGAAGCTGGTACTGCACTTGCTACCCCACCCCTCCCAGCAGCCATGGCAATGGAAAATGAGCTCAGAGGGCCCCCCGGTCAGACCTGCGAGAGGATGGACGATGGCGCAGATAGTCAGCGGCCAACTGACTACATAGGATGTCTCTAAAGTAGTTCAGTTTGTCCTCCCTCTCAGTGGGTTTAAAAAAGGACCCATTTAAAGGCCCCCATTTTGGACCGGTAGCAAGGGTCTAACATGGTGGTTGCTCCTGCTCCTGCTCCTCCTCTCCTGTCACCTGTATATAAAAACTACCCATTTCGCTACACATTGCTTGTGCTCCAATGTCCTCCTCCTCCAGTTCAGCCCCCACAGGGCTCATGTGGCCGTTAGATGTAGTCTTCACATCTCTAGTCCCCTGACCAGCCAGATTTACTAGCATCTTTTCCAGGATATGAATCAGTGAAATGACATTGTTCATCCCGTAGTCCTGGCAACTGACAAATAAAGTGGCCTCCTCAAAGGGCACGATCAAACGGCAGGTGTCATGCATGAGCTGCCACTGGTTAACATCGAAGTTACACAGGGTAGTACCTCTGTCCTCCATTATCATCCAAAAATCGTTTATGGCCTTTCTCTGTTCGTACAGTTGATCCAACATATGGGGGGTGGAATTCCAACGGGTGGAAACATCGCATATCAGCCTATGTTAAGGGACGCCGTTCTGCCACTGCAGCTCAAGGAGGGTATGCTTGGCGGTGTACAAGTGGCTGAAGTACGTGCAAAGTTTCCTGGCCATTTTTAGGATGTCTTGCAGATGGGTGGAAGACTTCAGGAAACGCTTGACAACCAGTTTGAACATGTGCGCTATGCAGGGCGCATGGCTCATCCCTCCTTGACATAGCACCGACACCATGTTCCTCCCGTTGAAGGTTACCATAGTTCTGATTTTGAGTTGTTACGGAGAAAGTCAGGGTTCGATTTCTTGATAAAGGACGCGGATCAGTTCCTCCCGTGTGACTCAGTTCGCCCAGTAAAACTAGGTGCAGAACAGCATGACACCGTCGTGCCCTGCACATGTGGTATGCTGGTGGGGCACTGTGAATTGTCGCTGCAGTGGAGGCTGAGGACAAGGTGGAGGATGAGGAGGCAGAGGTGGAAATTGTCGCAGGACCAACGCCGTGAGAACGTTGAAGAGGAAGCGGCGTCACCTGGCCAAGTTGCTGGTTTGGCTGGGCAGTACCCACAGTTACCCAGTGGGCTGAAATATGTATTGTTCTTGACCGTAGTTACCGCTCCACACGTCGGTGCTGCAGTGCACTTTGGCAGACACCGACAGGCTCAAGGATTGGCCCATCTTCTGTTCTACATATGTGTGCAGGGCTGGTACTGCTTTTTTGGCAAAGAATTGACGGCTTGGGACTCTCCACCTCGGCTCAGCATAAGCCATCAGTTCTCTGAAAGGTGCAGAGTCCTCCACTTGAAAAGGGAGGGACTGCAGTACCATCAACTTGGACGGAAGCACGTTCAGCTTATGCGCCATTGGATGAGTGCACGCATACTGTTGTCTCTTGGCAATCGCTTTGGTGATGGATTGCTGATGGAATGAGTGACGAGGAGTAGGAGGAGGAGGAGCATCAGGACCGACAGATGATGGGAAGGACAGACAGCTACCTTTGGCTGAGGTGGTGAAGCCTTGACTGCCTGAAATCAGCTGCGTGCCACTGGGTGATGCAGCAGTTGCTGTGGCAGGCTTGACCACCACATCGGAGCCACAGTTCTCCCAGGCCACTTTATGGTGACGCTGCATATGTTGACGCAAAGCCGTGGTTCCAACATTGGCACCCTGGCCACGCTTCACCTTCTGCCCACAAATTCAACAAATGGCCATGTTCATCTCCTCCGCGGCTTAACCAAAAACTGCCACACCGCTGTGTAGGTGATTTTACTCCCGACACTCCGCACTGACTGACTGCTACTGCCACTGCCTCCGTGAACCCTTGCAGCATTATTTTCCGGGCCGGTGGGCTGCTGCGAAGTGGGTCGTCTACCTTGGGCATGTTTGGCTTCCGACCTCCCACTGCTGCCACCCTACCGACTTGCTGACTCCCCCGGCTGCTTCATGCGCAAACTGCCACCCTCTTCTCCTGATGATGATGAAGCCCCTTCATCACCCGGCTCCCAATTGCGATCGGCTACATCATCATCGAGTACTGTCTGCGCGTCACTGATGTCCTCCTCAACGGTCTCTGAGCCAGGAGCCTGACCGCTCGCAACACCAGCTCCCACTCCAATCTCCTCATCACTACTTGCTAGCCTACCAGAGGAAGCAGCAGATGTCTCCTCCAGAACTTGGCTAGGCAGTAGCTGCTGACTGTCCTCTAGTAGCTCGTTCTCGCTGTATAGTGGAGCTGAGCCCACAGCATATAATACTTGTCTGGAAGAGGGAACAGAAAAGGACAGAGGCAAGTTGAGGACAGATGAGGGCACAGGCCCTGCTCCCGGGCCATGCCAACTAAGGGTTGTGTCTGACGAACCCACTGACTCTTGGCTGGGGGTGTCTGATGCCACTTGCCACTAAGTCGAAGATTGAGTCAACCATTTAAGAACCGCTGAGTTGGTGGTCAAGACACGACCACTAGCTGATACTGGGAGGACAGGCCTCTCTAAGTGACCCCTTCAGCCACGCCCCTTACTCTGTTGTGACCTGTGCCTGCGCCAGAAACATCTAGGCCTGTGCCCCTCACCTGTGCAGGGCCTGGCACTTCTCTGTCTCACATACAAATAAGTAAATAAAAAGGAAATTAATACACGCCAAAAAGGGCTGTAATTTTCTCACTTCACCAGGGCCAGCGCATCCTATAAGCCGGCTAAGCAGCCAGGAGCGCCGATTCTACCCCTCATACTGCAGCAGCCCGAGCACTCTATATTGAGCCTCTGGCGGCTGCAGCACTGCCCGGACTGGTGCGTTAATGAGGGCGCACCGCCCTAGCGCAGCAAGAGGAGAGGGGCTGACAGGAGGGAAGTGCTCAGCGCTCCCTCCTGTCACTCCCTCATTGTAGCGTGGCCGAGCCCTGTATGGTCCGCTGGTACAGGGAGCATTTGTCTCCTGTACCTGGCCGGACTGACATGAAGTGCGCACACAGTGTGCACTTCCTGCCAGTCCGCTCGGGTACAGGAAACAAAAGCGCCTGTACCCACGGACCATGCAGAGCTCGGCCACGCTACACTAGAGGTGGGGGGGGGGGGGGTTGGGAAAGAGAATGACAAGGGGGGAGAGAATGACAAGAGGGATAAAGAAAAGGACATGGGGGGGGGGGAGAATGACAATAAGGGGAGAGAGAATGACAAGGGGGGGAAGAGAATGACAAGGGGGGGAAGAGAATGACAAGAGGGGGAAAGAGAATAACATGGGGGGGAAAGAGAATGACAAGGGGGGAGAGAGAGAACTGGCGTTAGTTAGAGTGGTTCTGCAGTTTATTTAAACTGATGATCTATCCTCTGCATCTGACCGGCTGGGGTCCGACACCTGGGACCCCCACGATCAGCTGTTTAAAAAGGCAGCGGCGCTGGCAGTAGCGCCTCGGCCTTCTCCCTGTTTACCGAAGGCGCAGTGACGTCACGACTAGTATCACTGGCCTTGGCGGGGTTAAGCTCTGTTCACTTATATGAAGCTTAGCCCCGCCCAGGCCAGTGATACTAGTCGTGACATCACTGCGCCTGCGGTAAACAGCGAGAAGACCGAGTCGCTACAGCCAGAGCCACTGCCTTCTCAAACAGCTGATCGGCGGGGGTCCCAGGTGTTGCCTCCCACCGATCAGTTTAAATAAACTGCAGAACCCCTTTAATATGGCAGATCATAAGGGTGGGGCATTGTGATGTCACATGGGGGGGAGTGGCAAACTTTTCTTTTGCATAGGGCGGCAAAAATCCTTGCACCGGCCCTGCACTTCACCATACAACGGCTAATAAGCCTCTTTTTTAACGCCTACTAATACACGACAAAAAAAGGCTTAAGAACATATAACTGCGGCCATAAACTGCAAATAATATTTTTTTTTGCCACTAATACACGCCAAAAAGGGCTGTAATTTTCTCACTTCACCACACAACGTCTAATAAGTCCTTTTTTCCCCACTAATACACTCCAAAAAAAGGCTTTAGAACATATAACTGCGGCCGTGAACGGCAAATAATTTTTTTCGGCACTAATAGATGCCAAAAAAGGGTGTCATTTTCTCACTTCACCACACAACGGCTAATAAGCCCTTTTTCCCCATTAATACATGTCAAGAAAAGACTTTAGAACATATAAATAACTGCACTGCACAAGGGCTAATAAGACCCCAGTAACAAGAACGGTTTGCTGGAATTACAGAGCTGTATAATGGCAATTTGGATCCCCAGTCAGTGCAGCAAGGAGTAATAAGATTGTTCCTATTACCCAGGCTGTAACCTACCCTACTGAACCCTGTTCTGCTTCAATACTGTGGAATAATTCCTCCCTATCCTTTCCCTACACTTCTAATGCACTTTTCCTGAACTTCTATTGAGTAAAATATAAGTTTTCAAGTCTTTGCTAGCACTGTCCCTAGTGCCTGCTAACATCTCTCCCTGCACTAAGTACACTGGAAAATGGCTGAATCCAAGATGGCTGAGCCTATTTATAGAGCTGTGACATCACAGGGCTGGCTGGCTGCTGATTGGCTGCATGCATGGCATTGTGGGTGATCCCTCGTTCCTAGAGATCCTTGCTCCATGTCCTAACATGTACAGCAGACATTTTAGGAAAAAATGCGATCCGTTACCACAAAGCTTGAAGAAATTCAGATTCGGTGCGAAACTAATAATTCCCATAGTTCAGTGACATCATATCTATAGGTGATTAAAGTTAAGGGGGCTGAGCTGCGTCCAGGCCACGTGACCTATGGTTGTGATGTCAATGGCCTACAGTAAGCAGCAAGAAAGCTAGGACTGCTGCCTTCTGAAACAGCTGATTGTCGGGGGCTCCCAGGAATTGGACCCCGCCAATCAGATGCTTATGACCTATCCTAAGGATAGATCATCACTCAGAAAATGGCAAATAACCCCTTTATTTTAAAAACCTGTGAACTACACTTGAAAAAGAATATAGGATCTAAATAAATCAACAAAGAAATCCACTCAAGGCGTAGGCATTTAATTATTACAAGCAAATGCAATACATAACAGCATAACGAGGCCTACCGCAAAGCCATATAGGATATTATAGCCCATTCCAGGGTCCAAAGCACATAAATGTGCATAAAACATCAATCTAACTGCAGATTTTCACCAAAGAGACGATCATGCGATTACACTTCATCTCTTAATTATCCAAATTTTAATTCTAACTTGTCATCTTAATGGCATGTCCGACCCCCCAACTTTTATGCAATTCACGGTTCCTTGAGGTCTTCCCCACCCATGCGGGGTTAAGTTATTTTTCAAACTATTCACCCCAGGAATAAGGTAATTTTTTGTCACCACCAATTAAAAACTTTTATGAATTAGAAGTGTTATAAAACAATTAAGCTTCACAAATGCAAGTGTCTCGGGGAGGGAAATCCTAGAGGAAATTCTTCTTATTAAAACTGTAATTTTAATTTCCATTAAATGTAGAGTAAGACTTTAACAGACGATAGGTTGACAAATTATTCCTTAATGCCAGGTGAGCTTATTTGAAATGAGATAATATATCTGCATCGTTCGAGAATCAGTACATCCACATCTCTTCCCACTAATTAATCTAATTCAGTCATTGTGATTACCACCTCATAGTATTCATTTTTCAAGCAAAGTCTTTTCTAGCAGCCTACACTCTATGCTTATTACTGTGCAGCAAAGGCTAATTAGATGGTATATTAAACGAGCAAAGAAGCAAATACAAATGACTGTTTTGTACAGTTTGTAAATTATAGATGGAAAGATGTTGGAGGAAGATGTGTCCCATTAATTTGTTCTGATGATCGTCTATTTGTTTAAATGAACTCATTATCAGTGGAGTCTGGCCATGAACGCTTCTATTTGTCTATGGACATGCTCGTTTGTTGTCTATGGTTATGCTCATTTATTCTATGTGCTAAAAATGTGCTTAAGCTAAATATTGTGAAATGAATATGAATCCTGTGTAAGCCGTAGGTATTTAAAAAAAAAGGTTCAAAATAATCACTCTGTATAGTTAACATATAGTCTTAAAGGGCTTAGGCTTAGCCATTCAGCAGAATATTATATTCCTGTAAATTAATATATATTAATCTGTACTTTAAATTAAAAATGCATAATGTGTTAAAGTATTAATTACTTATGTGTTGTTAGACTCATGGTGCTCACATTCACACGACCGTGCAGTATTTTGCAGTCCGCATGGATGCCACCTATGTAGGTCCCGCAATTGGCGGAACAGAATGGGTGGTCCATTACAGAAATGCCTATTCTTATCTAGGACATGCTCTATATGTTTTAGGGGCCGCGGAACGGAACAACGGATGTGGACAGCACACGGTGTGCTGTCTGCATGTTTTGCGGCCTTATTGAAATGGTTTGGTCCGCAACCATTCCACAAAATTGCAGAGCGGATAATGAGAGAGAATGTTTTAAGCCATTTTTATTACTTTCTACAAAGTAAAATGTTTACATACGTTTCATTTATATTTGGTACCATTGCCCTTAAACTGTATGACTTGGGTCAAATGTTTTGGATATTCTTCCACAAGCTTCTCACAATAGTTGGTCGGAATTTGGGCCCATTCCTCCTGACAAAACTGGTGTAACTGAGCCATATTTATTGGTCGCCTTGCTCGCATCTGCCGTTTCAGCTTTGCCCATAAATTTTCAATGGGATTGAGATCAGGGCTTTGTATTGGCCACTCCAAAACATTGACTTTGTTATCCTTAAGCCACTTTGTAACCAGTTTGGCAGTATGGTTCAGGTCATTGTCCATTTGGAAGACCCATTTCAGCCCAAGCTTTAACTTCCTGGCTGATGTCTTGAGATGTTGCTTCAGTATTTCCACATAATCTTCTTTCCTCATGATGCCATCTATTCTGTGAAGTGCACCATTCCATCCTGCAGAAAAACAACCCCACAACATGATGCTGCCACCCCCGTGTTTCACAGTTGGGATGGTGTTCTTAGGCTTCCAAGCTTCTCTCTTTTTCCTCCAAACGTAACGATGGTCATTGTGGCCAAAAAGTCCAATTGTAGCTTCGTCGGACCACAGGACATGTCTCCAAAAATGTAGGTCTTTGTTCCTGTGTGCATTTGCAAACATTAATCTGGCTTCTTTATGCTTATTTTGGAGTAATGGCTTCTTCCTGGCAGAGTGTTCTTTCAGCCCATGTTGATACAGTACTCGTTTCACTGTGGATATTGACACAATCTTACCAGCTTCCGCCATCATCTTCACAAGGTCTTTTGCTTTTGTTCTTGGTTTGATATGCATGTCGAACTAAAGCATCTCTGGGACACAGAACCCGTCTCCTTCCTGAGCGGTATGATGGCTGGACATTCACATCTTGTTTGTACTTACACATAATTGTTTGTACAGATGAACGAGGCACCTTCAGGTATCTTGAAATTGCACCCAAGGTTGAGCCAGACTTGTGGAAGTCCAAAATTATCTTCCTGATATCTTGGGTGATTTCTTTAGACATTCCCATGATGCTACACAAAGATGCAGGTGTGCATCTAAATACATCCACGGGTGTGTCTCTAATTAACTCAGATGTTGCCAACAAACCTAACAGAAGCTTCCAAACACATGACATTATCATGTCATGACATCATCATTTGTTTAAAGGCATAGTAATCTTAGTGTATGTAAACTTTTGACATTGCAGAAAGTAATAAAAATGCCTTAAAACATTCCCTCTCTCATTATTCTGGCATTAGGCAAATCATAATAATTATGGTAATCCTAATTGACCAAAAACAGGAAAGGTTTATTCTGATTTCATGTCAAATATTGAGAAAAACATGCAGATGTGTCTTTTTATATAGTGTATGTAAACTTCTGGTTTCAACTGTATATACATGTAAGGCAGTCGGGAACGGGTTAATGTTTTCTCACACATTAAAGGTGCCCTTTTAGTGCCATCTCCCAATAGTGATGCTCCTTAGTGTTCACCATACATCAACGATGCCCCCTTAGAGCCCTCTCAGTAAAGTTGTGCCCCCTCACAGTAGTGATGCCACCTTAGTGTCTCCCACCCAGTAACTATGCCCCATTAGGGCCTCCACACATAGTAAAAATGCCTGCTCCACACAGAAATCATGCCCCTAGTGATGCTGTTGTTAAAAAAAAGTGTCATTCTTAATGTTAGTACTGGGTTGTACTAACCAATATATTGATTTTATGAAGGTTTACACATAAAATGTTGTGTGTACCCAATCAATACGATATTTTGGTTCAATGTTTAAAAAGATAACTAAATAGAGGGTGGGGTTTGTCCACTATGACTCACTAGAACAAAGTGGAAGAGGCTCCAGGAAGCCATTTCTTATACCAAGGGCCAACCACGTAGCCTCACTGATTGGACAATTAAAGCATTTTTCTAGCAACATGCAACCAATATATAAGGGGATGCAATCCATGTAAGGTCACTTTTACACAGGCTGGGAATCGGAACAATTATTGAGGAAAACGACACCTATGAACTCTCATCTCCAATAAGTGTCTCATGTAAAGGTGCTGCCACCATGAATGTGCAAATGCTCGATAGTTAATCACATCTTTTATGAGGGCAATACATTGCCTAGTGTAAGCATGTCCTGTCAATAAACAATAAATATGCATATAGGGATGAACAATCACAGTAGCGATCATTCTTCCTCATACAGAGAGTATGATTGCTTCATGTAAATGTACCTAAACGAGCAGGCTATAGTCGGGAACAAATAACTGGCTGGAGTACTGAGACATATAAATGGGCCTAAACTTTTCTTGCAGCTTGTTCTCGCAGTGCATCTACAATATATTTAAAATCAGTGAAATCCTGATAAAAGTACTGTTTCCAGAAAATAAAGTTCTGTTTGGAAACTATGAAAAGATTAAGAACAGCAGTGAAAAATGAAAACTGTTGACAGCCCCGATCAAAGGAAATAAACGTGACAGTATTTAACATTGTTTTAGCATAGATTTGACAGCGACTGATTGGAGAGTCCTACCTCCTGTACAATCACACGCCACATTTGGTTAAAATATGTCTTTATGTAATTTAAGCACTATTCAGTACAGTGACTATGACAACCCATGCTGCGTGTAACATGAACATTTTCAAACAGTGTATAAAGTCACGTAAAAGAAATTCTGTGGTTATAGACAAGTATGAAAAAGCATATAATATACAGAGGATACAGTAGGAGCTTAACAAGGAACGTCGGGGTATTCTAACTTATCCCCTATGGCAGATGTCACAGGAAGCAATGATTTGGCAACTGAATTGGTTGCTGCCAACTGGATCACACTTTACATGTTATAAACTCTGAAAATGTTTTCACTAGTTTTTATACATAACTAGCAAAAGGACCCGGCTTCGCACGGGTATATTTTATCTATTTCAGTTCATGTTTGTGTGTGTCATTAAAAGATAGACAGTATCCCCCATAACAGTGACCTCTACAACACCCTGCCCCTTTAACAGTAAACTCCACAGTCCCCCACCCCTAAACACTGACCCCCCACAGTGCCCCGCCACTTTAAAATTGGACCTCAACAGCAGCCCATCCCCTTAACTTTGACCTTCACAGCAGCCCCCCACTCCCTTGACAGTGACCTCCTCAGGGGTTTGCCCCTTAACAGTGACCTCCATAGTACCCTGCTCCCTTAACAGTGACCTCACAGTACCCTGCTGCCTTAACAGTGACCTCCACAGTGGCCTGCCCTCTTAACAGTAACATCCACAGTGAACACCTATTTAACAGTGACCTCCAAAGTGCCCGCCCCTTTAACAGTAACCTCCACAGCACCCTGCCCCTTTAATGCTAAGGCTATATGATGACATGTGTTGCATGACAATAAGTCGCATGACACATGGGGCACAACTACACTGCTACATGTGTCGCGCAACATTTTTTTTATAATGATAGTCTATGGTGTCACACTGTGACACGTGACATGCTGTGACGCAACAGTTGCAAAAAATCCATCCAGGATGGATTTTTCTATGACTGTCACGTCGCAGTCGCAGCATGTCACATGTCGCAGTGCAACACCATAGAGTATGTAGCAGTGTAGTTGTGCCCTATCTGTCATGCGACTTATTGTCACGCGACACATGTCGTCGTGTAGCCCTAGCCTAAAGCTGACCTACGGCAGTGAAGAAAAATTACTGGGTTGTTATGGAAACCTAGAGTAAAACTGTGTGTATGTGGAGACTAATAGCCTATGAGCTTCTATTGGCTGATAAGGGACATGTGACCATGTGTATGGTAGTTGGAATATGAAGAGAAAGACTTTAAGGCTTGTATTGGCTAATGCAGGTCCTTTTTTGGGAATATCTCAGGAACGGTACGTCCTAGAGAGCTGTGACCTGGTCTAAAACCTTCCCGGACACCTGATGTACCTGTGTTCCAAATCTGGTGAAGATCGGTCCAGTCGTTTGGTCGAGCATAAAGAACAGACAGACAGACATCGGGACAGACAGAAACTTATTGTGTACCGGCATGTTACTTCCACAGTATTCTTTCCCAGATAGTAAGTGATATGAGTACCAAGTTTAGTAGAAATTGATCGATGAGTTTTTGAGTTACAGAGCAATATGTGTGTAGCAAAAACAGTTGGAGTATACAAACTCCATGCAGCTGCTGTGTAGGGGCATATGACCCCCCACAAGAGATTTCCTTCCAGGTAGCAAGGGATGTGTATACCAAGTTTCGGTGAAATCGATGGATGCATTTTTGAGTGATCGCGGAACATACATACATACATAAACACACATATATATATATATATATATACATACAATCAAATGGGGAGAAACAAGACTGGATCGCACATCCACAACGCTTAACCCTTGATATGTGCACTTCAGCTACATTACTATAGTACTAGTCCCCCATATCGCATGCAAATAGTAGAGACATTAGTGTACATTTTGATATCACATTTGTCTCCTAGAGTGGGTTCCTACTCTGTCCATAATCTGATATAGGTGCCGCGCTGCATGGTGACACGTGGCACCATCCCAGCGGGCTGCAGTTACGCAAGCCAGCCAGAAAAGCACCACAACAACAAAGGCCACCATGCAGCACAGCACTGTCTGAACAGGAGCCTAATGCAACCTGCTCAGTACTAACAGAAACCAGGACTAACAGCTAGTGGGTCACTTACACTCTTATGCAGTCTCCTGCTTATTAATTAAAACCGCCTGTGGCAAGTGGGAGGAGTGCTGATACCAGGAATAAACAAGAAGGAAGATAAAATATGTATCAAATGGGGAGAAACAAGACTGGATCGCACATCCACAACGCTTAACCATTGATAGCTGTTAGTCCTGGTTTCTGTTAGTACTTAGCAGGTTGCATTAGGCTCCTGTTCAGACAGTGCTGTGCTGCATGGTGGCCTTTGTTGTTGTGGTGCTTTTCTGGCTGACTTGCGTAACTCTAGGAGACAACCGTGACGGGGTGAGTGGGCTTATTACCTTTTGATCAAAATGTACACTAATGTCTCTACTATTTGCATGCAATATGGGGGACTAGTACTAAAGTAATGTAGCTGAAGAGCACATATCAATGGTTTAGCGTTGTGGATGTGCGATCCAGTCTTGTTTCTCCCCATTTGATATATAGTGGTGATGTGTACAGTATAAGTGCTGGGAAGAGTGTATATCCTACCCAGATACCTCAGCTGGGTGAGATAACTGAAATCCAGAAAGCTGCAGTGGTTTCAGCAAAGTGTAGTTTAGATTTTGTTTTGGGCTGGATTTCATGTGGACTGGAGTATAGGTTTGGTAGTGGGATATGCCAGTCCACACCCTTCCACTACATGTATTGTCTTTTGTCGGAGGTGATTGCAGGTAAGGCCTGCTGCTCTAATTAAGGAGGGATAAAACAACCCTCTGTGTATGACTTGGAGGAAGAAAGGCTGAGGAAGCCTGAGAGACTCTATGTGGATCTCTGCCCAGTCCCCATTATAATAAATGGGGCCGAGAGGACTTCCGGCAGCTCACATGTGCACACTGTAGTACGGATCCGGAAGGCTGTTCCCCTGCCGGAACAGCCTGCTGAAAAAGATGAACGCCAGTGGAAACTGGCCTTAGCATAGAATAAACCCACAATACACCAGCAATTCTAGCCTGCCCTATAAGTCTGGTTTCATGCTTGGTGCCTGTATCTTATAAATGTAACTATTAATATGCTACAAGTGAATTTCCATAAAATGAGTAAATACGACAGTAGTACACAGTACTGTCTTTAGCAGGAGGAGCGGAGCAGAAAGATATGTCGATTTGTGGGAAAAGATTCAGTAAAATGTGTAGTTACTTTAATTATCCAGTGGGTGGTTCTACCAGTGATTGACAGTTGTCTAAGTTTACATAGCTGTCAATCACTGATAAGTCCGCCCACTGGACTCCTAAGCATTAGCAATTAATAGGAAAGGGATTTGAATAAATAAAAGTTTTACTGAATCTTTTCACACAAAATTATCTATCAGTCTGCTCAGCCTCTCCAGCTATGACATGGTGCCTGCAGATCAGACACTACATGACAGGTTCCCTTTTAATGCCTTCATTTAGTAACAAAACACTATTACAGCCATCCTCTGTGGTGCCCCTTTCCATTCCAAATTGGGTCTTCCTGCATCTGTCAAACAAATGACATCACTTTTTGACTTCTTTTTTTCTGACATGGCACAGACATTCATTTTCATGGGGATGTTCTACTCATGATGCCAGAAGTCATTATAGATGATGCCTCACAGTTCTGTGTTAAATTGGGAGAATATGTGTTTGAAGTAGGCAACAGAAAGCTGATAAGTAGGTGTCATGTGCTTAGAGCTTAGACTTAATTTGTATCCTAACTGGGTTTTACAGCTCAAATTTTGAAAACTTTACATGTACCAAAAAACATCTCATACTCTCAGTCTACACAATGTTCCTCGTCATAGTCACATCTAGACACTTTTTGGTGAGAGCTTGAAATGGCTCAGTAACCTCCTCAATGAGCCAGAGACAAGCAGCAGCTCTTACTCAGGTGTCCTCAAGCCCTCCATGCATTACATAAATGAAAGACTACATTTCTCCTTTAGCAACTACTGCAGTGGAAATCAATGTGTAGTTGAACCATTTCCCAGCAAAACAATCTGTTTAATGAGGACCTTGTGAGGTGGACCTTCATCAATACAATTAATCCTTTGGTGGACCTCATACTAAAGGGATTCTCTGGGCTTTTCCAAAAATCCTGGAGTCTAAAGACCCTGTGGAAGAAATATAATTTCCTCTGTATTGGCCCAAAGCCAGCTCTCTGATGCTCTCGAATGGCTGCGGGCTCTTCCAATTGGGTCCCAGACAGATTTATTCCGGAGTCTTCCTGTTAAGCTACGTTTACTCTACATTATGTAGCTGAACAGGAGTAACACACAGTGTTTGTGGACCCACTGTACTAACCAATTGGTTTGGCTTTGGGCTAATGCCTTATTAATATAGTCAGTGTTTAGTCAGTGTTTTCAATCAGTGATTGTGGGCCAAAACCAGGACTGGAGTCTACTCAGAGATAAGGTATGATGGAAATATTTTGCCCCTTTTCTGTGTTTAGATCCGTATCTGGTTTTAACTGAAAATCACTTACGGAAATCACTGACCAAACACTGACGTGTAAATAAGGCATAACTCTAAAAGTGTCATCCTGGCAGTCCCCCTGGTTTTTAACCCCTATAGTGGGATCTGCAGGGCAGTCAACAGGCCGCTACCTCTTGAAATAGTTCTGGTGTAGGTGACCGATGATACATGAGGGTCAGAGATACTGGTGCAGAGTGTCAAGTAGACGGGCAATATTTATAGCCAGGTGACAGGCCAAAGTCAGTTTTGAGCTCAGGGAAGGCGGCAATGAAGCGATAAAGGAAACAGTAGGTTGTTAGGAAGATGTCTGGTCGGTACACAGGCAGTCAGACAGAATATCACAACTTCACGGGTTAACTAGAGACTAGGAACCTAAATCTTAGACACTCTCCCACTAGGGAAGGCACCTTACATACTCAGAGACTGCCAGCTATAGGCTGGGTAAGAATTTGGATGTGCTTTCACCCTCTTAAAGGGCCAGTATGCACAACTTACTTGGAAGCAGAGGGCAGGCCTTGGCCAGCACCAGAGTAGAGGGACAGCAGCAGGCACATGGAGTGCAGGCACAGGACGTAGGGCCAAGTAAGAGACGGGCTGCCACTGAAACAACAGCAAGACTGGGAAACACCCAACCATAAGAACCCACAGTCAGTCTGAGCGCAGCAGAGATGGAGGCATAAGTACAGAGAAAACAGTCTTTGCTCCACAGGGTTTGAAGACTCTGGGATTTTCAGAAAAGGTTGGAGAACCCCTTTAAGGCAGTCTGCGATGAGACAACCCCTCTAAGTTCACTGTGATCTGCATGCTTACATCAGAACATGTGTATATAACACGGTTTATTAAGTGGTCCATCCCCTTTAATTCTTTGTAATGTAGTTGGTTAGTAATGTCTGATACCTGGCAGTGTTCCTAAAGAAGAAGTAACTGTACATGCATACTGACCTTTAAGTGGGGCTATGAGGGGCCAGGAGACCTAAAAACTTCTAGCTATGCAACAAAGAGCTAAGCTCCATTGAAGACATCATTAGGGTAAGATGTGTCTTGCTACCATCACCCCTGTTTGTATAGTATGGGTGTCGGCCGAGTACAATTTTGGCCACTGGTCAATAGGAGCTGGCTCATTTGTTGATGACTTTGGGTGACAGTTACTGTAGTTACTTTATTCTGTATGTTATCTTTGTATATACTATATATTTTTTAGTAAACTTTATGTACCTAAATCGTGTTAAGTCTGTTTTTTCCCCAAATCTCATATCTCACGATAATACAATATGCATTCTATATAAATATAAATTATGTTGCCTATCAAAACTCCACCATAACTCGCACACAAAGTTGTACCTAATGAATCAGAAATATCTTCATTAATTACAGTGGACACTTGGCTATCTTGCAATATAGCAATAACAAATGACAAAACAGGTGCACACTGCGGTCTTACTAAGCCCTTAAACTGATTTTAAAATTGAGAGATTAGTCAACATGTCCTGCAGTGGAGGACATGTCTTAAGCCTGAGCACCACGCCAAGGTTTCTCAAGTAGCTCGGGACCTAACACTCACCTACCTGTGCCGTATGGGCAATACCAGGGCCAGTGGGCATTATAGGAATGTATAGGCCGAATCACAGCAGACTCCACAGTTACCTCCAGCATGTAACCATGCCTGCAATGGGAGGAGGGAGAGGCTGTGAGCCCCACTGAAGACTGGCTGATATGGCCCAGGCCTCACAGGTGCACCTAAATGTAGCTTGTGGATGGAAAACGGGCTACATTTACATAGGAGTTTATATACCTCCAAAAATTATATATACACAAACCAACTGAAAGGCTATCTTGACCTAAAATCACAAGCATAATATTAAAATTCTATATTCACAATAATAGTACCATAGAAAATACAACAGGACAGACCTATAATACTCAACATACCATATAATCGCATTATATTACAAAGTTCCCCATTTAAAAAATCCCAGGTGGGAACACTTTTTCAGAATATTGAACAAACAGACATGAGGAGAAGTAACAGCGAGCCACCACCAGCTCAGACCTCTATATCCAGTCATTACATGATCAGTTATAGTGTTGCTAGAGACCTGATACCATTCTGAACACATGCAACTACTTTCTCTTGGCTATCCTATAACAAAGCTGGACATCATGTCCTAGCACTAATGATATATAAAGTTTATACGGAATTAAAGAAAAAAAACAATTTAATCAAAGCAAGTGGCAAATTATGTCTCATAAATCTGCACTGACTGCAGTAACCTAGAATGGCAAACAGCTGTGGAGAATCTCATCTTCTACCTGTATCAGCAGACCATCTGCACTCAACATCTCCCGTCTAATCAGCCTCTCGACCACATGCTTTATTCACATCACATCTGTTCACTTCCTCCGCTCTCTGTATTGGGCTGTCCATCTCTGTACCTTACAATTACTATCAATTTTCTGTGTCTATTACTCACTGTTTTTATTTTTACAATTGTCGTATTCATAGATCGACTGTTTTCACCCCAATTCCAGTATGCCAACTGAAAAGATACAGTGCTGAAAGACTCACAACCAACCTGACCATACTAGAAAAGATGATTGCCATTCTTTACTTTCAGTTTTCCTTTGCATTTAATGGCAGCCAGCATTTCCATGATCTGTTTTGTCTATGAAATACATGTGTTGCATCTACAGTATATGATTTCCAGCTAAAAGGCCAGCATACAAAATGGTGTAAGCAAAACTTAGTTTCCCATAGCAACCAATCACATTCCACCTTTCATTTTCCAAAGGAGCTCTAAAAAAAAGAAAGGTGGAATCTGATTGGTTGCTATGGGCAACTAAGCCAGTTTTCCTTTATACCAGTTTTGATACATCTCTCCCACAGTGTTGTATCAAGTTTTTATGCTGAGGGGATTTTCAGTGTACAGCAAATCTGGAAGGGGCTTGTCATCCTCAGCAGCTGATTCATAGTCAGAGGAACTGGTCAGTAAGTGGCTGAGGCTAACAGGTCAACAATATTAACTCATCCCCTGCTCATCATCTCCCTTTCATCAGTCTCCATTTGCTCAAATTTCGTGGCAAAAACAATTTCTCTTGACTATGAGGTCAGTGGGTCACAAAAATATGGTGAAACTGTATGCACTTTTAAAAGGATATTGAATAAGGGGTGCACAGGTGTGGGTTGCTTGCACGGGTCTTCTAACACAAAGTATCTTCGTCACCAAGTGTCATGCAGTTAAACATGGCATTAGGCAGGTCAGGAGACAGATGTTCTGAGAATAACACATTTTCCCACTCTTCCTCAACTATGTGCCTTGTCCCTATGTCCATCTTCGCATGTGCTTTTTACCTCCACGCTCACCGCCCTGTTCCTCCTCAATTACCATCTATCTACACCAACCCTATGTCCTACACTCCCCCATGTACAGCTCACATGCTTTATTCACCCTACTGAATCATCTCATCCCATCATGTCCCAAGGTGCAGACCAATAAACTCTCAAAAATCCTACAACCATTTGCTGTTTCTCTCTTTACACTCAGTTCACACTTTCGCGTAAAACGCCGCGTTCGAACGCGTAAAAAAACGCACAACAGTACAGGAACCATGCATTCCAATGGGGGTGGTTCACACTTGCGCGTTTTTATGCGCGTTCGAACGCGCCTAAAAACGTCCGACTCATAAGCAAGTATGTTCGCGTTAATTCGGGCGTTTTTCGAGCGTTTGGTGCCAATATACTTCTATGGGAAACGCGATACGCGTGTTGTTCGGGCGTTTGTGCAGCGTAAAACGCGCCTATGGACGCGCGTTTTTCAAAGTTTCCAACATGCTGGATCAGCCACCATGGAATTTCACACCTCTAAAGCACTCAGATTGGCCAAACTATATATAGCGAGGGCTGTTTGGTCATTGGCCAACTATGCAGTCAATCACATAAACGCGCGTCAAACGCGCCTACACTATTTACCAAAACGCTTGAAAAAAACGCGCGTTAACGCCCGTCTTGAACGCTCAGAAAACGCTAGGCTTCAAAACGCTCAGGTCTGAACCCAGTGTTACTCTTAGACTACTTTCACACTAGCGTTTTTTGCAGATCCGTCATGGATCTGCAAAAACGCTTCCGTTACAATAATACAACTGCATGCATCTGTCATGAACGGATCCGGTTGTATTATGTCTTCTATAGCCATGACGGATCCGTTTTGAACACCACTGAAAGTCAATGGGGGACGGATCAGTTTTCTAATGTGCCAGATTGTGTCAGAGAAAACTGATCTGTCCCCATTGACTTACATTGTGTGCAGGCAGTGTGTTGCTGTCAGCCTCCAGAGTGGAATGGTGACTGATCGGAGGCAAACTAATGCATTCTGAGTGGATCCTTTTCCATTCAGAATGCATTAGGGCAAAACTGATCTGTTTTGGACCGCTTGTGAGAGCCCTGAACGGATCTCACAAACGGAAAGCCAAAACGCTAGTGTAAAAGTAGCCTTACTTCTTATTTCAGGGGATATCTCTCCTAACCCCTCTTCCATCTCACATAGAAACCCTGCTAACCTCTAACTTTTGTTGTTAACCTTCTCTTCCCTCTTTTAATTGTGCACTCTGGAATCCACAGTCTGTATGTAACAAGCTCCCCTACACTCATAACTTCTTTCTTACTAACTCTCTTAACCTTTTGGCCCTCACTGAAACCTGGATTCAGGAATCTGATACGGTTCCCCCTGCTGCTCTTTCCTAAGGTGGCCTACACTTCTCCCATATACCCAGACCTGAGAACAATGCACTTTCCAGGTCATCCCCCAGTTCCTCTCATTCTCTTTTTTGAGGTCCAACCCCTCAGGCTCTTTAATCCCCTCTCCCTCAGAGTAGTGGTTATATACCTTCCCCCTGGCTCACCCACCCAGTTCCTGGATCACTTTGCTGCCTGGCTGCCACACTTTGTCCTCGGAATTAGCAACCCTTATCTTGGGAGACTTAAATATCCCCATAAACAGCCTCACCTTCCCATTTGCCTCCCAGCTTATACCTCTAACCTCCTCTCTTGGCCTTTCACAACTTTCTAACTCACAGATACAAGATGGTAACGCACTTCACTTGGTCTTCCGGCATTGTCCATCTCTGACCACAACATCCTCTCCTTCACTCTCACAAATATTCACCCAGCATACTCCTACTTATTACACATTCAGAAATCTACAGGCCACTGACCCTCATACACTTACAGATACTACATTTATCATTGTCCCCAATCTCTTCTGTTCTGATCTGGCTGTAAATCACTATAATGACACCCTTAAAAGCAACCTGGACAAAGTAGCGCCCCCTACCCTCAGAACCTCCAAACACAGACCAAAAACAGCCCTGGCTTACACCGCAAACTCACTTTCTCCAGCGTTGCTCCAGGAGTGCCAAACGCCTATGGAAAAAACCCACACACTAGAAAATTTCCTCCATTACAAATCCATGCTAAAAACCTATAACTCTGCCCATCACCTCACCAAACAGATGTATTTCACCACCTTAATCTCCTTACTGTCCAACAACCCCAAAAAACTGACACTTCACTCCCTCCTCAGTCCTAAAGTGCAGGCACCATCTGTGCTGAAGATCTACTTCACATAGAAAATAGAAAACATCCGGCACAAAAATCTTCAACCTTTCTCTCTCTCTTCTGGCATCTTTCCCTTCGCTTTTAAGCAGGGTATCATCACTCCTTTATTAAAAAAACTTCCCTTGACCCACCCTGCACAACTACAGACCAGTCTCCAATCTTCCCTTAATCTCCAAACTCCTGGAGAGTCTGATCTACTCTCCCCTCATATCTGTAAAGAATAAATCAAGGCATACTCTCCCCTCATCCGCTATCTCTCTGCTGACTCTCTCCTTGACCCATTACAATCTGGTTTTCGCTCCCTACAGATGTAGCCAAGCTAAATTTGACTCTGATAACACGTCACAGTGTTATCTCGTGCCATCTTTTGACAAAAGCAATTAAAATACATTGAAAGAGTTAGTTAACCTTTTTGTGTCACTTTTTATTTAATGCGTTAACCATCAAGTTTAGCTTGGCTGCTTCTGTAATACTACAGAAACTGTCCTCACCAAAGTGACAAATGACCTCCTGACCGCAAATTGCAACGGTGACTACTCTCTGCTCATTCTCATTGACCTCTCGGCAGCTTTTGACACTGTAGACCACCATCTCCTACTCACCATGCTCCAATCTATTGGCCTAAAGAACACTGCCCTCTCCTAGTTTTCCTCATATCTCTCTGACCGCTCTTTCAGTGTATCATTTGCTGGCTCCACTTCTTCTCTCCCTCTTGCTGTTGGGGTTCCTCAGAGTTCAGTCCTAGGCCCTCTCCTCTCTCTACACAGCACCAATTAGACAGACCATCAGATTTGGTTTCTTGTGCCATCTCTATGCTGATGACACACAACTATACACTTCATCCCTGCTGTATTACAGAACACCAGTGACTGTCGCTCCGCTGTCTCTAACATCATGTCCTTCCTTTACCTGAAACGGAATTGTTCAAAAACGGAACTTCTTGTGTTCTCTCTATCTACTAACCTATCTAAGCCTGTTATCTCTCTCAGTTTGTCGCACTACCAAAAAGCCTATGCAGCACACCCGCTGTCTCTGTTATGCTTAACATTGATCTTTCCTTCAACCCTTATATTCAATCTCTCACCCACATATGGCGCCAGCACCTCAAAAATATGTCTAGAATCCGCCCCATTTCTCACTATGGAAACAAATAAAACTCTCATTGTTACCCTGATCTATTCCCACCTTGATTACTGGCACTCACTATTAATTGGTCTCCCCCTCACCAGACATTCCCCTCTCCAATCTATCCTGAGCGCAGCAGCCAGGGTCACCCATCTGTCTAACCGCTACTCCAATGCCTCCACTCTGTGACAGTGATTGCGTTGGTTGCCCAAACAGTATATAATCCAATTTAAACTGCTCGTTCTCACCCACAAAGCTCTCCACAGTGCTGCGCCCCCTATATCTTTTTCCTTATCTCTGACTTCAATTCCATTGAAGTCTATTGAGCTGAGCTATAATACTAAGCACTGTCACTATCCAATGTACACCGCGGTCCTTAGAAAGTTGCAAGGAGCTCCAGTGAGTGCAGTGGCTCCCTGAAACAGCTAATCGGCATGGGTGCCAGGACTTGGACCCCCGCTGACGTGATAATGATGACTAGCAATGAGCCAAGTCGATTTGCATAAAACTTCGTTAGAATACTGTATGAAACGAGCGCTCCGTACAGTATTAGAATGTATTAGCTCCGATGAGCGGAAGTTATTACTTTGTAAAGTCTCGCAAGACTTCGGGTAATAACTTCGTAATTAATTTCTACTGTAAAAAACCCTTGTACCGAACTCGGGCTCGGTTCCAAGGTACCAAGATTTAGATATTGATGGCCTTTCCCAGGAGTGGCCACCCTGTATTGGTATCACTCCAATCTATAAAAAAAAGGACAATTAATGTTCTCAAATACAGGCAAGAATAAGGCCCAGTCTGATTTACTTAAGGGCTCTTTCACACGAGTGGATCTCGTGCATGGAATCCACTGCATGAAAGAGTGCCAAGCCTTGTTCTGGACAGCAGAGACATGGAGCATTAACATGATTAATAATGCGCTTTCCCTCTCTGTGACCTTTTTACTACAAAATCACGATGACCACTTTATCTCACCGCGATTTTGTAGTAAAAAGATTACAGAGGCATGGAGCAATATTAATCATGTTAATGCTCCGTATCTCTACTGTCCGGAACAGGACTTGGCTCTCTTTCACAAAGGAGATTACTCGCACGGCATCCGCTCGTGTTAAAAAGCCCTTATGGTCACATGGATCCGCAAAAAAATAAAAAAAAAACAGATGTTTGCATAGCCCCAATAAATGAAATGCTACACTACTCAGAAGCAGTTAGGGATATTTGGCTTGAGGGTGAAATTTCAGGATAAACCTAAAATGTAATCTAAACTTTACATGTGAACTTAATGTGACCTTCTCTAAACTTTTCAATGCACTTGTCCAACTGTTCAATGTTTCAGTACTTTTTGCACAACTTGCTGTTCTCCAACAAGGGGCTTAATGACAAAATTCCCAACAGATGTTTGATCCATTAATCAGCCAATAAATTATGTGGTTCAATTAGAATTGCTATTTAAACAGTCCTTCTCATCATGCTGTTCACATTTTAACATCATGAGACCAAGATGATGCCACACAACTCCAGGCACATTTAAGGGAGGTGAGAGGCACCCAAGTGTCATGTCAGACCTTTTGAAACAGTTTACATCACTGTGGTCTGCGTGCCAGATGACCTGCAGGAGTACCTGACCACACCACCAGGCGTCATCTTGCATGGGCAAGGGAGAATCTATGCTGGACGAGGGACCCGTGGGATTCAGTGCTATTCACTGATGAAAGTTGATTCACTCTGAGCAGAAATGATGGTCGCCAAATATGTTTGAGATATCAAAGAGAGCACTATGCATCAGCTACTGAGCGTTTGGTGGTGTTATAGTGAGGGCAGGTGTCTAGAAAATACAGAACTGCCCTACAATTTGTGAATGGTCCCAAAGCCCATAGTACTTGAATAACATCATTAATCCAGTCATTGCGCCTCTGCATAAACAACACAGGCCAAATTTCATCTTCATGGATGACAATGCACCAGCGCATCATTAGGAAACGGCTGCTGAAGACTGGGGTACCTCAAATGGAGTGACCTGCACTTTTTTCAGACATAAATCCCATTGAAACCCTATCCGATCTACTATCCGAGTCGCCATATAGAGGCTCGTCACTGTACCCCAGAACCTCAATGACCTGTGGGATGCCCTTCAAGAAGAGTAGGTTGTCATGTCGCAGCAGACAATAAGTTAACTAGTTAACAGCATAAGACATCGTTGTCAAGCTGTAATTGGTGCCCAAGGCCACATGACAAGTTATTAAGACACTTACATTTGTGTGGTGGCATACCTACCACTGTTGGATTTTGTTTTAATAAATTGTTTTAGATGAGGAAATCACCATTGCATGCTTCTACTTAAATGCCCTACTTTCATGATATATTATCACTGGAGCGTGAACTTTCTAAGTTTTCAATAAATTTCAACTGAATGCCAAATATCCCTAACTTTGTGAGTAGTGTATGTATTCATATAACACTTAAGAAAAATAGTCACGTTCATGAGCCATCGCCTACAGCTTTGTCCATTATGCAATGAACAGAAGTGGTTATTGCAGCGCTGATGCCATTCACTTCAGTGGGAGTATGAGAGGGCAGATATCTTGTTGCTCCCATTCACTTCAGTGGGAGTATGAGAGGGCAGATATCTTGTTGCTCCCATTCACTTCAGTGGGAGGGCTGATATTGATCCCCTGCCGAAACAGCTTGCTGGACAAGCCCAATGCCAGTGTGAAAGCAGATAAATGATTATCAGGTAATTGCCACACATTTACTGAGGGGAAATAACTTAGGAAGGAGGAGCCTGGAAGGCCCCTTTAATAATAAAATAGTATGCAGTAAGATCCATAGCTCCCCCAAGTGGTAACTGCAGGCAGCCAGAACGTGCTCATCTACGGCTGTGTGAAGGGAAACAGCACTTGGAACTTTGCCTCAAAACAGAGCTCAACTTGAAGCAGTATATTTCAACTGCATGTATCAAATCCAGTGTCTACATCTGATGCACTATTGACCATGGACTTTTTCCACATGTTTTTCAAATACAATTTCCTACAAGGTTTAATGTTATTTATTGCATACTGCAATAAATTTGAGTAAAAATGTACCCAAATATTTGTAACTAATTTTGGGAGAAGGAAATGGGTGGGGAGGGCATAAGAGTGGTCTGGTTTTGTTTGTAAAATTGTTTTGATTAACACTTAAAAGGGAATCTGTCAGTAGTTGCGATCATACTAAACTGTTGACAGCAATAAGCAGGGGCTGGTAAGGGTGGCACAACCATACCTTTGTGGAGCCTTTATCAACAGGAGGAGTGAGAATATGAATTTTTATTATGCCAGGTTCTGCTCCTGCAAGTGCATTGAGCTTCACTCCGCTTTCTACATTCAAATACTTTACAGCCCTTCCACTCTGCTCTGACTGCCCGATGTAATGGGCCCCTGGTTAAATGCTACATCTGTCAGCAGAAATGAGTGGCTGTGAAGCACTTCACAGTGAATCTCTGACTTCAGCGCACTTACAGGAGCAGAAAACCAGCAGAATAAGTTCATATTCACACTAATCTTGTTAATAAAGCGTCACAAAAGTATTGCTCTCCCCGCCCCTCTCTAGTGCCGTCAGCAGTTTAACAGGGCTGAAACTGCTGACAGACTAATTCGTAAAAAAAAAAAAAAAAAAAAGAAAAACAAAACACAAAGCTGACTCCTATAAATAAATATTACAAAATGAATCAAAATAAAGTGCCCACATTTTAAGCCTGCACCATTTTCAGTTTCATTTTAGTAGAACTCCAATTCTGGACTTCAGGACCACTGGAATGTTTCTTCGGTTGATAAAGTTTTGTACTGACATCAGCATCAGATGCTACATTACAGGCCCCAGGTAGTCTACTTTCACACTAGCGTTCAGGGCTCTCAAAAGCGGTCCAAAACAGATCAGTTTTGCCCTAATGCATTCTGAATGGAAAAGGATCCGCTCAGAATGCATCAGTTTGCCTCCGTTCAGTCACCATTCCGCTCTGGAGGCGGACACCAAAACGCTGCCTGCAGCGCTTTGCTGTCCGCCTGACGAAGCGGAGCCAAATGTTTTCTCTGACACAATTGGAAACGAAACAGTCCTTCATTGACTTTCAATGGTGTTGAAGACGGATGCATGCGGTTGTATTATTGTAATGGAAGCGTTTTTGCAGATCCATGACGGATCCACAAAAAAGCTAGTGTGAGAGTAGCCTTACAGATTTAAACACACAAGGTGAGGGTACTTTCACACTAGCGGCAAGGAACTCCGGCAGGCTGTTTCGGATCCGTGCTACCGCTAGTGCATGCGTGCCCCCGGCAGCAGCACGGCAAACATGCCAAGAGGCGGCCCGAATAAAACTACGACATGTCAATAGGGCCGGAGCAGTAGTCTGGGGCACGGGTGCACTAGCGGCAGCACGGATCTGACAAGCTGTTCAACCCGCAGGAACAGCCTGAGGAGTTCCTTGCCGGTAGTGTAAAACTAGCCTGAAATAGCACAGCATGGGGCTCTATTTTTGCCAGTTTGCATGACTGAAACCTGATGAGCTTTATTATAGCCAATGGGGTTCCTTTTAGCTTCTTTAGTGTCTGTCATGTGATAGAACTGACGCTTCTTTCAGTGTTCTGCTACTATATCAAAGAGGGATATTAATGAGAACAAGGCCTAAACTGCATAAACCCTTATTTTCTACAGCACGAGTTCGACTTTCTTTACAGCATATATATAAAAATAAAAAATAAAATATATATATAAAGTTTATTTTAAGCACATGCGTATGGAACAGCAAATATTGATATACATCTCTTTTTCAAACTAAGAAACTAGACAAAAGCTCCCCTGGTGGTTTAATGAAATGAAGCAGTCAGGGTCACTAACTTTAGGGTCCAGCGTGGAGACGGTTAATCATTTTGGTCAGCTCCAGTTAACCTTAGTGTGTCATCTGCTCACCACTGTAACAAGCAGCCATTGCACATGTAGTCACCTCATTAAATGTACCTATCCAAGTAGATATGTCTCACCATTGCTCTGTAGAGTCCTGCCATATTTTTATTTATTTTACTCGCTATGATCATGGAATTATACAAAGACACACAGCTCTGCAGTACACATATTATACACTCACAGCCGGCTGTATGCCCACCTGACAAACACCACTCTGCTATACACTTCACATATAAGCACATACACAGCTCTCTCATACACACTTCTCTTTAATAATAAAAAATAAAATCACATGTCTTTACACTTACAAGCGCTGTACGGTCTTCCTGGTTTGGCCCCTCCCACTCATGACATCAAAGGTCCTTCAGCTGCAGTGTGGAGGCCTTCAAGATGGAGAAGGCTGCGTTTGTAACAGTCCTCTCCGCGTACTGAACGATCGTTCAGCCTCTTCTCCTACCGGAACTGATTACAGCGATCAGGCCGGGCAGGAGGGAGAGAAATGCACAGATGCAAGGCTCTCTCAATGATTCAGCAGAACGCTGTATGAGCATTTTGCCAGATCATTAAAGGCTATGTACACCTTTAGAGGCAATTTTTGTTTATGATTGCATTTTTACTCCTTTCTGGCTAAAATCATATTTTCAATTGGCCTTCATTAAAAATACTGAGCCATTTTGTCACAAAGGGTTAACTGTTTTTCTAGCTGTGTGCATCCCACTTTCACTTTGTGCCGGTCATCTAATAACCCTTATCTCTACATTACTAAGAGGTCATAAACACTTATTTAAGCCACATTTTTATCAGTAAGATAAGAACTGAGCTATAATGAGTGTTTATAATGTCAGAGAGCAGAGATAAGGAGTCAGTCTGCTCCCCAGATGACAGAAAAGACAGAAATACAAAGGGTGCTTCTAGAGCTTCTCAGCTCTATACAGAAAAAAAGATGCCATATTTTTAATAAAGACCAATTTAAAAAAATATTTTTTATCTCAAAATAAGTACATTGCAATAATAAAAAAATGCCCCCAAAAGGTGTACATAGCCTTTATAGAAGCACTGCTGGACCACCCTGGCTGCAGTCTAAAAATACAGTATATGAAATAACTGACTTTAGCCACTGCCATTTGCTTCATCAAAGAGTCCCATAAATGCAGAAATGTCCTCACATTTTTAGATAAAACTTATCCAAATGTATCCAGTACACATACAACAAAATAAAAATTTAAGTCACAAATAATTTATTCTTGTAAAGTACATTTAAATAGCATGTACACCGTTATACTTTTGGCACAGGACCCCTGAATCCCCCCTTTCAAAGAAAGATGTAAAAAAAAATAATAATACTGCCCATACTAAAAATTTTCAATTGTGTTGTGTGTTTTATTACGTTTTAGAAGAGGAAAATATTACTCTGTAAAATACATTATCTTCAGATTTTTTTTCCTAATAAAAAAAAAAAATGACATTATAACTTAAGACAGATCTATTAATGTGTATTGCATAATAGTTACCTAGTACTTGAAAGATAATATTTTTATTGCAGTGTGCTCTTTACTGCTTTAGCAGAACTTGTCAGCGACCACAGGGCAGCATAGTATAGTCACTCCTGTGATAACATTTAGCAATTTTACAGAATTTACTTGCGAAACCGTGCCGTGCTCACCAAGATGGAGTCCAATTAAGTGCCTTTATGCACGCTGACTGACCGTTTTTCTTCCTTTTGCGCATAGGGAAAAAAATAAAGAATAAAACCATCATTGAAGGTGGCATTGGGGTAGCCTGCACATCAAGCACTTGCTCGGACTCCTCTCAGCGCTAGCACACTGCACTTTCACAGGTCAGGTCTCTAAACTGCTTAATTTAAGTGCAGGGGTGCGACTGAGATCATCGGGTTCTCTTTAAATACATTTGTGTGCTGGTCAACATATAAGGCTAGAGCTACACTGGTCGCGCGATACCTGTCGCGGCCAGGATCGCTGAGCGGTGGTGATCATATAGAAATGAATCAGATCGCCACAGCAGTCGCAAGAAATCCAATTTCTCGCGACTGCCGCAGCCATCCCATTCATTTCTATGGGATCACCGCTGCTCAGCGATCCCGGCCTCCGACAGATGTCGCCGTGTAGCTCAAGCCTAGGAGACCCATCATGCTGATGCAATACCTGCCAGAGTAAGTTTGTTCTCTTGCAAACCTAATTGCAAAATCATTAAACAACCTAACTTATTTTATTTTGCAACTTAAAGCGGTTGTGTGGGATGAAAAAGGGGAAAAAAAAAAAAAAAAAAAAAGGCTAAAATGACGTCCAAATCTCCAATACTTACCCATTCAATCCGGATGGTGGTCTGGTGGTCCCTGCCAGTCCTGCAGTCAATGTCATGTACATCATTTACATGACCAATGCAGTGAACCACTGGCCTCAGCAGTGACTGGCTGTAGTGGTCACCTGAATGATATGTGACCCCCCCACCTCTCCAGAGCAACTAGTCCTGCTGCAGTACTAGTTACTCTGGAGAGGTGGGGGGAGCTGTACGGGTGACTTTTTTAATTCAATCATGTTGCCTATTCTTGCACATTCCCTTTAAAGGAAAAACATGATATGCATCATGAATATTTCTAATCTCCAATCTATAGGACACAATTTTATATAAAAAAAAAAAAATTATAATTAAAGAAAGTTAGGCATTAACCATTGCTTCTCCACATTTAAAATTCTAATATTAACATTCCTGGCACGACACATGCTCCTTCTCTTCATGGGGTATCCAAAAGCTAAAAAAGGTCCTGAAATGTTGCTCCCCTGTTTTATGATGTATATGTATGCAGCGGTAACTTAAAGGAAAACCGATCACGTCAGTTATTTATAAATTCTCCCATCTGTCACTGATGGCTGCACAGATATGTTGCCTATGCGTTACAAGAATATCCTGGATTGTATGATGCAACATCCCCACCTAGAGTACATTACGTGAAACCGACATCTCAATTACCGCAGTCTTCAATGATTAACCCATTTGGATCGCAAAATGGAGAAGCAGCCATCAATTCACATAATTTTCCCAAATGTAAAAGATAGAGAAGGTTAAATCTTTTCAAAAGGAAAGATGTCCACAGTCCAGAGCAAACACCACAACAGCTACACTGACTGGCTACAGGAATCCACAAGGTCCTTACTGCTGATAGTTTCCATACTGCGCCTAAAACACAGAAAAAACACAAAATTAATTACACTCAATCGAAAGTGGTTCGCTTTTGATTTAACAAAAAAAAAAAAAAGAAAGATAAACATAGGATTAGAGAGTCACTGATCGGACAAACACCGATCACCAGGATGGGTGCAGCACTCTCCGTTTCAGTCTATGATTACTTACACACAGCAGATTCTGGTTGAACATTTTTCAAACCAAAACCAGGAGTAAATTCAAATAACAGAAGAGGTAGACTGCTTCAGTGGTTGTATTGTGGAGTTTCCATACTTTTTGGCTTACAAATACTGACCATGTGAAAGGGGCCCATAGCTCATAAGGAAACATTTGAGCCCACGCATTAAACTGGTCCGGTATGTCTGATGATCTCAGGTTTCTCTCGCTTCTCCCAAGAACGGGCTACCTCCTCCATGTTTGTGAACTGGTGGGGTTCTCAGCGGCTGGAGCACCTCTGACCAAGCTCTTTAAAATATCCACTTTTGAGCCACTGATATGTCCCTTTAGATTTATAATTCTCCCATCCCCACTTACAAATGGCTGATGCAACTGTGTGCTGTGTGGTACAGTTGAGAAGACAATTGTGCAACACCCAGTGAGTAGCATCGACGGGTCCCATTAATTAGAAAAGGACGTGCCGCTGTCACTCGCTGGGTGTAGTACAGATGCCTCCAGCAGGAGAGTACGGCTACATGCACATGACAGTGAAAAAAAAAAATTCCGTTAAATACAGATAAACTGTCCATTTTTAATGGACTTTTTTTTCACCCACTGATGCAGTTTCTGAGAAACGGACATTAAAAACTAATCCGTTCAAGAAATAGAACATGTTCTATTTTTTGATGTCGGTTATTCACTGGCTGTCAAAGAAAACTGCTGTGTGAAAAACCCCATAGACTACCATTGGTCTTAAAACGGACGTGTGATGGTAAAAAAAAAAAAATGTACATCACATGTCCGTTTTTCAGGAGTGCACAGTGGCGCACCTAGGGGGGTGGTCCAACGGGTCTGGACCCCCCCTAGAACCATTCATTTTTATCCTCCAGGGCCGCACCACAGATTGCACAGGCGGCACGGCCCTGGTTCTAATTGCACTGCGGCGGGCACGGGAGCGCATAGTTCCCTGCCCCGCCGCCTATCACCACTATAGGCTTTGGGCTGAGTAGGCCTGAGGTCCATATGGTGGTAGATGCCAGGCGCCGCACAATGACGTCATCACGCATCTGAGTTGCGCGCTTGCATCACCATCTAGGACACAGGTAAGTGCTGGCCTGTTTTTTTGTGTGTTTATCTGGGGGAGGGGAAAGATGGCAATTTGGGAGCAAATTAATGGGACAGTGGGGACAAATGAGGGGTAAATTAATATGGAGCAGTTTGGGGGGAAATAAATAAATGGCTGTAAGGCGGGTAAATTAATGAATATGGGGCGGGGGGGGGGGGCGCAAATAAATGGATGGCAGTGTGGGGCCAAATTTATTAATATGGGGAATCTAGTGGCACTGACACCATAGGAGCGTTATATGGGGGCTCTAAAGGGGACTTTAATGGCAAATTATGGGGGGCACTAGAGGGGAGAGTGGCACCATAGGAGCATTATTTGGGGGCACTATGGGGCAGTGGAGCACTATGGGGGCATTTGGTGGCTCTAAGGGTACTTTCACACTAGCGTTGGTGCGGATCCGTCTGTTTATTTGTACAGACGGATCCGCACCTCTAATGCAAACGTTTGTATCCGTTCAGAACGGATCCGTTTGCATTAGCTTTAAAGAAAAATGACAAAGTCCACAACGGATCCGTTTTGACTTACATTGAAAGTCAATGGGGAACGGATCAGTTTTCAAATGCACCATATTGTGTCACTGACAACGAATCCGTCCCCATTGACTTACATTGTAAAAAAAACAGATCCATTAGGCTCCGCCTCTTCAGACGGACACCAAAATGCTGCATGCTGCGTTTTGGTGTCCGCCTCCAAAACGGAATAGAGGCGGAACGGAGCCTAACTGATGCATTCTGAACGGATCCGTTTTGGACCGTTTGTGAGAGCCCTGAAACGGATCTCACAAACGGAATCCAAAACGCTAGTGTGAAAGTACCCTAAAGGGGACTTTTTAAATGCATATTATGGGGGGCACTATGGCATTTTTTACTAGCACATTATTAGAGGCACTATAGGAGCATTATTTGGGGGCACTATGGGAGAGTGGAGCAATATGGGGGCATTTTGGGGCTCTATTTTTAACTGGCACATTATAGGGGGTCTGAATTCACAGATAATTAGATAAGGAGGTATGCATCTCAAAAAAGTAGAATTCACAGAAAGCAAAGGGACGCTAAAACTACACGTTATTGTTACATTTAAAAACTGGGGAAGATTCCTGATCAATATAAAGAAGACCAGGATATGTATACACATCAAAGATACACAAATGCACGTCCTGGGCCTTTTGTAGTGAGGTCCCTGGAGTGCATGGACCAAACACTGGAGGTGTCAGGTGTGAGACAAATGGTCAAAGGCGGCTGGATGTGGTGGTCTGCCTGCTAAGCAAGGTGAGATGGAGGACTAATTTTTGCCCAAAAAAACAAACGTAGGTATTCTCAACCAGCCAGCCACATGCAGCAGCTTCACAGGAGGTGCCAGGTGTTCATTAACCCGTACACCTAACAATCAAGACCCATTAAAAAACCAAAGGATCCCCACCAATGGGAGGAGAGTATTTGTAAGTACTCCCCTGGGGGGGTACCATGGAGGGAATGGAGATGCTGGGTCTAAAAACCTAGAATGCTCATAGACCGGCTGTAAAAGGCTGCCCACTGCTCAACGCGTTTCGTCCAGCGCTAGCGTGGTGACAGCGTCCAGCGCTAGTTCGGCCGTTAATGTCTGTACGGTTAATGAACACCTGGCACCTCCTGTGAAGCTGCTGCATGTGGCTGGCTGGTTGAGAATACCTACGTTTGGTGTTTTTGGGCAAAAATTAGCCCTCGATCTCAACTTACTCAGCAGGCAGGCCGCCACATCCAGCCTTCTTTGACCATTTGTCTCACACCTGATGCCTCTGGTGTTTGGTCCATGCACTCCAGGGACCTCACTGCACAAGTCCCAGGACATGCATTTGTGTATCTTTGATGTGTATACATACCCTGGTCTTTATATTCATCCATCAGGAATCTTCCCCTGTTTTTAAATATAACAATAAAGTGTCGTTTTAGCGTCCCTTTGCCTTCCGTGAATCACATTATAGGGGGCACTAAGGAAGCATTTTTTTTTTTAACTGGCACATGGGAGACACTATAGGGGAGAGCAGCACTATAGGGCATCTGGTGGCATTAGGAGGCATTTTTAACTGGCACATTATGGGGGCACTATAGGGGCATCCTGTAGCATTAAGAAGGGGAAATTTTAGTGGCACATTTTGGGGGCATCTGGTAGCATTAAGAAGGGGAATTTTTAGTGGCACATTTTGGGGGCATCTGGTAGCATTAAGCAGCGGGATTTTTTACTGGAACATTTTGGCGGGCACTAAGAAGTATCATTTTTTACTGGCACATTATGGGGAAGAGGAGTACTATAGGGGCATCTTCTGGGGGCACTAAAAGGGGGAATTTTGTTACTGGCAAATAATGGGGGCATGTGCTGGGGGCACTAAGATGGGGTATTTTATACTGGCACATCATGGGGGCAATATGGGGAAGGGGGAAAGGAGCAATATGGGAGCATTTACTGGGACACTATATAGGTGTATTTTATAGTGGCATACATTATGGGGACATTAGCTTAACTGTGGGCTCTAAGTGGGGGCATTTCTTTTATTGGCATATTATAAGGAAAAGTATTACTACAAGGGGGCATTATGGTGAGCTTTACTACTACTACTGGGGGGGCTATAGGGAGCATGATTGCTAGTATGGGCACTATGGGGGCAATATTACTATTAAGTGTGCTCTGGCAGAGAATTATTTCTATTGTGGCATTTTGGGGAGCACTACTATTTTGGTGGGCACCCTGGCACAGTATCAGCTTAGCACAATTATATACTACTAGTGTCCGGGATACCATGTACTGGGCATAGCTATTTTTTTAGAGCACTGTGTGGCAATAATTGCTGAAGGGGCCACTATCTGTGTGATACATAGCAGTTTCTGCAGTATAGTATTGGGGAACACAGCGTGCATAGGATTGGGGGGGGCACGATGGGGTGTTCAGAAGATGTGAAGATGATGGAAAAGTGGGAAACTAATGTCTGTTTAACAATCTCTGCAGAGACGGGAGATGGCTGAAATCATCATGGCGGTCTGGTCTGAATGGAGAAGATGAGGAAAGAGAACGTATACATCAAAGGTGACATCACTGGATGTAGGAGGTATGTAATGCTATGTAGGAGAAGATGCTCTGGCTCCCCCCCATGCCATTTGCAGAAGGAGGATTCAGAGCTGGGAGATGACGGGTGGCAGATGGTGGGGGGGAACAACCGGCCTTGAGCAGGATCTGGGGAGGGAGGAGAGCGGAGGAGCTTCCTGGCTGTAGCCTGCTGTTGTCTATTGTATAATGTGAAGGAGGCAGTGCAGCCAGGACAGGCCCTCGGCTCTCTGTAAGATGTGTAGAGCCGGCCCCCACCCGGACCTACACACCTTCCCTCCTCCTCCACTCCTCTTGACGCCTTCAGGACTAGGAAGGAGGAAGTGAAACGACAACAGCTCCTGCCACTGAGCTACGTGGGGACAGTGTGAGTACAGGAGCATTATGTCAGCCCCCTGAGTATTGAGTACAGTGCGTCTATGTAGGATGAGGGTAAGACTCTTACCTTCAACCTCAACAATGTAATTTCAGCTGTGCATTGTTTGTTGGGAGTGGCTTATATGTAGGAGGGGCTTATAACAATGGGCTGGGCCAACAATTATTTTTTATTTTCGGACCCCGTCTAGACAAAATTCCTGGGTGCTCCCCTGGGAGTGCGTGTAGCCCAAGTCTGAACACATTAACTGGCCTTCTGTAAAATTAGCCCCAATATGTGATCGCCATTGAGGGTACTGATGACAATCTCTATACAGCGCTGCAGAATATGTTGGTGCCAAGAAATAAGATTATATCAATAAATCAGGACTGATCTTACGACATGCAGGGATAGGAAGACTTTTACACTTTCAATTCCATGCAATTGCCATGCATGCCACCAGCCGATTACAGGTGAACATTAGGGCAATAGTATTTTGCCAGTGAAATATGGAACTGGGGCCATACATTACAAAAACTGTTGTAGACGTCTGACCGTGAGCAAAGGGGTTGATATTTCAGGGAATATGATAAACGGATTTAAGCCCTACCATAACTTAAAAAAAAAAAAAAAAAAAAGTTTTACCTGATCATATCCATAAGGTCTCTGCTGTTGTGCCTGAGGAGGTCCTGGCTGTGAAGGTCTGTATTGCACATACTGTTGTCCTTGTCCCTGAGGGTAGTTTGGATACTGAGGACCAGGACCACTTTGAGAAGCGCCTATAGAGGGGATACAAGAAAAAAAATATGAAGTATAAAAATTAAAGCAAAACTAAGAATAGGCTATTGAATGGTACAATATGAGTTGAAGTAGTCTGATGCTGAAGGACACAACGTTAAAAATGCACTAGCTGCTGTCACGGCATGTCAGTAGGTCAGTTATTCCGACTGTTCCTAGAAACAAAGCCATGTAATTCTGCAGAATTTATTAAGATCAATAACTATATTACCCCTTTCCAAGGATACCATATGTATAAGGCCTCTTGCACACGACCGCATGTCTGTGTTATGCAGTCCGTTTTTCACAGATCTGTTTAGTTTTTTTTTGTTTCCGTTCTGTAAAAAATCTCCGTATGCGATCTGTCTTTTGCGGATCGGCAACATAACATTTTTAATTCGTTAATGAAATGTGTTTTAACAGTAAGCACATGGGAAAAGTTGGCAGGGATCCGCAAAAAAATGAAAGACATACAGACATGTTCCGTATTTTTTGCGGACCCATGGATCGTTATTTGAGGGCAATAGGACAAGCTCTATCTTTTAACAGGACGGATATACGGAAATGGAATGCATGCGGAAAACATTCGTTTTTTAAGTGAATGGTTCCTCAAACGGAATCTGCAAAAACGGAACGGGGGGTGGGGGGTCGGGGGGGGAAGGCGCAAGAGGCCTAACACTGTCCCTGCTCAGTATTTCCATGAAAGGCAGAGATAACTTCTCAGTGGTCATAAATATGCCACAACATACAATAAAAAATTCTGACTAAACTATGGTGGTTTTTCCATGTTGGTCTAACATAATGGAAACCACCCATAAATGACCCCATTTTAGAAACTACACCCCTCAAATTATTCAAAATTGAGGTTACAAACTTTGTTAACCCTTAGTGTTCCACAAGAATTTCAAAATTTCACTTTTTTGGTAGATTTTTTTATGTTAATTTATATATATATTAATTACTCAGATTCTGCAGTTCACAGAAATACCCCATATTTGGTGGTAAATTGTTCTATGGGCATGTGCCAGTGGTCAGAAGGAAAGCAGCGCCATATGGATTTTGGAGGCAGATTTTGTATTTAAAGAAACCCTGATGTACCCCTACAGTGGATACCCCTTAAAGAGTGACCCCATTTAGGACTACACCCATTAAAGAATATATTAGGGAGGTACTGAGCACTTTGACCTCCTAAGCGTCTTATGGAATTTGGAAACACTTGGTTGCGAAAATGAAATTCATTTCTTCCAATAAAATGTTGCTTTAGCCCTAAATTTTTCATTTCCACAAGGGGTAACAGGAGAAAAAGCACCCCATAATTTGTTACCCATTTTCTCCTGAACATGTCTACACCCCATACAGTATGTAGTGTAAAAACTGCTGTAGGGGCACATGTTAGGATTCAGAACAGAAGGAGCGCCATAAGGCGCAGATTTTGATGGATTGTTTTTTACGGGATGAGGTGACATTTTTCATTGGTACCGTTTTGGGGTACATTACACTTTTTGATCACTTGGTATTACACTTGTTGTGAGACAAGGTGTCCAGAAAATGGCTCTTTTTTGGCACTTTTGTTTTTACGGCGTTCATCATGTGATATTTTTATAGAGCCAGTCGAAACGGATGCGGCAATACCCAATGTCTACTTTTTTATTTTTCCCTATTTTTTTTTACTTTATTTTGGCAAAAGGACACTTTCTTTTAAACGTAATTTGGGACTCTGGGACTTCAACTTTTGGGGTCTTATCCCCTTTACAATGAATTACTATACTTCTGTATAGTAATGCATTCGCTGTAAGTGTATTACTCACTGTAATACACTTACAGCTTCCTGTCTGAGATTTAGGGGGCTGGGAAGGCATCGGGCTGTCGTCCAAGCCATAGGATCCCCGTCACAGCAGCGCGGAGACCCGATGGGTGCTCCCTCCCCTTTTTTTTTTTTTTAAACAGAATGATTGAGGCCTGCTCTATCGGATGTAGCATGAAGAAGCCATTCTCCACTACTGAATTAACGTGACGAATAATAATTGTAACATACTGTAGCAGAATGCAGTAAGGAGCCACATGGGCTTTAAATGTTACTGTATTGCCTCCAGAACACAGATCTGCCAGATCAGGGAACATTTTTCCCAAATTGTATCATGTAAACCCACCTTTAGACAAATAGATGTACCCACGACTTCCCATCACCATCCTGCTATATGCCTTACCTTTCCTACGTGTACATAATTTCTGGGATTTTTGTAAAGACTGCTTGCTGAGGGCAACTAGCGCACTCTTGATATGCTTTCGTTTGTACAGGGTATGTGTGTGTAAAGGGATATAGTAACAGAACGGTTGCCTCTAAGAAACCTTAAAGGGGCTTTACAAGACATTCATATTGATGGCCTATCCTATGGATAGGCCATAAATATGTGATTGGTGCGGGTCTGACTCCTGGCGATCAGCTTTTTGAGGTGGCTGTGGAGCCTCAGTGAGCAATGTGGCCTCTTCCTAGGCATGCTGCGTCAAATTCACATGGCCTAAGCGCAGTGCAGTCTCATTCAAGTGAGTGGGGATTAGTTGCAATAACAAGCACAGCCGCTTTCCAATGGACACTTGTCTTTGAGGAGGCTGCAACGCTCACTGGAGTGCCGAGGCCTCCTCAAACAGCTGATGAGCGGGTGCCGGGAGTCGGACCTCCACAGGATAGGCCATTAATAGGAAAATTTCATTACAAAAAAAAAAAAAAAAAAAACACTTAATTTTCTATTAACCAGATCAGATAACTACTACAAAGTGTCCGAATCTGAAAGATCCACTCAGCATATTTACAATGCTTTTGAGACAATCTGGTACAACTGCATTTGAATTTTTTTTTTTTAATTTAGGCAGAACTGGATTTACTGAGCAGCACGTACTGCTGCAATTTCTGCAATAAACACCAATCACTGGTTCGCTCCATCAATAGTCAGAGCATGACATGCTGGGAGCACGACAGCCTGCAGATAGCTTACTGTCAGATTACCCGACATTTCTTAAATATGCTTAAAATTAAATAAAATAAAAAAGGTCAACGGCCAAGAGCAAGTCTGAGGAGCTAAAGACATGACAAGCATCGGTCCTTCTCTAGTGACTGGCTAAAACCATCAAACACAGACTACCCCTAAAATACTGTCGCATGTACATTTTCCGGGCTAAAATCTCTAGACTGACGTCCACTTCCGTTGCTTGATCCATACTGTTATACACAAATGAAAAGTACTTGCCATAAGCTTGTTGTTGGGCAGGATAACCTTGCTGGCTTGGGTATTGCTGTTGCTGAGGTGGGTAACCTTGCTGCTGTGGTTGCCCTTGATAAGATTCTTGCTGCTGAGCATATTGTGCATTTCCTAAAAGGGAATTTAAAAGAGACAAAAAAAAAAAAAAATCATATGCTGCTTACGTTAGAAACCCTCACACCATCACAACCAACACCAAACAACAACAACAACAAAAAAATACACAACCAATATAAAATAGTTAAAATGCTAAACACCAAAAAGAAAAAACAAAAACAGACATAGGGAGGTCAGCCCACAAACGTAATAAAGCTAGATTTGCGAGTCTGTACTGCGGCATTTTTATTTCAGCATCCTTGGCAAAAAAGCAATACATTCAAAAAATATCAGTCTTACGACCGTGATTGGAAGAGCAAAGGAAAAAAACAAAAATTAGACAGCTTAAGGAGCACAAACTAGCTAGACGAGATCAGAAAGCTGGATCCTACAGACATAACGTGTGTATGGAAGTAGAGCTGGAGTATCAATGGTTGGCTGGGTTAGCTGAGTAAATTAACATTTTTAGTTATGTACGGTCAGTAGGGGGGTTGTGAACAATTATCGTGTGAGGTGTGGTTGGCCTAGCTTTACTGTACAGAAATAAATAAAAAATGTAAAGAATAATATAAGCCAGCACTATATCTATTAAAGCTCAATATGGACATTGTGAAAATACTCTCATTCTGGACTTACAGAACGGAAATAAGACTGAGATATGTGAGTGTGTGCGTGTGAAGGTATATAGATACCTCCTTCGTAGTAATGTTGTGAGGAATCCTCGTAAGGCCTATCGTAGCCTTGTTCAGGATACGACGGTTGCTGATAACCGTAATCATTATGACCTACATCAATTTGACAAGAAACAGGAAGAAACGTTAATGGCCTTATGCTGGAGATGCATATAAGCAGATCTACTTACTATATGTCACATTAAAAAGACTAAGAAAGTATACAGCAGCACAATCATATTCGGAATCCCTCCCTGGCTGTCCAGCTAACGGTTCAGGAGATTTAGGATTTGTCAAGTTGACTTATATTTAGATGCATTTGGTTTGAAAGCCCTCATGAAAATACATACATTACAATACAGAAGAGAACATGCTTGCCTGCTAAGGTTATGAATCGCACATTATTCCGGCAACTAAAAATCTGGCCAGCAACTTACACGTACAAAATTTATTAAACCGCGTGTCACATATCATTTTACCGCTAGTTGCCAAAATGATCACTCATCCTTGCAATGTAAAATTATCTTAGCAAGTTTACAGATTATTTTATATTGTGGATCAATGTGGGCCTGGCTCCTTTACACAGCTTTGTGGTCTTGCCATTTAAAAAAAAAAAAAAAAAAAAAAAAAAAGAATATATATAAAAATATATAAATATATAAAAGTACCACCCCCTCCCCCTTTAACACACACAATTTTTGTGGTATTTTTTGACATACGTTTAAGGCTACATTCACAGAACCATATCCGCGAACTGCAGATCCGGTCCGTGGTCACCGAGCAATATTTGCAGGCCCCACTGTAAAAAGGTCTATACTTGTTCGCAAAAAGGGACATTAGGACATGTTGTGTAATTTGTGGAACGGTTGCACAGATGAGGACAGCGAACGGGTGACATCTGTGACAAGGACCCAAAAAATGCATCAAAAGAAAAATGCCACCACAAAGGGTTCATCTTTGTACTGCATTTCATGATTCTCAGACCTATAGCCAACATCTGGCGGTGGCTTTTTTCTATAATTACGCTGAAAAAAAAAAAAATCAGGGCTGTCGGAGTCTAACCCTGGGTTCAGACCTGAGCGTTCTAAAAACGCGCGTTTTACGCGCTTTAGTAGCGCGTATTTCAGCGCGTTTTTGCAAATAGGAAACGCGCGTTCTTGTGATTGACTACTGTGGTGTCAATCACAAAACGCGCGTCAAACGCCCCAAAAGAAGCTCAAGTACTTGTTTATGTGTTGGGCGTTTTACAACGCGTTCAAACGCGCTGTAAAACGCTCAAGTGTGAACCACTCCCATAGGGATGCATTGGTTTTAATCTGTTGAGCGTTTTACAGCGCGTTTGAACGCGCTGTAAAACGCTCAGGTGTGAACCCAGGGTAAGGCAATTTTGGGTACCTGGAGTCGGAGTCAGCAAAAAATGAAGCGACTCCTACTCAATTTAAGTTGGAATAAAAAAAGCCAATTTAAATGTCCCGATTCACAAAAAGTTATAATTAATTACTTCTCTACTGTAAGAAGAAAGGTAAATGCATGCAGTGCGTCACCGCAAAACAAACACGTTAAGTGACCGTGAAGAAGCACGCTTTTCATATGCTTCACTATATGGCACACAACGCACAGTTAAGGAGTGGCAATACTAACCCTAGGTACACACCTAAGCGTTTTACAGCGCGTTCAAACGCGCTGTAAAACGCACAACATGTGAAAAGCCATGCTTCCCTATGGGCATGGTTCACATTTGGGCGTTTTACAGCGCGTTTGAACGCGCTGAAAAACGCCAAACGCTGTCGCTTCAGCATGAGCTTCTTTGGGGCAGCATGAGCTTCTTTTAACGTGCCTATGGGCCATGCTAAAATAGTGGTAAATCACTGAATCGCGCGTATGATGCGCGTTTCTTAATTGCAAAAACGCGCATCCAAAAAAACGTGCGTAAAACGCGCATCATACGCGCATCATACGCGCGATTCAGAAACGCCTAGGTGTGTTCCCAGCCTTATACTTTCCATTGTGTTGTGTTCCTAGCCTCTCACTGACAACTGATTAAGTAAATACGTTTTTTGCAGGACTAGAGACACTTGTGTAAGTGAAGGGAATGGATAGGCAATAGTTCAAGACTGAAGCTGTAAACTATTTGTATCACTGCTGTCTTTCAGCTAAGGCTATAAAACATGTAAACTCAGATTGTTAGCTTAAACTTTAAACATGACTATGGGATTCCACTAGGGAAATGTATAAAATACATTTGCATATTAAATACAGAGGAGTCGAAAGTACCAAAAACGGAGGAGTCTGAGTATTTATCTACCGACCCCACAGCCCTGAAAAAAATGCAAACGTAGCAAAAAAACCACTGTGTGAAACCAGCCTTAGGGCTCTTACACACAAATTTGGTCAGACCATATATTTTGCTAAAAAAAAACAAAAAAATTTTTTTTTCACATCATAGAGTAATAATATTATTATACCCTTCACGACTGCCATACGGCTATATATGTGCGATCTGTACATTCCCCGTGCAGATAGCATGTATATAAACGTTATGGCACCTCTTTAATCCAAGCAATGCAAAGCGCTTGGATTAAAGCTTCTGCCCTGGGACAGTGCAGAGCCCAGTAATGCCAGCAAGGGACCAATTAGAGAGGTCCCTTGCTGGCGATCGCTCTGATCGATTAGTCTGCACAGACTAACCAGAGTGCGGCAGTGTTAAAATGCAGGTTTCAGGCTCTCATCTGCAGATCAGAGCCTGAAATCAGGCATTAGCTGACCTGTGCCCTCTGATGTGTACCCTTCCTTGATCTGTGCCCCAATATCTCCTGCCTGCCCAGTCAGTACCCTGTACACAGTACCTTTAATTTTGCCGGATATGCTCTGCATGCGCCAGCCCCCTGTCTCCAACTGTGCCCCCTGCCCCCATATGAGCCCATCTGTCTCCCTTGTAGCGGTCCTCCTGAATGTGAAGGCGGCAGCTCAGTTTCTGAGCCGCCACCATAAGCAGCACTTGTCAGCTGTATGCTGACACTCTGCTATAACCCCTTAGATGTCGCAATGGCAGCGGCCCGATGGTTGCCATGGCAACCGGACGCCTTGCAAAGGGGTCCTGTGTTGCAATCTACTAGGAAACCTGATAGTACTATACTTTGCAATGCAAGACCATTGCAAAGTACAGTACAGCCATCAGCCTCACTGGATCGTCAAGATCCAAGTGGGACTTAATATAAAAAGAAAAAAAAAAAAAAGGATAAAAATAAAAAGTAAAAAAAATAAATGGTGACAAAAAAAAGTTTAATAAAAAGTGATTTTAGGATATAAAAGTGGTAGATAAAAAAAAAAAATAATAATAATAATATACAAATTTGGTGTTGCCATAACTGTATTAACCCACAGAATAAAATTATCTCAAACACCATCTCCTTACTTAATTCGGACCTCAAGCTTTTCGCCAAATTATTAGCCTCTAGAATTAATAAGTTCTTGCCTTGCCTCGTCTCGTCTGATCAAGTGGGGTTCGTACCCGGTCGTCAGTGTCGGGATGGTACCCGGCGCATGATAGATCTGCTTCAGGTGGCTCAATGGTCCAGGACCCCCAGTATATTTGTCTCTCTGGACGCTGAAAAAGCTTTTGACAGAGTCCACTGGGGGTTCCTGGAACAGACCTTGAGGAAATTTGGCTTCGGAGGAGCAATCTTGCGAGCGGTTATGGGCCTATACTCAGCTCCGTCAGCAAGAGTTCTTGCCTCTGGATTCCTCTCCCCCCCTTTCTCGATCACGAACGGGACTAGGCAGGGATGTCCACTTTCCCCACTTATATTTGCGTTGGTTATCGAACCCTAGCAACTAAACTTCGTTCCTGTCCAGACGTGCAAGGAATTCAGGTAGGAAAGGACTCCCACGTCATTGGGCTTTATGCAGACGATGTGATCCTGACCCTATCCTCCCCTTAAGGTCCCTCGAAGCCGCTTCCCAGATCCTGTCTCAGTATTCGGAGGTGTCCTACTACAAATTGAATCCGAGTAAGACCCAAATTCTCCCGGTCTTGGTTCCTGATTCGGTAAAATCAGAAATATCATCCCGGCATACCTTCTCTTGGGTAGATCACTCCCTCCCGTATTTAGGTGTGGAACTCACCTTGTCCCCTTGGATATGGTTCATATGAACTTTACTAAACTTCGGTTAGAACTCCAAAATGACCTTGCCAGGTTCTCCTCAATTAACCTCTCCTGGATAGCAAGGATAAATCTGATAAAGATGATAATTCTGCCCAAAATTTTATACAAGTTTAATTGTATTCCCCTGATTATCCCGAAACGCCTCATCGAGACATTACAGAGAGATATAACCCGATTCATTTGGCATAATACCCATAGGCGAGTTTCGAATGACACTCTTTATCTACCTTTGAGGGCTGGAGGCCTAGGAGTGCCAAATCTGTTTGATTACTACCTGTCCTCCTTGTTGGATCAGGCTATGCTTTGGTGGTCCACTGAGTCTGCTCTGCGCTGGCTTAGTATCGAAGAACACTTTGTCAGGCGGAGGTCACTTAAAACTTTATTATTGGCCCAAACGATTAAGTCCTTCATTTATCGGCCTGTGCTGGATACAATGAAAGCTACTCTGTGGGCTTGGGCTAAACTGCTAAAACTACGCCCATGCTTACCAGTCGTAGCCCGGTCTATTCCCTTACCTGTCATTGAGTACCATATCCCCACAGTCTCGGTAACACCCTGGCTGAATGTAGGGATAGGCACTATAGGGGACCTATTTTCTGATGGAATCCTCAGAGAGTTCCGGTCTCTGCACTCTGAATTTAATTTGCCTAACTCCGTGTTTTATCAGTACTTGCAGATTCGGCACCTTCTTACTCCGATCCCCCTTTGTTGGGGTCCGAGGGAGGAGGACTCGTTATCTGCTATGCTGAAAGACGATGGATGGAAAAAGTCTAAGATTTCAGCTTGGTATCTGCTCTTACTTGCGGATTCCATTAGAGATAAAAGACCTTACATGTTAAAATGGGAAGCTGAGATGGGCCAGGTATTCTCAGTGCACGACTGGAACTCTGCTATGCTATGGTCTGTTAAATGCACGAAGTGCATTAATCATGTGGAGCAATCGAGGAAGGTGCAACTACGCTGGTACCTTACTCCGGATAGGCTCTCACATAGTGTCCCAGGGTATTCCCCGCTATGTTGGAGAGGGTGTGGGGCTCGTGGTACCCCTTTCCACATGTGGTGGAGTTGCCCATCTATTTCTGATTTCTGGGCCTCAATTTCCGAGATTCTGGCTGAAATTACGGGGATGCAACTCCATCTGTCTCCTGAGTTGGCTGTGCTAGGCATAGGCCTCGCAAACATACCAGGCGAGTTTAGATGGGTGGTGGCGCATGTTCTCACTGGGGCAAAAAGGTAATAGCTCGACAATGGAAACACGCGGAGTCTCCATCTGTGAAGGAAGTGGTTTCAATGGTTAACTCACACCTTCATCATGAACTAATTTTTGCAGCGTCCTTGCCTCTTAGAATAGCCACACATAATCGATGGCTTGCCTGGTTGTCAAGTAAATTTTCATCACCCCTCCCCATGAGTATTCTCTAGGTGCCCGTAGGGTGTTTTCATATTACACACCTGATTTTATATTACACATCTGATTTCATGTTGCTTTCGCATATTTTTTTATGTAGGAATAGGACCGACTACTTCCTTTCCTTCCCTCCCCCTCCCATTTACTTTGGCTTCAATGCTTTTCCTATGTTTGTATGTTAGTCCTTTAGCTCACCAGGGTAGGCAGCACCCGAGCGGGTGCCCTGGTGTATATTGTATGACTTTTTCATAAAGTGTTCCACATTGTATTCAATCGTTGTGGTTGCATCCACTATGCTTCTGTACTTTTTCCTTGTATAACCTTCAATAAAAACTTATTGACACTAAAATTATCTCAAACATACCACATGGAGAACCCCATAAAAAAAAAATAAAAAAAACACTGACAAGCAATTTTGGCCTGCTTCATCTCCTAAAAAAAAAATGGAATAAAAAGTCATATAGAACCCAGAATTGTATCAGTAAAAATTACAGCCCGTCCTGCAAAAAACAAGCTCACACAGCTACATTGATGAAAAAAATCTAAAGGTTACGGGTCTTCGATTTGGTGATGCAAAACAAAAAAAATAAAAAAAAATAAATAAATAAAATTAGTCTCAATATTAGTCCACAACCTCACAAAAAAAATGAAATAAAAAAGCGACTGAAAAGTCATATCTACCCAAAAATGGTACCATTAAAAACTAGAGCCCATGCCGCAAAAATTGAGCCCCCACACAGCTCAATCAACAAAAAAAATAAAATAAAAAAATAAAAATAAAAAGATATGCCCCTTAAAATCTAATTCAGCAAATTCCACATTAGAAAATGCAGATGCAGCTTCTTTTCTTTTGAATTCTGCCATCTTCCTATACAGTAGTTTACTCAGGAGAAAATGGGCAACACATTACGGGGCGCATTTTCTTGTTATCCCTTGTTAAAGTGAAAAATTTGGGCTTAAGCTACTTTCTTGTATAAAATAAAAATTTTCATTTTCACAGCCATGTATTTACAAATATTATGAAATGCCTGTGATGTCACAGTGGTCAGTAAACCTCTCAAATTGTTTGAGGGGTGTAGTTTCCAAAATAGAGTCACTTTTAGGGGGTTTCTTCTGTAGGGGTGCCTTAGTGTGCCTTTAAATATGACACAACACCCAAAAGCCATTCCAGCAAAATCTGCTCTCCAAAAACCATATGTTGCTCCTTTCCATCTGTGCCCATACAGCAGTTTACAAACATAAATGGGGTGTTTTTGTAAACTGCAGAATCAGGGTAATAGATATTGAGGCTCGTTTTGCTGTTAAACCCTTGCTGTGTTATAGGAAAAATTGGATTAAAATTTGCACAAATCTGCACAAAAACTGAAAATTTTATCTCCATTTTCCTTTAATTTTTGTGGAACACCTAAAGGGTTAACATGAGTAATTTGAGGGGTGTATTTTCTAAAATGGGGTCATTTATGGGTGGTTTATATTATGTAAGGACCTCAAAGTGACTTCAGAACGGAACTGGTTCTTGAAAAAGTTGGTTTAGAAAATTTTATTGAAAATTTGAAAATTTGCTTCTTAAAAATTCTAAGCCTTCTAACGTCTTAAAAAAAATGAAATGTAATTTTTTAAATGATGCCAACATAAAGTAGACATACAGGGAATCTTAAGTAAATACTATCTAATGAGGTATCACCATTCACCTTTAATGTGTAGAAATTCAAATTTAGAAAATTACATTTTTTTCCAAAATTTTATGTAAAATTAGGTAAAAGTTATGGACCCAAATTTACCCCCAAAGGGGGTTACCAAAAGGTAAAAAATGGCTTGGTCTTGAAAGGGTTAACTAGCTCTGTTCAAGGCCTTTGTGTGTCTTGATATTCTAGGAAGACTGCAACCTTTTAATGTCCCAACCATATTTTAATAATACCCAAGAAAACCGAATGAATATCCAAAATTGTCAGACACATTACCTTTTTAACTGGTAGTCATCTTAGAACAGGTAAACTTTCGGTATGGTCAGTGTTGAAAAGGGGCGAAAAGTGTGACTGTTATATATATTGTTGCTGCCCCAGTTTTTTATTTATCTAGCCCTTTAAAGGCTATGTACACCTCTGGTGTCTTTTTTTAGGATTGCATTTAACTTCTTTTTGGCTAAAATCATATTTTTAATTGTCCGTTATTAAAAATATTGAGCTATTTAGTCACAAAGGGTTAACCATTTTTCTAAGGCTAGGTCTACACGACGACATTTGTCACTTGACAATTTTTATAATGATAGTCTATGGTGTCGCACCGTGACACAACAGTCGCAAAAAATCCATCCAGATGGAATTTTCTGCGACTCTCGCGTCGCAGCGCGACACCATAGACTATCATAAAAATTGTCGCGCGACACGTTACAGTGTAGTTGTGTCCTATGTGTCACGCGACAAATGTCGTCGTGTAGACCTAGCCTTACTGTGTGACTGGTACTTTCACTTTGTGTCGGTCATCTAATTACCCTTATTTCTAAACTACTGAGAGGTCAAACGCTTACTCCTAAAATAAGTGTTTAGGATGTGAAAGAGCACAGATAAAAAGCCCAACTGCTCCTGGAAATGACAAAAAATCCACAGGCAGCTAGTAGAGCATGTCAGCTCTGTACAGAAAAAAGGATTCCATATTGTTAATAAAGACCAATTGAAAAAATTATTTATAGCTCAAAAACGAGATTTTGTGAAACTCACCTGTAAAATCTCTTTCTCGCGTAGTTCATTAGGGGGACGGACGGACACAGAACCGTGGGTATAGCTGCTTGCTGCCACTAGGAAGCGACACTAGGCTGAAAAGTGTCAGCTCCTCCTCTGCCGGCTATACCCACTCCAGCCAGGAGAGAGCTTATAAGTTTGTGCGGAAGCAGTAGGAGAAAAAAAAAAAAAAAATTCAACCCAAAACAAAACTAACGCCTGTAGGACCAAATCCGAACTGAGGATTCTCCCGGCAAACCAACTGCCATAGTCTGCGGTAATATAGAAAACAATGGGTGGGAGCTGTGTCCCCCAATTAACTAGGCGAGAAAGATTTTACAGGTGTATTTTACAAAATCTCGTTTTATCGCTCGTATCATTGGGGGACACAGAACCGTGGGACGTCCCAAAGCAGTCCACGGGGAGGGAAGAACCACACGCTCATGGAAAACGTCCCGGCGGAAGCTTAAGACACTGCTGTCTGAAAGACCATGCGGCCCAGCGCGGCATCCGCTGATGCCAAGGTATGCATCTGGTAACTTGGTGAACCTGTGCCCGGAAAACCAAGACTCTGCCCTATACCACCATAAGGCAGATGCATGGTGGAGATTAATCTAAGAGGCTCCGTAACACCGCTGGGCGGTGCCTTGCCCAGGGACTGGAATGACTCAGCAACTGTAAAAAAGAACCATCCGGAAACGTCCCATTGGAGGTCGCCAAGCGTTTACAAGAACCTCCAGGAATCACCAGGCAAGAGCCCGAAATGCGGAAGAGCTAGTCATGGACAAGCAAACCTAAGAGGCCAACTCACATGGCTGATGGAGAGCTCGCTTTAAGAAGGCGTTACCAACCCCAAACTCGCCGGGTGGATGAGCCCGCCACCAAGAATGCCAGCGTCCTAGAAACAAAAAATGAGAAGGCGACGTCGCAGAGGGAGGTCATGTTCCTCACTAAAACACCAAACGATCCACAGATCGTTTGTACATAGCCAGTTACCTGGCACCAAGTCCGAAAGGAGACTTTCAGATCCTCCTCGTTAAGCGGTAGGGTCCTTTCACACTGGCGTTTTTGTTTTCTGGCATAGAGATCCGTCGTCGGGTCTCTATGCCGGAAAAATCCTGATCAGGATCATCACCATGCATTCTGAATGGAGAGAAATCCGTTCAGGATGCATCAGGATGTCTTCAGTTCAGGACCGGAAAGTTTTTTGGACGCAGCAAATACCGCAGCATGCTGCGCTTTTTGTTCCGTCTAAAAATCCGGAACACTTGCCGCAAGGCCGGATCCGGAATTAATGCCCATTGAAAGGCATTAATCCGGATCCGGCCTTAAGCTAAACGTCGTTTCGGCGCATCGCCGGATCCGACGTTTAGCTTTTTCTTAATAGTTACCATGGCAGCCCTGCTTGCCATGGTAAAACGTAGTGGGGAGCAGTATACTTACCATCCGTGTGGCTCCCGGGGCGCTCCAGAGTGACGTCAGGGCACCCTACACGCATGGATCACGTGATCCATGCGCATGGGGCGCTCTGACGTCATTCTGGAGCGCCCCGGGAGCCACACGGATGGTAAGTATACTGCTCCCCACTACTACTATGGCAACCAGAACTTTATTAGCGTCCTGGCTGCCATAGTAACCTGAAAGCATTTCGAAGACTGATCAGGATCCTGATCAGTCTTCTAATGCTTCAGGCGACTTGCGTTCTGATGGATCCGGCGGGACGGAAGTGCCTGCCGGATCCTCAGAACGCAAGTGTGAAAGGACCCTAAATTGGTAGACGATGCCCCCTGAGCCGTAGAGGCTTGTGGTGAGACTTCGAGCAAGAGAAGCTGCATGAGAACCACAGCGAAAAAGAAAATCATAAAAAAAAAAAAAATAAGTGCCTGAGTCAGGCATGTCCAGCTGCAGGCTAAAAAGCCAATACCTTGGAGATAGGTAGAAGTAAAGCAGTTGTGAGAACCACCGGTGGAGGGAAGCTACGTCCACGAACATATAATAACAGTGAGGCAACTCTGCCTGAAGGGGAAAAGTGACCAGGATCAAGACTAGAGAAATATTTCAGCCGGATGGATTGCGATAACTACGTCCAACGCCCCCACCGTACCCGACACACTGGTCACGTAGGAAAAAACAGAGATGGGACTCCAGTGTCATACCACGCATGGGTATTGGTCAGGTAGGGAGAAAGGGGAGGCAGTCAACCATTCAGCTTGAGGGGGATTAGGAACTTTTAAAGGTCTATTCACCAGATTGCGCAGACCGTGCTTTATCAACCAAACAACCCAGGAGGGTGGATTGGGAACTTCCAGAGATCCTCGATTGGATTGTGCCGGAGGAGAATTATCAACCAAACGACCCATGGAGGGTGGATTGGGAATCCTTCAGATGTCCTCCACTAGTTATGCGCAGGTGGAGAAATATCAACCAAACGACCCATGGAAGGTGGATTCGGATTTCCACAGGTACTCCACTGAATTGAGCAGGTAGAGATTATCAACTAAACGACCCATGGAGGGCGGAGTGGGACTTCCAAAAGTACTCCGCTGGTTTGCGCTGGTGGAGAATTATCAACCCAACGACCCAGGAAGGTGGATTGGGAATCCTACAGGGCTCCTTCACTGTATTGCACAGGTGGAGAATCATCGACCAAACGACTCAGGAGGGTGGATTGGGACTTCCAGAGGAACTACACTGGATTGCGCAGGTGGAGGATTATCAACCAAACGACCCCGGAGGGCTGATTGGGAAACTGTGAGAGATCCTCCACTGTCAGGAATGAGTGATCCCGCAGTAATGTGGGCTGAGGGGGGTGGGGCCTGTATGGGCGCTAAAATTATTATTATTTTTTTTTAGAAGGAAACTAAGATGCCCAAACCCAAGTGGCCAAGAAGCAGGAAGGGGTTAAATTCTTGAATATTAAGGCACCTTGCCCGCAGATAGCAACCCTGGATATCTGGTGCCGGCCTCACAGATGTGGCAGGCCAGGAAGTGGTTAAAAACTGTCTTGAGGACCGGGGGCGGAGCTCAGCGGGCTCCTGGGGGAGAGGGACAGCTTGGCGGGAAGAATTCACGCCAGAGAGATGAGGCCAAAAACTATTATGGCATCCATACCAATGGCACTAGCTGTCAGCCATAAACATACAGCTGACACCATGCTGAAATGCCCAAGGCTGTAGTCAACTCAAATACCAGCTGGTTAACCCCACAGCACCCAAGTGGTTTTACAGTGGGTAAGGAGGCCCTCTGTAAGCCCTTCAGCACTCCTGTGATGTGATAGCAGCCAGGAAACCATCAATGACTAACAGGAGAACCTCTATACATGCCCGCTGTAAGAGTTTTCCGGCGTATTATTGAAAAGATCTAAGCATCACAGGGTGAAGCACCCATAGGCATCTCCAGAAATACCACAGGAAGAATTGGAGAGGCAGCGGTCATGTACGGCCTGCTGTTCCATTCATTCGGGGAACAGGACCCCAGTTCTCGTGATCTGTATTGCATCCCCACTGATGAGGCTTATCCCCTATCCTGTAGATTAGGGATATGTTAATGACTTGGCACAACTCCTTTAAGGGATTAATGAGGACACACTAAATGCATAAGAACCGATTTACCCTTGTGGAAAAATTCAGGACAGAGCGATAAGAATATAGTTGATTAAATTTACCTGAAAGACACAGAAAACAAGGGGCGCTCAATGCTTATTCTAAAGCAGTGTTCCCCAACTCCAACCCTCAGGGCCCACCTGCCGGTCAGGATTGGAGCACATTTCACAGAATTAGGCCTTATAAGCACTGAATACGTTGTGGACGATGGAGATGATGACACAGTATATGACACAATTAAGTAGATTTGCTCACATTGTATTTTACGTACACTCGTATGGAGCGGGCTGCTGTGGTGAGCCGCAGGGCTGTGGAGTCGGAGTCGAGGAGTCGGAGTCGGAGGCAATTTTGGGTACCTGGAGTCGGAGTCGGCAAAAAATGGACCGACTCCGACTCCGACTCCTACTAGATTTAAATTGGAATAAAAAAAAATTGGAATAAAAAAAAAGCAAGTTTAAATGTCCCAATTCAGATAAAGTTATAATTAATTACTTCTCTACTGTAAGAATAAAGGCCAATGCATGCAGTGCGTCACGTTACCGCTAAACAAAGACGTTAAGTGACCGTGAAGAAGCATGCTTTTCATATGCTTTACTATGCAGTTAAAGGGACACTGACAGGCTGATATATCTGCTGGTATTCATCAGAGGATTAGGAATACAACTAGACGACTGTTACCCCCAGTTGAGGTTTACTTGTGTTTAAAAATGTTTTAATCAATATGCAAATTCTCTACCTTTGTGCCCAAGGGGCAGGCGCACATGTAGAGTACTGGCAGCACTAGACAGGACTAGGTAGCGAGGAGGAAGAGAGAAAGCTGGCACAGCCTCAGCATAGCCAGACGAGGCTGCTGCCAGCACTCTACACGTGCGCCTGCGCAGGAATTCAGCGTTCGGCTAGCCTGAAAAAAAAGGCCAGTGCAGTGAATAATAACGAGGGGAACAGCGCTGGGAAGCTGTACTTGGGCGCTGCCCCATTGGGCACAAAGATAGTGAATTTGCATACAGATTAAAATGTTTTTTAAACACAAGTACAGCTTAACTGGGGGTAACATTAGTATAGTTTTATTCCTAATTCTCTGATGAATACCAGTATATATATATCTTTAGCTGGAAAATCAGCCTGCCAGTGTCCCTTTAAGGAGCGGCAATACTTACACTTTCCATTGTCTTGTGGTCTGCTGTTACAGGGAGCCCATGGTTATCCTAGCCTCTCACTGATAACTGATTAAGGACTGGAGACACTTGTATAAGTGAAGGGAATGGAGAGTCAATAGTTCAAGACTGAAGCTGTAAACCATTTGAAAAACTGCTATCATTCAGCTAAGGCTATAAAACATGTAAACTCAGATTGTTAGCTTAAATTTTAAACATGACTATGGGATTCTACTAGGAAAATCATGTTTTAAAATAAATGCCCCTTCCCCTGCCCCTTCCTGGATCCTCCCACTGCTCTATCTTAAGCAGAAGATCAGCACACAAAGGAGAAGGCAGCAGCTTCTGCTCAACTACCTCTCTATGCTAGAGGAGATTAGAAAAACTTGGTGGAACAGCTTCGTATTTGCATATTATATACAGAGGAGTCGGAGTCGAGGAGTCGGAGTCGGAAGTTTCAAAATCTGAGGAGTCGGAGTCGGACAATTTATCTACCGACTCCACAGCCCTGGTGAGCCGGCTACATATGCAGCGGGTGCTGGTTGTAAAAAACTGCGGGCGTCTGGCTGCAATTACGGGAACAGCTATTGCAACGAACACCTGTCATTTAACCCCTCAGATGGAGCAGGAAACATTGGGTTTCCGACTGGTTACCATGAGAGCCTGGGGCCTGCTGAAGCTTCCCGGGCTGTCATACTAAGCTCCCTGCTAAGCTGTACACGCAGCACAGCTCAGCAGGTAGCGTGCCAAAATCCTATTCACCCTAGTAGAGTGAATGGGACAAGGGGGCTAATAGTTATTAATAAAAAGTGTGTGTGGGGGGGGGGAACTTCCCTCATAAAACCTCATATGGCTATGTGAATTGAAAAATAAAATAAAAGTTATGGCTACTATTGAAATGTGGGGAGGAAATATCAAAAATGAAAATAGGCCCAATCTAACTGCTTAAGGACATTTTATCACCTTGAGGACTAGACCGTATTTTGGAAATCTGACGTGTCACTTTATGTGGCAACTTTGGAACGCTTTTACTTAGTTAAGCCATCTTGAAATTCTGTTTTCTTGTGCCACATTGTACTACATGATAGTGGTAAATCTGAGTCAATATAAATCATCTTTATATAAAAATAAAGTAAAAAAATAATCTTACATTTACAGAAAATTTGGAAAAAATTATTAACGTGCAAAATTTAAATTTCTCTGCTTTTAAGGCAGATGATGAAACCTCACAAAACAATTACTTCCCTTACATTCCCCATATGTCTATTTTATGATGGCATCGTTTTGGAAAAATAACTTGTTTTTATACATCAGAAGTCTTAAAAATTTGAAGAATTGCTTTGAAAATTCTAAGAAAATTTCAAAAACCCACTTTATGGACCCGTTCAGTTGAAGTCACTTTGTAGGGCTTACATAGTAGAGACCACACAAAAATGGCCTTATGTTAGAAACTACACCCCTCAAGGTTTTCAAAACTGATTTTACTAACTTTATTAACCCTTTAGGCATTCCACAAGAATTAAAGGGAAAATGGAGAAGAAGAAATGTCTAAATTTCACTTTTTTGGCAGATATCCATTTAAATCCACTCCTATAAACACAGCAAGGGTTAACAACCAAACAAAACTTCATACTTATTACCCAGATTCTGTAGTTCACAGAAACACCCCATATGTGGTCGTAAACCATTGCAGGCGTGCACAGCAGGGCTCAGAGGCTTATGGTTTAGGGAAGGCAGATTTTGCTGGACTGGTTTTAGACACCATGTTACATTTGAAGACCCCCTGATGTACCCCTACAGTAGAAACTGCCAAAAAGTAACCCCCATTTTGGAAACATGGGATAAGGTGACAGTTTTATTGATACTAATTTGGGGTACATATGATATTAAACCTTTTGTGAGGCAAGGTAAGCAAAAAATGTCCGTTCTGGCAGTTTGTTTTTTTACGATGTTCACCTGATCATGAGCTGTTCTTTATAGAGCAGATTGTTATGGAAGCGATGATACCACATGCCTTTTGCCTTTGTTTCAGTTTACATAATAAAGCATTTTTGAAAAACAAATGTTTTTGGGTCTTTATTTTCTGAAAGCCATATTTTTGGGCAATTGTCTCATGTAGGGGCTAATTTTTTGCGAGATGAGGTGACGGTTTGATTGGTATTTAGGGGTACATACGGCTTTTTTGATCACTTTTTATACCATTTTTGGGCAGTGAGGTGGGCAAAATTGCAATTCCATCATAGTTTTTCTTTTTTTTTCTTATGGCATTTACCATAGCTCAGGTCATTACAGACACGTCGATACTACACGTGTAGTGTATTTTCTTTTTTTAACCAATTATAAATATGCGGATATAGAAAAAAAGTTGTATATATTTTATTTTTTTAACACTTTTTGTACCCAGACCAGACCCACTTGGTTCTTGAACATCCAGTGGGTTTGATGGCTGTACAAGACACTGCAATAGTGTATTGCAGTGCATTGTCACTTACACTAAGCCTGATCAGATACCATGGCAAGCCTGGATGCCCGTGTAAGGTGTCCAGTTGCCATGGTAACAATCAGGAGGCTGCCACAGCAGCGCAGCCGCCTGATTGGAGCTCTCTCCCTCTGTTAACGGTTTAACCATCGGGACGCAGCAGCCCAATGTGAGAAGGAGTGAGCTCCCCCCAGCAGTTAACCCCTTCCATAAATAGGAGGGGTTAAATGGCCATCATGGCACCGATGTCGGCTGTACTAGCAGTGTGGCAGCTGAATATTACAGGGGGGGTTTTAGTGGGAGGTCATTAATACATTGTACAAGGTTCTGATCCCCACCGTCTCAACTGTGGGGATCAAAACCTGAAAAGAGCATAACTATGTTCTGATTGACTAGCCAATCAGTGAGATCACCGACCCGGGACGGCTGTCATTGGTCCCAGGCCAGTTAGCTGGGATCCCTGGCTGTGTGTAACAGCCGAGTTCTCAACACTGTCTCCATGTCTAGAGACACAGCGACCGTTTAATGCCATGATGATTAGACTCATCATGGAGCACTAAGTAGCAGTGCTCCATGACGGGTATATACGTCATATACCGTTAAGAGGTTAATATTTAACTCTGAAACCTTACTTTTATCACCTCCACAGGAATAAACCTAGACTGACAGACGGCAGAATGATGTTGAACCGTGTAGCTTTTACTTTTACGTATAATAAAATCTCCATGGACCCATTATTCTCTCCGTTGTAAGTTTTGGAAATCTGAACAGCTACAGACTGCCCGAGCCCCGGTACAGGCATCTCTTCCTAACATTTGGCATTTTATTATAAAAAAAATATATATATTTTAGAAGCCAATGAAGTGAATGGCAAAAAAAAAAAAAAAAAAAAAAAGTCACTTGGGTTGTATCCAGTGTTTGCTTTATCGCACAGACAAGGCAGTGCATTTGTAGCAACCAGTGCAATTCAAGCTCGGGCTGCCCTCATAGGAGGTTCTTCTAGTTCTCAATGCCATAATCAACTTTTTTAAACACGCTCCTCATTTGGCTCTTTTGAGATATAATTATATGGTGTTTAAATGAGAACCAGTTTTCATTGGAGGTTTATATAAAAAGTGGAAGCTGTGTATAAATGCTGGTGGAATTGATAAAGGGCTCTCACCGTCAGGGTAGTATTGCTGATTCATGCCTTCAGGAGGACCTTGACTGCCATGACTGTACTGGTCGCCATAATAATCTTCTTGGCCTGAGTATTGTTGTGGTGGACCTACAACACACAGATCAATGGCAATATGACAAGAGTCAGCGGCAGGAATTCTGCTTATGCCAAAACCTTGTGAGGCAGACCTAAGGTGATAAGAGCGTTACCTCAACTACGGAAGACAGAAGTAAAAGTAAATTTACTACAACTTCAAGTCTGTTCCACAGGCTGTAAATCAATGCCAACGAAAAAGGCATAACTGCTTTGGGAAAAGAACACAACTATTTGGCTCCATCAACTGTAATATGGAGGGGTCTTCTGCACAGGAGCCCCCTCTAAAAAGAGGTTGTGCCATGAAACACATTCTGCATTTTTCAAACCAGAACCTGGATCTGAACACTTTAGTAAATGCATGTAATTAAGTTTTGTACAGCCACTGAGCCATTCAATAAAGTGCATCTGTATAGCGCCACCTGCTGTTTGCTCTTTTCCTTATTTCTTGTCCACCTCACTGAGGTGGTCGCACACGCTCAGTTCAAATCTTCCAACTGTCACCAGCCATATCTTCTGTGAGAAGTTGTGGCAGTTACAGCGAAAGCTCTACAGCAGAAAGGATACACCTCCTGAGGAGAATCTAGCAGAACAATTAGAGCGATGAATGGAGAGATCTCTGGTCCCACGTGAGGTACAGGGCAGGTTCTAGCTTTGTTATGCCTTATTCACACAGTCAGTGTTTGGTCAGTGGTTTCCATCTGTGGTTTTCAGCCAAAACCAGGCGCAGCTCTTAACACAGAACAGGTGCAGATCTTTCCCTCATCTCTGAAGGATCCAATCCTGGTTTTGGCTCACAAATTACTGACGGAAATCGTTGACCAAGCGGTGACCGTACTAGACCCTAAAGAAGTGCCAAAAAGGAGACAAAATAGAAGCGACACATAGGTTTTCTTCTATTGCTGATGGCGGAAGGCCACAACACATTACTTTAAAGGGGTTGTCCAGCTTTTACTAAGTGATGGCCTATCCTCAGGCTAGGCCATCACTAGCTGATTGATGAGGGTCTGAAATCCCACGGATCATCGGTTCGCTCTAGCTCTATGGCTGGAAGTCGGCACCGGAACTACACAGCTCCATCAACTGAGCTAGTCACTGCAGAACTGCCCCTCTTGACCTCAATGGGAACAGCGCTCCCTTCATTACACCGCTGACAGTGCCGTGTAGTTTCAGCATGACTTCCTGCAATGGAGCCGATTGGCGGAGGCACCGGATCAGTTAGTGATGGCTTATTCTGAGGATAGGATAGCCCGTCACTGGACAACCCACCATAGGTAGTGATGACATGTTGCAAGGATATATTCCTTTAGCGCGCCATCAGTGGGAGGGTCCTATTTTGGACAAAGATGAAGATTCCTCCTATTTTTCCTGCACAACAATCGCGGTTACCCGTTGTGTAGCCCCATTAATGTAAATGAGGCTGTGCTGACATACTATGCACAATGGCAAGTAGCACCATCGTGTAGGGGAAATGCCTAAGATACATGGTCTCTTCGTTTTCACAATTGGTGGGGTCCCAAAGGTTTGTCCTGCATTGATCAGAATGCTACAGCACAGCGCTAAGTTTGTTAAAACTGGAATACCGTTACAGTGACTCAATAGAAAAATAATATGATACCAGCAGTGTGCCCATTTGCAGTTATTTTGTACCTTGCTGAGGTGGTCTGTAAGGTGGAATTTGCCTTTGTCCCAGCATGTGATTCCCCTGATTAACCTGGCCCATCATTGCCATCGGTGGCTGCTGTCCCTGAAAATGCTGTCCACTGCCCTGAGGCATGTTATATTGCTGAGAGGGGGGCTGCTGATGCATCATTGGACCTGAAAAATAACATCAGATGAGTTATGTGCCATGACAGACGTGTTCTCGAGAAACGCACCCTACAAGATTTTCCTACATGCCAACTCTAGTTTACCAAAGTTCTGTGGGTCATTGCGAACCTACAAGTCTGGGTTCCCATCACATTTCTATCGTCCGCTTAGCAGATCTATAAAAACAGATGCACCTGGACGCAAACTGAAGGACATCCGTTTTATACAGACTACCATGTTTAGAAAAAATAAATAAAAAATTCTTAACCTTGAAATGTATATAAAACAGATGCCCTTCAGTTGGCATCCGTTTTTGCTAAAGGGGCTGCGTGACGAAACAGTCTACATTTTTCAAACCAGCACCTGGATACTGTTGAAATGACATGCAATTAAAATTTATAGACAGTGAGCTATTCAATAAAAACGTATCTGTAGAGCGCCACCTGCTGTTTGTTCTTTTTCTTGTTTTTTTTGTCCATCTCACTGAGCTGGTCAAGTGTACTTTGTTTAAATCTTCAACAGCCACCAACCATATGGTATGTTAGAACAGGGGTCCGCAACCTCCGGCACTCCAGGTGTTGGGAAACTACATCGCCCATCATGCACACTTACTTGGCTTTTCTCTAAACTCCCACACAACTGGAAGGAGCATGCTGGGAGTTGTAGTTTCACAACAGCTGGAGTGCCAAAGGTTGCTGATCCCTGTGTTAGAAGCCGTGGCAGTTACATGAAGAGTTCTGCAGCAGAAAGGGCATGCCCCTGAGCTGCCAGGCTGAAGATAATCTAGCAGAGCAATTGGAGCTGTGAATGTAGAGGAGGTACAGGGCTGGTTCTAGGTTTGTTAGAAAGAGTATTGTCATGTACTATATGATGTCTGCCTTTTTTTTTTCCTTTTACATCAACCACGGCATAACCCATTTAAATGGAACTAAACCAGGGATGCACAACCTTTTTTGGTCTGGGGATGCATTGTCACATCACACTTTCAAAAGGCCGGAAAAATAAAATAAAAATTTAATCAGTGCTCGCTTGCATCAGCCCATTACACAGGCTGATGCAAAGTGACTGGGGAGGAATGATCGCTACCACAGTCATTCCTCCCTCATTCACTTCTATTGATTATCGGCAGCACGTTCCTGATTACACGGGGAGATGTGCGGACCGATAACTATACATCTTTCATCCTGATAAAATATACAAATGATTTTTTTTGTTTATCAGCTGATCAGCGATTATACGGCCAGATATCAGGAATGATCGCTCCCAGTAGTTGTCCTGAATATCGTGCCGTGTTAAAGGGGCTTAGAGATTTCCTGGTACATTTTTTTTTCGTTTTTAACACATTCCTGCAGCAGGGGCCAGAAAGAGAAGATTCATACTTTCCTGCTCCCTGCCGCTGTCTCCATCTTCTGGTTCCGGCGCTGTTTACATCCGGCTGGCGATGGGCATAGTCATTTGTACCTCTCCAGCCAATGACTGGCTTCAGTGGTGATGTGGCCGCAATCAGCGTTTCACCGCTAAAGTCAGTTATTTTCTGGAGAGGTGCTCCGGGACAGGAGGATGGAGAAAAAGTAGGAATCTTCTGTTACAGGGGCCATGCTGCAGGAACATGTTAAAAATCATTTAAACTAGGAAGCTCCTTTAAGTGGCGATGTTTCCTTCCTGCCTCCTATTCACAAATGAGCGCTTTCCTCCACTGCAGAGGACGGCGCCCACTGGTTATTAGCGCCTCCTGCACCCCCAGATATACTGTAGGTGCCCTGCACTAACCAGTAAGCATTTTCCCTGAAGGCTCACGCACACGGCCATTGTTTTAGTTCGCATCTGAGCCGCATTATTTTATGCGGTTTGGATGCGGACCCATTCACTTCAACGGAGTTAACCCTTTAGTGAACAGGCCTGAAAAGGCCTTAATGACCAGTAACTTGTAACAATTTTTTGGACTACCAAAATAACTTTTACAGCTTATTACATAACACAGGGCTTTATAATTTTTTTGTTTTATTAGCGGGAGTCACTTTTATTCAAACTATAACTCATTATTTAAATATGCAAATTATTATAATTTGTTCCCTATATGTGTTGGATCGTTTTATTAGACAATCAATATGTATAGTTTCACATGATTGGGGTGATAATTGTACTGGTTTTGGTTGGTGTAGGCATTTTTTCCTTTTATGTATTTTACTATATATAAAATAATTTACTTATTTTGTACATTTTTCTGTTTTTTCTCCTTTTATTTGTATTTTATTTTGTATTTTTTAATCACTATTTTTAAAATATATTTTTGCCACATGACAGTGAACAATTTTATCTTGCACTTTCCTTTTTATCGTTTTCTTTTACTTGTATTTAATTTATCTTACATCTTTTTGCTAAAATTTTCTTATTTTTTTATATATTTTTGCAGCACTGTATGTCCCCCAAGAGGTCCTTAAAAGACCCCTGTGGGACACAGATTTTTCTTATTTTGTAAATATATTTATTTATTTATTTATTTATTTATTTATATCTCTACACACCACATAATTTGGCCCCTAAAAAGGTCCATAAAAGACTTTTGAAAACATTTACTTTTATTTTTTTAGCACTTCAACTTGAGCATCCAAAGGAGCCCCAGTTACACGGAAAACCAGCCTCCTGGTGAGGCTTTGCACAAGGCCGAGCTGATCAGGCTCTGCACTCCTCTGCTCCTGACACCCGGCGATCACCGGGTCTAAGCTGCACAGCGAGCCGCTCACCTGTGTAAGGAGAAGGAAGAAGCGCTGATACACTGCCTCTGCCTTCTCCTCGGCTCCCCTGCTCTGTATGACAGCCAGGGACCCGTCCTGCTACAGTGCAGAAGTAGGAGCTGTAATCCTGCAATTGTGAAGCTCCGGGCAGAAACACAGCTGATTGCACGATCAGCTGCATTTCTGCACAGCAGGATGGGGACCGCAAACCATGGCCGCAAGTTCTGCACCCCTGAACTAAACGGCCGATAGATACACGATATGAACCCAGCCTAAGAACGCAACCAACTGCTGATGAGGGAGCATTCACACTACCATATGTATTTTGTGGTCCACAAAAAATACGGATGACTTCCGTGTTGGATCTGTTTCTTTTGCAGACCCGTTGTAATAATGCAGGACTGCTGAACGGACAAACAGATGCGGACAGCAGGCAGTGTGTGTGTGTTTTTATTTTTTGCAGATAAGAAAAAATAATAAATAAATGCGGACCAAAAATACGGTTATGTGAATGGGGCCTTAAGGCCAGTTATTTAATGCGTTCCGACTGCCTTGTGTGTGTAATACATCAGCCCATGTGTAACAGGAGGCTCCTGCACATTAGTTCCTATGGAGCCCCTGCCTGATTGCTTGTTTAAGTTTCCTAGGGGAAACTATAAAAAAAAAATATGAAAATTCAAATCGCGCTCCGTTCCCCAAAATTAAAAATCATGGCGATCGTCACGTGCAAAAACGCCCATAATATTAAAATATATAAATATTTATCCCATACAGACAACTTAAAAAAGTCAGAATGGCTGACTCGCTGATTTTTGGTTGCTTTAGCTCCCACAAAAAAATTGAATAAGAAAAAGGAACACCCCAAAATGGTATTAGTAATAAGGATAGAGCACCCGCAAAAAAAGGATGAGCGCTCACACATAAAAATAAAAAGTTATGGGGGTAAGAATATGGTGATGCAATAAAAAAAAAAAAAAAAAAAAAAAACACACAAGAAAAACTATAAACGTGGGGTATTATTGTGATCGTTCCAGAGAATGAACGATCAGTTTTACCGCATAGGAAATGCTGGAATAACAAAACCCATAAGACTGTGCAGAATTGTGTTTATTTTATAATTCCACCCCATTTGGATTTTTTCCCATTACTTTGTATGCAACCATAAATGGTGCCATTAGACAGTACAATCTGTCCCGCAAAAAACAAGCCCTGATACAGCTATGTGAATGGAAAAGTAATGGCTTTGGGAAGGCTGCGAGTAAGAAATAAAAGAGAAAAAAAAAATGCAGGTGTGTGGAAATTGTATCGCCCGACGCCCGGGACATGCAGTTCCGGGCGCCGGGCAGGTAGTTTGTTTGGTAGCTTAGCCCTGCTTCGGGCAAGTAGCAAGGCTGACCGCGGCTGCCTTAGGGCGCAGAGACGCCGGACCAAGGGAGGAAAAATTTTAATAAAATCACTTGTGCGCCTCTGGCTGGTCGCGGCTGTTCTCCTCTGTATGATCATAATATTTTGGGCTCCCAACAAGTTGTTTGAGGACCTGGGAACACTCGTGTCAGGCCAGGGATTTCCTGCTTAGCCAATCACAGGCCTGACACATGACACAGCTGCGGCCACTGATTGGCCGAGTTTTCCCAGGTCCTCAAACAACTTGTCGGGAGCCCAAGATACCAGGATTATACAGAGGAGAAGGGGAGTTGCTGCAGACGGGACCAGGTGAGAATAATGGTTTTTACACATTAATAGGAGGGGAGGGGGGGATGTGATATCTGGGGGGAGAGAAATGTCACATCTTTCCCCCCTCCATGTCACAGTTCTATTATTAAATTATTTTTTGTATCAGGACAAGTAGATCGAGGCCCCGCTTTAGTCCTTCGACAAGTAGTTTTAAAAAAATAAAAATCCACACCCCTGAAATGGAAAATTCCCTGGACATTAAGGGGCTAAATCCCTGCTTTTATAACTCGACATGAACATACCATCATCATTCCAGTTACCTTGGTTTGGCTGTATGTTCATACTTGGCCTGGGACCGTAGTTGCCCATTGACTGGCCTTGATTCATACCCATCTGATTTTGGACTGGCATAGTTTGTGAAGATGGCACAGAGTGATTATAGCCTCCCATGGAACCGTGATTAGTAGAAGGCATAGGCATTGAGCTACTTGCCATGTTAGGCCCTGGTCCTTGCATAGGCATATGGTTTGGTCCTTAAAAAAAAAAAAAAAAAATTACAGGATTATTAATAAAAACTTGTCAGCAAGATGTAGAATTAGCATAGAAATTGAGACATTTCATATTTTGAAGGGGTTATCCAACTTAATTGAAAAAAAAAAAAATGTATAAGATCAGATACCTACCACTTAATCCCCAGGCCTTTTCCAGCACTGCTGATCAGGTCCTTACCTCCAGTAATGACGCAGCTGTTTATGCCACATGCCGGCTGTACCCAACCAATTACTGGCAGTCTGGTGTCATACACTGCTACTGATTGGCTGCGTTACATACTTGAAGAAGAAATCCCACATTTATTCTCTGACCTGTTAGAAAGGTACATGTTGTAATCTGTAGTAAATGTTATCTTCTCATCAGTGACTGTATTTGTGAGTTATAACCTCCCTTCTGATCCTGTATCATGTGACCAACTGTCTGATCTCCAACTGACTCAGGACAGGATTTACCTCTCTAGTCATTCCTATGAGACTGACATTGAGGCTCCCATAGGAATACATAGAGAAACTGACTTCCAGTATACACAAGATGCTGTGTCATTTGGAAAGTCTGATTGCTGGTCAGATGGCACAGCTGAGAAGCAGAAGGGAGGGGATAAATCACAAATACAGACACCGGTGAGAAGATCACATTCACCACAGAATACATCATGTACCTTTCTAACAGGTCAGAGAATAAAATTCTCTATAATTAAGAACCGATTGGTTCTGTCCCCTTAGATATCTTCTATATTCTTTGCAATGTAGCGAGTTAGGGATAGTTAGACATACACAACGCCCCTTGTGCCGAGAAGGCCACATTCCTGAGTGATTAGCTCAGAGACATGCGTGTTGCACAATGGACATCCTTGTGAGGAGGGGCTGAGTGGTATAAACCTGGTGGACACATACAATTAAATGGAACTCCATTGAGGAACACCGTCCAGGTACGATGTTGTGATTGAATCATTATCCCATCTCTTGTATCACCACGGGGTATCGGCCATGTGCTACAACATGGTGACCGGAGCCATTATTGTATTGTGCAGGCCAGGTGATTTTTATTATGCATGTGATTTTTCTGTTTTACCTTATATTTAAAATCACACTTAGTAAATTTGTATATCGCTTTGCCTGTTAAGCCTATTTATTCTCAAATCGTTGAATTCACGTTAAAAACAGAAACTGCTGCAGCCTATAAAACACATACCAGAGGTAAAAAAGTGCTGAAAATGGCAGGGAAATAAGTGGTGAGTATATGATCTTTTATTATATTATCACATTTAGAGGCTCTGGGGAGATTTCGAAATAACCCCCTTAAGGGCCATCATTTTGTCACACATTATTCCATCGCCATCTGTAACATATAAACTGTGTATATATTCTATATTCTAACACCTGGGCTTCTACAGACGCACATCACATCTCTTTATTTATTACAAACACCCAATTGCCACCTGGCAATGAAAGGGTGACAGAAGCCATATAGCCGCCCTACCTTTGCTCTCGTTAAGGAATTTGTATTTGTGGCGCCAATGGGCAATCTCTCGACAAGAAGCTTTGGAGCGCCGGCTGTACCGAGTGGCTTCACACAGACTAAATTTAGACAGTTCTGCTCATCACGGCAATGCTGTGTGTCAGCCACGTCAAAGCCCGAGGGCAGGAAGATAAGCAGTGAATACAGGTCACGTAGCTCTGCAAGAGAGCGCGCACTCCGGGGGACTCCAGGCAGCTTTGTCATCAACTATCCAGTGTCCCCCGAGCCTCCCCGGCCATGGGTTGCTAAGCAACATTGGTGTTAATACCGTAGAGAAGGGATGCTTACCAGGCATCTGGCCGTTCATCTGGTTTTGCATGTGGGGTGTAGTCGGACCCCCTCCTACCATTCCGTCTGAAGGCATGTTGAGCGAGCGGGGCGGCTGTGGTGGGCCACTTGGATTCATCCCTGCAGGACCCATAGGCATATTCTGTGTGGGGAGCTAAAGCAGATTTAAAAGAGCTTTAAAGGTACGGTATTAAAAAAAAAAACTATATATTAAAATCTCCTGCACCAGAAATGTGGTCACGATCTTACTCCAGTACAGGACTGGTTTAAAGAAACCAGGGTCACATCTCTAGACAATATGTGCTGAATTGTCATATGAGCTAAATTTATCAAACGTTGCCTTTTTATATTACACCAATGCAGACTTTAGCAACACAGACTTTATATATGTTCTCCTCGTGACACCTAGACCCCACACATGCCCCGGCAAGTTTACTACATACAGCCGTTTAGTCGAAAAAGCAACTGTTGAAAACCTGTACTAGTCTCCTTCCTGAGGGGAGGACTAAGTTTGACCTCACATAAAGGCAAAAACGTAGTAACTACAACCAGGGACATCATTGGAGGCATTTTTTTTTATCGTTGCATTCTACTCATTTTGCCCTGAAAAGGATTTTTTTCAACTAAATTTTAAAAGGGTTTATCTGCAAATTAATACTGATAACTAGAGATGAGCGAACTTTAAAAAAAAGTCCGGTGTTCGGGTTGTGTTAAGTCACGCATCCCGTTATGGATTCCACTATAGCGGCATATGGAATCCATAAGGGGCGGCTGCCACCAACCCGAACTGTTGAACAGCTGAAGGACCTGGGGTGACGTCACTGTCATGTGATCAGTGCAGGGGGCGTGGCTCAGCACTGGATTTGATCCCGTGCTGAGCCACGCCCCCTGCACTGATCACATGACAGTGACGTCACCCCAGGTCCTTCAGCTGTTCAACAGTTCGGGTTTGTGGCAGCCGCCCCTTATGGATTCCATATGCTGCTATAGTGGAATCCATAACGGGATGCGCGACTTACCACAACCCGAATGCCGAACTTTTTTTTAAAGTTCGCTCATCTCTACTGATAACCAATCCTCAGGATAGGCCATCAATATCAAATTGATGGGGGTCCAACACCCACCGATCAGCTATTGGAACAGGCACGGCGTTCCGTGAGCCTCTCCCCAGGCCATGTGACATTACCATACGACGTACAGTGCTGTGCTTGGCAAGCGCCCTGGAAACCACTGCACTCACTAGAGCTCTGTTTGGTGCGGGTGTCGGGACTTGGACCCCAGCCAATGTGATATTGATGACCTATGCACATATTTTTTCCTGGATAACCCATTCAAAGATTTTCAGCAGATTTCCTAAACAACTTTTACTTTATTTGCAGACTGTTGCTTTGCAGTGAATCTGTTAGAGCAGGGATGGGCAAACTGCAGCTCTCCAGCTGTTGCAAAACTACAACTCCCAGCATGCAAAGACTGCTTACAGCCATCAGCCTACAGCAGGGCATGGTGGGAATTGTAGTTTTACAACAGTTGGAGAGCCGCAGTTTGCCCATCCATGTGTTGGAGTGCTGATCTGACGGCTGGACATCTGTAACAGCTCTTAACTCAAGCTACTTTCACACTCGCGTTTTGGCTTTCTGTTTGTGAGATCCGTTCAGGGCTCTCAGAAGCGGTCCAAAACAGATCAGTTTTGCCATAATGCATTCTGAATGGAAAAGGATCCGCTCAGAATGGATCACTTGCCTCCGTTCAGTCACCATTCCGCTCTGGAGGCGGACACCAAAACGCCGCCTGCAGCGTTTTGCTGTCCGCCTGATGAAGCGGAGCAAAACAGATTTATTCTGGCACATAATGTAAGTCAATGGGGACGGATCCGTTTTCTATCACACAATCTGGCACAATAGAAAATGGATCCATCCTCCATTGACTTTCAATGGTATTCAAGATGGATCCATCATGGCTATAGAAGACATAATACAATTAAATCCGTTCATGACGGATGCATTATTGTAACGGAAGGGTTTTTGCAGATTCATGAAGGATGCGCAAAAAACGCTAGTGTGAAAATAATCTCAGAGCTAATTTATAAGCAGTTTCAAAATGTAAATAAAAGGGGTTCTCCAAGAGTATAAAATGTCCCCTCATGTGCCGGGCACCCCGCATGGAATATACCGTGGTCCCCGCACCACTGCTGCTGCTTCTCCCTGCACACAGATGAAAATATCCGCGTCACAGGAAATGCTAGGGAGGATCGTCCCCCGCCTGCCAGTGGCTGCTCCTCCCCCAGATGGTTTCATCTGTGTGCAGGGAGAAGCAGCAGCGGTGGTGCGGGGTCCGGGGTAAGAACATCAACTGAAACATTACGCCTTCACTACAAGGCCAAGCACAGTCTTGCTGGTAACTATATCCTGCCTTTCCCTGGCCAGACATTCACCGACAGGATTTACACCTGCCACCTTAGGAAAGACAATGACAACTGGGTAAAGAAAGGCTAAGTGACTATACATTTGTTAGGATTCATTTTGTAAAGGCCCCCTAACTTCTAGTGCAGGCTGGAGCATAGTGGAGTGGAGGAACTAGAGCTGGGGGGGGGGTTATCTTGAGAGTAGGGCTGCAGCTAACTATTGCTAAAATAATAGAGTATTCTACCGATTAATCGAGTACTCTGATAAGAAAAAAATTAATTAATAGACTGTTTCCCTTTATAAAAACTCATCAGACCCCCTGCCATCAGTCCCCAACACCCTTCGTTCCCCCCGGCACCATAGTCTCTCCCCCACCCTGGCGCCATCATCTCTCCCCCCCCGGCGCCATCGTCTCTGCTCCCCTTGTGCCATCTCTCCCCTAAGGGCAGGCCACACTTCAGTTAAACCACAGACACACGGTCCGTGAAAGCCCAGCCTGCCCTTCTTGTGACACCCGAAGTGCACTGCGTCATTGGTCACTATGCCGCTCTGCACTCCGGGCGCCAGGCCTTAGTCGCGCCCCCACCCCCTCGGTGTGACCAACTTACGTTTCCAGCAGGGGCGCCGCGGACACTCCATCGTTCCACGCTACTATGGGACTGTCGTCACACAGCGTGTCAGGTCACGGCATGTGTACGTCAGGAGGTCAGTGCAGCGCGGGACCATGGACGTGCTGTGGACCATTACGGGCCAGCAGGAGGCTACGGAGCTGGAGTAATAGCAAGCGCTTCACTCCCTCTCCGTTGTCAAGTGATAAAAACTACAAAAAATTTGCAGATGATTTTTTTTGTGTCTAATTACTTGATTTAATCGAGTACTCGTTGCAGTCCTATTTAAGATGCAAAATCTGCACATGGGTTTTGAAACTGAACACCTCCATAGTGCGAAAATCATCATTTTAGTACTTCTGGTACTTTCCCCATTATTAATTCACCGTCTAGTCACAAACAAGGAATCTAAGGCTAACTTCACACTAGTGTTCAGAGATCCAGCATTGAGGCAAATATGCTGAGCAGCAGTTTCTGTCCGATTCTTAGCATATTAGCCGGTTTGCGGCCATATCTTCGCCAGTCCCCATTATAGTTCATGGTGCTGACGGGCATTTAGGCAGTGTCCGGCAATGACGGATCCAGAGCTCCAGAAGGCTGTTCCCTGTCAGATCTCTGAACGCTAGTGTGAAACTAGCCTAACAAGTTGCTGAACAGTTTTCTCCCATAGAACTCCAAACAAATGATTTTCCTCATACCGGTCTACAGAGGAAGTGACATTACAACAACAAAGACTACAAAAATGCTAGTCAAGTCATCTATTTTTGGACGCTTTTTTTTTTTTGCCCCTCCCAAAAAAAAGTCAGGATCAAAACTGTGTGAAGAAGCCCTAAATGTTATTTTCTTCCTTTCATCTTAGAACAGCTTTACTTGTTTTGTATGTAATTGTCTCCTTTTACTTTTTCAAGCATCGCATCTTTTCTATTAAAGCCTACACCTTTAGGCTACATGCACACGACCGTTGCCTGCCTCCGCTCCTTCCTTGAAATTTTGCGTCCGTCAAAAAAAACGGATGACGGACCGTTTTTTTTGACGGATCCGATTTTTATGGCAGTTCCATTGTAAAAATGCCTATCCTTGTCCGCAAACGTGAAAAAAATAGGACATGCACTATTTTTTTGACGAAATGAAAACATGGATCACGGATGCGGAACAAAAACGGTTGACCATCCGCATATTTTGACGGACGCATTGAAATGAATGGGGAAGCATCCTATCCGTGAAAAAAAATGGAATGGACACAGAAAAAAACAACGGTCGTGTGCATGGGGCCTTAAGTTTGGCCCTTGTATGTTCTGAAAGAAAGGCTATGGATTCTAAGTGTTTAAACCAGGCATGATCAACCTGCGGCCCTCCAGCTGTTGCAAAACTACAACTCCCAGCATGCCCGAACAGCCTACAGCTATCAGCCTACAGCGGGGCATTGTGGGAGTTGTAGTTTTACAACAGCTGGAGGGCCGCAGGTTGAGCTTGCCTGGTTTAAACCTTTTAACTACTGGAGAGCGGGCATTGGGTTATTTATCGGGCCCCCAGATGGTGGCAGTGTGTATCTGGGATGTGTGGACTGTGAATTATGCTCAATTTGAAGCCTTAGTGGAAAGCAAGTGCAAGATTGAGCGAGCAGAGGTGGTTTCATGTCATGTGGTGTGACCGCGAGTATATGATAAACTAACCTTTCGTCTATCAAGTCTCTAAGTTAATTGACATTAACAAGGTAAAACAAAAGGTGCCAAGCTGAAAAATTCCTTGGGGTATGTCCAAAAGCATGGCAAAAATCTGGAGAACAAAAGACAAGCTCTAGGTCTATTCGCACGTCCGCAATTGTTTTGCGGATCCGCAAAACACAGACACCGACCATGTGCATTCCGCAGACCGCACATGGCTGGTACTTTAATAGAAATGCCTTTTCTTGTCAGTGGACAAGAATAGGACATGTTCTATTTTTTTTTTGCGGAACGGAAGTGCGGATCTTTTGCAGCCCCATTGAAAATTCATGGTTCCGGATCCGTTCCACAACGTTGCGGAACGGATCTGGACCCATTTCGCGGATGTATGAATGGACCCTAACACTACGTAATGGTCAGGGCTCCAACCCCCACTATCAATGAATGATGCCGAAAACTTTTCCATGAAGCGTTAGACTAGCGCAGTGAAAGTAGTAGTACAGATTAGGGGATCCAAAGAATATTCTATACTTACTGCTGGTAATAAAGGTTGCATATTCTGATTGGAGTCTGCTATGGTGGCCAAGTAAACCAGATTTGTGTGCAACATTTGCTGATACCTGAAAAAGCAAAGAATGCTTAGATAAATCACATATTATATAATGCGAATTAAAAAAAACAAAAAGAGAAAAAAAAAAAAAAAACAAAAAAAAAAACACACACACACACACACACACACACACACACACACACCCTCCCAACTCATGAACGACAAACAAGACAGAAAAGAAATAAAGAAATACACATCCTGCATTTTGTCCATATAATCCAGAAGCATTGAAATGGAAGGAGTTAAAAGCTATGTACACCTTTGGGGGCCATTTATTATTATTATTGCATTGTACTCCTTTTGAGCTAAAAATATTTTTTCAATTGGTCTTTATAAAAATATGGAGCCTTTTTTTGTACAGAGCTGAGATGCTCGAGTAGCAGCCTGTGGATTTTCTCTCAGTTGGGGAGCAGACGGCTCCTTATCTCTGACCCTATAAACACTCATTATAGCTCAGACCTCATCTTACTGATAAGTATGTGGCTTAAATAAGTGTTTATGACCTCTTAGAAAATTAGAGATAAGGGTTATTAGATGACCGGCACAAAGTGAAAGTGAAAGTACCAGTCACACAGTTAGAAAAACTGTTCACCGTTTGTGACAGATTGGCTCAATATTTTTAATAAAGGCCAAATGAAAGTATGATTTAACCAAAAATGAGTAAAATGCAATCCTAAACATAAATCGTCTCTGAAGGCGAGCATAGCCTTTAAAAAGGACCCATCACCTCTCCTGATATGTCTGTTTTAGTAACTATTTGCATTTCTTATACAATAAAAATTCTGTAGTATCTATTCTTATGGCTCCATATTGTACCATGCCTTTATTCCTGCTAGAAGTTATGAATGAATTACTAGCAGTTTGCAGTGAATGTCCAGCTGGGTGTTACCAGTTGGGGGTGTGTCCCTGACAGTCTGACTCTGGCAGAACTGATTGGATAATCTCAGACCGTGCAGGACATATCCCCAACTGGTAACAGCCAGCTGGAACTTCTTTCATAACTTCTGGCAGGAATACTAAAAGAAAGGCACAAGTTACAGTAAGGAGGATAGATGCTCCAGGATTTTTTATTACACAAGGAATGCAAGTACTTGCTAAACTAAGTCCGGAGAGGTTACTTCTTTAAAGATGACCCGTCTGCTCTCCTGACATGTCTGTTTTAGTAAATATTGCCACTAAAGGGCAATACAAAAGCAACTTTTCTTATACCTGTACATTGTGTTATTCCTCTGTTACTCCTCCTGGAAGTGAGTGAATAAACTGACAACTAGGTGTTACAATTCCCCTGTCAGTGGAGTGTGTCCCTAGGCAGTCCAACACTGGGCAATCAGTGCCCGACTGTATAAGGAGACCTATTGACAAGGGGAATGGTAAGACATTGGTAATAAAACATCCTCTGCTACTTACTGTGAACATTCAGAGGTCTTTCCTTTGTTTTGATAATCCATAATACACTGAATTAGATGATTATTCTCGTCCAGCATCTGTGGAAAGAAAACAGAAAAATAAAAAAACTGTAAGATAACCACAAGGGTGGGAAAACGCATTTAAAAGGGGTTTTCAGCCCTTTTTTTTTATATTGGACATCTATATCAGATTGGTGGAGCCACACTGCCATCACTCCCGCAGATCAGCTGTTTGAAGAGAAAGCAGTGCTCATACAAGCTCTGTGTTCTCCTCACTGTTTCCCTGCCCGCCAGTGACATTGCAGCAGCGAGCGGTGTAATTGCAGCTCCGCCGTCCAATACACTGCAAGTGAAAAGGAAAAAGCCGTACCACTGAAGTGAAGGGGGCGGCGGAGCTACAATGACACTGCTCGCTGCTGCAATGTCACTGGCGAGAAGAGAAACAGTGAAGAGAAAGCAGCGCTTATACGAGCTCTGTGTTCTTCTAACAGCTGATCGGTGAGGGTGAGGCCCCCACAATCTGAGGATGGGTCATAAATATTACAAAAGCAGACAATCCCTTTAAGACTATGGACACCTTTGAAATGGAAAAATATGAGTAACTACACCGCTTTATGGCGTAAAAGTCATCAATAGCATTTTATGAAGAGGGGGTGTGGTGAGGGGAGGGGTGTAAATAATGAGCTTCTAGGAGCAACAGGGGCATTGCTGTTACTCCTAGAGGCTCCTCTCTCTGATTACATTTTCATAGCCTGGCCCTGTCAATTAAAGTGCAGAGGGCGTGGCAGTTGCAGAGAGGAAGAGAGCCTCCAAGTGTAAGGGCAACGCCCCCATTGCTCCAAGATGCTCATTTGCATATCATAAAACATCATTTTTCTCAGCAATGCGGACACATATGAACATGGGACCAACACAGATGTCTTCAGCTGCCAAGCGCACATGTAACAGGTCATCCAGTGTCATAGGGACAAACCTGCTGAGAGATGTCCTTTATTTAACCACCTCAGCCCCCCTAGCTTAAACCCCCTTAATGACCAGGCCACTTTTTACAATTCCGCACTACACTACTTTCACCGTTTATTGCTCCGTCATACAACTTACCACCCAAATGAATTTTACCTCCTTTTCTTCTCACTAATAGAGCTTTCATTTGGTGGTATTTCATTGCTGCTGACATTTTTACTTTTTCTGATATTAATAAAAAATTAACAATTTAAAAAAAAAAATGACATTTTTTGCTTTCTGTTGTAACATTTGTCAAATAACACTACATTTCTATATAAATTTTTCTCTAAACTTATTGTTCTACATGTCTTTGATTTAAAAAAAATGCAATAAGTGTATATTTATTGGTTTGGGTAAAAGTTATAGCGTTTACAAACTATGGTGCAAAAAAGTGAATTTCCGCACTTTTACTTTCTGAGCACCTGTCCTGTTTCCTGACGCACTACAATGCCCAGACAGTAGAAACAGCCCACAAATGACCCCATTACGTAAAGTAGACACCCTAAGGTATTCGCAGATGGGCATAGTGAGTTCGTGGAAGTTTTTATTTTTTGTCACAAGTTAGCGGAAATAGAATTTTTAATTTTTATTTTCAAACAATTTCATTTTCCGCTAACTCGTGACAAAAAATAAAAACTTCCATGAACTCACTATGCCCCTCAGTGAATACCTTGGGGTGTCTACTTTCCAAAATGGGGTCACATGTGAGGTGTTTGTACTGCCCTGGCATTTGAGGGTCACCGCAATCATTACACGTATGGCCAGCATTAGGAGTTTCTGCGATTCTCCTTATATTGAGCATACGGGTAATGAGATTTTTTTTTCCGTTCAGCCTCTGGGCTAAAAAAAAAAAAAATGAACGGCACAGATTACTTCATTCGCATCGATCAATGTGGATGAAAAAATCTCTGCCAAAAAATACGCAAAAATAAAAAATGAAAGAGGGGAAAGGACATAGGAGTGCTTGTAAAGCTGCGATCACTAAGGGACCCTTACGCCTCATTCACACGTCCGCAATTCAGTTCCGCAAAATTTTGCGGAACGGAATTGCGGATCCATTCAATTCTATGGGGACAGACTTTGTCCCGCTTGGATCTGGAATTGCGGATCCGCAAAAATATGGAACATGTCCTATTCTTGTCCGCAATTGCGGACAAGAAAAGGCATTTTCTCTATAGTTTTGGCAAAGTTCGGATCCGCAAAATGCGGAAAGCGCCTTGCCGGTGTCCGTGTTTTGCAGATCTGCAAAACACATACGGACGTCTGAATGGAGCCTTACAGGAGGTGTTCAATGGCAGGGGGGTGATCAGGGAGTTAATATTGGGTGATCAGGGGTTAATCAGTGACAGGGGGAGCGCGTAGTGTGGTGTTTGGTGCAACTTACATAGCTGCCTGCTCCTCTGGTGGTCCCAAGCAAAAGGGAGCACCAGAGGAGCAGGCAGCAAGCCACCAAGTTTAATATTACATTTTTATGTAAATATTTTTTTTTTTTTACATTTTGATTATTTCCTTTTTAAATGTACAGCCTGCCAGCAAACGATCAGCACTGGCAGGCTGTACAATAACTTCTTCCCCGCCTCCTGCAGTGAACGCGCGCATCCGCGCGCTCGTTCACTGCAAATCTCGCGTCTCGCGAGATGACACACCGGCACGTCAAGGAGGAACATCCCGGCCGCCCGTAGGACGCATCCCTGCGTTAGGCGGTCAGGAGGTGGTTAAAGGGGTTGGCTCACTTCAGCAAATTGCACTTATGTAGAGAAAGTGAATACGAGGCACTTACTAATGTATTGTGATTGTCCATATGGCCTCCTTTGCTGGCTAGAATCACATTATACAATTCTTGTTTCCATGGTTACAACCACCCTGCAATCCATCAGTGGTGGCCGTGCTTGCACACTATAGGAAAAAGCACCAGCCTATGTGCACCCCTATGATCCTGGCCACCAGAGGCTGGCGCCTTTTCCTACAGTGTGCATGCACGGCCACCGATGCTGGATTACAGGGTGGTCGTAACCCCCAGTTTATAATACGATGGAAATATGAATGAAGCCAGCAATATGGAGAATCAGAATACATTAGTAAGTGCCTTGTATTGGATTTCTCTACATGATGAATAACTTGCTGAAGTGACACTAGACTCCGAAGTCTGCCTGTGGCCATCACCGCTCTCTCATTCACTGAATGTGTATCCTCTCCAAACAGGCATATGTATGGGAGGGAATGGACAGCGTATGGCCAGCACAATGCCTATCCCCAGTGCATAGGCTCAGGCTGATGAAATACCCCTTTAAATTCCTCAAATACAGCACTGAAAAAAACACACACATTCCCTCATTGGTCTGAACAGGACATCTAAATAAAAAGAGCAAGCGAGCAGCTGCGGAGAACACCCAGTGATGCTGAGGGTCAGAACCTCACAATACAGAGTCCTTTTCAGAGGGATGCCAGGCGATCAGGTCTGGTTAGGGGAGATCTTACAGCCCACTAGTTTAACCCTTTATAAGCACCTTATCCCATAAGTAACACCCGCTCATAGACTAATGGCTCTGCCCCTATGGAGAGAGGGAATTCCCTTACAATGGGACGGGGGGCTGTTCTCACAGGAAGCAATGCTATCGCCCCTGCGAGCAGCCTGTCCCTTTTGTGTTACCTTTTGGATGGCGGCGGGAGTAATCTCGCCCTTCCCCCGCTGCCTGGGAGCTGCAAAGGCCACCGACATGTCGCTGGAGGGCTCAGACACCGCACAGACTGTGAGAGGAACAAGGAAGTACCGAGACCGGAAACCGGAGTGAAAGTACAACGGCTGGATCAGAACCCCCTCACCGCGCGTAGACACTACCACGCTCCTGGACTAAACCAACAGGCGATGACGTCAGAGGGGGGATGGGAAACACTGCCAGAGCTAACCTGTAAACAGAAACCGTATACACGCGTTTTCAATCCGGCATAATGTGTTTTATGGTATGTAAATATCCCGTGTTTGTACATCACGTTCACAATGAACTCGGCCAAGTACCAAATACTATTGACACTGCAAAGAACCCCCCCCCATAACGAGCAGTGAGACGCTCCCATCTGCTGAGATCCCACAATGCTCTGGGCAGCGAACAACGCTGAAAGACTTGGTATGTCCCAGCAGAGGGGCGTGTAAATATGGAAACCAACTAGGTGGCTCCTAAAACGACATTATAGGTGGAAATTCGTTGAATGATTGGCTTCTTAGTACACGCGGAGAATAGAATAGGAATGCACCGATTGGCTTAGAAGACGACTGGCCTGCAGTAGGGGTATTACTGAGCGCCCCCTCAAATAGTGTTGATATAGACTAGCTCAGGCCTAGGGGGAACAAGTCAAATCTTTCATTGAACTAATGTGATTGTCTTCGTGTGAGACTCACGGAAAATGGCGGTCACTACGTGCTAATGTACATCGCATCAGGCTTGTAATGGTAATGGATACATACTATACTCCCTAAGGACCTCCTGACGTCACAATATCACGTGGCATCCGTAGGTCACGTGGGTCGGCAGCAGGCACTCTCTGCTATCACAGGCACTGGCCGACTGTTTGCAGACTGCAGAGTAGGAAGGTCAGGGATGGCTGATCCGCAGCGTCTGTAGCACTGGGAGGGGAGTGAGCCTGACAGGGCATGAGAGGTGAATGGGACTGCTGGGGAGGGGCTGAGAATTGTTTGCAGCGGGGGATTCTGTGTCGTTATATACCGGGGGGGAGGGGCTGATGTGTGAGATAATATACTGGGGGAGGGGGCTGCTGTGTGAGATAATATACTGGGGGGGGGGGCTGCTGTGTGAGATAATATACCGGGGGGAGGGGCTGCTGTGTCAGATTATATACTGGAGGGGCTGCTGGGTGAGATTTTATATTTGGGGGGAGGGGCTGCTGGGTGAGATTATATACTGGGGGGAGGGGCTGCTGGGTGAGATTTTATACTGGGGGGAGGGGCTGCTGGGTGAGATTATATACTGGGGGGAGGGGCTGCTGGGTGAGATTATATACTGGGGGGAGGGGCTGCTGGGTGAGATTATATACTGGGGGGAGGGGCTGCTGGGTGAGATTATATACTGGGGGGAGGGGCTGCTATGTGAATGTCCCCTTACACCCATAATAAACTAACTACACAGATTGGATTCACAGAAATCCAGCATTTTTAAAATATGCAAATGAGTCTTGCCATACAGTCCCACACACAACTCTCCCCCCCCCCACCTCAATTCCCCAAGACACCCCCCTCCATGCAATCTCACACGACAGCACCCCCTCCATACAATCTCACACAGCAGCTGGGGGGGAGGGGAAGGGGGCTACTGAGTGGGATTGTATGCCAAGGGGGGAGCGGACTGCTGTGTGATATTGTCTGGAGGGGAGTGCTGTCGTGTGAGATTTCATGGAGGTGGGCGGGTGTCATGTGGAATTAAATTGAGATGGGGGGGGGGGAGTTGTGTGTGGGATTGTATGGTGAGACTCATTTGCATATTTAGAAAATGCTGGATTTCTGTACATCCAATCTGTGTAGTTAGTTTATTATGGGTGTAAGGGACATTGACTCAGCGCCCCCCCCCCCAATATGTAATCTCACACAGCAGCCCCTCCCCCAAGTATATAATCTCACACAGCAGCCCCTCCCCCAAGTATATAATCTCACACAGTAGCCCCTCCCCCCAGTATATAATCTCAAACAGCAGCCCCCCCCAGTATACAATCTTACACAGCAGCCCCCCCAGTATATAATCTCACACAGCAGCCCCCCATTATCTAATCTCACACATCAGCCCCCTCCAGTATATAATCCCACACAGCAGCCCCCCCAGTATATAATCTCACACATCAGCCCCCTCCAGTATATTATTTTACACAGCAGCCCCCAGTATATAATCTCACACAGCAGCCCCTCCCCAGCATACAATCTCGCACAGAATCGCCCGCTGCATATAATTCTCAGCCCTCTCCCCCAGTATATTATCTCACACAGCAGCCCCCAGCATACAATCTCACACAGCAGCCCCCTCTATACAATCTCACACAGCAGCCCCCCTCCGTACAATCTCACACAGCAGTAGCCCCCTCCATACAATCTCACACAGCAGCAGCCCCCTCTGTACAATCTGACACAACAGCAGCCCCCCCTCCTCCGTACAATTTCACACAGCAGCACCCCTCTTCCGTACAATCTCACACAGCAGCCCCCTCCATAGAATCTCACACAGCAGCAGCCACCCCCTCCGTAGAATCTCACACAGCAGCAGCTCCTCCTCAGTACAATCTCGCACAGCAGCAGCCCCCCCCCTCCATACAATCTCACACAGCAGCCCCCTTCCTCCGCATACAATCCCACACAGTAGCCCCCCCACATACAAACTCATACAGCAGCCCCCCCTCCATACAATCTCACACAGCAGCAGCCCCTCCATACAATCTCACACAGCAGCAGCCCCCCTCCATACAATCTCACACAGCAGCAGCCCCTCCATACAATGTCACACAGCAGCAGCCCCCCCTCCATACAATGTCACACAGCAGCAGCCCCTCCATACAATCTCACACAGCAGCAGCCCCCCTCCATACAATCTCACACCGCATATACTGGGAGGGGCGCTGTGTGAGATTATTTACTGGGGGGGCTGCTGTGTGAGATTCTATACTGGGGGGCTGCTGTGTGAGATTATATGCTGGGAGGGCTGTTGTGTGAGATTATATACTGGGGGGAGGGGCTGCTATGTGAGGTTATATACTGGGGGGGGGGGGGCAGGGGCTGTGTGGGATTCTATGAAAGGTGGGGGTCTGCTGTGTAAGATTGCATGCTGGGGGGAGGGGCTGCTGTGAGATTAAATACTGGGGGGGGGTCTGTGTGAATGTCCCCTTACACCCATAGTAAACTACACAGATTGGATGCACAGAAATCCAGCATTTTTTAAATATACAAATGAGTCTCACCATACAATCCCACACAACTCCCCCCATCTCAACTTAATTCAACAAGACCCCCCTCCACACAATCTCACACAGCAGCCCCCCTCTCCATACAATCCCACACAGCACCCCCTCAGCATACAATCTCACACAACAGCCCTTACCTCCATACAATCCCATGCAGCAGCCCCCCACCCTCAGCATACAATCTCTCCCCTGTCTGATATCTCCTACTGTACATGTAGAGGTGAAATCTGCCGGTTTTCTTGTCTTCAATAAAAACTAATAGTTTTAGCCAATTTTTTAAAATGAACTTGGTTTTTTTCACTCTCCGCTGGCGTTCTTCTGTTTGCTCAGAGCTTGTAGCTGTGGATAGAGATCGGCATAGACTTCTACAATGACCCCACAGACCTCCACACTAAACCACCTGCTGACCAGCGTTTACTGCTACAAGGGGCCTCCCTGCATTGTACAGTGATTTAACCCTTTCCCAGCCGCGCAACATAAATACACGTCTGCAGTTTGGTATTCAGAGATGGCGCTTGCTCGTGAGCACCATATGCCTGGTGTTTTTTAAACGACAGGCACTCAGTACTAATATATGCAATTGACAATAACATCAATTGCACACATTTAACCCCTCAGATGCTGTGGCCAAATGTGACCATGCCATCTAGAAGCTGAAAAGCCATGAGTACGTGTTCCCCGCCATGAGCATTGGCTCCCGCTAGCGAGGATCAGGGGAGCCGGATTGTGTGGGCAGCAACCTCAACGATTATACTCACCTGGTCCCTGCTGCTGAATTCGGCCTGTGTGGCTTCCGGAATGGCACTTCTGCATCAGCATCAACGTGTGTCATCACCAATCACAGGCTTCGGAGGGGACCTCTTCCCCTTATGTTATGTGTGACGTCATACAGACTGAATCCAGCAGTGGGGACCAGGTGAGTATCATCGCCAGTGCGGGACTGTTTTGTTCTCGGATAACCCCTTTAATCATGTTTGGTTCCAGCATTGAATGCGTTTCCTCGTGGGATCAGCGATACCCAGAACGGTGCCATTCTGTGGAGAAGAAAAAAGAGACTAGACTATATCATATATGTGCTAATCTGCCAGCAAAGTGTTAAAAAGAAAATAAAAACCTACACAACTAACACGATATTTGGCTTTAGGGTGAAATTTATGGAAAATGTAAATGCTTCGGCTCCAGTGATGATATATCATAAAAGTTGGGCCTTTAAGTAGAAGCAGCAATGGCGATTTCCTCATCTCAATTTATTAAAACAAAAGCTGACACCAGTGGTGAGTATACTGCCACAAAATGTCAGTGTCTCCAGAACTTGAAGCATCAATTACAGCTTGACAACAATGTCTTCTGCTGTTCACAAGTCGACTTATTGTCTGCTGAGGCATGGCATCCCACTCTTCTTGAACGGCAACCTGCAGGACATTGAGGTTCTGGGGTAGAAGCCTCTTCATGGTCCCCCAGTCTCCAGCAGTCATTCCCTAATGATGGACCTCAAGGAGCTGGCGCATTGTCCTCCATGAACATGACATTAGGCCTGTGTTGTTCCTGCAGAGGCACAATGACTGGATTAATGATGTTCTTCAAGTAGTATGGGCCATTCACAAAGTGTAGGGAGGTTCTTTATTGACTAGACATCTGCCCACACTGTAACACCACCACCAAAGGGTCGTCTGGTGACAACAGTGGCTGATGCATAGCGCTGTCCTTGACGTCTCCAACATCTTTGGCGGCAATCATTTCTGCTCAGCGTGAATCAACTTTCATCAGTGAACAGTGCTGAGGTCCACTGGTCCCTCATCCAGCGTAGATGCTCCCTGTCCCATGCAAGACGATGACTCCTGTGCCTGGTGATGTGGTTAGGTACCCTTGCAGGTTGTCTAGCCCGCAGACCGCGCTGATGTAAATGGTTTCCAATGGTCTGATGTGACACTTGGGTGCCTCCTACCTCCCTTGTGCCTGGAGTTGTGTGGCATTCATCATCCGGTTCCGCAGGGCAGCACTCACAATAAAGTGGTCATGAGTATGGGATGTGGCCAAAGGACTTCCACTTCTCTGCCTTTCTGTGGCTCTTCCAGTCTCTCTGTATCTCTGATACAACCTGCTAATGACTCTCTGTGACACTGTAAGCTCAGTGGCCACTTCCATCTGAGAACATCCTGCTTAAAGCCTCGCAATGGCGAGGTACTGCTGATGAATTGTTAGCTGTCATCTTGGTCTCATGATGGTAAAATGTGAACAGCATAATGAGGAGGACTGTTTAAATACTAATTCTTATTGAACCAGGAAATTTATTGCGTGATTCATGGATCAAACACCTGTTATGAATTTTGCCGTTAAGCTCCTTGTTAGAGAACAGCAAGTTGTGCAAGAAGTCCTGAAAACACTGAAAAGTTGGACATGTGCATTTAAAGGTTTACCCTGGGTTCACACCTGAGCGTTTCTGAGACGCGTTTTTGTCGCGCGTATTACAGCGCGTTTTTGCAAATAGGAAACGCGCGTCATACGCGCGTTCGTGACTCTGGAGACCAATTGAAAAAGGCATATTTACACTTTAACGCGTGTTAAACGCGCGCTTTACGCGCGTTCCCATTGAAGTCTATGGGTGCAAACGCGTGACAAAACACCCCAAAGAAGCTCAAGAACTTCTTTGAGCATAGGGCGTTTTACAGCGTGTTCAAACTCAGGTGAGAACCATGCCCATAGGGAAACATGAGTTTTCTCCTGTTGAGCGTTTTACAGCGCGTTCGAACGCGCTGTAAAACGCGCAAGTGTGAACTGAGGGTTAGAGAAAGTCAGATTAAGTTCACCAGTAAAGGTTAAAGTGCATTTTAGGTTCATCCTGATATTTCACCCGCAAGCCAAGTGTGTGGTGTTGATAGTGTGAGCAATTTAGTGTGTGAATACAAGCGAACATTTATTTAAACTGGATAGATTTAGTGATAGTGAAAATATAGTGGGTTTTTAGGGAGGGAGTCATTTACAGTCAAGCACACAATCTATCTGTGCAAAAGAAAACTGACAATTAAGTGACTGCGCATTCTTTATTTAGTGCAGTGCCAGCTAAAATAGTTTTTTCTTTTTTTATTGATTTGAACAAAACCTGCATTTTATACAGCAGACAATCCTCCCATGGCATTTTGGTGTGTATTTGAGAAAACTTACATTTCAATATTGCATTTTCTAAGGCAATTACATTTCTTGCATCACTCTGTGCAATCACCATTTATGTTTGTATTTAAAATAAAAACATACACTGGAATATTGCATGTAGTACAGGAAAATAATTTCTTGCATCACAGACTGCAATTTGGCGTGTAGTTAAAAACAGAGTCATATTTGACTAGGATATGTTTGGCAACAGAAAATGAAAGAGGACAGGATAATGGAGGAAAAACCACATCATCCACCAGTAATGTCAGTGGCGGCACTGTCAGACTCGGCACCAGCCTCCCAGTCAGTATTAACCAGTGGCTCCACTAACTGTTGGGCCACTGGTATTATGGATAAAGGAGATGAAAATGTGAAAAGGACGACTGAGCCATCAACATCATCTGACAACAGGATGATGTTACCTCTGACAGTGACCATCATTTTTTGACTCTTCCTACTATTCTGAAGAGTCAAAAATAAAGTGTTTTTAAAAAAAAAAATGGTTTTACATGTAGAAAAAAATAATCCCCAATTAATTAATTTAAAAAAATGTTAACGATATAAATAAATAAGAAAATTGGACACATTTGGTATTGCCACGTCCGTCTCTATAAATATATCACATGATCCACCCCGTCCGATAAACACCATAAAAAAAAAAAAACATTTTTCACATCTTATATCACAAAAAGTGCAACAACTAGTAATCAAAAACACCTATGTCCCACAAAATGAAACCAATAAAACCATCACCTCATCCTGCAAAAAATGAGCCCCTACATAAGAAAATAGCTCAAAAAATAAAAAATCTATAGCTCTCAGAACATGGAGACATTAAAATATCATTTTTTTTGTTTAAAAAATGCTATCATTGTGTTAAAGTGAAATAAATTTAAAAAAGTATACATATTAGGTATCGCCGCATTCGTAAAAAACAGATCTATAAAAATATCACATGACCTAACCCCTCACATGAACACTGTAATAAAAATAAAATAAAAACAGTGCCAAAAAAGCAATTTTTTGTCAACTAACATCACATAAAGTGCAAGATCAAGCGATCAAAATGGCAAATTCCCCCCAAAATAGCACCAATCAAACCGTCACCTCATCCCGCAAAAAATTTGATCCTAACTAAGACAATCGGTCAAAAAGTAAAAAAGCTATGGCTACCAGACTATGGAGACACTAAAACATAATTTTTTTTGTTTAAAAAATGCCATTATTGTGTTTATTACTTAAATAAAAATAAAAAAATTATACATATTTGGTATTCCCGTGTTTGTAACAACCTGCTCTATAAAAATATCATGACTTAACCCCTCACATAAACGCTGTAAAAATAAATAAAAACTGTGCTAAAACAACAAATTTTTTGGTCACCTTGCCCCATAAAGTGTAATAATGAATGATCAAAAGATCATATGTACCCAAAAATGGTACCAATAAAAACATTAACTCTTTCTGCAAAAAACGAGCCCCTGCACAAGACAATCGGCAGAAAAATTTTAAAAAATATGGCGTTCCGAAAATGGAGACACAAAAACATATTTTTTTTTCAAAAATGCTTTACTATGTAAAACTGAAATTTTTATATCATTTCGTCCGTAACAACCTGCTCTATGAAAAAAAAAGTACATGATCTACCCTGTCAGATGAATGTTTTAAAAAATAAAAACTGTACCAAAACAGCCATTTTTTGGTTACCTTGCCTCACAAAAAATGTAATATAGAGCAATCAAAAATCATATGCACCCCAAAATAGTACCAATAAAAATGGCACCTTATCCTCTAATTTCCAAAATGGGGTCAATTTTTGGGAGTTTCTACTGTCAGAGTGCATCAGGGGGGCTTCAAATGGGAAAAGGCATCTAAAAACCAGTCCAGCAAAATCTGCCTTCCAAAAACCATATGGCTATACTTTTCTTCTGTGCCCTGCCATCCGCCCTTGCAACAGTTTACGACCACATATGGGGTGTTTCTGTAAACCGCAGAATCAGGGTAATAAATATTGAGTTTTGTTTGGCTGTTAACCCTCGATGTTTTAAAGAAAAAAATGGATTAAAATGGAAAATCTGCCAAAATAGTGAAATTTAGAAATTTCATCTCCATTTTCCTTTAATTCTTGTGGAACGCCTAAAGGGTTAACAAAGTTTGTAAAATCAGTTTTGAGTAACTTGAGGGGTGTAGTTTCTACAATGGGGTCATTTATGGGGGTTTCCACTGTGTAAGCCTCACAAAGTGACTTCAGACCTGAACTGGTCCTTAAAAAGTGGGCTTTGGAAATTTTCTTAAAATTTTTAAGAATTTCATCTAAACTTCTAAGCCTTCTAACACAAAGATGATGCCAACATAAAGTAGACATATGGGGAATGTTAAGTAATAAATATTTTATGAGGTGTCACTTTCTATTTTTTAAAAATTGCTAATTTTTCAAAATTTTTGGGAAATTTGGGATTTTTCATAAATAAAGGTGAAATATATTGACTCAAATTTATGACTGTCATGAAGTACAATGTGTCACTAGAAAACAATCTCAGAACGGTTTGGATAAATCCTAACACAGTTCAGTAACCAGCCGGAGAAGGCTGCCACTAGTGTAAAACTAGCCTAAAGATGCAGAAATTATTCAATGAATTTATTCACTGAAGTCTTACGCGACTTCAGTGGATCCATCCGCCAGTCTTGATCTTCTTGTGCTGGCGTGAGATGCGCCTGATTTGTTGTGCACCAGAAACTGAAGTCTACATCAGCTACAGGCTGGCGTAGACTTCAGCGATAACTTCAGCTACTTTCTGGCAAAAGTTAAAGTAAAGGTGGCGGTGGCACAAAGCCACGCCCCCTTCTGCTAAGTAATGCCCCTTTTTCTCGGCAAGTGCCGAGAAGCTGAAAAAGTCACAGATTATGGTGTACAGATGCTGTGCGCCATAATGTGCAACTTTTTTCACGCCACAATTGTGGAGTAAAATCCTGATAAATGCCCCTTAATGGGTCTGCATCTGCACAATGGAGGGCACATGGCCAGTGTCTGTATATTGCGGACCGTCCGTTTACAGTCTGAAAGACGGGCACTGAACAATTACACTCGTGGGCATGAGCCCTAAACGAGTTGTCCACCCATTTTTTTTGTCAACTGGAACTGTGAAGGTAAACTTTGTTACCTGCTCCTCGATGCTTGCTTCGGGCTCAGTTCACCACTGGCTCCAGTCCTCGTACACTTCTCACACAGATGGGGCTCTCGTGGACCACCACCACTGTGGCCAGTCATTGGCTGAACTGGCACACCTGAGCTCCATCCACCACCCAGAGTACCTAACCTTTCTGTTTCTCATGTTCCTGATGGTTTATCAGACAAAAAAGAGCTTGCTATGGCCAAATCCTGTGCCATCATTTCATTGACGACCCTAAGGAGATTTTGGGAGGTCATCTGATTACCCCATTCCACTCATTTCAGGGGGCTCAGCAGGATACGGGGGCCCAGTCCTTGGATCCTGGAGGTCCCAGCAGTCAGACCCACACTGAACCAATAGTTATCCCCTATCCAAAGGATAGAGGGTAAAGTGAAATAAGGGCTCTTTCACACTTGCGTTCTGAGGATCCGGCGGGCACTTCCGTCCAGGGCCGGCGCGTCCTATACGCGGAATAGGCCGCCGTGTAGAGCGCCCCTTGGGAAGGGGCGCTGCTAGGAGCGCCGGCCCGCCTCATGCTGCAGCCGCCCGAGCACTCTGAATTGAGCCTCAGGCGGCTGCAGCACTGCCCGGGCTGGCGCGTCCATGAGGGCGCACCGCCTGGGCGCACCAAGAGGAGAGGAGCTGACAGGAGGGAAGCGCTCAGCGCTCCCTCCTGTCACTCCATTGTAGCGTGTCCGAAATGACAAAATGACAAGGGGGGGGGGGAGAGAATGACAAGGGGGGGGAAGGAAGAACGACAAGGGGGAGAATAACAAGGGGGGCGAGAGAGAGAACTGGCGTTAGGCCTCTTTCACACTTGCGTTCTGAGGATCCGGCGGGCACTTCCGTCCCGCCAGATCCATCAGAACGCAAGTCGCCTGAAAGCATTAGAAGACTGATCAGGATCCTGATCAGTCTTCTAATGCTTTCAGGTTACTATGGCAGCCAGGACTCTATTAAAGTCCTGGTTGCCATAGTAGGAGCGGGGAGCGGTATACTTACAGTCCGTGCGGCTTCCGGGGCGCTCCTGAATGATGTCAGAGCGCCCCATGCCCATGGATCACGTGATCCATGCGTGTGGGGCGCCCTGACGTCACTCTGGAGCGCCCAGGAGCCCGCGGATGGCAGTATACTGCTCCCCCGCTCCCCACTACTTTACCATGGCGACCAGGACTTTAGCGTCCTGGCTGCCATGGTAACAGTGAGAAAAGCTAAACGTCGGATCCGGCGATGCGCCGAAACGACGTTTAGCTTAAGGCCGGATCCGGATTAATGCACTTCAATGGGCATTAATTCCGGATCCGGCATTACGGCATGTCTTCCGGATTTTTGGACGGAGAAAAATCCGCAGCATGCTGCGCTTTTGTCAACGTCCAAAAAACGTTCACATACTGAACGGAAGACATCCTGATGCATCCTAAACGGATTTCTCTCCATTCAGAATGCATTAGGATAATCCTAATCAGTATCTTTCCGTCCTAGAGCCCCAAGGACGGAACTCTAGGAAGGAAACCAAAAATGCAAGTGTGAAAGAGCCGTAACTTTTTATTTTTATCAGGTTTATTGTGAAACATAAACCATATAAAAAAAAGATCTTTCCACAGCAAAAAACTTCTATAAAATGACACCATGACGTACAGGTACCACAAAACATTTCCCTTATCTCCCAACCTTATCTTTTGCACCCTGCTGTGTGCCCCTACATCAGTTTACGACCACATGTGGGGTGTTTCTGTAAACCGCAGAATCAGGGTAGTAAATATTTAGTTTTGTTTGGCTGTTAACCCTCGATGTGTAAGAGAAAAAAATTGATTAAAATTGAAAATCTGCCAAAAAAGTGAAATTTTGAAATTTCATCTCCATTTTCCTTTAATTCTTGTGGAACACCTAAAGGGTTAACAAAGTTTGTAGAATCAGTTTTGAGTAACTTGAGGGGTGTAGTTTCTACAATGGGGTCATTTATGGGGGGTTTCTACTATATAAGCCCCACAAAGTGACTTCAGACCTGAGAGTGGGTTTTGGAAATTTTCCTTAAAATTGTAAGAATTGCTTCTAAAATTCTAAGCCTTCTAACGTCCTAAAAAAATAAAATGACATTTACAAAATGATGTCAACATAAAGTAGAGATATGGGGAATGTAAAGTAATAACTATTTTATGAGGTGTCACTTTCTGTTTTAAAAACAGAGAAATTGAAATTTAGAAATATACTGATTTAAATTTATGACTATCATGAAGTACAATGTGTGACGAGAAAAAAATCTCAGAATGGCTTGGATAAGTAAAAGTGTTCCAAAGCTATTACCACATAAAGTGACAAAAATGGCCTGGGCAGGAAGGTGAAAACTAGCCGGGGTAGAAGGGGTTAAATGACCTTACTAGCAACACCTGGGGAAAGAAGGTTTGGCAAGGACCAGAAACAACACAGACGTCATTTGATCCAAACGGAAAACATGTCAGATCAAACCATGTCTTACCAGTCTCACCGATCTCCTGCCACCTGTCGCGGGAACGTCAGTGACAGTTATCCCATGATTAATGTAAAAAACTAAATAAATCAGACATCATACATATGGCAATCTCTAACAAAGCTAGAACCAGAGTTTTCCCCATTCGTTGCTCCAATTGCTATGCTATATTTATTTCTAATGGCAGATCCAGGGGAGGAAGGGGTTCCTGATACGGGTGGTGGCAGTTAAAGGTTGGAACTGAGAATGTGAGACCACCTCAGCAAGGTGGACAGAGAGATGAGGAAAAGAACAAACAGCAGGTGGTGCTATACATATACATTTTATTTAATAACTTAAAGGGGTATTCCCACCATAATGATCACTGTTAAATCTGTTAATGATTTGACAGTGATCATTTTTGTAAATATATTTTATTACCCAATTCCCACCCTTTTTAAGAAAATCATCCCCACTTACCTGATTGTTGTCATTCGGTCTCCCCTGGTTACGGCCACCGCTCTTCACTCGAATCACGGTGGCCGCGCTTGCGCAGAAGACAGCTCCTTTTCTCCCAGCCGGTCCGCGCGCTGTCCTGAACACGCACGCCGCCGCGCATGCGCCATGATTACTTTTTCCTATGCAGTATAGTACAGAGCTGCGAACGCGCACTGTACTATATCACCATGGTGCATGCGCAGCGGCGTGCGCGTTCAGTCCAGCGTGGGGCCCGGCCGGAAGAAGACTTCAATCAAGATGAAGCCCACCCCCACCCATAATCCAGGAAGTGAATTGCGGGCTTGCAGCAGGTAAGTATGGAAATGCAAAGTGGGACAATCCCTTTAATAGCTTGATTACATTTTTTATTAAATGCAATTACAAAAGAATTCAGATCCAGGTGCTGGTTTGAAAAACGTAGAATACTTTTCATGGGACAAACCCTTTAACAATTTTGATTCTTTTCTGGAAGTTCAGACAGACAATAACCAGTGGACTTCTATGGTAGAGTGTTGTGAACATGCTCTGTGAGGTGCAGCGGTCTCTTCAGGGCTGGAGATGCTGAGCTGCTTTCATTACCTACACTCAACAGCTTCATCATGTGTTATTTAACCCTTTTTACCCTGGAGGTTTTTTTGGTTTTGCGTTTTCGTTTTGCGCTCTCTGCCTTCCGAGGGCCATAGCTTTTTTATTTTTCCATTCACATAGCCGTATGAGAGCTTGTTTTTTGCAGGACAAGTTGTACTTTCCAACGCCACCATTTAATATTGCATATGATTTAGTGGGAAGCAGAAAAACTATTCCAAATGGGGTAAAAAAAAAAAGCTATTCTGCCACAGTTTTATGTTTTTTATTTACAACATTCGATATGCGATAAAATTGAACAGTTACTTTCATTCTACAGGTTAGTACAAATCCGTTAATATCTTATATGTATAGTTTTTCATGCGTTTTGACACTGATAAAATAAAAAACTTGTGAAAAAGCTATTTTAATTTATCATTGTTATATTCTGACCCCTAGAACTTTTTTGTACTTACGTGTATAGAGCTGTGTGAGCGTTCATTTTTTGTGGGGCGATCACTTTCTACTATAAAAATTTTTGTGGGAAATGAAGCGACCAAAAATGGTGAATCGGCCATCTTGGCCTTTTTTTTTTTTTTTTTTATTACATTTGTTCATATTTTTATAGCATGAGAGTTTTACCCATCATGTGTATTTTTAAAAACATTTTTTTTTGGGGGGACCGGGGGAATAATTCGATTTTTTTTATTTTCAAAAACGATTTCAAACTAATTTATTTACACTTTTTTTTAGAGTTTCCATAGAGAACTATGACAAGCAATTACTAGATTGCTATAGCATTGCTACAGATAAGGTAGAGCATCTGAAGCGTTAAATGTCCACAAGCGGCATTATCGCCGGTCATGGACATGAGCCGCGACTGTATGAAAGAGCGGAGCAGGCGCCATCTTTAAAGACCCGGCCAGTGCCGTACTAGTAGTCGGGAAGGGGTTTAAGCTGCTCTCTACGGCACATATTATCTAGATGGTAGTGCGACACGGCATATGTGTCTCTACAAGGACATAAGATTTCCTGCAACCACACGATTGAAGTTTACAAATCATTTTTGTACACCTAAAGTTTTATTGAGGAAGCAGACAATTGCAATCGAATGGGATGTTCCATTTTTGCATTTTTGTTTTTAACTCCTGGCCTTCCTGGAGCTATAGTTTTTTGTTTTTTTTTCCATATAGCCATATGAGGACTTGCTTTTTTGCGGGTCAAGTTGTACAGTCTAATGACACCATTTACTGTTGCTTAGAATGCAGTGAGAAGCTGGAATAAAAATTCCAGATGGGGTAAGATTGGAAATGAAAACGCAATTCCACCACAGTTTTATGGGGTATGTTTTTATGGCATTTCTTATGCGGTAAAACTGACCAATTCCCTTCATTCTCAGGGTCAGTACCATATACCACATTAATTTAGCTTTTTTTGTGTTTTAATACTGACAAAAAAAAAATAAAAACTGACCCAAATAACTTTTTTTTTTTCCGAAGAGGGTTCAGTAGTTTTTATTGACTCCATTTTGAATTTTGTGTGACTTTTTGATCACTTTTTTGGGAGAAGTGACGTAAAATGGCGGGCATGTTTAGTATGGGCATTTTGGGATGTGGCGATGCCTATTATGTTTATTTTTGTTGTTTATTTTGATTCTATTTATGGGGAAACAGGATGATTTTACTTTTTTCTATTTTCAAAAACTTTTCTTTTAACTTTGTCACCCTAGATCAGTGAGGACTAACCTCCGGCACTTCAGCTGTGGTGAAATTACGACTCCCAGAATGCTCCATTAATTTCTATGATGTTCTGAGAACAGCCAAGCAAGTGTACATCTTGGAAGTTGTAGTTTCACCACAGCTGACGTGGCGGAGGTTAGCCATCACAGCCCTAGATGATTAGAATAGGCAATCATTAGATTGCTTCTCCAATACAATGCAATGAATTGCCACCTGCAGGACTCCATAGGAACTACAACTGTAAAAATCCTGGTTTCTTTTGCCTTTATTATTTTTTTGTAAATGAGTGTAGTTTTACCATGAATTGTTGTGGTTTTCGAATGGCTTATATAGACCATTCAGGTGAAAACCACGATGCAACACCGTGTGCAGTTTTTTTAAAGGGGTTTTCAGAGATTTTTATACTGATTAGTATCTGATCGGTGGAGGTCTGACATCCGGCCGATCAGCTGTTTGAAAAGGGATTGGAGCTCGCCGTAGCGCTCCTGAATTCTCTCAGCTGATCATGCATATACTGTACATTGTAGAGCGGCTCTGCTTGGTTCAATGGGGCTTCAATGGGGCTGAGCTGCTCCTAGGCCACATGACCGATGAACGTGACGTCACATGGCCTAGGCTAAGCAGCGAGAAAGCCATTGCATAACTGTGAGTATCGGTACCTTCTCAAACAGCCTATTGGTGGGGGTCACGGATGTCGGACCCCCACCGATCAGTATAAAAGTTTCGGAAAACCCCTGTAAGGCAGTCTGACTGCGCGGCCAAAAAAGTTCCCATATAAATGCACCCTAAAGCTACCTGCTCACGTTGCGGATCTTGTGCGGGAAAACCGCAGAGTAAAGCCTCATTCACACATTAGTGTTTCACGGACGTGTGCTGTACGTGTTCTCCATAGACAGCACACTTTCCCATTTATTTTAATATGTGTATTCAGACATCAGTGCTTTAGCACGGTCCGTGGGTCAGTGTTTTAGCACAGGCGCATGCTCTATTTTGTCCGTGTTCACGGATCCATCACGTCCATTATAGTCCATGGGTCCTTGAAAACCACGGATGCAACACGGATGCCATCCGTGTTCCATCCATGTTTCACGTGTCATTAAGAAGAGATTTTCAGTGAAACACAGATGCAACACGAACAGCAAAAAACGGACACACGGACCCAACATGGATCATTCACGGATGCATCACTGACCATCTTCTCACGGACATGGACATGTGAAGGAGGCTTAATACAGCACCAGCAAAGTGGATGAGATTACACAAACCTCAGGTACACTTTGCAGTGTGGAAATTGACCTGCTGTGCAGTTTTAGAAATCCGCAGCACGTCAATCCATTGTGTGGATTTCACTCTTTTCAATGCAAGGGTGAAACCTGCAGAAAAATCGCACCAAATCCTATAAGTAAGACATGTGGTTTTTGGTGCAGAAATCCACAACAAATTTGTGTCAAATTTCTGCAAGACCTGTGATTTTGTGTGAAAACCCCCCCCCCAAAAAAAAACTGCTCAATACAGTGCCAGCATAGTGAGTGAGATTTGACAAACCTCATGTGCACTTTGCATATTTTTTTCTGTGCGGAAATTGTCCTGCCATGCAATTTATTATGTGATTCCGCACCTAGTCAATGGCGCTATGAACATAAACAGAAAACCCGCAACCAAAAACGCACCAAAACCAGGGCTGTGGAGTCGGTAGATAAATTTTCCGACTCCGACTCCTCAGATTTTGAAACTTCCTCTGTATTTAATATGCAAATACGAAGCTGTTCCACCAAGTTCTTCTAATCTCCTCTAGCACGGCGAGGTAGTTGAGCAGAAGCTGCTGCCTTCTCCTTTGTGTGCTGATCTTCTGCTGAAGATAGAGCAGTGGGAGGATCCAGGAAGGGGCAGGGGAAGGGGCATTTAGTCATGTTTAAAATTTAAGCTAACAATCTGAGTTAACATGTTTTATAGCCTTAGCTGAATGATAGCAGTTTTTCAAATGGTTTACAGCTTCAGTCTTGAACTATTGACTATCCATTCCCTTCACTTATAAAAGTGTCTGCAAATTCGCTATCTTTGTGCCCAATGGGGCAGCGTCTCCTGCGGCTTTGTGCCCAGCCGCGCCCGAAGTACAGCTTCCCAGCGCTGTTCCCCTCGTTATTATTCACTGCACTGGCCTTTTTTTTCAGGCTAGCCGAACGCTGAATTCCTGCGCAGGCGCACGTGTAGAGTGCTGGCAGCAGCCTCGTCTGGCTATGCTGAGGCTGTGCCAGCTTTCTCTCTTCCTCCTCGCTACCTAGTCCTGTCAAGTGCTGCCAGTACTCTACATGTGCGCCTGCCCTACTACTTGGGCACAAAGGTAGAGAATTTGCATATTGATTAAAACGTTTTTAAACACAAGTAACCCTCAACTGGGGGTAACAGTCGTCTAGTTGTATTCCTAATCCTCTGATGAATACCAGCAGATATATCAGCCTGTCAGTGTCCCTTTAACTGCATAGTAAAGCATATGAAAAGCGTGCTTCTTCACGGTCACTTAACGTCTTTGTTTAGCGGTAACGTGACGCACTGCATACACTGGCCTTTATTCTTACAGTAGAGAAGTAATTAATTATAACTTTATCTGAATTGGGACATTTAAACTTGTTTTTTTTTTATTCCAATTTTTTTTTATTCCAATTTAAATCTAGTAGGAGTCGGAGTCGGTCCATTTTTTGCCAACTCCGACTCCAGGTACCCAAAATTGCCTCCGACTCCACAGCCCTGACCAAAACCACAATAAATAGTGCAGATTTAGGTGGTCTTTATGCACTTCTGGCATGGATTTCCACACACAAATCTGCACCATGCACAGGTATCCTTAGGTCAGTTTGGGACTGTGTAGTCCGCTCCTCTGACCGCACAGCATTATAATCATTTATATCTAATGATTTGTAGTCACATAATGCCGTCGCTATCATTGAGGATAAATCATTATAATGCCATTGCGCAGTCTGGTCAGTGGAGCAGAGTTCACTACGGTAATTCACGCTCCCACAGTAAACACACTCATCTGAGCCTTAGGGCTCAAGCACACAACCGTATTTTCTTTCTGTGTCCGTTCCGGCTTTTTTTGCAGCCCGTATGCAGAACCATCAACTTTAATGGGTCCCCCCCCAAAAAAACGGAAATTCCATTTCTGTATGTCCGCAAGTCCATTCCGCAAAAAATATAGAACATGTCCTATTCTTGTGCGTTTTGCAGACAAGAACAGGCATCCTCAAAAAAAGAAACGGATGCACAACATAAACTTCACACAGATGTCATCTGCTTTTTTTGAGGATTCGTGTTTTGCGGACCGCAAAATACATACAGTCATGTGCATGAGCCCTTAACACGCAAAAAAAAAAAAATGGTGCGGAATCTGCATTTTTAACCAATGGGTGTTTACCTCAATACAAAGTTGAATTTTCAGCTTGAGGTTTTTGAAGCAGATGTGACAAAAAACACAAGGAAAGAGCACAAAAAAATGCATGGACTTACATGGAGTCGTTTTTTTCAGCTTCCGATTCATTTCAATGGCGGATTCTGCCCCAAGATACGGCATGCTGCTTCTTTTTTTACATGTGTAATCAATTTTTTGTTTTGAGGCATTTTTTGGAGCTGATTTTAAGGCAGAAACGCTCCAAATTCAGCTCAAAACTAGGTTTGTTCACACGACTAAAGTCCATATAAAAAAATCTAATGTGTATATGTGGCGAATCCTAAGCAGAAATACAAAGCTGACCCTCCGATTTCTGCCATTGATCAGCCCAAATTAACCCCTTACTGACCAAGAGTTTTTTTTTCCTTTTTTCATCGTTGTGTTCCAAGAGCTATAACTTTTTTACTTTTTCGTCTATATATCTGTATGGGGCTTGTTTTTTTAAGGAAAAGTTGTAGTTTTTAAAGAGGACCTTTCATGAGTCCGAACATTGTAAGATAAGTATCTGGACATGTAGAGCGGCGCCCAGGGATCTCACTGCACTTACTATTATCCCTGGGAGCCGCTCCGTTCGCCTGCTGTGGCCCCGTTACCTTCTCCCACGCTGTATGGTAATTGCTACTAACTTCGCAACAGAGAGGAGACATCAGCTTCTCTCCCTGGGCGTTCCTTCTCCCTGGCTGTGATTGGACAGCACTACAGTGTGAAAGTGCCGCAAGTGTGACAGTACGCTAAGTCAAGGGAAAACTAAAAAAGTTCCGGATAGAGTAGCCACCTTTCCTAACAAAAAATACCGGCCAAGCTAAGGTTGTGGCTAACACAGGTGTTAAGTCGCTATGTCATGATGTGGCCCCCAGTAGGGATCGACCGATATAGATTTTTTGGAGCCAATACCGAAATTCTGTGAACTTTCAGGCTGATAGCCGATAATTGATACCGATATTCTGTGCATTTTCATTTAGAATTGAAGAGATGACAATATAATAAATATATATATATATATATATATATATATATATATATATACACACACACCGTATTTTTCGCTCCTATAAGACGCACCTGCCAATAAGACGCAGCTAGGTTTTAGAGGGTGAAAATAGGAAAAAAAATATTTTGAACAAATGTGGGGTCACCTTAATAGGAGTGGGATCACTTTATTATGCTAACTTCACGTCTGTGTCAGAGATTACAGCAGAGGAACTCACCGGCTTCAGCACTGCTGGATGCAGAATGTCTGCCGGACCTATAATGTGGTACATCCACAAACTGGAAGAAAGCTGCATCATATGAATGAGGTCCAAGACATGGCACACATGTGGCATCTGTGACAATCACCAATTACAGCGCTGCTCCTATTGTTGCAAAGCTGCAACTTCCAGTATGGTAAGGCATGCTGGGAGCTTTAGTGCCACAAGTTCCACATAACATGCCCAGTATAGAGGGGGTAAGTTGTGCCAGTCATGTGATTTACAATGACTGTCTTGCCCCAGCATGGTGCCACTCCATACACCCTATGACCAGGACTTTGCATTTTGCAGTCTATGGAGGAAGAACTATGATGTGACATCAGCTGGCATCACATGGCACTGTCACCCCTCATAATTGCCCTCCAGGCCCATGGCAAGGTACAGCTCAACACCCTCTGCCCTCCCATCTGTCCCCATGTACACAGCTTTGTGCCCTTGCCTCGGTAACCAGTACTAGCTCCCCCTACTGTATTACCTGCAATCACCGGCTCTTGATGGAAAATGGCTGTGGTGGCCCCTCACCCTAGGCTTTGTGTGCCGGCAGCTCTGTCAGGCGGCGGAACCACAGGCTTAGTACAGCATCACTGACAGTAGACACCGTGTTCTGGTGCAGGCATGCTCCTGCACTCCTATCAACTTTCTTCCTCCTCCGTCCTCCATAACAATACTTCCGGTCCCTACCACAGACAGCCCACAGAGACGACCAGCCCCTGCATCACCATCTGCAGCGGCGCCTGGTCCCTGCCTCTGAACACCCACAGCACGTCCAGCTCCTTCTTCCAAGCAGCAGCGCGGCCGGCCCTCAGAACAGCAGATACAGTAACTTCAGAGGCCACAAGCGCAGGACATGTTTTTTTTCCTACATTCACCCGATAAGACGCACTAACTTTCCCCGCCCACTTTGGGGGGAAAAAAAGTGCGTCTTATAGGACGAAAAATACGGTATATATATTAGATTAAATATTTATACTTAATATTTTTTATTTATTTATTTTTTAAATAACTGTTTCCCTCCTTAGGGGCTAGAACCTGAGATCTTTTAGTCCCTCGTCCTATTCACCCTAATAGAGCTCTATGGGGTGAATAGGATCTTACACTCTCCCTGCTGCCCTGTGCATAGTGCCCACAGCAGGGAGATTACCATGGACGGCTTCAGTAGTGTCCTGGCTGCCATGGTAACCGATCAGAACCCCAGTATTACACTGCTGGGGCTCCGATCAGAAGCAGAAGCCACTGCCACCAATAATTTTAATACTGGGCGTGGGGGGGGGGGTTGGGGGTCGCATTGCGCCACCAATGTTTTTAATATTAGGGGGTGGGGGAAGGGCTGTCCAACGGCGCGAAACCAGCGGCAAGGAGGCGGACAATAGGCACGCAGGAGAAGAGGAGGAAAGCTGTCCGGCGCATGCGCAGTATCTGCAGTGATGCCGTGCCCAAAATGGGCATCGCAGTGCACATGCCCCAGCCCAGCGAGGGAGAGCGCAGGCGCAGGATCTCGCTGGGAGAGAAGGAGGATGCAAGGGAAGTGAAGGGCGGGCAGAGGCGGGGATATGAGCAAAAGAGGCAGAGCAGCCTGGGCTCCAACGAAGTGAACGCCGCCCCTGTCACTTGCGAGCCCTCATTTACATACGAATAAAAGTCTGTTTTTGCCTCGGGTGAACTTCACAAGAACACAACAAAGGTACCATTTGAATCATCTACAGTTATGCTACAGCGCTATGTAAGTGGGCTATAATGTCACAATGTGGTGATAGACTCGCTCTGGTAATATGTGTAGGTATGGGTCTGGTTGGGTCACAGCTTGCAGCCTTAATTCAGTTTTTCAAAAATTAAGTTACTTTACCGGAATACCCCTTTAAAGTTTACGTACACCTTTGGAGGCAATTTTTGTTTATGATTGCATTTTACTCATGTTTGGCTAAAAATCATATTTTCAATTGGTCTTTAATAAAAATATTGAGCCGTTCTGTCACAAAGGGTTAACTGTTTTTCTAGCTGATACTTTCACTTTGTGCAGGTCATCTAATAAACCTCATCTCCAAATTGATAAGAGGTCATAAACACTTATTGAAGGGTACTTTCACACTAGCGTTATTCTTTTCCGGTATTGAGTTCCGTCCTAGGGGCTCAAAACCGGAAAAAAACGCATCAGTTTTGTCCTAATGCATTCTGAATGAAGAGAAATTTGTTCAGTATGTATCACGATGTCTTCCGTTCCGTCCCTTTTACGATATTTGGTCGGAAGAATTCCGCAGCATGCTGCGGTATTTTTTGCGGCCAAAATTCCGGAAATGTACTAATGCCGGATCCGGTACCAAGTGTTCAGGAAATTGCCACATTGACGAATGAGCAGACCTTTAAAAATGTGGGGAAAAAAAATACCGGAACCAACGGAATTGCCTGCCCGATCGCTAGTGTGAAAGTACCCTTAGCCACATACTTATCAGTAAGATAAGAACTGAGCTATAATGAGTGTTTATAATGTCAGAGAGCAGAGATAAGGAGTCCGTCAGCTCCTGGTCTGACAGAAAATCTACAGGCTGCTATAGCATCTCAGCTCTGTACAGAAAAAAGGATTCCATATTTTTAATAAATAAGGCCTCTTTCACACTTGCGTTGTGAGGATCCGGCGTGCACTTCCGTCGGCGGAAGTGCCTGCCGGATCCGTAACAACGCAAGTGAACTGAAAGCATTTGAAGACTGATCAGTCTTCAAAATGCTTTCAGTGTTACTATGGCAGCCAGGACGCTATTAAAGTCCTGGTTGCCATAGTAGGAGCGGGGAGCAGTATACTTATAGTCCGTGCGGCTCCCGGGGCGCTCCAGAATGACGTCAGAGCGCCCCATGCGCATGGATCACGTAATCCATGCATGTAGGGCGCCCTGACGTCACTCTGGAGCGCCCCGGGAGCCGCACGGATGGTAAGTATACTGCTCCTCCGCTCCCCACTACACTTTACCATGGCAACCAGGACTTTAGCGTCCTGGCTGCCATGGTAACCATTCAGAAAAAGCTAAACGTCGGATCCGGCGATGCGCCGAAACAACGTTTAGCTTAAGGCTGGATCCGGATTAATGCCTTTCAATGGGCATTAATTCCGGATCCGGCCTTGCGACAAGTGTTCAGGATTTTTGGCCGGAGCAAAAAGCGCAGCATGCTGCGGTATTTTCTCCGGCCAAAAACATGTCAGTCCTGAACTGAAGTAGAAGTAAAAACGATGTGGCACACAGAGTGTTGTTTCCGCGACTGGACGTAGGGTTCCCACCCCCGTAATGTAACATAATAGGAAGACTCCAGTCTAACTTGCGGTTAAGTAGGTAAATTTAATTGTAAAGCAGTAGTTTCACATAGAGTGACGTTTCGGCCAATTACGGCCTTCATCAGACTGTAACAGATAAGACATATAGAAAGTATGATATTAATCACCATGTTGTGAATACGTCATGATAGCATTGTTAAATCACCCTAATTAGATATAATGCAGACAAACAATTATTTTCATGATAGGATATGAACAACATGATTGTCATAGGAAACCATTTCAATGATCACGAATATTGGAAATCATAAAACAAAAAACAAAGATCACATGTTTCAGTGGAACAGGATGTACATATGGGGCGGCTTATTACATGATTGGGTGTAAATCACATGATTGTAGGGAGTAGAAATAATTTGGGTCCAGTAATCACAAGTCTAGGGATCGCATGGTTTAGTAGGAAAGAATATGCATTTTTCATAATTCAAAGGTATGTGATCACACAGTCCATCTGATCGAGTTCACAGGTAGACAGTTCATCATTCTTAATAACATGTCCATATAGGTGTAGAATTCCTCATACGAGTGTTCTTAAAAAGAAAACTGAGCTACGGTCACATGATAATAAGACCACAGGACCATAGCCACATAGATACTACATACATTTAGAGAACTTGTACTGTGGTAACAATGTCATAGTGCCATGGTTGGGTAGAAACACATATAATAGCTATTTCAATGGAGAGGTCCCAGAAGTCAGTCATTCCCCAGTTGAGGGTAAAAGAAAAACAGTAAGCTGGAAGATTGTTAAGGAAAAGAGAGAGGCAGGGAAGTAAAGTATGCGGTACCTCTGGGCCAGGCACTCACCTCAAACTGCGCTGTGCATCGGTATAGGTGTGGAGGGTGAAGGCGGTAGGTATGCAGGGCGATGCCTGCTGTGGAGTAACGGAGGCCTTGCTACACATTGCCATGTGCAAGGGATTTGTATCGGCGTCCCGGAAGTGCCAGTAGCCTTCCACGCCTCGTTCTGAAGTCGGCGCATGCGCACGAGGTGTTAGCTGAGAGTCAAGCCTCGTTATGGAGTCCGGTCCCATAGAGACCATTAGTTACAAGCCAAGCCTCGTTTTGGGAATATGTTAGCCGCATTCTGGATATCACATATGTATACAAATATTGATGGTGATTAATATCATACTTTCTATATGTCTTATCTGTTACAGTCTGATGAAGGCCGTAATTGGCCGAAACGTCACTCTATGTGAAACTACTGCTTTACAATTAAATTTACCTACTTAACCGCAAGTTAGACTGGAGTCCTGAACTGAAGACATCCTGATGCATCCTGAATGGATTTCTCTCCATTCAGAATGCATTGGGATAATCCTGATCAGGATTTTTCTGGCATAGAGACTCGACGACTGAACTCTATGCCGGAAAAGAAATACGCAAGTGTGAAAAAGCCCTAATTAAAAATGGAAAAAGAGTAGATGAAGTGGCTCACCACAGATTTATATGGATATGGGTGCTCAGGTCCGGTGACTGGTACCCCACCAGAGTTATTAATAGGGATGTCCCGATACCGATACCAGTATCGGTACCGATACCGGCATTTTCACGAGTACTTGTACTCGTGAAAATGCCGCCGATACCGCTGCCGGTCCGGCAGCTCCTATACACTATTGAAGTAAACCTAACCTCTATTAATGTGGCCGGAATTAATAACTATTGATGCGCAGTCTCCCTCAGGTCAGGCGCTCAGTCCTTCCATTCTCCTCCTGCCCCGCCTGCCTTCTTCATTCATAAAAGGGACATGAGGCGCATGGAGGAACTGAGAGCTCAAGCTGCCCGATTCCTCCAAGCACCTCACGTCCCTCCTGCGCGCTCCGCCCACTTTATGAATGTAGGAGGCGCGCGGGGCAGGAGGAGCATGGAGGGACTGAGCACCTAACCCGAGGGAGACTGTCCATTAATAGTTAGTAATTCCGGCCACATTAATAGAGATTAAGTTTACGTCAATAGTGTATAGGAGCTGCGGGGCCGGTGTATGAAAGAGTCAAGCTACACCGGCCCCTACAAGTGTAAACTGCCCCCCCCACACACACTATGATGGCACTTATGGGGGTCTCTGGATGACACTAATGGGGGATCTGTGGATGACACGTATATAGCATAATATGCTATATATGTGTCATCCACATAGCCCCCTGACAGTGTCATCCAGAGATCCTCCATAGTGTCATCCAGAGATCCCCCATAGTGTCATTCAGAGATCCCCCATTAGTGTCATCCACAGATCCCCCATAGTGTCATCCACAGATCCCCCATAGTGTCATCCAGAGATCCCCCATAGTGTCATCCACAGATCCCCCATAACTGCATCATCCACAGATCCCTCCATAACAGCGTCATCCACAGATCCCCCATTACAGTGTCATCCACAGATCCCCCATTACAGTGTCATTCACAGATCCCCCATAACAGTGTGTCATCCACAGATCCCCATAACAGTGTGTCATCCACAGATCCCCATAACAGTGTCATCCACAGATCCCCCCCATAACAGTACCATCCACAGATCCCCCCCATAACAGTGCCATCCACAGATCCCCCCATAACATTGTCATCCACAGATCCCCCCATAACATTGTCATCCACAGATCCCCCATAACATTGTCATCCACAGATCCCCCATAACATTGTCATCCACAGATCCCCCATAACAGTGTCATCCACAGATCCCCCATAACATTGTCATCCACAGATCCCCTATAACAGTGTCATCCACAGATCCCCCATAACAGTGCGTCCTCCTCAGATCCCCCCATAAGTGTCACCCACAGACCCCCATAACAGTGTCATCCACAGATCCCCGATAACAGTGTCATCCATAGATCCCCCCATAACATTGTCATCCACAGATCCCCCATAACAGTGTGTCATCCACAGATACCCATAACAGTGTGTCATCCACAGATACCCATAACAGTGTCATCCACAGATCCCCCCCATAACAGTGCCATCCACAGATCCCCCCCATAACAGTGCCATCCACAGATCCCCCCATAACATTGTCATCCACAGATCCCCCATAACATTGTCATCCACAGATCCCCCATAACATTGTCATCCACAGATCCCCCATAACAGTGTCATCCACAGATCCCCATAACATTGTCATCCACAGATCCCCCATAACAGTGTCATCCACAGATCCCCCATAACAGTGTCATCCACAGATCCCCCATAACAGTGTCATCCACAGATCCCCCATAACAGTGTCATCCACAGATCCCCCATAACAGTGTGTCATCCACAGATCCCCCATAACAGTGTCATCCACAGATCCCCCATAACAGTGCCATCCACAGATCCCCCATAACAGTGTCATCCACAGATTCCCCAAAACAGTATCATCCACAGATCCTCCATAACAGTGTGTCATCCACAGATCCCCCATAACAGTGTGTCATCCACAGATCCCCCATAACAGTGTCATCCACAGATCCCCCCATAACAGTGTGTCATCCACAGATCCCCCCATAACAGTGTGTCATCCAAAGATCCTCCATAGCAGTTACATCCACAGATCCCCCCATAACAGTGTCATCCACAGATCCCCCTATAACAGTGTGTCATCCACAGATCCCCCCATAACAGTGTGTCATCCACAGATCCCCCCATAACAGTGTGTCATCCACAGATCCCCCCATAACAGTGACATCCACAGATCCTCCATAACAGTGCCATCCACAGATAACCCCATAACAGATCCCCCTGGAGGCACATTGGTTGGAAAACACTATTATATTCCCATTTATTAATTTATTAACACTTGTACAAAGGAAAAGAAAAGCCGTTGTCCATAGCAACCAAATTCCAGCTTTAATTTTTTTCATTGCTATCAGTAACTGCGGGGCTGTTTATACGAGGTATCGGTAATTGGTATCGGCGAGTACTTAAATAAAAGTATCGGTACTCGTACTCGGTCTTAAAAAAATGGTATCGGGACATCCCTAGTTACTAAGTCAAAAACAGATATAGAGAGATGGACCGGCACTCTCAATCAGGGACACAGTGGAGGCGGACTATTATATATAGTTAAAGCGAACCTGTCACCTGCTTTTTACCTCTTAAGCTGTTAACTGTACCTTATAGATCATTGTAACCTTGTTTCCAAACAGGTGTTCTTCGTTTTTCTGGGGTTTATATTACTGAAAAAATCACTTTGTAATCTCCTGCTCTGCTGCGTCTGAAGTCACCAGACAAGTCAAGGAGGCTGACCCTCCTTGACTGCTGGATGCGACTCCCCCGCCCTAACCCCGCCTCTCATCCCTATGATTGACACTAGCTCTTCTGCCCAGGACCGCGCTGGTCTCGGCGGCGCATGCGCCGTCTGCCTTCATAGCAGCGCGATCCCGAGCCTCGCACTGAGTGAAGCGCGATCCCCTTGCTAGATCGCGCTTGCGCACTTCTCTCCTCTCTAGCCGGGCCGCTGGTGAAATGCAGATCACTCAGCGCGAGGCTCGGATCGCGCTGCTATGAAGGCAGACGGCGCATGCGCCGCGAGACCAGCGCGGTCCAGGGCAGAAGAGCTAGTGTCAATCATAGGGATGAGAGGCGGGGGTAGGGCGGGGGAGTCGCATCCAGCAGTCAAGGAGGGTCAGCCTCCTTGACTTGTCTGGTGACTTCAGACGCAGCAGAGCAGGAGATTATAAAGTGATTTTTTCAGTAATATAAACCCCAGAAAAACGAAGAACACCTGTTTGGAAACAAGGTTACAATGATCTATAAGGTACAGTTAACAGCTTAAGAGGTAAAAAGCAGGTGACAGGTTCGCTTTAAGAATTCGTTTATTTATAGGTCCTCTATCCGGGGGTAGTAAAGTATGTGTGTGTATATATATATATATATATATATATATATATATATATAACTATATAGATTTGCTGGAGACAATATATATATGTGTTACGTGCCAAAGATGTTGGCTGAATAAAACAGTCTATGAAGAGAGAGTGGAGGAGCTCCTCGTGGAAGGTGCAATATTTGGCGTTACTACAGGTATTCCCAGACACGTTTCGAAATCGTCTACTGAGGAAGAAATCTAGACTATTTCGAAACGCGTCTGAAAATATCTGTAGTAACACCAAATATTGCACCTTCCACGAGGAGCTCCTCCACTCTCTTTTCTGGGACCACACCGTGACGCTTACCCGCCAAAAACCACGCGGAGACGCCGAGCACAACACGGTACACCATACCATCAGGACCTGCAACTTCACGCATCGCATCCCTTGGGCCATTGTGCAGGTCACAAAGAGAGCGTCCCTATCTACAGACGCCGCCACCGCAAGCCTTCAGGCAGACAGCTGGAGCAGATACCCCCTTTCAGGTGGGACGTCACCAGCGGACCTCCAGGAAACAGGTGAGTGGTGCATCTGACATCCCGGATTCACCTTTATTACTGAATTATACTTTTAGCAAAAACTGCAACATAGCATCACCATATTTAAAGCTCACTATGCAAGGATGATCATGAACTTTGATTAGCGGACATCTTCTCCCTTTCTTCTGACTCTTTATTGATTTTTTATGGACTGATTTTCTGCGGATCCTTTTTGCTTTTTTATTTGATCAATTGTTCTGGACATTACTCCTTCGATATTCCTCATAGACTGTTTTATTCAGCCAACATCTTCGGCACGTAACATATATATATTTTCTCCAGCCATTCTATATATATATATATATACTTTACTACCCTCGGATAGAGGACCTATAAATAAACGAATTCTTGACTATATGTAATAGTCCGCCTCCACTGTGTCCCTAAATAATTAAAAATGATTTTAGCTCAAAATGAGTACAAAAAAAAAATTGCCCCAAAGGTGTACAAAGCCTTTAAAGGCTGCACTAATGAGCGCCCCAGAATGGAAGTGCTCATTAGTGACAGTCCGTATAGGAAAATACCTATTGCCGGTAGAAAAACGACTGGCTTTCCCAGTGAGTTACCGGCCGGGTAGCAACCCTAGTTACGGATCCGGGAAGGCAAGGAGTCAAAAACGAAACACAAAAACGGAAATGTCTCTGAGGCTGAAAGCGTTAAAGGGGTCGTGTCACCACCAATCTGCTGCTTGAAGGGGTAGTTACCTCAAGTTTCTGACAGCAAGGTTAGTGAATTACACTGAGCCAACAGAACCTGGCATTAACGCTCCTAAACACCTACTGTATGTGAACAGCGCCTTACACAAGCCACCGAATTTTTTTTTTTGCTGATTATTGGTGGGGATATTCGTGGTCCTTACTCAACATTGTCCTCCACGTGTGGCCGGTCCCGGGCGCTGAGGGGAGACGCGCACAGAACGGGAGTCAGGAGCGCGCCACGTCCGGCCGCGGAGGTTAGCCCCGCCCCCCGCCCCTCCCCCCGGAGCGTCCACATGGCTAGCGCTATATAAACGTGGCTGCCGCCGTGTATGAATGACATAGTGAAGCACACACTCACAGCCTCGCGGCTCATGCACGCCACCCAAGCCCCCTGTAGCGCCGCTCCCGCTGTGGTGAGCCATGCAGTGCCTGCTCATCCCGGGCTGACCTCATCTCTCCCAGCAGGGAACGGCAGCCTGGTGCCAGCCTCCACCCTGGTGACAAAGATTGTCCCTTCTAACCAGGCGGCCAAAGTGACTAGTGGCCCCAAAATGACAGCAGCGCAGCAAGGGGCCCCCCTGAAAGCGTCAACAATCCAGCTACCGGCAAACTTCCAGATCCCCCCCGGTAAGTAGCCCTATGACTGCCAGTGTGGAGGTGCCTGTACCTCAGAGATCCCAGGAACTAAAGCAATTGCTTGAATGGCAGTTACCTGTGTGGTGGCCCATCAGCTGGGGGTGACCTGAGTCCTTGGGTTCTCTCACAGCCACTAAACTATGTCAGGGCCACTTACTGTCACAGTGCAATTGTCTTGGATAGGACATCTATAAAGGACCTCTGTCAGCAGATTTGTCCCATTGAAACTGACCTGTTACATGTACGCTTGGCAGCTGAAGACATCTGTGTCGGTCCCGTGTTCATATGTGCCCACATTACTGAGAAAAATAATGTTAGAATATATGCAAATGAGCCTCTAGGAGCAATGGGGGTGTAGTCATTACACTTGGAGGCGCCGATGTCTCTGCACTTTGATTGACGGGATCAGATGTGATCGCGTTGACACTGCCTGCCTCTGTCAGTCAGTGTGCAGAGGGTGCTGCAGTTGCACAGAGAGCGGAGCTTCTAGGTGTAATGACAACGCCCCCATTGCTCCTAGAGGCTCATTTGCATACAGTAAAACATCTTTTTTCTCAGCAGTGCGGGCACATATGAACATGGGACCAACACAGATGCCTTCAGCTGCCAAGCGCACATGTAACAGGTCAGCCAGTGTCATAGGGACAAAGCTGCGGACAGATGCCCTGTCCACTATAATGTTGGAGTAGTGGTGGCTCTCTACCTGCTGGGAGTTGTAGTTTAGTAACAGCTAGAAACCTCTACCTATCCTTAATTATGGCCACTTGGGCTATGCCTGACGCACAGTTGTTTTTTTTTTTTTTTGCCTCATAAGTTCGTCATATGAGTTAAAGGGGTTTTCAGAGACTTTAATACTGATGACCTTTCCTAAGGATAAGTGATCAGTGGGGGTCCGACATCCGGGACCCCCGCCGATCAGCTGTTTGAGAAGTCACTGACCCTCGCAGTAGAGAACTTCTCACGGATTTTCCTAGACCGAGCGACGACATGTTCATCGGTCACGTGGCCTCGGAGCAGCTGAACGCCGTAGAAGTGAATGTGCCTGAGCGCGATACCAAGCACAGCCGCTATCCAGTGTACAATGCAGGAACGCGGAGAAGGTCGTGGCGCTCACAGTAGCGCGGTGCATTCTCAAACAGTTGATCAGAGGTGGTCCCGGGTGTCGGACCTCCATTGATCACATACTGATGACCTATCCAGAGGATAAGTCATCAGTCACGAAATCTCGGAAAACCCTTTTTAAATTATTGGGATACGTGCACAAGGCTGCAGGCCAACGTACATAAGATCTGCACCAAAAACTGCAATTTCTAACAGCGTTTTGTGGTACAGATTTTATGCAGTTTGCCGATTAAAACCGCAACTGTAGACCCGCTGAAGATTTCTAAAGCCACAGAGCAGGTCAGCCTACACGCCCGGAAAGTATGCGTGAGATGTGTTCTCATAGACGCTGCTGCTGTACTACGCTGCGGTGATTCTGCTAGCTGTGCAGGTACTCTTAGCATTATAAATATGTCATTAAAAAGTTAAAGGAGGTTTATGTTGGCCCGTTCTTGATCGGTAGGTAGCTGTCTGACCCACAAGGCCCACGCCCATTAGCAGGATGGGGACTGAGCTTCAGTACAGGCATAGAGTGGACAGGTCTCCCATAGAATGGAGCGGCAGCACATATACCCAACCAGGGGGAACATGGCTCCCGCTCTTGTGATTGGTAGGACCCCCACCGATCTAATAGTAATCATTTAAGTTATAACTTGATATAACTGGAATACACGTTTTTTTAACTGTTGAAAACCAGGTGTGTGCCATTTCCAGAACAGTGCAGTCTAGGGTTGAACTCGCGTCCTATTTTGTCTCTCTTCGCAGGTCATCGACCCACGTACAATTGAAGGAACCATTATCATGGCTGTTTTTCAGGAAGGCATCCGTAAAAAATAAAAAAAAAAACTGTTAAAACAGACAATTTTTCCAGTTTTAATAGGCGTTTTTTTTTCCTCACTATCGTGTGAATGTGGCTTGCGTGTACATCCACATGACAATGACAAAAAATGGCCGTTAAAATGGTTAAACTGTCCATTTTTTTTCATTCCCATTTTTCACCCTTTTGTGCATCCATTATCTGGCCGTCTGTTTTAACGCCCATTTGTCATCCATTTTGCATCCGTTTCTAACGGACATTAAAAACAGATGAACATGTGACGTCGGGACACTGGGAGCATCAGGTCCTTCTGCCTCCAGTGCGGGGCAGGTATTCCTGCACGTGCCTGAAAACGCCATGTGAATAGCTTCATAGACTGCAGTGGTTCTGAAAAAACGTTTTCCACTTTCGTATGAATGTACCCTTAGGGGGCATTTATCTAGTCTGGTGTGCCAGGTGTTTGGCTTGGAAGTGTTGCAGTCGCCATGGCACACAGAGATGTACACCTTCTCGCGCCACTTTTAGTGGCGATTTCCAAGTAGATCGCTTTTATGTCACCCCCCCAGGCGTACTTTCACAGACATGGGTGCATCTCCATTGGCACTTGCTCCAGATTTATTAATACCGTGTGCCATAAATTTGGCGCATACCTGTAGTCTAAGACCTTAGACCTCCACTGATGAATTGCTGGTGGCCTGTCCTGTGCTTTGAGCACCCGAACAGAGTGAGTTTTGCAGGGAAATCTCAATGAACTGTTAAGAGGGATCACATATGTGGCTATTCTGAATCTTGGGTTGCTCGTATGTCCGCCCTTGTAGTGTTCACTTGAGCGCCTTACAGATGAGATGTCATTTGCATTTACAGTAGTGTCTACTCTGCCTAGCACCTTCTGCTTGACCACCTGTAGCCATTCGGCAGCGCACAGGTGGGTCTCCTGTCACGCCCCACGCTCTACTTGCGCCAGCTATATACAATCTGAATGTGTTTTCTCTTCTTCTTGCAGGTACTGTCCTTCTGAAGAGCAGCAATGGGCAGCTTATGCTGGTCTCCCAACAAGCTTTGGCAAGAGCTCAGGCCCAGGTACAGAGTTCAAATGCAAGACTACCAGTATCTTCCAGTGCTCCAACCATACAGAACTGCAGCATGCAGGTAGCAATGAGGCCATGTTGTGTCACCTTCTGTAGTACAAGGACATTTACAGTCAATGCCGCCTCTGCAGTATGGACTGTATTTGGGGTCATTGGCTGCATTTTGGTATAGAATTGATGTGATCACAAGTTCTGTGCTCAGTAGATACTTGTTAAAGCCTCTGCATGCTGCTATAGTGTCTGTCTAAGGGCTCATTCACACGGCTGTTGTTCAGCCGTTCCGTACATTGGAGGCCTCAATCTGCGGTCCCTCAACTTGAATGGGTCTGTGATTTGTCCGCACCGCAAAAAAATAGAACATGTTTTAGTTTTTTGCGGTGCGGAGGCATGGAGAGAAACTCCACGGGAGCACTCCGTAGTTATTCTGGGTCTCTGTTCTGCACCAGACCTTCCGGATTGCAGACTCATTCAAGTGAATGGGCCCACATCTGTGACGAGGGGTGCACGTGGCCAGTGCCCGCATATTGCAGACCCGCTGTTTGCGGGCCGTAATATGGGCTACGGCCGCGTGCATGAGTCCTAAATTAGGAGTCAAGCCAGCATTACCTGTATAATCTCTCGTGCAAGGACATCTTTTCTCCTGCTGTTCATACAGCCCTGGATTATTTTTTTTAGACAGGTCACACACAGATCATCCTGAACGGTGTTTGTTTAGGCAGAAAAGGACAATACGGTTTTGAACAAACAACATTTGGGGCTGTGTTGCTGCAGAAGGGGGACACTTTGGAGGACTATTTTATTTTTATTTTTTTATTTTTTTTAGACTGTGAATGGGCTACAACTGACAATCTAAGCTTTAAAACACGACTAAGATGGCAAATTACTACCCTTAGAAATGGGTTCCAGTGAGACCTGTATATACCATCAGTATTCCTGACCTGATTTCTAAAGGTTGACTCTCTCGATGTACCTCAGTTAGCACTGCAATCTTGGACTGCAACACAGCCTGAGATATTAGAGGGGTTACTGGGAGTATTGATCTTTTAGCCTGCCTTCCTAAGCTGAAGATTCATTCTTACCTGTTCCACCACCACTACAGTCCTCCGTGCTGCCTACAGTACGAGTAGGCTACAGCAGAGCATGTGACCACGCCCTTACAGTGCCAGAGGTAAACATTTCGGTGCGGTGGGGAGCAGGAAATTATGAATTATCAGCTTAGAGAGGCATGCTGCGGCCACTTGCTAAAAGGTCCTTAGTCCTTCCTGATTGTGGGAAGAGGTGATGAGAGGAGAGAAGGAGGTCTTATGAGGATCAGAGATTACTTGTCGGAATGTATCGGAAAAGTAGCTCAGATGTATAGAGGAGACAAGTTTTGGACTGCCTTGTATGTAGTTGTTAGTATTTTAAACTGAATTCGCTGGGCAATATGGAGCCAGTGAGAGGTTTGGCAGAGGAGTAACGGGGTCAGAGGTGGATTAGTCGGGCAGCAGAATTGAGGATAGATTGGAGTGCGAGGATTCTAGATGGAAGGCCACAGAGGGGGATGTTACAGTAGTCTAGGCGGGAGAGGGTGAGGGCATGTACAAGCTTTTTTGACCACTCCTGGTTGAGGGATGCTGGAGATATTTTTGAGTTGGAGGAGGCAGATAGTGGAAAAGGTTGACTGTGCGGTTTGGAGGACAGGGCCAGAATTCACGGTTACTCCAAGGCAGTAGACTTAGTTGATTGGGGAGAGTATGCAGCCATTGATCGTGATATATATATAGGTCTGTTGGGGGTTGAGCAAGATGGGGGGGGAAAGATGATAAATTCTGTTTTGTCCATGTTACATTTTAGAAAGTGAGAGAAGGAGGAAGATATGGAAGATAGGCATTGTGGGATTCTGGATAGTAAGGTGCTGATGTCCAGACCAGAGAGGTAAATTTGTGTGTTGTCAGCATAAAAGTAACATGGGGCGATAACTGGAGAAAGAAGATGGGTCAAGGGAAGGCTTTTTGAGGATGGGTGTAATGGTAGCATGTTTAAAACCAGAGGGGAAGACACCAGTGGCTATTGATAGGTTGAAGAGATTAGTTAGGGCTGGGATAAACACTGTGGTAAGGTTTGGGGGGCAGGTGGGATGGGATTGGGTCAAGTGCACAGGTGGTGGGATGGGATCTGGAGAGTAGGGTGGACGTTTTTTCTTCTATAATGGTGGAGAAGCAGGTTTTGGGAGAAGAGGAATTGTGTAGAGGGCCTGTGGGAACTGTGCACGTAAGCCTTCTCTGATGTTGATGATCTTTTGTTTAAAATATGTGGCAAAGTCCTCAGCTAAGAGGTGGGGGTGGGGACACTGAGGAGAGTAAAGTGTTGAAAAGGTGTTTAGGATTGTGGGACAGTGAAGAGATGAGAAGTAGGCGTGTTTTGTAGCAGCAAATGAGGAGAGATTGTTTGTATGTGGTGAAGTGATCCTTAGAATGGGTTTCAGCAGCTCTGGATGCTTGTCTCTGGTTTTGGTCCAGGGTTGTCTGTTGATTTTTAGGGTTTTGTTGTGTGTGAGGGGGGCAATGGAGTCCAGAGCTGTACTTATTGTGGTGGTATACAGAGTGGTGGCAGCATCTGTGTCCTGGAGAGAACATATGGTATAGAGCGGTAGAAGAGAGTCAAAAAGCAAGCGGGAGTCAAGATGTTTAAGGTTCCTGTGGGGATGTGTTAGTGTGTGGACCGGGGGAGCAGTGGAAGAGACCAGTTGAGAAGGTGAATAGGTTGTGATCGGATAGGGGGAGAGGCGGGTTAGATGGGGGAACGGAGGTGGGTAAAGGTAAGATCCAGAGTATGACCATCTCTGTGGGTGGGAGTGGAGGACCACAGCGAGAGGCCGAAGGACGAAGAGATAGTGCTAGAAGCTTAGAGGTGGCCGAGTGGCAAGTGTCAATGAGGATGTTGAAGTCTTCCATGATGATGGTGGGGATGTTGGCAGAAAGTGTAGGAGCCAGGTGTTATAGTGGTCAAAAAAGATGGTGGCTGGGCCTCGGGGGCAGTAAATGACAGCTACTTGGAGGGAGAGTAAATGCCAACAGAGTGTACGTCAAATGAAGGTAGCGTAATAAGGATGGCAGTGGAGTTGGGCTGTAGGAGCAGTTGTCTGATAGGAGAAGACCAACTCCTCCAGCATGTTTGCTGGGGGAGTGAAAGCATCCCGTTATGGATTCCGCTACCACGGACCATAACGGCATTTGGAATCCATAACGGGATGCTTCATTGAACCCGAACCGTGGACAACCCTAAGGACCTGGGGTGACGTCACCGTCATGTGATCAGTGCAGGGGGCGTGGCTCAGCACTGGATTGAATAAGAGGTGATCCAGTGTTGAGCCACGCCCCCTGCACTGATCACATGACGGTGACGTCACCCCAGGTCCTTGGGGTTGTCCACGGTTCGGGTTCAATGAAGCAGCCCCTTATGGATTCCAAATGCCGTTATGGTCCGCGGTAGCGGAATCCATAATGGGATGCTTCGATAACCCGAACTTTGGACTCCGTGCCAGTTTCATACGACTGGACTCTGTGCCAGTTTCCAGATCGTGGTATCAAATGGGTCATCATTTGTACCCCCCACACACACATTAATAAAGTTTCCATTTTACACTGTTTCTATCCTATCCATACCAGAACTTCAGTGTAAAGTATGCTGAGCGCTTCTCTACAAACCGCTGTCATAGTGATAAAGTCTACCACTAGTGAGGAATATCTACTACATTTCTGACGGTTGGGAAAGGTTTCAGAAAAGACAATTTCTGCCATTGACTGTCACCATCAATGACTGCTTTCAGTTAGGCCTCATGAACACGGCCATGGCCGTATTGCGGCCCACATACAGCGGGTCCGCAGTACACGGGCACCGGCCGTGTGCACCCCGCATCAACGATGCGGACCCATTCACTTGAATGGGTCCGCAATCCGGAAGGTGCGGAACGGAAGCGCGAATCGGAAGCACTACAGCAGGGGTGCACAATGTTTTCTGGTTGGGGGCCACATTGTCGAACTGATCCAACGTCAAGGGCTGAAAATACAATTCAAAGGGGTATTAACAACTGAAATACTGTATTTATGGCCCATTGAACACACAGTATAGAACACTAATGTCAGTTACAGTTCCAGGACTCAAATCTAGAGAATACATGAAAAATACATGTGGGCAGCCACAAGACATGGACATACATGTCTGTCACCAGATGGTTGGGGGCCGCACAGAATGGTATCAAGGGCCGCATGTGGCCCCTGGGCCGCAGGTTGTGCACCCCTGTACTACATAGTGCTTCCGTGGTGTTTCTGTCCGTGCCTCCGCACCGCAAAAAAATTGAACATGTTCTATTTTCTTTTTACGGTGCAGACAGATCATGGACCCATTCAAGTTGAATGGGTCTTGATCTGTCCTGGCCGCCGCACGGATGTTGCCTGTGATTTGGGGACTGCAAATTGCACAGAATAGCCGCACAATAGCCGTGTGCATGAGACCTTAGTGTTACAAAAAAACAGTATGACAAACCAGGGAACTGGGCTACTGCATAGGGCTGCACAGTTCAGGGGCAGCATGGGCATAGGTCTAGGGGATTTTTCCCAGCTTTGCGGTTATTTGCTTCTCAGTAAGAACTCCTTTAAATACACCTGTTCACACATGATGTCTTTGCATCATTTTTGGTTGCATTTTGTTTTGACAATAACAGAAAATGAAAAAAAAAAAATGAAAAGAAAAAATATATACTGCAAACTGTTGGTGCGAAATAACTCCCCATGTTCAGCCACACCCCTTTTTACCCATGTAAACGTGGCCAACATTTTTTGTTGGGGAAAGTTGGCAACCCTAGATACGCTACATCTGTAAAATACAAAAACAACTTAAAAAAACAAAACCAGAATTGGTTTTCATCTCGCCTGCCAAAAACAGAATAAAAAATAATCAAGGATGGAACCAATAAAAACTACAAATCGTCCCGCCTACAACAAGTCCTCACACAGTCAAGCCGCCAGAAACCTAGAAATGCTGTGGGTCTTGGAATGCTGCGACGTAATAACAAGTTATTTGGTGTTTTATGGTTTCCAGTGGTAGAACGTAATAAACACTGTAATTGTACTGCCCCACAGGACTCCTCTCATTTATGCCTCACAGTGAATGCTGCAAGAAATCTGTGTCTGGAAGGGGTGTAGTTTTACCCTCCGTTCACACTTGCGCGTTTTGCAGCGCGTTCGAACGCGCTGTAAAACGCATAACGATGCAAACCAATGCTTCCCTATCGGACTGGTTCACATTTTCGCGTTTTACAGCGCGTTCGAACGCGCTGAAAAACGCCCGACGCATAAACAAGTACTTGAGCTTTTTTGGGGGCGTTAGTCGCGCGTTTTGGCCTATAGACTTCAATGGGAACGCGCAACGCTTGTATTTTGCGCATTTTTGACACTGAAAACGCGCGTTCGAACATGCGTTTATGAATTTGCAACATGCTGGAAAGGCCAAACTTCATATAGACAGGGATATTTTGTCATTAAACAACACTGCAGTCAATCACACAAACGCGCGCAAAACGCGTGTTTACTATTGCCATAAACGCGCAGGTCTGATCCCAGCGTTGAGGAAATTAAAAGGGGTTCATTAGTTGCAGTATGTGAATCCTCTCGGCATTATGCACGGTCGCAGAGTCCTTTCAGCCATGGGTGTGAAGACGCTGGAGCTCTGAGCCCATGCATAACGCTGAGAGGACTTGTGCACTGCATAACTTATGGTCCGTGGTAACGGAATCCATAAGAGTTCTTAGATAACCCGAACCTTGTACGCCGAACTTGAAAACTGCACTACACCCTTTACCAGACCGAACACGAGTCGGAGGGGGCAGCAAGGAGGTTGTGACAGATTCCATTTAAATGGCTCATGTAGTTACATGGTTTGATGATGGACTCTTCGAGGCATCTTCAGAAGCACTACTTACTGACCCCCGAACCTAATCATTTTTTAATTTTAATATTTTCATTGTTTTTAAGAATCCAGGAAACCAGCTGGTATCGAGCCTGGCAAGCAGCAATGAGAAAGCTGTTTCGCTGTCTGCATCCTTGACTCCGGTGTCCTCAACAGTAACTTTTCAGAGGAGCCCTAATGAAATGCAAGTATGTACCGGTAGTTATCTGTTCAAAGGGGTTCTCCAAGTTAAAAATAAATAAAAAAATATAAATAAAAAAATCCTTCCCTCGGGCAAGAAAAGTGGCGAGTACAACTTCATTTGTTATTTTTATCATATTTACTGCTGCTTGCAAAGAATTTAACAAACTTGGATGTCCCCTTTAAGTAACACCTAAATATATAGTAGAATAAACATGCGGCCTTGTTTTTTCACCTCTCCTGACTTGCCTATAGCTTCATGTATTCCCCGTGTAATAACAATTCTGGAGCCTCTATTCCTATGGCTCTATGTTGTTCCATTCCTTTATTATTTCTACTAGAAGTTATAGAGCGGTCTCATGCTGTTTTCCCTCCAGGTGATGCCTTTTTCTTGCACTTATGTCCCCTATGTTACTTTCTGTTTTTAATATATGCTAATCATGGTATTAATAAATTGACTATTTAATAAATTTGTTTACTACATAAACGGTCTGGTAGTTCTTTGTAGGCTGTGTATATTCCTGTTCTATCATAGGTTTGTCCTATATTGTATGCTTGTGGGAATCATTTTATCCCCCTTTGTGGTATATCGGTGTTAGAAGTTATAGATGACTTGCTAGCAGTCTGCAGTAAGGGTACAGGGGGGTGGTAAACAGTTGGGGGTGTGCACCTGCACAGACTCACTCTGTCCATTGAGTGCTGCCATTTTCAGATTGTGCAGGTACACTCCCCCAACTTGTTACCACTCCTCTGTACCCTTACTGCAGACTGCTAGTAATTCATCCATAACTTCTAGTTGAAAAAATTAAGGAATGGCACAACATGGAGCCATAAGAATAGATGCTCCAGAATTGTTGTTATATGGGGAATGCATGACGCTATTAAAACAGGCATGGAGAGGTGATGGGTCCTCTTTAATCCCTTAGTGCTATTTGATGTGTATACTTGGCGCTCCATGACGAGTATACACCGATGTCAGCCGTTTAACCCCTTCCATGCCGCGGTCCATAGGGACCGCTGTATGGAAAGGGTTAACAGCGAGGGAGCTCACTCGCTCTCCCATTGGGCCGCTGCTCTGCCGTTGCAGCGACCAGATGCTTGATGGGTTCACAGAGGGAGGGGGCTCCCTCCCTTCCCCATCGGGCTGCTCTTCTGTTGTGGCAGCATTCGATGGTTACCATGGCAACCGGCGTGCAATGGTATAGCTAAGCCTGATCAGGCTCCTGCTAAAAGCAGGAGGATGATCGGGCTGTGTAAAGTCACAATACACTGCAGTACACTATATAGTGTACTGCAATATATTATAGAGGCATCAGACCCACTGGATCTTCAAGAATCAAGTGGGTCTGGGTCAAATAAATGTAAAAAAAAGTGGGAAAAAAAATCTAATTTCTTCTTATAGCCACACATTTATAATTTTAAAAAAAATAAAATAAATTACTCATGTTTGCTATCACCGTGTCCGTTACTACCTGATCTATAAAGGGGTCATGTTACTTTCCCCGCACGGTGAACGCCATAAAAAAAAAAAAACTATTATAAAATTGAAATTTTTCCCACCTCCCTTCTCAAAAAAGGGTATTAAAAATGATCAAAAAAGTCATATGTACCCAAAAATGATACCAATCAAACAGTCACATCATCCCGCAAAAAGTAAGCGCCTCCATGAGACCATCGCCCAAAAAAAAATATATATATGGCTCTCAGGCTATGGAGACCCTAAAACAGGGCTCGACAAATCCCAGGCGCCAGGTCGCCATGGCGACCAGGAATTTGGTCCTGGCGCCTGGGTATTTGTCAGCCCGTTTTCTCAGGTGCCCGGGCGCAGGGCCGACGCGGACTAGGAGCGCCGGCCCCCTCATGCTGCAGCCGCCCGAGCGCTCTATAGAGAGCCTCAGGCGGCTGCAGCACTGCCCGGGCTGGCGCGTCCATGAGGGCGCACCGCCCGGGCACAGCATGAAGAGGAGCTGACAGGAGGGAGCGCTCAGCGCTCCCTCCTGTCAGTCCCTCATTGTAGCGTGGCCGAGCCGGTCCAGCGGTACAGGAGCATCTGTCTCCTGTACCCGGACGGACTGACATGAAGTGCGCACACAGTGTGCACTTCCTGTCAGTCGCCCGGTACAGGAAACTAAAGCTCCTGTACCCTGGAGAAAGTGAATGACAAGGAGGGGGAGGGGGAGGGAGAAAGTGAATGACAAGGAGGAGGGGAGGGAGAAAGTGAATGACAAGGAGGAGGGGGAGGAGAAAGTGAATGACAAGGAGGGGGGAGGGAGAAAGTGAATGACAAGGAGGGGGAGGGAGAAAGTGAATGACAAGCGTGGGGGGAGAGAAAGTGAATGACAAGGGGGTGAGAGAAAGTGAATGACAAGGGGGAAAGTGAATGACAAGAGGGGGTGAGAGAAAGTGAATGACAAGGGGGAAAGTGAATGACAAGAGGGGGGTAGAAGAGTGAATGACAAGGGGATTGACAAGACGGACCCCTCTGCCCTCTCCTCCGGACCCCTGTGCCCTCCCCTCCGGACCCCTGTGCCCTCCCCTCCGGACCCCTGTGCCCTCCCCTCCGGACCCCTGTGCCCTCCCCTCCGGACCCCTGTGCCCTCCCCTCCATTATGGGGGGCCCTATATACTCGCACATTATGGGGGGCACTATGGAAAACAGGGGTAGGAACACTATGGGGGCATCTACTGGGGGCCCTATGTACTGGCATGCATTATTGGGGGGCTCTATAGAGAAGTGGGGGGGGAGGAGCACTATGGGGGCATCTATTGGGAGCTTTATGACGCGGCTCCGCCTGGCTCCTAACTTTTTTTGCTGGCTCCTAGATTCAAAGGAAATTTGTCAAGCCCTGCCCTAAAACATGTATGTTTGTTTTTTTTCTAAAATGCTTTTATTGTGTTAAAGTGAAAAAAAAAAAAAAAGTATACATATTGGGTATTGCACCGTCCGAAACAACCAGCTCTATAAAAATATCACGTGACCTAACCCCTCAGGTGAACACCATAAAAAAAAAAGTGCCGAAAAAGCCATATTTTTTTTTGTCACCTTGCATCACAAAAAGTGTAATACCAAGCGATCAAAAGGTCATATGCACCCTTAAATAGTACCAATTAAACCGTCATCTCGGGGTGTAGCTTCTAAAATGTGGCCATTTATGGGTGGTTTCTATTATGTAAGCCTCACTGGTCCTTAAAATTTTGTTTAAACTTTTTTTTTTTTTTTTTTACTAACTATTAGCCCCCTTAGGGGCTAGAACCTTTGTCTTATTTACCCTGACACTGTCCCTGCTGCTCTGGGCACACAGCAGCAGGGAGCTGACTATGACAGCCAGGACAACCGATCGGAGCTGACTATGGCTGCCATGGTAACCGATCGGAGCCCCAGCATTACACTGCTGGGGCTCCGATCACTGCCACCAATGATCGGGGGGCAGTCGTATAGGACCTTTCATTAGTTTGAACTTTATTTCTTAAGTAGCGGCACATAGGGCATATATGGGGCACTTACTATTATATCTGTGCAGGGCTCCGTTCGCCCGCTCTGGCCCCCGTTACATGGTGGGAACAGCAGGAGGAGACATCAGCCTCTCTCCCTGGGCGTTCCTTCTCCCTGCCTGTGACATTCTGTGCTGTGATTGGACAGTGCTACAGCCAGGGAGAAGGAACGCCCAGGGAGAAAGGCTGTTGTTTTCTCCCTGGTGTTCCCACCATGTAACGGGGGCCAGAGCGGAGCGGGCGAACGGGGCCCCTCACAGATATAATATTAAGTGCCCCATATATGCCCTATATGCCGCTACTTAAGTAATAAAGTTCAAACTAATGAAAGGTTGCATGTGCCGGCCATATCCCATGCTGGACCTCTGACTGCGTGCTGCGATCCGCTGCAGTTAACCCCTCAGGACCTGAGAGGTTAATTGCGGTGGATCGCAGCATGCAGTCATAGAGGCCAGGTATGGGATATGGCCGGCACATGCAGGCTACGTTGCTATTCAGTCATTCATTGGTGGCAGTGGCCACAGTCCCGCCCCTCCTCCGCTCTCATCGTTGGCCAGTGGCAGCCGCACGCAGTGGGGAGGGAGGGACTCAATCCTTCTCCACTGTGCCGGCTCAGGAGAACATGGTGTGCGCCGAGAGCGGCGCATACCATGTTCTACCGCAATATAGACGAAATCGATATTGTGGCTCAGATTCATATCTCATATCGCCCACCCCTACTGTGTACCCTCAGACTCAGTACTTCCAAGAGCATATATTATAAGCCTGACTGATTATAGGAAAAAAATGGGTGACCTAAATAAAGGAGTAAAGATAAACGTGTCCTAAGCTTGTGTTCTTTCCTCACCTCTCTTTCTCCTTTTGCAGTCTACTGGCACTCCAAGTGGAACCGTCAAAGTTTCCTCATCTGTAGCTTCTAAAGCAAATACCTCGGTTCCCAGTTCTACATTACTTCGGATTTGCACCACTCCACAAACTGTATCTAATGGCCAAGGAACGTCTACAGTAATAATTAGAGCCTCTGCCCCTTCTCCTGTAACCATTTCATGCACTTCACCTGCTGCCACCACGACCACGCCGTCCACTGTGGGTGTGACTGGCACGTCTGCTCTGGCACTTAATTCTAGCACTGTCGCTGTTTTACCTATTAGACCATCAGTTTCTTCAGGTACACCCATTGCTGTGAATACTTGTAGTTCAGTTGTGATGCCAACTGCAACTGTATGTCCTACCCAAATGCCAGCACCTACTGCCCCCTGTACTAAACAAGCAACAGCAAACCTAGTTAAACCCTTCACCCCATCAAGTGGACCTCCAAGTGTTACTGGTGGCCCCACTATCAAGATAGCAGGCTGTAATATTTGCAGTGCACCTACTCCAGTTGGGTCAACAATTGTAGTATCCAGCATGTCCCCGTCTGTGAAGGAGACCAACCGACCTGTGCAAATTCAAGCAAGCGTTCCATCTGTCGGCTCCAATGTGAATTTTTGCAAAGCTGAGCCTCTGAAGAAAACGCAAGGTGCACTGCCTCCAAATGCCACAGTAAGCTGCAGTAAAATACTCTGTTTTTAAAGATGGGGTTACTTATTATCAATCAGTTAATGCAGTTTTATCATTTCGGCACAAAAGGTTTGTATAACTAGAAGTTTTTTTTTGTGTTTCTTTAGCTCTCTGCAGTAATTTACCAAGTGTTCAATTCCGTTACTGGGGATGAAGATCTGTTATAGCTATATGATGCACACAAATGTATGGCTCATAGTGATCCCTCAAGATACAATGGCCTCAGGATCCAATATTTTCAACATACAATGGTCCTTTCTGACCCATCGTAAGTTGAAGCTAGGCTCCACATATAATGGTATTTTCTGACCCATCGTAAGTTGAAGCTAGACTCCACATACAATGTCTCAGGCTCAAATCTAACCTATCAAGGTCACTTCTCTGGTAAAATAACTGGATTAGTTACTAGTTAGCAGCTGTTCCTGGCTGTTATATGTAAGGACGTGTTTAATTTGTCTTAGTTATCTGCTTATATTTCTTAAATCTTAATTTTCTCTTATCTTGGATGATATTTTGGGGCTTTGGAACCGATTAATCAACTTACAATGGTTTCAACATACAGTGGTTTTCCTGCAACCAGTTAATATTGTAACTTGAGGGGCCACTGTACTTGCGTTTACATTTTCCGTATTGAGATCCGGCAGAGAATCTCAATACCGGAGAAAAAGCTTCCGTTTTGTCCCCATTCATTGTCAATGTTGACAAAACTGAAAGAACAGAGTACTCCAAAATGCGTTCGGTTCTGTTTGGTTGCGTTCCAATACCGGAGAGCAAACCGCAGCAAGCTGTGGTTTTCTTTCCATCATGGGATGCTGAGCAAAACAACTTGCAGGATCCACAATGCAAGTCAATGGAGACGGATCCGGTTTCTCGGATACAATAGAAAACTGATCCGTCCCCCATTGACTTTCAGTGGTGCTGATGACGTATCCGTCATTGCTATTTTAAAGATAATACAACCGGATCTGTTGATGACTGATGCAGACGGTTGTGTTATCAGTAACGCAAGCGTTTTAGCTGATCCCTGCCGGATCAGGCAAAAACGCAAGCATGAAAGTAGCCTTAAACCCATTTAGATGGGAGTAGAAGTTCAGAGAGAACATATTACATGTGTCAATGCAAGTCTATGGAGATGGTAAGAAGGAGGGGTGAGCAGGAGCACACGCAGACAAGTAGACTGCTGCAGCTATATGGGCTGAGATCTAAACTTCCTATGCTTTAGGCCTCTTACACACGACCGTATGCCCTCCGAGACATGCGGTCTGTGAGCGGCATTGATCATGCACACGGGAGCACACTGCATCATAGATTACAATGATGCTGTTCACGTCGGGCCGCCTGCGGGACTATTTTCCTGCACTCGTATGGTCTTAAGAGTGCGGGACAATAGCCCCGCGGGCGGCCAGAGATCCACAGCATCATTGTAATCTATGATGCTGAGCGTACGATCAGTGCCGCTCCGGGACATATGGCCTGCTCCCGGCCCGTATGTCTTGGAGGGCATACTGTCGTGTGCAAGAGGTCTTATTCACAACTATATGGGTCATTACTTCTCTGATCCTGGGACTGCTTCTGAGTGAATAAGAGAAGGTTAGGAAGCGGATTCTCCTCTACTTTCTATGTGCAGTGGATGGCAGCTAGTCTTCACTCACCACCTCTGGGAGAACTGCAAGCTAGATATTCAACATGCACAGAGAGGACAACTGCTAAAAAATGTCAAACTATATCAAAGAAAACTGCATCTCGCAAAAAATAACCCTGACACGGCTCCTGACAGAAGAATAGTCTGGAAAGCTATAACAGAGACTAGAGTGAACAGATCCTTATACTGTGTGTGATGGAACCAGTTATGTTTGCCAGATTAGTTAAAGGGGTTGGCCACTTTCTGGTTACTGTTGTCCGACGTGTATGGCACTTACTAATATAGTCTTTGTTGAAATTCTGCACCATTTTATAAAGTATCTTCCCTTGTTTACAAAGTCTTTTGTGCTGTCCACAGAGAGGTCCTGTCCATAAGATGGCCGCTTATGGAGGGTCATGTGACCTGGCAAATCTCTTCCGTATGATGCCTCCTCCATTTAAATACACTGCTCCTGCCAACTGCACTTGTTCTGTTGGGATTTAGTGCAGGCGTAGTGTATTGGAATGGAGCAGACACCACGTGGATGTGATTTGCCTGGTCACATGACCCTCTATCAGCAGCCATTTTATGGACAGCAGAAAAGACATGTAAACAGGGGGGCATACTTTATAAAATATAGAAAATGGTGCAGAATTTCAACAAAGGCTATATTAATAAGTTCCATATAATCATCTCACAAGCACATTGATCAACAGTAACTGGAAAGTGGCCAACCCCCTTTAACTAGATTCAGATTTTTATTGCCAAGATGGTTATGTACCTTGCATAGCCGGCCAACACTTATTCCACCTGACCTTCCCATACACGTGCACACTTGGCTCAGCCGAGCGTGTATGTGTTTATAGTGACGGCAGACGCCTCTAGTGGCAGCTTACCTTCCTTGAGAGCATAGGAATGTTAAAATCCAACCCGACCTCTGACAGTGGTGCAGTCGGGACCCCACTGTACACATTAGAAAGTAAATGACATTCTCCACAAACTGCAAAATCTATCTGGTAGGAAAATGGTTAACATAATCATAGGCTTTTATACAGCGCATGCATCAGTTATAGCTGCGTGATGTATTTCTACAAGAATGCTTGATCATTGTTTGTAATCGTGCAGTAATATTTTTATAGGACACGTCATTCTCTGCATTACTAAGAGGGAATTGCATTTTCTGGCAGTGTTCTGTAAGGTAGATGGCAGATCGCACTGACACAGGAAGATTTCATTGCTAAAGGCATTGTAAATGTACATTATGGCGATCTATTTCATCATCCTAAACTACAAAGATTTTCCCAAGCTAAGGAAGCTATGACAGCCCTATTTTATGTCATTGGTTTTGCTTTTGTTTTTTTTTTTACTTTTTCTTTTGAGGTGTCTCTTAACTTGTCCGTCTCAATACCTTTGCCTAAAGTAATGGTTGTGCCACTAGAATACAAGTTTCCCTTTTTAATTTAAAAGTAGTTATTACATGATCAAAAGTGAAAATCGGACATTACATAGCGCATGACAATCTCTAACAAAGCTAGAACCAGCCCTGTACCTCAAATGGATCCAGAGATCTCCCCATTCATTGCTCTGCTAGATTTATTTCAAACTGGCAGCTTGGGGGGGCGTGTGCTTGTTACTGCAATTGGGTGCAGTTAAAGGATTGAACTGAGCTTGTGCTTCCATCTCAATTTCTCAGTGAAAATTAGAAAAAGAGCAGTAGGTGGCGCTATACAGATAGTTTTCAGTGAATAACACGGCAGCTATACTAAATGTTTAATAACATGCATTTACAAAAGTATTCAGATTCAGGGGCTGGTTTGAAAAATGTAGATTACAAAAAAATGTGTCAGATATTGGTGGTCCTGCTTTATCTCTGAATGTACACCTTAATCATATTCCCTGTCATTTATTTAGGAAGTCCTGGATAACGTAAAGAAGTGCAAGAATTTTCTTGCAACGTTAATCAAACTGGCATCAAGTGGACCTCAGTCACCAACCATGGGGCAAAATGTCAAAAACCTGGTGAAAAACTTGCTGGTAAGATTTTATTGTTCTGATGACTGTAATAGACACAAAATGTGCAAATCTAGGTTTTGGGTTCAGTTCCAACAGATTCCTTCTGCTTTTTACCAGAATAGCGTACTGCTGCCATATGTCGCCCAGTAAAATAAAAAACAGCCTGATGTACCCATTATATGCCAATGGCAGGGTTGGACTGGGAACTTAAAGGGATTGTCCGGGTTCAGAGTTGAACCCTTACATGCCCATTATTTCACCCTGGCAGCCCCCTCTGATGTTGGCATCGGAGCATCTTATGCTCTGATGTGCTCCCTTGTCCTGCGCTAGATCGCTCAGGGCAAGGGCTCTTTTATTTACAATAACACACTGCTTCCGCCCGGCAGTGTATTCGGTGATGTCACCAGCTCTGATGGGCATACTTTAGCGCTGCCCTAGCCGTTTTACAGGCTAGGGCAGCGCCAAAGCCTGCCCATCAGTGTCGGTGACGTCACCGGGCTTTATGGCAGCCGCATGGAGAGTCCAGTTCGTCACCGTAACTCCGGAAAATGCCTTTGTACTGCGCGATTTAGCGCAGGGCAAGGGAGAGCATCGGAGCATGAACTGCTCCAATGCTCAAGTCAGGGGGGCTGCCTGGGTGAAAATGGAGGTATGTCTGCGTTCAGCTCTGAACCCGGATGACCCCTTTAAAGTGGCCCTGGAAAAAAGCTAAGTGTCAGGTCCAAGTTTTAGGCAAGTTGAAATTGACAAAGCAGGGCACACAAGTAGGCGGGGCCAGCAATACCACATTGCGGCACAAAATACCTTCCCACATTCTGCCCCTCTGTGGCAGCCAGCGCCAGCTGCCACCTTCTGTCCTCCTACACCAAATGTTTCAGGATGGCAATACAGCTGAATTCAGAAGGTGAGCGTCAGATTATTGCTAACCTGGCTGGTGGGCTGAGGATGCTCAGACGGCCCCCTGGGTGTCGGCCTACCTGGAAGTTTCCTTATAGAGTCTATGGCCAGTCCGCTTCTGGTCAGTGGTATCCAGCACGAGGTGGTTGCAATACCTATACACTGCTTGCGCTAGTTTGAGAAACACTGAACTGAAACACTATGGAATTCCTCTTCCATTGTATTAGTTTGATGAGGAAGGGGTTGCCATCCGTGTGATCTTGAACGCCACATAATGCAGCCTAGGTATTTGCTTAAAATGAACATTGCTTCCCTTAACCTCACTTCGCTTATGGGTATTTCTTGCAAAAATTCGTATAATAAAATACAGTTTTACCATAGTTTGTTCTTACACAAGCAATTCTAGGCAATCTTCCTAAAATCTCATTGTCATATTGCATGCTGTGGTTTTTCCAAAGATGGCCGGATTGAATAAACAAATCTACCACATGGAGCTAAACGCCAAATTGTATTAATTTTACTTCTTTTACACATCCAAGGATTCAAAACTTGAACCAGAAGAATTTACTACAAAACTATACAAGGAGCTGAAGTCCTCGCCACAGCCGTATCTCGTGCCTTTTCTCAAGGTATGTTTTATGTTGCTTTCTTGTGCCGAGCCGTAGGAATTTGTCATCTAGAAAGCATTACATTGCCTTACTTAAAGCGGCTCTGTTACCAGGATCAACCCTATTAAACCAGACATACTGGCTGGTGGGGCTCCTCTTGCTGATTAAAACTGTATCTTTGTTTTGTCTGTATGATAAACAGCTGCAGAGAAATCTGCCGTTTTATCAATATGCAAATTAGAATTTTGAGCACCAGGAGGCGGGGATAATTCATCTGAGCACTGCTTTGTAACACCCCCTGTGCTCTACACATGCCCCCTCCCATTGATTGACAGGGCTAGACATCACGCTGAGGGCAGAACCCAGTCCAAGAGCCGTGTGCTAGCAATATAGTATCTCTATGTACTATAGCTTCACCACCTGAGATCTGCTCAGAAAGTGAGCCTACATATTACTGGCACAAAATATTACTATAAAGACACCAGTGATGTGTGTCAGCGTACGGGCATGGGAAAAACATACAACTATATGTGATAATGCTATAGCTTGGTGGTAAAGTGATTGGTTTTGCATGTAGAGATCCCAGGTTTGAATTTAGGGAGAAACATCAACATTTTTTTTCTTCAGATATTTTTTTCCCCACACATTTATCCCATAAGATGTAGTCTATATGCTTATTATATTAAGACTGTGTTTTTTCTTTTTTTTTTCTTCTTTTTCTTTTTGGTTTGTTTGTTAGAAAGCTAATAAACATTACTGGTTTCTTTATAATAATATATTGTGTCTGAATAAACCAGTAATAGATTTTAGCAACAAAACCCCAGTATTCTCAATATAGTAGAATGATAATAATAATAAATTAATAATAATATATAAAAAATAATATATTAATAATAATACAATAATTATTAATATTAAAGTTATGTTACAATATTACGTTTTTTTTCAGTACTTATGATATTGATGACCTATACCAAGCATAGGCCACCAATATCTATCTGTGGGAGTCAATCCCCTTTCACGACCAACAATTGGCTTTTCTGGCGACAGAAACAATACAGTGGACGTGCGGCGGTGAATAGGAGCTGAGCTGCTGTACGCCAGGGCTGGAAACTAGTGGATGAAGCCTTCTGTATAGGTTAGAGGGCCTGGCGGCTATCCCAACTGATCTGATATTGAAGACCTAACTTGAGGATAGGTCTCTATAATCTAAGAACTAGACGACTCCTTTAAACTGCACAGATTTTTGGACCCACTTACTGTTTATTAGGGGAATACCAGTGTCAGACTGAATGTATATTTGCAGAATATTTGGCACCGTACACGTATTGTGTGTGTGTGTGTGTGTGTGTGTGTATATATATATATATATATATATATATATATATATATTAGTTTTGTTTTTCTCTCCATTTAGAAAAGTCTTCCTTCACTGCGCCGTCTGATGCCAAATTCCCAAGAATTTATCTTGCAGTGTGGACAACAGAACCCTCTGCCAGTGACGACTGCTACAAATTCAATCACTTTTGTTAAGATTACACCGTCCTCTGGGTCGCAGACAGTAAAACCAGTTTGCTCCACAGCACATGGCACTATGAAAGTCCACCAGACTACTTGTGCTGTGCCCCAGCCTCTCGGTACATTGAAACCTATGAACATTAAACAGATGGTAAGAGGGGTTTTCCATTTCTATGCTGTCATTATTGGTTTTTCCTTTGATACTATGTGTAGCTGGAACTTCAGGTTTGTCTTATGGTTTGTTATATAGCTGCTTATAGTAACAAATGAGGTATAACACTGATAAATGTAAGGTTAGGGTACATTCACATCACGTTTAGCTTTCTGTTCTTCTGATGCGTCAGAAGAAGGAGAGAGGGAAAAAAAAAAGGATCCTGTTGCATCAGCTATGCATAGGATTGTATAGGATCCTTTTTTTTTTTTACAGGATCCAGTAAAAAAACTGATCATGTTGCATCAGTTGTCATCCGTTTGAGCCATTTCCATCTGAGATCCGTTTTTCCATGTGGAAACAAAAGTACCGCATGCAGTTTTTTTTCCTGTCTAAAAAATGGATCTCAGACAGAAATGGTTCAAACGGATGACAACTGATGCAACAGGATCCTTTTTTTTTTTTTTTTTTCTTTCTCTTCTTCTGACGGATCAGAAGAACGGAAAGCTAAATGGTGATGTGAATGCACCCTTATTCACATGGGAAGGAAACATGCAAGTCACCAGTACATATTTTAGCAAACTTGACTGTAGCAACCAGTGTCGGGCAGCTGCTGCCAAGGCCAATAAGATCATTCATGAGGGCAAATTTATCATGAGAGCAATATTTGAAGTCTGTTTTGCTTCAGTTTGCTTTGCTGTCTCTTGTTGCTTGTTAAATTGTTTAATACATCTTTTAAACCTGACACTTTTTTGTCTAGAAATGCTGCTCCAGTTTTTCTGTGCCACCCCCATACCGGGTGGAGGGGGGGGGGGGGGGAGTCTCATTGACGATCTGGAGTGAAACTGGAGTAAATGGTGTATTAAAAAAAAAAAAAAAAAAGTCTCAGGTTGTGATTAATCCATCCCATGGAGGGGGAAAGTAAAGTGGCAATGATGCACTTGATGCAAATTTAGGTCTACCATTTTGAAAATCATTGGTTAGATCACACTTGGGCACCATGTTCGATCTAACCGCGGTCCACCCTGGAGATCTGGCAGACACTGGAAACGTCATGGTTGTGTGCATGCAATTCATGGCCCGGTGGTCTATCATTCAAATATGTGTTAGTCTGGTATGGTAGCTACAGGGCTCCCCCTCCCCCCTCCCATATAAATAGGCATTAATTTGTAAAATTGGTAGCTCTTCTCCCAAAAAGCCATATAAGCTATAGCTAGAGGTAGGGAGAACTTGGCCCCCATGGATGGAAACCTTTCTGAATCTTGGAGATATCCTGGTATTAATGGCGGTAGCACACGGTCGTCTTATTCACTAGGCCTCACCAACTTTTGGTTGAACGGCTGGTGGAAAACCATTATGAACTTTTGAGAGGGAGTAACAGGACACTCAACAAAGATATATTGTGCTGTCAGATACAATGCCCAATCTCTCTCCCTGTCCTATCAAACATTCCATCGTCTGTTGAAATTGAACTGTATGATCAGATGGTAGTCTCCCATTGGTACTAGTGTCCATAAGCATAATTAAAAGCTGGATTTTATGTAGAAGTAAGTGCTCACCCCCTTAACATCAATTATTCAAGTTTTTAGAAATGTCCACTGCTGTGAGTTAGAATCAGCCATTGTACTTCACATAACTATCACTGTATATCTCCACGTATTTTACGTAACCTGTTTTTTCATAAATTTCGCCTCTGTATTTTTTATTATTCCGGAAGAGCGTTCGCAATCCATTTGACATCTGTGATCTAATTCCATATGAAATGAAACTGCACAGAAAATGTTGCAGCTTTTATTTCATGACATTTGAGTAAACTGCATTAATGATGAATCGTGAAGCCTCCATGACTTGCGGTCTGATGGGCCTGCATGTCTTAAGGGATTAAGGCCATCTGGACAAGTGTACGTTGCTAGATATTACTGTAAACAACTGGTGAGATTTCTCGTTGTCATATTTAGACAAAAGTACGCTTGAGGATTCATGAGCGTGATGTGTGTGAACTGAGGGTTAGACACAGATGCCTCATAGCAGTTTTGGTTGATTAAACATGGTGATGGACTTCCTGGAACGAGGACCTCTTTGTGCCTACTAATAGTGCTCTTACCATTGCAGGTAGTTCAGCAGCCAAGCAGTGGGATTGTGAAGCAAGTGACCACGCTGCCCTCAAACTCTGCACTTAACAGGCCTGGAGAAAAACGCATCTCTATGAATACCCTAATACAAACGGGTCACCTGCCACCAGGTACATATTTCTGTTACTGAGCAATGCCCCAGTAGCTCCCAAGAATCAAGAAGTGGAATACATTTTTCGATTCTTACAAATGAACATCGGTTCTTAAGCTCCTGCATTAAAGGGGTTATCCCATGATTAATGTAAAAAATGAAAATCGGACATCATATAGTACAGGACGACCTCTTTCTAACGAAGCTAGAACCTGCCCTGCCCTGTACCTCACATGGACCCAGAGATCTCCCCATTTATTGCTGCAGTTGTTCTGCTAGGTTTATTTCAAGACTAGCAGCTCATGGAGCATGTCCTTTCTCAGGGGATGTGTTCCTTCTGCTGCGATTCTCTCCCTGTGTCTGCCACAGTTTATAAAATAAAATCTAGGCAGGTAAAGGCTGTAACTGAGCATGTGTGTCCACTACTGAGGTGGACAGAGAAATAAAGAAATGAACAAACAGCAGGTGGCGATATGCAGATAGATTTTTATTCAAGAACTCAGTTGCAAAACTGTATTTTTTAATTGCATGCAGTTATAAGTGCAGTTAGTATTGAGATCTAGGTGCTGGTTTGAGAAATGCAGTATGAGTATTTTTCGTGGGACAACCCCTTTAATACCCATCCCTTGCATCTGAGACACTGATGGGGGTTGTCTATGAAGATCTTGTCTAATCAAATGCCCAGCAACAGTAGAAGTCAGAGAAATTCACCTTTTAAAAGGTTTTCCCACTCTTTAGATATTCATGACCTAATCTTTGGTTTAGGTCATCAATATCAAATTGGTGGGGGTCCGACACCATGCACTCCCACCAGTCCAATTTTTTATTTTTTTTTCCAGCTGAAGGCCATGCTGCCATGCAGTTCACTTTTCTGTAGAATGTATGTTTTAGGTCAGGGATGCCCAACCTGTGGCCCTCCAGCTGTTGCACAACTTCAATTCCCAGCATGTCTGGACAGCCTACAGCAGGGCATGGTGGGAGTTGTAGTTTCACAACAGCTGGAGGGCTGCAGGTTGAGCATCCCTGCTTTAGGTCATGCAGCCATTTTGAAGACATTAGTTAATATCGGTTTCTTTCTCTTTCAAGCATCAGTTATGAAACAGATCACCGTTCCAGGGAATAAAGTTATATCGCTACAAGCATCCACTCTTCCCATTAGGGAAAATAACTCGGCATGCTTCAGGTAAAAAAAAAATGGATTTCCTCAGGTGTCTGGGCTCTAAAAGCTGCAAAAAGTGAGTAATCCTGACAGGATGAGCAAGTTAAAGGAGTATTCCAGGATTTTAATAAATATTAGCCTATTGTCAGGATAGGCCATCAATTTCTGATTGGTAGCTGTCCATTATCCCGAACCTGTGCCAGTAAGCTGTTCTGTCTAATTTGGCACCAGAGCTCTGTTCCCTGTGTAGCAGACAGTGCTTACTGCAGCACTGCTCCCATTCACTTCAATAAAAGCAGCACTGCTCCCATTCACTTCAATGAAAGCAGCACTGCTCCCATTCACTTCAATGAAAGCAGCACTGCTCCCATTCACTTCAATGAAAGCAGCACTGCAGTATCCATCTCCGTCCTCTTCATCGTGGATGGAGCTCTGTAGTTCCAGAGTTTACTCAGGAACAGCTGATCATCAGGGCTGTGGGGTATGTTGCAGATGATGGTCGGCACTGCGTTTGAATGATAGCGGTGCACGTGTCAGCGGGCGGGCATCCCAACGAACAAGGTAAAGAATGAAGACCGGCACTCGCTGTAGATTTGCAGGATAGGATTTATTCCAGTCACTTATTAAATCATAGTGACGCGTTTCAGCACCAAAATGTGCTTTCTTCAGACTACATTTAAACATCCTACCATTGCGCCTTAAATACATTATCAAGATAACAACGGAACTGACGTCATGTGATGTATAGCTCCTCCCACCTGGAGGCCGATACAGAAACAGGTGTAGACACCATGGATCATAGGAATCAATGGAGAGCGGGGAAAATTCAAGTCCGCTAAAAATGAAACATAATTGAAGATGTCAATTATAATATGATGTTTGCTTATTATTGACATCTTCAATTATGTTTCATTTTTAGTGGACTTGAATTTTCCCCGCTCTCCATTGATTCCTATGATCCATGGTGTCTACACCTGTTTCTGTATCGGCCTCCAGGTGGGAGGAGCTATACATCACATGACGTCAGTTCCGTTGTTATCTTGATAATGTATTTAAGGCGCAATGGTAGGATGTTTAAATGTAGTCTAAAGAAAGCACATTTTGGTGCTGAAACGCGTCACTATGATTTAATAAGTGACTGGAATAAATCCTATCCTGCAAATCTACAGCGAGTGCCGGTCTTCATTCTTTACCAGGGCTGTGGGGTGCCGGACCCCCACTGATCGGATATTGGTGGCCTGTCTAAGGATAGACAATCAGTATTAAAATCCTGGATTACCCCTTTAATGTGCGGTGGACTGTTATCTGGGAAGTTCTAATCGGCCATGTCACATATGTGTCCTGTACATTGCATGGCTGTGAGGGTGGACAAGCATGTACCAATTTGACCAGTGTTTTAACAAAAATTATATATTTGTTATTATTTCTTTACTCAGTTATATAGCACTGACATATTCTGCAGCGCTTTACAAACACCACATAAATAGAAAAGTGGATCACCCCTCTCACACTGTCAACCAATAAAAATTAATAAAATTGTGCTGCCTGGGATATAGAAAAGCCCTGTTCTTCAAGAATGAGAGTGACCGACCCCCTGATTTTATGGCATTCAGTTCTTTTATAATGCTGACCTGTCAAACCCCGCAGTGCCTGCCGCCCATGCGAGAGAAATGAGTCCGATGCTGCCAGTCATCCTGCCTGCAGACCATGATTTACAAGTTTCTTTCCTGTAGCACATCTGTAGGTGGGGTAGGGCAGGTAATTGGCATCGGACACATCTCTCACAGCGCTGGAGCCCTCTGCGGTCTTCCTCAGGTCGGTTACATAAACGTTCTAAATGCCATCACAGCCAGAAGTCGCACTACTTTTTTTCTGGAAGAGTAAAAATACTCCTCTTACCACTTTTGAGGAGTATATTAAGCCAAGGAGGAGTACTAAAATTGCAGTTATTCAGATTTATAATACGTAGTGCTACATAACATTAAGGGGTTGCTATTCATGCAGGGAAACCATTACCAGTCTCTTCTATAATGTCTTCCGTGCAGAAATGGCAAATTTTTGTCCATTTTAAATTGATCTCTCAGAAGACTTTCTTGAAGCACCAAATCTGTCACGCAGGGATCGGAGCCGTAGATTGTGCAAAACTCAATACTGCAATAAGAATTGAACAAGGACGTCTGGTCGTTGTGGCAGGGAGCAGTGTGTGGGGTCTGGGACGAATGCACAGGAGGCAGTTATAGGACAGTCTTGTACACAATATATTGGACTGTTGCACTGTATAGTCCTCTGTGATCTCTGGTCAGTGCGCTCCATACATAAACCATACAGGAAAATAGACCTCTGGTGGTAAAAGCCAAGAAGCTAAACAAAACTGTTTGACCCTTATGTTAAAACATAACTTTCATTTGATTGCTCTAATACCTCAACTCCTAATGGCAAAAAAGAATTTTAAAAACCTGCTGTTTCTCTAGATGCAAAATGATAGGATCACCTCACTGAGAAAGGTATACCCAAGTACCATTGTCAGAAACTGCACCATGTGAAAAACGGTAATTTATAAAAGAGGGGGGCAGTAACATGAATAAAACATAACCTTTAATGGAGATCGCAGAAAAAGCAGCCACTACAAGCACTTAAAACACAGAAACAGACAGATGAAACACACATTAGTGACCACCCATACGTGTTTTTACGGCAGTCACAAAGGGGCCGTAGGCTGAGCCGCTGCTTTTTTACGCCGGCCCAGTCTGAGCCCAGTCTAAGCGCTGCACGGGTCCCCTGTGCAATGGGGAGCTGGGACACGGCTCTCACATGAGAGCCGCGGCCTGTCTCTAACAGCCCGGACCAGCAGGAGCGCTGATCTGGGCTGTTTAACACTTAACACGCCGTGGGCAATGGCACCCGCCACATGTAAAGTGCTGACAGAGGGAGCGGACTCCCTCTATCTCCCATCAGCACCCCACAAATGCGATCGCGGGGTGCCTATGTGTATGAAGGCTGGCAGAGGTCTGATGTAGGCCCCAGACCAGCCTAAAGTAATGTCCTGCAGGCTGCACCTCTCTGGCACAGCCTGCTGGTCAATGTTAGAATAGCATTGCTATTAAAATGCACTTCACTTTTTTTTTTTTAATCAGATATTTTTATTTGGGTTTTTCAATAAAATAATACAATAACAATCCTCCCAAAAGGCCCCCCCACTACCCACCGCCTCCCTCCCCTTCCCACAGTCCTGTGACCAACAAAGTCCATGAATCCTGTATCGAGTTCGGCAGTAGGTCCCATGTATACTCATACACACAGCGTGTCCCATATCCAATGCACGGCACATATATCCGTCTCATAACTCGCACATCATAACATCCAGTCATTCTATAGCTCCACCTCTCAAGTGCATCAGCCAGAACAACAGTAGAATATCACAGTATGACTATCCTAAGGGCTTATATACATCTCTATAATGCTGCATCCAAGAAAACCAGATCGTCTCAAATTTTTTAATGGAGCCCCTCTTCTGGTAAACCTATTTCTCCATTTGGATCAGATGTGTACTCTAGCCACCAGTTCCTGTATCGTCGGCGACGCTCTGCAATGCTTTTCCTAGCTTGATAAAGAACCCACACAATAGCCAGCTTCTTTTTTGCCATGCCTGGCAAAATCTCAATGATAAGGGTGTGACATCTAGACTGACATCAAAAACAGTATTTATTAGTTCTCTGACCTCCGTCCAATACCTTCTTGGTCACGGACAGTTCCACATGAGATAAATTAAGTCTCCATTGGACACATCGCATCTTGGGCAGAGGTCGTTGTCCTTATACCCCATTTTTTTGAGAACCACTGGCGTTCTAAAGACCCTATGTAGTAGGTATAATTGGGAGACCCTGTGCGCCTCACTTACAGCCAGCAGCGGGCAGTCCCACAACACTCCTTCCCACTGTTCCTCAGTTAGGGCCGATATATCGAGTTTCCATTTTTTATATAATTGAAGAGGGTTCTTTTTAAGCTGCATATCAAGAAGGACACTATAATGAAGGGCGATTGCCCCATTGGTAGTGCCGCTAGTTGCTGTAAGATCTATGATACTATGTTTTGGCGCAGGGGCAATCTTTTCAGACTTTTCCTGTGCTTTTATGGTGTGCCTAAGCTGTAAATACAAATAAAAGAACTTTTTAGGGATGTTGAATTCCTGTTGTAGTTGCGTGAATTATTTCAGCGTGCCTTCCGAGTACAACTGAGCCATCTTATTAAAGGGTTTCTGTCATCAAGTTTTGACATTATAAGCTGTCTGACATTAGCTATGTGCTAATGTCAGAGCAGCTTGATAATGTCTTTTTTATAAAAATCCGATTTATATTTTGGCTAAAAAACGTACTTTTTATAATATGTAAATTAGCCTCTAGGAGCAGGGGGGGCGTTGCCCTGCTCCTAGAGGCTCCGTGCGGCAACCTGCTGGCACGCCCCTTCTTACTTTGAGTGACAGTGCCGGGCAGCGATCCCCTGGCACTGTCTCCTTCTGAAATCCCGCGCCTGCGCCGCCGCTCTGTATTCGGCGCAGGCGCGGTGAGCAGAGGACGCTGGTGCCTGCTGTCCTCAGCTCACCGCGCCTGCGCTGAATACAGAGCGCAGGCGCGGGATTTCAGAAGGAGACAGTGCCGGAGGATCGCTGCCCGGCACTGTCACTCAAAGTAAGAAGGGGCGTGCCAGCAGGTTGCCGCACGGAGCCTCTAGGAGCAGGGCAACGCCCCCCCTGCTCCTAGAGGCTAATTTACATATTATAAAAAGTACGTTTTTTAGCCAAAATATAAATCGGATTTTTATAAAAAAGACATTATCAAGCTGCTCTGACATTAGCACATAGCTAATGTCAGACAGCTTATAATGTCAAAACGTGATGACAGAAACCCTTTAAGGTTATATGAGTTCCACACTTGCAGTTCTGTAATTTTGTCCAAGTCCTTATACATGAAATTAGGCCATATCGGGGTATACAGCGTATAGCTGGTAACTTTTGTTATACTCCTGGCCTTCCACTACACCTTACTAATGTTACGCAGGACATTATATTGGCTCCCCTTGATGTAAAAGAAGACATCCTCCAGAGCAGACAATAAACTGGTCCGTCCCAGAAGATATCCTACTATCCTCCCTGCTGTATTTACCCTCTCCACATCTCCCCAGCCTCTTATAGCTGACTCGCTAGATAGTACAACCATGGGTCTGGTAAAGCCAGGCCTCCAGTCGTTTTAGGTCTCTGCAAAGTGGAAAGTTTAATACGAGGAATACCCTTCTTCCAAATTAGATCCCTGAATAGGGCATTTACTTTATAAAAGAAACGGAGCGGGATCCAGCAGGGGGAGTTGTGTAGTAGGTAGGTACAGCAGTTGGGGCATCAGTATCATTTTTATAAGATTGGTCCTCCCAACCATGGAGAGCGGTAACTTGATCCAGGTATTTACTGGAGTTAAATTCAAGCACTCATAATCTCTTGTATTAGGGGTTATTTGAACACCTAGATACTTAAAGTAGGTTACTACTTTAAGACCCATGGCGTCAGCTAAGGTCTGGGTAACCCCATTTGCTAAGCGGCATGACTACAGACTTCGTCCAGTTAATGCGATGACCAGAAAGGGCACCATATTCATTAATAATCCTTTAAGGGAGGTCGTCCAGTCATCTAAGAACAATAGCAGATCATCTGCATAAAGCGCAACTTTTTCGGTTAGCTCACCATATTCAAAACCTCGCACCGAATTTGCACTTCTCAAAGCTTCCGCTAGAGGCTCCACTTCCACCGCGAACAATAACGGCGACAGGGGACACCCCTGTCACGACCTATGCAATTCAAAGGTATTAAACTTCCATTAATTCGCAATACGGCTCTCGGGGAAGCATACAGAAGTTGTACCCACTCTATATGGTGATGTCCAAAGCCCATTCTGTCAAGCACCAGCCATAGGTATCGCCATTCCACACTGTCAAATGCTTTGGCTGCATCAAGAGATACGACCGTCTCATTCGAGGTGTGGACCTGGCTCGCCTGAATGTTCAGAAATAGTCTTCTGACATTCACTGCAGTGGAAGCATTCGGCATGAAACCAGCCTGGTCTGTCTGGATAAGCGACATAATAACCCGATTCAGTCTGTTTGTCATCACTTTTGCCAGCAATTTTGCGTCTGTCTTTAGAAGCGAGATAGGTCTATAAGAATCTGCCTCCTTGTCATCCTTACCAGGCTTCGGAATGAGCACAATTATAGCCTCATTCTTCGAGGCAGGCAAGCATCCCACTATTTTCACCTCCTTGCAAACCTCCAACAACTGCGGCAAAAGTATGGATGCATACCATTTATACAGTTCAGTAGGTAGGCCAACCCTCCCTGGCACCTTATTACTAGACGCGGTTCCCAGTGCATCCAACTCTTTGAGTTATTGGGGCATCTAATATATCTTTTTGCTCCACCAATAAGGTACGTAGTGGCAGCTGCAGTAAAAAGTCTCGGATCTCCGCCTCTGAAGCGGTTGTTTTGGACTGATATAATGAAGAGTAGAAGGACTGCATAATATTTACTATTGCTGCAGGGTCATCTCTTATGACTCCATCTAAATCCCTGAGCCCTGCTATATATGATGTTTGGTGCTGAGCTCTGGATATCAAAGCCAACAGTCTCCCTGCTTTTTCTTCCTCCTCATAATAGGACTGCTTTTGAAAGAAGCGCTTATTAACTTGTCATTTAATTTCTGCTGTGCATCCTTCCACCTTGTCTCAGTGTCCGCCGTTGGAGCAGCAACATGTGCTGCCTCCAAGAGACCCACCTCAGAAGTAAATTTTTGTACCGTTAATTTTTTTTTTTTTTTAGCATTAATATCCGCTATCAACAGCCCCCTCAAATAGGCTTTCATGGTGTCCCATACCACAAGTTTAGACGCCGTCGGGAGGTTAAGGTCAAAAGAATTCCTTCAATTTGTCACCCATGCCCCCAAGACTATAGGGACATTTTAAAAGCATATCAAAAAAAATTCTCCCCCATATGTTTGGTATTGCCATGTCCGTAACGACCCTGTGACAAAAGCACCTTTGTCACGGGGAGTTGGAGAGGCATGCTTGCCAGCCTATTACCCTGTGACTATGGCCCCAGTGACAGTTAGCATTCACAATGGACATTGCCTGAGACCTAATCAATATTCACAATGGACATTGCCTGTGACCTAATCAACATTCACAATGGACATTGCCTGTGACCTAATCAACATTCACAATGGACATTGTCTGTGGGGGTGGGATATATCTGGCTGTATGTTGATTGGTCACTGTATTTTGTGTGCCTGTCCTCTATCAGGTCCCCGGGGGAGTAGCCCTTGCTGGAGGACTTGCATAAAAGGCCAAGCTTTGCCATCCAATAAAGAGGTCCTGTTCTACCCTTCATAAAGTCTGGGCTCATGTTTGGGGGATTGGAGAACTACACTCTGGGGATTGCTATATTCCTTATACTCTCCAGAGTATAATCCCTAGCTCTTGTGAGGGCTTTTATTGTTCCTGTTTCGCTCTCTGGACTAAGCAGAGGTATGGCGAAAACCCAAACTAAGTTGAGGTGGTTCTGGTGTCGAGTGCAGTGCTGATGGTCCTTGGCAAGCACTAGGCGCATTGGTCGACGGAGGCACCCAGTCGGGGTGGCAGGCGTAACATCACAGACCCGTACTACATAAATATCACATAAATTATCCCCTATGGTGAACACCGTTGAAAAAAAAAAATGGTGCATAAAAAAGTTATGGGTCATGTCTGATATAGATAGAAATAAGGTAGGGGGGTGGATGTGGAGTTACTAAATAGTAATGGTATGAGTATCTCTGCACGACTCTTCCGGCACAGGAGGGGAGGGTTTTCTTTGTACAGTGTGTACTTTACAAAAATCTTTTTTTTAAAATTGATTATTCGAAAAAAATCATAATATTGTTGGCGACTAATTAATCGCTCAGCCCTTCCATTTTTTTTTTTTACAAATGTTTCCACCAAAAAAACCGGAAGGAGGAATAGAAGTTGCTAGGCCTGCAGATGACATATTGCACCTTTCCGCATGTCATCCGCATTTCTGCGGGACCATTGACTACAATGGGGCCACAGACCGCAATTTGCGGCCAAAAGTAGGACATGCTCTATTTTTTTGTGCGGATCCGCATAACTGAACGGAACTACGGGTGCGGACAGCATACTGAATGCTGTCCGCATCTTTTGCGGCCCCATTGAAAGTTTGCGGAACTAATACAGATTACAAATTGCGGACGTGTAAATGAACCCTTGCACCAAGATTCCTGCATAGATTTCTGAGGAGTCGCCACAACCATCTCTGAGGGTGCCCTTTTGGCTTTAAACAAAAAAAAGGTGTAACGGCTGGAAAAGGGTGTAGCACTTCAGCCCTGGCAAAATATCCAAAGTCACCTAAAAATTGGGTCCTATTTGTTTCTGTTAATGTAACATGTGATATGTAATATCTCTGCTGTTTTGCATTTGTTTTATACGAGCAAATTTAGCATCAAGACGTGTTCCTACTGTGGATTCAGATTTAAAGGGGTTATTCCATGAGTAATGTCAAAAAATAAAAATCGGATGACATACAGTACATGATGATCTCTAGAACCAGCCCTGTACCTCACATGGATCCAGAGATCTCCCCATTCATTCCTCCAATTGCTCTGCTTAATTTATTTCAAACTGGCAGCTCATGGGGCATGTCCTTTCTCAGGGGGTATATCCTTTCAGCTTCAGCTAGTGGCAGTTGAAGGATGGGACTGAGCATGTGCTTTCTTCTCGGTGAGCAGGACAGAGAATTTTTAAAAAGAGCAAACATCAGGTGGCGCTATACAGAGAGATTTCATTGAATAACTCACTGGCTATATTACATTTTTTATTACATGCAACTACAAAAGTACCAGATCTGATGCTGGCTTGAAAACTGTAGAATACATTTAATTGAACAACCCCTTTAAATTTTATCCAGGCTGCTACAAATCCTCCTTAAATGCCAACATGTCTGTATCTTTTAAAAGGATATGGGGTCTTCCATATAGTAGCTTCCAAATACTACATAAAACAAAAATGAAAAGGGTTATCAAACCCCTGTAATGCCCCCCCCCCCCTCCCATGCCCAGGCCCCTCATATAGGTTACCTGCCCCTCTCCTGATACCTGCATGGGTGACACTTGGTAGGCTTGCCCCCTTAGCAGCCTGCTATTGCCTGCAAAATGATTTAGGCTTGCCTATAGGACACATAGAAGGAGCATGGCACATTTTCTTTGTCTCGCTGATTCAAAGGTATACATTCTGAGACACTGAGAGACATAGGATGGGCTTATCCAGGTTATGAGACTTGTATCACATCTAAATCTGAAAAATGTGAAGAAAATACTATATTATCGAATTGCTGGTGCTGTGCAGTCCTCATTAGTTTAACAGGAACCAGCCACGCAGTACTTTACCGCAGTGCAGCCATGTGAAACGACCGCGCTGCGTGGTCGTACCCTGCTTGTGTCTTGGCAGCCTTCAGGAGGAAGTTGATTTTGTGCATTTAAAGCAGAAAATGATGTATTATTAATATCCCCGTCATTCTTTTACGCTTTTAAAACTAGGGCTCTGTTATTTGTGATTGTTTGATGTAATGATCGGGCCTTTATTCAGTTGACCACTAGGGGGTGCCAGAGGCTCATTTTTATTATCCAACACATGACTGGGCAGCTCATTCATTTTTATATCCCCATCAGGGTGGCTTCAATTAGGTGTAGTACCTAATTTAACAGAGCTTCCTGAGGGGTTTGAGGCATAGGAACATTAAAATAAGACAATAATACCTACATCTTATTAGACTCATTTAAATTCAGGCTCCACTTTGAGGACTATGCAGTAAAGTATGATTTCAGATCTTGAGCCTTGTTAAAGGCAGCGTGTTTGTGCCAGTGTTTTCCTTATGAAATATGCATGTACAGTGTAGAATGCTATTAAATAAAATGCATGCACTCGTATGTACGCTTTAAGCCTGAAAAAAAGTAAATTGCTGCAAATGTTTGGATTGTTGAAGTGTAGTAAATGAAGCTATACATCCTCACTCGTTACCGGGGTGATTCTCCAAACTGCTTCTCGTTTAGAATGAAGAAGCTGCTCCACGTTACGTCTTTAGCTTGGCTCCATTCATGAGCGTAGGGTAGCTCTTAGTAGAAGGACACTCCTCGTGTATTCTGCACTGTATATTTTACCATAGAGGACACAGCTCTATGTTGTATTCTGGGTTAAACATGGACATCTTTGAATGTATTTTTTTATTATAGTACTGTAGGTCTTCTGCAGCCTTTATGTTTTCACATATCCTGCAGGCTGATCGGTCCCCTTAACTGTGAAATCTAATCTGTCAATGAGTAGCCCTGTATCTGTGCATTCCTGAGCGCTCACAAATGGGCATATTAAAGGAGCCCCCCTAATATGAGCATTAGAGCATTTCATGCTCCGATGCTCTCCTTTGCCCTGTGCTGAAATGCGCAGGGCAAAGGCATTTTATGGAGTTCCGGTGACGTACCGGACTTTCCATAAGGACTGCTAGGCGGAGGCTTCCTCCCAGCAGTAAGCCTGGTGACCTCACCAGCACTGATGCGCGGGCTTTAGCACTGCCTTAGCCTGTAAAACGGCTAGGGGAGCGCTAATGCCCACCCATCGGAGCCGGTGAAGTGACCGGGAACACTGCTGGGAAGAAACCTCCGCCTAGCATTGTGTTATTATAAACGAAAAAGAAAAAACCTGCCCTCCTTACCTTTGCCATCCAGAGCAGGGCAAGGGAGAGCTGCTCCAATGCTGGTATCACAGGGCCTGTCTGGGTGAAATACTGGGTATGTCCGGATTCAGCTCTGAATCCAGACAACCCCTTTAAGGGGTTAGTCCATGAATTTAAAGGGCATCTCAGCAGATTTTTACCTATGAAACTGGCTGATCTGTTACATGTGCACTTGTCGGCTGAAGGCATCTGTGTTGGTCCCATGTTCATGTGTTCCTTCACTGCTGAGAAAATATATGCAAGTAAGCCTCTAGGAGACACCGGTAGGTGTTAAACATTTTGAAAGCAAGCGGGTGGGGTTCACCCGCTTGCTTCAGTCTATTCATACAAGCACCATTCTTGAGTATAGGGTTAAGTGCCCTACACTTCATTACTTCCTTGAGGTTGTCTAACAGTTTATATTGATAGTTAAACATAGTTTGATTGGCTATAGACTGTGCTGCATGGATTGAATGCTTTGGATACATCCAGTTACAAAACTGTGAATTACATCTGCAGCCATTTTTACATATTTTACACTACTCACAAAAAGTTAGGGATATTTGGCTTGTGGATGAAATTTCAGGATGAACCTAAAATACACTCTAACCTTTACAGGTGGACTTAATGTGATCTTCTCTAAACTTTTGAATACACATGTCCAACTGTTCAATGTTTCAGTACTTATTGCACAACTTGCTGTTCTCTAACAAGGAGCTTAACGGCAAGATTCACAACAGGTGTTTGATCCATGAATCGCCCAATAAATTTCCTGGTTCAATTAGAAATGTTATTTAAACAGTCCTCCTCATCATGCTGCTCACATTTTGACATCTTGAGGCCAGGACGACACCTAACAACTGATCAACCATACCTTGCCATTGTGGGGCTTAAAGCAGGATTTTATCAGACGGAAGTGGCCACTGAGCTTACAGTGTCAGAGTGCCATCAGCAGGTTTTAACAGCGATACAGTCACATAAAGGCATAAAAGTGGACATCCTTTGGCCACATCCCACACTGATGACCGTGGAACCAGATGATGAATGCCACACAACTCCAGGCACATTTAGGGGAGGTGAAAGGCACCCAGGTGTCACGCCACACCATTCAAAACCATTTACCTTAGCGTGGTCTGCGTGCTAGATGACCTGCAAGGGTGCCTGACTACTCCACCAGGCACAGGCGTCATTATCTTGCATGGGCCAGGGAGCATCTACGTTGGACGAGGGACCAGTGGATCTCAGTGCTATTCACTGGCGAAAGTCGATTTACACTGAGCAGAAATGATGGCTGTCAATGATGTTGGAGAAGTCAAGTGCTATGCATCAGCCACTGTTGTCACCAGACGAGCCTTTTGGGGGTGGTTGTGTGTCAATGTGGGCAGGTGTGTCTAGTCAATACAGAACTGCCCTACACTTGGTATGGTACAGTGACAAGCCCATAGTACTTTAATAACATTAGTAATCCAGTCATTGTGCCTCTACATGAACAACACAGGCCTAATTTCTTTTTCATGGACGACAATGCGCAAGCTCATCAAGGTCGCATCATTGGGGAACGACTGCTGGAGACTGGGGTACCTCAAATTGAGTGGCCTGCACTTTCTCCCGACCTGAATCCTGTTGAAAACCTATGGTATCAGCTGAGTCGCCATGTAGAGGCTCGTAACTCTGTACCCCAGAACCTCAATGACCTGAGGGCCGTCCTTTAAAAACAGTGGGATGTCATGCCTCAGCAGACAATAAATCGACTTGTGAACAGCATGAGACGACGTTGTCAAGTTGTAATTGATGCCCACGGCCACATGACCAGTTATTGAAACATTGACATTTTTGTGGGGTATACCCACCACTGGTGTTGGCTTTGTTTCAATAAATTGTTTGAGATGAGGAGGAAATCACCATTGCATGCTTCTACTTAAATGCCCTACTTTCATGATATAATATCACTGTAGCGTGAACTTTTTACAGTTTCCATAGATTTTTCCAGAAAGCCAAATATCCCTAATTTTTTTGTGAGTAGTGTATACTATTTTGGTTCCAAACCAGGTCTTACCATATAATGTGTCTCACGAGGTAAATAGTATACGGTCCTGTGGTATAGAATAACATTTCTTGTACTACTGCATTTTCAGTGTGGAAAAACCTACACCCTGTGGCCCAGATCTACTAATTTGTCTGTGGTGCAAACTGGTGAAATTTGGCACAACTAGACTGTACAACTATTTCCTATGGGCAAGGATTACTATGATGGGGTCTAAGATGTACTGTTGTGTGCGAAAATTGCACCCCATGACTTCTATCTCTAATCCAACCAATATTTGGAATAAAGTTAGGCAAAAGTGCCTAGCCAAGCCCCACATTTCTTATCCCACCTGAGCCACTGCGATAAATATGGGGCAGGTCTAGACAGCCTGTCTAAGGCCTCTTTCACACGGGCGTCATGTTTGACGGCCGGATAAGAGGCGGGTGCGTTGCGGGAATATGCGCGTTTTTCCCGCGCGGGTGCAAACGTTTGTAATGCGTTTTGCACGCGCGTGAGAAAAATCGCCATGTTTGGTACCCAGACCCGAAGCCGGACTTCATCACTGAAGTCCGGTTTCGGGTCTTCTGGAGAATTGATTATTTTCCCTTATAACATGGTAATAAGGGGAAATAATAGCATTCTTAATAAAGAATGCATAGTAAAATGAAGTGGAAGGGGTTAAAAATAATAAAAGTTAACTTACCTTAGCCACTTGATCGCGTAGTTGCGATCTGTCCTCTCTTTCCCTGCATCAGCTAAGATCTAAAGGACCTGTGATGACGTCACATCACATGGTCCAATCAGATTGTCCATCACCATGGTAAGATGGACCATGTGATTGGACCATGTGTTGTGACGTCATCACAGGTCCTTTAGTGTTGTGTTTTAAAGAACCATATGCAACTAAAATGACATCAATTGTTTTTGTAATACAGTATTAAATGTTTTTTTTGTGATTTCTTCATTGACACAATTATTCAACCACTTAAAGACTACCACTCTTAAGAACAGAGGTTCATTCAAGTGTTTTCGATCAGGTATTGAAAACACCTGTGGATGTCAAGGAGCAGCAATCAAGCATTATAAGCCCCAATTAGGCAGATGTAAAATGACTGTGATACTCAGCCCCTTCTAGACATTTACTGGTGTGTTTATAAACATGATGAAGTCAAGAGAATGGTCCAGGAAGACAAGAGAAGAGGTGATTTCTCTTCACAGGAAGGGCAATGGCTATAAGAAGATTGCAAAGATGTTAAACATACCAAGAGACACCATAGGAAGCATCATTCGCAAATTCAAGGCAAAAGGCACTGTTGAAACGCTACCTGGTCGTGGCAGAAAGAAGATGATGACTTCGACTGCTGTGTGCTACCTGAAGCGCAAAGTGGAGAAAAGTCCCCGTGTGACTGCTGAGGAACTGAAAAAAGATTTGTCAGATGCGGGTACTGAAGTTTCAGCTCAGACAATAAGGCGCACACTGCGTAATGAAGGCCTCCATGCCAGAACTCCCAGGCGCACCCCTTGCTGTCTCCAAAGAATAAGAAGAGTCGACTGCAGTATGCCAAAAGTCATGTGGACAAACCACAAAAGTTTTGGGATAGTGTTCTGTGGACTGATGAAACAAAATTAGAACTGTTTGGGCCCATGGATCAACGCTATGTTTGGAGGAGGAAGAACAAGGCCTATGAAGAAAAAGAACACCTTGCCTACTGTGAAGCATGGCGGGGGTCAATCATGCTTTAGGGCTGTTTTGCTTCTACAGGTACAAGGAAGCTTCAGCGTGTGCAAGGTACCATGAATTCTCTTCAGTACCAGGAGATATTGGATGAAAATGTGATGCAGTCCGTCACAAACCTGAGGCTTGGGAGGCGTTGGACCTTTCAACAGGACAATGATCCCAAGCATACCTCCAAGTCCACTAGAGCATGGTTGCAGATTAAAGGCTGGAACATTTTGAAGTGGCCATCGCAGTCACCAGACTTAAATCCGATTGAGAACCTCTGGTGGGACTTAAAGAAAGCAGTTGCAGCGCGCAAGCCTAAGAATGTGACTGAACTGGAGGCTTTTGCCCATGAAGAATGGGCGAAGATACCCGTAGATCGCTGCAAGACACTTGTGTCAAGCTATGCTTCACGTTTAAAAGCTGTTATAACTGGAAAAGGATGTTGTACTAAGTACTAAGATTGAATGTCACTTGGGGGTTGAATAAAACTGATAATGATGTGAGCACAGAAAGGACATTTGTGGTTATTTCACTATAAATGTTATGTTACATTTGTCTGACTTACAAGTGCCTCTTTGATTTAATTGTAAACAAGATAACTGAAATGATCAAAATCAATGTCAAACTGGCCAAAACACTCAATTTCAGTGGGGGTTGAATAATTTTGAACACAACTGTATAGCCATGATGTTTTCTATTGTGCTACATTGTGTCAGATAAAACTGATCCATCTCCGTTGACTTACATTGTTTGCCAGGACGTATCCGTTTGGCTCCACTTCGTCAGACGGACAGCAAAATTCTGCAGGCATTGTTTTGGTGTCCGCCTCCAGAGGGGAATGGAGACTGAACAGAGGCAATTCCATTCAGAATGCATTAGGGCAAAACTGATCCATTTTGGACCGCTTCTGAGAGCCCTGAACGGATCTCCCAAACGGAAAGCCAAAACTCTAGTGTGAATATAGCCTAAGCTTACACCATCTATCGGTTTAGAAAATCCGCCCCATTGTATTGAGATACAGCTTTCACTATATGAAAATGGTAGGTTGCCTCTATATCATAAAACATTTCATATAAATAAAGCATTATAGCGCATTTGAAAAGCTATAGACTGTGTGTGTGTGTGTATGTATATATGTGTGTGTGTGTATATATATATATATATATATATATATATATATATATATTTTCTAATATACCGAATATTGTTGGAGTGAAATGTGCCCAATTCATTAAATAAACTTATCTTGGACTATATTAAATGCAGAAAATATAATCTGCGGCTGCATTGAGCAGGCATAGAATTGCATTATACTTTGTGGCTTTAAATTTAATACAGATTTGTTGGACCATTTTTGGTTCTGCTCCATCCTGCTAAAACTGCCTACCTCTCAAAAGTGGCGAGAGGAGTGAATGGTCACAGATTGTAGCGCAAAAAAAAAAATCAGCCTCCTTGAGCGTCATAATTTGTGAGCTTTTAATACAGGCATCCTCAAACTGCAGCCCTCCAGCTATTGCAAAACTACAACTCCCAGCATGCCCGAACAGCCTACAGGTATAATCCTACAGCAGAACATTGTGAGAGTTGTAGTTTTACAACAGCTGGAGGGCTGCAGTTTGAGGATGCCTGTTTTAATACAACAAAGCTGGCTCAGATTAAATAATGAATTCCCTTCTATATAGTTCGCTTCTCCACCATTTTCAAAGTCTTGCGTGCATACAGAAGACAACCCACTGCTCTTTTTCCAGTGCACCTAAAATGGCAAAGTAAGCTTCTCTGCCTACAGTATAAGTTAAAAATCTACAGTTTTGAATCTATAGCGTCTTTCTAGACCAGTGTGGATAAGGCTACTTTTAACGTCTGTCTGTGCCTGCAGGTGTGCCACTGCTCCTGTGGACCTGGATACTCTCCCTGATGTTGTGCCATCTCTGGTGGTCCATGTCTGCTGGCGGGCACTGCCGCCAAAGCAGGGATGGTGCTCTCACCCAGCTCTGTGCCTATGCGGCCTCTCTGCACCTCTGCTTAGGGTGCTCATGCGCTCTCCTTGGCTCGTAAAGGGCTAGCATGCAAACGCCCTTGTTTGTCCCCATCCTTTGGCAGACTTTTTATTGTTATTTAAGGAATCATTCCCCGTGAGAGTATGCATGAGCAATAGGTTCTCCAGCTGTGAAGGTGTGCTGTTCCCTTTGTTTTGCCCATGCTCAATTCAGTTTCGATGCTTTGCTGCCTGACCTCTGCCTTAGGACTCTTGCACACGACCGTATCTCCCAGACATGTCCGTGAGCGGACCATATGTCCCGGAGTGGCATTGATTGTGCGCACGGGCACGCACAGATCATATATTACAATTGTGCTGTGCACGTCAGGCCGCCCGCAGGGCTATTGTCCCGCACTCATACGATCTTGTGTGCTGGCCGTAGAGCCTACGGAGATAAGAGAGGGAGGAGTGAGCTGACAGTCCTCTGCATAATTTTAGTTTAGGAGAGGGAGTTTATTTATTTATTTATTTTTAATATATATAATATATATATATATATAATATTTTACTTGTACTGTCGCTAAGTCGTTATTCCTGTGTGTCCCCTTGTCTCACTAACCTTTCTATTACTAGAATGTATTGTATTCAGAATATGAGGATCTATTTCCAAATTGTCTATTATATACTACTGGAAAATATCAATGTTAAACCAGTTGTTAAATGTCTAAAACTTCCTTTTGATCAAAAGTACAGAATTTTATATATACACTTTTGCCAACACCTCAACCACCGATTTTGCTTCTTCTAGACTAGAGGCCCAGTTGATAACGGTATAACCCAAGACCCTGTTATTGTCATTTCACGTGGTTTTTAGTGGAAGAGCCTACCCTGCTATCTTTCTGAGATACCCCAGACTGACAGCACATGGTCTAGCAGTCACTATGTGTCTGTGGCAGAAAATATATTGGAGCAAGTTAAGTTTTAGGAACAATATCTCCACTAACAGCTGTTGGCAAACAGACTGAAGTTTTAAAACTTAAAATGGCCTTGTGGGTTTGCCAGCTGCGTAGGAAAGATCTTAACACTGAAGATCTGTTGCAGGACTTCAGTGCCAAGAGCAAGGACCTGGTTACTGTTAATGTGACCGAAACAAATCCTGAAGCATTGATCAGTCAGAACAGAGGGACTTATCCGTGCAAGAAAAACCTTATGGAAATCGATTAGCACTCTTACATATTCCTCGTAGGCTTCTATGCCGAAAATAAAACTGTAGCACAGAGAGTTTACATCTTAAGCACATCTGACATTTTGTAGCCAGTAGTGTTCAACCAGAAATCTACTTTCTTTGTCTACAGTCGAGCTGCAGATATTTAGCATTTTTATGGGGAGGGCAATTATTTATTGCAAGTAAACATTGTGTATATGTCGAGTCACATTATTATGGCCACTTGCTATTTTCAACATCAGCAGCTCCAATGTTTCTTGTGACAGAAGCCATGTGTTGTGAGGTGGCTTGGTGGGTATATAAGGTGTGTGATAGGCTGTCTGCACACATCTGTCGTTGCTGTCATGGATAAAAAGATTGATTTAGCAGAATTACAAAAATGGATGATTATTGGCTCTCTGGTCAAAGGTGGCAGTATTTCTGAAACTGTGTACTGTTTGCACGCTGCTGTGGTAAGAGTGTATCGTGAGTGGACAAACAGCTCCCTTGCGAATTAGCAATGTGGAAACTGCAGAACGACACATGCTATTGATGCGAGAGGTGAATGTCAATCCACTTGATTACGCAGCCGTTATCATAATCTTCTTGCAGGACCTGCAAAAGGATCTGCGCTGACATCATTGCATTTACCTGGTGATGAGCGCGATGACCTAAGCTCAGGTCCTTTTGCAGGTCCTGAAAGAAGACGATAACTGCTTAGTAGATGAGTGGAGTGTATATGTATGTGTGTGTGTGTGTGTGTGTGTGTGTATATATATATATATATATATATATATATATATAATAAATTTTTTTTTTTTTTTTTTTTTTAACCCTCAATGGACATTTTACTTGGCATTCTTTAATACAGAATGCTATTATTTTCCATTATAACCATGTTAGAATGGAAAATAATAAAATCTAAAGAAAACACAAACCCCGAACTTCAGTGAAGAAGTCCGGTTTCGGGTCTGGGTACCAACATTCAGTTTTTTATCACGCGCATGCAAAACGCATTAAAACGCTTTGCACTCACGCGGGGAAAAAACTGAACAATGCCATCGCAGACAAATTGCGTGCGCACTCGCGTGGGTTTCCCTGAACCTGCCCGCAACGCAGTTGTTCAGTGAATCTGGATGATAAATGAAAAATCTTTCTGGGAATGTTCTTTAAAAGTATTATTTTTTGTCCATGAATGATCTTTCTTTGAACGAAATCTCTTTTGCCTGACTAACAGAATTCTTTATAGATAATAGTCTATCATCAGTTGGCTAGCACAATTGTTCGTTGTTAAAGTGTTTGTCTTGCCATTTATATTGATGACCTATCTTCAGGATAGGCCGTCAATATCTGATCGGCAGGGGGTCCGATGCCTTGCACCCCAGCCGATCAGTCGTTTAAAGTGGAAGCAACGTTCCATGTTAGGGCTGCTTCCTGAGATTCAGATCTTATCAGTTGTATTCAGGATCATAATCCCTGACAAGGTAGTGTTTTTAGGTAACTTGTCCTGCTGTGTGATTAGGACAGGTTTTGTGTGTTCTAATAGGACGGCGGCCATATTTTTGCTCCTATTGACTGCTCCCTAGACAAAGCAAGCCAACTAATGAAAGGGATTTGGGAATATATTTATAATAAAGTAATATGTAAGTGTTTTTTGTCATTTAAGAATTCCTAGAGGACCTCTAAGTTATACAAAATTACATATTTCATGCAGCCTGAGAGCTTTTACTTTCACTACATCTTTTGTAAAGGTCCAGAAATCTTGACATTTTGGCTCTTCAACAATGCTAGATAGCGTCTTTTTACAAGATGTTTGTCTGGTCATTTACTTCATTTGGCTTACACTGAGATTTATCCACTGCGAGTTTATTGAGCCTGTCAGTAGAAAATTGAAATTCGCTGTTAAACCAGGCTCAATGCCTTGTACAGCTAGCTCAGCTTAATGGAATATGTTTTACTTGGAAAGCTCTTTCCTCATTCTGGAAAAAAAATACTTTTCATCCATATGCAAATGAGTAGTTGAGTGCAATGAGGGCAGACCCAAGTCACTCTGTGCACCCCTGCTTCTGTTTCCTCTTATCCTTATCTTCTTATCCTTCTGGCAGAGGAAGCAGTAAAGAGCTAGTGTTTACAAAGTGCCTTGGGCTTGACCTCTGTACGATTTAACTACTTAGTCTGCATATGGATTAAAAGTATTGTATTTTTCACTTCATAAGACGCAGCAGACCATATGACGGCACCTAGAATATAGAGGAGGAAAATAGGAAAAATATTTTTCATCAAACCTCAGATCAGACCCCCAACCTCCATCAGACAAAAAATAAGTAAATGAACTAGCCTCTCCTACTCCAGACTGCACTGAGACTCGAAGCTCCCTGGCCTTCTGTTGGCCTAGCGCTGCGCTGTGACCTGACATCGCCCAGCATCCGGTCATAGTGCGTGCCTCCGTACACTACGTCCTGATGCTGTACGCAGTCAGAACATATGCAGTGCCCGGAAGAAGACCAGGGAGTGGTGAGTACAGCCAGCGAAGTGCTACACTTACTGCTACTTGCTCATCCTGCATGATGGAAGCGGATATTAATATTCGTTCCGTAAGACGAACTGACATTTTCCCACTGTGGTGGTGCCAAAAATAAAGTATTTTCTCTCCAGAATGATGCAATGGACCTCTAAGTGGTAATATAACATTACATTCAGCTGAGCTAGTTACTGGTTTAACAGTAAATTTCCTGGTAACAGGCTGCCTTTAAAAAATGTGGCAAAAATACGTTTCCAAAATTGAGGAAAAAATACTTTTAGGAAAAATACAAACAAAACATGTATGAGGGAAACTTCATGTTCTGCTGTTGACTACCAGCAAACATCTGGCGGCTTAGTAATCAAGTACGGTAACTGATGATAAAGTGCCTTAAATCTGACTTAAACATTTATACAGGATTCCAAAGCATCTTAAAAAATAGGGCGTTCATTTGTATAATATCTGCCAACTTAATGATTTCCTCATCTGCATCTATTTTCAAAGAGAATAGGATATATAGATATTATTGAACAAGGCAAAGGAGCCTTGGGGGAACCTAGATGCTCAGGCTAGTTTCGCACTAGCGTTCAGAGATCTGGCAGGCTGTTCCAGCAGGGAACAGCCTGCCTGAGCTCTCTGGATCCAGCATTGCCAGACACTGCCTGAATGCCTATTGGTCCCATTATCTATGATGGGGACTGGCAAAGATCCGGCTGCAACCTGGCAAATATGCCGAGAATCGGCTGAATGCTAGTGTGAAACTAACCTCACGTTAACTTTTCATAGGTATCATTTATATACAGTTCCCCATATAAACCAGGAATAGAATAGCAGTGGCTATATGACTAGGACTTCAGCAGTGGGCTCTGTTTTGTAAATTGGTAATTGTTTTTGTATTGGAATTTTCAAATGTACATTCTTTATGTAGTTTTATGTATACATGTTGGGTTACAGTGCATCGCGAAATTCTTTTGTATATGTCTGGAAAAAAAATCTAGACAAAAATGTTTTTGTTATAGCTGTAACTTGTTTACTAGGGAGGAAGATGATATAAATGATGTGACATCTATGGCCGGTGTTAATCTGAATGAAGAAAATGCCTGTATATTGGCAACAAACTCAGAACTAGTTGGTGCAGTGATTCGTTCTTGCAAAGATGAACCATTTTTATTTACATCAGCTCTCCAAACCCGAATCTTGGACATAGGTAAGAAATGGCTAAGTATTTCACATCTGTAATTGGTTAAAGAATTATCTTTGCTTTGACGAGAAGATACAGTAGGTTCCTAATAATCCAGCATGCGTTAGATGCCAATGTTCAGAACTCCCAAACTACGGTACTAGAAATTTGGAGATGAAAAAAGTAAAAAAAACATTTTGTGGGAGATGTACTGTATCTTTCCCTTCATAAGATGCACCAGACCATTAGATGCACTTGGGATTTAGAAGAGGAAAATAATAAGAAAAAAAATTTTCATCAGACCTCAGGTGAGATCCCCAATCTTCATCAGATCTCAGATCAGACCTAAGCTTCATTAGACCTAATATAAATAAATGAACTTACCTCTTGCACCAGATGGTGCTGCCACTCTCTAGTACCAAAAAAAGCTATATTCACCATTGCCCTGTCCTACTGTACTAATGAGCGCTTCCATAATGGAAGCGATCATTAGTACACCCGTCATAAGACACAATAACATTTTTACCCACCCTTGGAGGGAAGAAAGTGTGGAATACAGAGCAAAAAATATAGTATATTTCATTGCTGATGTTTTGCTCTGGCATTGTAGACCCCAGTGTGGAGCCGTTGGAAAGTACGGAAATTTTAGACCACCATTACATTTTTCAGTGATGGTGCATGGGTTATTTATTTCTTTTGCATGCTTGATTATTGGACAGTATCGAGTAACAGATTAAAATAATTTTAACTTGTTTATTCTTCATAGCTTAAAGGGCATCTGTCAGCAGATTTGTACCTATGACACTGGCTGACCTGTTACATGTGCGCTTGGCAGCTGAAGGCATCTGTGTTGGTCCCATGTTCCTATGTGCTCGCATTGCTGAGAAAACTGATGTTTTAATATATGCAAAAGAGCCTCTAGGAGCAATGTGTTCATCTCTCTCGGCAATGCACCCATTGCGCCTAAGACGTTTTGATTTACTTTTTATTAAATTTAAGGGGGCAGACAAGGTGACAAAAAATGGCGTGTCGCGCATGAAAAATATTTTTATATTTTAATAGTTCAGACACTTTCGGACGTGGTGATATCTGTTGTGTTTTTATTGTTTGTTAATTTTTATAAGTAAAATATAAAAGGAGGCAGATTTTTTTTTAGTTTTTTTACTTTAAACTTTTTTTCACTTATTTTTAGTCCCCTTAGGTTTCTTGGACATGTAATTGTCTGATTGCTTGTCCCATAGACTGCAAAAAAATATTTTTGAAGTCTATGGGATTCTGACACTCTGCCTCCGACGTTGTGCCTCATGCACAGCTTTTCAGGCAGTTAGCCATGACGGCCCTGGGAAGGTTTCAGAGGCCCCAGGCTGCCATGGCAACTGATCAGAGCTCTGCGATTCTGCCCCCTCCCTCTTTCTTACCCTACAGATGCTATGATCGTTATTGATCAGGGCATCTGAGGGGTTAAATGACTCGGATCAGTGTCATCACCAAGCTCAGTAGTTGCGACCGGTTGCCGGCTGTAGTATACTACAGCCAGTGTTTGTCATGTATGGAGTGGGCTCAGATAGTCATCAGTATCAGTTGAGGTCTGACTCCTGGCATCCTCGCAGATCGGCTCTTTGAAGAGGGCGCTGTTCTTCATTGAACTTTACAGGCTCTTCATAAGCCAATGAAGTCATGTTAGTTGGTCACATGGCCTATGTGCAGATCAATCCCAATGGGACTGTCCCATTCAAGTGAATGAGCCTAGGCTGCAATACCAAACACAGCCACTGTATAATATGCAAGAGTTGTGCTTGATATGCTGTTAGGGAACCAAAGTACGCACTGGAGTACTGCAGCCTCTTCAAACATCTGATTCTCAGGGGTGCCGTGAGTTAGATTCCCGTCAATCAGATATTGATGACCTATCCTGGGTATAGGCCATCTGTATTGATCTCCTAGGAAACCACTTTAACCCTTAGGATACCGGAGGTTATTTTCATTTTTGTGTTTCCATTTCTCTTCCCTATTTTCCTTGAGCCATAACTTTTTTTTTTTCCGTTCACATAGCTGTATGAGAGCTTATTGTTTGCAGGGCAAGTTGTACTTTCTAATGCCACCATTTCATATGGCATACAATGTAGTGGAAATCGGGAACAAAATTGACCTGTGCCCTTCATTCTCTAGGTCAGTACGATTACAACGATACCACATATGTATAGGTTTTTATGTCTAAATAGGGTAAAAATAAATGTAAACGTTGGAAAAATGTTTTTTTTTTTTTTTTTTTTTTTTCATATTCTGACCCCCATAACTTCTTTATAGTTATCTACTGAGCTTTGTGGGGGCTTATTTTCTGCGGGACAATCTGTAGTTTTTATTGATACCATTTTGGTGTGTGACACTTTGATCACATTCTATTACATTGTTTTGAATAACAGAAGAGATGAAGAAATGGCAAATTGCCCATTTTGACCCTTTTTTCCGTTATGCCAATCGCTGTATTGGAAAAATATTTTTTATATTTTATTAGTACAGGCATTTTTGCGGTGATAACCATGATTATATTTTTTATTTATGTATTTTTTAATTCTATGGAAAGATGGTGATTTAAACTTTTTTTTTATATTTTTTTTGTATATTCATTTTTACTTTTTTACTATTTTTATTTTTAAAGCTAGTATTTGAGCCTACAAAATTTATTTTTATTTATTTTTTAATTCTGTATAGTCATGGATTTTTTTTTAGATCCATTCTTTGTACAGAATTGCTTATTTCTTGTTGGCCTGCGACCTGCTGGCCAAAATGAGAATTGCAGCTTCAGTGCCCTTGGTCTCTTCAGAGAGACCCAGCGCAATGAAATCAATTACCAGCATCCTCATTGGCCGCAGAGGATGCCAGTAAGAAGGCCGGAAAAGCAAGCTTCCTGATTTTTCACCCTTTAGATGCCGTGATCTCACTTGAACACTGCATCTAAAGGCTTTAATGACCGCGATCAGCAATATTGTCAATGCAAGCTTTTATTTTTTAATTTTCAATAAATTAGCAAAGATTTCAAACATTCTGTTTTCATTATCTCATTATGGGGTATTGAGTGCAGAATGGTGGGGAAAAATGTGAGCTTTTTTTTTTTTTTTTTTGCCAAGTGAAAGGGTCTGAAGACTTGTAGAAAGTACGAGCACGACTAAAGATTTAAAGGAAAGTCAAAGAATTAGTTATAGAATAGTTATATATGTTTCATACGCTTGTATATTTGTGTTATCTATAAGTAGACAAATATTACAATTGGCACTGTAATCCCTCTTTTTCTAGTATCCGTGGTCATGAGACCCTATTATGAAACACTATTGTAGAACCTTTAATTTAAAATTATCTTTTATGGGTTCATCCCAGTAGAGCAAAACCTTGTCCATATGCCCGATCAGGCTTGAGACTGACCTCTATTAGCCACAATGAATAGCCGCTGCAAATAATGGCTTTCTCTCTCTACAACTCCAGTATGTCTTCAGTTAGAGAAGAGATTTTCGAGAAGGAAAAACCCTTTTACGGTCATTGCAATCACAAAAATGTCTGAAGGTCACTATGTTAGTTATATTAAGAAAATAAAAATTGAAGCTCTTTTAGATTTAAAGGGGTTGTTTAACTGATAAGAGCCTCCTTGTGCCTGTAGATGTGTTAAAATGATAAAAGAATACGGTACATACCACTTAACCACCCCCCATTTTTAGCTCTGCTCCGCCCTTCTGGCTTCAGCGGGGGAGTATATACATTAAATATGCATGTGACTGTGGCAGAGAGTCCATTGAGGCCAGTGATTGGCTGCAGCGGTCACGTTCCACATATGGCTATGTCACCAATGCAGCCTGTAAACACAAGCCAGAGGTGAGGACAGGAGCAGCAAAACTGGAAATGGTGAGGGATTGTGCGGTTTGTTCTTTTGTTATTTTAAGGCGTCTTGCACACAAACGTATTTTTATTTCCGTTTCCGTTTTCGCAGTTTGCGGTCCGTGTGCGGTACCATTCATTTCAATGGTTCCGCAAAAAAAAAAAACAGAATGTACATTCCATTTCCGTATATCCCTTCCGCTAAATGATGGAACTTGTCCTATAATTGTGTGCAAATTCCGTCACTCCATTCAAGTTAATGGGTCCACAAAAAATACGGAATGCACACGGAACACATCCGTATGTCATCCGTATTTTGTGGATCCATGCCCACTTTGCCCATGTGTTTACCGTTTACAAACATTACAGTAATTATTACAAATTTTCTGTTTCCGTTTGCGATACGCAAAAATCAGATCGCATACGGAGATTTTTTTTGCGGAAATACGGAACAAAAACACTATGGATTAAAAAAATGTAAACGGATTTCAAAACGCATACGTTCGTGTGCAAGAGGACTAATACATCTAGAAGCACTGTGAAGGTTTTCATAGAAGTCGGACAACCCCTTAAGGCCCCATTCACACGTCTGTGTGTGTTTTGCGGATCCGCAAAACACGGACTCCGGCAATGTGTGTTCCGCATTTTGCGGACTGCACATTGCCGACACTCTCATTGCGGACAAGAGTAGGACATGTTCTATTTTTTTGCGGACCCGGAAGTGTGGATCCGCAGTTATGGATCCGGGTGGGACATAGTGTGTCCCCATAGAAATGAATGGGTCCGCAATTCCATTCCACAAAATGCGGAACAGAATTGCGGATGTGTGAATGGAGCCTTAGGGTCCATTCACATGTCCGCAGTGTTTTGCGGATCCACAAACACTGGGCCGGCGCCCCAATAGAAATGCCTATTCTTGTTTGCAGCTGCGGACAAGAGTAGGACATGTTCTATTTTTTTGCGGAGCTGTGGACTGGAAATGCGGATGCCGACAGCACACATCTTTTCCGTCCCCATTGAAAATGAATGGGTCCACACCCGTTCCGCACCCAAAGTGTGGATGTCTGAATGGAGCCTTACACTGAAACAAACTACACAATACTTTCCCTTTAATAACCATTTACCTGTAAGATCAGGTGAACCAAACAGAAACCTGAGTGACGGTAACATCATCGTGGTGCAATATAATTTTTACTCTAGCCAAGGATCCAATTAGCTTGATGCCAGTTGCCATTTATGCGGTTCTGACCTTGGTGCCAGGAACTGTAACAACCTCTGCAGCTTGCAAAGCGTTTGGTGATGGACACGCGTGTATCGTATGTAATTGTATATGTACTGATAATACTGTTTCTATAATGACTTATTTTGCCTGCTTAATATTGGTGTCCTAAACCTGACCTTGCAAGCAGATATACTGAGAAGGCCAAGTGAAACATTACCTATACTTTCCAGAGCTCCAGGCTAAGTTTTATTAATGCAGTGTCTAATATCTTTGAAGTTGCGAGTGTAGCAGGAAAATCATAATCTACAAGCCTCTATTCTTAATGGGTATGACTTCTGGAGGGAACAGAATACCTGCTGTGCTAATTATTTCAATTATCAGCCTCCACTAAAACATGTAATGGATTTTCTCTGCTTCCACAGGTAAAAGGCATGACATTAAGGAACTTAACTCTGATGTTATGAACTTGGTCTCCCATGCGACGCAGGAAAGATTACGAGGGCTCATTGAAAAACTGACGGTGGCGGCACAGCACAGATCCACCAACTGCAAGGTAACTTTAAGCCAGTTCACGGAATACTAAGCAGTGCCCTTGTTGTCTGTCTCGGGGTAAGATGGATTTCATTTTAGGTTTTTTGGGAATCATTTGGTGAATCGCACAAAACGAATCAACTTGAGAGACGTGGTGGATTCTGGTGAAGTTTAGTGCATCGAAATAAAAGGAGTCTCCATAATGAAAATCCAGTTATGGTCCCAAGCAATCAACATCACCAGTTTCATTGGGGGACTGGCTGTATCTACGTGACTTACCAATGAGCTTGTGCTAGGGTTTAGTAGCCAATCTGAACAGGCTGAGCCGCGGTGTAATGGACCGGACAGAGCAGCAGCCTAAGCCTGTGATGAAACGTTTATTATGGATCAATCAAAACCTTTATACACCCTATACGGTCTAAGCGTATAATAATTTTTAAATTTTTTTTTTTTTTTTTATTGTTGCCTTGACTTGGGCTCCCTAGCCAAAATAATCAGTCAGGCCAATGAATGTTATCTTTGTCTATTTTGCTGTGTAGTGGAACCGTAAGAACTGTACAAAACCAAACCTCCTTTACGATGAGAATTGCAATCACTTTTATTTTTAGCTGTTTTCATTTGTCATATGCAGCATCCTTTTTATATATTTTTTTTTTTCTGTTACAAACCACCACACCCGTCCCCACCCCCTGCCCCAAAAAATGTCTCTAGAACCAATGTGGGCGACTTCTAAGCGAGTTTTACAGAAGTGTATTCGGTCCAGGAAACGCTTCTGTGTGGTGGCCACATTTCGCAGACCGATCACTTCTCCTCTGAACTGAAGTCACGTTATCATAATGATTTATGAGGCTGTGAGTTCCTTCCCATCTGTGGGTCTACTGCACTGTGTTCACCAAATAGACAGTTAGCCAACAGACATTTTTTTTCCCATAAAGCGTTGCCTGAACCACACCACTGGATCTTTTCAGTGAGAACCAGTAAAGAATTGCATTGCCCATGACTAACCAGTCCAGATGTACATCATTTTATTAACTTGCTAGTACGTCCTCGCAGCACTTTCATTTGTGATCTGTGATGCAACTTGCTTATACTTCTTATTGATCAAAATGAACAATTTCCACCAAAACAATCGTTCATTGGGTAAAATTCAGCAATGAACATAGACCGATGTCGAACTATTATTGCCTGGAAATGAGAAGGTGATGTTTAAAGTGCTATTGGATAGTTGCTAGACCACAGGCAACCTTTCCATGAGAGCATGCTTTCAGAATATTCCTGAATAGTATCCTCCTCCTTTGCCCAGTATAACTGTAGAGATCCGTTTTTCCGTTGCTGAGTTTCAGAAAATCCAATGCAAAGTCAATGTTAAAACTCTGGCTGCTTGTGGTCACCACTAGGGGGTGCTTACCGCATAGTATATTATTCTCGTCACTGTGCAGAAACTACTTTATTGTTACTTCTTTGTTGATTGTTGGTGTGTGCTTGTTTCAGCAAAGTGATCGCTATGTCCAGTCTAGTGATGTCCGAGCACAGCTTAAGTTTCTTGAACAACTCGAACACCTTGAGAAACAACGCAAGACTGAAGAAGAGCGAGAAATGCTTCTTCGGGCTGCTAAGGTGAGCCAGTCATTTCACATATTTCAGAAACTATACAGCAAAATAAAACACAAAGGTATCTCTGGACTCTGAGAGACAAATGTTTTTTTGTTTTTTTTCCCACTGGTTGACTATTCATTTCATTGCATTAAGTTGTTCTCATGTACTCTTGTATACTGGACAGATTTTCTTCTCCTTATGTGTGGTCCCTGTTTGTTAAAGGGGATGTCCAACGATCCTTCTTAGTCTGAAAAGTACAGGCTTAGACATAAGAGGCGGCACCTACTGTACGGTACCGTAATAATATCTAAGTATGCTAAGTAGTTCTCCCAGTCCTGTGGAAAAAACACTCCAGTGCTGACAACACCAGTAAGATTTCATCACTGCTTCTCAGAAAAGGAGAATGAGATTGAATGGGAGAAGAAACGGTCATTACACTGCACCACCACAACACAGTAGACGGTGTGCAGGTGACCATTGAAGAGGATGTATCTCTTACATGAGCGCCGCAGCCTCTTCAAAGATCTGATCAGGAGGGGGAAGCGGGAGTCAGAAACCCGCCAATCTGATATTGATGACCTATCCTGAGGATAGGACATCAGTGTTATGACCCTGCACAACTCATTTAAATTTAGCCAGAACTTTAGTGCTCATGCCCTGCCTGGCCAGATTCAATAAAAGTTTTAAAAAAATGTCTACCAAGGTTCAAAAGTGTCTAAAATTGCCTAAAAAAGGGACATGGCTTAGTAAATTTGTAAAATTCACCTGATGCCCTGAATCTATCACACAGTATGCACCACTGAGATACATTTGGCACTTCTTCTGACATTCCTGTCAAGGTTTATCCATCATAAACCGGATTAGTAAATCTTCAATGTCTTTTAGTTAAATTCAAAGTCAAATACCTTATTAGAGCATATGGACATTATGGGGCTGTCCCTGGACAGGGACCCCTTTAAGCCAGTGGAGTGATCCACTAACCTGTCGCCCAGATTGGGGCCATCCATGTATAACTGTAATGCAACATTTCTCCTGCAGCATCTGACTAGTCGTGGCTTCCTCTGGCACATTAAAGGGGTTGTCTCCCTTCAGCAAGAGGGATTTATCATGTAAAGAAAGTTGATACAAGGCACTTAGTAATGTATTGTTATTATCCATATTGCTTCCTTTACTGGATAGGCTGATTTTTTATTTTTTTCCATACATTATACATGTCTGCTACCATGGTTACGACCACCCTTCAATCCTGGATTGGTGGACACTATAGGAAAAAGCGCCGGCCTATGTGTGTTCTTATGGTCCTGGCCACCAGAGAGGCCAGTGCTTTTTCCTATAGTGTGCAAGCACGGCCACCAGTCCTGGATTAAAGGGTGGTCGTAACGAGCAGTATAAAATGTGATGGGAAAATGAGCCTAGCCACCAAAGGAGGCAATATGGATAATAACAATACATTAGTAAGTGCCTTGTATTTGCTTTCACTACATCAGTGTTTCCCAACCAGTGTGCCTCCAGCTGTTGCAAAACTACAACTCCCAGCATGCCCGGACAGCCTTTGGCTGTGCGGGCATGCTGGGAGTTGTAATTTTGCAACAGCTGGAGGCACACTGGTTGGGAAACACTGCACTACATGATGAATGCCACTTGCTGAAGTGAGACAATCCCTTTAAGCTTTTTGCCAGGGGTCTTGCTGCCATATTAAAGTGTTCCTTGTTTTTAGTTTCGAGAAGGAAAAAAAACTGCAGCGGGATTTTTAGTTTATGATAATGCAAAATTCTACGTAATCAAATTGTGTTGATTGATACCCGAACACTTTTATTTAGTACAATCATTCCACTTCATAAACCCACATGTGCCTTTGTGCTGATTAACCAGCAATCTGGCAAGATTTCCAAAAATACTCATTCTGTAGGAATAGTAGATCTGCCAGCTTTTGGTTTTCTGCATGCAGGCTTCCGTCTGGGTTGTAGCTTCCATTTATAATGGAGGCCATAATGCTTTGATGGATCCATCACACAGCGGACACCCCATTGACTTCTGATGAGGGTCCATCAGGTTCCACCACACTGCGTGCCGTGCTGTTTTTTCCCACCCTGTGGGATGGACTTATAGAATTAGCTTTGCGCAAAATGTTTGATGGCTAAAAATGCACAAGTGTAGACTCAAACTGTGGATGTTCAGGACCTGAGATGCAGACAATTGGCTACTGGGCGACCAAGTTCATCCTTGATATATGCTATACTATATACTTTACAGGTCGTAATTTAGCATTTTCATCATTGTCAACTTTGATAACTCAATTATGCTCCACCACATAAAATGAAATAGCAAGGAGGTCATGATTGACTTGGCCTAAGTAGCATTTGTGGCACTCAGGGTTCCCTTAGGCGAGTTCTGAGGCACCCAACCTTTATGGAAAACGAGAATGAAAATGCATGAGGGGAAGTCTTAGAAATCCTGGACTGAGGCGCTTTTCCCTGCAGCAAAGCTTTTTAATCACAGGAGGATATTGTTATGCATTAAATATTTATTGCCTGCTGCATGTTTAAGAATGCGGCCGTCTTTTTGAGTAACCCTTTAAGTGCAAGGTTCAGCCGTGTGAAGCAAGAGTTAACATTTGCACTTATATATTTCGTTGCCTTTTGACAGAGCCGGGCAAATAAAGAAGATCCAGAGCAACTGAAATTAAAGCAAAAAGCCAAAGAGGTAAGACACTGTGGCCGGGATGGACTTGCTCTTTCTTTAAATGGCTCCCTCTTGATCCCCATCTCTGGCAGCGTAGGTGGCTGGAGCTCTGCTGGAGCAGAGAAGGTCTGGAGAAGTTGGAAGCTTTCTCTTGGCAATTAGGTCAGAGAGTATTTTGCTGCTGCATACCATTTCTAGAGGCCTACAGGAAGGACGGAAGCCGCTTGAGGCAAGGAGAACATTTCAAACGAGGCACCGTCATGAGATGAACGACAACCTCTCTCTCTTTTTTTTTTCTGCATTGATTTAAGTTCTTCCTCAGATAAGATGCACATATTATATTTGGGTTTATCAGGTCGGTAACTGGTATTTATGGAGAGCAGCGATATTAAAATAAGAGGGGAAGCACTTTTACATCCAGCATCTGGGACTGTACAATAGGCTACATTTTTCCAGGGTAATTGTTCGTTTTGTAAATCTGATACTGCTTATAATTCTTTGGCTGGGAGGCGGTACTGGGATTTCGTTTTAAATGGAAAATGCCTCGGGCTTTTAATTTTCTGAGCCCAGCAGTTTTCAGCTCTGAGATGGAGCCCTTGTTTTCGCTCAGTTCATGTTTAGCTGCAGGGGTTTTAGTTTATAGCTTAGGCTGGTTAAGCTTTTGCTCCCAGAGGCCTCTGCATAGCAACTGTACAAATCAACAAATACGTTCATTTATGTCTGTAGCCTTTCACTCGCTTTTTTTTTTTTTTTTTTTTTTTTTAGCATTTCCCAATATCCATTTCCTGACTTTTGTAGCCCGAGAGGAAAAGAGCTGCGCTAATTAGAGCTTATTTTAATTGAGCCTTAATATTGGCGCTTGCTGCAAACGGCCCAGAGGTACCGGGAACAGAATGAAATAAAAAGTACCTTAGGCTGCAGAGAGTTAGGTGTGTGTACGATATACGTTTTATTTTTTTCACTTGACCTACAGTTTCATTCCCCTGCTGAATAAATCATCAAGCCCGTTCACATTTCTGATTAAGGATCTGACAGTAGACGATAATAAAGACAATTGAGGTGTGAGACGTGTGATATGGAGCTGAAGAAATTGGTTTCTATAGTTACAAGTCTGATTTTCATGCAATTTTTGAGGATCTTTGTTCCAAATGACTCAGATACTAAGAACCTTTCTAGTCTCCCCCCTCCTCGCCTAACTGCGCTTCCTGAACTATGAAATTTCTTGTTGCCGAGCACTGCTACACTTTGCTCCAAGGTGTCAGCGGCAGGTTGTTTATGAATGTTTCTAAGAACTTTATTATTGCTATTAATGTACGAGCTGATGCCAAACCAGCTAAAATCCCAGCGAGAACCTATCCCTGGCTAGATTTCTCTTTCCTGCTTTCAAAGTTACTGCATTTAGAATAACTCTGTTGCTAATGAAGCTTACTATTCATTGATGTGGCATTATACCTTGTGTAATACTATAGATGCATTATAACGGAATTAAAAGGACCCATAGCGGCAACGTAATGTCCACTTTTAAGCACTAAAAGGTCAGATTGGATCATATGTAGGGAGACACCTTTTTCTCTGATAAGATATATTACAAAGTTTCTTATATTTGGTTGTACTGTTTATGCAGTTTGTAAGTACAGTACCTATAACTTTACCGTCAACTAAAATGTTAGCTATTTTTCCATTTACTATGTATTTTTTCTTCCTTGTGCATAACCTTACTATAATCTGTGTTAAATCTCATTTGTCTCTTCTCTGCCCAAGCCTCAGTTATCCAGATCCACCTGTAACATTATACTGTTCTCTTTTGCTTTAATCACTTGAACCAGTTTAGTATTATCTGCAAAAAAATTATATTTCATGGTGCAATCCTCTCCAAGATCATAAAAAAGAATCGGGCCCAATAGGGCAGATCAGATTATTTTGACAAGGTCGATCTCTCATAAACCCATGCCGATATAGTCTTACACCTATTTTAAAGCATCTCTTACAAACTTTTAAACATTTTATCCACAATAGTAAACTTACAGGTCTACAGCTTCCAGGCTCAATTTTTGACACCTATTTTAATATATTTCCCACATAGGGTATTATTATCTGTTGTATTCTATCACTTATAATTGAGGGTCAATCTATTTAGTTTCTTAAGTCCCTTAGAACACAGGGCTGTATGCCAGCTGGACCTGGTGATTGGACTATTTTAATCTTTTTAAGGGTACGGCCACAGTCAGGTCTTCTGATGCTGTTCTGGAAGCCAAAACCAGGAGTTTATTCAAAAAAGAGGAGACATTGGATCTGTTCTTTTTATATATTTCTTTCATTTTATGGATTTTAGTTTCTAAAACTGCATATGGAAACCTGACTGTGTGGACGTACCCTAAAGAAGTGCTGCACTTTTTCCGTGGGTTAGGCAGACAACATTTTAATGGAGAAATGCCTTATTCCCTGACACTTCAGTTTCCTCTGTGACTACAGTACACAGAGGTAGTTTATACAATAAAATTGGCTAATGGGTGGAGCTTACAGCATAATTTGCGTGCATTTATACAACCGTATGTATTTTGCGGATCCACAAAATATGTATGGCGTCTGCGTTGCATACATTTTTTATTTAAAAAAATTTTTTCAGACCCATAAGCCCTACCAGCCAGTATGTATGGTTTAATAGGGTTGATATCCTGCTGACAGAGCTGCTTTAAAGTGGCTCTGTCGCCAGGATCAACTAGTGCCCTACCATGCTTTGCTACCCCCACTTCTTTGGCGCTTACAGTTAGCCAGTACCCAGCAGTCATACTTTTTTACTGTACCTCACACTTTTTAGGCCCTTTACACTCCCCAACATCATACAGTTGGCCAGTGCCCAGCTGGCATACATTCAGGGCCGGACTGGCCATAAACTCTACAGGGAAATTTCCCAATGGGCCGATGCCCAGGGGCTGCCTGAGCCCTCCTCACGGCTGCCAGTCGGGTACATAGTGATCTGATGCTCTTAGAATTAATTAATGTAGGAGCATCAGGTACCTATGCACCTAGTCAATGGCCCACAAGTACCCTCCTGAACTAAACTGTATCACCGTCCTCACGACGGTGATACAGTTGAATTCTGTAGTGAAGGTGGCAGTATTTTTCAGCACTGTGGTATTTGCTTCTGTTGAGGCAGTATTTTGGGCTGCACTGTGGTATTCTGCTGCTGTGGGGTTCTGCTGGGCTAGTATTTTGTGCAGCAGAACCCACCTACCTATCTTGTCCCTGCCTACTTGTGTTGACCTACTTACAACATGGAGCCACATTCCCCCACCCCCACCCAGGGTCACTTTATGTTCCCAGTCTGCCCATGCATTACATTACTGTACTCCCACTCGTAAGGCCCCCCAACACCCCTTCTCCCCACATCAAACCATTAGAATGCACCCAGCTACCTTACTTTATAATTGGTCAGCACCCTCCTTAGGCCCCCACTACCTTCCTATCAACTTCGACATACAGTTAATCACTTTGTTTGCTTCATGCACAGCATTGTGCTCTGGATTCCAGCATTCTATAAATGCATGATGCCAGGCAGCAGTGTCCACTGCTGCTTTATATGTGCTGTGCGGCGGTGCTGGCCCCTACCCTTCTCAACTGTACAGTGCTCCTTTGATCGCATGTATAATACAGACCTGTTTTGTAGAATGTGATTAGCAGAAAGCTAAGGCCTGGGGTCTCTATTCCTCCAGGCCCAGTTGCAGTTGACCCCACTGCGGCTGAGATTGTTACATCACTTTAGGCTCCATATATAATGAATGAAGTTTAAGTGTCTTTGTTTGACCACCTTTCCAATCAACTGCTTCCAGAACTAAGGGTTTGTAATCCCCGATCTAGTGATCTTTGGGGGCTCTATGGATAGGTGGCCAGAAGTTTTGAGACTGACACAAATTTTGGTTTTCACAAAGTTTGCTGCCTTAACTTTGATGGTGACAATTTACAATGCTAGATTGTTATGAAGCATGATCAGATGAACTGCAAAGTCATTCCTTGCCATGAAAATTAACTTAAAGGGGTTTTGCCATCTCAGTCAATGGGGGCATATCGCTAGGATATGCCCCCAATGTCTGATAGGTGCGGGTCCCACCTCTGGGAACCGCACCTACAATGAGAACAGAGCGGGGAAACGAACGGAGGGCACACTCACCCTCCATTCATTTCTATGGGGCTGCTGAAAATGGCAGAGCGCTGGCTCGGCTATTTCCGTCTGCCCCATAGAAATGATTGGGAGCAGGGGCCGCGCGTGCTTGGTGCGCTCCCATTCACTTCACAGCTCTCTCCCCTCCGTTCTTGTTGTATATGATAGGAATACCCCTTTAAAGGGCTTGTATATTGCAAAGATATTATTGACCTCTCCTTAGAATAGGTCATCAGCGGGGCTCCGACTCCAGCACCCCTGCCGATCAGTTGTTTTGAAGGGGTGGTGGAGCTCTTTAGAATGTTGCCATCCCTTCAAAATTACCTGTGCGCCATCTCATTTGCAGGGGACACAGTGTAATTACAAGGCTCATCCCATTCACTTGAATGAGGTGAGCAGTTGTAATTACACTGTGCGGCCACTGCAAATGAGACGGTGCACAGGTAATTTTGAAGCAGAAACAGTACTCGCACTAGTGCCACTACCACTTCAAACAGCTGATCAGCAGGGGTGTCGGGAGTCAGACCCCCGCCAATTAGATATTAATGACCTCTCCTGCGGACAGGTCAACATTATCTTTGCACCGTACAACCCCTTTAATCACATAAAACCCGTTCCACTACATTTCAGCCCTGCCATAAATGACCTTATAACAGGATTTCAGTGATCTTCTCATTAGCTTAGGGGAAAGTGTTAACAAGGACAAGGCCGCAGATATCGGTCATGCTGATTGAATCAAAAGAATAGACGAGTTGCTCTAAAAGAGGTTGTGATGCTTAAAATAATTGTCTTCTTCTGTTAACCATGGTTACCTCCAAGGAAACATGCAGTTATCAGTGCTTTGCATCATACGACCTTCACAGTCGAGGGCATTGCTGCTTGTAAGATTGCACCTAAATAATTTATCAGATCATCAAGAACTTTAAGGAGAGAGTTTCATTTGCTGGGAAGAAGGCATCAGGGCACCCACGAAAGTGAAGCAAGTGCCAGGACTGTCTCCTGAAGAGTATTCAGCTGTATGATTAGGTCACTACCAGGGTAGAGCTTTCTCAAGAATGGCAGTAGGCAGGTGTGAGTGCATCTGCACGCACAGTGAGGCAAAAGCTTTTGGAGGATGGCCTGGGGTCAAGAAGGACAGCAAAGAAGCCACTGCAAACATAAATGACAGACTGACATACTGCAGGAAGTACAAGGATTTGACTGCAGAGGACTGGGGTAAAGTCCCCTTCAGACGGTTTGGGGCATCTGCAGAAATGATTGTGCAGAGAAGAAAAAGTTAGCGCAATCATGAGTCCTGTCTCATGCCAACAGTAAAGCATCCAGAGACCATTCATGTGTTGGGTTGCTTCTCATCCAAAGGATTGGGTTCACTCACAATCCTGCCTAAGAACACTGGATAGTATCAAAGCATACTGCAAGAGCAGCTTCACCCGACTATCCAGGAACAGTGCTTTTTCCAGCATGATGGAGCACCGTGTCACAAAGCAAAAGTGATAACGAAGTGGCTCGGTGAACAAAACATTAAGATTTTGGGTCCATGGCCTGAAAATTCCCTGGATCTCAATCTCATTGAGAACCTGTGTTCAATTCTCAAAAAGCACTGATTATGCAAGCATAGCTTGCCATCAGTCAGGATTTGGCCAAGAAGCTGATATCAAACATGCCAAGACACATTGCTGAAGTCTTGGGGGAAAAAAAAGGGTCTGGAAATATTGAGTCTTTGCATAAACTGCATATATTTGTTAATAAAAGTTGTAAGACTTATGAAATGTTTATAATTATACGACAGTATACCATGGAAACATCTGACAAAAAGTGGCAAACTGTTTAATAACCAAACTTTGTGTCAGTCTCAGAACGTTTGGCTGTCGTTTTTTAAATGCAATAGAGTAAAACCTTTGCCTAGAACAAGTTTAATATGTGAAAGACGGCATATTGCTCTCTAGCTCAAACAGACTCCTACTTTTAGTGAAAGCAACATGAGATGAGCACTTGCGCTGAATGCACTGAGTTAGGCTTCGTTCACATCACCGTTCAGCCTTTCCGTTCTGCTCTGTTTAGGAGCAGGAGAACGGAAAGGACGGATTTGGCAGATAACTGAGCCGAACGGAGCCTAAAGACCCCATAGACTATAATGGGGTCTGTTAGGTGTCTGCTCAGAAGATGATTTTGGAGCCGAGCCTAAAGTACTGCATGCGGGACTTTTGTCTCCGCTCCAAAATCATCTTCTGAGCGGACACCTAACGGACCCCATTATAGTCTATGGGGTCTTTAGGCTCCGTTCAGCTCAGTTGTGTGGCGAAACCGTCCTTTCCGTTCTGCTCCTAAACAGAGCAGGAGAACGGTAAGGCTGAACGGTGATGTGAACGAAGCCTTACAATTAGGATGTTGAAATGAACGGCTACAATCCAGTACATAAAAAACATCCCTGTTGTGATAAATATCTGCTGATTTTAACAGATAAAGCCTGAGCAGAAAATAATAGTTGCCATCTGAGTAATATTGCTGAATGTTTTCTGATTCTCAGATGCAGCAGCTGGAACTGGAGCAAATACAATACAGAGAGGCGAATCTTGCAGCACTGGCCGCTATTGGACCAAGAAAAAAAAGACCCCTGGATACAAGCATACAAAATGTAATGGAGGTATCAGTAGATAATAGGATTGCTTTGTAATTTTGTACCTTGTGTTATTGTATGAGATATTGCATCAGGGATGCGAAATGGATTTACCTAAACACATGTACGCATTCTTGTAGGCCACAAAATCCAAATGACTGTTCTTGAAACTCCCATAGAAGTGAATGCTGGGAGTTGTAGTCTTACAATAGCTTGAGTGACATAGGTTGCTGACCCTTCTCATGATCTGTGACGATCTCAGTCTGCCAAACCTTAAAAATAAACCAGTACTATGATGACACATACTAATGGACTAGTAACATTTTCGTATCGGAGGGAGATGTCTGTCTCTTCAGAGAGGGCAGCCTGTGCGTTGCTTCAGTCTGTAGAACTTTACACTATCTTGGGTTGCTGAGCCTGCATGATTTCATCAGCATCATTTTTACATATTGTACATACAATATATCATGTTTTTAAAACATTTTTCATATATATATTATGACTTTCACAGGCTCTTAATAGGTATTGTTAATAGGTTTCACAAGGTGGTGGAAATATCTCTGTATGTATCCCTATTCTTGACACAAAAACAGAAACCGTAGCAGATCCCGTGAGAATTATGTGAGGTCTAATGGTTGACATTTTGATCCCTTACACCACAAATACAGAACAGCATTATGGCTTCTCTTATAAATGGAAGCCATGTTACTAGTGTTAATAGAGTCCTCTTTCTGAACAGTCCCTTCGTGCAGGCAATGGAAAAGGTAGATAAATCTGTAGACATGCTTAATTGTTTATAGACTTTTTTTTATAAAGGTATGTCCACCATGAAAACCCTTTTACAGTTACGTTAAAGAGGACCAGTTATTAGTTTTACAAAAGAAGTCTCAGCAACTGAGCGAATTCCTGCCGGCCTCTCTGAGCCCTCTTCTATCTTCTTCATGCAACCCCATGTTCCAGAGACACGAGCCCTATTAGTTATTGCACCCGATATATAGAGTGTGGTTTGCCAAACGGGTGTTAATCACATCTCTTCTATTCTGCATTGTCCAGTCATAGCTGACAGCATCCAAACGTTGCAGAAGACACTAACTCTAGAGGAGAAAAGTGGTTGCAATCCTCTTTGCAAACTACGGTCAGCATATAGGGCACCGTAACTCACAAGGCCGATATCTGCAAAATGGGGTAGCGTGAAGCAGAATACTCTGCAAGTTTTGCTGCTGCAGAGTTCGAGCAGGTATGCCTTGGATTTCCACTGTGGGAACATTACAGAGGACCTTTCCTGTGTGGATGAACCCTATGTTTTCCCTGCAAATCAACAGTCCAAGTTCTGTGCAGATGTTTAGCCATCAAACTTTAGACACTGTCCTTAACGAGGACCTGTCGCCACAAAATGCAGTGAAATCTGCAGGCAGCATGACATAGAGTAGGAGGAGCTGAGCAGATTGATGTATAGTTTTGTGGGAAAAGATTCAATAAATCGTGTAATTTATCCAGTTCAATTCCTGCCTTTTCTGACTTCATAGTTTATGTGGAAGGTGTTGTCAGTGATTGATAGCATTTTCTGTGTAATGTGTGCTGACCAAGCAGGTGATTATCAGAAAGAGATCGTTTGCTCCACTAACGGGCAGGCAGTTTTTTGGACCGAAGAGGTGTATTTACATAAAGCAATCTCCTCCACTGTATAGGGACATGTGATGACTACTGCAATCGCTTGTCCTCATACATTCACGGTTTCTGGTCAGCATGTTGCTGTTTACACAGGATAGTCTGCGTCCTAGAAACGATGATTGTGGTGTCCACATGAAAGATAATTTTACCCAATGAACAAGCGTTTTGCTCGTTCATCGGGTGATCTGTGGCACATTTACACAGGCAGAAGTCAGGCATGTACGTTCATACTAACATCTATTCCCAATAGTCGGCTCGACGATTGTGCGGTGCAAGTCTACCTTATTTGTGTATACAAAAATAGCTGCTGTATAACATGCTGCCTGCAGACTGCACTGCATTTTGTGGTGACAGGTTTTCTTTAACCACCTGAGGACCGCCTAACGCACGGATGCGTCCGGCAGGCGGTCCTCTTACTCTGGGCGGACGCATTGGTGCATCATCTCGCGAGACGCGAGATTAGCTGTGAACGCGCGCGCACTTACAGCGGCGCGTCTCTGCAGTTGTACTGCAGCCTGCCAGCAACAATCAATCGCTGGCAGGCTGTAGATGCGAAATAAATCGCATCAAAGAGGTGTATCAGACGCTGTTTTGTTAACAGCGTCTGATATACCTGGTCCTCTGGTGGTCCCATTTGCTGGGATCGACCACCAGAGGACCAGGTAGCTATGTAAAGTTGCACCAAGCACCACACTACACTACCCCCCCATCACTTGTTAACCCCTTGATCACCCCATATAGACTCCCTGATCACCCCCCTGTCACTGATCAACCCCCCTGTAAGGCTCCATTCACATGTCCATATGTGTTTTGCGGATCCGCGGATCTGATTCAAGGATCCGTAAAATACGGACACCAGCAATGTGCTTTCCGCATTTTGCAGATCCGCACATTGCCAGAACTATATAGAAAATGCCTTTTCTTGTCCGCAATTGCGGACAAGAATAGAACATGTTCTATATTTTTGCGGAACGGAAGTGCAGATCCGCAATTCCGGATCCGAGCGGTGGGGCTCACAATTTCGCCCCACCCAAAATTCCAGAACAGTACAAACACCCCACAAATGACCCCATTTTGGAAAGAAGACACCCCAAGGTATTCGCTGAGTGGCATAGTGAGTCCATGAAAAATTAAACTTTTTGTGAAAAGTTAGCGGAAAGGGAGACTTTGTGAGAAAAAACAATAAAAAATCAATTTCCGCTAACTTGTGCCAAAAAAAAAAATCTTCTATGAACTCGCCATGCCCCTCATGGAATACCTTCTGGTGTCTTCTTTCCAAAATGGGGTCACATGTGGGGTGCAGACATGTAGAACAATAAATTTAGAGAAAAATTTATATAGAAATGTAGTTTTTAAAAAAATTTACATCAGAAAGTGAAAAATGTCATTTTTTGGCAAAAATGTCGTTACATTTTTATTAATAGCAAGAAAAGTAAAAATGTCAGCAACAATGAAATACCACCAAATGAAAGCTCTATTAGTGAGAAGAAAAGGAGGTTAAATTCATTTGGGTGGTAAGTTGTATGACGGAGCAATAAACGGTGAAAGTAGCGTAGTGCAGAATTGTAAAAAGTGGCCTGGTCATTAAGGGTGTTTAAGCTAGGGGGGCTGAAGTGGTTAAACTGATTTTCTGGGAATAACTGTTTACTGAGTTACTACATGCCGCTCTGGTCCTGCGCATTGGCTCCCGTGCGTCCATGTTCTGGTCTCCAGCTTGTTTTTGCTTTGCGACCTCTGCCATATATGTTTGGCGGAAGTCGAGTCTTTAAACATCGCAACATGCACTCACACGTGCAGCAGGCGCCATAGCTGCCAGGTTTCTGCTGTCTCAAACGGCAGAGACCTGTGGCACATGTATGTGATCAGCCAATGTGACCACAGCATCTGAGCAGTCGGGAAGCAGGAGCTGCATGCTCCTGCTCCCATAAAAGGGTTCCCCAGATGAGATTGGGGAACCTGTTGTGCTGTTCTAATAGCCCGAAGCCTCAAGCAGGCTTCGGCAGCTATTAGTTGAATATACCAATACTGACAACACTGTATTATTATATAGAAAATGAAATGTTCAATGATGGCTATATAGCCATCAATGAACACAATAGACAATCTAATGATGCAAGTTCGAAATACCCCATTTGCCCCAAGTACTTTACCGATAAAAAAAAAATGCACATCATGGGCATCACCACGTGCAAAAAGACCCACACTGTTAAAATATAACAATATTAATCCCATATGGTGAATGGAGTAAGGGGGGAAAAAATGCCAATTCATCATTTATCACTTCAACGGCCCCAAAAAAGTTTGATCGAAAAGTCACTTTTTCCCTGCAAAAAATTAGCCTCCAAACAGCTCCGTACGGATAACTACAAAAAAGTAATAGGGATCAGAATATGGTTATGGGAAAAAAAAGATATCCCCATACCCCCATATCAGGACATTACATGAGACCTTCATATTAGACCCTCATCAGATGCCCATCAGACCTTCTTTAGACCTCATATCAGCCCTCCATTTCAGACCCCCATCAGACATCAGATCTTAAAATAAAATAAAAAACTTCTCTTACCTCCCCTGCGCCGCGGCTCCGCTCTGGATCCGGTGGTCTCTTTAGAAGTTGCGCTCCAGTCTGCTCTGGCCGCCACTGCACGGTCACCTGACTGCGTGCAGTGTCGGGTCATGTTGCGTGCACTGTTTGGTGCTGTACGCGGTCAGGATAGTGCGTCCGCGTCTCTAGGAAGAAAGACCAGGGAGGGTGAGTACAGGAAGAGCTCACAGCGCTTGACTCCCTCTCCCGGGACCTAATGCATACTAGTAGCGCTTCCATAATTGAAGCGCTCACTAGTATTCGCTTTATAAGACGCACAGCCATTTCCCCCCTACTTTTGGGGTTAAAAAGTGCATCTTATAAAGCGAAAAATATGGTAAGTGTCATATCGTTGTAATGGTACTGACCTGGAAAATGAAGGGAACAGGTCAATTTTACCACATAATGAACTCCATAAAAAATAAATAAAACTGTGGCAGATTTTTTATTTTTTTCCCCACTTTCCACTACATTGTATGCAACTGGTGCTCATTAGAAAGTACAACTTGTTCCGCAAAAAATAAGCCCTCATAAGGCCATGTGAACGGAAAAATAAAAAAGTTATGACTCTGGGAAGGCAGGTAGTGAAAAATGAAAACGCAAAACCAAAAATCGCCTTGTCCTCGACAGGTTAAGGAGACCAGCTGTGTATGGAGACATAGTGGTGATATATGGCGCGGCTATTTTCTCTTTTCATGTTCCAAGTCTTTAAAAAGTTGAACATTGACTCCTAGGAGGCTACTTCCAATAGGTGATACTACTAAGACCGTTTTTTTCCCCTTTGCATTTTATCCAACAAGGAACGCTGGGAGATTTGTAGAGCTGTGAATGTGGTCCTCCAGGGTATGCAGGGTATCTGGTCTGTTAGGATCCATTTGGTAGATTTGTTATACTCTGGGCCCCACCCCATTTACTTTCATAGTTTTGTCCTTTTGTTCTGGATACAGTAGCACAGCATACTGCATCGTGGTGACCATCAAAGAGCAATGGGAACCTTAAAGTGTGAACAGAGCCTTACTTGCTAGTAATTTCTTATGTATCTGCCATGATAATCTACTATGTAAAGGCAAACATTCCCTATAAAAGGAAGAGCAGATGATTAAAAATGAGCGAAGATTAGTAATTTACAGTCCTTTCTGACGCTCTTTGTTCTCTCGGTAGATGAGAAGTAGTTTCTCAGTGAAGCGTTGCGTTGGAGAAAATACTGTCTGCTCTCTGAAATGTCGCGCAGATGTATTTGATTATACTTTCACCTTTCTAGAATTCTAAAGTTTGAAGGACATCACTCCTTGGTTGCTGCAGCTCCCTTGGGGGTTGTTTCATTTATAATGTTGCCGGAGGCTTTCTGCTGCTTCCTGCGGATTTGACCTGGTTTTCACCCTGCGCTGGCAGCTGTGCTGCATTACTATAATTTCCCTCCGATCACACAAGGTTGTCATATAAAAGACCCGACCTTGTGGCTTTGTGACTAAAGGGACAGGGAAGCTTTCTTATTCTATGACCTGTGGTTGGTAGTCATTTTAAGTACACTGCACTGGATTTACAACATGAAGAAACAGAATTTCAAAAAAAAGTGACATCTTCATATATTCAATGGGAAGCATGACATTTTTTTTTTCTCCAAATTCCTGCTGCAGTATCGCTTAGACATGAATAACTAAAACGCTCTTTTATGTCCCCCCTATAAAAAATGATAAAAGCCAGGACTTCTTACCAGACTGTGTGTTCCTATAGATATTTAGAATGGAAGGAAGGGCAGAGGAATCCGGCAATAAAATACTGATATAATATCAGCAATATATATATGACAGTTTAATACTGAGAAGCTATCCACAGGATAGGTCATCAGTATGTGCCCATTGGGGGGGGGGGGGGGGTTCTCCCTTGCAGTTTTCTAAGCACATCCCCGTCCATTGTATAGTGGCTGTCCTTGATATTGCAGCTCAGCCACTTGAAAGGGACTGAGCTGTGCCTAGGTCATGTGATCTATGAACGTGACACGGCCTAGACAAAAGGCCACGGTTCCCACAGAACGCTGCCGTCCCTTTAAACAGCTGAACGGCAGGGGTGCCTGGAGTCAGTCCCCCACGATTACATACTGATGACCTGTCCTGAGGATAGATCATCAGTATTAAACACTCGGGCAGTCCCATTAAAGAGGTTGCATGAGATTAGAAAAATATGGATGCTTTGTTCCAAAAACTGCACCCAGGCTCTGTCTGGTACTGCAGCTCTGCTACATTCACTTGATTGGCGCTGTGCTTCAATACCATGCACAGCCCATAGACAACAGAGGTGCCGCAGTCAACGGTGACCATATCTATGCAGTAAGACAGAAGAAGGATCCCTTTGTAACACCGTCCCCCCCAAGGAGCCAATAGCTCCCAGATCTTCCATCTTTGACATTTAATAGGCACTCAAACTTTAATCCTACTAAAATGTGTTATGATGCCTAATAGAAAGGGGGAAAAAAGTTGCGTAGACATAATTGGTATTCCTATGTCTGTAATGTGCTCATCCATAAAATTACTGTTATTTGACCTGCATGGTAAATGCTGTATTTAAAAAATAAAAAAAAATTTGCCACAAAAAACAAGCTGCAGAAAAATAAAGCCATGGTTCTTGGAAGGCGCAATGAAGAAAAAAAATGTTTGTGTCGTAAAGGCTAAAACTTACTGCATGAGTAAGGGGTTACCAGAGAATCCTCAAGATGCTGCCAAATAGTGCCATCACATTCATATTTAATAGGTACCCACCCATGTGTACATTACACATAATACTCAGCGATCAGAGTGAACACCTACACACTAGAGCTCCAACACAGATTTATATTCATATTTAGCAGTAGGTATAGCACAAATAGAAAAATGCAGTATGTTTTATATTAAAGTGGTTCTCCATGCTTTGAATAATGGTGAGCTATACTCGGGATAGGTCATCAATATCCGATTGTCAGGGGTACGACACCCCCGCCGATCAGCTGTATGAGGAGACGATGCGCAGTGTGCACGTTCCGGCTTCCATCTCACCGCCGCTGTCTATGGCAAAGCAGCAGCAGAGCAGGAAGTGAGATGGGAGACGGCACATGCGCCGTCTCCTCATACAGCTGGTCGTTGGGTGTTGGACCCCCACCGGTCTGATATTAATGACCTATCCTGATGATAGGTCATCAATAATAAAAGCCCAGACAACCCTTTAACAATATTCCTCAAATTGTGTAAAAAACGGTTAATGCGGTACAACATGTCGGTCACCTCTATAGTCTTCGGTGCACTTTCTTCCCAGCTGAAGGAAACTGGTAGGACTGTAGTTTGAAGGCACCATATCATTTTCTAGAAAGTCTTCAGCTCTTGCCATTAATACGTGTGAAAGTTGGGCACTACATCACCTATATGGTCACCACTGTTGTATAGTATAGACTGGCCCAACAGAGTACCAGAGATTCGTCCGATGGGCCCAAGCTGTGACAATAATGGACCCTTAAGATCCTATACAGATAAAGGACCCTCAGAATAATTTCCTCTGGTAGGCCCAAGGGACTTCAGTCTGACACTGACCGGAGAGCTAATGAAATAGTGATGACAATACAAAGCTTTTTTTCAAGGATCTTTGAGAACATTCAGGACTTGTATTTTGTTTTTTTTATTTAAAATTAACAGATTTTTACTTTCTATTTTTTTTCCAGGGATTTCACACATCTGGTTCTTCAGTTTTCAGTGTACCCAAATCAATATTTGTTCCAAGAATAACTCGGGTTAGTCTCAGGGATTTAATACTCTGTATGGAACAAGAACGGACAACCAAACATTCCATGTCGCTGTACCGTGCCCTTCTCAAGTGAACTTCAGTGATTCATTGCCAAAGAAATTCTGTTCTTTTTAGTGCACTTTTGTCATAGAAACAATATTGTCTCCAGGAGGTTATTTTTCTTTACAGGATATTTTTATACCAATTAAACACAGTAGAGCAAATGTGGATTTTTTTTTTGTGTAGCTCTAGGAATCTTGCTTGTATGATTTCTTTTATATCTGTGGCAGTTTGCACACAGTAGTGCCTTCATTTGTGGGTCTTCCGAAGTTCTATATTCTTAAAGGGAATGGCCAGCCATTTACATAAAAAAGGCTCTACGTGGTGTAAAATGTCTTTCTTGCCTTACCGATCCTCTGCCGCTCCCATTCTGACTTCTTTGCTTCCCTCTCAACAAGCAAGAAATGACTGCAGCGACTGAGTAAATTTGTTTCCAAAGCTGTTAGGGTACAGCCTGACAATGTAGCTGGTCACCAATGGCCATGCCATTCCCACCCACAGCAGCCAGTGGCTGCACAATTTTGCGTTAAGATTCGGCCCAGCTTTGCCAAGCCTCTTGTAAAGACTGTAAATGAGAGCGTAGAAAACTGGTAAAATCCTGTTAGACTTTCCACTGATGTCACAAAATTGCCAAAGAAATTAAAATAAGGCTGTATACGTTACACAGAATGTTGTATATTTTATTATCGTATGTCTATATACGCTTATTCGATTGGTTGTTATTTAATTTGTTACTATATTGCCATTTAATCTTTTACTTTTAATATTTGGTATTATTTGTTCTTGGGCAATATTGCTCGTTTTTTTGTTGGGTGTACCTTCACCTTCTATAGACCTTTTCATACTTGGAGATCTAAATCTGTACTGTATTAAAATGGCATAATACATGGCACTTTAGTGGTTACTCAGAGCCCTGTAATACGTTTTGGCTTTCCAGTTTTGGTTGCTAGAACTGTCTGGATGCTGCGGACACACTACCCACAACCCTTTTTATATTGGGTTGTGAAGCATGTCATCCTTAGAAACCTGATTGTCTCTCGTCACTACATTTTTTTTCCCCGTCAAGAAAGAATTGCTATGGAGCCGAAGACGGAGAGGCTTGGCTATGACTATGCCTATAGTGTACAAAATACATACAGTATATAGGTGTGTGATCTGTTGTGGAGATGCAAGCTGATATAACGAAGGAGTTGCAGCTTCAGACAAAATAATATATATGAATAAGATTATAATATTAATAGATGATATATTAATAGGAGCAGGCTAGAAGATACAAGTTTCTGTATTACCGTCACAGATTTTCTTCAAGACCAGAGCTATCCTGTGAAGCTCATGATGTATACTATTCAGTGGACTATATGTGTAAATGCTAGCAGTACTCTAGTATGGTACTTCAAATAAATGTTCATGGATTATCCAGCTCTATGCCCTCTTTAGATTTGGCCAGTACCTGAACAAAAAAACATTCACCTGCTCAGTTTCCAAGTGCCTGATCTGTGCTCCTTCCGGTCCTCAGCCCGTAAACTTCTGGATGGGTTTATGTGTACCGCTACAACCAAACACTCAGCTGTGACATGTTCCCAAATGACACATGACTTAGCAGTGACATACCGCTTGGGTACACATCAGAGCTGGTCTAGTGATTGGCTGCAGCAGCACAGATGACCCTGTCTGGCAGTTTATATGCGTGGACCGGAAGATGCACGCCTTGGGCCCTCGGTGCTGGAACGTAGCTGGGAGAAGGTGAATGAGGTTTTTGTTTAGGCACAGTGCAGTACTGGCCAAATTTAAAAAGGGTTATAAAGCTGGACAACCCCTTTAAGAATGTAATTAAACTGGTTGTCTAGTTTACGAAGGAAACCAGACAACATGCGTCATCTACCTGCAGTAAGGAATAGATAATTACGTGATTGATCCCACGCCACCACTCCGGTTACTTCGGTTTGTCAACACATAACCACTGCAGACAATTACTGGCTTCTACAGTGCACTGTTGAGGCCAGTGATTGGCTGCAGCAGTCACATGTCAACGTGATGTCACCACTGCAACCGGGTAAACAGAGCCCAAGAGCAGCAGTTAAGGATCTGCTAGGTGAGTAACAATCTGTTCTTGATTGCAGGTGGATCGCATGTGTTGTCCACTTTCCTCCTGAAACCACACAACCCGATTGACGCACCTTTTTTGGTCGTTTTCCTAAAAATGTTTGATACAAAACAAACAAACAGTAAAATGACAGTTTTCAAGTCCTGTAGTTTGCATTGCCATTGTTCATTACATGGCTTCCAGTAACAAGAAAAACATTTCTGCCAATCTTTGTTCTTACTGGAATATCTGCATGAGGATCTGTGTACAGATGTAGCAGAGTTGAACTTTACACTAAGTGGGGCAGAATTACTAAGAATACAATTTGCTGTCTTAATATTAGACAAATTTACTATTTGCCACATTTTGAAGTATCAAAAATCCAGTGCCAGATTTACACTAGAATTTTGTCCTTGTGCCAAAATAACTGTTTATACCACCTATAAGTTGGAGTCCTTTTACTCCAAAAATGCACCAAACTTTTGTGCAAGAAACTACATTTAAGCCACATCCCCTTATTAGGCCAGGTGTAAAAAGCTTAGAAATGTGTATGACACAGTAAATGTGGTGCAAAGAGAGCATAAAAAACTGGCATATTTTCAATAGTAAATCTGCTCCAATCTGTTAATTTAAAGTTTGCTGCAATTGTCTATTTAACACCGCTAGCGATATAGAAAAATGTAAAATTTTCCGCAACTGTCTAGTTAACGTATTGAGTGTCAAGTTAAATGGGTTGTCTGCTTTATTTTATATTGATTACCTTTTCTCAGGATAGGTTATTAGATTGGGGGGGGGGGGGGGCTACTCCCAGCACCCCTGCCGATTAGCTGTTTGAAGAGAATGCAGCACTTTTATGAAAGCTTCCTCTCTTCACAGTTTACCTGCTCGCCGTTTCAACTGCTGCAGCGAGCAGGACGGTGCCTTCCTATGTTTAAGTGAATAGGACTGAGCTGTCACATAGAACTGAATGGGAATGGCGGAGTTGTTATTACACCTGCTCGCTGCGGCAGTGGGGAGCAGGTAAACGATAAAGAGAAGGCAGCACTAATAAAATCTGCCAGGAGACGGCCCCCCACCAAACTGATATTGATGACCTATCCTAAAAAAAAAATGCCGACATCCCATTTAAATTTTGCTAAATCTGTATGTATTCAGACGAGTTCTTCACAATTCTAGCTATAAAAAAAAATAGGTTTTGGTTTGTCTTAAGAACATCTCGTGCTCAAGTGCCGACATTTGTTCCTGCAGATAGGATAAAAGTTAAAAGGGGATGTATGAGATTTTTTTTCCACAGAAACCGTCCCGCCATTGTCCTCGTTCACATGACTGGTACAAGAATGCTGCAGTTTTGAGGAGAATATTGGACCCTTTCTTAATAATCTGGTATAACTTCTTTGCTGTAAGTGATTATGGACATTTGTTTGCCAGTTCAATAAAGTATGAAACGCAATGTGTCACTGGCATCTGTGTACTATGGAGGATATAAGGTAGATGTGTCTTACCAGGATGTTTGTGTGGTCCTCTGCCGTCACTTTGAGTACATACTGTACTGCATTCACCTTTATTTTTTATAATTTTTTGTAGGGATGTCCCGATACCATTTTTTTAAGACCGAGTACGAGTACCGATACTTTTATTTAAGTACTCGCCGATACCAATTACCGATACCTCGTATAAACAGCCCCGCAGTTACTGATAGCAATGAAAAAAATTAAAGCTGGAATTTGGTTGCTATGAATAACTGCTTTTCTTTTCCTTTGTACAAGTGTTAATAAATTAATAAATGGTAATATAATAGTGTTTTCAAACCAATGTGCCTCCAGGGGGATCTGTTTTTGGGGGATCTTCGGAGGACAACACTGTTGTGGAGGATCTGTGGATGTCACCGTTATGGGGGGATCTGTGGATGACACTGTTATGGGGGATCTGTGGATGACGCACTGTTATGGGGGATCTGTGGATAACACAGTGTTATGGGGGGATCTGTGGATGACGCACTGTTATGGGGGATCTGTGGATGACGCACTGTTATGGGGGATCTGTGGATGACGCACTGTTATGGGGGATCTGTGGATGACGCACTGTTATGGGGGATCTGTGGATGTCACCGTTATGGGGGATCTGTGGATGACACTGTTATGGGGGATCTGTGGATGACACTGTTATGGGGATCTGTGGATGACGCACTGTTATGGGGGATCTGTGGATGACGCACTGTTATGGGGGATCTGTGGATGACGCACTGTTATGGGGGATCTGTGGATGACGACCGTTATGGGGATCTGTGGACGGCACCGTTATGGGGGGACCTGTGGACGCCACCGTTATGGGGGACCTGTGGACGTCACCGTTATGGGGGGACCTGTGGACGTCACCGTTATGGGGGGACCTGTGGACATCACCGTTATGGGGGGACCTGTGGACGTCACCGTTATGGGGGGACCTGTGGACATCACCGTTATGGGGAGGGGGACCTGTGGACATCACTGTTATGGGGGAACCTGTGGACATCACTGTTATGGGGGGGACCTGTGGACATCACTGTTATGGGGGGACCTGTGGACATCACTGTTATGGGGGGACCTGTGGACATCACTGTTATGGGGGGACCTGTGGACATCACTGTTATGGGGGGACCTGTGGACATCACTGTTATGGGGGGACCTGTGGACATCACTGTTATGGGGGGACCTGTGGACATCACTGTTATGGGGGAACCTGTGGACATCACTGTTATGGGGGGACCTGTGGACATCACTGTTATGGGGGGGACCTGTGGACATCACTGTTATGGGGGGACCTGTGGACATCACTGTTATGGGGGGATCTGTGGATGAGGCTGTAATGGGGGAGGATCTGTGGATGACACTGTTAGGGGCTATGTGGATGACACATATATAGCATCTTATGCTATATACATGTCATCCACAGATCCACATTAGTGTCGGGGCCGGTGCAGCTTGACTCATACACCGGCCCGCAGCGGCTATATTCTGTTTAATTAACGCTAACTTACTGTGCCTGTGATCACTAACTATTAGTCGCAGTCCCTCCATGCTCCTGCCCTGCGCCTTCTGTAATCATAAAGTGGGCGGAGCGGGCAGGCGGGACATGAGGCGCATGGAGGAACTGAGAGCTCAAGCTGCCCGATTCCTCCATGCGCCTCATGTCCTGCCTGCCCGCTCCGCCCACTTTATGATTACAGAAGGCGCGCGGGGCAGGAGCATGGAGGGACTGCGCATTAATAGTTAGTGATCACAGGCACAGTAAGTTAGCGTTAATTAAACAGAATATAGCCGCTGCCGAACCGGAACTTCCGGTATCGGCAGTGGTATCGGCGGCATTTTTACGAGTACAAGTACTCGTGAAAATGCCGGTATCTGTCCCGATACCGATACTAGTATCGGTATCGGGACATCCCTAATTTTTTGTTTAGGAAAAAATAAACCAGGCAGATTCCCAATCCGTGCTCCTGTATGTGAGCAGGTAGTTAGGGATGCATCCGTGAAGGATCTGTGTTGGGTCTGTGTGTCCGTTTTTGTTGTCAGTGTTGCATCTGTGTTTCACTGACACTGAACAGCTGAAAAATAATTTTCAGAGCATCTCTTCTTAATGATACGTGAAACATGGATGCAATACGGATGGCATTCGTGCTTTTCACGGACCCATAGACTATAATGGACGTGATGGATCTGTGAACACGGACAAAATGGCACATGCGTCCATGCCTAAAAACACTGATGTCTGAATACGCACATTAAAATGAATGAGGACGTGTGTGGCTGTGGAGAATATGTACAGCACACGTCCGTGAAACACTGACATGTGAATGAGGCTTTAGTGGGCTGCCTGTCCTGCCACTGTTAAAAAGCCGTTTATTTTTACTGTAATTTGTGCAGATTAGTGCTAGGAATAATGGTGTTGTGTGCAAAACCTTTGCCGACATCAAGTCACCATTGGAGCCAATATTCAAGAAAGGGGGTCATTATGGGTCTGGGATCTTATTTTTTTTTTTTTTTTGCTCTGGCATCTGAATTTGTTAATGGGTCTGTTCTGAGACCTGAGTCGTAAACTACTTGAAGTCAAACCAGCATAAATAATGTTCCCTAATGTGCATAAAGTAGATTTACCTAAATCACCAAAAAATACTATGGCTAAATCAACATGAAAGCTAAAACATAACCTTTGATAAATAATTAAAATAATACCACTCGTTTAAGAAGATATTTCGTTATGGGCTTGCTCCTCCTAGATAATTTAGAGGTAGCCCACAGAAGTACCAATACCAGCATGGGGGAAAAAGGAGAATAAAACAGTGTGTTTTACCACAACCAATATGGAATGATTGAAGTTGGTATCGTTTGACATCCCGGGATGCTGACTGGTTGATGGCATACTGGGCTGTTCCCAAGATCATAGAAATCCAATTACGGACGGGATCACTGTAATCACAATGGTGTGTAGATGTATAAGCAGTATAGGGGTGTAACTAACACTATTGTGCCCTAAAGGGGGTGCTACACGCCCTGGTTTGCCTGGCCACAGAGCACCCATCCTAAAAAAAGGGCGACCCCTTCCAGAACCTTGCCCTAATTAACACTTTCCCTGGAATTCCCTAGCATAATTATCCTTCCTAAACAAAACGTGCGTGTGACTCAACAGGGGACAAAGAAGACTTAGAGGGCTTCTTATGGACTGATACAAATGTCTAGGATTGGTATTCAAAGACAGAGGGGCTCTGGAGACTGGTATATCTGCCAGAGCTAATGGCAACAGTGTAAGGACTCTATTTTAGTGATGTTCCATGCTACTGTTCTTCAGTAATATGATCTCGAGTAGGGGGGTGAATGAGTCCTGCACAGGGAATAAAATATGAGGTATTTATTGATATTGTAGCAAATATACACAGTATTTTAGGCCCACATTTTTATTTAACTGGAATTACTGAACTAGTAATACAGCAGATTATGGCCTCATGCACACGGCCGTATGTGTTTTGCGGATCCGCAAAACACGGAAGCTGCTCTGCGTTCCATTCCGCAATTTACAGAACGCGGCCCATTGTAGAAATGCCTATTCTTGTCTGCAAAACGGACAAGAATAGGACATGCTCTATTTTTTTTGCGGGGCCACTGAACGGAGCAACGGATGCGGACAGCACACGGAGTGCTGTCCGCATCTTTTGCGGCCCCATTGAAGTGAATGGGTCCACGCCCTAGCCGCAAAACATGCGACGCGGACCCAAACAACGGCCGTGTGCATGAGGCCTAATACAATAAAGTTAATTTTGGTGATCTAAAAGGATTAAGGTTGCTCTTTTAAGGATATATGATTTGCCAGTTCGTTGGCAACCAGGATCTCTAGATGCAATGGAGATGCCTGGTATGTCTAGTAATGATACTAACATGTTTGAAAACTAGTACAGATAAAGGTGATGGTTGCGCTGCACTGGTTAGGGAATTAAAGTAGAAAAGGGATGTGCCACTTTTTAATGCTGGCTATTACAGTGGTGCTTAAAAGTTTGTGAACCCTTCAGAATGTTTTATATTTCTGCGTAAATTTGACCTTAAACTAAATCAGATTTTCACTGTATTCCTAAAAGTAGATAAAGATAACCAAATCAGAAAAATAATTAAAAAACATTAGACCTGGTCATTTATTTATTGAGGAAAACGATATAATACCACGTCTGTGAGTGGCAAAAGTATGTGAACCTTTAGGATTAGCAGATAACTTTAAAGTGAAATTAGTTATCAATGGAATGACAACCAGGTGTGATCGGGTGTCCTGTTTTATTTAAAGAACAGAAGTCCATCAAAGTCTGTTTTTGTAACATGTTTGTGGAAGTCTATGATGGCACCAACAAATGAGATTTCTGAGGTCCTCAGAAGAAGAGTTGTTGATACTCCTCAAGCTGGAAAAGGTTACAAAACCATCTCTAAAGCGTTTGGACTACACCAATCCATGGTCAGACAGACAAAATAACGACTGAAATGTACTCCAGCTATAGTAGATTTTAGTCTAGGCACACAGACTGCCAGAAGATATGCCTAATTAGGCACTTTCTCCGGCAGCGCAGGAGTTATCAAAGACTAGCATACAAGGCCGGTCTTTAATAAATGATAATGAATGAAAATTCAAGACCATTATTACACTCCCCGGGAGTGGTTGACCAACAAAGGTCATGCCAAGAGTAAGGCTTGTAATCCACAAGGTCATAAAGAAACCTAGGGTAACCTCTGTGCAACTAAAGGCATTTCTCACATTAGCTAATGTTCATGAGTCAAACTATTAAGAAGACACTGAACAATAGTGTGCATAGCAGGAACGCAAGGAGAAAAGATCACCTGAAGATCACCTAGACAAGCCAGAAGGCTATTGGAACAATGTTTTGTGGATGGATGAGACCAAAATAAAAAAATTTGGTTTAAATGAGAAGTGCTATTTTTAGGCTACATGCACACGACAGTATGTGTTTTGCTTTCCGCAAATCGCGGATCCATGTTTCCATTGTGCTTCCTCATCCGTTCCGTCTGTCCGCAAATTATGGCCGTTGTGTTTTCGTGTGTCTTTTTTTTTTTTTGAGGGCCGCAAAAAAACGGAAGGAGGAAATTGTGTGAATTTTAAGTATCCCCACACAGGATACAGGTATATATATGGTCATCTGACTGTTTGGTGGCCATTTTCTGCAGTCTTTTCAGGCTACAGAGTGTCGTTTGATTCTTCATTGGATTCTTGTGTTTTGGGCCTTGGTTTTACCAGGGCAGATGACTCTGAGGATGAGGCCCTACTGCACTGGCTTTTTTATAGGCAACACAGACAGCAGTCACTTCTGCTGGACAAGTAGAAAGTGGAGACTGGGTCCATCCGTTATTTCCGAACGGTACAGGAAAGGCCACTTCCATACCTTCTACACTGATCTTCGTCCGCATCCTGAAAAGTTCTTAGCGTTCTGTTGATTGTCAGTGTCTACCTTTGCTTGCCTGCTGTCATCTCTCTGTACTGTCCTCCGCATCCAGGACACCAACATGAGGCGCTGCATTACTACTGAGGAAGGGCTCATCGTCACGCTGAGGTAAGCAATATGTTCTTTTATTGCTGTCAGTAATGTCTAGGGCTTCTGTCATTTGTAACATGGTTCTTAAAGTGCCTGATGTTGGACATGTGCTAATGTCAGCTCAACCAATCTTTGTCCCTTATTTCTTTGTGCCATTGTCCATTTCAATTTTTCTTATTTTAACATCCAATTGACATGCAAAGATGAAAGGTAGTGTTGTCTAACTGGCACTCCATCACGCTGAATGTGTTCACATCATCCTGCGTTGGCCTTACATGCTGCATGAAAATGGCATGACCACAGTAGGCATAAAGGAGCCTGTAGAAGTACGGCCCACACCCCTATTGTTAGGGTTTCAGTATAAAATTAGGTTAAAAAAAGGGATATAGAATGTTTACCTTATGTCTGCTAATAACCATGTTCCTGATGCCATAAACCCTGGGGGTGGGGATTGGATTTGGGGGGAATATGACCTGGCGTCATACTCTCTCAATTAGAGAATTTATGTCCCCTTGGTACGGGGAGGCATACATCTCTAACACAAGGGCAATTTAGGACATACAAGTGCTCTGCCTGTCTGAAGGTACCCAACGTAACAATGGAGCCATCCTTCTCATCATAATTTCCTCCTGCACTTCATCCCTCTTCCGGGCTAGGTAGTCAATGACTTGAGCATCTATCAATTTATAAGTACCTAGCCCAGAAGAAGGCTGAGTGACAGCCCTCCTTCGCCTCATCTGTGGTCGCTGTGCTGGTTCAGGGCTCCGTTTGGCAGGCCTAGAAGTTTGCCTTGGCTGGTGTTCAGGATCTTCAGACGGGGTCTGCGTGGGAGTGGACACCGGAGAGAACATGGCTGGAGTTTCAGCACCTCCCACATCAGAAAGCTGTGATTCCTACGGCTCAGGATCCTTAAGACTGCTCGCTCTATACATTTGTTGGCACATTATATAATCAAACAATTGCCGGACTGTTGGTTTATACAGTGTTCAAATAGCACTAGAACATTTTGTAGGTTGCTGGGTGTTTAGAGGTGTCCAACTCTAAAACATTTATATAGACACATTTAGGAGCTAACCAACTGCTGAAATTCTGTCAGTATATAAAGGGAAAAGGAGAATCGCATTGCTTGCTTTACTTTGCAAACAGTGATTTGGGGGATTTTCGCACTGGTGGGTTGGAAGCCAACCTTAAAAAGAACTGGCAAGCATCAAGTAGAAGTCAGCACAGACCCAAACTGTGCATCCTCTGTAAAAACAAGAGAATCTGATGGATAGGCTACTGCCATCATATATTGCAGATTAAACCCCATAGAAAGGTCTGCAAATATTCTCATAGTGGCCACTGACATACAGTTCAAAACTTGATTGGTTTGCGAAAAAAAACGTATAGCTTCAAATTCGTGACTAGTCGAAGGAACCGCAACTGCTAAGTATAAATATACGGCCATTTTTTTTTACCCACCATCACCACTGCGCCCACTGTCAGTTAATTCCCACCGAAACTGATCCCGACAACTATTCCATCGAGTTTTTTTTTATTGTGGAAAAGTAAAACATTTATTAAAAAAATATCAAGTTATATAGAAATCAAATTAAACATTACAAGTAACAACAAATGATGACCCGAAACAAAAAAAAGTTGAAAACCATGCTAAAAGGGTAGAATGAACAGCACATGGTACAGTAGGGAATAGCTCTCTAACAGCCTACATATCAGTCACAGATGTCCATGGGCCCCCGACAATAACTACACGGCAGAGGCATGTTCCAGTCTGAGTTAGCTCTGTATACACAGCTAATTCTTTTCAACATCGTCTAGCAGGGATAACTATGTTTGCCATTTACACTGTCACCTCACCAGGCCGAACTCCACAATGTCCTGTCCAACATGGCAGGGCATTTCTGGGTATCAGCAGTGTTTGAAAACGTACATGAGCTTCAAACCCTCTAGAAAATACACACCAGGGCAATGTCGGACAGTACATTGAGGTACTGATGTTGAGCACTGGATACTAATGTGAGAGAATTGGATGAAGGAGGTGAATATTTTGGCTAGGCCTTAACAATAAAATATTTATGGGAAGGGGAAAGATGTCGCCATATCAATTACAACAGGGTCAAATGTGTCCAAAACTCTAAAGGGCGCACGCTGTGTACACATTACTACTGTGTGCGGGTGCAAAGGTGGGAACATGCATTAAACATGTTGTTTGTCATTCATTTTGTGTTTTAAAATGTGTGAAGACCATGTGCAGGCAAGACCAGAATTACCCTGTCCACAAAAGGGACACGAATATGACCCCATGGGGCTACTAGCAAAAGAATTAGGGAAAACAAAGCTGCAGAACACAAAACCACATAGCTTGCACTAACCTAAATCAGCATGACCTCTGCTGTCTTCCCATTTAGAAGGATTCATGCGTCAAGCCACTTTTTCCCAGGACCTATTGTTTTTCGTATGGTCATGGTACACATTGGTCCTGTTGTCCCAGAGCTCTGACCGTTCCTTGCCGAGTGTTATCAACTTCTCAACATCCAAACAGGGCATTATCTCCAAAGGATTTACTCTCCTCTAATGGCAAAACTAAGTTTCAACTTCCTGTACACATTTACAGGACTTGGACACCGGTTTTCTGGCAACCGATTCGAAAAAAATTCAGACATATAGAGGACATACGGATGGCTTCCGTTTGGCATCCGCATTTTTTGCGGACCATTGACTTGAATGGGGCCGTGGACAGTTTATTGCCGACAAGAATAGGACATGCTTTACTTTTTTGTTGAATGGAACCACGGACGACAGACGCGGAAAACACATGGTTGACTATCGGCATTTCAACGGCTCCATAGAACTAAATGGGTACATTTAGTACAAAATTGCTGCATCTGGGCAAGGACAGTTCGCTGTCATTGTTGGAACAATGAATTCTGGATTATACCAGGAAGGGCTAAATAAACTGTCAGAGCATCTTTCCATGAGCTGAATCTCAAGAAAATGTGGATCATGCAGCAAGAAAATGACAGTAGATGATTGAATTTCTCAAAAATTCGATTTTGCCGATTCGCCGAATTTTCCCCAAAAATTTGGTTTAATCCGAATTTACTTGTGGCGAATCACGTTAAAAAAACTGCTATTTCCTGGCTGGCTGCAGAGAGCCTTTATAGTGGTGTAGAACACTGTGCCTTGCAGTAACACACATAGGGAGTCTGCTGTAGTAGCGAAACAATACTGTGAGTCAGTATGACGTAGATGACAGGCATCGCTCTTAGAATCACTGCACATTTCACTTATTTGGGCAGTTACTGGGCCAAAACTGTGTGAACTCAGCCTTATAGGTCAATGTTAGCACCAGGTATAAGGAACCGTGCAGAGGCCCAAGATCCTACTATAGTGTGAAAGAGCGCACTCATTTTACACCAATTCACTGATTCCACATAGGTTTTTACAGAACCTGTTCTGTTAAACTCTTATACAAGTAGAGCCCCGACAGAGTGGAGTGGGTGTCAGCAGTAAGTTTGTGTTGACGTCACTGCTTATTTTGCCCTTCCTCTGATCCGTCAGAACAATAACCCCAAAAAAACAGATCCTGTCTATGGAGCATCCGCCTTCACTCGGTCAGCATTTGGTCAGTAATCCATCAGTATTGCTAAAGCCAAAAAAAACAGGAGTGGATCCAAAACAGAAATGACAAGTGAACGGAGGCCACAGGGTGGCACAATGACAGTGTGGAGGTGGTGGCAGCAGCAGCATGAGGAGACCACAGAGTGGCACAATGAAAGTGTAGAGGTGGCAGCATCAGGAGACCTGAGTGGTGAGGTGGGAGCAGCATCAGGAGACTGCAGAGTGACCCGTTGACAGAGTGGGGAGGTGGGTGGCAATACCAGTACCAGCTGAAGATGGTGGGTGAAAGAAGGAGCACTTAGCATCAGATATGTGGAATCAGGCGGGTGGCAGCATCAGAATAGTAGCTGAGGCAGGCAGCCAGAAGAAAGCTGTCTTTTTTGTTAAAGTGCTGGTGTGGCACCATGTATGATCTAGTCTGATGTATCAGGCATTGGTGGGTTGAAATCCAGCCTGATTCATCTTGAGAAAGGTCAGTCTCTCCACATTTTGGGTGGACAGGCGAGTTCACTCTGATGCCACACTACTGGCCGGGCAGGACAGCTTTTCCAAGGCAAACTCTGCCAGTTGCAGCCACAAATCCAGTTTATCTGCCCAATAGTCCAGCGGATATTCAATGACGGCTGGAAGGTGCACTCTAAGTATGCCCCCACCTGCTGGTTTAGGTCCTGCTCCAGGTCTAGCTGCTGGTGGTGAGTAGTTTCTTCACTAGGCGGGTGAAGAAAGCTGCTCATCAGCGACTCTAGACTCAAGTTGCTGCTGATGGAGCTGGAACTGCCCTGACCTCCCCCACCCCCACAGCAGCCATGGCAGAGGAACGTGAGCGCAGAGGGCCCCCCCGGTCAGACCTGCGTGAGGATAGGCGATGGCGAAGATAGGCAGCAGCCATCTGACTACATAGGATGTCTCTATTAGTTCAGTTTGTCCTCCCTTTCAGCGGGTGTAAAAAAGGCCCCCATTTTGGACCGGCAGCGAGGGTCCAACAAGGTGGAGAGCCAGAAATCATCCCTCTGCCGAATGGTGACAATTTGGCTATCGCTACCCAAGCAAGTGAGCATGCATCGAGACATTTGTGCAAGTGACTCAGAGGGACTCCCTGCCTCCATCGCCACTGCATATTGCCACGGTGTGTCTGGGTCCTCTGTCTCGTCTTCCTCATTGCTCTGTAGCTCCTCTGGCTGCTCTTGCTCCTCCTCTCCTGTCACCTATGTAAAAAAAACACCCATTTCGCTACACATTGCTTATACTCCAATGTCCTCCTCCTCCTACAGTTCAGCCCCAACAGGGCTCATGTGGCCTCGAAATCTAGACACCACGTCTCCAGTCCCCTGACCTGCCATATTTACCAGCATCTGTTCCAGGACATCAAGCAGTGGAATGGCGTTGTTCATCCCGTAGTCCTGGCGACTGACAAATAACGTGGCCTGCTCAAAGGGCTTAATCAAACGGCAGGTGTCACGCATGAGCTGCCACTGGCTGACATTGAAGTTATACAGGGGAGTACTCCTGTCCGCTTGGATCATCAAGAAATCATTTATGGCCTTTCTCTGCTCGTATAGTCGGTCCAACATATGGAGGGTGGAATTCCAAAGGGTGGAAACTTTGCATCGGTCTATGTTGGGGGATGCCATTATGCTGTTACAGCTCAAGGAGGGTGTGTTTTGCGGTGTACGAATGGCTAAAGTGCATGCAAAGTTTCCTGGCCATTTTTAGGATGTCTTGCAGATGGGTAGGAGACTTCAGGAACTGCTTGACAACCAGATTGAACACGTGTGCCATGCAGGGCGAATAGCTCAGCCCTTCTTGATTCAGCACCCACACCCATGTTCTTCCAGTGTCGATTTTGAGTTGTCGCGGAGAAAGCCAGAATTCGATTTCTTGATGAAGGACACGGAGCAGTTCCTCCGCTGTGTGACTCAGTTTGCCCAGGCAAGCGAGGTGCACAACAGCGTGACAGCACCGTGCGCTGCACATGTGGGAAGCTGAAGGGCCACTATGAATTGTCCCTGCAGTGGAGGCTGAGGACATGGTGGAGGATGAGGAGGCAGAGGCGGACATTGTGGCAGAACCAACAGCGTGAGCGCATGGAGTCGGAAGCGGCGTCACCTGGCCAAGTTGCTGGTGTAGCTGTACAGGAACCACATTCACCTAGTGGGCCGTAAAGGATATGTATTGTCCCTGACCGTAGTTACAGCTCTACACTTTGGTGCTGCCATGCACTTTGGCAGAAACCGACAGGCTCAAGGACTGGCCAGCCTTCTGTTCTACATAAGTGTGCAGGGCTGGTACTGCCTTTTTGGCAAAGAAATGACAACTTGGGACTCTCCACCTCGGCTCGGCACAAGCCATCAGTTCTCTGAAAGGTGCAGAGTCCACGACTTGGAAAGGGAGGGACAGCAGCACCAGCACCTTGACTAGGACCACATTCAGCTTCTGCGCTATTGGATGAGTGCACGCATACTGTTGTCTCTTGGCAATCAGTTTGGGAGCATTAGGACCAGAAGATGATGGAAAAGACAGACAGCTCCCTTCGGCTGAGGTGGTGGAGCCTTTACTGCGGCGAGATGCGGTGGTTGCTGCGGCAGGCCGGACCACCACATCGGAGCTACGGTTCTACAAGGCCACTTTATAGTGACGCTGCATATGTTGACGCAGGGCCGTGGTGCCAACATTGGCACCCTGGCAACGCTTCACCTTCTGCCCACAGATTCTAAAAATGGCCATGTTCACCGCCTCCGGCAGCTTAACAAAACACTGCCACACCGCCGAGTAGGTGATTTTATCCCCAACACTCCACACTGACTGCTACCGCCGTTGCTTCCCTGAACCCCTGCACCACTACTTTCCGGGCAAAGCAGGTAGTCTACCCAGGGCACGTTTGGCTTCCGACCTCCCACTGCTGCCACCCTGCTGACTCCCGGTCACGCTAGCAACTTGCTGGCTCCGCCGCTGCTTCACGGGCAAGCTGCCCTTCTCTTCTCCCGATGATGATGAAACTTCTAATTCACCCCACACCCAAGTGGGATCAGCTACATTATCATCGAGTACTGTCTGCATGTCACTGATGTCGTCCTCCTCCTCCTGCAGGCACAGGGCCTGCTCCAAGGGCATTGCCAACTAAGGGTTGTGTCTGTCGAACCCACCGACTCTTGGCTGGGGGTGTCTGATGTCACTTGGGACGAAGTGGATGACCGAGTCAAGCATTCAAAAACCACTTATACACGCCACAAAAGGCTTTAAAACACTGTACCGCTAAACGGCAAATAGGCCCTTACTTTTTTTTACGCCACAAAAGGCTTTAGAACATATAACTGCACCGCTGAACGGCAAATAATATATATTTTTTTGCCACTAATACATGCCAAAAAGGGCTGTAATTTTCTCACTTCACCACACAACGGCAAATACTTTTTCTTTGTGCCACTAATCCACGCCAAAAAGGGCTTTAGAACATATAACTGCACCACTGAATGGGAAATAATATATATTTTTTGCCACTAATACACGCCAAAAAGGGCTTTAGAACATATAACTGCACCGCTGAACGGCAAATATGTATTTTTTTGCCACTAATACACGCCGAAAAAGGGCTGTAATTTTCTAACTTCACCACACAATGGCAAAAACTTTTCTTTGTGCCACTAATACACGCCAAAAAGGGCTTTAGAACATATAACTGTACCGCTGAACTGAAAATAATATATATATGTACGGCAAATATATATTGTTTTGCCACTAATACATGCCAAAAAGGGCTGTAATTTTCTCACTTCACCACACAATGGCAAGTAATTTTTTTGTGTGCTACAAATACACACCAAAAAGGGCTTTAGAACATATATAACTGCACCACTTAATGGCAAATATATATTTTCTTGCCACTAATACATGCCAAAAAGGGCTGTAATTTCTCACTTCACCACTTAATGGCAAATACTTTTTTTTGTGCCACTAATAAACGCCAAAAAGGGCTTTTAGAACATATAACTGCACCGCTGAAGGCAAATAATATATATATATTTTTCCACTAATACACGCCAAAAATGGCTTTAGAACATATAACTGCACCCCTGAACGGCAAATAATATATATTTTTTTTGCCACTAATACACGCCAAAAAGAGCTTTAGAATATATAACTGAACTGCTGAACGGCAAATAATATATATTTTTTGCCACTAATACATGCCAAAAAGGGCTTTAGAACATAACTAGTGTTGAGCGCGAATATTCGAATAGCGAATTTTTATCGCGAATATCGGCACTTCGCTAATTCACGAATATTTCGAAGATAGCGCTATAAATTCGCTATTTCGAATATTCGGGTTTTTTTTGTTTGTTTTTTTGTTATATTTTTTTCTTTCCCACTTCCCAAAAGTAGTTCTTATTTGTCCTGAGGCTTCCTGGCTGCTCCAGTCAGTGCCCGTTGCCGCTTCTGCCGACTTCCGTGCTCATGGAGCGTCCTCATCACCATGGGAACATCTCCATATACTAAAATGTACTGTCGGATTTGAGAATTACGTTGAAATCGCAATGCGATTGATTCAAGGTATATTAATCGCATTGCGATTACAACTTAGCAGTGCACTGCTATCTTACATATTAGGCTAGAAGTAACGAATATGGAATATAGCAGCAGTGCTAAGTAGAAATCGCAATGCGATTACTCCAAGTTACATTAATCGCATTGCGATTTCAATTAGCACTGCTATAATATATTCCATATTCGTAATATTCTAGCCATTATAAACCCAGCTCTAAGTTGAAATCGCAATGCGATTAATATAACTTGAAGTAATCGCATTGCGATTTCTACTTAGCACTGCTGCTATATTCCATATTCGTTAATTCTAGCCTAATATGTAAGATAGCAGTGCTAAGTTGTAATTGCAATGCGATTAATACAACTTGAATTAATCGCATTGCGATTTCAACAGACATGGTTTACTATGGTTGCTAAAACGAAGATGGAGAATACTTCGTATCTTCGTTTTGAGGAATATGACGAATACATTCGTCATATTCGCTAATTCTACCAAGCCAACCATAGTAAACCAATGCGATTAATTCAAGTTATATTAATCGCATTGCGATTTCAACGTATTTCTCAAATCCGACAGTACATTTTAGTATGGAGAAGTTCTTGGCTTGGTAGCATTAGCAAATATGACGAATGTATTCGTCATATTCCTCAAAACGAAGATAACGAAGTATTCTCCATCTTCGTTTTAGCAACCTATTCGTCAACTTCGCTAATTCTAGCAATCAAATAGGAGGGTTGACTATAGAGACAGCTGTGTTTAATTCACTATGCGATTATATTATTATAATTTTTTTATTAAATAGAATAATTATAATAATTATCAAGTAATATAATTATTCTATTAAAAAAAGCAAAGTAATATGATCGCATAGCGAATTAAACACAGCTGTCTCTATAGTCAACCTTCCTATTTGATTGCTAGAATTAACAAAGTTGACGAATAGGTTGCTAAAACGAAGATGGAGAATACTTTGTTATCTTCGTTTTGAGGAATATGACGAATATATTCGTCATCTTCGCTATAATTCTAGATATGAAACCAATAGGAAAGTAGCCTAAGTTAAAATCGCAATACGTGATTATTTAAATCGCATATTAATCGCGATAACTAGAATAATGACAAATATTTCATTTCGACGAATATGAAACGAATATTCTTTCGAATATTTGCGAATTTTGTCGAAATCGAATATGGCACCTGCCGCTCATCACTAAACATAACTGCACCGCTGAATGGCAAATAATATATATATATTTATTTATTTTCCACTAATACATGCCAAAAAGGGCTTTAGAACATATAACTGCACCGCTGAGCGGCAAATAATATATATTGTTTTGCCACTTATGCACGCCCCAAAAGGTTATAGAACATATAACTGCACCGCTGAACAGCAAATAATATATATTTTTTCCCACAAATACACACTGAAAAGGGCTTTAAAACCTATAACTGCACCGCACAAGGGCGAATAAGACATAGAAATATTTCCTTGTAATAAACCCTGGTAATGGCTGTATCAAACAGCACTTTCACCCCAATAACAAGAACGGTTTGCTGGAATTACAGAGCTATATAATCACTATTTGGATCTGCAAACAGTGCCGCAAGGTGTAATAGGATTGTTCCTATTACCCAGGCTGTAAACTCCCCTACTGAACCCTGTTCTGCTTCAATACTGTGGAATGATTCCTCCCTATCCTTTCCCTGAACTTCTATACAGCAAAATAAAAGTTTTAAAGTCTTTTCTACCACTGTCCCTAGCGCCTGCTGACGTCTCTCCCTGCACTAAGTACACTGGAAAATGGCTGAATCAAAGATGGCTGAGGCTATTTATAGGGCTGTGAAATCACAGGGCTGGCTGGCTGCTGATTGGCTGCATGCATGGCATTGTGGGTGATCCCTCATTCCCAGAGTTCCTTGCTCCATGTCCTAACACGTGCAGCAGCCATTTTAGGAAAAAAATGTGATTCGTTACAACGAAGCATGAGGAAATTCGGATTCGGTGCGAATTGTTCCTGACATTCAGATCGAATTCCACTTCGTCAACTTCGATTCGCTCATCTATAATAATGACTCTAAAGAAACCAGTCGTTCTAACAAAAAATGTTTAAGGAAGAATAAAGTTTTGGAATCACTAAGTCAAAGTCCTGACCTTAATCCCATAGAAATGTTGTGGGAGGACCTAAAGCGAGCAGTTCATGGGAGGAAACTCACCAACATAACAGAGTTGAAGCTGTTTTGTATGGAGGAATGTACTAAAATTCCTCCAAGCTGATGTGCAGGACTAATCAACAGTTACTGAAAACATTTAGTAACAGTTAATGTTGCAGAAGGGGGTCACCCCAGATACTGAAAGCAAAAGTTCACATACCTTATTTTTCGCCCTATAAGATGCACCTGCCTATAAGACGCACCTAGGTTTTTGAGGAGGAAAATAAGAAAAAAAATATTTTGAACCAAAAGGTGTACTTTTGGTGGGTTTTTTACTAATGGTGTTCTGTGCATGACACAATTATGATGCATTGTTATGGGGGATCTGTGGATGACGCACTGTTATGGGGGCATCTGTGGATGACGCACTGTTATGGGGGCATCTGTGGATGACACACTGTTATGGGGGCATCTGTGGAGGACACACTGTTATGTGGGATCTCTGGTTAACCGCTGTTATGTGGGGGAGCTGGGGATGGCACTGTATGGGGGCATCTGTGGATGGCACTGTATGGGGGAATCTGTGGATGGCACTGTATGGAGGCATCTGGGAATGACACTGCTATGGGGGGAATCTGTGGATGACTCATATCATCTTATGCTATGTGTCATCCACAGATTCCCCCCCCCCATGACAGTGGCTGCGATGACCCCCAATACAGGGGCTGTGGGCGGCATCTTGTTTGCTAATGACAGCGGGCCCGTGCAGTAACTGTATTCTACTACACCGGCCCGCTGTAGTAATGTTATAGGCGATGTTTAAAACTATCATCTACATTAAACTTAATGCTGGCAGTATTACCCTACCTCCTATAATCTACGATCGCAGGCAGGACTGGAGTCAAGAGGCCGGACGGGCAGGAGGCGGCAGCATGATGTCATGCGCCTGTGCCGTCTGCTTCATTCACAAAGTGGGCAGAGCAGGCGCGTGACATTACGCTGCCGCCTCCTGCCCGTCCGGCCTCCTGATTCCAGTCCTGTCTGCGATCGTAGATTATAGGAGGGTAGGGTAATACTGCCAGCATTAAGTTTAATGTAGATGATAGTTTTAAACATCGCCTATAACATTACTACAGCGGGCCGGTGTAGTAGAATACAGTTACTGCACGGGCCCGCTGTCATTAGCAAACAAGATGCCGCCCACAGCCCTCCTCATTGATACACACGCCGGCTGCGCTCTTCAGCAGCACGGCGGTGTATCAGTGTTTGCTGCATTCGCCCCATAAGACGCAGCACTATTTTCCCCCCACTTTTGGGGGGAAAAAAGTGTGTCTTATAGGGTGAAAAATACAGTACTTTTCCATCATTAAATAAATGACTGAGTGTAATATTTTTGTCTCATTTGTTTGATTTAGTTGTCTTTTTATCTTTAAGGACTTCTAACGAAAATCTGATGTAGTTTAATGTATGCAGACATATAGTGACATGCAAAAGTTTAGGAACCCCTGGTCAAATTAGGCCTCTTTCACATCAGCGTTTTAGCGGGTCTCTAGGACGGAAAGCTACTGATCAGGATTATCCCCATGCATCCTGAATGGAGAGAAATCCGTTCAGGATGCATCAGTTCAGTATGTCAACGTTTTTTGGACGTTGACAAAAGCGCAGCATGCTGCGGATTTGTCTCCGTCCAAAAATCCGGAAGACATGCCGCAACGCCGGATCCGGAATTAATGCCCCGACGTTTAGCTTTTTGTCAATGGTTACTATGGCAGCCAGGACGCTAAACTCCTGGTTGCCATAGTAAAGATTAGGGGGAGCGGAGGAGCGGCATACTTACATTCCGTGCGGCTCGGGACGCTCCAGGATGACATCAGGGCGCCCAGTGCATAGATCACGTGATCGCATGGATCACGTGATCAGCGCGCGGCGCTCTGACGTCATTCAGGAGCGCCCCGGGAGCCGCACGGAATGTAAGTAAGCCGCTCCCCACTGCTACTATGGCAACCAGGACGCTAGTAGCGTCCTGGCTGCCATAGTAACACAGAAAGCATTTTGAAGACTGATCAGTCTTCAAATGCTTTCAGTTCACTTGCGTTGTGCCGGATCCGGCGTGCATTCCGGCGACGGAAGTGCACGCCGGATCTTCACAACGCAAGTGTGAAAGAGGCCTTACTGTTACTGTGAACAGTTAAGCAAGTTGAAGATCCTGAATTCAGCTGATAAAATCTTCAGCTCAATCTCTGTAGAATGGAGTCCGTGAGGAGACATGTAGTACATAGAGGAGGGACAGGACAGACTGTGGTGATGGAGACTGCATACAAGTGCTGCTGCTCATCATCCACACCCACCTTCCTCACTGTACTTCATGTCTCCTCATGAACTCCATTCCTACACAGATTCAGCTGAAGATCATATTAAACTGTATTCAGGATCATAATCCCTGTCAAGGAGAGCAGAGAGGAGGATGAGGCAGCTCTTTAGCTTAGTTTTGTGAGGTGACTTGTCCTGCTTTGAGATTGGGACAGTTTCTGAGTGCACGAATAGGATGGCGGCCATTTTATTTCCCCTGATGATTGCTCCCCAGACAAAATGAGCCATTATACCTAATAGAAGGTATTTTGGAATATATTTATAATAAAGTAATATTTAATTGTTTTCATTTTCTTAATTCCTGGAGAACCCCTTTAATAATCCATAATTAAACTTGGCCTTTCATTATCACGATGCCTTCACTATACAGCAGCTCAGCATTTACCAACATTTGCTTTATTCGCTGTACAATTTTTTTTTTTTTGGGATGCCTCGTACCGAAGGATAAATAACATTTTGTGTTAAATTGTTTGTGAGGTAGGCAGATTCCCCCCTGTGTTCTGGCACAAGATTAGAGCAGGATTTAGACACTCTTAATTGTAGCTATTACTGCAGTGGGCTAAGAGGCTGGTATGAGGCAAAGGAGAGCATTTCTTCCTCGGGCAATATTAAAGAAGCCAATTAAAATCCGGAACACATACAATTAGCTCTGGTGGAGGCCGAATAGTGCCATATGAACAGCAATGTAAATAATCTCAAATAACTCGAGTGACAAGAGGCCAGCATTAATTCAGTCAAGTGGCATTTTGTCCTTGGGTAACTGCCAGTAAAACTGGTTTGTTCAAACAGATCCATGTGGAACATGAATTAACTAGTGTATTTCTGCTATAATGAGATTTTTTACATTGCACCATCTGAGTCATGCAAATTCACTTCCCTTTCATGTGCTGTCTTAAAAAAAAAATAACGTATAAGTACGAGTATAAAAATTATTTAAATGCCATATTAACTCATTTTGGGGTTAGAACAGGCAGAACTGCATGTATTTCAAGCAAGAACATGGGGCAGTTCACACAGAGTTTTGTGGTGCTGATTTTGGAGCTTTTCTGCCTCAAAATACGCTCCAAAAATGCCTCATTCATTTCAATGAGAAGCAGTGCTTTTTTTTTTTTTTTTTTTTTTTTTTACACAATTAAAAAAGCGTGGAAAAAAGAAGCAGCATGCCCTATCTTGGGGCAGAATCAGCACTGAATCTCCCATTAAAATGAAAAGAATGCTGGAAAAAACAGCTCCATGTCAGTCCATGTGTTTTTTGCATTGAGAAAACAGAATTTTTATTTACCGGTATTTATTTTTTTAAGCGTGGATTAAGAAAACTGGAGTAGCATTTCTAGATTTAAGTTAGGTTTAGCCTACATGCACACGGCAGTGGTTTTTTGCGGCCTCCTTTCCGTTTTTTTTTTTGCAGATCCGATGGTTTTCCATTCATTTCTATGGATCCGTTAAAAATGCGGATGCCTCTTCCGTTGCCTGTCCGCATCCGCTGTCCGCATTTCATATCCGCAAAAAAAATATGGCATGTCCTATTCTTGTCCGCAAAAAACGGTTTGCGGACCCATATAAGTCAATGGGTCCACAAAAAATGCGGATGACCAATGTAAGCCATCCGTTTGTCATCCGCATCCGTTTTTTGCAGATGGTTGCTTGGAAACCAGGGCACTTGTACAGGTACTTTTAGAAACTGGTTCAAGCCTTCTGTTTTTTTTTTTGCAGAGCCGCAAAAAAAAATGAAAGACACACGGAAACACAACCTACAAAATTTGCGGACACATGGAACGGATGTGGATGTAAAAAAAAAAAGACCGATTTGCGGACAGCAAAAAACAACTGTCGTGTGCATGTAGCCTTAAAGAGACACAAAATTTAATGAACAACGTGCAACATTTGATAAATTTGGCACAAAGTACTCCAATCCAGACTAAAGCAAAATGAACTTTAAATATGAATCCATTTTTACAGTTTCTTTTATCCTTCCTGCCTTCCCAAAGCCATAACTTTTTTAAAAATCAAATAGTCATATGCCTTCCTCTAGATCAGTGTTTCCCAACCAGTGTGCCTCCAGCTGTTGCAAATCTACAACTCCCAGCATGCCCAGACAGCCTTTGGCTGTGCGGGCATGCTGGGAGTTGTAGTTTTGCAACGGCTGGAGGCACACTGGTTGGGAAACACTGCTCTAGATCATCTAGCAGGACGACAGGCCGAACTGGATGGACAGATGTCTTTTTTCGGCCTTATGTACTATGTTACTATTATAATCTACCAGAGAGCCGCAATATCATCCGGTATAAGTATGACCTGCAAAAACAAAGAGGGAGCATGGGAAAGAGAGCCCAGAGAGGAGAGTCTTGCTAGGCCTGTGCAGCCATTCAGGAAGCATGAAACGGAAAAAGCAGCGGAGGTGGTATCCAAACTAATGCGTTTTGCCAGGACAGCCAGCCAAGAATCCGGAGGTGAGGCTGCTCCAGAAGACTGTGGGGTGGCAGGTGATCCTGCAGAGGACTGGCAGTTACAACAAGCAGGCCCTAAGCCTAAAATGGCCGCTGACGCGGTAACATCAAGCTCTCAACAGCATGTGAAACAATCCGGGAAAGAGGTTAGCTGTGTCAGGACCATGAGACACAAAAAGTCAGTGCTGTTGATCCTTCCCCGCAGACCCCACTCTGAAAGATGTCCTTGCAGGAGTGAACCAATGCAATACCGACATTTTTTCTTTGAGTAACCTTATGGGAAGCCTTAAGCAGGATGTCAATATAATCAGACATGATCTTCAAAAAGTCTCTGAGCGCATGACAGAGGTGGAATGGAGGGTGAGCACACTAGAGGATTGTGTATCCCCTATGAAAAGAGACATGAAAAGAGTAATAACTAACATAGCAATGATTGCTGCAAAGTCTGATGATATTGAGAACAGAATGAGGAGCAACAATATTAGACTGATTGGGATACCCAAGGAGGTGACCAGAGCATGTTCTTTGAAAAGTGGCTGCTGGAAACTTTTAGAAAGAAATGGCTCACCCCTCTGTTTGCATTGGAATGTGCTCATCGAGTACCCACGAGGCAGCTACCCCCAGGGAGACCCCCGTTACCGGTACTAATTAGAATACTCCACTAGTTACAAGCCAGAGCTGGGAAAATATATATGGAGTAGGGAGGGTGTTATCAGGGACCAGCAGATTTTATCTCTAGGTTTTGATGATTGGGGTTAGTGTATTAGCCTGGAATGTGAGGAGCCTTGGGGACGCAGCCAAGAGATATGCTGTATTCAACTCGTTACGACAATTTCAACCAGCCATTGTATTCCTGTCAGAAACACATCTGACAAGGGAGTCTATAGGTACATTAAATCGCTCATAGATAAGGCATGCATATCATTCCACGTATTCTACTCATACCAGGTGGGTCAGTGTGTTTGTACATAAGCAGCTCCCCTAAGATCAGTATAGACCCCCATGGCCGACATGTATGCCTACACTGCACGGTGTTTACGTCAGTGCTTATATTTGTGGCGATATATATTCCCCTGCATACACCGGAGAGGTACTGAAGCACGTATTAGCATTTATGGCTGCGTCAGGAGGATATTCATTAAACATATTCAAGGATACAAGTCTAAAAGTAGGGAACTATCGCAGGCGTTGCAGTCCATAGTCATTGACACTAAATGCAAATATGTAGAAAACCCCACAGAAGTGAACCGGTCTAACTGGACCGAGGCACAACAGACCTATAGGGATCATCTTTTTGAGGTAGCAGACCGTAAAACGCTTTTTTGGAAACAGAATTACTTTGAGGAGGGAGAAAGCGCAGGACACATGTTAGCCACCATTATTAGGGCCCAACAGGGTTGTTCCTACATGGGATGTATCCAAGAATCGGAGGGTGGTTTGGTAGCAGAAAGTCCAGACATCCTTAAAGGGGTTGTTTTTCTACTAGCCGTTGCATCTGCAGCGGTAAGCAGGTGTAATTATACCCAAGTCATTCCATTCACTTCAATGGGACGTTTCTGTAGTATACACTTGTATAGGAACGAGCAGTCCGATTGAAATGAATAGAACGGCTTGGGTATAATTACACCTGCTCACTGCTGCAGATGCAACAGCGAGCAGGTAAACAATTAAGAGGAGGCAGTGCTGGCACAGCGCGCGCCTTCTCTTTAAACAGCTGATCGGCTGATTGGGGGTTGCAGCAGATAATGCTTCCAGTCGGTTAAGCACCACCCTGTCTTCCACAAAGACCAGTCTAAGTAGTCAAGAGTCTGGTCAACAGAATCCTCACCCTGATACTCCTTCCACCCACCATGGAGAGTCTTGGCAAACAAATGATCCCACACTCAGATATTCTGAAGAGCTCTTTTCATCGCCATTCCTTAATTTGGGCCTCTCGACATGCCCGCTTGAAGAGGGACATGAGGAGATCTTGTGCCCTGATTCCTAAACTCTTGAGCATCCACAGTCAGAAGAAGATGGAAGATGACCGTGGGGAATGGCAATTAGTGTTTCACTTGGTGGATGATGATTATGAGACACAGTTGCTAATAAGTCAACCGCAATTAGTGTCTCAAGAGGTTCATCATGAGGATGAAACACAGTTGTCAATAACTGAGGTTGTTGTTAGGTCAACAAGTCAGGAGGATGACCAGAGTGAGGAAGTGGAAGAGGAGATAGTGGACGATGAAGTCACTGACCCAACCTGGGAAAGTGGCAAGCCAAGTGAGGAAAGCAGTAAAGAGGGGGGGGGGGGATCTTCAGCACCACGACAGGCGGAAAGAGGCAGTGGGGTGGCAAAAGGGAGAAGGCGGGCCACACCAAACAGGCCCGTAAGTGTTCCCTGGAGCACCCCCTTGCGGCAATTTCTCTTACCAAGGGGTAGGTGTTCCGCAGTCTGGCGCTTTTTTTTTTAGGAAAGTGCGGACGATAAAATAATTGTCATTTGCAACCTGTGCCGTACCAAAATAAGCAGGGGTGTAAACACTGGCAACCTCACCACCACCAGCATGATCTGCCACATGGCATCAAAGCACCCTAATAGGTGGGCCGAACGCCTAAGTCTACAATTAGTGTCTGATGGTCACACTACTGCCTCCTCTTTCCCTGTGTTACGTGCTGGCCAATCCCCTGTCCAAGACGCAGGCCCGGAAGCCTCCCGCCCTGCATCTGGAACTTCGCAAGCACCATCGGCTAGCACATCCACCTCTGTGTCCCAGCGCAGTGTACAGATGTCTATACCCCAGGCTTTTGAACGAAAGCGCAAATACCCAGCCACCCACCCAAAGGCCATAGCACTAAATGCGCACTTTCCAAGTTGCTGGCCCGGGAAATGTTGCCATTTAGGCTTGTGGACACTGAGGCTTTCCGCAGCCTGATGGCGACGGCCGTCGCACCGTACTCTGTCCCCAGCCGCCAATATTTTTCACGGTATGCAGTCCCAGCCTTACACCAGCATGTGTTCAGTAACATCACCCGTACCCTGACCAACACAGTTATTGGGAAGGTCCACTTTACGACTGACACACGGAAAAGTGCTTTTGGGTGAACGTTGTGGAGGCCGGGAGGGAGTCGCACCCTGGGATGGGACAGGTGCTATCAACGCCAAGGATTGCGGGCCCTACTTCCATCAGGGTTTCCGCCGCCACCTTACTTAGTGGCTGCAACCCCCCCCCTTCTTCTCCTCCACTTCCACCTCTCAATTATCATGCGGCACCAGTCAGCCATCAGTCAGTAGCTGGAAGCAGTGTAGCACTGCAGTGGGGAAGCGGCAACATGCCGCTTAAACTGATGTGCTTAGGTGACAAACAGCACACTGCCACAGAGCTGTGACAGTGGATAAGGGACCAGACTGAGCTGTGTCTCTCGCCACTCAACCTACAACCAGGCTTGGTTGTGTCTGATAATGGCCGTAACTTGGTGGCGGCTTTGGAGCTCGGCAAGCTCACACTGGGGTTGGGCGATATCAAAAATATTGCCACGATAACGATATTAAGAAATTTATCGCGATAACGATATATATCACGATAAATGCCCATTTAGAAGAAAAAAACACTTGGAGACATTATACTGTATGGGGGCAGCGCAAGGAGACGTTATACTGTATGGGGGCAGCGCAAGGAGACGTTATACTGTATGGGGGCAGCGCAAGGAGACGTTATACTGTAAGGGGCACAGGGGCAGCCGCAAGGAGACGTTATACTGTATGATGCACTGTTTGGGGGGCACTGTGGCTGACGCACTGTTATGGGGGCACTGTGGCTGACGCACTGTTATGGGGGCACTGTGGCTGACGCACTGTTATGGGGGGCACTGTGGCTGACGCACTGTTATGGGGGCACTGTGGCTGACGACTGTTATGGGGGCACTGTGGCTGACGCACTGTTATGGGGGCACTGTGGCTGACGTACTGTTATGGGGGCACTGTGGCTGACGCACTGTTATGGGGGCACTGTGGCTGACGTACTGTTATGGGGGGCACTGTGGCTGACGCACTGTTATGGGGGGCACTGTGGCTGACGCACTGTTATGGGGGGCACTGTGGCTGACGCACTGTTATGGGGGCACTGTGGCTGACGCACTGTTATGGGGAGCACTGTGGCTGACGCACTGTTATGGGGGGCACTGTGGCTGACGCACTGTTATGGGGGCACTGTGGCTGACGACTGTTATGGGGGGCACTGTGGCTGACGCACTGCTATGGAGGCACTGTGGCTGACGCACTGTTATGGGGGCACTGTGGCTGACACATATATAGCATCTTATGCTATATATGTGTCATCCACAGATCCCCCATAACAATGTCAGCCACAGACTCCCAACACTGTAATCTCTTTAGAAGTAGCCCGACCTGATTAACTATTGTTGCGCAGGCTCCGGGCAGCTCTCTGTTCCTCCATGCGCCGTCTGCTCCTTCATTCATAAAGTGGGCGGAGCATGGAGGAACAGAGATTAACTACATAAATACTGGATAAGAGCTGGGGGGCCGGTGCAGTGTTACTCTGCAGTAATACACCGGCCCCGCAGCTCTGATCCAGCATTTATGTAGTTAATCTCTGTTCCTCCATGCTCCGCCCACTTTATGAATGAAGGGGCAGACAGCGCATGGAGGAGCAGAGAGCTGCCCGGGTAGCCTGCGCCACAATAGTTATTAAGGTCCGACTACTTCTAAAGAGATTAACTACATAAATACTGGATAAGAGCTGCGGGGCGGTGCAGTGTTACTCTGCAGTAATACACCGGCCCGCAGCTCTGATCCAGTATTTATGTAGTTAATCTCTTTAGAAGCAGTCGGACCTTAATAACTATTGTGGCGCAGGCTCCCGGGCAGCTCTCTGCTCCTCCATGCTCCGCCCACTTTATGAATGAAGGGCAGACGGCGCATGGAGGAACAGAGCGCTGCCCGGGAGCCTGCGTCACAATAGTTATTAAGGTAGGGCTACTTACTACCTGCCCGGCGCCCGGCACTACATGTCCCGGGCGCCAGGAATTCGGCCCTGACATGGATGTTTTAGGAGCGGTCGGCACACGTGCGACCGCTCCTATGACGTCATTAAATACCGCGGTTATTAGGAAACTGTGATATCGCCATATCGCAGTTTCTTAATACCGCGGTATATCACAGCCACCGGTATATTGCCCAACCCTAGCTCACACACATACCATGCCTAGCCCATGTGTTCAACCTCTAGTGATTCAGCAGTTTCTCAAAACCTACCACAATTTGCCTGAGCATCTGGTAAAGGTGCGCCTCGTGTATGCCCATTTTCGCAAGTCGTCGACAGCCTCTGGCGGTCTGGCAACACTGCAGCAGCGCTTGCAATTGTCAGCTCACCGACTGTTGTGTGACGTGAGCACGTGCTGGAACTCGACGTTACACATGTTGGCCAGGCTTTGTGAGCAGCAGAGGGCAGTAGTGGAATACCAGCTGCAACATGGTCGTCACCTTTTCAGTCAGCTTCCGCTCTTCACAAGCGACGAGTGGGCATTGATGTCTGACCTCTGTGAGGTTTTACGCAACTTTGAGGAATCAGCACAGATGGTGAGAGGCGATAACGCTATTATCAGCGTAACCATCCCACTTCTGTGTCTACTCAAACGGTCGCTGCTCACAATTAAGGCGGACGCTTTGCATGGGGAAGAGGTGGAAATGGGGGAAGACAGTAAACAGGGTAATAGCCAGACCACCTTTAGTTCGTCTTCTCAGCGCGAATTGGATGATGATGATGAGGAGGAGAAGGAGGAGCAGGAGACGGTTCCCTCCGCTACAGAGAGTAGTATCCATGGAAGTTTTATTGCATCTGTTCAGCGTGAATGGGTAGAAAAGGAGGAAGAGGAGATTGAGAGTTATCCTCCTGATGAGGACAGCGAAGTCTTGTCTGTTGGGACTCTGGCACACATGGCTGACTTTATGTTAGGCTGTCTTTTCCGTGACCCTCGCATTGTACGAATTTTGGCCAACACCAATTGCTGGTTGTTCGCCCTTCTCGACCCCACTACAAAGAGAACTTCTCATCTCTCATTCCTGTGGTGGAGAGGACGAGCAAAATGGTGCAATACCAGAAGGTCCTTGTGGAAAAATTGCTCCAAAAATTTCCAGCTGACTATGCTGGCTGCAGAGTACGTCGTTCCTTTGGCCAACCGAGGAGGGGAGACGAGTGGAACACACAGCATTTTCAACAGAGGCAGGACAACACTCTTCAAGGCCTAGGACAGTTTTATGACACTCCGCAAGCACCCTCAACCTGATGTGCGGCCTAGTGTCACAAGGAGGGAAAAATTTTGGAAGATGGTGGAGTACGTAGCAGACAATGTCAGCGTCCTCAGTGATCCCTCTGTGCCTTACAACTATTGGGTGTCCAAGCTGGACACGTGGCACGAGTTGGCTCTCTACGCCTTGGAGGTGCTAGCCTGCCCCGCTGCCAGTGTTTTGTCAGAGCGTGTATTTAGTGCTGCTGGGGGCATAATAACTGAAAAGCGCATCCGCCTGTCAACTGAAAATGCTGACCGGTTGACTCTAATAAAAATGAACAAGGCCTGGTTTGCCCCTGACTTGTCTACTCCACCAGAGGAAAGCGGCTGAACATAAAGGCACTCTAAATGTGGCTTTTATGGTGTATTGAATACACTGTATTCCTATGCACCCCTTCCACCACTAAAAAGGGTATATGGTTCAATCTCCCCTTTCTCGTCCTCCTCCTCCATCATATAAACATGCTTATTAGGCTGCCCTCGCTCCTAATGTTTTAGAGGGTCAGCTCAGCAGCGGGCTCTCACCTATAATGTTTTAGATGGTCACCAGCAGGTCCTCACCCATAATGTTTTTGAGGGTCACCAGCAGGCCCTCTCCTATAATATTTTAGATGGTCACCAGCAGGCTCTTGTTCATAATATTTTAGATGGTCAGATCAGCAGCAGACCATCACCCGTAATGTTTTAGAGGGTTAGTTCAGCAGCAGACCCTCATCCCTAATTTTTTAGATGGTCAGCTCAGCAGCAGGCCCTCACCCCTAATGTTTTAGATGGTCAGATCTGCAGCAGACCCTCGCCCCTAATGTTTTAGATGGTCAGATCAGCAGCAGGCCATCACCCATAATGTTTTAGATGGTCAGATCAGCAGCAGGCCCTCACCCCTAATGTTTTAGATGGTCAGATCTGCAGCAGACCCTCGCCCCTAATGTTTGAGGGTAACCAAAAGGCCATCAATCATAATTTCAAGAGTGTGTATGGTGCCCTCCTTTATGTGTAATAAAGGGTGTATTGTAGTGCCAGTTCCTTGTAATTTTTGGCAGCCCTTTCACTTAGTGCATAGGCTTTATGAGTGTAGGAGTCCCACTACCTGAACAATTGTACCACAACGTGAATGAGGCCCTCCTTTATGTGATATACAGGTTGTATCGGAGTGCCTCTTCCTTGTAATTTTTGGCAGCACTTGCACTTAATATATATAAGTGAATATACAGGAAAGAATATTTCCTAACAATTTTTCCTCTAAAAGCGATTTTATCTTCGGTTTTGTGCGTATTATTGTCAGTCTGTTAAAGTGGCGTACTACTCTGACAACATCGTTCCCAGCAGCGACATGGGCGTCCAAGATGCATCCAGACCTCCCCATGCTGTACTCGAACCATTTCAGTGGTCTTTCCATCAATTTCTGACCTTTTCCTGTGAACCAGAAACCCTCCCCTCTTCAGAGCAGGGGGTGCCTGGTTTAATACTCGGGTTCTCCCATTGACTTCCATTGTGCTCGGGTGTTTGGTAGAGCACCCGAGCATCCCGAGGTGTTCTACTCGAGCACCCGAGCACTTTGCCAGAAGTTGAGGCAACAAGAAGTCCTTATTAGTGTTGGTCGAAAGCAAGCCCATCGGGGAAAAAGTATATACTGACCGTAGTGGACTATGCCACCCGGTACCCAGAGGCCTTAGCCCTAACTAATATCCATGCGGAAACTATAGTGGATGCCCTAATCCGGATATTCTCCAGGATGGGGTTCCCCAAAGAGATTATCTCAGACCGGGGTACCCAATTCACAGCCGAGGTCACTCATCAGTTATGGAGAACATGTGGGGTGAAACCTATTGTAAACTCAGCGTATCACCCCCAGTCCAATGGGCTCTGTGAACGGTTCAACGGAACCCTAAAGCAAATGCTCTGCACATTCATGGATACCCAGAAGGACTGGGAGAGGTTTCTTCCCCATCTACTCTTCGCGTACCGCGAGGTACCCCAAGAGTCCACAGGGTTCTCGCCATTCGAATTGCTATTCGGAAGGAGAGTATGAGGTCCCTTAGACCTCATTAGGGAACGGTCACCAGTAACAGTACCCCTATCGTCCCATATGTACTAGAGTTCCGGGAGCGCTTGGAGACCCTAATCCAGACGGTACGGTCCAATCTTCAGGCGGCCCAGCAACGACAGCTCAGATGGTACGATAGGGGAGCCAGGGACCGCAGTTTTCAAATAGGGCAAAAGGTGTTAATCTTAAAGCCAGTCCAAAATGACAAACTGCAGGCCTCCTGGCAAGGCCCGTATAAGGTGGTGGAACAGGTATGTGACACCACCTATATCATTGCCCCATGTACCGGAGCAGGCGGTAGACGCATGCTCCACGTTAACATGCTGAAACCCTATCACGAGGGAACCGAGGAAGTAACTGCCATATGTGCCTCGGCCACCGAGGACCTGGATAATCTACCCCTACCAGACCTATTAGCCCAAGGGGGGGCCAACACTGAATTAGGGGAAGTACAGCTAGGAGACAGGCTGAGCACTAGAGAGCGAGCTCAAGTACTAGAGCTGATCCGGGAAAAAGGGGATACATTCTCTAACCAGCCTGGATATACCCCGCTGGCTACCCACAGGGTAGAAACCCCAGGGCAACCCCTCTTCGACAAACCCCTACCGCATACCAGAATCGGTAAAGGATCATATGCGGAAGGAGATTGACGAAATGCTACAACTAGGAGTGATAGAACACTCAGATAGCCCATGGGCCTCTCCGGTAGTGCTGGTGCCGAAGCGGGATGGAACCACCCGCTTCTGCGTCGACTACCGGAAACTTAACGATAAAACCATTTCCGATGCCTACCCCATGCCCCGAATCGATGAGCTATTAGATAGAATGGCCAGGGGCCAGTACCTCACCACAATAGACTTGTGCAAAGGGTACTGGCAGATCCCACTAGCCGAGGATGCCATCCCAAAATCCGCATTCGTCACCCCGCTTGGGCTGTACCAATTCAAGGTGATGCCATTCGGGATGAAGAATGCGCCGGCTACCTTCCAGCGGATGGTGGACCGGTTACTGGACGGATCCCAGGAGTATGCTTGCGCCTATTTAGATGACATAGCAATATTTAGCAACTCCTGGGACGAACATTTGACCCATATAGGAGCCATCCTCGACCGCATCAGGGAGGCAGGTCTCACGTTAAAACCCAGCAAGTGCCACGTAGGGATGGCCGAAGTGCAGTACTTAGGCCACAGGGTAGGCAGTGGGCAGCAAAAGCCGGAACCCGCTAAGATAGAGGCCGTAGCTAAATGGCCAACCCCTCGCACGAAAACTCAGGTCTTAGCTTTTCTAGGGACTGCCGGTTATTACCGTAAATTTGTACCTAATTATAGTGCCCTAGCCAAGCCCCTTACGGACCTGACCAAAAAGAACCTACCCAAAGTAGTGACCTGGAGCCCAGAGTGTGAGAAGGCATTCCAAGAACTGAAGACTGCCCTAATTCATGCCCCTGTACTGGCCGCTCCCGATCCCACTAAACGCTTTCTCGTTCATACAGACGCTTCTATGTTTGGATTGGGAGCAGTGCTGAGCCAAGTTGGGGCCGATGGCGGCGAGCATCCAGTCGCTTACTTAAGTCGGAAACTACTACCCCGGGAAGTAAGCTATGCCGCCATCGAAAAAGAATGCCTGGCGGTGGTGTGGGCCCTCAAGAAACTACAGCACTACTTATATGGACAACAATTTGCCTTGCTCACAGATCACAACCCGCTGGTGTAGCTAAACCGGGTGTCAGGGGACAACGCTAGACTGCTGAGATGGAGCTTGGCACTACAACCATTTGATTTCACCATTGAGTATCGCCCAGGGAAACAAAATGGTAACGCCGACGGTTTGTCCAGACAGAACTCGAGAAATGATCTGTGAACACTCCTCCAGACATCCTCAAGCCGATCCGTTGGGATCAGACTGTGTATGCCGGCTTGTGGTTCTGGGGGAGCAGTGTGGCAAACCTAGCCACTTCAGTATAGCAAAGACTGGGTTCATGTGTTCATTTTACCCTCTAAAACACTGAGGGCATTCGTATGCTAGTTTCATGATCAGATGTTGTATGCCACCCATCCCCTCAGCCTGGAAGATAACTCCATTAACATTGTATCCATTGTGTTTCATGGAACAATACCGCCTAGAGAATTGTACATTGTATAATCACGAACTGGTTACAGGCCACACAACACCTCCCCTCAGCCTAGGTGATAACCGCATTAATATTGTATTCATTGTGTTGCTACTGAACAACCAGACAAATGCTCAGCAGGTCACTGATTACTTTTTGTCTTACAAGTAACGAACCATAAGAGAATAGCATTGCAGGTTAAGTTCAACAGAGTCCACCAGGAGAAAACTCCTAAAATGTCTTTATGGAAACCCCTTGCATGGGGACATGTATATAAACGGTTATATTGCAATAAAAGAGTTAGTTGACTCCCAGACTATGTGTCGTCTAGTCCTTGGGAAAAAGGGATCCTTGTAACGTTACCTGGATTATTGTATGCTGTTCCAGTCTACCAGCGGAGATACCATGGATTATACCATTACTCCGCTACAACCATAAATTGGGACAAATCAGTGATGCTCCATTTGGACCCTGTGAAAGCATTGTTTGTGGATAAGATGACCCCCTTACAAATGGCTGCTACCTAGGGGTGCATGTGTCATCTAGACCGCAAGATTAAATTAATCTGAACTTGCTCCCTCTACTTGATAAGAGTACTAAGAAGGTGACCAGTTGGTGTAAGCTACCACTCTCAGTTATTGGATGAGCTAACTTAGTTATGATGGTGTTGATGCCACAATTTCTTTATATACTACATATTAGTCCAGTGTGGATACCAATGCATCAATTTTATAAAATCCAGGGTTTGTTCCGATCCCTGATATGGAACAAGCAGTTTCCAAGAATCTGCTTGGAAACTCTACAAAGAGATAAGGACAATGGGGGGTTGGCGATCCCAACCCATGGCTGTACTTTCTTGCAGCACAAGCCCAACAATGTAAAACATGGGGTCTAAGAGGCAGCTTGGGTCTGGTGGATGCGCTGGTATCTTACTTAATAGGGGGGAGGCCACCAGAATATATACTTGAACTTGGCTCAGTTATACATCCCCCAGACAATGTCCCCAGTATGCATCTATTTTATAAAGTTTGGCAGAAGCTGAGAGATATTACTAAACTTTTGGGATGCAGCGCCCTCACTCCCCTCTGGAACAATCATAATTTGCCAGAGCTAAAGGGATTAGCTGGTTTTTGTACATGGGAGAGCAAGGGAATATACTGGGTGTCACAAATGTACATTCATAGGACAATTAAAAGCGTTAAACAAATGAAAGCAGAGTTTGACCTCCCAAACTCTTTCTTTTAACAGTATTTCAAACTTCGGCATGCCCTAGCTACACAGGGAAAGACAACTGATGGCAGAGGAGATTAGAAGAGGGGGAGAGACTAATGGGGTCATTTCTGTTTTTTATAAATTGCTGCTTTCATTTTATCAGGATCGTTTCCCATTGTCAGTATGGGAGAAGTGGTCTCGGGATATGGGTCCCTTAACTGATTCATAATGGTAGGAGGTGCTATCTATGGGTCCCTTATTGTCACTGTGTGAGACACAAAGACTCTCACAACTATATTTGATACATAGGGTTTATAGGACACCCATGTTCCTTCATTGGTTGGGTATATGTGACGTCTAATTGCCCTAAATGTGGTATCCTTGATGCGCATATACTTCATACCAGCATTGGTATAAGTAGATTACTATCAAGCCAGGAAACTAATAGCCAAATACCACTGTACCAACCAAAGAGGAATTCATTACAAGTATGAATGTGATAATAGGGCTAGAGAGGGAGTGTATTATAAAAGAGGTTCTATTAAAAAGTTTGACTCTGTAAGGGGACCGTGGTTGATAGCACCGGGATTGCCTTCCAGACGCCTCCTATCCTCTCAATTGGGGAGGGATATTGCTAGGTAAAGATAAGGTGGGGATAGTTTAGCTTTGTTGGACCGTTACACTCCTTAGCACAGATAAGTCGTATCATTACAGATCGGGAGGGGAGAGATCTGCGGTTTCAGTGTGGTATGGTGTGGTTCTGGGTAGGGGGGGTGGGTTAGGTAATTGTATATGTTCTGTACATTACTATAAAAGTACCCAAATTGGGTATATATTTGTGTTTCCACATGAATCTGTGTCATTTTTGTTTACGTGTATGAAGAAAATCAATAAAAATGATTTGATTAAAAAAAATTGTCATATGAGGGCTTGTTTTTTTGCGGGACAAGTTGTACTTTCTGATGGCAGCACATTTACTTTTGCATATAATATAGTGGGAAGCTGGAAAAAAAATTGAGGTGGAAAAAAAAAACCGCAATTCCACCTCAGTTTTATTGGTTTTGTTTTTATGGTGTTTTCTATGCAGTGAAATTTACCCATTCCCTTAATTCTCTGGGTTAGATATGCCACCTTTGTCTAATTTCTTTTGAGTTTTAATATTAAATTTTTCCCAAAAAGTTTTTCCCCAAAAACTTTTTATTGCCATATTCTGACCCCCATGATGTTTTAATATTAAGGTCTACAGAGCTGTATTACGCCGTTTACTTTATGGGATAAATATTGGCATACTGGCATTTTTGGATGAGGGAATACCACAATGTTTATTTTTATTTATTTTAATTTTCGGGAGAGGGGGGAACTTTTTTTTGGCCTCCAAGGGGAACTTGGCATGCGGCTTTTCCCACATTTTACCATTTCTATTCAGTAATGTAATTTAATAAATTTATTAATAGGCCTGGAAGATTATTACAGGATTATTACTACTATGGAACGCCTTCTTTGATCTCAGCATGGGGAAGGTGTTCCAGCCGGAGTACGCTCCTGTTTTTTTTTTTAAGCTCTCAGATAGTGTGATCACATTTGACCACAACATCTTAGGAGTTAAATGTCTGTGACTAGCATGGTCGCCGATCACAGACCTTAGACAAAGTTATTAAGAGTCGCAGGCCTCTCCATAACTTAAGCGCATTCAGCTTCCGAACAGAGCCTAAAACAGGTGTAGAAAATAGTGAATGAGACGGGCATGCCGACTCGTCCCCACCCCACAATTTTAGATGTGGTGTGAGCAGGTAAAGGTGGAACAGTTAGTTCTGCGCCTAAAATACGCCAAATTTATGCGTATTTCACAATAATAAATGAACCCCAAAGTACTTTGTGGGAGATTTATCAAAACTGGTGTAAAGCTCCTTTGCAAAATGTTCATTGTTCAGAGCTCCTTTGGAAAATGAAAGGTAGAATCTAATTGGTTGCTATGGGCAACTAAGCCCGTTTTTCTTTATTCCCGTTTTGATAAATCTTCCTCTTTGCTTCTCTGGAATCCACAGTGCTATAGGAGTCCCTGTCCTTGGTCCCCTCAGCCACTTTCTTTCTAACTCCACTGAGATCTATCATCTGCCTCCTTGCCTTGCTCATTTTGTTTCCTGCCAATTTTATTTCACCCCTACTGAGACAGAGCCCAGGATTGCAGAAGTGTGGTGAAGGACCTGAGTGATATCACCATGTGGGCGGAACTCCTGTGCTGCATGTAGGAGGTTAGAATTTCCCCCTATACATTGTAAAATACTAGAATTTGTAGTTCTTTCCTTATACTCACCCCCCGTAATGTCCTCTGATAGCCCCTAATAACAATCTGGACATGCAGGGAGTTGTAGTTCTCTCCTTTTATATCCCTCTCCATGTAATTTCCATAATAATCTGGATATACTCCACATTGTAGTTTAAAACAGAGCACACATGCAAACTCTTCATCACTAGCAGCTCCTGACAACCGTCCATTTCTTTATAGCATCTTTACCAGATGATAAATGTCTGAAGCAACCTCTCAAATTATATGCCATATGTCTATACAGATTAAACGCAGGACAAAAATATGATCACGGCCTTACACACTTGAGTAATAGCCACTATCAGGTCTGCTGTGAGTCAACCTAATACATTCCTGTAATTTTGCCCACTGGCCCCTGGTATTGCCCATATGGCACAGGTAGGTGAGTGTTAGGTCCCGAGCTACTTGAGACCTTGGCACGGTGCTCGGGTTTAAGACATGTCCTCCACTGTAGGACATGTTGACTAACCTCTCAATTTTAACATCAGTTTGAGGGTTTAGTAAGACCGCAGTGTGCACCTGTTTTGTCATTTGTTATTGCTATATTGTTATATTATTTATTATATCCACACTATTGCCATCTTGTGTAGGATGTCTATTGTGGTACTTGTGGTCCGCTGTGGGCATCCTCCACCGTATGCATTTTTGCTGGGGAATCGCCATTAGCAACGGGCCACAAGTGCAGGATCTGCTCCCCTGTATATATATGCAAAACTGCATTTTTGGGTTGAGCACATCCTGCTTCATGCCACCTTCCAGTTGAATAGCGACTATCACTAGAGAGGAAGATCTGATAGATTTTTCACAGATGGGAATGGCAAATCTGCCTGGTCATAACACTATTTAGGAATGGGGAGCGGGATTTATCCTGGTAGATTTCATATTCTGTAGTCTATTACAGCTCCATTTGGTTGTATGTTGTACTATTAGTAACTAGGAGATTACTTCCAATAAAGCAGCCACGCACAAGGTGTAGACAAAAGGTATCCACAGTAAACACAGCCCCATCCTCCTATACTTCCTGGCTCATGTGCCCTGGCATGAGAGGGGGAAGAATAAGGGAGAGTAGACACAGCTGCAGCATTGGAGTAGCATTTCCAGACTTAAGTTTTAGGTTTAAAGAGACACCAAATTTAATAAACAATGTGCAAATTTGATAAATGTGGCACAGAGTACTCCAATGCAGACTCAAGAAAAAGGAACTTTAAATATTAATCCATTTTAATCAGTTTTCTTATTTCCTTCCTGCCTTCCCAAAGCCGTAACTTTTTTTATTTTATATCAAATAGTCGTATGAGGGCTTGTTTTTTTGTGAGACACGTTGTACTTTCTAATGGCAGCACATTTACTATACTCCAATGGTCCCCCTTGATCTGCGCTGAATCATACATGGCAAGGGCTTTTTTAATTACATTTTACACAGAAGCCTCTTTCTAACAGTGTTCTCGGTGAGGTCGCTGGCACTAATGGGCGGACTTTAACACTGCCCTAGCGTATAAATCGGCTAGAACAGTGCTAAAGCCCGCTCATCACTGCCGGTGACGTCACCGATAACACTGCTGGACAGAGGCTTCTGTGTAAAATGTGAAAAATGTAATTAAAAAAGCCCTTGCCCTGCGCGATAAAGCACAGGGCAAAGGGGAGTATGGGAGCATGAAATGCTCATATCGCAGGGCCTCCCTGGGTGAAAACGGGGATATGTCTTGGTTCAGCTCTGAACCCTGTTAACCCCTTTAATGCTGTTTTCCTAGTTTATTTTTCTCTTCACAATGTAGAAACCATCAAAAAGCAGACTACCTGCTGTTCAACAATCGTATTACATAACCTTATGTGACCTTGAATACTAGAATCTTTCAAGGTTCCTGTGAAGACCAAATGCTTTTATTATGGGTGCTGCCACACTATGGGAGGATTTTTAGCATTTTCTGATACTTTTCTGGCCTTAAAAGATCACAAATCTAGTACTTGCAACTTTTTAAACGTTACTTATAACATATTTTGTTGCAAATAGTCTTTTCATGCTACCCTCGCCACTTTCCCAAGAGTGGCGAGGGCAGTGAGTGGACGGGATCAGCAGGCCTGGCATATCTATCTTCATAAATGAGGACAGGAATCAGCTCTGAGCTGCCGTAGATTTCAGTTTAGGTGCACGGCTTGCACCTAATTTATGATGAGGCCTGCACCTTGCCATAAATTAGGCGCATCCTTTGGTGTAAAACACCTGTCTGTGATAAATGTCCCCTTGTTTCTTTTTCTTGGCCTGTAAAAAAGCAGCATGTGTTTTTAACAAGAATTTTTGAGGGAGGTGTTTTTAATCACACATCTCTTTTTATTGTGTTCTTTTCAAACTCTTATTGTACAGAGAAGCTATTGGGTAAACACCTGAAAAATGCCACACCCAGAGCATACTGTGATTAAACCCCCCAAAAAAAAAAAACCATGTAAAAAAAAAACTCCATGCAGAGGATTTTATATTTTATTATTGACCTGGTGGCAGCGTTTTTCACTGCAAAAAACACTACATAAAAAGCTGCTAAAATAAGATATAGTGCGAAACCACCCTATCACTTGTTGCAGCTTAGGCTTCCACTATTAGTAACTTTATGTCCGTACATTCAGTAAATGTGACCATCACTGCAAAAAATCTGGGAGATAAAAGGGGTTGACCAACTTCTAATTTAATTTGTCAAAATGCCATATGCAGTCATGCATGCTCCATACAAGCTTACGTCTGTGTACTGTTCCCCAGCTGCCCCGGCGGCAGTGAAGTAATCACCCTTACCTGCACCCACCACGTCCATGACCTGCAAGATGGCTGCTCCTGGGATCCTTCTATACTACACAGGCATTGCATGGCAAATGGACGCCTCCGATGCCTACTCAGATAGACAGAAGAATCCCATTCAAATTTTTTTTCCCCCAACATGCTCAACCAGGAACAGGTCTTAGCGAAAAGGGCAGACCTAATATGCACCATAATTGCACCAGTATTATGGCATAAATATCGGTTTCAAATTAAGCAAACTAATCGCTGGTATAGAGTCAGAAAAAAAACGTATCCCTGCACCATTTATGATCCAGCCTGAGCCCCGTGACAAATCCTGTCTAGACTTACGCCATTTTTAGGGTACGGCCTGGTTACCTGATGCAGTTTTGGAAGGCAAAATCAAGAAGTTAATTGAAAGGAAGTCGTATCCGCCCTTTATACTTTCTCTCCGTTTGAATAAATATTCTAAAATCAATGTGATACAATGATTTAGTTGAAAGTAGTAGTCCAATCAAGACCGCAGACAGAGCAGAGGGCACTCAACACAACCATATTATATCACCCAGTCGCCCATTGATATGACTGTGCCATGTGTGACAATATTTCCACACCATGGCTTACTATGGATTTACTACTGTGTTTGTGCCTAAAATCTTTCTAAAAACTGGTGCAAATCGGCACGAATAGGGTTCCTGCAATTTTTTCAACTTGCTCAAAAAGGGTGCAGGGCCTACACTGTTCTGCACTAAAATTTCTCCACAATTCTGCTGTAAAATTCTGTCTCAAAGTAAGGGCTCATCCACACCGTGTGCCACCTGTTCTGCAATTTGTGGTACCCAATGCATGATGTGGCTGGCATAGACGGATGCAAACCCATTCAACTTGAATGGGTCCGTGATCCGTCTGCAATAAATAGAACATGTTCTACGTTTTTTACGGTGCAGAGGCACGGAAGCACACTTCTGTTCCACACCGCACCTTCTGGATTGCCGACTGATTCAACCGAATGGTCTGCATTCGTGATGCGGTGCGCAAACGCCCGATGCCTGTGTATTGTGGACCCGCTGTTTGCGAGACGCTAACCAGCTAACAACGGTCGTGTACATTAGCCCTTAGCCGACTAATAGCTGGTATAGAGGTAGACAAAAATGTCTGTCCTCGCACCACATTTATCATCGAGCCTGAGTAACTGATAAATGTGGTGCAGGCCTAGACAGCCGGTCTAAGTCCAGGCTTAGATCTGGGCCAGAGTCTGTCTTCCCCAACAATATTAGCTGAAAACCGGTGGGTTCAGTAGACAGACCAGAAATGATCAGTTTATTTTCAGTAGAAATGTCTTTTGACCTTGTAACCCTTTATGGACGGATTATATATGCCCTTGACCATAATGTCTCTGTCTCATCATAGAGAACTATGGAGCTCAAATCTTCATTTTTTCCCCCTACACATAAACTATCATACAGCACTCTTAAAGGGGTTATCCAGGAAAAGATATTTACACTAGTGAAGCCTACTCAGAGATCAGGTGTAATGATTTGATCCGCTCCTGGTTTTGGCTCACAATAACTGATGGAAATAACTGACCAAATAACTGAAGTGTGAACGCCGCCTAGGCCCCCGCCCCCCCGATAGAGCCCAGGCCCACCCTTCAAAGGAAAGGGCAGGATGCACATGGCCATTATCCATATTTTGTGCATCTGCGGACCACAAAACGTCATCAGCCATGTGCATGAGGCCTTATATGTGAGAAATCTGAGTTAAAAGAGGTTTTGTTTTAGTCATTTAGGGGGTCATTTATCAAACTGGTGTAAAGTAGAACTGACTTGGTTGCCCATAGCAACTAATCAGATTCCCCCTTGCCTTTTTCACAGCTCCTTTGGAAAATGAAAGGTGGAATCTGATTGGTTGCTAACACCAGTTTGATAAATCTCCCCATAATTGTATTCCATATTAAAAGACAATGACTCTGTTGTGCCATTCCTCTATTATTCCTTCTAGAAGTGCATGTATCATTTTACAACTGGGTGTTTGGAGGTGTCCCTGCAGTCTAAAGGGCCTTTTACACTACAGATTAGTGATAATTTCTTTAGCGATAATCTGCCAGTGTATAGGTGCTGCCCATTACCCAATGAACAAGCGAAACACTCGTTCATTGGGTAGCAGGATCGTTGGCGCAGACACCTAAATCATCGATTGCCGGCAAACACTGAGTCTGCATGGGGATGACAGCTGGCATTAGTGATCGCTCTTCATAGTAAGGCATAAAGTGGAGGAGATAGCAGCATGTAAATTAAGCAGTCTACTCCACTGACGAGCAAGCCATTGTCAGGAAGGAAATTTTTCTTCCCGACAATCGCTTGCTACATCCGGCAATGTAAAAGGGCCTCAATATCCATTCAGTACTGCCAGTGTCAGACTGTGCAGGGACATGCCCCAACTAGTAAAACTAAGGTTTACCTTTTAGAAGGAATAATAAAGGAGTGGCACCACATTCAGTTCTAAGAAAAGACACTCCAGAATTGTTACTAAATCAGACATGTCAGGAGAGGTGACAGGCCCTTTTTAAAAGGACCCAGTCTACGTAACTACCATAGTTTTTGCTTTATATGATGCACTTTTCCCCCACACAAAATGTGGGCAAAGGGAAGTGCGTCTTAAAAAATTAATACTAATGAGCTCTTCCATTATGGGTCTGATAGATTTGGGCCTCTGATATAAGGTCTGATGAAGATTGGGGGTCTGATCTGCGGTCTAAAAGTTTAGGCTCTGATAGGAGGTCTGATAAGGTTTAGGGTCCGACTATGGGGGTATGATACAGGTGGAGGGTCTGATCTGAGGTCTGATCCAGTTTGATTGAGGGGGTCTGATACAGATTGGGGGTCTGATCTGAGGTCTGAAAGTTTCGGCTCCGATAGGAGGTCTGATAAGGTTTAGGGTCTGATTAAGGGGGTATGATACAGATTGGGGGTCTGATCTGAGGTCTGAAAGTTTCGGCTCCGATAGGAGGTCTGATAAGGTTTGGGGTCTGATTAAGGGGATATGATACAGGTTGGGGGTCTGATCTTAGGTCGGATACAGTTTAGGTTCTAAAGAGGGGGTCTGATCTGGGGTCTAATAAAGATTGGAGGTTTCATTGCGGGTCTGATCTTAGGTCTGATGAAATATATATTTTTCTGATTTTCCTCCTTAAACCTAGGTGCGTCTTATAATCCGGTGCATTTTAAAAAGCGAAAATATATATGCGGTAATTACATGCTGCTCTCATTATACAGTTCCCATCCGTAATTGTTGCATTTATCTCCTCATAGCTGTTTGGAAGAAATCACCTTTATAAAAGGTACCTGATATGCTTGGGCCATGTGCGAGATTTTGAATGCGTCAGCGATGTTGTGGCCAAGCTAGAGGAATGTCCATTAGAGCTGGATGGCTGGGCTAACGTCACCGGCTCCGTGACTCAGCGGTTGCACAGAGCCGCACCAGTGACTCCAGATCACGGAGTTCAGGCATGTCAGATACATTTTATAAAGGTGATTTCTTCCCAAACGGCTATGCGGAGATAAAAACAACAATTATTGATGGGACCTGTAGGACCAGCGCAGTGGCAGCATGTAATTAGTTACATAGCCCAGATCTGATGACAGGCTCCCTTTAATACGTTGAATATATGTTCTCCCCAACAATAAATGACCGTTCCAAAATTTTTTTTTTTAAAACAGATTTACAATAAAAAACGTACAAGAAAAACCTATACAAAAAAAAAAAAAAAAAAAAATGTAACCATGCTCCGCCCGTGGACAGACAGGTATGGTCACTGTGGTTGGTACGATGCAGACACACAGATGTATTTTACAAAATGCTTGAGTCGGAATTTATTGACCTAATATTCACAAATTTATAACAGTAGAACAGTATTCCCTACTGTAGAAATAGGCAAATCACAAGATTCTGGTGCCGAGGCACCTGATGGGTTGTCAGACTCCTTTTAGGTGTCAAGACCCACCCCATTTTACCGTTTATATATAGGAATAAATGTACTGTAAAAGAGGAGTCACTTTGCAAATAGATTAATTATTTATACTGATCCTGAGTTACAATCTGCACCACAGCCAAGAGCTGCAATCCCTATTCTGCTAGCTGTCAGTGAAAAGAGTTGACAGACATCGCTTACAACTTAGCTCCCATAATGCAGTAAAACAGTTTCTCCACAATCAGATTATTACACAGAGCCTGATATACAGATGACACAGGAAGCTTAGAGCGGACGCTGACTTGCAACTAAATATTGCAAGAGCTGTGAATGCAGTACATGGGATAACTGTACAGGATAAGTTAAAGGGGTTGTCTCACTTCAGAAAAGAACATTCATTATGAGAGGAAATTAATACAAGCCACTTACTAATGTATTGTTATTACAAATATTGCTTCCTTGGCTGGCTGGATTCATTTTTCCATCACATTATGCACTGCTCGTTTCCATGGTTACGACCACCCTGCAATCTATCCGTGGTGGTCGTGCTTGCACACTATAACAAATAGCTCTGGCCGGGACTGTGGGACTGCACATAGGATGGTGCTTTTTCCTATATTGTGCAAGCACGACCACTTCTGCTGGATTGCAGGGTGGTCGTAACCATGGAAACAAGCAGTGCATAATGTGATGGAAAAATGAATCAAGGAAGCAAAGGAGGCAATATGGACAATCACAATACATTATTAAGCGCCTTGTATTAACTTTGTCTACATAATAAATGCCATTTGCTGAAGTGAGACAACCCCTTTAAGTATTGACAAAGATAATCCATTTTTGTAATGTCATGTAAATGATTTAAAGGGGTTTTCCAACCAAAAATTAAAGTTAAGCAGAGCCCAGGATCGGGATTGTGTGTGTGTGTGTAAAATAATAAAATAAAATTAGGCACTTACCTTATAAAGGTCCCGCCAACCTAGCACTCCGGCTGACGTTCCCGACATATGGAAAGTCATGACATAGCTTTCTCGCTCATGTGACCACTGACTGCATAAAACTTCGCAGGAGCTCCGTACAGTATTAGAATGTATTGGCTCCGATGAGCCGAAGATATTGCGTCGCGAGACTTCGTGCAATAACTTCATAAATTACTTTGTACTGTAAAAAAACATTTCCCGAACTCGGATTCTGTTCCAAATGGAACCTGAGTTCGGGAAATGGCTTTTTACAGTACAAATTATTTTATAAAGTTATTGCGCAAAGTCTCGCGAGACTTCGCAAAGCAATAACGTCGGCTCATCGGAGCCAATACATTCTAATACTGTACGGAGCTCCAGCTCTGTACAGTATTGGAACAAAGTTTTATGCGAATCAACTTCGGATGTTTCATCCGAAGTTGATTCCTTCATCTCTATTGATGACCTACCCTGAGGATACATCATCAATATGATAATCCCACAAAACTCTAATGCTTAAAATGTATATAAAACCATTTCATAACACCAGGTTAGAAACAACGCAAAATTGGAAATATTTTAAACGGAAACATTTTAAAAAGGGGAGAAACTCATAAAGATCAGTTTCCTTGGTCTAGACCAGGGTCCAGCAGAAGAGCAAAGCAAGTATGCATGATGGAAGTTGTAGTTTCACAGCAGCTGGAGAGCAAGAGGTAGTCTACCCCTGGTCTAGACGGTCATGTCAGAAGGTGCAAAATCGGAAAGGGGGAACAACATGCATCTCGCAAGGTGTTTGAAAATGGTAAATTTTAGGTTGGGCAACATCTATCTTTACTGTAACTGACCATACTTACAGCTCACTAGTAAACCCTTGCTGCCTGAGCCTATAAGTCCCTGACTCCTCACGCTCATACTGATGAGCTGGTGAACAACGTTAAAGAACCAGAAATAATACAGATGAGGAACCGCTGCCAACTAAACATCTAAACCTTGGAAGGAAGGAAGGGAAGAGAAGACAATCGATATTTAATCACCATGTTTACTAAAAATTATGTATTCCAAATATGATCCCATTAAAAATTTCAAAGGCATAACTTATAACCAAACTACAAATGGCAGTAGTGTAAAAACAGAGGTCTGTAAAAGAAGGAATAGTTTGACGTTCTACACAACCATAGACTAGTATACAGCAGCCAATCTGTAAAATGGGTTTATACCTTTATCTTCTAAACCCCAACCCAATCAAACTGAATACATGAATCAGAGATATGAAAACACTGGCTAAATAACTGGACAACTGTCCCCATGTAGAGTGAGAACGTGGTCAGAGCCTGTAGCAGCAGCATGATCAACAGCAGGTCCATTCAGTACTTCTACACACACTGGCGTCATGTCTGCACGATGGTCTTCAGTGGTCCCTAAAATGCGGAAACATCCTTCAATACGCCAATGCCAGTTAGTATATGCACCTTGATTTTTTTTTTATATAATTCTGTGTCTAGGTAATTTCAAGACTTTAGTTCTCTAGCATGTCATCATGTGAAGCTGCAATCTCTGAGCTTAGTGGGTGTTCCCTCCCTCCTCTCAGTGCTCTAGCCAGGGCGGCATTGTCTCTCCCTCCTTCTCTTGCAGACATGGCTATACTTTGATTTACGTGAGAAAATTGGCCAAAGTGGAAATATATATGAATGCCGGCTTTCTGCTGGAAAAATCACGCTGCTTGGAGCTTTTTTTTTTCCCCGAGCAGAAAGCGGACAATCTTGCCAGACACCCCCACGGGTCTCATTATAGTGAATGGGAGACAGTCAGGCCACAGCAGACTCCAGTTATGCCCGATATGGCAATTCCAGTACTCTGTGCCGAAATGCTAAACTGCAGACGTAGCCTAACCTGCTCCAACCATACATTACTCTACAGTGCTCAGGAGTAATGATTACAAACAGGGTTTGTAGATTGTAACCATGGGCACATCGTGCAGAAGAGCTGTATACACTAAACGGTGGAAGGTGGAATCTTTTATTTCACTTATTGTAACAAAGGAAAATGGTTGTAAAGGTGCAGCTAAACTTTCATAATTGATTCTTCATTGTGTTAAGAAAAATGGAGCACAGAACTTAAAAATGTAGAAGAATTAAGCCTCCCAAAGGAAAGTGTTATCCTTTTCCCATCTCTTAGAGTTTGAAACACAACCATGATATATGGGTTAGTGGACTAGGTATATTCTCCTGATCTAGATGGACTGTTGTTCCAAGCAGAACTCCATACTTAAGTCTGGTAGACCACAATTGATACTTACAGGGGTTCTCCAGCACTAAAGTGATGGCCAAATCTTAGGATAGGGTGTCTATATCAGATCGGTGAGGGTCTAACCATGGCGATTTAGTGAATGTTGTGTCCTTCATTACCAGGCACAGTTGCATATTACTAGCTTGGTACCGAATGTATGTAGACGTTTCAATTGGTGAGAGTGCCAGACCACCCGTGATCTTAAATTCAAGGCTAGGACATCAATTTTGTGTCATGGAGAACCCAGTTAATGTCAGTTGAGCCAGTTATTTCTTGTGTGACCATTCTCTAATGTTACCATTAACCTGTTGCATATACCAGTGAAGACTTTTACTTTATTTTCAGCCTGCTAGTTCTATGATTAATGGTCTGCGTGTACGCTCAGTCATCTTCAATCAGTTTATAAAATACCGTGCATTGTCTTAGACTGCACTGTGTAGAAGGTGCCATAATGACGTTACCATTTGGTATGCCAAGTCATGCATAGAAATGTCCTCACTGTGTGTAGGTAACAGGTATACTCCAAATGCCGCCAGGCCCATACTTATATCTAAGATATAAACAGAGGTTAATGTGCACACTTGTTCAAACATCCCTGTGACCAGGTAATAACTAGTCCGGGATTAAAAAAAAAAAAAAAAAAGCCTATAGCCATCGCCAACATGCAAGTAGGTAATGCACTTTGGCTATGGTGAGGGTACCAATAATAGTCGCGGAAAGTAGTACAAGTTTTTAAACAATGTTCCTCATAATGCCAACTTCGGTAGATTGTAGAGTGTGGTCTACAGTAACCGCCTTGTACCTACGTAAAAGTAGGAAGCAATGCAGCAGAAAACTTTTTTTTCCCCCCCTAATTAATGATTTAAAAATTGTTAATTTACTGTTGAATGAGAACAGCCGAACTGCATAGTCATTATCAGTCAACAATTAATTAGCAGGGGAGACTTGGTGTTCAGCTGCATGGCTGTAAGCAGGACCCTAACTAATCTGGCTCCAACTGTCACTCAGGGCTTTTTACCAAACAGGACCCACCATAAATAAAGATCAGATACAGATCAAACACCTGTCCCTAGTAAACTAAAAATGACTTAAAGGGGTTGTCCCATGAAAAATATTCTACAGTTTTCAAACCAGCACCTGGAGCTGAATACTTTTATAATTGGATGAAATTAAAAATGTTGTATAACCACTAAGTTATTCAATAAAATGTATCTGTATAGAGCCACTCAATTTCTTATTTCTTTGACTGGCTCATTAAGAAGGTCGCACATGCTCAGTTTCATCCTCCAACTGCCTCCTGAGCTGTGATAGGCAGAGCATGGACACGCCTCCCTGAGCTGTGATTGGGAGAGCATGGACACGCCTCCTGAGCTGTGATAGGGAGAGCATGGACACACCTTCTGAGCTGTGATAGGTAGAGCATGGACACGCCCCCTTAGCTGCCGCAGATAAGACACTCCCCTTGAGCTGCCAGCTTGATATAAATCTAGCAGAGCTATGAATGGGGAGATCTCTGGGCCCATGTGAGGTACAGGGCTGGTTCTAGCTTTGTTAGAAAGAGAAGATGATGTACTATATGATGTCCGATTTTAATTTTTTACATTATTTATGGGATAACCCCTTTAATGCATTTGGCTGATTTATATCACTGTGATGTACCCAGGGCTCTGGCTGGTGCCCCCCACAGTCCAGAACAGTGGTGTTACCAGGAGTGATTTCTTGAAAGCAGTGACCCGATTGGTTGCTATGAGGAAACACCTCAATTTTTCAATAATTTTATAAATAATCTCCTAACTTTTATAAATAACCCAAATATAACTGTATTGTGGGACACCCCCTTTCCTTCATCGCTGAAGTGGCCATTTTGTGTCGGCAGCTCCTCCCATCTTTGAAGGCTTATTCTCATTGGCTAAAACTCTATAATGAACAGAATACAAACTATGGACATAAATCATCTCATGGTATATTTTCATGTGTATATGGTCTCAGGTGGGAAGAAAGTGTAGTATTACAGTACCCTTATGTATTTTTAGAGTTTATTATTTGAACATCCTGCAGTTGCCGTCCTGACGTGTATTCCTGATACCGCTGTGTAACAGCTCTTAATGTCTTTTGAGGTGACGGAAATGTCTTTAAATCAGTGTCGATTATGGGAACTGGGTCCCAACTGCAACCGAAAATTGTCCAGTTTTGCATAAGAAAAGTGTCTGTTCAATCTAATGGCTCCTGCTTTATTCGAATGACAGAGGGAGCGCGAGATGTCCGTTTCAGTTCTCGTCTCAGAACATATTCACTAAACTGAGAAGAGTCAACTCCACCTCCGCATGATCCCACAATTTCAAAGCCACGCTGCTGCAACCGCTCCAGCACCTAGAAGAAGAAAAGGCAATGCTTTACAGAATGAAAAGCCAAGAGGTGCAACACTATGCTACATCACAAGCCCCCCTCCGCCGACCGCCTGTTCTGCGAGGGGTATTCAGAGGCATCAGCAGGTTGGGTTACTGCTACTGGAAGCTGCAATTTAAGAGGCGTGATGCTTTGTGACATAATCAAGTCGATGTAGTACAGTATACTGAATTTCCATTCTGCACACTCAAAACAATACAGGGATGTCCTTCTGAGTGTTCTCATGCAGACACCTTAGGGGTGTTGTCATACTCCCTTCCACCTGTCTCCTACTGCCCGTTACCTATTAAATATATTTTATCAAAAACAAGGGGGCAGGTGGAAGGCAGTAGGACTGCAGGATCAGACTACAGAGCTTTGTTTGTTGTCTGTTACCATGGAGATGCATAAGTCTGCATAGCAGCCATGGAAACAAACACAAAACTACAAGAAATTGCGATGCACTGAAACAATAAAAATGGTGGACATATCGCTTACGTGTATACAGTAGTAAGTTTATCCTGTGTACAGTATGCTGGGTAGGACAAGGGTTGCCAACCAGAATTTTCTTTTTCTGGACAACTTAACCCAACATAACAGACAGTGAACATTTTTTATGGACAAATTGGAAAACCATAATAAATGATAAAGGTTATTATTTATCTAGTCAAGTACCACCAGCCTAAAACAAAAATAAAAAAAATAAAAAACCAGAGACATTTTTTTTTCACAGACACAAGAAAAAAGTTGCCTATTTTTGAGGACTGTCCAGACAGCAACCCCTGGTAGGACTAGTGCAGCATGTAAGGGTATATGAAGTATAGCTCACATTCTCTTATTCGGAACAGTGATCAGCATGTTGGTGATGTTATCTCAGAATCCGACCGACAGACCATAAACACACAAAAAGATCAAGTACATTTTCCATCTTTGTTTTCATTTTTAATTTACCTGAACGGAGTTAAGGTGACAGTATCCATTGAGTGGAAATCTAATAACGTGTGTGGAGTCGTGGTTCCAGCCCGCATTGACCGAATTACACATTACATCCCCAATTTCCGGAAAAACCTCTTCTATTAGAGACTTGTCTCCGCTCAACGTAATCCTTTCACCGAGATCTGGGGCCACTCTGACGACTAAGCACTCACAGGGCCTGGAAAAACGGCCCGCTTCCCTGTCCTGCTTCCACCTCTCCAGTTCCAGAAGCATGGGCTGAAGGTGAAAGTACTTGGCCTCCTCATACAGCAGAGTGTAATCCTGGAGATGATCAATGAAAGCAAAAATATAAAAAAAATAAGAATGTTCTGTCAAAAAGAGACACCAGTCACAGGACATTACTACACAATATCGGCGTGGTGGTAAAGAATATGCTTTCTCTCTAACCAGAGAGTCATCCCTACAACCACTAGATGGAAGGAGTGGAGACCCCTCGGCTTTAATCTAATAATTCCATGAATGACGGGACATTACAGTCATTTGATTTAAGGCTGGGTTCTATAAAGGACTCCCAATGACCTAAAGAACAAAGTGGCAGTGGCACTGTGAAGGCACGGTGCCAGTCGTTTCCGGGAGGATGCTTGGTTGGCCTATTATAATGAAGTCTCTCCTGATACAAACCTTAAAACAAAGGTCAAGTAAAAATAGTTTACTGGCACTGGTCTAAAACCTCACTAGTACGTGAAATTATTCCGCTACATTTTACTACAACACTAGATTAAACGTAACATTTAAAAAGGGTTGTACAGGATTAATAAAGCAAGGTTGATTTCTTCCAAAAACAGCGCCACACCTGTCCATGGGTGGTGTCTGGTACTGCAGAGGACATTCCACATGAAATAACAAGTATGGAGCACGTTTCCTCATTATGTTGTGTTGTCTTATCCCAGATACTTATGAATAAATTGACCACTGGGCCGTATCATTCCCTTTCTGAAATGGGTGTGTCCCTATACAGTCTGAAACTGACAGCAGTGACTAAAAAGTAGGGAATCGCCCCAGCCAAGTTGTTAAAGCAGGGATAACTGAGGAACTGCACAAAGCAGAGTCCTAAGAAAAGATACTCCATTTACAGTAACTTACTGAAATAGACATGTCCGGAGAGATTATTACAAAACTATAAGATACTCCGCTAACCCTACAAACAAGTGCACCATGGATGGCCCAGTCCTGCTATCACCGAATTATCATATATCACCTGCACTCTCCCGATCCCTCCATACACATGCAGGCTTGGCCCGAGCTTGCATGTGTTGTGAATGGGAGGAAGCTGCCAGATAACTCTGGTGGGCGGCTCATCTCCCTGAAAACCAAATAACCGGGCATGTTGAAATACAACTACTCGATCCTCATCTCCCCAACTCTTTAGATGGTTGGCCGATCCCACTCAATTCAGCCAACAGGCATCTAACGTGTACGGCCAGCTTAACACCCTTAAGATATGAAACCACAGATTTATACGGAGATGGAAAAGACGTTTACTCACTTTGAAATCATCAGAGATGAGAAGCTTCGATGTGCGCAAGAAGTTCAATATGTAACGAAACATTTGGCCATCTCTGTCGATGAAGTAATGCTGCTTTAAACTGTCCAAGACGATGGGCTCCGTTCCATCAAACAGTCTTCCGATTCTGCAGGAGGACAATTCATTACATGTAGATTGGATAGTACAGGCAAAACACAGTGACAACTGTAATACGGAGGAGAACCAGGTCATATCACTGTTCACACTGAGCAGAGGCACTAGATAGCGGGTGTAGGAGCCTATGCCTGGGAATAAGGGAATGAAATCAGTGCGACGGTGTCATCTTTCTGCATTACATATTGTAATTCACGTCATTGACTACGACTTTCTTAAAACTGTGTATCACAGTGTCCCACTAATGCTGAAGAAGAAGTATTCAGTGAAACACCTGCCCCCAATTCTGATCGTACTATAATGTCAGTAAATACCATACACCCTGTACCAGCATAGTCTGACCACTGGGTGGCACTGTTCAGGCACTGTCAAAGCATTGCATTTTTCTAGATTTACAGTTCAGTAAAGTTCTGTATGTACAGAGGATCAAGAACCAGAATATGTGGGGTGATTAATATAATGAACTGGACCTTTCAGAAAGAGCGAGGGTAACACTGAATGGCTATTTTTTAATTAAGATTAATCTGACAATTCCACGCCCCTAACAAACAATACAAACCTAAAACTGGAAATAAACCATTAAAACCTCAATTCAGTAACTTATGTGCCAGGTAGCCACGATTACAGTGCTTCTTCTATGTGATTCCCCATTATTCTTAAAGGGGTTCTCTCCAGGACGTACTAATTGACGACTTATCCTTAGGACAGGTCATCAATATCAGATTGGCAGGGGTCAGGTGAATGGGAGCAACACGGCAGTAACCAGTAATGGCTACTACATAGAAACCAATGTGAAAGTAAAGAAGAAATATAGTTGCCCTCACTGTTTGCGTCAGGATCATGCAGAATGTAGACTGAGGAGCACGATGGGGTTAAACCTACTGCTGATCTGTTCCATCTTCACCAGGTGGTGAATAAGGGGAGAGGGCTTAACCTTTTTGCACACATGGCGAAGCAAGAAGGCTCCTGCTCCAGTCACTTGTCTTACAGCCAGACACAGGAGAGTGAGGAGGAGGAGGGAGACATGGCTCAGCCTCTGGGCACAGAGATAATTATTATTATTTTTTTATATATAGATTTCTCACTTTTAATTGGAATATAAGAAAATAGGATCAACGGAACAGAGCAGATGAGGGGAGGAAGTGCTGGGATGTATATATCATTTTTAAATTTCCCATGTTTACTGTATACCGTTTGTCTACATCTATCATATGACGTCACTTCCAGTCTCAGTGACCATATAGTATAGGCCGCTAACAAATCAGGCTGTAGTGTTGACAGATACTACTGGACCTGGGGAAGAACAGGGCAGCTCCATCCCTGAAGCCAGAAGCAGTAGTGGACCAGTCTTGGGCTGAGTTGTGGGATAATGGTGCTTTAATTTGTGGATGGAAAGCAAATAAGTAGAAAACGACGATATAATATACAGTTTGTTAGACTGCTAAAGAAATTAAATGTTAAGAACTTTCTTTAACCAAGGTGCAAAAAGTGCATCTATACTACGCAGTATGACCAAGATTACTGTGGACAGTTTCCTAATCACTGCTAAATGTGAAGAATGAAGCTAGGGCTATATAGGTGGCACACCCTGAGACTCTTTACCACACAGGAGCGTCATACTTCCGATTTTGTGCCGTTTGTGTGGTTTTATATCACAGCATCTTAAAAAAAAAAATTAAAATAAAATCACCTCCCCTAAAAGGTACAAATCTGAACAACCATCAGAACAACAATATCTTGGTTCAAGTTAGAGAAGGAAAAGGCATCATTGGACCAGTCGCTAGACCCAGAAACTTCCAGGGCATGTCCATCTTCAAGGTGGTACCTAGGTGTCTAATCAATAAATACTGCCATCTCTTTGCATCCTAAAGAATATGCAGTAGCAGAAGTTTGGAGGCACTGTCTGGGGGGTACTCTTTCTCATTATTTTCCCAGATACCAACTGTTGCATTGTCTAGCTTACAATAGTCATCATGTACATTAACTGGTCTCCATAATAGAAATAGTACCCACCCAGAGGTCCTCCCAAGGACTTAAAACTAGAAAAGCCGTTTCTATCGGCTTTGTTTATACTAAGCATAAATCATCATAAAGTCCCTGAAACCTTTTAAAGGAGCACTCTGATAAAGTACTTTTGTCCTGAAAGATCTAGTTGCAGATGAGAGGATGACTTAGCTATCTCCTAGTTTTACTACATAAGCATGTTTAAATGTCTGGAAGACAGCCCCGCCGATCAGCTTTGTGAAGATCATGTATTGCTCGTATGAGTGCTATGTTCTCCTCATAGTTTACCTGCTCGCCATGCAGCAGCGAGCAGGTGTAATTACAGCTCTGCTGTCCCTATTCACTTAAATAGGATAGCAAAAGCAGATAACCCCTTTAAGATTAAGGATTAGGCAAACATGTTTCATCCCCCCCTCATCCTAAATGTTGGCACCCCACAAGGCCGTGTCCTGAGTCCATTGTTCTACTCCTTATGTGGCCACCTCCAGTTCCTCTACAATTATTAAGACGACACTGTTGTGGCAGGTCTGATCTCCGATAACAACGAGACGGACTACATGGAGGAGATCAACCATCTCACTCTCAGTCTGAATGTCAGCAAAACAAAAGAGGGGTTAGTGGATTTCACCAAGAAGCGGAAGAGGATCTATCACCCCGTCAGGATTAATGGGGATATAGTGGACCGTGGAGCCAGTTTTAAATACCTGTACCTCTACACAAGAATTATCTTGGGGTATCAACTTCTTGGTAAAGAAGGTTCATCAGCGTCTTTATCGTCTCAGATGCCTGAGGGATTTCAGGCTACTCCGCAGGATACTAAAGTACTTTTACTAACTTCTACACACGTGTCATGGAGAGTATCCTGACTGGAAGCATTACAGCCTGGTTCGGTAGTATCAAGAGACAGGACAGGAGGGCACTTCATAGGGTTGTGCGCATGGCCGAGCGAATAATCCGCACTGACCTTCCCGATTTGCGGCTCATTTATAATGAGAGGTGCTTGACCATGGCCATGAAGGTAGTGAAAGACCACAAACACCCAAATAATGGTCTGTTTTGTCTCCTGTGGTCTGGGAAACGTTACCGCATTTTGAAAGCTAACACAGAGAGAATGAGTTAGAGTTTCTTCATGGAGGACATTCGAATGCTGAATCAGATCCCGGTTATAAAGCAAAATCTCCCAAACCTCTCCCTGTGATATCCACTCCCTAAAAACCAGTCTGTTCCAGTCATCTACATTTATGATTAATTTTAGATTTTTGGTGACTTACATAAGAAAGCAGTTGACATATGAATGAGGTACTATACCGGACAATCCAGAATTCCACAAATCCCTATACTAAGTGAGTAGGCATTATGGAGGGGCAAAGGCCACTTTACACAGCAAACAATAACTCAGCAGAGCAAAAAAATATCAATACACTGCTGGTAAAAAAAAAAAAAGGTCCCCTGTACTCTCAGATCTATGGGATGAGCCATCGCCCTATTCTTTGATAGGCAACGTAATAGAAAAAACGTGCAGATGGGTAAACCCTGCTTTATATTAATTCAGAAAAGTAACCAAGGTGTTAAAATGAAAAAAACAGTCTAATATAAAGTACGGTAGATTATTTATATATTCACAGCAGCCCGCTCCCTTAATAGTGACCTCCACAACAACCCACCCACCCCCCTAACAAAGACCTCTACAGAGCGCCATTATTGTCTTTAACTGACAGTATATAAAACTCCACAGAATTAGTATACACTTAAGGTCATGGGAATTACATCAGCCTCTACAACAACATTGGCTAAGCATTGCAATCGAAATCATATTAGCTCACACAAACTGTCTTATGCTAAGAATGTCCTTTGTTGCTTATAGCAACCAATCAGAGCTCATATTAATGACCTGTAGCAAAATAGAAGCTGGGCTGTGATTGGTCGCTACATGCAACCTGATGAATATCCAGGCTAACTGCCACAACAGCCAACAGACAATGGCTCTTGTAGTTTGGCGGCTAGGTCCCCAAGCCTATTTTTTAGCAAAAAAATTGGAAAGCAAGGGTGAAAATTTCCACTCAAAACACAGTCTATGACGTTCCCCGAGTCATAGGAGACGGCTGTGCAAAATTTCGTGATTGTAAATGCGACGGTGCAGATTCCTTTTGTGGACATACACATCCCGTGTGCTGCCTCTCCGTCCCCATTGACTATAATGGGGCGGGGGGGCGGAGCTATGGCACAGCACGGAAGTCGCACTTTCTTACAAAAAAGTTGCATGTTCTATTAAAAAGTCGCATAAGATAAGAATGGCCCCCTGGAGTGAAATTGCGCACTTATTGGTTACTTTTTTGCAACTTTTAAATGGTCGCAATAGTACATCTGTCTAGAGAGTCATTTACATAAGAAAACACGCCCACTTTCACAAAATTGGAGAGCTTAGTGCAGAGCTTGAAAAAGTCACAAAAAAATGCGCAATTTTACCGATTGCGCATTTATTTGCCACTTTTTCACTCCATTAAAGGGACTTTAGCTAATGATAAATCTGGCCCACAGAGTTTTGCACAAATAAGTACAAAAACTCGCAAAAGCCCTATTTTGTGACTTTTTTGGATCCAGGATTCTGGAATGCTGGGCATGATAAATTCCCCCCTAGGACTATGAAGTCAATCTCCCTGCCCTGTGACCCCTGCTTCTTGCAGTACACAACAAGATGCAGAAGGTGGTCTGTATCCATGTGACTCATTGGTCTACAAAAGGGGTTGTAGACACAAAACTGCAGGAGATGGAGATGAGTATTCAAGACTATTCGCAAAATTGCTTGATTTTTTAAAGGGGGTCTCTAGGCCTGTGCCTAAAAAGCCACTTTAGCTAGCCCTCTAAGTAGCACTTACCCTCCTGCCGATCCACCGATTCCACAATCCTGACTGGGATCATATTACCGCCCGACTGCCGACTCTTTGACGGATGCCCTTCTCTTTCTTCCTGTTCAGCTATATCTACATTATGCAGTTGAATAAGAAGAAAGAGGAGAACCTCCAGTCACGAAATCAGTGGAAGAGCCTGCAGCCAGTCCGGCGGTCATGTGATCCTAGCAGGAGTGACGGAAGGGCAAGTACTGCTCAGTGTGTCTTCTCTCTACAGGTTAGCTGAAAGAGGTACAGGCCCAGAGAAACTAAATTAAATTGTTTTAGATGAACCATTGGTTGTGCCTAAAATCCTTTAAATGTGGACGCCTTGAAATGTATGTTTGCTTTGAGAAAATATTGAGACTTTTGGGGCCAAATAGGCAGATTTATGGAAATTTATTAATGCATTTCTATTAAAAACTGCTAGCTCTAAAAGGCCCTTGTTGCTTGGTTCTGTTCATTTGATTGGGGCGATACGGCTAGTATATACCCTCCCTGTATTGATCTGCCATCTGTCATTTTGACAGTTTACTTACTAGGATACAACTTGTTTCATGCACATTATACGTTTGTTTTATGCGATTTATAGTATGGTCTCTACATATATATAATATGGATTAAATTATACTAATGAAGAAGATGATCCATGTTTTTTGTAACAAGTTTGTGTATTTTTAATTATATTCGATAATAAACCGGTCTTATTTACCTGCGCTCCCTGGATTTTGTGTGGCTGTCATGGCCCATAACAGGTGGGAACTAGTGTTAGGGACCACTCATGGAGGCGACCTTGACGTGGTGAGTGGCTTATTACGCTTTGGCCAAAATGTACACTAATGCCTCATTCAACATCCTGCATGGAGGCAGGGCAGAGTGCTGGTTGCAGAGTGCCATTGCATTTTAGTTTTTACGTTTGTATGTGTATTTCGCCATAGCAATGTGCACCTGCATATAGGGTTGTGCTGACTGAACCCCCCACCTTTTTTATTTATGTTGGAGTTGGAGCGCTCAGCCTGGGTTTCCTTTTGGTTTCTCTTTCTTTCCTCCTCCCCTGATCATTTAATCATTTACTTGATTCACCTGGTCACAGAGGGAGGAGACATCTAAAAGAACCCCCCCAGAGCTGAGCGCACCTTGAGATTATGCTTAAGAACATGGAAGCTCGAAACATGTAAACCTGAGCGGAGGGGATGTCCGCTGTTTGTTTTCTACAATGCCGAATGACAAATAAAGATTAGTTACGAAAGAACTACCCGGTGCTGGAGCTTCATTCATCCCATTTCCTAGATTTATGGAAAAATCTAACTGAAGAAGAAAAACTGCTTTGTTGCCCATAGCAAACAATTCCAGCGCAGTTTTCATTTTTCAAAAGCAGAACATGAGATGAAAGCTACGCTGTGATTGGTTGCTGTCGGCTGCATAGGCAATTTCATAAATCTCTCATCTTACATTAAGAACTTCATTATGACACCAAAACAGTTACAGAAAGTTAGGCGCCAGTAACACAGCTGGAGGAGATCTGGCCATACAATTTTCGGGCCACCCTGACAACACTTCTATATATTCCAATATATACAGCTTGGCCGAAGCAGGACCCTGAGAGCGTTCTACCTGCAGTATTACCACCGAATTACACAACCCCTAACAAATAAAGGGCCATTATCTGCACTGGAGTGTACCATGGGTGGTGTGTCCTGTGGATCTGTGCCCTATTTTCTACGCCCAGTTTAATAGGATTGTATACTGCCCATGCATTATTTTCCACACTTGTGATTCATGGGCTTTTTGACTGCTGAGAATGAAATAGTCTCTAGAAGTGTACACATTGTTTGCTGTAGGATTATGAAAGCTTTGGTAATTATATGTGTGAACACGTGACATCACCTCACAAGCACTCGGCTCTGCCGCTGCCTGCGAGGAATGCAGGAGTCACATAAGGACACCCTGCGCGCTGACTGGTGCCGCACTCCGGCTTACAGGCACCCACAAGTGACTTGACAATTTGTTTTCAGCTTGCAGGGCACAACGCGCACACCAACTGTCTGACGATATAGGTGTGCTTAGCATAGATCATGAGTTATATCCAGCCATGACAGATTAGTACAAAAGGAAATACTGAAAAGGACGCAATGCTTGAAGGGGGAGATAATACACACAAAAACATGTATCCAGCCCTGCGTTTAGTGTCTAATGTATGATTATGAAAACAAATATAGTTTAAAGAGAACCTGTCGCCACCCCTGAATGTCTATTTTAGGAGCTTTTCTCATAACACTGCGTTGTGCTGTTCCTCTGTGGTTCCTCTTAGAAATGTATGAATACGTGGATAACTAAGTGTTAACAGTAAGGGGCGTGTTCCTAAACACTCACACATTGTCCAGTCAGTTCTGACAATGCCAGGCTGTGTAGGGACATGCCCGCCTGACAAGGAGAACGGTAACACTCAATGATTCATACGTTTCTAGATGCAATAAGAGAGGAACAGCACAACTCAGCGTTATGAGAAAAGGTGCTCCAGAATTGTCAGGATGTGTCAGCACATTAGACATAACAATGGCACTAGAAGTCACAAAACCCCTAATACCAAGGAGATCGGACAGCGATGACTAGAAATAGCTGTTCTTGCAGACCACCAATATGTTATTGTACTGGTTGTTTGTATGGCGGCTTCAAGTACGATAACGGACACAGCTTTCAAGGCCAAAGTCCTGTACTTGGTCAGATATATGGACGAGACAGTTTGGTAAAATGTCAGCAGTTCTGGATATGAGAAAAATGTGGATAAGCAATGTAATCATGATGAGGCTACGCGTAGAAACATCCGTCATCATACACTATGGGAGGACAAATGAGGATAAGGGGCTACAAATGATAAATCAGCAGTCCACCAAAGGACTACAATCATGTCTAACCACCTAGAGTGCCGTCTTCAAACTGTACAAAGAAAGCCCATAGGAAAAGTACTGGCTGAGAGTCCAAGAAGAAAATTATACAGGACATAATCGAAGAAAGAACCCAAAAGATGGACAAGAGAAATAGCAGCCAGCCTATTCTCGGATTTTGCTCCTATTACAGGAGAATGTATGCGGTATGTAGGGCAGGTGTAGGAGAGTGAACTATATAGCAGAGTTCATTTATAATATAACTAATCTTACCGGCCATGCTATACAACAAGGAGACAAGACAGCAAACAAAACATGTTCTGAAGGAAATGTTTATAGGTTCTTGTACACCAGAAAAAACTCAACAATTACCTAAATTCTCCATGATTAAAGCGTACCAGAGTTAAAAAAAAATAAAATAAAAAGTTTGCATAGTGGCAGTGCTTCGCTGTACAAGCATAACTGAAGGAACTGATCATTTTTGGACTTCCCTAAGGTTTCTTACAGCCATATCATTCTGTTTCATCTGCACAGCTAGACGGATTTCTCTCACAAGCAGGGAGCATATCCCTTCTGTGAAATCTGCCAGCAGTGTACTGCTGTGACATCCTTTTATCAGGTTCAGAAGCTCAGTCTCCGTTTCCTATGTGCCATCTTCTGTGTCTCTGTTACTGGGGACGGATTTTGACTGACAACAGGCAGTGGACTGCAAATTAGGTGGGAAGTGAGACCCCTAGTGGCCATGATTTTACAGCTTTTTTCAGGTAAATGCAGGCAGATCTTTTAAATGAGGCGATTTAGAAATTTTCTAGTTAAAACATGCTCTATTAAATCAATTCAAACTGAGAAAGTACAGTAACAAAGTCTTTAAAGGGGTTGTCCAGGTTTTCCGATAACCTGTATCCATGCCGATCAGCTTCTTCAAAGTACCGTAGTTCCAGCGCCAGAACTCCACAGCTCTCTCTACTGTGCAGTGGATGGAGCTTATAAAATACCACTATTACAGTGAGAGTAGCTCTGCGGGCACCAGCTCCGTCCACTACACAATGGATGTAGCTTTATAGTTCTGGCACCGGAGCTACTCTGAAAAAGTGAGGGTGCTGGGTGTTGGACCCTGTCGAGCTAATCCTGGAATACCCCTTTAAAGAGCAATGTTCACATATGTCCAGTGATCTGACGTAGTTTCCACCTGGTGGATTTTTTATTTCGATCTGGGTAGTGGACATGTCCGGCACGCCCCATTTGAGCCTTTGGAGCACTGGTATGAGAGGTGCAATGCATCCAGCGGGGCTCCGGCTCAATGGACATATGGGAATGCCCATAATGCAACCGCATCACTGTGAAATAAACCACTGAAATATCTGCTCATATTTCTTTGAATCTCAAAAAATATAGGCATGTGCAGCACATTTATAATTCAATCACCAGAAATGACAGAATATTTTTCCCACATGGCTCGCTAGCACAGAAGAGCTTACAATCAAATATCCCCACACCTGATGCAAGTGATCAGGGGCCTCCGACATGGAAAATCTATTTACCTGTTCCCACAATGTGGTTCGACTGCTAAAGGAAACTAACAAGAACATGAAAAGAATATACAAATTCCATGCAGATGGCGCCCACAAAGCCACGGCAGTAAAGCAGCTGCATTAACCCCCTCACCACCACCACCCAGCCTAGCCCGGTATACCTTACTGTACGTGGCGCTACGCAGCGTCCATCAGCTACAGCTTAGATCAGACAGGTGATAGCCATTGCTAACACCACAGCAATCATGTCGCCTGCTCATTATAGAAGACCCTAAAATGTCATTTTCAGGGCAGTACACATCCGTTTGTGTGCGCAGTACAGGCTGGAGCTAAAATCTCAGCTGCCATCAGCATGTTCATGCCTCACGGCCATCTTGAGACTGTCAAGCAACTTCACTCTAAAACAAGGAGTTCTTTAAGGGTATGAATAACTGTATAGAGCACAGCAAGTCCCTCTTTCCGAGGGGGTGATGCTCTTGGGGTCACTCTCCTCGAGGTAAAAGTTAGGCGCGTACAGGACAAATCTCCCATTCCCATCTGCAGAGACTCTGCATTCCCTGAAGACGCCTGACACAGCCAGTCTGGGGGCGAGACATGGGACTTGACTCTCTGGTCGGCCGCAAGGCAGTGCAGTGGAGCTGACATTTACTCTGACAGTCTGGAACTGAAGGTGCAGGTCTCTAAATAGACAGTCAGACTCGGTTAATACAAGCCGCATTAAAGCCTTAACCGATATCGCTCCTGACAAGTGGCTTACAATTAGCCCGGCATTTATACTGCACAGACACAGCTGGGCTCTACAGGGAGATGATGTGACGAGAAGCTAACAATCTATTTGCGTCGCATGTCCCATGATAGTGCTCACCTGTTCTATCATTATGGGGCAGTCGCCTGTTATCTACATGATTATCTGCTAATGAGTAGCGTCCAGTGTTTGTATGCTACTTGACTGATACGAACTAACGCGTGCTCACATAAGCCTAGCCGCCCATTAACTCCTTCCTGCCACAGACTATTTTCATAAAAAATATATATACAGCTGTCTGAGGGCTTGTTTTTTGCCATATCATGCAGTGAAGAAAAAAAATAAAAAATTCCTTGTGGGGTGAAATATCGCCATTGTTTTTACGGCATTGACTGCACGCTCAGTATGATTACAGAGATAGCAAATTTATATCATTTTTTGGTTTTACTACCTACATTTTCTTTGCTTCACCATATCCAAAACTTTTTGATATTCGCTGTGTGAGAACTTTTTGTGAAGAGAGCTGTAATTTTTATTGGTACTATTTTGTAGTACATAGGAGTTTAATTTTTTTTTCTATAAAAAAAAATGTTTTCATGTGGCAAGGTGAGCAAAAAAAAAAAAAAAAAAAAAATTAATTCGAGCACATTTTTGTCCATTATGGCGTACACCCTGCAGGATCAATTCTTTTTTATTTTTATTTTAATAGCTCAGACATTTTTGGACGTGACAATACAAATTTTGTATATTTTTATTATGGGGAAGGGAGTGATATAAATGTTTAATACTTAAAAACAATATAAAATTTTTTTTTTACTATTATTTTTAGTTGCCCTAGGGTTTTTGAACAAACAACTGATGGATCACCTTTACCATACAATGCGATACTTTGCCGATTGTGACTTCTTCCTATTAAGCCCTGCCACTGGCAGGTGTCAGCTGAATTGCTCAGCTCCTTACACCTGTCCGCCATTATAACATAAATGTACATCAAATGTTGGGAGTCACATATTTAATTATCAGCAGTAAAATATGAAAAACAATTTATAGAAAAAAACCTTCCCACTTGCAGAAAAATATGCCTCAGAAAAGAGACTCTCAAAGCAAGAGGTATCACAGATAAGCAGGCCAATGCTGTCATTTTCTCCGCTTTCAGCCTCAACCTCTTGCAGATTAACTGTGCACCTTCAACACTATACCTCATCCGTCTCATCACTGAGGGGCCCTCACTACCCATCACTTTTCATGATGGAAAGGTGTAAGACTCTGTGGGACACAGACACTTTAAAGCATCATTTTTTATATTTGCATTGACTGTTTCTGTTGCTCTGAGACAGGAAAGGTTTCCATTTGTTATCTAAGCTGTAGGGCCTTGATGTCCACCCTTGGCGTTTCAAAGAGAGAAGAAGAAAAAAAAATCAATGAGTCGGGATGTAGTCTGCAGATTCAGGTTACCATAGGATTTTTTTCTTATTTTAACTACAGCTGAACAAATACAATGAAGGGATGAAATGTCCACTAAACAATTGTCATTTAAAGGGACACTTCCATCAAAAAATGTTCTGTCATCTGAACAACCTATATGTGAATATTCTATGCAACCTTTTTTTTTTTTAATGTTTTTTTTAATGGTTTTTTTTTAATGGGTGGGTGGTTTTCAGCATATCCATGCATGTTAAGAAGTCCTTGTCCTCCGCCTGGACTTTAGCCTCGCTCTGTCAGACCATCAGTGAGGGGTGGTGACTCAATAACAGTACCACACCTCTGCTATCCCAGTAGTGTGACTAATCAGTGCTCGGCTCTACTGCTTGCATGGTTTTTTAGATCTATAGAACTCATTCTGTCAGGTCATTAGAGTCTTGAGCCTAACTATTCTAATAAGGACTACTTTGCAGATAATTATGATGATAGTTTTAATTGCATAGTACTGATAAATTAATTGAAAACAATTTCTCAAAAAAAAAAAAAAGTATCACAAGGGAAATATTTGAAGTCAGTTTGACTAGAGTCTGCCTTGGCGTACTTTGAGGAACCTAACACTTGTCAAGACACACTACTCCAGTTTTTTTTTACGCCACAAACTTAGTGGCGTTTGAGATTTTTTTTTACAAGTAAAAAATGTAACTACCACACCTACTTTCTCGATTACATTTCAAAACTGGAGTGAGTGGTGTAAAAATGCAAAAAACTTAACTTTTTCTTCAAATAAGCCCAAAAAGCTAAATAACCCATATTCTGACTTTTTAAAGCCAGAATTCTTGAGTACAGGACATGGTAACTTCCCCCATGGAGTTTAAAAAGAATAACTCTTCCTAATAGAAGTGCCCCTTTAAATACATATTTGCATACCATTCTGTTTGGTTGCATCCCCATCGCGGACAGAATAACCCTACAAGCTGTCCGCGATGTGGTGCGATGTGTCCGTCCTGACGCAAAATGTAAGTCAATGGGGACGGATCCGTTTTCTCTGACACAAGAGAAAACATATTGGTTACGTTAATAAATAATACAACCAGATCCGTTCATAACGGATGCAGGCGGTTGTATTATTAGAATAGAAGTGTTTTTGCTGATCCATTACGGATCCAGCAAAAACGCTGGTGTGAAAGTAGCCTAATTTGGTCATTTTGAAGATGTTTTACAAGCTTTTAACACAAACATCAAAACATTTTTCAGCACATTTTGATAACCTCCATACAAATTTTTTATATATAAAGTGTGGATGGTTCTCTGGATATAACTTTTGATGTCACTGCATGTATTCCACTTCCTGCTCTGGCTCTATCCCCCACGGCAAACAGCCTCTCCTAAAGGGGTTGTCCCACGAAAAAATTCTACATTTTTCAAACCAGCAGCTGGATTACCTGAATACGTTTGTAATTAAAATGTAGTACAGCCACTGAGCTATTCAATGAGATCTATCTGTATAGCGCCACCTGCTGTTCGCTGTTTTTCTAATTTCTCTGTCCTGCTCACCGAGACGGAAGCACATGCTCAGTTCCATCCTTCAACTGCCACCAGCTGCAGTGGGAAGGACATGCCCCCGAGCTGGCAGCTTGAAAGAAATCTAGCAGAGTAAATAGAGCAATGAATGGAGAGATCTCTGTATCCACAGGAGGTACAGGGCTGCTTCTAAGGCCCCATGCACACGACCGTTGTTTGTTTCCGTGTCCGTTCCGTTTTTTTCACGGATAGGATGCTTCCCCATTCATTTCAACGGGTCCGTCAAAAAATGCGGATGGTCAACCGTTTTTGTTCCGCATCCGTGTTTTCATTCAGTCAAAAAAATAGTGCATGTCCTATTTTTTTCACGTTTGCGGACAAGGATAGGCATTTTTACAATGGATCTGCCATAAAAATCGGATCCGTCAAAAAAAACGGTCCGTCATCCTTTTTTTTGACGGACGCAAAATTTCAAGGAGGAGCGGACGCGGAGGCAGTCAACGGTCGAGTGCATGTAGCCTAAGTTTGTTAGAAAGAGACTGTCACGTCCCATATGACTGGATTTACATTTTTTACATTAATCATGGGTTAGCTTTTTCAGTCAGACCACCACTGCTGCGACCACAGAGCAGCTCCACCGTAGTGACACAATTAGAGCATCACACATTACACCAATAAGGGCAATGCTCGTCTGCGGGCACCTTTTTCTAGACCTATTGAGAGAACAATACGGTTATCCCAATTCTACACTTACTATTATCACTAGGATTACCCTTCAGAACATCTTCCCCTCACAGCGGCAGTAAACCGACAATGGGTGCCATATCTATATAGGAGTTTTATCTCTCTGTGCTGATTGCTACGGAAGGACAGAATTTGCATTCAACTTTCAATGACAGTACAGCTGAAATGGGAAAAAAAGGCCATAAATTATAAAATCAGTTTTCTATGAATCCTGGTTTTAAAAAATACTCCTTACTGATGAAGTGTCCCTTTAAGTCTCTGATCTGGTGTATTTCATTCTTCTGTCCACTTACATATAGCAGTTATCACTATGTTCTGTATTTTCTTTTTGTTGGATAAGTGAAAAAGATATATAAAAAAAAATATATATATATATATATATATATATATATATATATATTAATATAGCTGGAGGCAAAGGAGGATGACCGAGTGCACGGACACACCTACTGCCAGTGGCTCATGTTCTGTCCAGCACGAGAAGCTATATGAAGCCCCAGTCTTCTTCTAGGTCAGGGCGGGGTGGCCAACCTGTGGCTCTTTGCTTCTTCAGGTGCGGCTCTAGCAGTGGAGCTGGGAAGCAGGCAGGCCGGCTCACTCTCCACCCCATGCTCAGATATTTTTTCCTGATCGGACACCGTTGCTACTTTGCAGCTCCAGCTCACTCTCCACTACGTCCTGATGCACACAGTGCGAGAACGTAGTACGTGAAGACACGCACTATGACCTGATGCTGTGCTCATCAGGTCATAGTGGAGAGCGTGTCAGACCTGCAAAGTAGCAGCTGCCCGGACAGGAAAACGGAGCATGGGGGTCTGATCTAAGCACGGGAGGTTCTGATCTGAGCATGGGGAAGGGGTCCTGATCTGGGCAATGGAGGTCTGATCTGAGCATGGGGGGTCCTGATCTGAGCAATGGGGGTCTGATCTGAGCATGGGGGAGTCTTGTGTGAGCATGGGTTGGTCAGGTCTGAGCATGGGGGTCTGACACTGGGAGTCTGATTTGTGTTATCTGATACGAGCATTGGGGGTCCGATTTGGAGGTCTGATGAGGTTTGAGGATCTTATTTTAGGTCAGATGAGAATTGAGGATCTGATTTAGGAGGAGTCTGATCTGAGGTCTGGTGAAAAATATATTTTTTCTTATTTTTTCTCTGCTAATGAAAATTAAGAATTTTTTTTTTTAATCAGACCTCAGATCAGATGAAAAATAATTTTTTCCCCTCTTATTTTTCTTTGTTACAACCTAGGTGCATCTTGTAGGGCGAAAAATACGGTGACTGTATGAATGTATCGCTTGTGGCTCCTGGTAATCATCCTTTTTTTTTTTTGGCTCACTGTGTCTGTAAGGTTGGCCACCCCTGTTGTAGGTCCTGTGCTGATCTTCCAACATTAAAACAGGTCTACAGAATGATAGAAAACCTCATAACAATACAGTGCGATTATCAGGTTGTACCCGGCAAACAAAAGCCTTTTACTCTTCACCTGGTCTCCTCGAGTCTTCTGTAACTAATAGCAAGAAGCTGCTCAAGAGGATTTGATGCCGCTCCTGGAGATTGCCAACGATAGACCGGGTTTTATAGAGCTTACATTTCTTACATTGTGAAAGTGGCCTTCAATGAAAGTGCTTTTTGAATATAAAAAGTGTTCCTAATATTTCTAAACCCTCTTGAGTATGTATGCACGCCTCTACGACTGATGCTTCAGAAAAAAAAAAGCAACCACACAGTTCGAGTGCGGATAAGCTTTCCGCAAAGAACACCGAAAATATTACAATTTACCCGTCAGCAGAACAGGTCTATAGAGCATTTTTACAAATCATCATAAGATCTAGCAAAATAGCTTAAAGACAGAATAGAGCGAAACCAAATTTAGATCATGCCAGCCATTTGCTGCTGAACAATAGGATTCAAACCCGATGCTACTTCTTAGTAATGCTGCCCGGAGTTCAAGGAAAAGCTTGTTGCAAGAAACTCTGGGAATGCATCTGAGAAGCTGCCTCGGAGCCGAGTCCACACCCTGAATGTTGCCCAGGGTGGAGAGCAGTTGACAAGATCCGCGTACACCTCATTGTGCAATCTCACAGAGGTGCCAGAGTGATTTACCACCTGCCCTATAAAAGAAGGATGGCATAATAAAATCAGATTTCAGAAAGTGCCAGGAGATACTGGCTTCATACCAAGACCATGCCTACCAATCTATAGGGAGGTGCACCACTGTAACAGAAACCCTGAGAAAAATATATCCAAGAAGAAGTCCAATCTACTACATACAAGTCTCCAGGGAATTCTGGCCAGTCCAACACCCTTAGGTTTTACTATCAGGCAGCAGAATTGTAAGGGCAGCTTCACATCACGTTTCGTTCTCCGTTCTTCTGCTCCGTCAGAAAAACAGAAAAAAAATGATCTTTATTTTGAGCATCTCCATCTGAGATCCATTATTTTTGACGGGAGGAAAGGTGCTCGACGAGGGTCTTTTCCCCGCCCATCAAAGCAACAGCTCTCAGGTAAAAATGGCTAAAACGGATGAAAAATGAGCATTACGGATGCTCAAAAAAAAGGATAACCGGTGATGTAAACTTAGCCTAAGGCTGCGTTCACATCGCGATTTTATCCCATGTTTAACGTATACACATGACATATGAATTAAAGGGTTATACCCACCTCAGACAGTGATGGCATATCACTAAGATATTCTATCAATGCCAGATAGGGTACGGGTCCCACCAGAACGGTCCCCCCGAAGTGAAGGAGAGAACACCACGCATGTATGGCCACCTCTCCATTCACCGCTATGGGACTGCTGGAAATAGCCAAGCCACCGATCTGACATTGATGGCTTATCCTAGTGATAGGCCATCAATGTCTGACATGGGAGCACCCCTTTAAATGGATGCCTCGGACATATGCAGTGACATCCATCATAATAGGTGCCCAGTGTAAAAAAATAAAGAGATTATTCATTTAATGTAAATGTTTTACTACTGCCCTTGTCAAATAGATAGAAAGGTGTAGTATACTATGATTTCACACATAGCGTGTGACAAAAGCATGATGTGAACACAGCCTAAAACGTACACAATACAAACCAATGTTAAGGGTGCATTCACATGACCGTGTATATTGTGCAGTCTGCAAAATGCAGATCCGAAAAAAATAGGGAGGCCATCTGTGTTGCATTTGTTTTTTTTTGTGAATCGGACCCATTGTAACAACGCTGTTTTGCAGACAAGAATAGGACACGTTCTATCTTTTTGGGGGAAGGTGGACAGCACACGGCGTGGGGTCTGCATCTGATCCGCAAAAAATGTCTAACCCTGGGAACACACCTGAGCGTTTTTCAGCGCGTTCATACGCGCTGAAAAACGCTCAACATGTGAAAAGCCATGCATCCCTATGTGCATGGTTCACATGTCGGCGTTTTACAGCGCGGACGACCGAGCTGTAAAACGCCCTACGCGATCGCGTCGGCTGCCGTGACTATCGCGCGGCAGCACGCGCGATCCAACCCATATTCTATTATGGGAGCGCGCATATGACGCGCGCTTCCATAACACAGCCACTTCGCGGCAGAAGCGCGCGTCATAGGCGCGCCCTGGGAACACGCGAAGTGTGTTCCCAGGGTAAAAGTGGCCTAAAAGGTATAAATAGCTCAAAAAGCTGATTCATAAGGCCGGGTACAGACGCAGAGGATTTGCTGTGGCTTCGCTGTGTGGATTCCACACCACAAATCCACAGTGATTTACAGTACAATATACTGAAGGGCATACTCCGCTAAAATGTAACGGTATTCATTACTTTAGTCATTCATTAGTAACTAGACAGCAGCGTTTCTTTATTTTCCGTGTAAGGCGATGTACCTTTTTTGTGTCTGGGCTATGTAGTTCTCAGTACTTTGGGGAATAACCGTTCTATCCAAAATACGGAGCAATAGCGCCTGATGTGCCCTGTCTGGTTATAGTACACCACCCTTACTGTACCATGGTGGAGCACCCGTCCTAATAAGGATGACCTCAGATGCACACCAGACCCTTTCCCCATCCTGTCCAACATACCCTTAATGCATATACTAGTACTCCTACGCGTTTCTTTGGTCTTTCACTAGATCATCAGGAAACTGGATTCAGGCTGAATAGATGTCACAGGTAATGTGGAGGGGATAACACCAGATAACACACAGAAGGAATAGACCGGAGTCTAGACCTCAAAGCTAAGGGATTGTGACCTCCTAGGAATCCCTAGACCTCTCCCTGACTCCTGCCAGTATGAGTAGACCCTGAAGGTGGAAATACTCATACACCAGAACCTAGCCCTGGAGACCCTGGAAGGCCCTAGGAGTGGTGGCAGGGAATGAGACTACTGGTTCCTCCCCAGATGAAGGAACCAGCGTGTCCCTGAGGCCTAGACAACAACACACACAAGCGAACAACAAAATGCACTTAGTTAAAAGCAGAATGGAGGAGCAGGAGATCCAAAGGAATAACACACCAGCTCAACCAACTCCAGCAGAAAATATCAACCACATGGTAAACAGTGTGAGTCAGAACTAAATAGAGCCTCAGTAATGACCACAAGCTGCACCTGACAAGAGGTGTGGTCATTACCAAACAACAACACTGCAAGATGAAAACAGAGAGACTGTCAGATACCCTCACGTGCCGCCAGTCTCTCAGATCTTCTCACCTCTGTCATGGGAGGGACCGTGACAATAGTATACTGCTAGTGGCTTATTTAGTCTGAATGCATGGTGCTCTGAACAGCTTCCCGAAGGTCCATGGAAATGCATAGACTGAGCACTAGTACACAAATTAAAGAGGGTTTTCTGAGATTTTCTGTATAGGTCTTTAGTATCAGCTGTTTAAGAAGGCACTGGCGCTCGCAGTGGCGCAGCGGCCTTCTCCAGCTTTCCCTAAGCCGAGTGACGAAACGTTTATCGGTCACATGGCATAGACGCAACTCAGCCGCTTTGAAATGAATATACAATGTATGGCGCTGCGCCTGGTGAGCAGGGAGTAGTCTGTGGTGCTCACAAGAGAGTTAGTGCCTTCTCAAACAGCTGAACGGAGGGGGTCCTGGGTTTCAGGAAGCTAGGGTCCTGTGTGTATCTTGGGTCATCCTACTAGGTGTTTTATACTAAGACAGGGCTCATTAGGAGCTATTGTCCTGTATTCTGGATTTGGCAGCTATCCTCTAAAAAGGTGAACACTACACAGCCCAGATGCACACAAACCCAGGACATCACTTTACTGTAATAATGAAACCGTGGGGAGTTACAAATGTCAGTCTTTGTATTAAGTTGGTTGGCACAAAACGCTGCAGATTCCTTACGACGAGCTGATATACATTTGAACTATAATTTATGCAAATTTCTGGTGTCAATTATAGTAACTCTAAAGGGTGCAGTAGGCCACCCCAAGGCCCGTGCACTCCCCGGGGGTCTGCGCCTGCTCCATGAGCATCAAAAGCCCAGGACGCTATAGCTAGGCGCACTGTGCAGGTGCCGAGGGCAATAGAGAACAGCGCAAGTGTGAGATATCAGGAGCGTCACGCCTGAAGGGGAAAAAAATGGCTGTCCACCAAGACTAAAGGCGGCAAGAAGGAGGCGTGGCAAGCTTGACTTGAAGGTCACTGCCCCCCTGACTTCAAGCTGCCTCATTAACATATGCAGAGCCAGGGGAACAAAGCTGATTTTCTGCAAACTTGGCCATTTGATGACAGCACAAAATACAGCATTCAAGACCAGATGATGCTTTAAAAGGGTTCTGCAGTTATTTTAAACTGATGATCGGCAGGGGTCCGACACCCGGGACCCCCGCCGATCAGCTTTTTGTGAAGGCAGCAGCACTGGCAGTAGCGCCGCTGCCTTCTCGCTGTTTACCGCAGGCCCAGTGACGTTACGACTAGTATCACTGGTCTGGGCGGGGCTAAGCTCTTTTCATTCGAATAATGCTTAGCCGCACCCAAGCCATTTCCATGGCTGTGCTCGCGCACTATAGGAAAAAGTTCCACCCTTCCTGGTGGCGGGGACTGCGGGAGCACTCAATCACTTTTTCCTATAGCATGCTAGCACGACCACCACTGCTGAATTGGTGGTGGTCGTAACCCCTGGAGGAACGAAGCTAGGGACAGAACAACCCGTCTCTGCCATCATCTGAAGCTATACAGACGGAAGCTTTCCCTCTACCATAGAGTCTAAGATACTCTTGATACGCGGCAGTCACAATCATAGCTGTGCCTTAGTGAAGTAGACTCTAAATAGCAGCCCTACAGCCAGAAATAGTATGGACGTCTCACCCAAATGGGACACACTTATAAATAACTTAAGACCACAACTGCAGTTCCAGCTCAGCTACCAACAGGCCATATGCTACATGTGGCTTTCTGATTCTGCTGGATCCATATGTTTTCATTTTTCTGCTGAAAACATACACTGAACTGGCTAGAAATCAGTTTTTTTTGCATGCATTTCCAGCTCTCTTTTTTACAGTAATACATATATTACCTAAATAGCAAATTGTGTATCAACACAACTATAGACAACCCCCTTCTCAATAAGATCAGCAGACTTACCTGGAATCTGGGTACTTGGTTAGAGTCGCCAAACTGCTTGTGTACATGTGGCCGCCAACATCAATGTGAACTGGCGCATTGGACTTGGTGAGCTGTGCAGGAGTGGGGATGCCTTGATTGTTCAGAGGTGAGGCAGGTGATCTGGTGATCAGAGGTCTTGACATGTTGGGTCGAGTGTCCTAAGAGAACAAGATGAGGATGGGATGATTAACACGAAATACTTAAAGTGATCCTCCGCTTCAAGAAAACAAATTCACATCAACAGGGGAACGAACAGAACACTTACATGGTGCCCTCCTCATCATCGTTTTAGGCTACTTTCACACTCGCGTTTTGGCTTTCCTTTTGGGAGATCTGTTCAGGGCTCTCACAAGTGGTCCAAACAGATCAGTTTTGCCCTTAATGCATTCTGAATGGAAAGGAATCCGCTCAGAATGCATCAGTTCAGTCACCATTCCGCATTGGAAGCGGATACCTACCTGCAGCGTTTTAGTGTCCGTCTGACGAAATTGAGCCAAACGTTTTCACTGACCATAGAAAACGGATCTGTCCCCCATTGACTTTCAATGGTGATCAAGACGGATCCGTTTTGGCTATGTTAAATATAATACAAATGGATCCATTCTGAACGGATGCATGCGGCTGTATTATCTGAATGGATGCATTTGGGCAGATCCATGATGGATCCGCACCAAACGCGAGTGTGAAAGTATCCTAATGTATTCTGAATGGAAAGGAATCCGCTCAAAATGCATCAGTTCAGTCTCCATTCCGCTTTGGAGACGGACACCGAAGCTCGCATTTTGGTATCAGTCTGATGAAACTAAGCCAAACGGATCGGTCCCCATTGACTTACATTGTGTGCCAGGACGGATCCGTTTTCACTGACACAATCTGGCACAGAGAACGGATCCGTCTTGGCTATGTTAAAGATCATAAAAACGGATCCATTCTGAACGGATGCAGACAGTTGTATTATCTGAACGGATGTAAGAAGAGGAGCCAGAAAACTGGTAGATGTGTAGATAAAAATACAAAAGGGAGGTCACTGTGTAAGAGTTCTGTTCATTCCCCAGTTAAAGTGATTGTTTTTTCTTGAACCTGAGGGTTGCTTTAACAGATCGACACCAATTTCTTTACTAGGCCTCAATTCCATCACGTTTTTCATCTAAGTTTAGTGCATACATGGCATGCCAAACCTCTCCATGGCCCTCCTTTGAAGGACAAAAAAAAAGCCCTTCACTGAAGGCCGAAAGTGTCATTTCAGCCTCTGTGTGACCCGTATACCTTGAAACATCACACACACACAAAAAAGCAGGGCTAATACAGCATGTACGGTAAAAAACAAAAGTGTCATGTCATCTAGTCATGACAAAATAATCAGAAACCTAGTTACAACCTAAAACGGGTCAACATCTTCTCCAACAGTTTTCACATTATTAGAACTTCTAACCCACAATGAATGTAAGAGTTCAGCATAAAACAGGATTAAAGTCTCTTACAACCCATATATCTGACTGTCTTGGCCAAGACGCCAGAGAGTGGAACGTTCCAGAATGTGTATGTGGTCAATGTTAAAACAGAAGGCACAGGGTAGAACCAGAAACCATAAAACTAATAGGTCAATAGCAAAACTGAAGCAAATAAAAGGATGAATGCATTAAAGAAAAGTTCTGCTCAAAGGAACAAATTAAAGAAATAAATGCTGACACTAAACAATAATCTTGGCCTCACAGGCTGTCAGTTTGCAGGGTTTTCTGTATGTTAATGAAAAACAGTCTTGTAGAAATCCAGTTCCGGTTTCAGCTGGTGAAAGACCAAAGGGCAGAGCTGGACTACAGGGGCATGGCTAAGAGCGGGTTCATATCACTTTTTATGCCTCAGTTTGACATAATTTGAAAAAAAAAAAAAAGGATACAAAAACGCAGCACACCTCGTTCTTGTATCCTGCACAATCCAACAAAAAAAAGTATATATATATATTTTTTTTACAATGGAACTTTATGGTGAACGGATGCCACTGTATGGCATCAGTCTGAGGCATCAGTTTAAGGTATATGTTTTTTGTATGCGTTAAGGGGATGGGAAAAACGTGATGTGAATCCAGCCTTAAAGGGCTTCTGTCACCCCCACTGACGAATTTTCACTAGCTGACATTAGCTACTTGCTAATGTCAGCTGAGTTCAAACATATGTTTAATATCTTTTTTTCTTTTTTCAATCTTCTAAAAAACTTACTTTTGTTATATGTAAATTAGCTTCGCTACCAGCAAGTTGGGCGGGTACTTGCTGGTAGCCGCCTACATCTTCATGGCCTTGGACGCCCCCTCTTCTTTTTGATAGACAGGGCCAGCGCGCTCTCCTCCTCTCGCTGGCCCTGTCTGCAGCTGCAATCCAGCGCCTGCGCCGTCTCGGTCTTTAGTCGAGCGCAGGCGCTCTGAGTGAGGACGCTCGCTTAGGCGCTCCGTCCTCAGTGCGCCTGCGCCGATGGCGTCAGCGCTACACCCGGAAGAAAAGACGCCGGCATCGCCTGCTCTTTACCAGGGATGCGGCGTCTTCTCTTCAGGTGTAGCGCTGGCGTCATCGGCGCAGGCGCACTGAGACGGAGCGCCTAGCGGCGTCCTTCACTCAGAGCGCCTGCGCCGACTAAAGGCCGAGGCAGGCGCAGGCGCGGGATTGCAGCTGCAGACAGGGCCAGCGAGAGGAGGAGAGCGCTGGCCCTGTCTATCCAAAGAAGAGGCGTTCCAAGGCCATGAAGATGCGGCGGCTACCAGCAAGTACCCGCCCAACTTGCTGAGTATGCTAAGCTAATTTACATATAACAAAAGTAAGTTTTTTAGAAGATTGAAAAAAGAAAAAAAGATATTAAACATATGTTTGAACTCAGCTGACATTAGCAAGTAGCTAATGTCAGCTAGTGAAAATTCGTCAGTGGGGGTGACAGAAGCCCTTTAACAGGAGACAATGTAAAGGGGGGAGGCTTCTGCTGCAGCCAGTTGTTTTACAGTCAGAAACAGGATTCTGAAGAGGAGGGTCCATATTAAGATTAGTTTTATTTTCCATTATTAACCTTGCAAGTTAATATTTTACATTACGAATCCAAACCCGGGGTTTGTTAATATGGGTGCCAGCTGTGCGATCCGAAAGATACAGAGAGAAAGGCCATGGAAGCACGACAGAACGCTTCCATGACATTTCGGTTTGTGCCTCTGCACTGCAAAAAAAAAAGAACACGCTCTATTTTTTTGTGCGATGTGGACAGATCGCAGACCCGTTTAAGTTGAATAGGTCTGCATCCATCAGAGCAGGCCACACAGACAGTGCCCATGCATTGGGGAGCGCAATTTACGGTCCCCAATGCACGGCAGTTTGTGTGCAGGAGCCCTTAGTGTGTATACAGATATAGCTGTCAGTACACAGGGGAGGTGTTTTCAGTGATTGATGCATTCTCTGTGTAAGTGTGTATACAGAGATAGCTGTCAGTCACTGATAGCTGTACACGGGGGCGGTGTTTTCAGTGATTGATGCATTCTCTGTGTAAGTGTGTATACAGAGATAGCTGTCAGTCACTGATAGCTGTACACGGGGGCGGTGTTATCAGTGATTGATAGCATTCTCTGTGTAAGTGTGTATACAGAGATAGCAGTCAGTCACTGATAGTTGTACACAGGGAGGTGTTATCAGTGATTGATGCATTCTCTGTGTAAGTGTGTATACAGAGATAGTGGTCAATCACTGATAGCTGTACACAGGGTTATCAGTGATTGATGCATTCTCTGTGTAAGTATGTATACAGAGATAGCTGTCAGTCACCGATAGCTGTAGTGTGTATAGAGATAGCTGTCAGTCACTGATAGTTGTACACAGGGAGGTGTTATCTATGATTGATAGCATTCTCTGTGTAAGTGTGTATACATAGATAGCTGTCAGTCACTGATAGTTGTACACAGGGAGGTGTTATCAGTGATTGATAGTATTCTCTGTGTAAGTATGTATACAGAGATAGCTGTCAGTCACTGATAGATGTACACAGGGAGGTGTTATCAGTGATTGATAGTATTCTCTGTGTAAGTGTGTATACAGAGATAGTGGTCAGTCACTGATAGCTGTACACGAGGCATTGGTTATCAGTGATTGATAGTATTCTCTGTGTAGGCATGTATACAGAGATAGCTGTCAGTCACCGATAGCTGTAGTGTGTATAGAGATAGCTGTCAGTCACTGATAGTTGTACACAGGGAGGTGTTATCAATGATTGATGCATTCTCTGTGTAAGTATGTATACAGAGATAGCTGTCAGTCACCGATAGCTGTAGTGTGTATAGAGATAGCTGTCAGTCAATAATAGTTCTACATGGGGAGGTGTTATCAGTGATTCATAGCATTCTCTGGGTAAGTGTATATACAGAGATAGCTGTCAGTCACTGATAACACCTCCCCCGTGATCAATTAAGTCAGAAAAAGAAGAGAATTAAATGAATAAAATTACGTTTTACTGAATATTTTCTCATAAAACGATATCTACAATCTGCTCAGCTCCTCCTGCTCTATAACATGCTGCCTGCAGATTGCATTCCATTTTATGGTGACAGGTAATCTTGAGCGAACAGAGCTTCGGATCATCAATCCGAAGTCGATTAGTTCAAAAACTTTTATTTTAATGTTGTCTCCGTACAGCATTAAAATGTATGGGCCCCGTGGAGTCAAACTTTGTTTCACCCGAAGTCGTGCGAGACTTCGGTGAATTAATTCGGTATTCCTATTTGCGTCTTTAAGAACCTTTTAAAACAGGAATTCGAAGTCAGGTCTGGTATCGAGGTACCAACAGGTAGTTTTTGACCAAATCGACTTTGGATCGATGATCCGATGCTCGATTCGCCCAAGACTAGTGACGGCTCCTCCTTAAGGATGCGTTGGACCCTGAACAGGGAGTGTATGTTTTGTAACACTTGTGATATGTACGGAGTTTATCTAAACAACAACAGGGCACAAAGCAGCCTCTTGGAGATCCATCTTTGAGCTAATTGGCCTCTTGAGAGATAGGGACAAGGGCATATCGCTCTCAATTACATCTGATCCTGGAGTGCAAGCGGATAATGCAATGCTAGGGAAACAACAGGCGTTAATTGATGTAATGAGAGGGTCTTAGAAATGCTCCCCACTCTGTGCAGGGAACTGATAAGAAATAAATCCAGCCGTAAAAGGCAGAATCCGCCCCTGCAGGAATCCATCATTTCAAGACGGGCGGGCCACAATTGCTGCACAGCGTGATTTGCAGTGTTTCAGACTTGGCACAAACCATCAGGCGACAGCTCAATAGGGCTTACTTACAAATTGTCCATGCTCCCCGACAGCCGCTGCTATATTAATGTAAACCGGAGTTTACCTTATAGACTCACATTTACAAAATTTTCCCTTGGCTGGAACTAAATCTTAACTAGCAGGTAAACAACCAATAAATTAGAGGGCCCGAGAGCAAAGCAGCATGCTGAATTATTACACGCGCTATGTGAAAAACAGCTATCCATATCTGGTCAATTTAATGTCTCTCACAGCACTAAATCCCTCCTATCTTCCTCCAGTCACTGCTACAGGTAAGTTCAAATACACATACGCCTCTGCAAAGCGTACATCTACTGCCATAATACACAAATAAAAAGAAATTGTACAATAAAAAAACATGAATAAAAAATATTAATTTAATTAATATTAAAAATAACGAAATAAATAATTGAAAAATATTAATTCATAATAAAAACACCCGCCTATGATATGGTTAACAAAATCCTATCCCACACCCAGTGACCTTAAAAGGGGTTGTCCAGCTGGGTAGGCATTTTTTTTTAAAAAGGGGCTTGAATAGCTTAAAAAGGTAACACTCACCTTACCGATTCTTCCCACCCTCTATTTCCTGGTAAAGCAAATATGACTTTTTTTAAAGTCATTCTATAACTTTTTAAAATATATTTGGTTGGATAACCCTTCTGACTAGGGCATGTAAATTATGAAAAAACCATCACACAATTGTGGAAGCAACGCAATTGGAAATATAGGATTTTTATTCTACCTTTTTATTTAAACATTGTTTGTTTGAATGCAAAAAAATTGTATTTTCCATACAACAAAAGGCCAATATTGCCAAGGAAAAAAGCAACTGCTGTTCAATCAAAATGAATAAAAAAAAAAAAGCCCTATTTGTCAGGAAAAGAAAGAGCCAGGAAAGGAAGTAATATGTATAAAAACAATACATTAGTAAGTGGCTTGTATTAACTTCCTCTACATGATTAATGGCATTTCCTGAAGTGACTTCAACCCGGAGGTCCGACTCTTAGCAGGCACCACTGTCCACTGATGATCATAAAACATGTCAAACATCCAATCTACGAGTCGTTACTCAGATACTTCAGATTATTCTATGTTTGCGGCTGTAGATCTACATGCATGCATATTTGTCTTACTAAAAAGCAATAATGGGACCCAAGTTCTATCACCGGGCGCTTTGCCTCAGTCCTTCTATGCAACAATTGACTTTGACTGCCACATACAAAGGGTTAACAGCGGAGGTAAAAAATTTGCCCTAGTCTCTGCCATGAGAACAGGATTATGGCTATAAATTAGGTTGTATTCATGCGGCCCGCTGTTACACAGGCCATGATGGATCCTTTATGATCTCATCTGCACTGAAATCTTATCAGAGCAAAGAAAACAGAAAGAACTAACTAAAGCGTGAACAGAGCCTTACAGTCCCTTTACACGGGCCGAGAATCTGGCAGATAATTGTGAACGGGTGCACACGGGAGCGGGTGCACACAGGAGCGGGTGGACATAGGAGCGAGTGTACATAGGAATGCTAGTTAGCGATTATCGGTGTAAAGGTGTCGCTGATTACCTGATGAGCGAGCAAAATGCTCGTTCATCGGGTAATACGTCATTTGTGCGGACACAAAAATCGTTGTTTGCCGGTATGAGGACGAGCGATGGCATTAGGGATCACTGCTCCCCATACTGTGCAGGAGATCTCTGCATGTAATAGCAGCGGTCTCCTCCACCGATGAGCAGACGCTTGCGTTCCTTCCCGACAGTCGCCTGCTGTATCGCCCCGTGCTCCAGCTCTTCATCAAACGGCTAACGTGACGCGCGTTTTCGTCATCGAATGTTAGGAGGTTAATTAGCAGAGCTCTTAGGAAACTGGGACAACATTGGGTGGAGCGTCTCATTATCTATATTTATTTCACTTACCTGGAGAGAATCGTGTGTCAGGATTATGTTATGCAAATGACATGCAGTGATGAAGATGTACAGTAGATCCACCACCCTTCCAGGTGGCATCAAGGTCTACTCCCTTCCTGTGCTCTCCATCCATAGACATTATACTATACTTTCCACACTTTTTTTTTGCAGTATACCAATGTATACCGGTCCCGCGGAGGCCACAAGGACACGCTTTAGACTTCTATTAGGTCAATGGAGCCCTATAGATATGCTGCAGTGTGCTAGGTGGACACCTCAACTGTGACGTGAGCACAGCCTAACTAATATGGAAGACAAGGTACAGACTGTGCGCTCCTTTCTAGTCTGGTAAATATTCTGCACGCCATGTAGCATTCTCTGAAACAGGCAGAATATATGGCTGGGAGTACACAGCGTCTGTCGTCTAAGCGGTGGGCCGATAACTACTACCTGCTTTCAGACGTATTGCCAACATTATTGGTACTTCTGGAAAAGTAAGCAATCGATAAATGATTACAGTTGGGCATTTTCTTAGCACATAAATCCTCTATAACTTCCATAAAGTTATCGAAAACCGCCTCTGGCCCCAAGTCCTGAAATCAATGCAATCCATTAGATATCTGCTCTTCACTTGCTCACAGCTCAATTGCCCAGCAAAGAATTATCATGAAAGATTCATTTTCTATTTTGCGGGTTTATTGCATGTCAGGTCCGTTTTTGTATTATTTCTAATTCACCGGGCAATGGATCTTGTTAGGAAAGAAATTGGATGCAGATTTCAGGTCTTCACTAGAGTTGAGCGAACTTGTATTTTAGGTTCGGCGTCCAAAGTTCGGGTTCGGGTTCTCGAAGCATCCCGTTATGGATTCCGCTACCACGGACCATAACGGCATTTGGAACACGGGGTGAAGGACCTAGGGTGACGTCACGGTCATGTGATCAGTGCAGGGGGCGTGGCTCAGTACTGGATTAGATAAGAGGTCGTAGGCTACCACCTCTTATCTGATCCAGTACTGAGCCACGCCCCCTGCACTGATCACATGACGGTGACGTCACCCCAGGTCCTTCGTGTTGTCCAAGGTTCGGGTTCATTGAAGAATCCCCTTATGGATTCCAAATGCCGTTATATAACGAGATGCTTCGATAACCCGAACTTTGGACGCCGAACTTAAAATACAAGTTCGCTCAACTCTAGTCTTTACCTAGTAAATGCATGGCATCTTTTACATTTTTTTCCCCATAAACCATGTTCATTACTTACTCACAGGATAGGTGTTCAAAGGGTGTTCTGAGTCTTTTCTACTGAGGACCTATCCTCTGGAGAGGTCCTCAGTATCTGATCGTGGGGGTCCGACATCCAGAACCCCCATCAATCAGCTGTTTGAAAATATACCGGCACTTCCAGAAGTGCCACGACCTTCTAGACCTATCCAAATGGAGTAAAGTCTTGGAAAAACCCTTTAAATATTAGACTGCTGGGGGTCTGACTGCTGGGATGCCCATGATCACAATAAACAGGGGTACATCATTCCCCTGTGTTAATTAAAAGCACACATGAGCACCCATCCATTCACTTCTATAGGGCTGATGGAGATACCCTAAAAAACACTAATTTCAACCACCAATTCCATCTGACAGAATAGTACAGGAGTGATTACAAGGCCTCGTTGAAATCTCCACATACAGCAGTTGTAGACTGTTCTAGTGGGCTTCCCCTAACACATCAAAAACATGAAATTGTTCCTTATGTTGTGTCTGCTGTAAAGAAACCATATAGTAAGGTCTTGGTGAACTGGCTGCTATGATCCAGAAACACTAACTCCTGGTAGCACCCAGCAATACCTGGCACAGCCCATGGTCAAGGGTTGGGACAAAAGGGTTGTCCCTCAAAAATATAAAAAAAATTCAAGCCAGCACCTGGATCTGAATACGTTTGTAATTGTATGTAATTAAAAGTTTAATATAGCCAATGAGTTATTTAAAGGGGTTGTGCCAAGTATTACATTTTTTCCCAATCCCTTATACTTTATTATCTCCGGAATACAGAATGAATGGAGTGTGGCAATGCACACGCTCAACCTTCAGCTCCATTAGGTTGGGGATATGAACCTCCGTTCTCAGGACTGGTGGGACCCCCACTGATCAGTCATCCCCTATCCTGCAGATAGAGGATAACTTTAAAGGGAACCTGTCATCACCTTTATGCTGCCCATACTAATGGCAGAATAAAGTAGAGACAGGTGAGTTGATTTCAGCGGTCTGTCATTTAAAAGTAAGTGGCTGCCGAGAACCAACATCACAATCATTGCAGACTGAGCCTGGAAAAGAGTCCCGGCCACCTGAGAAGAGTCATGGTTATTCATGAATTCCTGCTCTCCTGCCTACCTGCTGATGATTGCGAGTTCTCTCCTGCCTATCTGCTCATGATTGACAGTCTAATACCTAGTTTTCTGTCTAGGAGAGAACTGACAATCATCAGCAGATGGGTGGGGAGCACAGGAGATTATAAATAACCATGACTCTTCTCAGGTAGATTTGACTCTTTTCAAGGCCTGGGCTGCAATGATTATGATGCTGGTTCTCGGCAACCACTTTTAGCTCATGAGTGACACACCGCTGAGATCAGCATTTCTGTCACTATCTCTTGCTGCGCTCAGTGAGGTCAGCAATAGAGTTGATGACAGGTTCCCTTTAATACTTGGCACAACCTCTTACTAAAATGTATCTGCATAGTGCCACCTGCCGTTTGTTCACATCCTTATTTCTCTGTCCGCCTCAGTTGAGGTGGTCACACATGTTCAGTTCCATCTTTCAACTGCCACCAACCCAATCTACTATTAGAAGCTGTGACAGTTATAGGTAGAGAGCTGCTGCAGAAAGAACACGCCCCCTGAGAAAGGACCCTTCCCCCGAGCTGCCAGACAAAAAAAATATATGGGGAGATCTCTGGATCTACAGGGCTGGGTCCAGCAAAATTACAGCAATATTACAGAAAACTGGGATCAATATAAAAATTAGCTTTTATTATGATTGCTAAAAGATAACAAAATTATATTTAAAGTAGTGTTTGCAATTCTTATAGGTCAAAGGTCTAGTATAATAGGTAGTCTAGCGGCTGGGTAGGTCTCTAAGTCCTATAGCCTCTGGAGGTTGCTTTAGTACACAGCACTGTTAGCTAATAAGCTTAAGTCTGCTTCCCTATTCAATACTAGTCTAATGTAGAGAGCAGCCAACATGGTTCTAGTCGGAGCACCCGCCCTGAGAAGAGCGACCGCCAGCCGGCTGGAACCTTGGGCCTAGACCGATTTGACCCTAATTGATACTAATCCCTAATACTTCAGCCCCCCCCCCACCCCCTCATTGTTATATGGTGGCCACAGGGTCCCCTCCCCTCCATTGGTGGCAGATTACACTGCTGGGGCTCCGATCAGTTACAATGGCAGCCAGGACACTACTGAAGCCCTGGCTTCCATGGTAAGCTCCCTGCTGCTGTGTGCACAGGGCAGCAGGGAGAGTGTGAAGTCCTATTCACCATAATAGAGCTTTCTCAGGGTGAAAAGGACAAGGGATCAAAAGATCCCAGGTTCTAGCCTCTAAGGGGGGAAATGGTTATTAAATAAAAAGTAAAAAAAAAAAAAAAAAAAATACTAAAAGTTTAAATCGCCCCTTTTCCCAATTTTATGTATAAAATGTAATTTACAAACAATAAAAAAATAAACATTACATATCACCATGTCCAAAAAAGTATAAGCTATTAAAACATTAAAAAATATTTCCGCTCTGAAGAAGGCCGTAACAGAAAAAAAATCAAAACCGCGCAATTCGCCATTTTTAGTCACCTTGTCCCTCAATAGATGTCACTGGATGTGAGAGGTATGTGGTTCTGTATTATCCTATATGTAGAGCCGGGTCACTACTGGGACCTGCGTCTCATCTTCTCCGCCAAGTCCTCTTTTTTAATTATATACATTTTAAATTTGGCGACTTAAAAATTTAATTTGGCTCCTAAATCTTTTAGTTTAGGAGCCAATGGCTCCTGGTTATTTTTTTTGTCTGGAGCACTGCAATAGGGGATTCAAGACAGGGTAACAGCCCCTGTTATATGTTCCCCTAATGTGGACATATATGTAATTCAGAGCTCAGGTATCCTAGAACTAATTTTTTTTGTTCATAAAGGTCATTGTAATGGTCCCTTATCCTCCGTCCAAATTCTCTTTTTGTTTTGCAGATGTAATCAAGAGGACAATCGCATTTCGCCGGGTAGACTACCCCACTGGTTTGGCAATCGATGAAATCACGAATATCATATTCAATATTCGTGTGCGCAGACCTGAATTTTTTGGTAACTGCTACTTCATCAGCAGCAACACAGTTCCTGCATCTGAACATACCATTTGGACATCGTGATACCCTGTCTGTTGCTCAGACTCCTTTTTTGGATTTAATTTGGGGATATGGACTAATGATTTCATTAGGATCTGGATCTTCACATAGAATGCCCCAGTGTTTATTAATGATCTTACTATCTTGGGCATGGGCATGATCGAACATTTACCGTAAGTGATTCGCACAGATTGCTTAAGTAGGGTATATCATTTTTTGGGGGTTAGTAGTGACTCTCTTTTGGAACGACAGACAGATTTAAAATCTATCCTTAAAATGTCATCAGGATCCCCCCCTCTCTTAGAACCTTAAGCGTAGATCATTGGCCTCTTACATGAAGGTGTGCATATTAGAGAAGTTTCTCTGTAATCGAAGGTACTGACCTTTTGGTATGCCATTTTTCAATAGGTATGGGTGGGCACTCTCCCACCTAAAAGACTGTTAGTGGCAGTCGCAAGTTCAAGTAAATCTAAGTCCTAGGTCATTGTTAATGACCTCCACAAAACTGGAGAAGGTCAGGATTCTTTTTGGCCCTCCATAGTATAAAAATATTGTCAATGAACCTCAGCTACAGGCTGATGTGATCATACCAGTGGCTGAGGCTTTCCGACCAGACATAATTCACCTCCCACCAGCCCAGCAGCAAATTTGCGCAAGACGGTGCACAAGGGCTACCCATAGCGGTGCCCCTGAGCTAGTGGTAGTAGAAGCCATTTACAGGAAGAAATTTCTGGTCAGATTGCATTCTAAAAGGCCCAGCACAAATTGATTGTGTGCCGTCAGTGCTACATCTCTGGTGGACAAAAATCTCTCCCCTGCCCTAAGTCAAAGATGGTGATGGATAGAGCTGTAAAAGTGCCTCTACATCTATTGATGCCAGAAGTGTTTCATTATCCATTGAGATTCCATCAAGTCTCAGGAGTAAGTCTGCTGTATCACGTATGTAGGACGGTAAAGCTTCCACAAATGGTCTAATTATTCTATCGACACCAATGCCCACGTTTGGTCCTAGGCTGCTCACCCCTGAGACTATAGGTCGTCACTTTAATGGGGTAAGGCCCTTATGAATTTTTGGTAGGAAGTAAAATGTGGCAGTTGTGGGAAAGTTTGGTAGAAGAAATTCAAATTCATGCTGATTAATGAGTTTGTCTCACTCCCCTCTTGAGGATCTCCTTAAGTTCAGTAAAAAGATTGGACCTGGATTCTTCTCCAGTAAAAGTCTGTATCACTGAGAATATCTAGGCACGTTTTTTCATATGTGGAACTATCTAGAACTACCACATTGCCCCCTTTATTGGAGGGTTTGATAACGAGACTTGTTCTAACTTCTTCAGAGATATATGTTCTTCTTTACTGAGGTTATTCAACCTCCCAACACTGGGTGTTAGTTGTTCAAGCTCCTTGGTGACCAGCTTCTGGAAAATAGATATATGTGATTCCGCCATGGGTGGAGGCGTTCGGACACTTTTTGGTCTGAGATTGATAAATGGACCCTCAGATCTCTCTTTTTCACCCTCAGTCAGCAGATCAGACAGTCAGACAGGGCTGGGTCTAGCTTTGATAGAAAGAGGTTGTCGTGTACTATAGGATGTCTGATCTTTCCATCAATCATGGGATAACCCTTTTAATGGTGTGGAACATCTTGCTGCTTATAACAGCACTCAAAGATGAGGCCCAAGCTAAATTCTATATTAAGCAGAGGGATAAGCTGGAATTGTTATCAATGTGACATCTGTCAAAAACTTCTTACAAGTTTTTTTTTTTTTTGCTACTACCACAAAATCACAAAAAACCAAAAAGGTTTACACATTTTTTTTCCAATTCTATCTCAAAGTTAATAAAAATGTAGGGGGCACATATATTAAGACTTGAAGGCCCAAAGCTGGCGGTGGATCTGCTGGAGTTATTAAGATGCTCTGGCCTCTACATAACTGTGGCGGATCCCCTGCCAGTTCTAAATTAGCTTCTGAGCCGTCTTACGTATAGACCTTTTTCACATTAGCGTTTTCATTCTTTCCCCATTCATTGTCAGTGGGGACAAAACTGAACTGAACTTAACAGAATGCGCCAAAATGCATTCAATTTCGTTTGATTGCGTCCCTCATGCTAGCAGCGATTTTCTGTCCGCGATGTGGTGCGGAGCAAGACGGATCTGTCCTGAAACACAATGTAAGTCAATGGGCACCGATCCGTTTTCTCTGACACAATAGAAAACGGATCCGTCCCCCATTGGCTTTCAATGGTGTTCAAGACGGATCCATCATGGCTATAGAAGACATAATACAACCGGATCCGTTCATGACGGATGTATGCGGTTGTATTATTGTAACGGTTCATGATGGATCCGCAAAAAACGCTAATGTAAAAGTAGCCTAAAACAGGCACAGAAAATGATGAATAAGACGGGCCTGTCAGTCCTTCCGCTTCCATGCCGCACCCAAAATTTTACACTCGGTGTGTGAGGGTCGCAGATAGCGGCGTAACTAACTGTTGCACCACTATCTGCGCCTGAAATACCCCTGATTTCAGAATAGTCGATGTCCCCTGTAGTTTTTGCCATGATTTTGCTTCACTGCATGGCATGACAATAGTGCAGGGATTTGTCTATTGCCTAATAAGTCCAAGAAGGTTTTGACCACTAATGTTCTGTATTTTATAACAGGCAGATAGCATACAGAGCAACTTGTCAATTCTCATGTCATGTTCGTTTCAGTAAATAATTAAATTCACCATAAAATAGCAATTCTGGATCACTTTTCTCAGAACTCTGTGTTGCGTCAGCTATTCCACAAAGAAATGTATGAATAAATTATCAGCAAGGCGTTACTTTACACCGCTGACACTGTCTAATCAGTCACACCGTGTAAGGGTGCACACAAACGACAATGAAAGTGGTAATGTCCAGTTCAAGCAAGTTTGGATAAGTTGCAAGAATGACAGACTTTTTTCTAATTCTGGATAACCCCTGGAAGGAGAGGTGGAGGGTAGAGATGAGTGAATCGAAGTTGACGAAGTGGATCGATCCGAATTTCAGGAAAAGTAGATTCGTACCGAAGTCGAATTTCCTCACACTTTGTGGTAACTCGGGTTGTTTCGATACCAAAATTTTGATTCGGTTTTAATACCATAAAAAAAAGTATTGCGATACTCGATACCACGCAAAAAACAAACAAAAACCACCGAAAATAGCCGCGTGCATTCCGCATTTTATGGAATGTCCGGCCCATAATAGAACAGTCCGATCCTATTTTTTGGGGGGACAAGGTGACTAAAAGAAATGGCGAATCACACAGTTTTTATTTATTTTTTTTTCGGTTACGGCGTTCACCGTATAGGACATTTTTTTTTCCAATATTTTAATAGTTTGGACTTTTCGGACGGGGCGATATGTAATATGTTTATTTATTTATTGTTTATATATTTTATATGTAAAATTGGGAAACGGGGTGATTTATACTTAATATATTGATGTTTTTTTTTTTTTTTTACTTTTTATTTAATAACTATTTCCATCCTTAGGGGCTAGAACCTGGGATCTTTTAATCCATTGTCCTATTCACCCTAATATAGCTCTATTAGGGTGAATAGAACTTCACACTCTCCCTGCTGTCCTGTGCATAGTATAAACAGCAGCAGGGAGCTGACCATGGCAGCCAGGGCTTCCGTAGCGTCCGATCAGAAGTTGCCACTGCACCACAAATGAGGAGGAGGGACCAATGAGAACGGGGCCCCTCACAGATATAATAGTAAGTGCCCCATATATGCCCTATCTGTGAGGGGCCCCGTTCGCCTGCTCTGGCCTCCGTTACATGGTGGGAACACCAGGGAGGAGACATCAGCCTTTCTCCCTGGGCGTTCCTTCTCCCTGTCTGCACCGCTGTCCAATCACAGCGCAGAACGTCACAGGCAGGGAGAAGGAACGCCCAGGGAGAGAGGCTGATGTCTCCTCCCTGGTGTTCCCACCATGTAATGGGACCAGAGAAGGCGAACAGGGCCCCTCACAGATATAATAGACAGTAGCGGAAGATGATGATGTCATCAGGAGAAGAGGGTGGCAGCTTGCGCGTCAAGCAGCGGCTGAGCCAGCAAGTTAATAGCGTGGCTGTGAGTCAGCAGGGTGGCAGCAGTGGGAGGTCGGGAGCCAAACGTGCCCGGGGTAGACCACCCACTTTGCAGGAGCCTACCTGCCCGGAAAGTAGCGGTGCAGGGGTTCACGGAAGAAGCGGTAGTAGGCAGTCAGCGCGGAGTGTTGGGGGCAAAATGGCTTACTCGGCGGTGTGGCAGTTTTTTATTAAGCCAAGGAGGTGAATATGTCCATTTACCGAATTTGTGGGCAGAAGGTGAAGTGTGGCCAGGGTGCCAATGTTAGCACCACGGCCCTGCGTCAACACATGTAGCGTCACCTTATAGTGGCCTGGGACAACCGTGGCTCCGATGTGGTGGTCCAGCATGCCGAAGCAACCACTGCATCATACAGTTGCACGCACCTGATTTCAAGCAGTCAAGGCTCCACCACCTCAGCCGAAGGGAGCCATCTGTCCTTCCCATCATCTACTGCTCCTGGTCCTCCTACTCCTAGTCAATCATTTCGTCAGCAATCGATCACCGAAGCGATTGCCAAGAGACAACAGTATGCGTGCACTCATCCAATGCCGCAGAAGCTGAACGTGCTCCTGGCCAAGTTGCTGGTGCTGTAGTCCCTCCCTTTCCAAGTGATGGACTCTGCACCTTTCAAAAAAACAGATGGCTTGTGCCGAGCACAGGTGCAGAGTCAAAAGCCGTAATTTCTTTGCGAAAAAGGCAGTACCAGCCCTGCACACGTTTGTAGAACAAAAGGTGGGCCAGCCTTTGAGCCTATCGGTTCCTGCCAAAGTGTCCCGGGTGTCAGACCCCGGCCGATCAGATGCTGATGATCTATCATGAGGATAGATCATCAGTTGTAACAAAGTGAAGAACCCCTTTAAGTCTAGTGTCGCTGATGAGCAGTTTTCTTCACCCGCCTACTGGAAAAACTACTCACCAGCAGCAGCAGGTAAACATAGAGCAGAACCTGAACCAGCAGGTTGTGGCATACTTGGACTGCACCCTGTCACCCCACATCGAAGATCTCTTGGACTACTGGGCAGCCAAGCTCGATTTGTGGCCGCAACTGGCCGAGTTTGCCCTGGACAAGCTTTCCTGCCCGGCCAGCAATGTGGCATCAGAACGGGTGTTTAATGCGGCGTGGGCCATAGTTACCCCAAGGAGAACTCGTCTGTTCACCCAAAATGTGGAGAAACTGACCTTTGTGAAGATGAATCCCACAATCTTCAGCTGGTACTGGTATTGCCCCCCACCTCCCCACTCTGTCACTGGGCCACTCTGTGGTCTCCCCATGCTGCTGCCACCTCACCACCATGTCACTGGGCCACTCTGTGGTCTCCCCATGCTGCTTCCACTTTATCACTATGTCAGTGGGTCACTCTGTGGTCTCCTCATGCTGCTGCCACCTCACAAACATGTCACTGGGCCACTCTGTGGTCTCCTCATGCTGCTGCCACCTCCCCACTCCATGACTGGGCCACTATTTTGCCTTTTTGGCCTGGATAACATCACCACTTATTTGACCCTTTTTCTGATCTGTCAGAAGGAAGGAAAAATGAGACACACAACGGATCCTGTCTATGTAGCAGCTGTAAGGCCTGTATGGCATGGTCCCTATTTTGCATCAGAAATGACTTATGATTTGGTAGCAAAAAGCAGGAGTGGGTACAAAACAAAGACATGCAAATATTCCATTCACATGTCATCTCTGTTTTGGATCTACTCCTGTTATTTTTTTGCCTTAGCAAAACTGATGGTTTACTGACCATGTGAAGGCTGAAGCTCAACAGGCAGGATCCGTTTCTTGGGGCTTATTGTTCTGACGGATCAGAGGAAGGGCTAAATAATCTGCGATGTCAACACAAACTTACCGCTGACACCCTCTCCACTCTGTCAGGGGGACTGTACTTGTATCAACTTTTAATAGAACAGGTTCTGTAGACATCTATGTGGAATCAGTGAATCGGTGTAAAAGTAGTGCGCTTTTTCACGCTATAGTAGGATCTTGGGCCTCTGCACGGTTCTTCATACCTGGCGCTAAAATTGATCTGTAAGGCTGAGTTCACACTTGATTTATTTGGTCAGTTTTGGCCCCATAACTGCCCAAATAAGTGAAGTGTGAAGTGATTCGAAGAGTGACGCCTGTCATCTGCGTGTCATACTCACTCACAGTATTGTTTCACTAACACAACAGACTTTCTACTGCCCGGAAATAGCTATTTTTTAACAAGATTCGCCACAAATAAATTCGGATCGACCAAATCGAATTTGAGAAATTCACTCATCTCTAGTGGAGGGGTGTGACATCTACTGTCTGCCACTTACAATGCTGTTTTATCACCCCTGCTGAGGCAGTTTAATTACACCTATTAACTTCAACCTACATGACCTAGTCCTTGACCCCATCTCGAATATGGTAAACAGATTATGCCGACTGAAGCATTAGTCACAAGTATTTAATGCGGGAGATTTCTTGTACAAATAATTTTTATTGAGTAAACCAGTTGTATTTTCTCTTGAAGATGTTTCGGTAATCATTCAAGTCCAGTTGCCCTGACTTATTACTATTGATATAACCTTTACAGACCCTTGAAGAAAGAAATGCAGCACCCTGTCTTAGTTAAGCAAGAGAAAAGTGCTGCATATCCTATATATTTTTTTAAAACATATGGTTAAATAATATAACGAGTGGATTAAAACCTCACGAGGATAACGAATGCCAGCACAAATGCCTTTTATACATCTGTGTCCAGTAATAGCCTTATACAGTATATATCTACAGCGTTCTCTGCTTCTGACCACACAGCAACATTGCCTTGAGAGATCGGAAACTCTTATTAAGCAAAAACCTTGACCGTGAGCCGACAGTCTCCATGACAGGCCACTTATGACTTGTACCTATCATTTGCATGGAACTTCCTATGAAAAATTACAAATAAAAAGCCACAAAACTCAAAACAACTGCAAACACAAAAAGCAGAGATACGCTCCAATAAAATAAAAGGGAATGTAAATTTAACGGTGAAAAAAAAATGGTGGAATAGCTTTTTTTTAACTAACCCAAAGAAAGTTAAGAAAAGCTAATCAACAAGTTGTATTTGTTCAGCAAAAAATAAACCCAGATATAGCTACATCAACAAAAAACAAAACAAAAAAAAACGAATAGCCAGAAAAAAAAAAAAAGGGGTTATCCGGTTATAATCTTTTCAGCTCATCTGGCCCACAACAACAGCATGGAAATAATTTTTGATCCTTAAAGACGGTGCTCTGCACCCCCAGTGTAATTCTGTAGCGGGCACTCTCGGCATCACATGTTGTAAGTTGGGTACTGCAATGTGCTCACTTTTAACCCTCAAGCACAGGGCTAGGATCTCGTGCCCAATGTACAACACGTGATCCCGGAAGTGCCCGCTGCGGAATTATACCGGAAGAAATAACCGGATAACCCCTTCAAGTTTAAAAAAATATATATACTTTTTGCAAAATTGTCTATAACATATTGCTTTTATTCAAGTCTTTTTACTGTTTCGCTGTGCGGTTTTCTTCCCCAAGCCTACTTTCAAATTTGGGATGGCAACTTCTTTTTAAAGATGTATTTATGGCATATTTGTGGCAGGGTATATTGGGAGGATGGATTTCCTGCCACTATTTCACACTCATCTCCAGTGTGATAGTACCAACTTTAACTACAAGTGGACTCATCTCCAATTATTTTTAGAAAACAGGTACATGATTCAAGCATGCATTTCACACATTTCTTACTAAGCATGTGTCACTACTCTTGTCGGTAAAGTCTGAAAATAAAATAGTGTTAATGTGTAATAAGGGTGTCGTGCGACAAAAAGGGTACAGTTACACTGAAAAATTTTATGTAATCATAGTCAATGGAGTCGCAATGCAGCATGCTCCAACTGCAAAGCGACAGTTGTACAAAAATTGTAATTGGATGGATTTTTGTTCGACTGTCACGTCGTAGTGTGACACCATTAACCATCATTACAAAAATTGTAGTGCAACGAACACGTCATCATGTAGCCGAGCCCTAAATGAACCCTCACATTTCCAATTATATTATGAGGCACACCAAGGGCTATATTTCTATACCTTGATAACTAAAGCACCACTAGCCCCCTCCCTAAAGTCTAAGCATAATGTTATTTACTCTCCTCTGTAATCAGCCATTTCAGGTTTGGGAGAGGCCGGCTGTAGTGTTCTGCAGTGTGCCAAAAATGAACCCTTGGCAGTGCATCTGATTCCTTATGTGTAGTCTTTGTCTTGAAAGCTCCGACATTTGTGCTTAAAGGGGAAGATTTTTTTTAAAGATCTGTGTTTTACACCAGTCTCTGATATCCTATAATGTATGACACGGAGATTCCTCCGGCAGTCTGTGCTCCAGAATGAAATCTACGAAAGCTTGGAGCTGCCATAGATTTCTGTCTTCATTTGCGCCTGAAAACAGGCGCAAGTGAGCATAAATGTGTTGGGCTCACAGGCCCCGCCTCTTTTTCAGAAAGTAGCGAGGGTGGTGTAAAAAGGCTACTAGTGAAAAAATGTGTTGCAAGAGTGTTTGTGACTTTTTAACACCACAAAATAGGCACTGGGAGATAATAAATCTCCCTAAATATAGACAAACTGTATTAAAGAGGTTCTCTGGTCTTACAAAACTGATTAGGCCAGCACTATCAGTCTTGGCAGGGGTTCTCTGAGAAAAATGAAATAAAGGAATACTGAAAATTTACATATAAACGCCTAAATGACTTTATTTAGTTATAATGGTTCGCTCTGTCTAGAGGGCAATCAGTGGAGAAATTAAAACGGCCACTGTCAGATTCCTCGGACTCACAAGCTGGAATTGGGGACCGGGAAAGGGTGTCATGAGAACACACCTCAGCTTGTGAGTTTGAGGTGAGCTCAGTTCCGAGGCGGACAGACACAGATGGGCACTTATCTCGTCCTGTGAGGTGAGCTTTGTTCTGAGGTGGTCCGACACAGTCGAGCCCTTATCTCGGCTTGTGAGGTGAGCTCGGTTCCGAGGCGGACAGACACAGTTGGGCCCGTATCTCAACTTGTGAGGTGAGCTTGGTTCTGAGGCGGACAGACCCCTTATCTTGGCTTGTGAGGTGAGCTCGGTTCTGAGGCTACTGAACACAGATGAGCCCTTATCTCGGCTTGTGAGGCGAGCTCGGTTCTGAGGCTACCAAAGACAGATGAGCCCTTATCTCGGCTTGTGAGGTGAGCTCGGTTCTGAGGCTACCAAACACAGATGAGCCCTTATCTCGGCTTGTGAGGTGAGCTCGGTTCTGAGGCTACCAAAGACAGATGAGCCCTTATCTCGGCTTGTGAGGTGAGCTCGGTTCTGAGGCTACCAAAGACAGATGAGCCCTTATCTCGGCTTGTGAGGTGAGCTCGGTTCTGAGGCTACCAAAGACAGATGAGCCCTTATCTCGGCTTGTGAGGTGAGCTCGGTTCTGAGGCTACCAAAGACAGATGAGCCCTTATCTCGGCTTGTGAGGTGAGCTCGGTTCCGAGGCGGACAGACACAGATGACCCCTTATCTCGGCTTGTGAGGTGAGCTCGGTTCCGAGGCGGACAGACACAGATGACCCCTTATCTCGGCTTGTGAGGTGAGCTCGGTTCTGAGGCGGACAGACACAGATGAGCCCTTATCTCAGCTGTCATTGGTAGATAATATCATGCTTCATACAGCTGATGCAGGCAGAGAATGGAGCAGGCTTACATGGGGCTCTTGCTCTGTGCTCCACATTCTGACACAGGACATCCTGCTGGGTCATTAGGGAGGATTCTATGTGAAGGAATCTGACAGCGGCCATTTAATTTCCCCATTGATTGCCTCCTAGACAAAAAGAGCCATTATCGGTAATTAAAGGTATTCAAGAGTTTATAAATAATACACTGATTCACTGAAAATACCAGCATATTTCACTACGATAAAAAAATTAAAGTATATTAGAGAAAAATAGTGTAACCACATTCAGAAAGTTATTTTGAACATTCAGGTACACTTTAAATGCCGTTTACATGCGGTATATATGTAAGTACGAGGCGGAGAGCAATTGTTAATACACCCATTCATCCCTGTACAGTTTACATTTGTTGGACGTACATCCTCTATTTACATGGGGTGATGTCCTGCCGACAAACAATGCCACATAAAAGATGCGATCACCAGGCAATCAGTGGCATGTTCAGGGTACTTTCACACTTGCATTGTTGGATTCCGGCAGGCAGTTCCGTTGCCTGAACTGCCTGGCTGATCAGGAAAACTGTATGCAAACAGATGTCATTTGCAGACTGATCAGGATCCCGATCAGTCTGACAAATGCAATGAAATACCTGATCCGTCTTTCAGGTGTCATCCGGAAAAACGGATCAGGTATTTATTTTTTTCACATTTTTAAAGGTCTGCTAATGCGCAAACTGTAAATCTGTATCAGTTTTTACGGAACTCTTGATACCGGATAGGGCAGTAATACATTTCAATGGAAATTTATGCTGCATCCGGCATTCAGGCTGCGCTATTTTCTCCGGCCAAATACCGTAAAAGTGACTGAATCTGAAGACATCCTGATGCATACTGAACGGATTACTTTCCATTCAGAATGCATTGGGACAAATACCAGAAAACTTTAACGCTAGTGTGAAAGTACCCTCAGACGGGCCAATGTTTAGGAACAAGAGCTGCTCATTTCCAATCATTCGCTTGTGTACAAGAACCCTTAGGCTTTATTCCGCTGTGCGGCATCAAAAAATGGCTGGCAGACGATATCCCCATCTTCAATGGGCAGCTGCTAGATCATTAAAAAAATTTTTTAAAAGAATGTTCATCATGGGAAGCGTGTAGGGCCAGCTAAGAAGACCATGTAGGGAGAAGCTGTAGGTGTCAGATCTTCATGTGCAGATCCTGCGGCAACCTCCTTACTACAAAAGCGCTTAGTATAAGGCATACTATTCCGGCAAATACGCTGATAATCGGGAGGAAGAAAACCGCTGCACCACACACTTTAGATAACTGTCAGCAATTCCACTGCTCTCCAAATCGCTAGTCAGACCAGTCATGGATTACTGTGTGGAGTTTTGGGCACCAGTGAACAAGAAAGAGATAGAGTAGCTTCAAAGTTGGTGATCAAAGTAATAAATAGAATGAATGGACTACAACACCCAGAAATATTATCAAAACTAGGGCTATTTAGTTTAGAAATATATGGCTTTTTACACCAAGACAGAAGAGAGTTCTTTACTATAGGAGCAGTGAGATTATGGGACCCTGTCAGAGGAGGTTGTGTTGGAGAACACAAAAAAAAAGTTCAATATGAGCCTGGATGCATTTCTTGAAAATAATAATACTAGTACAATTAATAATTACTCGGATTTCTGCAATAAGTTACAAATCAGAAACATTTTCCCCCTAAAATGAGTAAAATTAGTCTTTACCTCATCAAGGTTTCTTGCCTTCTTCTGGATCAACTTTGCAGGATAACAGGATCCAAAAGCCTGACCCTTCTGCCCCCTAACATATGCTATAAAGTAGGGAGACCCCCATACATATTAGAAGGTTAGCCAGGTTCCAAGGAAATCAAAGGGTATGCCAGACATCAATGCATATGACCACCGTTCTAGCCCCCAGCACTGGTGCACATATGGAGCACATTTGTTTGCTCTCTTCTCAGCAACATGGAGGGGGTTAGGAGGAAGTTGTAGAGGGTCCACATGTTTCAGGTAGTATCTGTACAGTTATATTTTACTGCCCCAGGGAACTAAAAAGGGGTTGTCTCACTTCAGTAAGTGGCATTTATCATGTAGACCAAATTAATACAAGGCACTTACTAATGTATTGTGATTGCCCATATTAGCTCCTTTGCTGGCTGATTCATTTTTCCATATTATACACTGCTCGTTTCCAGGGGTTAAGACCACCCAGTAATCCAGCAGTGGTGGTCGTGCTTGCACACTATAGGAAAAAGGGCCGGCCTTTCTGGTGGCCGGGACTGTGGGAGCATGCATAAGCAAGCATGTGCAGCAGCTCCTGTCCAGGGCCACCTCGTATCTGACCTGAAGCGGTGGTTGTAACCCCTGGAAATGAGCAGAGTATAATGTGATGGAAAAATGAATCAAGCCAGCAAAGGAGGCAATATGGATAATAGCAATACATTAGAAAGTGCCTTGTAGGAGGGTATTCAAATGAGCTCTTAGTCAGCTCTCCCTCTAATGCTGCCAGATGCAAGGTAACTATCCTATAAGTCAATGTTTACCCTATTAAACAGGCCTTGAGACATGACTTGGATAATAATTAAGCCAGCACCTCATCTGCAGACAGCTGTTTCGAGGTGACTGCCCCTCATCGGTGCATAGCAGAGAGTTAACTGCGTGAGAGGCCTAGGTCAGGATTAGGGGGATACTCTAGCTCCTTTTGGAGAATTGCCGTGAGGAGTCTTATACGCCAGGCTACACTCCTCTGGCTCCTTCTGTCTTGTATTAACTTTGTCTAGATGAGACAAACCTTTAAACCTGCAAATGAAATGGTTTTGTTCAGTTTCTATCACGTGAAGAGCAGGCATGGGGAGTTCTGTCTGCTACGCTAAGAGTTAAGCACATTACTACTAGTCATGCAGGCACCAATCTCTACAAGACGTTCAGTCCACACTCAGGAAACATTGGCCAATGATTTGCTAGTTTCTTCGGGCTGAAGAAGTGCCTGAGGGAAGGAATCTGACGTCAGAAGAAAAAGAATAACAACAACCTCAGTCATTGACCTCTCATGTCAAATGAGGTGAACAGTAAACCTCAGTGAAGTCATGTGCCCTGTGCTGGGCCAATCCGCGCCTGGGCTGAAAGCACATCCACGCCTGCCAGAGAAAGAAGACACCCACTCATCTTGCCTGGGAGCTCTTCGAAGTCACAGTGCAGAAATGACTGTAAAAGCACAGCACGGCACCGTCCTACCCTGACGGGTTAAACATGTTCATGAAATCTATGCATATTTAACCCATTACTGAAATAAAATCAGGAGGTGGACAAGCCCTGGGTGTGCAGGATCGTAGTGAGGTTGCAGCATTCATTGTTCCCTGGGAGGATTGCTGGCGGCTCGCCAACAACATTAACAACCCTATAACCAGTCATTAGCTTATTACACAGGAAAAATCAGGACTGAGCATGTTGCCTATTATTCTCAAAGCCCTGCCGCTGCGTAGACAACGCATCGAACCTGTCCTCAGGATTCCCAAGCAGGTCGTGTCTGAGGATAAGTGTGCAGAAGCAGTAAGGAGTCATCTGAGGACACAGCCTATTCGATTCTCATTAAGTGATTAAACTGGTTTATCTGTATAGGGAACAACCTGTGGCTGTGGAACCATACGTCCTGGATGGAGGGCGGCTAGGCAGAAGGACGCCTCATAGAAACAATGACACGATGTATAGGAATAGTTCTCAAGTGGAAATTTACCTGTGCTGGAGATTTTTAAATCCCAAAAATTTATATTCTTGTTGCGGTATGGTCGCACACCTATTGCAGATTTTTTAAATCGATAGGGATGGGGGGGGGGTAAAAGTCACCAATAAAATGTATAATTGTGGATTTTGCAGCAAATTTCCTGCAGTCCCACAGCAAGAGTTTAGATGCACTTATGACAGCACCGAGCAGTCTCCATTCAACCCGCTCCTACACGATACACGCCCGCTGTGACACACAGGCAGCCCCAGACTGCTCGGCATCATTCTGCAATATTACCAACCACCACAACAGCACAGTAAGTTCTCGGCGGTTTGGCCAGCACTTGCCTGCGGTCTCCCGCTATACTTCCCCATGTGACCCCCCCAAATGGAAAATCATCACGAAGATCCTCAAGTGAATATTTCCTCTGTTTCTTATGGGGCATTCACATGCCTTTATCCGTGAAACGCAGATACTGGTGATGCTCGTTCTGCATTTTGTGGATAAGCACGTCCCGCCCTTTGTTAGAAATGCCTATTCAATAATAGGAGTAAGTACGTTTTAACTTTTTTCTAGGTATCCTAAAACTAGAAAAGCTGAAAATAAAGCGCACAAAATCACAGCAATAAAAAATAGGTAGAAACACGCCACCCTGCTGCATTTCTCTGTCTTTGATGAAAAAAATCAAACAATAAATCAATTATGATTTACAATAGCGAAACATAACTGTATATGCAATATGTGGTCTTTAAAGGAGTATTCTCATCTCAGATACGTCATATCCAACTGTATAAGGGTTATGGACACAGCACAGTGAGCTAGGTGGTTCCATGGTAGCTCACTGGGCTACAATGTTTCCGTTAATCTCCTTTACTTGTATAGGAGTTACAGAAACAGTGTAGCACATAGGCCCAGATTTACTAACCCTAAAGATGGTGCAAGTCAGGGGTCAGCAACCTTCGGCACTCACTCCAGCTGCCGTGAAACTACAACTCACAGCATGCACACTTATGTTCTTGTAGCTCCGATCAACGTGAAAGAAGGATTCTGGGAGTTGTAGTTTCAGAACAGCTGGAGTGTGGCAGGTTGCCGATCCCTGGCGTTAGGCAGGCTGCACCAGATTTATGACACTTCTCTCGGACTTTATACCAACTACTGGTTGGCTTTCTTTGAGACAGATGTCTACAACAGAACTGGCACAATTTTGGCAAAATAAATGGTGCATCTTAGGCCCTGCCCCCCTTCTGGTGACCCCTTGCCAAGTATGTTAGAAAAAAAGTGTAGAAACCTTAGACTCACCAAATTGCCCTAATTTGCGCCACTTTTTAGTCAGATATATTAGTAAACCTAGGCCACTTTGCTCCGTTATTTCTAAAGTTCTGACCACCTCTGGTCACCTTATCCAAGCAATACAGGCTCTGGGTGGCCTCGTTCTAGAGATTTAGAACTGGAGGAGGATTCCTCCTTATAAATTCGGCTAAATCACCACCAGCGATGGGGTTTAAGACCGGCATCTAAAATGCTGGTCTTAATAAATGCGCCCCAAAAACTCTACCTAGCAATGGCCAAGAGTTTATAAACTTTTAAACATACTTTCAACAAATATTTCAAAAATCAATAGTACAAGCAAATATAAGAAATCTTGTAATATATCTTACAACGCCTCTTTCTTCACTTATCAGCCACTTCTCCTCCTCCCTCCTGAACTTATCATTCACCCTCAATACACTGCTAAAATCCATTGAGAGAGAGGACTGAAGACAGACTATCCGCTCACTGAGGGATCAGGTTACATATACGGAGAAGGAGAAAGAGAAGGAAGCAGTTACAGAGTAAATACTGAGACACAGAAAACCTTCAGCAGCACCTTTGTGTATCTCATCTCACACCAGTGCTGGATTCACAGTCACATGCTTCTGGGTATGCGTGCTACAGAGAGGGCCAGGATCTCCTCTTTCCATTGTGTGCGGTGTATTGGAAACATTATAGCAGCTAGTCTACAATACTTTGGGAGCTGAGCTCATGGAAAACTGACCCTTAGAGATGGAGCTTGTAGACAGGAAAACTGGTGATACACTACTAAATATAATAGTCAGAAATAGTGGTTTTCTTAATGGAAACACATTATTCTGAAAAGTCACCCGAAATGAAGGCTTTTTAAAACCTCCAGACAAAATGAAGGAGATTTTCTAATGCGTTAGAATTCTGGCTAATACTGCGCCAGAACCTTGGTTCACATGCTAGGCACCACGCGTATTCTATGTTTTACACACTTTTTTGACAGTTTTGAAAACAGCTTAGAAAGGAGGGTGCGGCTAAGAGAACTCCTCTATTATTAACGGTGTGCGTCATTACTTTAAGTGAGTGTATTATCATAAGTATAAAGTAAGCCAGACAAGAGGAGGCAACCACAGGACAATTTTTGTTTTTGCGATTCTATTTTTTCCTCCCCGCCTTCCAAGAGCCACGTTTTTTTTTTTTTACATTCACATAGCCATTTGACAGCCTATGTTTTGTGGGACAAGTTGTATTTTCCATGACAACATTTAATTTACCATATCTTGTATTGGAAAGCAGGAAACATTTTAGTTGGGTGATATTAAAAAAAGTAAAAAAAATTTTTGGGGTGGAACAAGGTATCAAGCATTTTTATACTTATATTTCCATTGTGGCATTAACCATGCAGGAAAACTATTTTAAAATTATAACAGTTTGGACATTTTTGGATGAGGCGATAGCGATATTTATTGTTAGGCTACTTTCAGACCTGCATCTGCTGTGGATCCGTCATGTATCTGCACAGACGGATCCGTACCGATAATGCAAACGCTTATATCCGTTCAGAACGGATCCGTTTGCATTATCATGAACAAAGTCAAAATGGATCCGTCCTGAACACTATTGAAAGTCAATGGGCGACAGATCCGTTTTCAATTGTACCATATTGTATCAATGAAAACAGATCCATCCCCATTGACTTACAATGTAAGTCAAGACGGATCCGTTTGTCTCCGCATCGTCAGGCGGACACCAAAACGCTGCGAGCAGTGTTTTTGTGTCCGTCTCCACAGAAGAATGGAGGCAGAAGGGAGCCAAACTGATACATTCTGAACGGATCCTTATCCATTCAGAATGCATTGGAGCTAAACTGATCCGTTTTGGGCCGCTTGTGAGAGTCCTGAAACGGATCTCACAAGTGGACCCAGAAATGGCAGTGTGAAAGTAGCCTTATATGTAAAATTTTTACTATAGGGGAGTTAAACATGCAATCTTCTGATCGCTTCTACCATAGACTGCAATAGAATACTATTGCAGTCTATAGGATTTTTATAGGCTGCCCGTTAGGCTGAGCTTTAAGCACAGCTTTAGGCCTCGTGCACACAAACGTATGTTGGCCGCTCCGTACATGGACACCATCCGTGTGGTTGATGCAAACCCCATCAACTTGAATAGGTCTGTGATCCGTCCACACAGCAAAAATATAGAACATTTTGAAGTGAATGGGTCCGCATCTGTGATGCGGTGTTCACAAAGCGATTTCACCATGGGGGCTCCAATCGGAGGACAGAGGGATCCCCCTCCCTCTAACTGCTCAGATTCAGTCATCGCTAAATCGATCCCGGTCATTGTGGCCAGATGTCTGCTGTATAAGGCCTCTTTCATACGGTCAGTATTTTGCATTAGTATTTGATCAGAATTTGAAATCCAAAAGCAGGAGTGGGCCCAAAACACAGATGAGATGCAAACATTTCCATTACATTGTATCTCTGTTTTGGACCCACTCCTGTTTTTGGCTTACAAATACTGATGGAAAATACTGACTAAATACTGACAGTGTGAAAGAGGCCTTACACAGCCAATACCCACTCACTGCTCCACACATACCCTTGGCGTTGACGTCACTATTGCAGCATGTGCCTCAGTGGCAACCGTGTTGCAGTTTTTGCCTGTCTCATCTAGTATTAATAAGCCTGCCCAATCTGATTTTAAAGGAGTTGACACCAGCCTCCTAAGACAAAAGGTGAACTCGTCACTTTCCAGTGCCTGCAACTTGTATATTCATTAACTTATCTAATACCGAATACCTGCTACAAAAAGCTAAAACGTAAACCACATTCGCTCTACATCCCACTTACAATTTAAAAAATAGCTGTACCGCCACTTAATGATTAAACTCTGTAAATATCAAACCAGTAGAAGGTGAGAAGCAGCCCTTCGCCTACATAGAGCAAAACATGTTATGGAGGTGGCTGACAGTCTCTAGAATTCTGCATCTTCCCCTAGCAGCACAAGATACTACAGTCCCCTTGCAATGAATGGGAGAGTCCCGCAATTAAAGATGTCAGGCTATGATGCTCGGATGAATCCCCCCATAACAATGTCTTTCTGACATGCAAAAGATATTCGGGTTGACTCCTAGTCCTGCTAGTCTTCAAAAGCGTTGTCTCACCTGGAACATTGGTGGCATATCGCAATGATATGCCACCAATGTCAGACAGGTAAGGGTTCCAGAAGTTTGGGACAGCGTGCTGTGCATGCATGGCCATCCTCCATTCATTTCTATGGGACTGGTGCACTCGACTATTTTCGGAAATCCCGTAGAAATTCGTAAGCAGGGCCACCGCTCCATTCACTTCTGTGGAACTGCAGGAAATTGTGGAGCCAGCACTCAGCTTTTTTTGGTCTGCAATTCTCTGACTGTGGGTCAGTGGAATAACAAGGATGTGTGAATATACACTGTAAAATCATTGGATACATGCGCTGTCCATGGAGCGCACAGACAGTGAACATCCACGATTCGACAGTGTGTGAATAAGCCCCTAATGATAAGAACACATGGAGAGGTTGCATCAGAGAAGCAATGCTGAACTTTTCAATCCCATACCATTCCAGCGCTGCCTCTTCAGTGCTCCCAGAGGTCTTTGTTTCTGGTGCTGCCACCGACTTCATCACGTGACTACTGCAGCCAATGGCTGGCTTCAGCAGTCACGTGCGGTAGACACCTACGGCATCACTACAGAGCTGGAAACTAAGACAGCGAGCACTGGAAAGAACCAGGATTAAACAGGTATTAACATTTCCAGCCTTCAACCCAATTTCTGGAGCCTTACAAAAACCATTTCATGTATTCAAAATAGTGATTTTTGTGTGAAAATCAAGCAGTTTAATCCAGTACCCACTAAATATATGACATTTTCAACATTTCATGTACATGATACGGAAATCTTATGCACTGAAATTGACCTGCAGGGCGGATTTTGAAGTATGCAGTACGTCAATTGTTTTTCAGTTTGTTTTTTTTTCAGAAGTGTCCGGACGAGAATTGGATAAATTCATCCAAAGTCGCTTCGTTGAAAACTTCAGATTTAGGCCTAATTCACACGTCCGCAATCTCCTTCCGCACCCGTTCCGCAAATTTGCGGAACGGGTGCGGACCCATTCATTTTGAATGGGGACGTGATGGATGCGGAGAGCACACACTGTGCTCTCCGCATCTGCATTTGCAGAGCGCGCCGCCGATCTTGCGAACGGCGGCTCCGCAAAAATATAGAGCATGTCTTATTCTTGCCCGCAATTGCGGACAAGTATAGGCATCTCTATAGGGCTGGTGGAAAGGTGTTTTGTGGATCCGCAAAACACTACGGACGTGTGAATAAGGCCTAATACTGTACGGAGATCCGTATTAGAATGTATGGGCTCCGATGTTAGTTATTCACAAAGTAGTGCGTGATTTCCTTGAACAACTTCGGCAATTGATTTTTAAAGTGGAAAACCACTTTAAAACCGAACGTGGCTTCTGTTCCGACTGGTATCTCGGAACCGAAGCAGAGTTCGGTTTGCAGTTTTAGAGTGGTTTTCCACTTTAAAAATCAATTACCAACGTTATTCAACGGAGCCTTGCGCGGCTTCGTGAATAACTAACTTTGGCACATTGGAGCCCATACATTCTAATACTGTATGGAGACGGATCTCCGTACAGTATTAATCCGAAGTTTTGAACAAAGCGACTTTGGATGTAACATCTGAAGCTCACTTCGCTCAACTCTACTAAAAACTCATTGGAGGGAATTTATCACGAGAGGAATATCTGAAGTCAGTCTTGTTTGGGTCTGTGTTGTACTTTACGTCGCATGTCGTTTGATAAATCTGTCTCACCCTTATACCTTGTCTAGAAAAGCTCCCCCAGTTTTCCTACTCCACCCTCCTCCTGGAGTGATAAATCTGGATTGAAACTTATTAACATAGCTAACCACGCACACTTCCGCACCCATATTTCAAAACTGGAGTGAGTGGTGTAAAAACTACAAAAAGTCGCAAATTTTTTTTGTGCAAGTGTGGCAAAAAAGTCACAAAACCTCAACTGTGTGACTTTTTGAAGCCAGAATTCTGGAGTGAAGCCATGATAAATCAGGGCCATTCACTTTGCTGGTAATGTGGGTTTGTCACGCCAAAATGCGCAGTGGTAAATGCGCAGCATTTCAGACATGTGCCGGCCTCCCTGGTGACTGGGACTGAGGGAGTACGCATAGGAACACACGCGCAGCAGCTCCTGTCCCGCCACCTGATATCTGCGCTGCAGTGGTGTTCGTAACGCCTGGATACGAGCAGTGTATAATGTTAAAGAAAAATGAATCCAGCGAGCAATGGAAGCAATATGGATAATACCAATACGTTAGTAAGGGTACTTTTACACTTGCGGCAGGACGGATCCGGCAGGCTGAAAAGCCTGCCACATCCGTCCTGCCGCAAGTGGCCATGCACTGCCGTGCTGCCGCTCCGTCCCCATTGACTATAATAGGGCGGGGTGCGGAGCTACAGCGCAGCACAGGCGGAGATCGCCGGACGAAAAGTCGGACATGCAGTACTTTTCGTCCGGCGATCTCCGGCCGTGCAGTGCCGTGCTGCGACGGAGTACCACCCCCCCGCCCCATTATAGGTCAATGGGGGACGGAGCGGCAGCACAGCAGTGCATGGCCACTTGCGGAAGGACGGATGCGGCAGGCTTTTCAGCCTGCCGGATCCGTCCTGCCGCAAGTGTAAAAGTACCTCAAGTGCCTTGTATTAGCTTTATCTACATGATGAATGCCATTTGCTGAAGTGAGACAACCCCTTTAAGCCATATTTACAAAGAACTGGAGGAGCTTCTGTGAAGACTAGCCTACTTGGGATAGGTGACCAAGCAAAATACATTCGAGCACCTAGACAATCCTCTCCCAGCCCAGGGGTCACTCATGAAGCACCATCTAAGGCACAGTATATTAGGCTAACCACCTTGCACCTCAAGTTTTTTTTTCAGATAGATATGCAAAATTAGCTCTCTTTCCAAAAAAAGAAAAGAAAGCAAGATGCAAGGTAGCCATCCTGTAAGTCAATGTTCAACCTTTTAAAAACAGGCCTTGAGACATAATTTAGGTTTATAGCTAAGCCAGCACCTCCTCTGCAGACAGCTGTTTCGGGCTGATTGCCTCTCATCAGTGCAGAGCAGAAAGAACTGGTTTAACTGGGTGAGAGGCCTTCACTGAGATTTGTGGGGTACTACTTCTCCGTATGGAGAGTGTCTAGTGGGTGTAAGGGTGTCTTAAAAACCAGGCAATGCTCTTCTGGGAAAACTGTATGCAAAATAGCTCTTTTTCAAAAAAGAAAAGGCTACTTTCACATCTCCAGTTTGAATTCTTTGGATCTGGCGCTGCCGGCTGCCGACAGAATGTTCACCGGCCCCATTGAGTATAATTGGGTCTAGCGGAGATCTGCACGCATTCCAGCAGACAAGCGGAGAACCGGCCGGACACAAACCGCAGCATGTATCTGGCCGATCCTCCGCTTGTCTGCCGGAGGGACCATGGCGGACTTTCACACCTGAGCAAGTCATCTGGTGGCATTAGAGGCTCAGCTTTCTTTTCTTTTTCCCCAGAGACCTGCCTGACCTATAAGACCCCTACATAGTACCCACCCAATTTCCGTAAAGACAAAATGCAGCAAAATAAAGGGATATAACTGTACTAAATGTATATTTTGCTGACTGATTTATCAGACATGTCCATCATATATAAGATAAGGAACGCTGAGTCTTATGAAACGCCAGTCTTTGTAAATCCCCTCCGAGTATTTTGTAACTGTTCACACTACAGCCATGAGTTCAGGCCATTACAGAACCATGATCCCAATGAGTCCTGATGGATACCACTGACTATAGGGTCTGTCCGGTTTCCATCGAGCCTCCAGTATTTGTGACTGAAACGTAGCAGTAGGGTTGGGGGATATCAAAAATATTCCCATGATAGCAATTTTAAGAAATTAATCGCGATAATGATATATATGACGATAAATACCCATTTAGACGGAAAAAAAACATTCAAAACATGTTCTAGAGTAATGTCTCCTTGAAGCCCCCATAGAATATTCGGTAATGTCTCCTTATGGCCCCCATACAATATTCAGTAATGTCTCCTTGTGGCCTCCAAACATTATACAGTAATGCCTCCTCGTTGCTCCCATACAGTAATGTCCTCATACTAATGGGGGCCACAAGGAGACATCATACTGTATGGGGGCCACAAGGAGACATTACTGTATACTGTACAGGGGCAACAGTATAACAGCTTCATGATGACACCACTTAGCACTGAAAGTCACAGACACATGGTGAATGGGCATTTACCTCAGTCCAAGCCATGCCCAGTGTATGGGCAGTTATAGAAGCTATTACCTCAGGTTGGTTGGCGCTCTATGCTCAATGTGTGGGCAGCTGTTGTCTCAGTGAAGCTGGTACCATCTAGTCACCATGTGTGGACACCTATAGTAGATCACTGTATACAGTACTATGTTTACAGCTAGTTCCTTCAATTCAGCTGGTATGTGAGAACGTGTGGGCAGCTAAGGATCCCACAGTATAGTCGGTATTATGTGGGCACAGTGTGTCGACAGCTACAGTGTACCTGGTACTAGAGGCAGTTTGTAGGCAGCCATAGCTCCAACAGTATAGACAGTTGGCACAGAGTGGACAGCTATAGCTCCCTTAGTATAGCAGGTACTATGTGGCGCGGAGTGTTCCCAGAGTATAGCTGGTACTACGGAACAGCTAAGGTTCCCACAGTATAAGCGTTATTATGTTGGCACAGTTTGAGGACAGCTACAGTTCCCCGAGTGTAGCCGGTATATTAGGGCAGTGTCTAGGCCAGGGATCAGCAACCTCCGGCACTCCAGATGTTCTGAAACTACAACTCCCAAAATGCTCTATTCACTTTTATGGGAATTGTTAGAACAGCCGAGCATGTTTGCATGCTGGGAGTTGTAGTTTCACCACAGCTGGAGTGCCGAAGGTTGCGGATCCCTGGTCTAGGCACTCATAGCATCAACAGTATAGGCGGTATTATGTGGGCAATGTGGCACAGGATCTCAATACCTGAATGAAACGCTTCCGTTTCATTCAGTACATCAGGATGCATCCGTTTCGGATCCGGTTATATTAAATAGAAACAGAACAAACCAGATCCGACATTAAATCATTGTAAGTCAATGGGTGCAGGATTCGTTTTTTTTTTGAGTTACTGAAAAAAACGGATCTGGCACCATTGACTTACATTGACTTTCATTCCAGATCTGAACAAACCGGAACGGAATGCATCCTGATCTGGTTTGTACGGTTTTGTCCCCCTTGAGAATGATTGGGTACAAAACTGAAGCGTTTTGCCTTGGTTTTGAGATCCATTGCCGGATGTTAAAACCAGAACGCAAAACGCCAATGTGAAAGTAGCCTTAGGTCCCTTGCAAACGAGCGTGAGCGGATTAGGGCCGGATGCGTTCAGTGAAAACTGCGTGAATTCGCAAGCAAGTACATTCAGTTTTGTTTGCGATCGTGTTCAGTTTTTATCGCGCGGGTGCAATGCTATGTAATGCATTTTGCACGCACGTGATAAAAAACTGAATGTGAACAAACAACATCTCTCAGCAACCATCCATGAAAACGCATCGCATCCGCACTTGCTTGCGGATGCGATTTTCACGCAGCCCCATTCGCTTCTATGGGGCCAACGTTGCGTGAAAATCGCAGAACATAGAACATGCTGCGATTTTCAAACAACGCACAAGTGATGCGTGAAAACCAACGCTCATGTACACAGACCCATTGAAATGAATGTGTCCGGATTCCGTGCGGGTGCAATGTGTTCGCATCACGCATTGCAACCGCGCGGAAAACTTGCTTGTGTGAAAGGGGCCTAAGTATAGCTAGTACTGTGTGGGGAACAGTGCGGACTGCTATAGTTCCCCCAGTGTAGCTGGTACTACGTGGGCACAACAGGTGAGCAGCTATACTTCCCTCAGTATAGCTGTCACTATGTGTGCCCCTACTAACATGCCACTACAGAAGCAGTCGAATTACCTGTACAGGGGACAGCACGGCTGGGGAGGTGACCGCAGGGGAGGCTGCCAGCACCATGTGACCATTGGTCTCCAGACAGGGGGGCTGAGGGTCATTCTTGACGGACACTAGCAAAACACAGTCCGAGGGATCGGTGGGCCGCACACATAGTCTCTTGGGGGAGGGTGGGCTACACGTTTCTCCGGGCGGGTTGGCCTCGTGTAGCGGCCTCTTGGTGGGCAAATCGGGCTTGAGGTCGGGCACACCACCAGGACTGGGTAGGATATAAGAGTTGCTGGCGGCTTGTGCTGACCTGTGCCTTGTACCATTTACATTGTCCATGAAGTAGGGGGGCCCCAGTTTGGTGCCAATGCCAGCTATGCTGTTGAGCGTAGCCACGGACACGGCGCCAATGCAGTGGTTGGTGTAGGTCTTGGACAGCTTGGCGGCCTTGGACAGCATCTGCATACGAGTGCCCAACAGGTTCTTGCCAATGGCCTTGTTCTCGTACCAGGTGACGTCGGCCTCGCTGCAGTGGTCCCGGGGCCGCTGGAAGAACGCTTTGCACAGTGGGTTGCGCTTGGCCAGGTACTTGACAAAGCTGGCATAGGGGCAGAACTCTGTGCCAGTCTCGTACATACGGGGCAGGTTCTCCTCATCGCCATCTGAGGTGGCGGTTCCACCGGGCGCTCCGCGCTTCTTACCCCATGAGGAAGAGCGAGACTTGTGATAGGGCCCCAGCGCCTTGAAGTAGACAAATCGCCTGCCATCTTCGTCCATGGCCAGGCCAAAGGAGTCTTCCTCCAGCTCCCGCTGGTTCTCCCTGCCCCGGGTGCAGAAGTACATGCAGGTCTCAAACCAGACCTTGTTGAGGAGCCCGAAAGGTGTGGAGGCGCTGAAGACGCAGGAGGTGTAGAGCTTGCGCAGGTCAGCCCGGGTGATGGCCTGCTTCTGCACCACGGGGCCGGCCCCCTGCTCCTCCAGCTTGCGGATGACGGCGGCCAGGGTCAGGTTGGCGCTCCGCAGCTCGGGGTCCTTGGTGAGGTCCAGGGTGCGGCAGTAGGGGGGCTCGTTCAGGTAGCGGTTCAGCGACGAGCGGATGCTGATGAGGGAAGACTTGCTGTACAGCTGGCCGCTCTTGGACCGCGCTTCGGCGTAGAAGGAGCGCAGCACCCGGCACAGCGCCTCCTTGTCCATGCTCTCGAAGTCCGGGCTCTGCGCCTTCTCGCTCAGATACTCCCGGAAGATGCGCACCGCGTAGCGGGTGGCCAGGCGGGTGTTCTCGCTCAGCCTGGCTCGCTCGGGGCGCTCGGAGGAGGGGGAGCCCGCACAGCCGGCTCCGTCCACGCCGCCCCCCGCACCCCCGAGCTGCAGCAGCAGAGGCTCCACATCCTCCACCACCATGCCGGGGCGCAGGCCGGGCGGCAGCATGGGGCGCTGAGCAGAGGGGTGCGGGACTATGCCAGCCGGGCGGCTGTAGGGGTTCTCCAGCAGCGCCCCGTCCTCCCACTCCAGCTGGATTTCATCCTCGTCCTCCAGCTCCTCATCCTCCAGCAGCAGCAGCTCGTCGTCATCCTCCTCCTCCTCCTCATCATCCCCGGTGATCTGGACCTCCTGGATCTCATCTTCTTCATCATCCTCCTCCTCCTCTTCTTCTTCCTCCTCCTCACCCGCGCTGCCCGGCTGTAAGCGGTGCTGAGCCGCCCGGGGGTCGCTGTCTGCGGTGGCCGGGTTGCAGTCGCCGCTGCCAGGCATCCTCGCCATATTGCCTCTTTATTCCCCGCTGCCTGCTGTGTATACGAGGCTGTGCCGCCTCTCTCTGCCAGTCCCTGGGCCCGGGCGCATGCGCTATATTGGACCGCGGCTGCCTGGGTGTAATGACCTTCACAGACCGGGGGGAGGGGACGGGGGGCGGGCGGCTGTGGAGGCAGCCTGTGCCCGGGGGAGGAGGGCTGCGCCGGCCCCGCGCTCTGTTGTTGTTATTATTACCGCACACGTGTGGGGATGCGGTGTGCGGTGCTACACGTGTGCCCTGCTATATACTGCGTGTTACATAACTGCACAACATAGAGTGGCCCCAAACCAGCAGCGGGAACCGCACAGAGCTCCCAGGAGCCGGGGCCACTCACTTCTCTGACCAGAAACCTGACACTGCGCTCAGGTGAGGATTCCTGACACACAGAGGGCTGTGCCATGTGCATGCCTCACCAAGGGGGTGCGAGGGGAAAAGAAAATAATGCCGCCTGGTATAGTGTGTGTGTGTGTGTGTATATATATTCCTTCTTGGTGTGCAGTAGATATATATATAAATATGTCTGTGTTCTTTAACGCTGCGCATTATAAATATGTTTCTTTATACTGCAGGGTATGTGGGGGTGCACCTAGCCTTTCTGCTGCCTGAGGCGAAAACTGAAAGGACGCCCCCCCCCCCCATGCCAAATTCTCACCCCAACCCCTTCCCTTCAGCCTTACTGTTAAAGGCATACTTAGAAAACATTACTTATAGAGCTACAACACGTACTGGTTAATATAGTGACACAGTTCAATATGCAGAGATGAACGCTACCGCAATGAAAGCACGCATTGCCCAAGGCCTTTCCGCTGCCCCCCACCTGTCCCTACCCGATACTGCCTGAGGCAATCGCCTCACCTCGCTCATTGGTGGTGCACCCCTGTATATATGTTCCTGCATGCTGCGCGGTATGTATGTGTATATATATATATATATATATATATATATATATATATATATACATATACACACACACACGTTCCTGCATGCTGCGCGGTATGTATATATATATATATATACACACACACACACGTTCCTGCATGCTGCGCGGTATGTATATATATATATATAAATACACACACACACACACGTTCCTGCATGCTGCACGGTATATATATGTTATTTAATGCTGCGCGGTATATATATATGTTCTTTCACTGTATGGTCTATGGTATGCTGTGACCTACTGACTGACTAGGGGACACCCTGCGATGTGAGCAGAGCCCGTGACTGGCTCTATACCGTTTACCCCCCTTCCAGACCAGATGTCATTTCCGTTTTTGTTTGATTTTTTTTTTTTAAGCACATATGTACATATTTTAAAACCACTACTTTTTTCATTCACTTATAGAAATAATATTTGCTCCTCTTCTCGACGATTCATGGGGCCTTATTTTTATTTTAGTATTTATTCGTTTTTATTTTCTATACTGAGGTAGGAGTGAAAAAAATATTTTTTCAATTTTTCTTTGTTAACAGCACAGCTTGAACTTTTTTTTATATTATGTCCTCTTTCCAGAACAGTTGTTTTGATATAGGGGATGTAAAGGTTATACTCGCCGGGGCTAGAAGCCGTGGTGTAGTGACTACTTATCTTTTTTTTTTTTTTTCACTTGGTGCCCTCATAAGGTCATACAAGAACTCTGGGGGGCATTTAACAGTACATTTTAATAGTTGATTTATAGGAAGACATAGTGGTCCCAGTTACAGGTGGAATACAGCCCCCGAGAGCGTGTACCGCGCTGCACAGCCTCACTGCAGAAACTGGTCTAGTAGTGTAGTGTGGTCGAAGCCTATGCTCCACGGGTACAGGAGCTTCAGTTTCCTGTGCCCGAGGGGACTGACATGAAGTGCACACTGTGTCGCACTTCATGTCAGTCCGGCTCGGGCACAGGAGACAGATGCTCCTGTACCTGCGGACCTTAAACAGCTCGGCCACGCTGCTACAATGAGGGAGTGACAGGAGGGAGCGCTGAGTGCTTCCCTCCTGTCAGCTCCTCTTTCATGCTGCGCCCGGGCGGTGCGCCTCATGGGACGCACCAGCCTGGGCAGTGCTGCAGCCGCCTGAGGCTCAACTTAGAGTGCTCGGGCGGCTGGCAGCATGAAGCAGGGCCGGCGCTCTAGCAGCGCCTTCCCGCGGGGCGCTCACGCGGCTGCCATTCCTCGCAGATAGACGCGCCGGCCCTGTATTTATGGCACATCAATAAGATGTTGGGAGTTGGACTCCCTCCGATCTGATACCGATGAGCCATTCTAAGGCTGGGTTTACACGAGCGTGTCCGGATGCTTTCCGTGAAAACTGTGCGATTTTGCAGGCAAAGCCATTCAGTTTTGCCTGCGATTGCGTTCAGTTGTTCAGTTTTTTCCGCGCGGATGCAATGCGTTTTGATGCGTTTTCTACGTGCATGATAAAAAACTGAAGGTTTACAAACAACATCTCCTAGCAACCATCAGTGAAAAACGCAACGCACCCGCATCCGGATGCAATGTGTTCTTCACGCAGCTCCATTCATTTCTATGGGGCCAGGGCTGCGTTAAAAAGGCAGCATATAGAACATGCTGCGATTTTCACACAACGCAGAATTGAGGCGTGAAAAAAACGCTCATGTACCCAGCCCCATAGAAATGAATGGGTCAGGATTCAGTGCGGGTGCAATGCGTTCACATCACGCATTGCACCCGCGCGGAAAACTCACCTGTGTGAATGCAGCCTAAGGATATAGCATCAATGTTCAAGGCCTCATTCACACGTCAGTGTTTCACGGACGTGTGCTGTACTTGTTCTCACACGTCAGTGTTTTAGCACAGTCCGTGGGTCCGTGTCCATGCTCTATTTTGTCCGTGTTCACAGATCCATCACACCCAAAAGGCCTCGTTCACATTTCTGTTTTTCACTGACGTGGGCTGTCCGCATTTTCTGCGGTCAGCACACGCACCCATTGATTTAAATGTGTCTGTTCACATTTCAGTATTTTTTTACTGACCGTGGGTCAGTAAAAAAATCACGGAGACATGCACTACTGTGATCCGTGATGCGGACCAAGCACGCCCATTGAAGTCTGTGGGTCCGTGAAAATCACTGACGCACATCTGTGGTGTGTCAGTGTTGCGTCTGTTTTTCACAGATGACTAATAGGAGATTCTTTGGAAATTAACTTTCAGCTGAGCAACGTCAGTGAATTATAGATGACACACAGATGCTAAAAACGGACACACCGACCAACCACGGATCCTCCTCGGATGAAATACGTAAGCTTTTTTTCATGGATGTAACACTGACACAGAGATGTGAAGAGGCCTTATAGTCTGTGGGTCTGTGAAAACCACGGATGCTTTGGAAATTATTTTTCAACTTTTGAGCATCAGTGAAAAACGGATGGCACACGGACAGCAAAAAACGGACACACGGACCAAACATGGCTTAATCACGGACAGCCTTACGGATGCATCACTGACCACCTTTTTACGGATTTGAGCACAGACATGTGAATGAGGCTTAAAGGGTTTGTCTGCTTCTTTATTTATATTGCTGACCTGTCCTCAGGATAGGTCATCAATATCAGATCAGCGGGGGGCGCTCCTGGAACCTGCATAGGAAGAAGCCGTTCCATAGAAGAGAATGGGAGAGCGGAGTTGTAGTTACACCTGCTGACAGCTGCAGAGAAGAGTAGGCTGCCCTCCTAGGAGTACTGATTTCTCTTCAACCAGCTGATTGGTGGGCGATGCCAGGGTTGCCCCCCACCGATCTGATATAGATGACCTATCCTGAGGATTGGTCATCAATATAAAAAAGTGGACACCCCTTTAAGTTCTGTAGGACATGAAAAATTGACATAAAGGGGTATTCCCTTCTACATATTTATGGCATGTCACTCGACTATTTTTGTAAGGCTAGTTTCACACTAGCAGCAGCCTTCTCCGGCAGGCTGTTCCGGTTAGTGAACAGCCTGCCGGATCCATGCTGCCGCTAGTGCACGCATGTCGGTGGAGGTCCGCCCCGGCCTCATTGACTATAATGGGGGCGGGCTGGAGTTCTGGCGGCAGCACGGCAAACATGCCTAGAGGCGACCGGAATAAAACTACGACGTCGCGGCCGCTAGTCCGAAACTAGCCTTAGTCCCATAGCAGTCCATCCACAGAGAGGCTCTGTTTTTTAGACAGAACTTAGACATTTATGGCAAATTATATTGATATAAATGTGCAGATGGGAATACCCCTTTAATATGAATTCTTCACTGTACATAAAGGGGGTTTCTATGATTTAAAGAAAACCTATCACTAAAAATTTTAACAAATTGTTGGTCAGTAAAATAATGATCAAATCTTTAAAAATAATAAAAAATAAAGATTACCAGTGAAATCATGTTACATGTCCCGTGCCCGTTATGCAAATGGAATGACTCCTGCCCTGGACTCCTGCCGCCATACTCCCACAATCCCCCTCAGTGAAACCGAGACTCCAGCCAGGACCCTGCACTCGGCTTCTGGGGGATGTCTACAGCGTGAGGAGCAGGAGGCCATGTAATCAGGTGATGTGGGACAGATAGCGCAGGTCCTTTGATGTGAAGGTGAGCGGGACTGTCCAGTGTAATTTACTGCATGTATATACACACACAGATAACAGGCTCAGCAGATGGAAGAAGCAGAGCCCCCAGGTCTGTGACTTCACTGGTGCTCATGTATCTAATCTCATAATCAGACACATGGGTGACGGAGCAGATCGAGCAATGTGCATGACTAGACACAGCACTCGGGGAGAGGCCCTTTAGGCTACACTCACACGTCCGTAGAATGGGTCTGCAACCGTTCCGCAATTCTGCGGCACGGGTGCGGATTCATTCTCAATGGGGAAGGAAAGGACTCTGATAGCGCACATTGTGCAGTCCGCATCTGCATTTCCAATCCGCGGCTCCCGAAAAAAATAGAATAGGTCCAACTCTTGGCTGCAATAGAGGCAGCGTCAGGTGGGCGATGTGTGGCAGCAGTGGTCTTATGTTTACTGTACGATGTTGGATAGATGTAAGATCGTCTACATTTATTTCTGCACGGGAGACTAGCAATGGTTTCCCTGCAGAAATATCAGCCTCATAACATTATGTGGGCCTATGTATTATATATGTGAATTACCGCTCCTCCTCGGCTAAAAATACTCCTCAAAATTGTTAAGAGGAGTATTTATACTCTTCTGGAAAAAAATGTAGTGCGACCTCTGCTGTTAAGAATATAGAATAACTTCACTGCACAGGACTGCATGCATCGATCAGGGAAACGCAGTCCATGTGGCAGCTGTCACATGGACTCTATTTCTTAGACTGGAGGCGCTCATGTGAAACTGGCCAAAGTGATCACTCCTAGATGTCAACTGCACTCGGTAAATATGGACAAAGATTGGGACAAAGCTGTGTGTGAACAGTTTTAAACTCCTGTCACATCCAGAGCTGCATTATTAATTCTGCTGTGACGTCACATCTTATACTCCAGTCACACACAATGTTGTCAATACAGCTCTCACAAGGAATTAGCGTTGTGAGGGTTTTGAACAACAAATCTGCCCTCTCTACCAGATCACTGTAGAGGGCATATCGGTATTTCATGAGTGTAAGAAAGCGGAACAGTGCCTCAGAGAGTTTCCCTACCTAGAATAACGTGTCCTCCTCCGATAGTATCTAATGGAGCGAGGATCAGCATCCTTCAGCACTCCAGCTGCTGTGAAACTACAACTCCCTTTTGGTCAAAAGAAAAAGGTTTGGTAGCGTGTTAGCCAGTAGTGAGAAGTCTTGATGCTCTCCAAAAGAGAAAAAATATAAAATATTGTAATTTGACACCTTTTAATGGCTAACTAAAATACATGATGTTATAAGGCAAGCTTTTGAGACTCTGAGGTCCCTTCTTCAGGCCTGGAATGAAGAAGGCCTGAAGAAGGGACTTCAGAGTCTCAAAAGCTTGCCTTATAACATCATGTATTTTAGTTAGCCATTAAAAGGCATCAAATTACAAAAGGTTATATTTTTTTCTCTTTTGGAGAGCATCAAGACTACAACTCCCAGCATGCACACTTTGTCAGCTGTTCTTGTAACTCCCACAGAAGTGAAAGGAGTATTCTGGGAGTTGTAGTTTCAGAATCCCTTTAATGGAGGAATAGTGGGTGCTGGGCAGCACTGTAGACGGCAGGTCCCATTCTGATGTGATGAGATTGGAAGGTAATGTAATTTAGCTTTTGTTTGACTGTGCAGCGTTAGGGGCCCAAGGTCCTGGAAGGATTGCTGTCCTGCGCTCTGATCGCTGCAGCTCACGCAGCCCAATACCAGAAAATACAGGATTTTTTCTTCTTCTGATGGAGCAGAAAAATGGAAAACTAAACGGTTTTGTGAAGCCGGGCTAACACCGACTCAGCAGAACAGTATCACATATGACTAGCTTAGATACATTTGATAAATAAAGTATCATGGGATTAGATACACAATCCTCAATAACACAGTATAAAAATGATGTGCTTATATATAATAGATAAATTACATTGCAGTCATTTACAAATACCAGCATTTTACACCTGTCTTTGCCCCCCTTGCGCTAGTGGAGCGACTACAGGAATTTCTGACAAGGCTCAAAGTCCAAGTGCCTGGAGTAAAATCTACTCCAGTCCAGGGTTGCCAACCTAAATTTAAATTTTTTTCTGGACAATTTGTCCAAAAATCAAAGACAGGCAACATTTTTTTATGGACAAACTGGAAAACTATAAAGAACTATAAAGATTATAAGTAATACAAGTCCATAGGCCAGATACTAATACTGAACACATTACCAGCATTTAGGGTTCATGCACACGGCCGTTCCGTGCATTGGGGACCGCAAGGAGGCTGGCTTACTTTTAGAATCCAGCGCTGAAGTTATGGAGGTCCTAATAAATGACCCCCCCTAGGGGTTTTCCAGTTGCACAAAAAAAAATATACCACCAGCAGTCGACCTTACTGCGTTATATACACATGTGGACAAAATTGTTGGTACCCTTTCATTAAAGAAATAAAAATTTAAATATCTTGAAACTGACAAAAGTGATAAATAAAAATTTACTGAAAATCAACTGATAAAAATCAAACATTGATTTTTGAATTGTGGTTCAACAGGATAATAATAATAATAATTAAAAAAAAAGAAACGAATGGAACTGTCCTGGACAAAAATGAGGTGCACCTAATAATTTGACCATAGGAACATGTTAAACAAAGGTGTGACCTGTAATTAGCATCACAGGTGTCTACAAACTTTTAATTAATCTGCCTATTTAAAGGGTGAAAAGTAGTTCGGCGTCCAAGGTTCGGGTAATTGGAGAATCCCGTAATGGATTCTGCTACCATGGACCATAAAGGAATTCTATGACGGCATGCACCATGGAAGCCTATAAGAGGCATTCTGTAATGCTGGCCATAGACTCTATTATGACAGAATGCAATACAGAATGCCTCTTATAGGCTTCTATGGTGCATGCCGTCATAGAATTTCATTATGTTCCGTGGTAGCGAAATCCATAACAGGATTCTCCGATAACCCAAACCTTGGACGTCGAACCTAAAACACAAGTTCGCTCAACACTAGTGAAAAGTAGTCATTGTGCTGTTTGGTATCATGATGTGTACCACACTGAACATGGACCAAAGAAAGCTGGGGAGAAAGTTGTTGAAAGTAGCTGCCACTGAGGAAGGGAAAAGAGGTCCCGAAACGCGTTTGGCGCAAAAGGCGATATACTCCCATTCAGGTACTTACAAAAGGCCTTGAAAAACTGACTGTAAAGTCTAAATCAATAACTTTCAATCAAGCAGAGCGCTCCAAGCATCACAAGTATTTACGGCTACTCCGTTACCCAGCGGCTCCATTCCCGCGAGATCCAACTGCCGGTCACGTGACACGGCGGTGTTCGAGACGGCGAGGGTGCCGGTGCAAAGTCACAGAGAAAACGAGGACATATCACCCCTTCACTGGGTATGTAAATTACATTTCTAGCAGAAAGAAGGAAAGGTAAGAACTGTATACTTACCTGAGAGGCGGACTTTGTCGCTTATGATCTGCACAGTTATCGAGTATATCTATGGGAGTGTTTAACTGTGTTTGAGGAGCAGTCCATGTAGTAGAGGTCTCTATAAACCTATCGACTGCCGCAATAACATTCATATTAGGCAGCTACCCGAAATATATAAATAATTAATACCATCATCTGTGATTGCATATGCGTTTTTATAATCTGAATTTTATCATGTTTTAGTTTGTTTAATAATAAATTTTTAATTAATTGGATACCTTTTACACGACTTATTACATGTATAGTACACATATGGGGAGTGCCAGTCTATTCTATTCTATTATTTATTAATGAAGAAGGGGTTAATAGCACCAGTTCTATTTTTGCATATGACACCAGGTACTGTGCAGTCTATGGAAGATGTCCAACAACTACAAGTTGACTTGGAAACTCTGAGTGTTTGGACATCCACTTGGCAAGTGAGGTTCAAATGTAAAGTTATTCATCTGGGTAGTAATATTCTACGTGCATCATATGTCCTAGGGCGAGAAACATTGGGAGAGTCACTTATAGAGAAAGATCTGAATGTACTTGTAGATCATAGATTAAATAACATCATGGAATGTCAATCAGCTGCTTCTAAGGCTACCAGGATATTGTTATGTATTAACGAGGCATGGACTCGCAGGGCAGGGATTACCACTTTACAAAGCTTTAGTGCAGACTCATCTGGAATATGCAGTTCAGTTCCATAAAAAGGGTGCTCTGGAGCTGGAAAAAGTACAAAGGAGAGCAACTTAACTGATAAAGGGCATGGAGGGTCTTGAGGGTTATGAAGAAAGATTAAAAGAAAGAAATGTATTTAGTCTTAAGAAGAGGTGTCAAATAATATAGTGAAAAACTGTCCTGTGTAAAACCTCCACAAAGGACAAGGAGGTACTGCCTCCATCTGGAGGAGGAGAAGTTCAGCCTACAGAGGCGTCAAGGCTTATTTGCTGTAAGAACTGGGAATCTGTTGAATAGTCCCTTCAGGACGTGGTCACAGCAGGATCAGTTATTGGTTTTAAAAGGCTTAGATGAATTCTTAGAATGAAATAACATTAACACTTATGTATATGTATAGACGTCTGGTTTCCCTTTCCTTAATTCCCATCCCCAACTGTCCCTTGGTTGAACTTGATGAACATATCTTTTTTCAGTCGCACTATGTAACTATGACCCAGTTAGTATAGTCATCAGTATCAGTTCGGGGGGGTCTAACTTCAGGCACGCTGCCATTTCAGGGGGCCGTGGTGCTCAGGCAAACGCTGCGGCCTCTTTCTAGGCTTGTGATGCCACATCCATTGATCATAGGGCCCTTCTGAATGGGATAAAGCTGCAATACTAAGCACAGCCACTACAAGATTTACGGTGCTGTGCCTGGTATGTAGCATATCAAGAGAAAAAGACCCCCACTGATCTTGCATCAGTGACCTATTCTAAAGGATACACGACAATATTTTAGCGCCCAGAAAATTGTGCCATCTAATAAACAAAGTACAGTAATGGTCTGCACCATCACAATAACACTAATAATCATCAGTCTAAAATGATCAGAGCACATTTAGGGTATATGCACACTGTGTGCATTATGCATGGTTTTCCTGCGTAATACAGCGCCAGATACGCATACTTAAAAACTTCATTTACACAGTGTGGTTATCTTCTGCTCAGAAATTCACCAGCGATGCGTAGATTGAAATCTGTGCGGATTTTCAGGTCAGATTTCACCCTTTACAATACAAGAGGTGAGATCTGTAGCAAATATGGGTGAAAATCCGCAAGTAAGCACATGGATAAAACTACACTGCTATTTGTATCTTCCCCTAGGCTATAGGTGGCTATATGCAAATATTAAAAAAAGGACAGTCTAAAAACTATTGCTTGTCAGATGAAATTAAACATTGAACATTTATTTTAGCCGACTAATAACAGAACCGCATTGTGTGAAAAGAAGTCAGCGCATTTAGAATTTTCTGTGAATTGTGACTGGGCACACTCAAGGAACCCGGACCATAGAGAAGTAATCTAAAATATAATCAGGATTAATCTAAAAGTTTTATTCAAAATTAAAAAATTAATTAAAAATATAGACACAACAATCGCACTTTGGAGGGTGCAAATAGCTAGAATAGCAGCAGGTATGTGCAAATGAGCAAATAAACAGTATACATTGGATATATAAGTAAACAGAGTCTATTAGATATAATTGATACCAGCTGGTTGCTGAAACCAGATGGATAGAAAACTGGATGAATAGTAAACTGATCTATGCGCACTTGAATTAATGTTGCCAAAAGTTTTGCACAAATAAATGTTCCACCAGGAGTCTAAGATCTTGTAACGATCTCCTGGATTAATAGACAATAAACTTGGATCCTGAATCCATACCTCAGTCAATGTATCCAGAGGGATCCCTATCAGCGTCCTGCTCCCCATAGTATGTGGCGGCGTCCCGTCACTAATTATTGAATACAGTTTGTAACTACCAGAGTAGATCTTACCCAACCGCAAGATAACTTGGTCCCCTCCGGTGTGGTCTCCTTCGGTATAGTCTCCACCTCGGTCTCGGGGATCTTACTTTATGGCAACGGACGTCCGGTCAACGCTCTCCCGCTTGGGTAACACGTGTTGTCTCCTTTTAGGCCGGCGTCCGAGCAGTTTTCTGCAGTTGGAAGTAGTAGTATAACTCTCCGGTTTATTTTGATAGAGGATCCTTCTCATGCAGTCTGTTAATCATAGGGAAATACACCAAATGCGTTTCGGGGTTTTACATTTCACCCCTTCCTCAGTGGTGACTATTTCCCTGTAAATATCCCTCTTATATAGTGGTTAAATGTCATTCAAAAAGTCTGGACTGGATTGGAAATCTTCCATTCTTAGGACAATAAGTGGAAAATTCCAATCTCTCTTAACCTCACACCTCCCATCGGGTAGCTGTCTTCCTTTCTTTATCCAATGTCAGTATTGGCAGCATATATTGACTCACAATTACATAAAACATATATAACGATATATATAAAATATAAGAAGCAACAATCAATTTAAAAATGCTCACATACGATTGTTATTGAGGAGCCTCTCTATATCAAGTAACAAAAAACGCTATAATAGTTATAATGCGTTTTCTATGCGTTTTTGATGCGATTTCGATAAAATGATGGAAAAATGTTGAATTATGATTTGCAATCTAGTTTACATGATTAAAAAGGGAGAACTGGACTAATATGTTACCATATTAACTTTTAAAATATGGAAAATGGCCCTATATCATGGTCAAGTTAATTAGTATAAATAAGATATAATAGATAATGAAAAATTCTAATACAGTGTAAATAGAGAATAACAAATATAAGATAAATGTTCAAATAAGATACAGTGAAAGGATATGACCAAAAAATATATATATGTGGATGTAAACTCATGTACTTTCGTATAGGGTATCCTTGATTGTTTGTAGGGTTAGATGGGGGCCATATGTCATAGCGCTCCTTGACATATAGCCCCCCATCTAACCCTACAAACAATCAAGGATACCCTATACGAAAGTACATGAGTTTACATCCACATATATATATTTTTTGGTCATATCCTTTGTTATATTTTTTCACTGTATCTTATTTGAACATTTATCTTATATTTGTTATTCTCTATTTACACTGTATTAGAATTGTTCATTATTTATTATATCTTATTTATACTAATTAACTTGACCATGATATAGGGCCATTTTCCATATTTTAAAAGTTAATATGGTAACACATTAGTCCAGTTCTCCCTTTTTAATCATGTAAACTAGATTGCAAATCATAATTCAACATTTTTCCCATCATTTTATCGAAATCGCATCAAAAACGCATAGAAAACGCATTATAACTATTATAGCGTTTTTTGTTACTTGATATAGAGAGGCTCCTCAATAACAATCGTATGTGAGCATTTTTAAATTGATTGTTGCTTCTTATATTTTATATATATCGTTATATATGTTTTATGTAATTGTGAGTCAATATATGCTGCCAATACTGACATTGGATAAAGAAAGGAAGACAGCTACCCGATGGGAGGTGTGAGGTTAAGAGAGATTGGAATTTTCCACTTATTGTCCTAAGAATGGAAGATTTCCAATCCAGTCCAGACTTTTTGAATGACATTTAACCACTATATAAGAGGGATATTTACAGGGAAATAGTCACCACTGAGGAAGGGGTGAAATGTAAAACCCCGAAACGCGTTTGGTGTATTTCCCTATGATTAACAGACTGCATGAGAAGGATCCTCTATCAAAATAAACCGGAGAGTTATACTACTACTTCCAACTGCAGAAAACTGCTCGGACGCTCGGCCTAAAAGGAGATAACACGTGTTACCCAAGCGGGAGAGCGTTGACCGGACGTCCGCTGCTATAAAGTAAGATCCCCGAGACCGAGGTGGAGACTACACCGAAGGAGACCACACCGGAGGGGACCAAGCTATCTTGCGGTTGGGTAAGATCTACTCTGGTAGTTACAAACTGTATTTAATAAGTAGTGACGGGACGCCGCCACATACTATTGGGAGCAGGACGCTGCTCCGGACTTGAACGCTTTCATACTGATAGGGATCCTCTGGATACATTGACTGAGCGTATGGATTCAGGATCCAGGTTTATTGTCTATTAATCCAGGAGATCGTTACAAGATCTTAGACTCCTGGTGGAACATTCATTTGTGCAAAACTTTTGGCAACATTAATTCAAGTGCGCATAGATCAGTTTACTATTCATCCAGTTTTCTATCCATTCGGTTTCAGCAACCAGCTGGTATCAATTATATCTAATAGATACTGTTTACTTATATATCCAATGTATACTGTTTATCTGCTCATTTGCACATACCTGCTGCTATTCTAGCCATTTGCACCCTCCAAAGTGCGATTGTTGTGTCTATATTTTTAATTAATTTTTTAATTTTGAATAAAACTTTTAGATTAATCCTGATTATATTTTTAGATTACTTCTCTATGGTCCGGGTTCCTTGAGTGTGCCCAGTCACAATTCACATTATTTTGCATCTGGTTTAGTGGGTGTGACTAGCCGACTTGGTGCACCTCATTTGACCTCACTTGTCCTTGTGCGACTTTTTTACTGCATTTAGAATTTTCGTTGCTTGTCCCGTCCACTTGCCCATGAAAATTGTACCTTTGTCGTGTGGATTAACCCTTAGGCCTCTTTCACAGGAGCAATACGGATTGTGTCAGGATCTGTTCAGGAAAAAAAACTGATGGTTTTTTCAGTGTGGGTGCCATCAGTTTTGATGTGTTTTTCAAGCGCGTGATGAAAAAATGAAGAATAATTTACATCTCATAGCAGCCATCAGTGAAAAACACATGTATCTGCATGTCTTCCGTTTTTCACGCTTCATGCTTTCTATGGGGCCAGGGCTGCGTGAAAAACACACAATTTAGAACAGGGGTGGCCAACCCGCGCCTCTCGAGCCGCATGCGGCTCTTTGCCTCTTCAAGTGCGGCTCTAGCGGTGGAGCTGGGAAGCAGTCAGACCAGCGCACTCTCCAGCCCATGCTCAGATCTCCTTTCCTGATTGGGCACTGTTTCTACTCTGCAGCTCCAGCTCGCTCGCCACTACGTCCTGATGCGCAGTGTCAGAACGTAGTAGGTGGAGACGCGCACTTTGACCTGACGCTGTGCGCATCAGGTCACAGTGGAGACAGTGTCAGACCTGCAGAGTAGCAGGTGCCTGATCAAGAGCCCGATGCCCAATCAGGAGAGGTAGGCGATTTCTTAAAATTATAGTACTAAGCATGGGGGAATCTGGCCTGAGCAATGGGGAGTCTGGTCTGAGCAATGGGGGAGGGGGGGGGGGGGCTGGATAAAAAAAATAAAAAATTTCAATCAGTCCCCCCAAGCTCCATCACACCTCATCAGATCCCCAAGCTCCATCAGCCTCAGATCAGCCCTCCATTAGACCCCCTCAAGTTCCATCAGCCTCAGATCCAACCCCCATCAGCCTCAGATCCAACCCCCATCAGCCTCAGATTCTTCTAGCCCACACTGCACTGTGGCTTGACATTGCACAGCGTCTGGTCATAGTGTGTGCCTACATGTACCACGTCCTGACGATGTATGCAGTCAGGATACAATGCAGAGCGGGGCCAGAAATAAGACCAGGGAGGGTGAGCAGAGCTAGTGTAGTGCTTGCCTTACCTTTCCCCATGCCTCCCGCATGCTGATAACCGCTTCCATAATAGAAGCCGTCATTAGCATTCGGACTGCAAGACTGCCATTTTTCCCTCACTTTTGGGGGACAAAAGTGCGTCTTATAGTCCGAAAAATACATATTATATCAATCTGTTCAGCTCCTCCTGTTCTATACCATACTGCCTGCAGACTGCATTGCATTTTGTGGTGACAGGTCCTCTTTAAGCTAGGTTCACATCTGTGGACCTACAGTATGCCGGTAGGTCAGGCAAAGGAGCAGACTACCAGAATTACTGGAAACGACATTACCAGACACCGCCGGATCTCTATTCACTATAATGCACTATGCATGCAACAATATACTTCCATAAGAATGCCAGAAACATGACATCCCCTTATAGTGAATCCGGTGGGCTCTGGCAATGTCTGGCTGTGCCAGATATGAAAATTCTGGTAGACTGCTCCTCTGTTGGAACAGACTATCAGAAAACCGTAACACAGATGTGGAAGTAGCGTTACTGCTCCTATAATTTATGCAGATAACCTTGTACGTCTTGTCAGATGTAGAGATAAATTATAAAATTCTGCCTTGCAGCCACAAGGGCATTATTAAAAGAATAAAGCTCCCAAACGCCCTCTAGTGGTGTCTGCAGCTAGAATTGTATCATTTATCTCTAAATAAAGGAGATTTGAAACTGTATTAGATTTGATTAAATTTTAGATCATAGATCAGGCATCCTCAAACTGCCGCCCTCCAGCTGTTGTAAAACTACAACTCCCACAAGGCTGATTCCTGTAGGCTGTCCGGGCATGCTGGGAGTTGTAGTTTTGCAACAGCTGGAGGGCCGCAGTTTGAGGATGCCTGTCATAGATGAACATTCACTTTAAAGAGAATCTGTCACCACAAAATGCAGTGCAATCTGCATGCAAAATATTATAGAGCAGGAGGAGCTGAGTAGATTGATATATTTTCTTGATGGGAAATGAATCAGTGACACTTGTAATTTATACATCTAAGGGTACTTTCACACTTGCGTTGGTGCGGATCCGTCTATTTATTTGCACAGATGGATCCGCACCTATAATGCAAACGTTTGTATCTGTTCAGAACGGATCCGTTTGCATTAGTTTTAAAGAAAAATGACAAAGTCCAAAACGGATCCGTTTTGAATTACATTGAAAGTCAATGGGGAACAGATCCGTTTTCAAATGCACCATATTGTGTCACTGACAACGGATCCGTCCCCATTGACTTACATTGTAATTCAAAACAGATCCGTTAGGCTCCGCCTCTTCAGATGGACACCCAAATGCTGCAAGCTGCGTTTTGGTGTCCGCCTCCAAAACAGAATAGAAGCGGAACGGAGCCGAACTGATGCATTCTGAACGGATCCTTATCCATTCAGAATGCATTGGGGCTTAACTGATCCGTTTTGGACCGTTTGTGAGAGCCCTGAAACGGATCTCACAAACGGAATCCAAAACGCTAGTGTGAAAGTAGCCTTAATGTCTGCCTTTTCAGATTTCATTGTTCACAGGGGAGGTCTTATTAATGATTGTTGCATTCTCTGTGTAAGTGTGTATATAGAGATAGCTGTCATTCACTGATAGCTGTATACGGGGGTGTTAGTGATTGATAGCATTCACTGTGTAAGGCCTCTTGCACACGAACGTTTTTTTTCCGTGTCCATTTAGTTTTTTTTGCGGACAGTTTGCGGATTTCGTTTCCGCATTTCCGTTCCGCTAAAAGATAGAATTTGTCCTATTATTGTCCGTATAAGGGAAAAGAATAGGACTGTTCTATTAGGGGCCAGCTGTTCCGTTCTGCAAAATATGGAATGCACACAGACGGAACCCCACGGAAACACTACGGACTGCTTCTGTGGGGTTCCGTTCCGCTAAAAAATAGAACTTTTTGCGGAACGGACAGATCATGGACCCATTCAAGTTGAATGCATCTGGATCCGTCGCGGCCGCTGCACGGATGTTGCCTGTGCATTGGGGACCGCAAATTGTGGTCCCCAATGCATGGAACAGAACCAATATGTTTGTGTAAAAGAGGCCTAAGTGTGTTAACACTGATGAGCAAAAGGGTAATAATGTTTAGAACTTTTGACTTTCAGGCTCCACATCTCACCATCCACTACAGCTTCGAACATGAGACTACCATCATTTTATAGACAATCATCTTGGCTCTCTCATACATAAATAGGACTTGCAACTTTTAAGGAATATGATCTCCCCATTCATTTCTCTGCTAGATTTATGAAGGGGAGTGTCTTTTCTGCTGCAGCTAAAGGGGCATGTCTATGCTGTCGCTATCACAGCTTAGGAGGCAGTTGATGGATGAAACGGATCATGTGCGGCCATCTTAGTGGGCAGGACAAAGAAATAAGAAAAAGAACAAACAGCAGGTGGCGCTACCCAGATACATTTTACTGAATAATTATGGCTATGCTATATTTTTAATTACATGCAATTACTAAGGAATTCAGATCCAGGTGCTGTTTGAAAAATGTAGAATATTTATCGTGGTACAACCCCTTTAATCCTTAGGATACCGGAGGTTTTTTAGTTTTTGAGTTTTCATTTTTCTTCTGTGTCTTTCTTGAGCCATAACTTTTTTATATTTCCGTTCACATAGCTGTATGAGGGCTTATTTTTTGTGGGACAAGTTGTACTTTAATTATGGCATTCAATGCAGCGGAGAGTGGTAAAAAAATTCCAAATGGGGTGGAATTGGAAAAAAAAAATGCAATTCCTCCACCGTTTTATAGGTTTTGTTTCCACTGTGTTCCATGGTATATCTAATGCCTTGGAAATTCTTTTGTACTCTTCTCCTGACTGATACCTTTACAATGAGATCCCTCTGATGTTTGGAAGCTCTCTGTGGACCATGGCGTTTGCTGTGAGATGCGACTAAGAAAATTTCAGGAGAGACCAACTAGAGCAGCTGAACTTTATTTGGGGTTAATCAGAGGCGCTGTACATTATGGCAGGTGTATGCTGACTCCTATTTAACATGATTTTAAATGTGATTGCTTAATTCTGAACACAGCTACATCCCCAGTTATAAGAGGGTGTGCACACTTATGCAACCACAATATTTTCGTTTTTTTTGTTTTCTTCCCTCCACCTAAAAGATTTTAGTTTTTCAATTGAGTGGTACAGTTTATAGGTCACATTAAGGCCCTATTCACACGTCCGCAATGTAGTCCACATGTATTCCGCAATTTTGCGAAATACATGCGGACCCATTGACTGTGAATGGGGCCGGGAACGATGCGGTCCGCGGCTCCGCAAAAAAAATAGAGCATGTCCTATTCTTGTCCGCAATTGCGGACAAGAAGAGGCATTTTCTATGGAGTTCTGGCAATGTGCGGTCCGCAAAAATGCGGAATGCACATTGCCGGTGTGTCCGTGTTTTGCAGATCCACGGCTCCGTGGATCCGCAAAACACTTGCGGACGTGTGATAAGGGCCTAAAGGTGGAAAAAGTTCTGAAATTATTTATCTTTGTCTCATTTTTTTACAGCACAGAAACCTGACATTTTAACAGGGGTGTGTAGACTTTTTATATCCACTGTAGTTTTTTTTTGTCTAAATAGTGTAAAAATTAATTTAAACTTTGAAAAAAAAAGTTTCTTTTTACATCACCATATTCTGACCCCCATAGTTTTTTTTAAAGTTACATCTACTGAGCTGTGTGGGAGCTCATTTTTTGCAAGACAATCTGCAGTTTTTATTGATACCATTTTGAAGTGTGTGTGACTTTTTGATCATATTTTATTATTTTTTTTGAGTAAGAGAAGCAATGAAAAAATGGCAAATTGACCATTTTGACCCTTTTTCAGTTACGCCATTTGCCGTATTGGAAAAATATTTTTAGATTTTAATAGTACAGGCATTTTCGGTCTCAGTGATACCCCTGATGTTTATATTTTTTATTACTTAGGTATTTATTGTAATGATTTTTGAAGCTTGTTTTTTAAGGGTACAAAATCCATGGTTTTAATTTTGAACAATCATGGATTTCTAAAATGCATTTATTACTGACTATTGCTCATTTCCTGTGTTTGCCTGCCATCTGGTGGCCAAAATAAGAATTTCAGCTTTAATGTCCTCAGCCTCTTTAGCAAGGCTGAGCGCATTGAAACCAATTATCGACATCCTCATTGGCCACAGAGGATGCCGGTAACAAGCCCAGAAGTGAGAGCCTAAATGCGTTAATTACCGCGATCGGTAGTATTGCAGGTCGCGGTACTTAGCCATGCTTCAGAGCCATACATGTACACAGCTGGATGCGAAAGGGTTAAAGTGTTACTGTCTTTTTATTTAAAAAAAAAATATGTATGAACATTTTGGGGAAGATTTATCAAACCAGTGTAAATTAGAATTGGCTTAGTTGCCCATAGCCACCAATCAGATTCCACTTTTCACAGCTCCTTTGGAAAATTAAAGGTGGAATCTGATTGCTATGGGTGACTAGGCCAGTTCTACTTTACACTAGTTTGATAAATCTACCCCTTTTTGTAATATACTTTATTATCAAAATTAGGGATGATAGGGATAAGCGAAGCCGGTAAAGTTCAGGTTCGCCGAGTTCAGACGAACTTTAGGTCAAAGTTCGGGTTCGGGACCCAAACACCAATAAAGTCAATGGGGACCCGAAGTTCTATCTTCATTCAGCAAGATCTGCCATGACGTCAACATGCTCACCACGTGGTGACGTCATCGCAGGTCCTTTTGAAGGTTCTAAAGAAAGAAGAGAATACAGACTGCGCGATCAAGTGGATGAGGTGAGTTTTTTTATTATTATTTTTAACCCCTCAATGACTATTTTTTTTAGCATTCTATCTTAAAGACGACCTTTCATGGGTCCGAACATTGTAAGATAAGTATCTGGACGTGTAGAGCGGTGCCCAGGGATCTCACTGCACTTACTATTATCCCTGAGGGCCTCTCCGTTCGCCCGCTGTGGCCCTGTTACCTTCTCCCGCGCTGTATGGTAATTGCTATTAACTTTGCAACAGGGAGGAGACATCAGCTTCTCTCACTGGGTGTTTCTTCTTCCAATCGCAGTGCAGAGCTCACAGCCAGGGAGAAAAAAAACCTCCCTGGCTGTGAGCTCTGCACTGTGATTGGACAGCGCTACAGCCAGGGAGAAGGAACGCCCAGGGAGAGAGGCTGATGTCTCCTCCCTGTTGCAAAGTTAATAGCAATTATCATCCAGCATGGGAGAAGGTAACGGGGCCACAGCGGGCGAACGGAGCGGCTCCCAGGGATAATGGTAAGTGCAGTGACGAGATCCCTGGGCGCCGCTCTACATGTCCAGATAGTTATCTTACAAAGTTCGGACTCATGAAAGGTCCTCTTTAAGAATGCTATTATTTTCCGTTATAACCATGTTAGAACGGAAAGTAATAAAATCAGCCGAACACCGAACTTCAGTGAAAAAGTCCGGGTTCAGGTACCCGAACTCGCATAATAGCTCATGCCCGTATTGTGTACCGTAAATGGCATTGACTTGAGGTCCATGATCCACCAGATACAACCGCAGATAGACTTTACCTATCTTTTGCGGAGTGGAGGCATGCTTCATATGGCTTCTGTGGTCTTTCTGATCCGTGCCTCCACACAGAAAAATGATAGAACATGTTCTATCTTTGGCCATATCTTGCAGATCGCAGACCCATTTAAGTTAATGGGTCTGCATCCGCAAACGGAGTTCACATGGCCATTACACTCATACGCATCAGCCCTAAGTGTACTATGTCCCTTTGTTCTTATTGTCAATACTGATGGCTGTAACACCGCTGTCTTCCTTATCTTCCCAGCGCTAACCAGAGATCTGCTGGGAAGGTAAAGGAAAGAGATGCTGCAAGTGATCAATGGCAGCAAATAAACTGTCTCTAGGGAAGTATTTGCCGCTCTACATGTCCAGATAGTTATCTTACAAAGTTCGGACTCATAAAAGGTCCTCTTTAAGAATGCTATTATTTTCCGTTATAACCATGTTAGAACGGAAAGTAATAAAATCAGCCGAACACCGAACTTCAGTGAAAAAGTCTGGGTTTGGGACATATGCATATAAAGAGGCAGCAGCTGTGGCAGGGACATCAGAGATAGGCTGAGCAGCCTGCCTCTGCATCATACAATTATCAGTCATTTTCAAAATTCAGTAGAATGCTGAAGATGGATTCTCCTTAGTAACCCTCAGTTAGAGTTTTGCTATTAAAAAATTAACTATTTTGCTGGTACAGTATATTCTAAAAATCACTCACTGTCCCTATACATTAGAGGGGGTTCTCCATGCTACAAATACTGATGATCGCGCCTCAGAATAGATCATAAATATCAAATTGCTGGGGGTCCAACACCCAGCACCACCTCTGATCAGCTGAGCTGCAATACCCCAGAATGACCACTACACAGTGTACGGAGTAGTCTGCCTCCAGCTCTGTACACTATATATTTTCTAGCCCCAGAGTAGCCTGAAACAGATGATTGGTAGAGGTGCTGGGTGTCGGACCGCCACCGTTGTGATAGTAATGGCCCATCTGGAGGATAGGTCATCAGTACCTGTAGCCCAGAGAACTCCCTTAAAAAATTAAATGACAATAACACTTTAACGATTCCCTTTGAAGGTAGATGTCAGAATTGTCAGGCTGTCCCTATACAAACGTTCACGTACGGTATTTTCCATTTCTTTGATTACATGCAATATTTTAGATAGATAGTCTTTTCCAGTTTGCTTTATAGAATTGTATGGTTCCAAAGACAACATCCCCAATGGCTGATAAATGGACAGTCTAGTAATTGCACTTGTTCTGATGGTAATTGTTATTGTATGTGTAAACTTTATTCTCCCTGTGGGTCAGTGCCACTGCATGGACTGTAATATATCCTAGCTTTGCTTCGGGGTATTCCAACTCATGAAACACGGTTTCGGTTTGCAAATACAAGAGTCCTATACAGTTTTAGTTCTACAGAACAGAAACTCAAGTATTGAGAACCACTAAAGACAAAATAGACACGTCGTATCAAACAAGAACTTCTGATGAGCACTGAGACTTTCTACTCTGGCTCCCAAAATAACGAAAAATACACCAAGGATCTAATTAGTAACCGCATCACAACAGGCGGCTTAAGGTTTCTCCAATTACAGAATACAAAACTTGATGGTATAACTTTCCGGTTTTCAGTTTCATGTCATTCTAAAACCGAAAAGTGGCAGCAGAAGTGGTCAGTCTAGTCACGGTTTTCAAAAGCTGGAAACACGATAGTTTGGTTGAAAGTTATCTTCCTGGATTCTCCAGAAGCATGCATCCTTTGATCACCTGAGCATGCATGTTTATTTCATTACTGGGTGGGAGATAATCCTCAGACAGCACACTTTGACTGTTGAAAGATCCCAGAAATCATCAAGATATGTTAATTTTTATAACCATGCGTGTATTGCTATCACTAACAATTTAATGAATTTTATTAATTCATTATTAATTCAATAAATCTTAATTACTGAAGTGACAATAAGATTTTGTTTTTAACTTTTTCAGCCACAAATGCGTCTGGCTGAAGGACCCTGTCCAGAGAGTTGTGGTCAATAATGCCTATTGGTCCCCAGTTATAGGAGGGGACCCAGCATTGAACCTTGGGGTACATCAATTATTTAACTCACGTATTTATTAATGATGTAGAGGACGGGGTTAATAGCACTGTTTCTATTTTTGCAGACACCAAGCTATGTAGTCCCATGCGGTCTATGGAAGATGTTCATAAACTACAAGCTGATTTGGACACTGCGGGGCAGATTTATCAAAACTGGTGTAAAGTAGAACTGGCTTAGTTGCCCATAGCAACCAATCAGATTCCACCTTTCATTTTTCAATGGTAAAAAGGTAGAATATGATTGATTAGTTGCTATGGTGTTTGACAAATGAGATTCAATGAGGATAAAAGTATACAGTAGTTATGCATCTGGGTGCAAATAATTTACATACATCATATGCCTTAAGGGCCCGGGGCCACATGCGGCCCTTGATACCATTCTGTGCAGCCCCCAACCATCTGGTAACAGACATGCATGTCTATGTCTTGTGCCTGCTCACATGTATTTTTCATGTATTCTCCCATTAGATGGGAGCCCTGGAAGTGTAACTAGACATTAATGTTATATAGGCCATAAATACAGTATTTCAGTTGTTAATATCCCTTTAAATTTTATTTTTGGCCCTTGTCATTGGTTCAGTCTGGCAATGTGGCCCCCAACCAATGTGGCCCCAAAGTTGTGCACCCCTGCCTTAGGGGGGAAAAATGCTGGGAGAGTTACTTGTACAGAGGCATCTGGGTGTGCAGTGCCTTAAAAAAAAAGTATTCACACCCCTTGAACTTTTCCACATTTCTTCATGATCTAGGGCAGGGTTCAGCAACCTTCGGCACTCCAGCTGTTGTAAAACTACAACTCCCAGCACGCAAAGCTGCTCAACTGTTCCCTGAACTTTCTTAGAAGGGAATGGAGCATTCTAGGAGTTGTAGTTTCACAACAGCTGGAGTGCCGAAGGTTGCTGAACCCTGATCTAGGGAGAAGATCAGCTGTTTTTTCTCAATGGCTGAGACGCAGTCCACTGCGACTGGACAGCTCACAGCCAGGGAGAAGAGACGCCCCCTGAGAAACGCAGCCGTTTCCTCCTCCCTGTACCAAAGCAGTGTATCAGCACAAAAAAACAGCGCAATGACATCTCCTAATCCTGGCCTACAACGTGAGGTATTGATTATAGAGAGTACAAACTGATGAAAGGTCCTCTTTAAATAACATTCATGCTTATGAAAATGGGTTAAAAAAACAAAAAGTTTAAAAGGTTATTTCGGTAATAACAAGTCACCCCTATCCACAAGCTAACTATTAGATCTGTGGGCATCCAACCTCTCAGACCTTCTGCCAGGGTCTGCCCCCCCCCCCCCCCTCTAGTGTCTTACTACTTCTGTTTTCTTCATTGCGTTTTCCCCTATAGAGAAGGTGTTGTCAAAAAGTCTGGAAAAGTCACAAAAGTTCGAGGGGGATGCGTTTTTGAAAAAAAAAAAAAAAGCCAGAAAGACAAAAAAATAAAAAAAATACACCTAATTAAGAAGACCGCCAGTAGCATTAAAACGTCTGTCTGTCCTGTGTCTTATTTCCCAGAGACCTTCAGCTTACATCTAGAGCAGACGTTTTTACAGCAAAGCATGCTGGAAAAAACACTGGTGCAAAAATGCAACAAAAAGTGCAGAAAAATGCTAGAAAATAAACGTGTGCGAGAAAGCACCCTAACAGTAGTCCCCTATCCACAGGATAATTTGTTAGAAGTGGAATACCACTACTACAGTACATTTACCAGTTTTGAGCAGTTCGAATTCAACATGCCCAGGCATTTTCTTATTGGAGATGTAATGCTAGTTTCACACTAGCGCTAAAATGATCCGGCAGGCTGTTCCGGTAGAGGCTTGCAGCGGTATTTGTCCGGCTGAATCTCGGCACTAATGCTGGATATGGGTTGGATTCCCGCCGGGTCCCATTATACTCAATAGGGCATGGTGGTCCTCTGGCTATGCTGGATGCAATGAACTCTGTTCCTCTGTCAGAACAGCCTGACCATTATTTTAGCGCTAGTGTGAAACTAGCCTAAGCCACAGCCAGATGTTTCTGCCCTCTCGTCAGCCTAACATGCACAGTACATGGGTGGAGAGGTTGGATGAGATAGCTATCAGCTTATCAGCCAGCCTCAGTCATTTCCCATAGACTTCAATGGAAATGCCTAGAGGATTCTCTAGTCCTCCTTTTTCCATTTTGTCTCAGGTTTAGAAGAGTAACAAGGTCATGGGACCTCCATTTTCCTAATTCATGGTACTCTCCGTAATCATAAAATTATGGGACACTCCCAATATTCCTTTAAATGTGGTGCTGTCATAGGATGCTACACTGAAGGCCAATTACAGGAAAGGTAAAACCAGCAATTGCCCAAGTGTCTCCGCCATTTAGGGAGCCTCCATCAGCTCCATAAACTGTCCAAGGGTCAGTATTTCTTCCTGCATCCTGTCCAAAAAACAAAACCTTCCACTGTGTCTTGAGGACTCTAGAAGTGTCATCAAAACTGCAGATACACCATTTAATTGAATGTGTCAGGACCTAGTCAATTAGCCGTAGTCATAAAGTTCATTTCTATGGATAATTCATGAACCTGGATTGTAAGAAATGGACCATAATGTCATAAGTAATACTTTTCCAGTACCCTTGCCACTTTTAAGAAACAAAAAAAAAAAAAAAAACACAAGGGCAGGAGGACGCAGGTAGGACCTCCACAGCTCCACACGTCCAATAGAAAACTGGTGCACATTACACTGGAAATCTACTCCAGTTCCTGGCTGGAATAGTTTTCAGTTCTGGCCCACGGTGAGCAGATGTACCAGGAACTTTTTTTAAATACTTTAATAGTTGACATTTTTGGACGCAGCAATGCCCAATTTTTTTTTCTAGTGTTTATATTTTTTATATGTAAAATTGGGAGGGGGGCAATTTAAAAACTTAAACTTTTTTTTTACTTTTTAAAATGTTTGCTTAATAACTTTTAGTTAGGGGTAGAACCTGGGATCATTTGATCCCTTATTCTAGTCACCCTAATAGAGATCTATCAGGCTGAATGGGATTCTGGTTCGCACCTTGCTGAGCTGTGCCTGGTACACAGCGCAGCAGGGAGGTTACTATGACAGCTGAGGGAAGCTTCAGCAGGCCCAAGGCTGTCATGGTAACTATAGCAAATACCTATAAAACAGCAAGAAACCTCCTGCAGCAAGATCTTCCTGGATGCTGATAAGTAAAAGGATTTTTGATGACGTCATCACCATGTGACCAATAACAAGTGGATGTTTTGGTCACATGGCGATGACAAAGATTCTTTAACTTACCAGCTTCCAGCACTGCAAGGATGCGGTGAGTTTCTCTCTCTTCTCCCCCCTCTCCTTCCCTCCTTGACATTCCCTCATCCTTTAGCTTTTTCGTAAGTGGCAGTGGCCGGTAGCGTCACAGTGGGGAGGGAGGGACACTCTCCCTACTTCTCCACTGTGCGGCTGCTTATGAGAACACAGCCCGCTTTCATACGCCATTTTATGTGATAGGGACTGATACTAATCTGCACAATAGCACAGCTTAGTATAAAAAAGAAAAAAGAAACGCCAATCCCGGTATTGCATCGAACCGGGTATCAAAGTATCGAAAACCCTATCATCAAAGTGCAACCCTAAGCCTAATACTCTGGTTTGTGTTGAACAAGCCTATAAGGGAATTTAGAAATATAATGCATTTAGTAAGTAACAGTTATCCCCCATGCAGTGTATAGAGTACTATTGAGGATTTTAATTTGATTCATCATATTTTACACTTTTTTGGATTCATTTGTCCAGATAAATTAAGTCAACATACAAAAATAAAATAATAAAAAAAAACACTGCTTGAACCCTAAGGGAGTTTTGACTACACAGCTGGTTTCCTTTAAGTCTTCTTATATCAGTAAAGCTGGAGAGAAACAGTTGTGATAGCCACAGTCCCCATTATGTGCAGAGGCACACAGTCTGTGTCCTCCAAGATTGTCTCTAGTTTTCAGGCATAACTGTTCTCACCCTCTTCCTGAGAGGCAAAAAAGAAGATGGAGATAATGTAAGACCTCTTTCTCCTTATTTCCCGGAAGCAAAAGAAACACAACTGTATCCAGAGAAGAGATAAAGAAGGCCTCCGAGAAAAACACAACTTTTCCTTACTGTTGGGACATAAACAAGCTCTCCTTGTTCCCAAGGCTTTCACTGTCTAAAAAATAAATAATAAATCAAGTGAAAAGAGAGTTAATATGCTAAAAGAAAAGCGCCATACAAAGATGTTGGCTGTGGTATAGTTTTAATGGGATATACAGATTAATGACCTATCCTCAGCTGTATGAAGAGGCCGTGGTACTTTGTGAGCGGTTAGGCCTCTTTCTAGGCCGTGTCACGGTCACTGGTCACATGACCTAGGAGAGGCTCAGTCCCATTCAAGTGAATGGGGCTGAGCTGCAATACCAAGCACAGCCGCTGTACTTGGTAAGCTGCGAGGAGGGAGGAGGCTCGGTTCACATCTGTATTACGGTATTCTGGCACTCTGTTCTGGCAGAGGCATGGAGTACCATTATTTCCTTATCCGGCATAGCTGGACACTGATGGGACCTGACATGTTTTTCAGCATGAATGCCCGCTTTCTGTCAGAAAGATACTGCTACAAACAGTCTTTTGTTTCTGGTGGAATGCCAGCATTCTTGCCGGACACGGACAGATCATTCAAATAAATAGGGATCCGAAAGGCCTCTGTGATGTCCAGCTATACCGGAAACGGCTAAATGCTAGAAATGCTAAAATGCAGGTGTGGATGTACCTTAAGGAGTAACTAAACTTTTATAATAATTTTTAATATGTTCTCCCTAATCCCCTAAAAATAAAAAAATTGTAATATAATTTATTAATTTTTTATTTTTACTGTACTTTAACATCCCTTAAAACTCAGATCTCCATACACCGCTGAGTACGGAGTACTCATTTTATGAATGGGCAGCAGCAGCGCCGGGAGTACAGGCAGGAGGGCACATTGCTGCTCCTGCGCGTGTCCCCTGGAGGATTACTAACTCCTGGCATAATACCCTGTACCCATGTACCACGCAAGGATTAGCTGAGCAGAGCGGTCTCCTGCTTCTGCCCGCTCCACTAAGCTTAGAGAACTGCATGATTAAAACATCTCACCAGATGTTTTGATCTGCGTGACAGGGAGATGCAGCGGTGGCCGTGCTGGGATCAGGGTCTATATGAGGGGCATATTTTACACGTTGGATGATCCCTTTAAGTGTATAATATGGGTCATTATAGATACGTCTTTTTTAACAGTAATAAAACACTGTATACGGAAGAGAAAGTCTGTACATTTTTCTGTAAAACCACCTAGGTGTCGTTGTGTGCAAAAACTGACCTTAGCATCATAGGAGATAAACAGTTAGACATAGAGAAATGATTAGATTCGCAACATTAACAGAAAAAGGACACCATCCCATATGTGACAATCTATCGGGGGACATAATATAAAAATGTTAAAGGGTTGTCAGGGTTCAGAGCTGAGCCGGGATATAACCTCTTCTTTACTAATTTACTCTATAGGAGTGGATTTAATGGTAACCGCCTCTAAAACAGCGATGTCACTAGGTTTATTGCTAGGGGGAAGTCTCCGTCTAGCATAGTGAGGAGAAGCCAAGTACATCACCGGCAGCAAACAAGTAGACCTTGCTCTGCGCAATGCAGCACAAGGCAATGGGGAAGCAACAGAGCATTTCCTTTTAAAGACGACGTTATATCCGGGTTCATCTCTGAACCCGGACAACCCCTTTAGGCAAGGACTACACGGCGACACTGGTCGCGGCCAGCGCACTGAGTAGCGGTGATCACATAGAAATGAATGGGATTGCCGCAGCAGTCGCAAGAAATCCAGCCGTGTTGGATTTCTTGAGACTGCCACAGCGATCCCATTCATTTCTATGGGATCACCGCTACTCATCGATCCTGGCCGCAACAGGTGTAGCCCTTGCCTTAAACAGAACCTGTCATCACAAAATGCAGTGCAATCTGCAGGCAGCTTGCCACAGAGAAGGAGGAGCTGAGCAGATTGATATATAGTTTTATGGCAAAAGATTTAGTAAAACTTGTAATTTATACATTTAAATCTCTGCTCTTTCTGATCTCAGTTGTACACTGGGGAGGAGTCATCAGTGATTGATAGCATTCCCTGTGTAAGTGTGTATACAGAGATAGCTGTCAGTCACTGATAACTGTACACTGGGGAGGAGTTAGCAGTGTTTGAGTGTGTACAAAGTTTATTGTCAGTCCCTGATAAGATGACCTCTGTGTATAACTGAGCTCATGAAAAACATAGATTTGTCTCCATATAGAATTCAAAAGTATGGACTCCGGCGAGGTGATACGAGTTATCACCGTAGCTTCACAAGACTTCGGTGAAAAACTTTAAAACAGTAATCTGAAGTCGGCTTCAGTACCGGCTAAATTTCCCTCACCGGAGCACATATATTTTAATGTTGTATGGAGACGGATCTCCGTACAGCATTAAAGGGGTTGCTCAGGTTCAGAGCTGAACCCGGACATACCTCCACTTTCACCTAGGCAGCCCCCTGACTTGAGCATCGGAGTAGTTCATGCTCCGATGCTCTCCTTTGCCCTGCACTAGATGGCGCAGGGCAAGGACAGTTTTGTTTATACGCTCTGCTGGGCTGAAGCTTCCGCCCGGCAATGTGTTCGGTGACGTCACCGGCTCTGATGGGAGTGATTTAGCGCTGCCCTAGCCGTTTTACTTTAAATAAAAAACAGCTACTGTGTTACGCAGAGGTATACATTGGGGGAGAGGGGTGAATTTCCTGGCATACAGTGGCATTTGTTGCCCATAGGCTTCCTTTAAAAAATAAGACTGAACGACAGCCATAAGAATGTTGAAAAAATAAAAAAAAAAAGAAGAAAACATCAACTACTATTTCAAAAAGAGCTATGCTACAACACTAAGCTGAACAAAAGGTTGTATTTTGCAGTTTGAAATGTAACAGGGCCCTCTAGAGTAAGAGAACATTCTGTCTTGTGCCCCAGGCATAATTAATCTACCAAAGTTACTGCAGTAGATTCGGAAATAAAAAAAAAAGATATATATGCTGCTTTCATTTCAGCAAAGCTATTCCATAGTGATTAAAAAAATTAAAATCATGTATGTTAACATAAAAGCAGTTAATTAAATACTTTAATCTTTCAAGTGACGAGCACCAGAAAGATATTTTTAACAAACAAAAATTTATACTAATGAAAAATTTAACTGAATTCCCAGTCTAAAATTGCAGAAAAGAACTAGAAAGTTATTAGTTTACTACAGTCTTTCGACAAACAACTGTTTAAGACAACATATAAATATGTGAGAAGGTATTTTCTGCCACAGTGTAGTTTGTGTTGATGACATAACAAAAACTAACCATCAAAAGGTTCACTGAGCTTTTAACAAGGGTCACTGAGTTTTCAAAAAGACTTTTGATATGTCATAGAGAAATATCAAAAGTTTTGATCAGTGGGAGTCTGAGTGCTGAGACCCCCACCAATAGCTTGAACGAGGAGAGAGAAGAGCGCACATATCATCTCGCTACAGAAGACAGGATTGAGACGGGACCACAGACTTCTCTCTCCCCTCATTTTAACGATCGGTGGGGGGTCTCGGCACTCAAACCCCCACTGATCAAAACTTTTGATATGTCTCTATAACATATCAAAAAAGTTTGTTTGAAAACTCAGTGACCTTTGTTAAAAGCTCAAATAGACAACCCTTGTTGATATACACTACTTAAGGCATATGGAAGACATAAAAGAGTGGTCGCCCGGCTCGGTTAACCCTCTGTTGACTCAAACAGAGACCCTGCAACCCTTTAAAAAGTCAAAAGCTCAAATAAACAGCCCTTGTTAATATACACTACTAAGGCATATGGAAGAATTAAAAAAGGATTATTATGCACCCCTAAGCACATGTCGGGGGCACCAGAAAATTGAGGGATGGCTCTACTATGTGTGGCTGCAAATCCCCTTCCTGACTTCAACTGTATTGGAGTCTTCAGGGTGGTCATGCAGTTGAATACCAAGGTGGGGCAAAGGAGGAGCAGATGGTTTTCTACTCTACCGTTCACCTCACAGGCCTCCGGCAGTATGTGCTAGACCAGGGATCAGCAACCTTCGGCATTCCAGATGTTGTGAAACTACAATTCCCAGCATGCTCCATTAATTTCTGTGAGAGTTCTGAGAACAGCAGAGCAATTATGCATGCTGGGAGTTGTAGTTTCACAACAGCTCGAGTGCCGGAGGCTGCCTACCCCTGTCCTAGAGCATGTGGGCATGATTACTTAATTGTACCTGCCTGCGCCAGGATGCAGAACTAAGACATCAGCGTGACTGACCGCCTGCGTCCCAGCATCCCAGGCCATAGACCAGAAGAGGACTGTAGCCCAGGGGTCGAGTCGAGGGGGAACGCGTGGGAACGGCGTTCCTGCACTTTTTTCATGGCAGGAACGCCGTTCCCTCTCAGGGCGAAAGGACCAGGAAGCGCTTTCTGGTCCTCGGCTGTCGGCTGTGAAGGCTGTGCACAGGAGTGAGTCGCTCTGTGACGTCACTCCGTGCGCAGCCTTCACAGCCGACAGCAGTAGAAGAGGAGCGTCTGCGTCCAGGAGCAGGAGAGGTAAGTTTTTTTTTTTTTTTTTCATATTTTATGGGCTGAATGGAGAGGCACTGACTGGAGGCTGGTGGATGGGGCACTGGGGGCTGATGAGATCTGCTGGGGGCTGATAAGAGGCACTAGGGGCAGATTAGAGACATTAGGGGCAGATTAGAGGCACTGGGGGCTGATTAGGGGAACTAGGAGCAGATTAGAGGCACTGGGGGCTGATTAGAGGCACTGGGGGGCTGATGAGATCTGCTGGGGGCTGATGAGAGGCGCTGGGGGGCTGATGAGAGGCGCTGGGGGGCTGATGAGAGGTACTTGTGGCTGATGAGAGGCACTGGGGGGCTGATGAGAGGCACAGGGGGGCTGACGGAGAGGCATGGGGCTATTATGCTATGAGGCTACTGGGGGCTGCTATGAGGCATGGGGCTATTATCTGAGGTCTGATTGGGGGTCATTCATATTGGGGTCTGATCTGAGGTCTTATTGGGGTCTTATTAACATTGGGGATCTTATTGGGGCTGTTAGCTGAGGTCTGATTAACATTGGGGGTCTGATTGGTGGTCTGACCTGAGGTGTAATGAAAAATATTTTTTTCTTATTGTCCCCCTCTAAAACCTAGGTGCGTCTTATGGGTCGGTGTGTCTAATAGGGCAAAAAATACAGTACTTGCTCCAGCCGACTTCCTCTGCCCTTTGCGAACGCCGCGCGCTGTGACATCATACGGAGGCACTTGGGTGAGTTCCCACACTTTTTTTCCCAGGACTTGACCCCTGCTGTAGCCTGCATCGTATACATCGGGGGGGCGGGGCGGGAATTACAATGGGGGCAGGTGTGTCTAGTCAATACAGAACTGCCCTACACTTTGTGAATGGTAGTGACAAGCCCATAATACTTGAATAACATCATTAATCCGGTCATTGTGCCTCTGCATGAACAACACAGGCCTAGTTTCATCTTCATGGACGACAATGCGCCAGCTCATTGAGGTCGCATCATTAGGAAACGGCTAATGGGGACTGAGGTACCTCAAATGGAGTGGCCTGCACTTTCTCCAGACCTAAATCCCAGTGAAAACCTATGAGATCAGCTGAGTTGCCGTGTAGAGGCTCATAACTCTGTACCCCAGAACCTCAATGACCTGAGAGACACTCTTCAAGAAGAGTGGGATGCCATGCCTGAGCAGACAATAAGTCGAATATCCCTAATTTTTTGTGAGTAGTGTATGTGGGCGATTTATCAAAACTGGTGCAAAGGAAAACTGGCTTAGTTTCCCACAGCAACAAATCAAATGGATCCTTGCAATTTCAAAGGGAGGTCTGAAAAATGAATGGTGAAAACTGATTGGTTGCTGTGGGCAACTAAGGCAATTTTCCTTACACCAGGACACTCTGAATGTCCACATATGGCGCCTCCATACAACACTGTATTCTCTCACAGAAGAAAGAATATCTCCACAGTACTGATTTCAGTCCATGAGAAAAAAACTAAACATTAAAAACATGTGTGACGTCATATAAAATAAGAGGCATATGGAGGTTCAGTAAGGGGCTGTATTATGGCTATGGCAGTATCCACGGGAATAATGTAGGGCAGAACATGGTGCCCATTCAGGTGTACAGGGGACTGTATGTAATGGTTATGCCAGGTCTGCCAAAGCGACCGCTTCTTTTTGCTTTGATGTGATATAGCACATTTACGAATGGGGAACCCTTCACTATGGTGTCCAAAGGACATATCATTAGGGGCTGTCCTAAGCAGACAAGCTTTTCAAAAAAGACACTTTTCTGTGTCAAAAAGCCTGATTAACTTGACAGAGTAGGCCTTATGCACAAGAACGTATTTTTCAGTGTCCGTTCCGGGGTTTTTTTGCGGACCGTATGTGACACCATTCATTTCAATGGGTCCACAAAAAAAAAAAAAAAAAGACGTTACTCCGTGTGCATTTGGTTTCTGTATGTAAGTCCTTTCCGCAAAAAAATAAAAATAAAAAAATTGAACATGTCCTATTATTATCCGGACAAGGATAGGACTGTTCTATTATTGGCCAGCTGGTCCGCTCTACAAAATACGGAATGCACACAGACGTCATCCATATTTTTTGCGGATCACAAAATGCATACGTTGTGTGCACGAGGCCTAAAGAGGAAAATGTGCTAGATGTGGTGAATAATTTTACTAGACATTGGGGAGATTTATTATTCGGGGACTATAACACAAAAGTTTTGCTGGCGTTTTTCTGCACTTTGGCATTTTTAGTAGTGGCAGCTCCTGACGTTAGCTGAAGGTCTATGGCAGGGATGCTCAATCTGCGGCCCTCCAGCTGTTCCAAAACTACAGCTCCCAGTATGCCTGGACATCCTACAGCTACTAGAGCCTGCTGTGAGTTGTAGTTTTGTAACAGCTGGAGGGCCTCAGATTGAGCATCCCTGATCTATGGGAACTATAAATTGCAGGACAGAAAAGGTTTTTTGTTGTTTTTTTAGTACTGGTGTGCAGTGTTAGGGTATGGCCACACAGAGTTTTTTGGATGAGGTTTTCAGGTACTATAGATCTACCTGCAGGATTTTTAGCCAAGGCCAGAAGTGGATCCACCTGGAAAGAAAAGTAAAAATCCCATCTTTATATTTCCAATTTCTTTCGAATCCACTTTCAAATTTGCAAAAAAACAACCCAAAAACCCTGTTGGCAGATCTGCCTCAAAACCTTCTCCAAAAAACTGTGTGCCCATACCCTCAGGATATGGATGACAAATCCTCAAATCGGACATCAATCGGATCTGCGGGAGCCAACTCTGGGGACCCCATGCAATCATCTGAAGAGGTTGCGACACTCACGAGAGCCCTGCTTTCTCCACTTGCACGCCGTCTAGATCGCAATTACAACTGCTCGTCTCATTTAAGTAATTACACTTCACCACTGCTACAAGTGAGACGGCATGCAAATAAAACATGGAGGAGGACGCAGCGCTGACACAAACGTGGTTAACTCTTTAAAGAGGACCTTTCATTACCCTAAAAAATCTAAACTAAGTATACAGACATGGAGAGCGGCGTCCAGGGATCTCCCTGCACTTACTATTATCCCTGGGCGCCTCTCCGTTCTCCCGGTATAGGCTCCGGTAACTTCAGCTCTTCGGCTCAACTGGAGGAGGATTAGCTTAGATTTTTTAGGGTAATGAAAGGTCCTCTTTAGGCTACATGCACACGACGGTTGTTTTTTGCTGTCCGCAAATCGGGATCCGCAAAAAAAACGATGGGTCATCAGTTTTTTTGGGAGGATTCCTTTGTTTTCACAGATCCCTTGTAATAAATGCCTATCCTCATCCGCAAATGAGAAAAAAGTAGGACATGCACTACTTTTTTTGCTGAAGGGAAACACGGACAACGGACGCGGAACACAAACGGATGAACTGTCAGCATTTTTTTGCTGACCCATTGAAATGAATGGGTTCCTGTCCTATCCGCAAAAAAAACTGAAACAGAAGCCGAGAAAAACAACTGTCGTGTGCATGTAGCCTTAGCCTACATGCACACGGCAGTGGTTTTTTGCGGCCTCCGTTCCGTTTTTTTTGCGGATCCGATGGTTTCCCATTCATTTCTTTGGATCCGTTAAAAATGCAGATGCCTCTTCCGTTGCCTGTCCGCGTCCGCATTTCATGTCCGCAAAAAAAATATGGCATGTCCTATTCTTGTCCGCAAAAAACAGTTTGCGGATCCATAGAAGTCAATGGGTCCGCAAAAAATGCGGATGACCAACGGAAGCCATCCGTTAGTCATCCGCATAGTTTTTTTTTTGCGGATGGTTGCTTGGAAACCAGGGCACTTGTACAGGTACTTTTAGAAACTGGTTCAAGCCTTCCGTTTTTTTTGCGGATCCGCAAAAAAAAAAACAGAAGACACACGGAAACACAACCTACAAAATTTGCGGACACTTGGAACGGATGTGAAAAAAAAAGGAAAACGGATCCGCGATTTGCGGACAGCAAAAAACAACTGTCGTGTGCATGTAGCCTTAAACAGATTTTTGTTGAGGGTGCTAGGAGTAGGAACCCGCTGATCTGATATCGATTAGCTATCCTGAGGATCGATCACCAGTAACCCTAGAATTTTTTTGTCTTTCTGACTTCTTTATAAAATGCAGCACGCCGTAGCTCTTTGGGTCCATTCACACGTCCGTGTGTGTTTTGGGGAACCGCGAAACACGGAAACCGGCGATGTGCGTTCCGCATTTTGCGGACCGCACATCGCCGGCACTCTCATAGAAAATGCCTTTTCTTGTCCGCAATTGCGGACAAGAATAGGACATGTTCTATTTTTTTCGGGAACGCGATTGCAGACCCAGAAGTGCGGATCCGCAATTGCGGACCCGGCCGGGACATCGTCTGTCCCCATTGAAACTAATGGGTCCGCAATTCCGTTCCGCATAATGCGGAATGGAATTCCGGACGTGTGAATGGACCCTTAGTGTTTTCTTTTTTCAGTGGTTTTCACATCATCTTCTCTACAGGGAAAAACCATGAAGAAACCGCAAGTGGGAAAACACACTGGGGCAGATTTAAGACTATACCAACTTAGGGTACTTTCACATTTGCGGCATAGCTATCCGGCGAGTGAACAGCCTGCTGGATCCTCCATGCCGCAAGTACCTGTGCACTGCCGTAGCTCCGCCCCCCGACCCATTATAGTCAATTGGGACGGAGCTACGGCGCAGCACGGCCAAAGATCGCCGGACTAAAAGTACTGCAGGTCTGACTTTTTAGTCCGGCGATCTCTGCCGTGCTGCCCTGTAGCTTCGCCCCACGCCCCATTATAGTGAATGGGGACGGAGCGGCAGCACACGGGTACTTGCGGCATGGCGGATCCGGCAGGCTGTTCACCTGCCGGATAGCTATGCCGCAAATGTGAAAGTACCCTTACTGGTGGCACAAGCCTAAGAAGTTCATGTATCAAATGCGCTGTGCTAGAAAAATGGAGTGATTTCACCTGTTTTGCACAGAATTTATGATGTATTTGTGCAATTTTTAGGGTGCTTTGCACCATGCCCAGCAGTTTGTATTTACTAAGGGGCAAATAGGTGTTTTTTGAGGGGAGCTACATTTTTAGCCAGATTTATCATTGAGACGTATTGCAAAAAAAAAAAATAGCAAGTGCACTCCGGTCCCCTGATGGCACACAAACCCCATAGATCATCATCAGTGGGGGTCTGACTCCCAGGACCCTGGACAGTCAGCTGTTAGAAGAGGCTGCGGCGCTCCATGAGGGCTTAGGCCTCTTCCTAGGGCAGTGACGTCGCCATCCATTGGTCACATAGCCTAGTTGCAGGTCCATCCTATTAAAGTCAACGGGCCTGAGCTGCAATACCAAACAACTGCTATACGATGCACGGAGCTGTGCTTAGTAAGCTGCCAGGAGGCCACAGCGCTCTCAAGAGCTTTGGTGAGCGCTGTGGCTTCCTGGAACAGCTGATTGGGGGTGCTGGGACTCAGACCCCCACCAATGTGATACTGGTGACATAGCCTAGAGTAGGTCATCAGTATCAATTCTTATAAAACTCCTTTAAGACCGTCTGTCTAAGGGAGTAAGGTATTAATTAGAGACAAATGTCACACGCTATTTGTTACATTTTGGTCAAAATGTTGCAGTGATAAATCTGGCTCAAAATGTATCTCCGCTCAAAAACATCTGTCCAACCCTTAGTACATAAAATTTGCCGGGCAGGATGCAATCCCCCTAAAAAGATCAGAAACACATCATAGTTTTGGCACAAATGCCTACTCCTCTGACAAAACTAAACGAGACCAAAGCCAAATTTAAAGGGGTATTTCAGTTGGTTACAGGTATCCCCTATAGGGGATAACTTTCAGATCGGTGGGGGTCCTACCACCGGTTACGAAAACAGGAACACCATACCCCCTGCAGCTCCCCTGAAATGCAGGCGCGACATGCCGCTACATTCATTTGTACGGGAGTTCCGGAGGTAGGTGAGCGCTGTACCCGGCTATCTTGAGAACTCCCATCGAAATGAATGAATCGGACTGGCCTCTCTGTTTATTTCAGGGGGGCTGCAGGGGGTTTAGGGCCCCACGTTCTCGTGATCGGTAGGGGTCTGAGCGGTAAGACCCCCACCAATCTAATAGTGATCCCCTCTTCTGTGTTTTTGGCTCCCAATTGCTGATGGAAATCACTGACCGAACACTGATGTGTGAAGGCGACCTAAACCAGGAAAAGTATCTTAACTAGGGATGAGCCAACTTGTGTTTTCAAGTTCATATCTGACCGGCCATATTTTACAGCACAATAAAGGGGTTCGGCATGAAGAAATCTGGCGCGCTTTACTACTCCGCTAGACACTTTTCAAAACTGTCTAAAACAATAAAGTAAATCCGGTGCACGGCGTGTACGCCGGTCCATCCAAGGAGGCGCGTTTTCCCTCAATAAACCTCCCCCACTGCCTTCCTGTACAGGGGAAGCAGGCAGGTCCCATAAAACAGACGTACCCTCCAGGGTGACCCCTATCCATGCGATCCACCAATCTCTGCTCTAAAGCGACATCAGCGCTCACCAATGATGTGCTGCAGAATGACTACTACTAGGAATGCTGACAGCACCCAGGCTGCACATGCTACATGTGCTCATCACATTCTTTGTTCTTTATCATCCCTGATGTGATTGTGCAGACATTCCGAGCCGGTGCCCCCCCCAGATGCCAAGCAGACAGGGCAAAGCCATCACTTTGATCAATCTCCCAGCAGACGAGCCCCCAGCGCCCTCTAGCGTTCCCCGGCGGTAACTACAACTTCCATTTTCCATAAACACACGGCCCCTTCGGTGTTGTCTGCCGTGAGAGGTATAGATAAATACGTCTGGAGTGACCCCCCCTCCAGAAGCAAGCAGCACCCCACAAAGTGCTGCCCGGGCAGCCACGGACCCGGCCGTAGGAGAGTAACGGAAAAAAAAATAATAATACAAAAATAAACTCCCTCCGTGCCCTGAGGGCAAATCTGCAGCAGCACAATGGCGTCTTTCACACACAGGGATCAGAAGCTTTAGGTGCAAAGACTAGAAGAAGAGGAGCTGCCGCGGCCGGAAAGTAGCTGGAGTTGGTCGGGCACTCAGTGCCCCCCACCCCCTAGGCGCCCTGCTCCCACTGCCCACATGCACCATGACAGCACTGGCACCGAGGAGTGCAGCAGGGAAGTGCTGGGGATGGAAGAGGAGAAGATTAGGCAGGAACCTGGCACATGCGTAAAAGCAAGTTGCGCCCTAAAGTCCCCAGCCATCCCCTCCATAGCACATCGCGGAGAGGCTGCAGCCATCACATCCTACCTGGAACATGGAGAGAGCCGGTGTACCGCCGCCAACTTCCCGGCTCCACGGCTCGCCTTCTCCCTGCGATCTGCTCTGCTCGCTACACCAGAGAGAAATGCAATAGCTTGGCTAAGGTAGACAGAGCAAAATCCAGAGAAGACTTGCTCCAGGGCTTTGAAACCCCTCAAGGCAAAGGATCAGGATACAATTAGCTCATGCCTCTACCTCCAGTCTAAATCAATCTGCAGAAGAAAAGATGAAATGAAATTAGCCCTGCTCCCCAGCCCCCTACCCTGTATATATACGTCCACACACACACATACATAAATATATATACATCTATAGAAATACATACAATAGAGCTGGCATTGTGGCTTATTTGCTGAGGAGAGCTCCAGCCTCCAACTTGCTTATTACTCTCCCCTTGCACAGAAAAGCTGATTTTAATCGTTGTGATTAGTTTTGATGTAAGGTTTCCCCAGGCAATTTCTGCAAATGGATGGAGTGTTTTCTTGCCAGAAGAGAGAAAAGCAGCAGATGATGATAATTATTAGAAGGATTGTTGCTTGTTTCTTTGGAGTCTGTCTTCAGAAGATGTCTCCCCTCTCTCTCTCTGCGCCTCCACCAAGTTGACCTGACATTGTCACGGCGCTAAGGTCACGCCACTTGTTGAGAAGGATCACCCCCCCCCTACTTCCCCCTGTCTCCGTAGTGTTGGGATCCGATGGCACTTTCTGATGTCCTTCCCTTGGCTGGAAAACTTCCGAAATGGGAAAAAAAAGGAGGCTGATGGTGTTTTTGTGTTTTTTTTTTTTACCCCAATCAAGTCGGAATCGTTGCCTGAGGGAAATGCACAAACTCATTTCAAATGTTCAACCATGCAGAATTACAAAAGCGATGGGAGAAGTTCTATGGGTTTTACGCTGATTAGTTCCCAACATCAAACATATAGGAGGATAGACGAATATAGGACAGCTCCCGTTTCAGTGCCTGGCCCTTGTCTGTCGGCTATATGAAGAGCAAAGCGTCATCCTTTGAGCCAGCCTGAGGCTACCGTCTTACGACCGTATCCGTATTGCGGATCCGCAAAATACAGTTACGGCCGTATGCATCTCGCACTTTCTATGGGCTGTTTTCTAGAAATGCCTATGCTTGTCCGCAAAAACAGGCAAGAATAAGGCAAGTTCTGGAATTTGTGGAATGTCCTTACGGATGTGGACCCGTAGAATTGAATGGGCCTGTGTGCGGATCGGATACAGATCCATAATACCGTGGTGTAAATGTAACCTAATTATGACGGTATTAGAGAAGTACACGATTAACGGGGTTGGTCCATCTCATACGTTGGGGGCGTATCGCTAGGATCTGCCCCCAGTGTCTGATAGGTGCGGTTCCCACCTCTGGGATCTGCATATATCTCTAAAACGGAGCCTGCAAAGAGAGCAGATCACGCATGGGCAGCCACACCCCCCCCCCCCCCCATTCATTTCTATGAGACTGACGAAAATAGCCAAGCAGCGATCTCAGTTATTTTCAAAAGCCCCACAGAAATGAACGGGAAGCGTGCCGCGCTTGTGTGGCCACCCTACCCTTCACTTCTATGGCAGTGACGGAAATAGCCGAGCCAGCAGTCAGTTATTTTCTGCAGTCCCATAGGAATGAATGGAGGCTGGCCGCGCATGCACGGTCTGCTCTCCTCCTAGCGATATGCCCCCAATGTATGAGATGACACAACCCCTGTAAAGGTAGGGCTACATGGCGATTCTCAATGGTGTCGCAGCGTGAAGCGCTACATCCCTCGACAGTGACGCGACAGTCACAAAAAATCCAGACCTGATGGATGTTGTGGCGCAAGTTGCAAGTAAGTCGCATGTGACTTGCCTGTGACTCGGTTGTGTCTCTACAGCCGAATCACAGTTCTAAAATAGTAGCGCAAAAGTAAGTTGCAAACAAGGCAAACGTAATTTTTTGTCGTGCGACTTTTTGGCAACTCGCTGCCTTACCAAACATCTCCACATTTAATTAGGGCCCATTCACGCAGTTTTTTTGGTGCTGATTTGGAGCTTTTTCTGCTTCAATTTCCGTGCCAAAAAAACGACGCCAAGCAACCGCCTATTTATTTCAGCACATTGATTTTTACCCGGTGAGATCTGAGAAGAAGCATGCCATATCTTGGCACAGAATTCGCACTGAATCTTCCATTGAAATGAATGGGAAGCGGCAAAAAATAAATAAAAAATGCCGTGTGCATCCGTGCATCAAAAACCGCGAGCAGAAATTGCAGTTTTGCATTGAAAAAACATAAAAAAGCACCAAAACCTGCCTTTAAAATCTGTGCAGATTTTGCATTGATTTTTGGAGATGGATGGAGTTTTTCCTGTGCGGAAAAAAACCTGATGCAGAATCTGCTTCAGGACTCATGGTGTATTTTTAGAATGTTTCTTTTATTTTGACAGCTTTTCATTCGCCATGCGAATTAACAAGCAGTTTACCCATCTAATTCAGTTGGATTTTTTTTTGAGTGCGGAATCCATGTAGGAAAAAAAAGCTCCATGTGAACATACCCTTAGGATCCTTTCACATCTGTGTTTTTGCTTTCTGTCCTAGAGTTCCGTCCTCGGGGCTCTAGGATGGAAAGATACTGATCAGGATTATCCTAATGCATTCTGAATGGAGAGAAATCCGTTCAGGATGTCTTCCGTTCAGTATGTGAACGTTTTTTGGACGTTGACAAAACCGCAGCATGCTGCGGATTTGTCTCCGTCCAAAAATCCGGAAGACGTGCCGTAATGCCGGATCCGGAATTAATGCCCATTGAATTGCATTAATCCGGATCCGGAGTTAAGCTAAACGTCGTTTCGACGCATCGCCGGATCCGACGTTTAGCTCTGTGCAGCAGCAGTTCCGATCGGGGACCCAGTGTAAGCTGGGGCTCCGATCGGTTACCATGACAGCCAGGATGTTACTGAAGTCCTGGCTGCCATGGTAAGTACTCCGCAGCAGTGTACTTACGTGCGCTGCAGCCTCCGAGCGCTCCTTCATGAGGTCACAGGTCCGGGCGTCGCATTGATTTATGCGCCGCAGCGACCTGTGACGTCATGAAGGAGCGGCCGCAGCGCAGGTAAGTACACTGCTGCGGGGTACCATGGCAGCCAGGACTTCAGTAGCGTCCTGGCTGCCATCGTAACCTGAAAGCATTTCGAAGACTGATCAGGATCCTGATCAGTCTTCAAATGCTTTCAGGCGACTTGCGTTCTGCCGGATCCGGCGGGATGGAAGTGCCCGCCGGATCCTCAGAACGCAAGTGTGAAAGAGGCCTTAGAGAATCCCTTTTGAACTAATTGAATTCCACCAGAATTTTTAAATAAATTTGGGTCAAATACAAATCTAAGTTTTTGGTGTTTTAATTCGGGTGAAGCTCTCAAAATGGCATCAGCCATTTTTCAGATCAGAAGACAGGAAAGATAAAGGGGGAGGATCACATGACCCCAGGTGGTGTGTGTATACACACTAGCAGGCATTTGCCACCAAAAAGCAAATCTTTTTTTAACCTTTTTTTTTTTTTAAAATAAAGATTACTAATGCCGGCTTACCGTCAAATGGCTTGAAATGCGTTACATACAGTTCTAGGAGATCCCAGAATGTCATCCACATCTTCAGGATGACAATTGGAGCACTTTTGATTCAGGGTGAATTTATTTGGATGGAAAATCTGAATCGCATTTCTAGAAATTCCCTGATCTGCTAATATGGGGAATGGTCCTGTATAGAAAGAGGAGCGTTCCATTAATAACCCGCAGGGAATTCCCCACACTCGTACTAGAGCACAGGCACCATTTATGGCATCCTGTAGTCTGTCCATACGCCACTGACAGAGGCCGTCATTGTGTCCTGACAGTCGCTTTCGACAGGATTTGTCAGCATTTCCTTGGCTGAATTCAGGCTGGTGAAAACATTCCCTCTGTTCTTCTGGCAGATAGGACACAGCAGCGGTGTGAAAAGTGAACTACTGCACAATCACATCAGGGTTAGTATCACTTTACTCTCCCTTGGAAATGCAGTAAATCCAGTTATACTTGGCTCTAATACTGACGCATTTTGAATATGGTTTGTATTATAGCTACGGTTAGGTCTACTGAACCGGACTTACCTCTCTGTAGAGCCCTTTGGTGATCTAAGTTTGGTTCAGTAGAACAGTAGGGTGTCCATCTGTCGCAGCCGTTTTATATATATACACCCTTAGGCTGGGCTACATGGCGATCTTGGCTGCGACGTTTTGCACGACTGAAGATTGCTGTGCAGCAGTGCAGCCATTGGACTGAATGGTGGTGCTGCAACCCCAGAATCCCAAAAAACCCAGCAGTGTTGGATTTTTTGAAATTCTGCAGTTGTGGCAAGTTGCGCGGTGACCCCATTCATTTCAATGGCTGCACTGCTACACAGCGATCTTTGGTTGTGTACCGGCTGTCGTGGCCAAGATCTGCGCAGCCTTAAACGCGTCAGAATTATGATAGACCTAAGTCCAATGCATTGGAAAATTGCTAGTTGTAAAATTCCCTAATAGAGCATTTAAAGTAGATCTGTCACCAGAATAAGTGTCTGATCGCTGGGGGTACAACCCATGTGATCACCAAAACAGAAGTCCTGGAGCTCCCTATGAAAATGGTGCATGTGTGACCACCGCTCCATTCAACTCCATTGTATTACAGATTTGGCGCTGCACCATTCTCACTTTCATGATCGCTCTGTACTTGTGTTGTTGGTTGCTTTAAATGCTCTTTTATGGAATTTTATAACTAGCAATTACATCTTATATCAGGGGAGGCAAATCAGGAGCAACTTCTTCCTTCTGATCCACAAGCAAATCAAATACAAGCATTGCTTGTGGATCAGAAGGAAGTGGCCGGTCCTGGTTGATTTGTATCTGGATTGCCACGATAATATTAGGGACAACTGCTCCTTTTGAAGACCAAGTTCTTGTGTTAATTGCTGCCATGTTGTGAACCGTGCCTAACTTGTTTTCCCGGTTCACCACAGGTCTTGCGGCATAGTCTAGTTTCTGTCATTTTTGTGTTATATATTAAAAAAATGTTCACATTTTTTTATTGTGTTTCTACTACTGTTCATCTCTGGAAGCAAGTGTTAGTGTGCTGTGCCCAGTCTGTGCCAGCGATGGTGCATATGGTCACAGGTGGCATGGTTGGATGGGTAGACACAGTGGTTAGTCCATAGAAATGTGAAAAACCAGGGGGTACAGTGTTGACCTGTGAGTGGGGAGTGCCACTATGTAGATAGACCGGGTGTGAAGAAGGGACACAGTAAAAATAAAAGCAAGTGGAGAATTGCAACAGACTGTAAAGTAGTGGAGTTGGGAGCCTCCCCACAACCTGTCCGCATGTGAGATCCTGGGCCACACAGCTGTGCACTTTCACATGCCAGTATTAGTATAAAGTCCTTCAGCTCAGAATGTGCCAAATATGGGGAGGCCCGTAATTTCTGATTTTTTGATAACTGTCTGCCTATGTGTATCCCATAAGAGGACATACCGTCATACTTCTTCTTCAGTAAAATTGACATGGGGAGTTTACTTGCATTTTTCACTGTGGAAAATTTGCAGCGGATCTGGCCAGAATCTGCAGTGGTAAAATGCACACCAAAGTTTGAGGATTTTGATGCAGAAAAGCTACAGATTTTCAGCAGATTTCACACTGCAAAGTTATGACCCCATATCAAGTTAGGCTAGTTTCACACTGACATCTGGCCAGTCCTATGATAGAATTGCCTATTCTTAAGAATAGGACATGCACTATCTTTTCTGCCGGGCCGCGGAACGAAAGTACGGATGTGGACAGCACGCGGTGTGCTGTCCGTAACTTTTGCGGCCCCATTGAAATGAATGGGTCCGCATCCATTCCGCAAAATTGCAGAATGACAAGGACCCATAAATAAGGTCAGCTGAATGTGTCCTTACCAAACAGAAACCTTTTTTTTTTTTTTTTTTTTATGACAGCAAGTCTAAGAAAAGTCCCATGACCAAAAACATTTGTGAGACTTGTCTGCAACTTGCTGTGATTTGGCAGTAAGAACACAGTCAAAACGCTGAAAAGCCACACACGACATGTATTGTGGCCTATGATATCATCGTGTGAAACCTGTGGCCAAAAATCAAACAGATTTGTCACATAGCGACCCCTCGACAGTCATTAAAGGTGATGTCACAATTCGACATTATGATCTTCATTTCGTGCAACACATGACTCCTTGTAGCACCGGCCTCACAGCTGGTGGACCTGTCATTATAATGTGCTTCATATTCTAGTAATAGATCTGCTTTCAAGATGTTTTAAAGGCAGAACTTCAAGTTAAGAGTTTCTTCTCCATTTTAAGTTTTTCTATTGACAACTGACTCCTGGTTTCAGGATGAAGCTTGACAACCCTCTGGAACAGCCTTTAATAAAGAATGGGTAAGCACATATCTACCAAATTCCGCACCTTTATTTACCCATCTACAGTCTTGATGTCACATCAGCAACACATGACCCTTGCAGCCAATCACTGGCCTCAGAGGTGAACCCCATAGAGCCTGGCTTGGAGAAATGGAGCACCGGCCTTGGATCCGGCAGGTAAATATTTACCCGTTCTTCATTGAAGATTGATCGAAAGGATTTTCAAATTTCATCCTTTAAATAATTGATCAGGAGGGTTGTCCAATTTCACCCTATAAATGAACCCCTTTAAGTATGAATTTACTACAGTGGCAAGGAAAAAATATTTTCTATTTTCATCTTTTACATTTTCAAAATAACAAAAAGGAAAAGGGCCTGAAGCAAAACTTTGGACACCCTGCATGGTTAGTACCTTGAAGCATATCCCACTTTGGTAAGTATCAAAGTTTGTAAATGCTTATTTTAGCCAGCAAGGATTCCTTCAATTCTTGTTTAAGGGATTTTCATTTATTCTTCCTTGCAAAAGTCTTCCAGTTCTGTGAGATTCCTGGGCCATCTTGCATGCAATGCTCTTTTGAGGTCTATTCACAGATTTTCAATGATGTTCAGATGAAGAGACTGTTAGGGCCATAGTAAAACCTTCAGGCTGCACTTTCTGAGGTAGTCTATTGTGGATTTTGAGGTGTGATTAGGATCATTATCTATTTTAGAAGCCATCTTCTTTTTAACTTCAGCTTTTTTACAGTTGATGTTATGTTTGCTTCCAGAATTTTCTGGAATTTCATTGAATCAATTTTTCCCTCTGAGAAATGTTCCAAGTGCCATTGGCTGCAGCCCAACCCCAAAGCATGATTGAGCCAACCCCATGCTTAATGCTTGGAGAGGTGTTCTTTTCATTAAATTCTGTGCCCTTTTTTCTCCAAACATACTTTTGCTCATTGTGGCCATAGGGTTGTATTTTAACCTCATTGGTTTCCAAAATGCATCAAGCGTGTTTAGACGTTCTTTTGCAAACTTCTAGTGCTGAACTTTGGGGTTGAGGACACAGAAGAGCTTTTCTTCTGATAATTATTCTATGAAGACCATATTTGTGTAGGTTTCACTGAACAGTAGAACAGTGTACCACAACTCCAGAGTCTGCTAAATGTCTTTTGCAGTCAAGCGGGGGTTCTGATTTGCCTTTTTTAGCAATCCTATGAGCAGCTGTCTTTTTTTCTTGGTCTTCCACCTTTTTTTCTTGGTCTTGACCTTCTCTTGACCTCTACTGTTCCTGTGAACTGCTATTTTTTAATTACATTTCGAAATGAGGAAATGGCAACTTTGCTATCTTCTTATAGCCTTCTCCTGCTTTGTGGGCTTCCATCATTTTCATTTTCAGAGTGTTAGGCAGCTGCATAGAATAAGCCATGGCTACTGTTTTTTTTATTTTATTTTTTAAATTTGCAAATTTGATTATGAACAAGCCTTAACCCATACTTTTACTCTTTTCCTTTTTTCACTCTAAAATTGTACAAAACCAAAATAATACACTGATATTTCTTAAAATGTTTAAAAGTGTGTCTCTTACTTAACTTTATGTCTTTTGGAGATCATTTCATCTTCAACTTGCTTAACTGTTCACAGTAACAGTAATTTTGACCAGGGTGGCCAAACTTGTGCATGCCATGTATCTTAGAGTAACAGGAATTATCTATTAAACTGACTTTTGGATTGTCTATAAGTGTTCATCTTCTATCTGTACCCTAATGGGAACAGAACCATGCAACTATAGTCACCCATTTTAGGCTGCGTTCACATTTTTGGTGAACTGTTCCAGCAGAAAACACTGGAAAACTGACTTGTTATATAGATTAGTGACTATCAGACATTATTTCCAAATGTTTCACATTGCAATTCACAAGAAAGCAGTTAATTTTTCTCACCTTTGGAGAGCATTGTAAAGGAGATATTAGATATCCCTTTACAGACATTAATTTGGTACTGCTCATGAACATGCATTTTTTTAAGGGCACCTGTGTTTTTGAGTGGCGTTGTTTTCTAAGTGGCTTTGTGAACTGCATTTTTTCCCTCTTTTTCCAGTGAAAGAGATGTAAAAATGTCCGAAACAGACAACAGACGTTCTAGAGAGGGAATGATGACAACACCAGGGTGCGCCATAACAAGTGTGTACAACAATATGTAGACAAAGAAATTTTTTTTTTTTAATGATTCTAATAGAAAATTAATAAATAAAGTATATTAGAAAAAATGTATTTAGGGGATTAGGGACAACATATAAAAAATTATTATAAAAGTTTAGTTACTCTTTAATGCTTAATTTAAATGACCTTTCTTAAAAGCAGTGTTACCTGTTCCTCTCTCCTAAGAATACAATTAATAGAATTCATAGAAATGACAATGTTGTTGCTAATGAAACAGAAAAGCAGCATTTTCAAGTGGCTTTTCTGCTCCCTTCTCTAGAGGTAATTTACCACGCAAAGAGCAGATACTGTCTTTTTTCAACTTGACCTTGCTTTAACTAGATGCCCTACAGTAACAGGATTTTCATACCTTTACAAAGCCAGAGAGAAAATAAAAATCAATTATGATATGAATGAATAATGGAGAAGCTCAAGTCCTTAAATAAAATTCAGGAGGTAAAATGAGTTAGAATTCTTAGTTTCTTATTTTGTACAATATCATTAATAATAACCTTTCAATGCATTATTATTGTAAAAGCCAAAAAATCTGACACCCTATAGACCTGCTCCAGTGCTTTTTTGTAAGAGGAGATCTAGCAGCTTATTCCAGCATAAATGCTCGCTGTCGGTCAGACAAAAACCTATTTGGCCATCCGAAACCCAGCATTTATGCCAGAAAGCGTCTGGATCAATGGGGATCTGGTGGTTCCTGGCATTATGCGGCTATGCTAGATATGGTGACCTTCGAATGCTGATGAGAACATTACAGGGCTGTTGTGCGGCCGTTTCGTGCATTGGGGACCGTAATTTGCAGTCCCCAATGCATCTGTGATATGGGAAACACACAGCCGGTGCCCACATTTGGCGGACTTGCTGTTTGCAACGGCCATGTGCATGAGGCCTCAGTGTTTGATCATGATTTCCATTAGTGATTGTGAGGCAAAACCAGGAGTGGAGGCTACACAGAGGTAAAGAATAATGGAAAGCTTTGCACCTGTTCTGTGTTTTTGACCTGGCCTGGTTTAGGCTCACACAATCATTGATGGAAATCACTGATTAAACACTGACTGTGTGAAAGCGGCCTTAGGCCAGTTTCACATGAACTTGTGTAGTCAATATGATGGTCACATTTTCCAGAGGATTTTTCCTTAAGATACAGGGGGGTATGTCATCCGGTCCTGGCGATTGGACTATTTTAATATTTTTAATTCTCTGTTGTACTTCTGTCTGTGTCAGGAAGAAGTACAATGCCGTTTAGTGCACATCTTGTCTGATGTATGCAATTTTGGAACAGCCGTTCGAGGGTGTATATGTTTGTTCCAAATGTGAGCAAATTAACCATTTGGAATCGCACATCGAGTCTCTAAACAGGCGAGTTGCAACACTGAAAGCCACTGACAATTTGGAAAAGAGTTTGCTGTTCACTGAGCAAACACTCTATGGAGCAGATATGGGGAAGGGTGGTAGCGAGGAGACTGAGGAGAGTGAGGTAGTTAACTGGGTAACAGTAAGAAAGCGGGGTAGAGGGAAGAGTGCCAGGGAGGCTAGCCCTGATCTGACACACTCAACAAGATTGCACGGTTGGCAGATGAGGGGGATGTCAGTTCAGGGATGGCACTGCTGCAGCCGGACACCTCCTCTGCCAGTCAGGGGAATGTCAGCTCCAGTAAGCAGGGCACCAGGAGAGCAGGGCAGGCCAGACAGGTGCTGGTAGTGGGAGACTCCATTATTAGGGGAACAGATAGGGCGATCTGTCACAAAGATCGTGATCGCCGAACAGTCTGCTGTCTTCCTGGTGCTAGAGTTCGACACATCGCGAATAGGGTTGACAGATTAATGGGAGGGGCTGGAGAAGATCCAGTGGTCATGGTCCATATTGGAACCAATCACAAAGTTAGAGGAAGGTGGAGAGTCCTTAAAAATTATTTCAGGGATTTAGGTGAAAAGCTTAGGGCAAGGACCTCAAAGGTAGTATTTTCTGAAATACTGCCTGTACCACAAGCCACACAAGAAAGGCAGCAGGAGATAAGGGAGGTTAACAAGTGGCTCAAGAACTGGTGTAGGAAGGTGGGGTTCGGGTTCCTGGAGAACTGGGCCGACTTCTCTGTTGGCTACAGGCTCTATCATAGGGACGGGCTGCACCTCAATGGAGAAAGGGCAGCTGTGTTGGGGAGAAAGATGGCTAGAAGGTTGGAGGATTGTTTAAACTATGGACTGGGGGGGGGGGCCAATTACATTATAGGAGGGGAAGATGGTGCAGATAGAGACTACGGATGAGGTAGTGTGACTGGGGGAGGAATGGAAGGGGGGACTAGAACAGTTCAGAATGAAAGATGCAGGGTACAAAATATACATAAACCTCTCAAATGTATGTATGCTAATGCCAAAAGCCTGACTAACAAGACTGGTGAACTGGAATTAGTGATGTGTGAGGAGGACTATAACATAGTGGGAATAACTGAGACATGGCTGGATGATAGCTATGACTGGGCAGCTATGACCAGAGAGGTGGAGGGGTCTGCCTTTTATGTAAAGTCCTGTCCAAAGCCCACAATTCAAGAAGACATCTGTGAGGGACATGAACATGTGGAGTCACTGTGGGTAGAAATACATGAAGGCAAAAACAATAATAAATTACTAATAGGAGTTTATTATAAACCACCTACTATACCAGAGTCCACAGAAAATCTATTGCTAAACAAGTTAGACGAGGCGGCAAATCATAATGAAGTCGTTATTATGGACTGGGAAACTGAAAGCTGTACATCCCATAAAGGAAACAGGTTCTTGGCAATAGCCAAAGACAATTACCTTTCCCAACTGGTTCAGGACCCAACTAGAGGGACGACCATACGGGACTTAGTATTAACCAATAGACCTGACAGAACAACAGATGTGCAGGTTGGGGGACACCTAGGAAATAGAGACCATAAAGTAATAACCTTCCAATTATCCGTCAAACGAGAGTTTCTAAAGGGAGGAACAAAAATACCAAACTTCAAAAAAGCAAAATTTAGCCAACTAAGCGAGGCCATAGTCCTAACTAACTGGGGCAAAGTCCTCAAAAATAAAAATACAACCACAAAATGGGAGATTTTTAAAAGCATTGTAACATCTAATTGTGAGAGGTACATACCTTATGGGACTAAAAGGCTAAGAAACAATAAGAAACCAATGTGGATAAATAGAACCGTAAAGAAAGCAATAAATGACAAAAAAACAACAACATATAAATCACTAAAACAGGAGGGGAGCCAGGAAGCACTGATAAACTATAAGGAAAAAAATAGAATATGTAAAAAACTAATAAAAACTGCCAAACTAGAGACCGAGAGATTAATTGCCAAAGAGAGTAAAACTAACCCTAAAATGTTCTTCAATTATATAAATGGTAAAAAAATATAAATCTGAAGGAGTCGGCCCTCTACACAGAAATGAGGGGGGTGTTGCAGAGAGAGAGACGAGGATAAAGCAAAACAATAAAAATATTTTTTTTCTCCACTATATTCACTGAGGAAAATAAACTGCAGATGAAATGCAGAATGTAAAAGTAATTTCCCCATTAAAAGTGCCCTGTCTGACCCAGGAAGAAGTACAGCAGCGACTTAAAAAGATTAAAATAGACAAATCGCCAGGAACGGATGGCATACACCCCCGTATCCTAAGGATATTAAGTGATGTCATAGCCAGACCTTTCTTTCTGATATTTACGGACTCTATACTGACAGGGAATGTTTCACAGGATTGGTGCATAGCAAATGTGGTGCCAATATTCAAAAAGGGTCCAAAAGCGACCTGGAATTTATAGGCCGGTAAGTTTAACATCTGTTGTTGGTAAACTGTTTAAAGGATTTCTAAGAGATGCTATCTTGGAGTATCTCAATGAAAATAAGCAAATAACGCCATATCAGCATGGCTTCATAAGGGATCGGTCATGCCAAACTAATTAAATCATCATGAGGAGGTAAGTTATAGACTTGACCGGGGTGAGTCAGTGGATGTCATATATCTGGACTTCTCCAAAGCATTTGACACTGTACCACACAAAAGGTTAGTATATAAAATGAGAATACTCGGACTGGGAGAAAATGTCTGTAAGTGGGTAAGTAACTGGCTGAGTGACAGAAAACAGAGGGTGGTTATTAACGGTACACACTCAGATTGGGTCACTGTCACTAGTGGGGTACCTCAGGGGTCAGTATTGGGCCCTATTCTCTTCAATATATTTATTAATGATCTTGTAGAAGGCTTGCACAGTAAAATATAAATTTTTGCAGATGACACTAAACTGTGTAAAGTAATTAACACTGAAGAGGACAGTTTTCTGCTACAGAGGGACCTGTATAGATTGGAGGCTTGGGCAGAGAAACGGCAGATGAGGTTTAACACTGAGAAATGTAAGGTTATGCACATGGGAAGGAATAATGCAAGTCACCCATACATACTGAATGGTAAAACACTCGGTAAAACTTACATGGAAAAGGACCTAGGAATTTTAATAAACAGCAAATTAATCTTTAAATCCAGTGTCAGGCAGCTATTGCCAAGGCCAATAAGATAATGGGTTGCATAAAAGGGGCATAGATGCACATGATGAGAACATAGTCCTACCACTTTACAAATCACTAGTCAGACCACACATGGAGTGCTGTGCACAGTTCTGGGCTCCTGTGAACAAGGCAGATATAGCAGAGCTGGAGAGGATTCAGAGGAGGGCAACTAAAGTAATAACTGGAATGGGGCAACTACAGTACCCTGAAAGGTTATCGAAATTAGGGTTATTCACTTTAGAAAAAAGACGACTGAGGGGAGATCTAATAACTATGTATACATATATCAGGGGTCAGTACAGAGATCTGTCCCATCATCTATTTATCCCCAGGACTGTGACTGTGACGAGGGGACATCCCCTGCGTCCGGAGGAAAGAAGGTTTGTACACAAACATAGAAAACAATTCTTCACGGTAAGAGCAGTGAGACTATGGAACTCTATGCCTGAGGAGGTGGTGATGGTGAGTACAATAAAGGAATTCAAGAGGGGACTGGATGTATTTCTGGAGTGTAATAATATTACAGTCTATAGCTACTAGAGAGGGGTTGTTGATCCAGGAAGTTCTTCTGATTGCCTGATTGGAGTCGGGAAGGATTTTTTTTCCCCATAAGTGGGGAAAATTGGCTTCTGCCTTCCTCTGGATCAACTTCTAGGAAACAGGCCGAACTGGATGGACAAATGTCTTTTTTCGGTCTTATATACTACGTTACTATGTTACTTCTCCCTGAGTCAGACAGGACACTTTTAATGGGGGATTTATTTTTACATTCAGCATTTAATCTGACAGTTTATTTTCCATAGTGAATACATTGGAGAAAAAAATATTAAACAGCTTTGCTTTCTCCTCGTCGCTCATGGCAACTCCCCCCTCATTACTCTTTAAAGGGCCAACACCTTTAGATTTATACTTTTTTAACATTTATATAATTGAAGAACATTTTAGGGTTAGTTTTACTCTCTTTGGCAATTAATCTCTTGGTCTCTAGTTTGGCCGCTTTTATTTGTTTTTTACATGTTCTATTTTTTCCTTATAGTTTTTCAGTGCTTCCTGTTTTAGTGATTTATATGCTTTCTTTTTGCTAGAACTTTATCATGCTGTGAGTTCTAGCATGACCGTGGATCTGCTGTCCTGTACTTAATGTGAGTATTGGACAGTAGACGCACAGTTGGGCTGAACCTCACAGCATCCTAGATCACAATGATGCAGTAAGTTTGGATCAACTGTACCACAGTTGGTCAGGTAAATGCAGCCGTCACATGGACCATATTTTCTGGACCACAAATACTTGTGTAAAACTGGCCTTAAAGGAGTTGTCCCACCATAGGAATTTATCCCCTATACACAGTATAGAGGATAAGTATGTGATTGGTGGGGGGGCCTTTCCTGCCATTTCTGGCATGTCTGGCTGACGCCAGGAAGTTAAGAGCGGCAGGGATCATTCCAGCATCTGAATGGCTGCCGGGGAGAGTAGATCAGGGCATGTGAATATGGTTCATTTTTAACCCTTTGTTGTTTTTGTTTTTTATGATTTCCCGGGAAAACGCTTTTATTTTTATAATTAGGGAGCAAATAAAACAAAATTTCAAAACAAGGGTGTTTATAGCCTGTCTAATTATTCTATTGTTAGTTACAGATTTGCATATTAATATAAAACATCTACTAATAAAATACTTTGTCTTAAAGCAAACATTTGGGTCAATTCTGCATTGTACTTTGTAAATATAAAAATCATTAAGCACTGTCACGGATAATTGTGTGGAATGTTTTATGTAGAAATGCTGGAATGTTTATTTCCAGTATTTGTGAAGGGGCCATACATATGTAAATACTGCTCAGCAAGTCAAAAGGAAATTGCCAAATTATCAGAGCATTAAATTACAGCTACCTGCTGTAGATTGTACTTGTTTGAGACTTGAGTTAAAGTTCAAATGCGAAACCAAGAAGCAGACATATGCAAAAATTGGTGCACACCAGAAATGTGAAAAGAATACTTATAGATTAAGACAGGGGCATAGCTCTTGGCTTATAGGCCCTAGTGCAAGAGTTCAGCTTGGGCCCCTCTTCCCTCAGTGCTTTGTGGCCAAGGGCAGGGAAGATCATGGCCTTCGTGCTGCCTGAGGCAAAAATTGAAATCCCAAATTCATTACCTAACCCCTTCCCTCCAGCCAGAGGTGTAACTTGACCAGCATGCACTTTCTATAATACCAGTGTCTTGTTATGTGGCACAAGGGTCTTTGGGCCCCCTCAGGCTCCTTGGCCGAATACTTCTGCAGCCCCTATAGCTACGCCCCTGGATCAAACTTTATTGGACAAACCACAATAAAAGGAATTGAAAATGGAAAGGAACACTCAAGGAGGTCTCTGGGAATGCATACAAAACTCCAGAAGCTCCCTACCACAGCATTGTCCAAAATAGGACAGATGTACACAATGAGTCACAAAGCATGATGATGTACAAATCATATAGAAAACGGATAATCAAAGTCAAAAATATAATGTGTAAGGGCCTGATGTTCTGACAGGACGAGCACCCATCGATGATAAACACATTCACCGACACTCGTTCAATGCAAAGTATTTTTCGGAGGAACAATTGCTACCACAGTCATTCCTCCCTCATTTAGTTCCCTGATTACTTAGGGAGATATGCTGCCGATAATCGTGCATTTTTTATCCTGATGAAAGATATCAATCAGCCAACAAACGATTGGCTGATGCACGATTATACAAGCCAGTTATCGGGAACAAATGTTCCTATGAATTCTTGTTCTCGATAATTGGCCTGAAAATCGTTCAGTCTAATAGGACCTTAAAGGGGTTGTGTAGCCAGTACATATTGATGACCTATCCTCAGGATTGGTCATCAATATCTAATTGATGGGGGTCCAACTCCTGGCAGTGTGATTACAAGTGCTCATCTCAAGAACTTGTAATTACATTGTGCTTCCGAGGAGGAAGTAGCACTCACACAAGCGCCACCTCCTCCTCTTCAAACAGTTGATCAGCAGGGGTGTCGGGATTTGGACCCCATCGGTCAGATATTGATGACCTGACTGCACTATCCCTTTAAGCATCTAATAAAGCACAATTAAACTAAGTGGCTCATTAACACCAGAACTATCTAAATAAAGTGCAAAAGCACAAAACCCCCCATCATTATAACGTGACACTCACACAGATCTGCAATAAGCAGAAGGATAACGGACAACAAATTTGCAAGGATATAGCAGTTGGTGCGATACAACCTGTAAAGTAGATTACAACTATGAACCAAGAGCGGTGGAAGTGGTCCCAAAATGGTAATGGAAATGGTTCCTTTAAAGTCCAAAGCACACATTAGAGAATGTAGATGATTAATATGCTAATTCAAGATGAGTGACCATTCCCCATGTAACTAAGGTATAGCATAATGGCTAGTGAAGTTCTTAAATCATGTTTCAAGTTAAAGAGGGTTATCCGACTCTTTGTAAATAATGACCTATCCTCTGGATAAGTCATCAGCATCTGATCGGAGGGGGTCTGACACCTGAGACCCATGCTGATCAGCTGTTTGAGAAGGCCCGACGCTCCTCTGAGCACCACGTCCTTCTCCAAGCTTACCCTAGACCAGTGACATCACGACCATCGGTCACATGGCGTAGGTTCAGCTCAGCCCTATTCAAGTTATCAGTTAAAAAGAGTGGGATAATCCCTTTAAGCATATGTATGCCAGAAACAATAAACTTTTTAAAGGAGGCTAACATGTTACTTGAATGGCACCACCCCTCTGTTAACCAGAGAGGAAAACTTCTGATTGGGGTACTCAACACAACCATATGTTCCCCCAGACAAAGTCACAAAGTGATATGGGTGCTGTACATATATTAAAAGGCTATTTCCATCTTGGCATATCCACAGAATATACCATAAATTCCTGATAGGTGTCGGGCCCAGTCTTGTGGCTACTGTGAATGTAGAAGTGACTACACATGCATAGCTCTCCCCATTGACTTCTCTGGGAGTTTCAAAACAATAAAACAATAAAAAAAAGTTAATAATGCTGGGAGGCAAAGTAAAAAGAGAATAAAATATGTTCTGGTCTTCAAGGCCAAAACTGACCAAGTCCTTAAAGGGGTTGTCCGAGTTTTTATTTGAATTCTACTAAAGCACTGGGTGCTATATATATATATATATATATATATATAAAAAAATCCTTACCTTTGTGTGCTGGCTCCAATCCAGCAACGAAGCTCTGTCCTCTTCCCTGAACTACAGCCAGCGACATATTGTTTGGCTGCAGCACAAACAATGCTGATAGCAGTAACTGGCTGCAGTAGTATACAGAATGTTACGGCTGCAGCCAAACAGTATGTCAGTGGCTGCAGACCAGGGAATTTGATGGAGCGGTGGCAATGGATCAGGGCAGGTGCACAAAGGAAAGGTAATTTAAAAAAAAAAAATGTTTTTTACATGGCTCCTGTATTATCGTGAGATCTGAGATTCGGAAAAAGTTACATATCTAGATGTTTTCTAACCTCTTGGCACCTCCTAACCCTACCTAAAGGTCTTCAGTGTGCAGCATGCATGTACAGTTACTTCAGACTTCAGGAACACGGCCAGGTATCAGGCACCAATAACCAACTACATTACAAAGAATTTAAAAGGGAAATACCTTGCTATACAGCTCCTGAAAGTTTATTAAAATGAAATTTAAAAAAGACTTGGTAAATCCTTTCAAAAGTGGTATTCCTATCTCAGACATTTATGACATACCTGTTAAGCTGGCCATTTTTACTTTAGATACTGTAGCTGTTGGTAGACAGCTATCTCTCCCCCTGACTTCCCCCATGGACATAAAAGCTCAGTCAAGGAGAGAGGAGAAAGCTGTTGCCAGACACCTCAGGTGGCAACTTGCAGAAGAAAAAGATTGAGCGATTGAAATAAAATTGCGCAATCCTTCTTTACCCTGACATTTACAGTCTGGAGAAGATCAGGACACCACCATGCACAGTTCATGGTTGACTATTCCCACTGAAACCAACTTTAGTGCACTTGTGTGTACAATGATAGCATTATTATTTACTATGCAAATAAAATGGGGACACAGACCAGTTCTGCATAGGTGGAGAATGAAGAAAATATGTCTACCCCAGTCTTTCACTGAATAGTTGTCATTGCTTCAACACAGTTTGCAATGATTGCTACTAAATGGTCGCTAAAATAATAGCCATACCATTGTAAATGATATATCTGAAGGCTATAAATATCATGTTAATTCTTCTCTTGTAGAACCTGTGAATTGAAAAATAAGGGCCAATTTCACAGTGAAATGCCTAAGTACAGTCACTCCAAAAACCTCTAAGTACCCTCACCCTTGTACTGCCAGACCTCACATAAGAATATAGGCGGCTGAGAGTCTATTCACGTAGGGCTGAGTGCAACTGAATGGGGAACATTGGTCTACGGTGACTATATAACATTAAAGGGGATCTCTATCCAACCTACATGTATACATTAATGGAACCAACGATCGGAGGATTGTCTAAAAATGATCTCTTCTGGCAGAATGCCCAGAGTAGGACTAAGCTCCCTCAGCCTTTGTGTGAGGGAGGGGCGGTGACAACTTCTCAGTGTGCATTCCTAAAGTCCTGTGTTTTTTAGCTACCGTGACCATCATCACCCCACCGGGAAAACCCAGAGGTCGGTTTTCACTCATCATCTTGTGGTGGATCACAACTTTTGTGGCATGGATGCCTCTCTCTTTCACCTTAACCATTGTTTTTATTTGAATTCTTTCTTTTTGTATAAAATCCACCTGATGTGTTCGTTTACTGAGTCAATATTGGTTATTTAAAGGTGCTGCGAAAGAAAATATGAAGACTTTCCTGTAAAAGGTATTGTCTAGTCCCATAATGCAGTCTGGCTTTACATGTCAGTATATTTTCACAGCAGTTTTGTTGTGTGAACCATTAACTAGGGAGCTGGATTCCCCTGAGGTATTGCTATAAGAGAAACAGCAGATGGTTGGGCCCTGAGGCAGATTCCCTTTTTGTTACTCACCCTTTGGAATTAACTATGAGACTACAATTTCTCGCTGGCTTTCTGTGCTTTAGATGCATTGTGCGAATATGAACATTAAGATGCAGAAGGAGCATAAACTTTATGATTAGGTCCTTGCTATTACACTATTGTAAGTATTGGACAAATAACCGCGGCCTAGATATAGTCACAATTCATTATGTTTAATTCCAGTGGTCGAAATGTGGGCTTGGGTGGTGGTTCACCTAGTAGTTGGACTTCAGAACATATAAGGGGGGACAAACATCTGACACCATTTAGACATTCAATACACTTTTTTATTAGTTGATTTCACATAATAAGTTTGAATCTAATGAATTCACTTCCATTTTTGTTTTCATTCTATAGATAACTCTGTATGTTCTTCTATGTCTTGTCATGGACATTCTTAAGAAAATTCTGTAACATCTCAGGGGTGGCACACAACCGTGTAGTGTGTCTTTTGCAAGCAAATTGGATCTCTTGTCTGTTTGTCACCAACTTATATCCGTTAATGTATATTCTTGTATCTGGTTCTTTTAGCAACTTGCTTGGTCTGGTGTTTTTGGGAGGGGCTTTTTGATTGTTATGCCTTTAAAGAGGAACTACAAGTAACAGCACACTGCTTAATGCACAAAGACATAAGTAAACAGCGAATTCATGGAGAAAAAAGAAAACTTCACTGTTGCTATACTTACTATAAGAAAAAGTAGAAGCCCTTTGTGCATATTATTGCTGAAAAAAATGTCGGGCCCATCTACCTGTGACAAGGTGGCTCCAAATAGACGGGACGTACTATAAAGCCACCTTGTCGCGGGTAGATGGGCCCAACATATTTTTGACCAATTATATGCGCAAAGAGCTTCTACTTTTTCTTACAGTAAGTATACCAACAATGAAGTTTTCTTTTTCTCCATGAATTCACTGTTTACTTGTGTCTTTGTGCATTAAGCAGTGTGCTGTTACTTGTAGTTCTATGTATGTATTTTAGCCAAGGGAGCATGCACCGTTATATACATTATGGAGGTGCTGGTTTAATTTTCCCTTTTTTTTTGTTTAAAGAGGACCTGTCACCAGAAAATGCAATACAAACCTGAGAGCACCATTTTATAGAGCAGGAGGAGCTGAGAAGATTGATGTATAGGTTGGTGGTAAATGATTCAGTAAATGAGGGGTTATCTGTGACTGGCAGCTGTCTCTGTATACACACTTATTCACACAGAGCTACCAATCACTTATAACCCCTCCTCCTTGTACCGATAGCAAGTTTTACTGAATCTTTTCCCACAACACTATATATCAATCTGCTCAGCTCCTCCTGTCTCAACTAAACCGATGAGGGGTGCTCCAATGCTTACAATTCCTTCCTAATCCAGATAGTTCCTTGCTGACAATGCTAATTGTAGAAAAGTACTAATCGGAAAAAAAATGGAAACTTACGTTTTGTATCATAACTCAGTGTATCATGAATAAATAAGAAAAATAATATTTCCATTATTGTTAGGTAATGCTTAAATGGTCACCAACATTTCACACAGCTTTGCATAAATCCATAGTAGAAGTGGCCATAAGAAACTCTATAATATATTTTATCAGATAAAATGCCTTGTTATCAGCTGTTTCCTCTCTTTTCTAAAATGACTGTCTTTGAAAATCATGAGAAATCTGTCTTGGAAGGCTGCTGCTCACTGAAGGATCAGTTTACATCATCTCATCCAAGTCTATAGAGAGAAGGGGGAGAGGAATGATCAGGAACTAAGGAAGACACTAAAAACGCACATAGCAAGAGATATGTTACAGCTAACTAGACAGCTTCTCTCTCAGTCCAAGTGCTATATACACATGCATACAGGTCAGTACTTCTCTGTCATGTCCTCCATGATCCTGGAGCTGTTTCTCAGGGAGTGTGAGAAAGTTATGAAGCTGATTCTCCTTTACATTCTGTGTGCACTGGATTGGAGCTCGTCTCCAGCCACCAGCATGCACAAAACAAAACTACTAACAAATGCCAGATACAGTCATATATTGGCCAGAAATAGTGTTATACCTCATGTACACACACTGTAATATTTATTAATACAAAGTTTGTGACGTACACTTACATGCTGCCAGTCAGCACAATTACCAACCATTCAGGGCTCAAATATATCATGCCATTATGTAAATGTTGTGATACAGTGGTGAAATAAGACTGCCATACAGCACTTAAATGTAATCTCTATACAGTGTCCAAATAATGTCAACATAATAATATTGTATACAATTGTAAAATATGACCATGCTCATATACAACCAAGCATTGAAAAATAATTATGCCAAATAATTCCACCATACTATGCACTGATAGCATATTGTGCCAAACTACCACCATACTGCGACTATAAAGTTCTGAAATTATATATTTTTTTCTAATTTTTTTACAGCACAGAAACCTGACATTTTAACAGGGGTGTGTAGACTTTTTATATCCACTGTATATATTGTGTTAGAAGAACATATATGTCTAGTAGGGTGGCCACAGGCTTCACCCCATAAAGCTGGACCTTACCGGCCGTGCCCCCAAACAGCTAAACCACGCCCCGATTCCATTACGCCACACCCCCATTCCCGCTAAAAGGGGGGGGGGAACAACTTTCAGATGTAAAGGTGAGCTGGGTGCAGTCCAGACTGCTTCTTTCACCCTCAATCACCACAGAGAGCCATGTCTGCTGGCTCTAGTGACTGACTGGGGGTGAGAGAAGCCTCAGTTAGTCAGTTTGTAGTTGCAACACTGCTGCTGTCTGAGCGTGAACTACTGAGAAAGGAGGACATCCCTGCGTCTGTCCAAGCCTGGCCCTGCCTGAGGACAGGGAGCCGGACGTCTGGCCACACTAAAGTCTAGACAGGAGTAACTATATATCTTTAGACTCGAAACCAGGGGACAGCAATCTGCAGCACTCCATCTGTTGAGAAACTACAACTCCTAGCACACTCCATTCACTTTGATAGGAGACCCGACAACAACCATGCAAGTGTGCATGCTTGAGGTTGTAGTTTCACAACAGCTGGAGTGCTGCAGGTTGCTGATGTTGGCCCCTGCTCAAATTATTCTTCATTTTGTTTGCACATAAACTTCAAATATCAGTTTTATTAATAGATGATGAGCTGTTTGTTCTTAGCATCTGATTTTGGTAAGCTGCGTACCAGTCAGAAGATGTAAGCAGCTTTGAAAACTCATGATTTTAGCTCTGTGATGTAAGTAAGCATTTAAGAAATTCAACAATCTAATGCTTTTTTTGTACAAAGGCCAGGATGTATGTGAATGACATCACTGCTTGCACAGGATATTAGCAAACGTTCTCCAAGGCTGTAGCCTCAGGGAGGAAATTGGCAGGAGCATTAACTGATCATGCCATTTGGAAGACTGAAGTATAAGGTCGGAAAGAAGTTGGTTGCAGAATACAAATGAATGTAGGAAATAATAATTACATACGTCTTTCATTTATTTAACTAAGAAATTGCCCAGCATTAATTAGAAGAAAATCACGCTATAGGTGCTATATCCTATAATTCCTATTCCAGATGTACAGTATATTATCCTATAATTCCTAATATCTAGTGTTTACGACAGTACTGGGTTATTTCATGTATCTACATTTAGAAATACAATCTGAAAGTTCTACATTTATTTTTATTGAGCATTTTTAATGTTGTAGTTAACATTGTAATTCAACAATGAAAGGGGGAAAAGGTTGAATGGTGCCAGGAACTTAAGGAGTTATATTTTCTAAAGTCCAGACAGAGCTCGTGTAGTTTTGAAAGTCACAGCAATGATCTATGAAGCTACTGGATTAGTAAAATGTCAAGGTGTCTGCTCTTTCATACCTAATGGCTTGTCTAAGCCTAAGACTGTTTGATCCAGTCATCATTTCTTGTGCATTTTCGATCTGTGTTCTTGGGCGTTATTTGTAAGTTGGAGGAAGCGACACCATTACTAGGTCTGTTCATTTGATTTGCTTGTGACTTGTATGTATTTGACATCGGCTATTTAGCCCTATTTGTAGGTGAATTGCTCATGTGATCACGGAGTCTATGTCACCATCGGAACTGTTTTTTTGCGAATGGTAGTTTGGATGCAAGTAGTCTGCATTCACTCACATCGCTAATATTGCATTTTGCCTGCGCTCACTTATGATTTGCAGCTTCCGAGGTGCACCAACTCTGGGTGACATATTTGAACACTATGTTTGTATATGTCTTTCATAGTCACAGGCTTACATTGCTTGACCATTGTTATTAGGTGTGCGTTCCTCTTTCCATATTGCATCCATTGCTCTTGCCATTTATGTATATCATGATAAATATTTTTAAATGAGTTTTGTACTTAAAAATTTAAAATTATTACTCGCACAATTGTGTTGGTGTTGTAGTTATGATATTGGTGTGGGTCCTATTATAGTGTTGACATTATAAGATAGTTATTTGTAATATGTATCTTATACCTACTTACCAACTCTCCAGGAAGGTGCAGTGGGCTTGTAAGAAAGGGGGAGACCTCTCAGACTCTTGGAAGAGCTGACAAATCTTCCAGGTGCTGCACAGAGACCTGTTTTTTTTCTGGAAGAACCTCTACATGAGTTTTACCCATTTATGCCTCGGGTTCGGGTTTGCCGGGTTTGGCTGAACTCCAGGTCAAAGTTTGGGTTCAGGACCCGAACTTGACCCAAAACCGAACCCCATTGAAGTCAATGGGGACCTGAACTTTGGTGCACTAAAAGGGCTGTAAAATAGTCGTAGTAAGGGCTAGAGGGCTGTAAAAGGAGTAAGAGACCTGCAAACAAACGCGGATAGGGAAATGACTTTAAATAACATAGAATAGAAAACATAATAATAATAATAATCTTGAACTAGGAGGCTAAGGTCAAAGTGGAGTAGGAGGTTGAGGAGGCAGTGGACGTGGCGGTGTAGCTGTATTTATTTATTTTTTATACATTTGTGAAGACCCCCAAAAAATAGAAAAGAGAATGCAAAGAGAAAGTGCACTGGAGTATAATAATGGCTGGGTGCGGCCGATATACTTGTCTACGCAGCACAAGGTACAGAGAAGTCCTGTGGGATCAAAGCCTGGTTCATTTTAATTGGCCGTGGACAGGCAGCTGCGCTTGTCTGTGATTACCCCCCCCCGCCATGCTAAACACACGTTCGGACAATACACTTGCTGCAGGGCAGGCCAGCACCTCCAAGGCATAAAGGGCAAGCTCAGGGCATGTGCCCAATTTGGACACCCAGAAGTTAAATGGGGCAGACCCATCAGTCAATACATGTAGGCATATGCACATGTACTGCACCATGGTGCTGAAATGCTGCCTCCTGCTAAGATTTTCTGTATCAGCTGGTGGTGCAGGTTGTTGTGGTGTGCTTACAAAGCTTTTCCACATTTTGGCCATGCTAACCTTCCCTTCTGAGGGGCTGGCGGTGCCCCAGCTGCGTTGGTGACTTCTTCATGCTCTGCCTTTGCCTTATGCTTCCACTAAGCTCCCGCTGTCAGGTGTGAATGCCATCAGCAATGGGTCAATGGGAGATGGTGGTGTTGCTGCCACATCCTCTGCTGCCGAGACTGCAGCAGAAGAGGGAGCATGAGGAGCCTGAGATCTTTTGTGGTTTTTCAGGTGTGTACTCCACTGCAGTTCATGCTTTGCATTTAGATGCGTGGTCATGCAGGTGGTGCTCAGGTTTAGAACATTTATGCCTCGCTTCAGGCTTTGATTGCACAGTGTGCAAACCACTCATGTCTTGTCGTCAGCACATTGTCTGAAGAACTGCCACACCAGGGAACTCCTTGGAACTGGCTTTGGTGTGCTCAGTCCCTGGGTGTGGTGGGCAGTAGCAGGCATACTGGCTAGGGGACGGCCACTCTGCTTTTGCACCCTGCTCCCTCTTTTGCTGTGCGGCTGGCGTTGTGTGACCACCACCTCTTCCTCCGAACTGCACACGTCACTCGCATGACCTTGATTCCATGTGGGGTCTAGGATCGCATCATCCTCCACATCATCTTCCACCCACTATTCACCCCTGTCCTCCTTGCTGGTCTGCACACGGCAGAAAGCCGCAGCAGTTGGAACCTGTATTTCGTCAACATCATCAGAGACATGCTGCGGTGGTCCCCCCATGTCCACATCCTGAAACATAAGTGGCAACAGGGACATAGGCGGTCCTTTTTTAACCTGAAATATGCCTATACTGGTGTATTTCAGGCGGAGATTGCAATGCAGCAGTTACTTGCGCCCCAATCTGTGACTTTTTCCTTCTCATCCCAGGTCTAAGACGTGGCAGGGAAGGGGATGGGCCGGTAGGCTTGTCTCATTCATCATTTTCTATGCCTGCTTTAGGTGTAGAAAACTGAACTTCTGCCTGTTAACCACCCCTGATACTCTACTGCCTGTCCTGATCTTAACGTTTTTACCATACTGACCCATTTCCCTGATCTCCGATTATTTTCACGAAATAGCTTGAACTCTGCCTTCCCGGACCTCTGCCTGTTTACAGACTACAAGTACTGCCTGACTTCTTAGTGCTTCGCACTGGTGTCTCTGACCCTTGTGGGCCATCTGCCAACTAAACCAGGGCTATTCTCAGTGGCCTGGTGGTTACCCTGCAGGGAAGTCCAGATCCCTGTATAGAGGTTAAAGGGGGAAAAGTAGGAGAATACTGAAAGTGTTTTTTACTATTTGCATAAATGTGCATTTCTGCCATTTTTTGTGAGTTGTTGAAAGAATAATGTTGGGTATAAAATGTCATGCAATTTTGGATTCAAATGTTGGTGCATATGTGGGTCTTGTTTATATCTTGAATATCCAGAAGGAAATGGATACCATTATATCTGTGATAGGGGTTGTCACTAATATAGTATGGTTATGCAGAGAAATATGGCATTTAAAAGGGTTGGCCACTTTCTGGCTACTGTTCACCGATGTTTTCACCGATGTTTATGTAAGATGACTATATGGCACTTACTAGTATAGCCTTTGTTTATATTCTGTGCCGTTCGCTATATTTCATAAGCCATGCCCTCTTGTTAGGAAAATCACTGCTGTCAGCTGAGACATCCTGTCCATAAGATGGCCGCTAATGGAGGGTCATGTGGCCAGACAAATCACTCAGCCTCCCCTATTCTAACACACATCACCTGCACTAAAAAAGTTATGATGGCATGTGCAGTTTATTTGAATGGAGGAGACATCAAATGGAGTTGATTTGCCTGGTCACATGACCCTCCATCAACAGCCATTTTATGGACAAGACCTCTATGTGGACAGCACACAAGGAGTCATACCTTATAAAATATAGGAACTGGTGCAGAATATTAACAAAGCCTATATTAGTAAGTGCCATATAGTCATCTTACAAACACATTGATGAACAGTAACCGGAAAGTGGCCAACCCCTTTAAGCGCAGGATTACTAGGCGGATTTGCCATAATATTTGTCTGCATCCAGGACTCCTAGAACAGCTGTTACTAAGGTTCACATCATTCTTCTGATGTCATATATAATATATACTGGGAAAAGTGACCATGGGCTTCTTGAACGATTCTCTAATTAGTGCTCTCCTTGTCTGGACTGTCAGTTTGAGTGGACTGCCATGTCTTGGTAGGTTTGCAGTTGTGCCATACGCCTTCCATTTTCAGATGATGGATATAACAGTGCTGTGTGAGATTTACACTCACTTCTTTACACTTTTTTACACCTTTACATTTCTCCACAACTTTATCCCTGACCTGCCTGGTATGTTCCTTGGTTTTCATGATGCTGTTTTATCACTAATGTTCTCTAACAAACCTCTGAGGCCATCACAGAACAGTCATAGTCATACTGAGAATAAATTATAGGTAGACTCTATTTACTAATTAGGTGACTTCTGAAGGCAATTGATCACACTGGATTTTATTTAGTGGTATGAAGTACAAGGGACTAAATACAAAAGCACTCCACTCTATTAAGATTTTTATTTATTATTGTATCATTTTCTTTTCACTTCACACATACTTGCTACTTTATGTTAGTCTATCACATAAAATCCCAATAAAATGCATTTAAGTTTGTGGATGTGACATGAAAAAATGTTGAAAAGTTCCAGGGGTATGAGTTAATACTGTGTATGCAGCATAGGTTCTCTTAATTCTCCCCTGTCACAGAAGAAAGAAAGTAGAAAAGCATGGCAGATTTTTTATTCATCAATGATGAAGTGTGCATTAAAGGCACCTCATTTTTGAAATGTATAAATTGTAACAAATATCAAACTCATGGGTGGTAGCTATAAAAATCTAGGTAACAAATCTAATACATTTCAGCTGGACAAATTCAATTTGTTATATTGACTTTTATAGCTACCACCTATGGATGTGATACAGTATTTGCTACAATCTAAAATAAGGAGACTCTAATTCATGACTGAATTTTGTGAGAAATGTGGATTTTAAATATTCATAAAAGGTCTATTAATGCATAAAGTGTCTACAGGACTTTTTCTACTATACTGTATGTGATCAGACAGAAGGAACAAGGAGTTGCCACCAAGCCCCAGCAGGGACAATGGAGTGTGGACTGATGGCCACTAAGTAGGACAACTAGGGATGAGATGTCCAAGGAGAGAGAGTTCGGGCTTACTAAAGAGTATGGTGGGACAGGGACCCATAACCACATTGTAGTCATCAGCCTAATCCATCAGGTGTGTGTGTGCCTATATATACTGTACATACAATGTACAAAGTACAAACCGAATTCCAAAAAAGTTGGGACACTAAACAAATTGTGAATAAAAACTCAATGCAATGATGTGGAGATGGCAAATGTCAATATTTTATTTGTAATAGAACGTAGATGACAGATCAAACGTTTAATCCGAGTAAATGTATAATTTTAAAGGAAAAATATGTTGATTCAACATTTCACGGTGTCAACAAATCCCCAAAAAGTTGAGACAAGTAGCAATAAAAGGCTGGAAAAAGTAAATTTGAGCATAACGAAGAGCTGGAAGACCAATTAACAATTATTAGGTCAATTGGAAACATGATTGGGTATAAAAAGAGCTTCTCATAGTGGCAGTGTCTCTCAGAAGCCAATATGGGTAGAGGATCACCAATTCCCACAATGTTGCGCAGAAAGATAGTGGAGCAATATTAGAAAGGTGTTACCCAGCGAAAAATTGCAAAGACTTTGCATCTATCATCATCAACTGTGCATAACATCATCCGAAGATTCAGAGAATCTGGAACAATCTCTGTGCGTAAGGGTCAAGGCCGTAAAACGATACTGGATGCCCGTGATCTCCGGGCCCTTAAACGACACTGCAACACAAACAGAAATGCTACTGTAAAGGAAATCACAGAATGGGCTCAGGAATACTTCCAGAAACCATTGTCAGTGAACACAATCCACCGTGCCATCCGTCGTTGCCAGCTGAAACTCTACAGAGCAAAGAAGAAGCCATTTCTAAGCAAGATCCACAAGCTCAGGCGTTTTCACTGGGCCAGGGATCATTTAAAATGGAAGACTGTTCTGTGGTCAGACGAGTCACGATTCGAAGTTCTTTTTGGAAATCTGGGACGCCATGTCATCCGGACCAAAGAGGACAAGGACAACCCATGTTGTTATCAATGCTCAGTTCAGAAGCCTGCATGTCTGATGGTATGGGGTTGCATGAGTGCGTGTGGCATGGGCAGCTTGCATGTCTAGAAAGGCACCATCAATGCAGAAAAATATATTCAGGTTCTAGAACAACATATGCTCCCATCCAGACGTCATCTCTTTCAGGGAAGACCCTGCATTTTTCAACAAGATAATGCCAGACCACATTCTGCATCAATCACAACATCATGGCTGCGTAGGAGAAGGATCCGGGATACTGAAATGGCCAGTCTGCAGTCCACACCTTTCACCTATAGAGAACATTTGGCACATCGTAAAGAGGAAGGTGCAACAAAGAAGGCCCAAGACGATTGAACAGTTAGAGGCCTGTATTAGACAAGAATGGGAGAGAATTCCTATTTCTAAACTTGAGAAACTGGTCTCCTCGGTCCCCAGACGTCTGTTGAGTGTTGTAAGAAGAAGGGGAGATGCCACACAGTGGTGAAAATGGCCTTGTCCCAACTTTTTGGGGATTTGTTGACACCATGAAATTCTGAATCAACATTTTTTTCCCTTAAAATGGGACATTTTCTCAGTTTAACTTTTGTTCCGTGATTTATGTTCTATTCTGAATAAAATATTAGAAGTTGGCACCTCCACATTATTGCATTCAGTTTTTATTCACAATTTGTATAGTGTTCCAACTTTTTTGGAATCCGGTTTGTATGACAATTAAAATTTAGCTCTGAGAGCTTCCCATTTCTCTTGATCATCTTTGAGATGTTTATACACTGGGACATGGTTTGGAAAGACACACTCCCTCTTTGTATAAGGTCTCACAGCTAACAATGCATATCAAATCAGAAAGCATGCCATGAGGAGGAAAGAACTGCCTGTAGAGCTCAGAGCCAGAATGAGATGGAGGCTCACATCTGATGAAACCAAGATTTAACTTTTTTGCTTTAATTCTAAGCTTCATGTCTGGCGGAAGCAAGCCACTGTTCATCATCTACCCAATACCATCCCTACAGTGAAGCATGGTGGTGACAGCATCATGCTGTGGCTACGACAGGGAAGCTGGTCACAGTTAAAGGAAAGGTGTATGGCCCAAAGTAAAGAGATATTCTTAAGGAACACCTGATCCAGAGTACTTTGGACCTCAGACTGGGCTGAAGGTTCACCTTCCAACAAGACAATGACCATAAGCACATGGCAATGACAACACAGGAGTGGCTTAGGAAAAACTCTGTGAATGTCTATGAGTGGCCGAGCCAGAAACCTGACTTGAACCCAATCAAACTTCTCTGGAGAGACCGGAAAATGACTGTACATCAACAGTCCCTTTCTAAGGCTACTTTCACACTGCAGTTTCTGGGTCCGCTTGTGAGATTTGTTTCAGGGCTCTCACAAGCAGCCCAAAACGGATCAGTTTAGCCCCAATGCATTCTGAATTGATAAGGATCGGTTCAGAATGCATCAGTTTGGCTCTTTTCCACCTTTATTCCGCTTTGGAGGCGGACACCAAAACGTTGCTTGCAGCATTATGGTATCCGCCTGACGATGCGGAGCCAAACGGATCCGTCCTGACCTACCATGTAAGTGAATGGGATGGATCCGTTTTCATTGACACAATATGGTGCAATTGAAAACGGATCGGTCCTCCATTGACCTTTAATGGTGTTCAGGGCGGATCCGTTTTGACTTTGTTAATGATAATGCAAATGGATCTGTTCTGAACTAATACAAGTGTTTGCATTATTGGTGCGGATACAAGACAGATCCACACCAAACACAGGTCTGAAAGTAGCCTAATCTGACAGAGCTTGAGAGAATCTGCAGAGAAGAATGGCAGAAAATCCCCAAATCCAGGGGTGCAAACCTTGTGGCATCATACCCAACGGTGCTTCAAGTACTGAGTAAAGTGTCTGAATACTTACAGTATGTCAAGGCAAGATTTTACTATTTTACTTTTCAAAGTAGCAAAGATTTTGAACATTCTGTTATTACTTTATTATCATAGAGTATTGAGTTCTGAATGATGGGAGAAAAAAAATTGAATTTTATTTTATTTTACCCCAAGGCTGCAACATAAGAAAATGTTAAAGGCGACTTTCTAAATGCATTGTACATGCACTACTGCGCAGTCTCTGATTCTCCAGCTTTTTTTTTTCATAGACCCTGGAAAACAGATTCCATGTTTTTAACGGACTGTCCCGTAATGAATGTGCAGTTTACAACCCTTTTAGGTGGGGGGCCTGTGAGAGACTTATGTGCTGAAGGGAGTCAAAGTGGGTTGGGTTGTGAGAGGCCTTAACCCTGGGCGAAGCTATCGTAGGGCTTACCAGGGCCTGTGTAAGACATCAGTGGCACCAGCCATAACATAGCAATATTAAAGCTTGATTTTTGATTCATATCATTGACAGCAGGGGCGTAACTATAGGGGAAGCAGGGGAAGCGGCTGCTTTGGGGCCCTGACCCAGAAGGGGCCCATCCAAGAGGAGGAGAAGTACTAAAAGATTTTGGCAGGGCCCCTCAACATTATTACACAATGAAATAATATACAGTGGCAGTATAGACAGTGTAGAAAACGGATGGAACAGCTGCCGGGCCTGGCCTGAGAGAGCGATCTTTACTAGCCACAGGAATGGGGGCAGCATGAAAGGAAGGGGATGTGAAAAAATTATTGGGGGAGGGGGCCCCATTCAAAAATTTGCTGTGGGGCCCAGTCATTTCTAGTTACGCCACTGATTGACAGGTAACACTAGGACTATCTTGCTGGCACTTGGCTTCTGAGTCAGGATAATATAACATGCATGAGACACTAGCCGACAATTTAGAACTAGCACTGACATTCTTCTTCATATTATGACACCATCTAGGTAGCCTCACAGAATGCAAATATGAGACCTTACGGGTTCTTAGTGGCTTTCTACAGTTAATACTTTGCACAGTCTAAATTCCAAGATGCTAGAGTTACTACCTAATAACACTATCTTATCATGTGCACCAGTCGTCTATAAAGCAAATATGCACCGTTTTAAATTCTTTTGTGTTTGTCTCCTTCACCCAGCTCCAGAAAAAACAAAAAACAAAATTACATACATGTCATGTAAAACATATTATGAAAACATGCATGTTTCATTAACTTTATAGTACACATACATGTACTGTAGGTTTTGCTCAAATGCAATTTGTATTTAGTCACACATGTCTGGAAATTCTACTTCCCCTTTTTCCTTGGTATGTGCAACCTGTTTATCATCAAAAGATACTCTCAAACTAGAGATCCCCAAAGCTAAATATTCAAAAGTGACAGGAGAATTTCTAGTGGCACAGCCGCCTGCAGATATATATTTATGAGAACATCACTTTCTATTTCTTTGCTTTATTATTTACAAGCTTCCTGATTGCTGGGAGACATGCCACATCAAATTCATTACCACTCCCACATTTCTCTCAGTCCACTTCACTTTTTGTCTTTCTTCATAACTGTTAAAGAGTTTTGTAATATTCTGCTGACCTGCAAGGTTAGAGCAGGGAACTTGTATTCTGTAAGATGATGTACTTTCTACTGTTTTACCAGGCTATCTATGCGTTTTTAATATTCATGCTTATAATGCTTCTGCAGTGATTTATTGTTGAACAAGTAAAATGTTTTAAGTGTATACAAAATTTCACTTTGTATCAAAATTTAATGTCTCAAATGTTTTCTCAAATATTGCTGTCCCTCTGCAAGCAACAACATTCTTCAAAGATGTGTCTTGTGAATTCCTACCTAAAGCATTAGAAAGAACTACAAGATCTCAGGAGAGGAAACGGGCCACGTCATTAATACAGTAGGTTGGTATTATTTATTACAGGCTACATCCTAACCAGTCCTAACCCAGCTGGCCAATGAGAGTCACTCTCAAATGTCTTCTCTCACAGGGTTTTAGTGCATCAAAACGATAGAGGAATTTGGACTGTTATGTATTGTACAAAAAGGCCCATAAAATGGGAAAAGAATTTCTGATTTTTACTAGTTTGCTGAAGGCCTCGCTTGATTTTGACAGTCTCCAGTTGGAACCTGCAACCAACTGTAAATGGCTCAGAAGACAGGTTTATATCTCAGTTCTTTCAGCTACCCTTTTGGAGGAGACTTGCCTGAGATAAGGGGGCCACACCATTACAACTAGAAGATACCATGTAACTACCAGAATGTTGTGAAATTTTACAGGTAAGGACAAATAATATTCTTTAAACAAACAACCCACAAACTCATAAGAGCCAAGAACTTGATGAAGTCTATATTAAGGCTTCTAATGTTACTTTAAGCTTTCTCTGATGTGACTACTGCCATTTTCTGATGGGACTGTAGTGCTACTACACCTTTGATATCAAAGTGAGGAAACTATCTGTATGCAGAATGTAAACTGCACTTAGGTAGAATGAGGTAGAATGAAACATATAATCCTCATGGTGCACAGCGTCAACAAAATGTCTGGCTCATTATCATTATACTGTGACACTTACTTGGCAGAGAAAAAGTGAATATGTTAGTACCAAATAGATTTGGCACTCACCGGAACTCTGGTACCGTAGTTCCAGCAGTTATTGGGCTTATAAGTGGTCACCACAAAAGGTAGTCACTTGCACCAGTACCAATGGAAACTAGGCCCTCTCCACCTGCAAAAATTTAGGATGACATGGAAATAATGGCACATATGAAACTCAACTTTTACTGTACAATTTGCAGTCTTTAGTACATTACAGTCTCTCAATACATAACTTTGTGTTTCCTCAAAGTATCTACAGTTTTTGTAACTATATAGTGTTCTCATATACAATCAGTCCAAGGACAATGTTGCAGGCCCCTCCAGGCCTCCAGCGCCTTAGCTCGGAGTCTCCTCTTGCAACTTGGTTCAACAGTATCTTTTAGATCCAGTGGGGAGTCGTCAAACTCAAAGCTCGAGTCAAGTGTTCCCAATGGAAGATGCACGGGTGTAACCTCCACCTTTGGCCTAGTGCCACTAAACCTGCACTTCCCAGATGCTTCTTCTTTCCACGGATCCAGCTCTTTTTTTACAGCATTTTGGCTGGTATACAGACTCCCACTCTTTCTATTATACACTTGTTGGTCACTGGCCAACACTGCAGCTGTCTCCTTTATAGACTGTCTGAAATACAAGTCTTAAGCCCACCCCCATAACAGACCTGCACTCTGTGGACAATCTCTAGTGTCTACAGCTGTATTTTGGTGACAGCAGCTGTGGGAGGACGAACACTGCTCCAGCCACTGCTGCACCACTTCTAAAATGCACACGTGAAATCCTTCGTCCGACGCAACCCTCAGCAGGCCCTTCTACTGCAGGAGGGAGGTTCCATCTCCTACGGCATGCTTTTCTTTCCAATAGCCCCGCAGGTTGATCACATCTTTCAGTGAGGCAAAGCGGTGCTTTCCTTTTAATTTCGGCTCTGGCCACACTTTACAATATGTTCCAATATCTGGATCTCTGAATGATGAAAGGAGTTATGGATGTCATTTCTTAGGAGTGACCATTTTGAGGAGTTAAGAAAAAAAAATATTTCCCAATTCTAAGATTTGGATATGAATATTATTAGTTAAAACAATGTAAAAAGGACATAACTAAAAAGAGATTATTTTCTTTGTTGATTAAAGAATTAGTAGATTAATGGAGTTTTTGCACCTTAATCAGAAGTTTCCCACAGATTACAATAACTGAAGTCCCTAGTGCTCTGTTACCCTTTAGGTGTGGAGGAGTTTGAATGGAATAGTAACTAAGCATGCATGCTGCTGTTCTATACAAATACTATGGGATTGACAGAAATAACCCTGTTAATAACCCCTTCAGTTTCATAGATAAGTGACAAATGTTTTTTTACTGAGTTTTAGGTATTTCACACAATCATATCTTTGAATTGTATTTAACATGCTCTGTTGTTTATAGTGTCATCTGTAGACAATAAAATGTGCAAGAATAAGGGAGAATTCATAGCAATCCAGGTCTTTTATATTATTCATCTTTTACGAGTTAGTTTCTTATGGTTCACAGATACCCTGCAGAAGTTATTTCATCTCAATTATTGTTGTACTCCCAGCATAAGTGATATAACTCTTCAAATGCAAAAATACAAGTAAATAAAAATATTTGATTCTTTTCTGTGTATATATGCAATGTATGCATATGTAGAGACTCTAGAAGATAGTTGGGAAGAAGATCCTAAAGTTAATCAAAATGCCTACAGTGGAACTATATCATAGTAGTCCGGGCTGCATTTCAATCATAAAATCTGTTTTAACTTTCTTCAATGTGGCTTCAAACTGCGGTCTTTAAAGGGCCTCTGTCAGCAGATTTGTACCTATGAAACTGACCGGTTATATGTGCACTTGGCAGCTGAAGGCATCTGTGTTGGTCCCATGTTCATATGAGGCTGCATTGTTGAGAAAAATTATGTTTTAATATATGCAAATGAGGTTACATTTACACCTAGAGGCTCTGCTCTCTGCAACTGCAGCACCCTCTCCACTTTGATTGACAGGACCAGGCAGTGTAAACATGATTAGGCCTGGCCCTGACTTCTCCTAAAGTCAACCAAAGTGCAAAGGCAGCAGTTCCTGAGCATCTAGGTGTAATAGCAACACCCCCGTTGCTCATAGAGGCTCATTTGCATATATTAAAGCTTCAACAGATGCCTTCAGCTGTAACAGGTCAGCCAATTCCGTAGGTACAAATCTGATCACAGATGCCCTTTAACCACTTCCCAACCGCCCATAGACTATAAATGTACTGGGGATCGGGATTTATCTCTGAATGGATTTTTTATAACGTCCATTAGGATACTGCAACTGCATGGAGAAATCAATAGTAATAAAAATGTCCCCCAGAGGTCTTGTATGATCTGGTGGATAAAGGATTTGGTCAGGGAGGTGACTAAGATCCCTATAGTTACCCTGAGTTCTGCTGGGGAGATGGGAGAATCTACCAAAAGGACAACCATTTCTGCAGCACTCCATTAAATAGGCCTTTATGGTAGAGTGTCCAGATGGAACCCAGTCTTCAGTTAAAGGTTGCATGGAGTTTACCAAAAAAGCACCAAAAGGTCATTCAGACCATGAGACGCAAGATGGTCTATGAACCATGATTGAGCACTTTGGCCTGTTTCTTCATAATTTATTTGTAACAAAAACAGGTACCAATCATGACCTGGGCAATACCATCACTAGAAGAATGATCCGTGGCAAAATCATGTTGCAGCTACAGTTGGAAGACTAGACAAGATGGTGAGAAAGATGAATGGATCAAACAGAGAGAGAGAAAGATCCTTGATGACAACCTGTCCCAGTCTGCTCTGAACATCATGCTTCCAACAGGACATCAACCCTAACACAACGAAGACAATGCAGGGGCGCATCGGTACAACTATGACTGTCCTTGACTGGCTCACCCAGAGCTTGAACTGGATTGTAGAGAGACATGATGCTCCCCATCCAACCTGACAGAGCTTGAGAAGATTTGAGAAAGGAATTAGAGGACAATTCCTAAATTCAAGTAAGAGTGAGGCTGTAATTGTAAAGAGAGGTTAACAAAATTCTGAGCAAATATATTTATTTTTAATATATTTCCACAAATGTATTTGTAGTCCTTTTTTATAAGCATCAAATAAGAACAAAAAAAAATGGAACAAATATATACAAAAATGAGGTTCAAAGCCAGAATAGTACATTTGCACACATTTATGCAAATCTAAATTCGCTTTGTCATTACATTATATAATGGATAGATTGACGAGGAAGACAATATTAGTAATTTTAGAATAAGACTGTAACATAAGAGAATTAAAGGGTGAAAGACTCTGAAAAGTTTCTGAAAGCACTGTACAGTGCATCACTCTATATTTGATAGGTCTCAATACAGGATATACTGTACATAGTAAATCCCTTATTCATATTATTTGAATGGAATGAGTAGTAAAACAGTAAAGAATAGTAGTAAAGAAAGTAAAGTCGTAAAAGAGTAAAGAATCAATTGACAAAACCTTCTGATTTATTAAAACTGGGATAATGAGAAATAACAAATATCTAATAGTCAGACCTCACCTAGCTAAGTACATTCATGTTCGTGTTTGGGTCCATGCTTATATTTAGCCGTTCATTGCATATATGTACATTCTGATTATGGGTTAATAAATCTGTTCAGTCCATTTTGTCATTTAGGGCTGATGTTATATCTCTACTAAACCTCTTCAGCTTGAGGCTAAGTATGTTAGCATATCTAATCTTTGCTCAACGACTCTTCCCTCACATTGATTTGGTGCTAGATAGGATCATGCAAGCTGACATTAGATTAAGAACATCTCCTATTAAAAATGGTCTAAAAGTGGGAAGAAATATGATGTAACATTTATAGCTTCAGTATTTTTATCCGGAGCATGCAAGTTTTCACTGTGATTTTTTTTATGTTGTTAAATAATTAAATGAGGCACTGTTCACATATCCACTTGCTGGATGTATTATTATACGCTCGCATTATTTATGTGTGTTATGGCCTGTACCCTGAGACACATGATTAGTAAGGACTAGTGATGCTACGTGCATCACAGTAATTTTTCTCTGGTAAAGGGACTACGAGTGAATTTCATTTTCCCTTAAAATGGCTGTGGGTCTCACGGAAAATGTTAGTCTCACATATGCACAGTTATTGCGGGTAGCGGCCCATGCACGAATATTCTCATTAATAAATCCGAACCCGGGAATGTGGCATGCACCGCAATCAATAACAAATTAGGGTACATTTGTGCATGTGTCGTTACTCCTACATGATTAGCATTTTCTTTCGAGACCCTGGGCATTTTAATCTGACTTCATAGGGAAAAATGCAATTCACCCGCGGTAGAGGGACAGTCCCTCTACCACAGGTAAATTACTGTGGTGAATGAATCACATTCATATATAGCGGTACCAACTGATTCGCTCATCACAAGTATGGACATATAATATCTATGTCTGGCACACAGATGTGTGAATAGCCCTGCATTATGTATTGTTCAAGTTGAACTGAAAGGGGTATCCAATGACTAATTATAAAAATGAAAACCAGACATCATACAGTGCCTGACAATCTCTTTGTAACAAAGCTAGAACCATCCCTGTACCTCACATGGATCCAGAGATCTCCTCATTCATAGCTCTGTTAGATTTATATCAAGCTGACAGCTCAAGGGAGTGTATTTTCTGCTGCAGCTCAGGGGGCATGTCCATGCTCTCCCTATCACAGCTCAGGAGGCTGAAGGATTACACTGAGCATGTGCGGCCATCTCAGTGAGCAGGACAAGGAAATAAGAAAATAAACAAACAGTAGGTTGTGCTATACATATACATTTTATTGAATAATTTTGTGGCTATGCTAAATTTTTAATTACATGCAACTATAAAAGTATTCAGATCCAGGTGCTGGTTTGAAAACTAGAATTTTTTTCGTGGAGCAACCCCTTACGTAACTATTAAGTTCTCACCTGGTGAGGTGGATCTGCTTGTCTGGAAGAACATAACGTGAGCAACATGGATAGTCTGTACAAAAGATGTAGACCCAATGCAGCAGAGTTAGTTCCCCAAGTTGAACAGAATGCTTGAGTAGCTTGAGCTGAGTGTAAAAGTCTGAAGACCAATAAGTCAGAGTTATCTTTTAGACTTGTGGAACTAAGTTGTAGTATAGTTGATGGTGGACCAGTGTAGCAGAGCTGTGGTAGGATTGTCATGGTGACTGCTGTAGCAGGGTTGTAGTAGGATTATCTTGATGACTGGTATAGCAGCATACTGAAGACTGGTGTAGCAGATGTAGCAAAGTTTTAGCAGTGCACTGAGAACTTATATGGCAATGTTATGTAGAACAGTTGTAGCAGTGTACTGGACCATTACAGCAGAATGATGTAGCACAATTGTAGAAGCGTACGGGTAACTGGTGTAGCGAGTGATGTAGCATAGTTGTGGCAGCCTACTAGAGATTGGTATAGCAGCATGATGTACAGTAGCAGTGTTGTAGCAGCTTATAGGAGACTGGTATAACACAGTGAAGTTGCAGCATTGTAGCAGCGTACTAGAGAGTAGGATTACAGAGTTACTGATGGTTGATGAATTGGCGTAAAGCAAAGTAAATGGTGGGCAACAATGGTGATGCCAGTCACTAACCCGAATAATCAAGCGGTGTCCCACTATTAATGCATGCTAGGTTTTCATGCCAACCCAGCATTCAGGAGAAGACACTAAACCAGCCAAAAGAGGGAAGCGAGGCAACACACCTTGTACAAGCAATGGAAGATAGTAAACTCTCTATGCTCATTCACGTAGCGGCACCAGTTGCATGTAGAGTTCCAGTGAGAGAGATGCAATGGATATGACTTTTGGTTATTTATTGAACATACCTTGAAAAATTATCATAGAGGTGGAGCAGTTTTTTGAAGCATGTCTGACAAACAGGAAAATACTTCAGGACACAGGATGTGAGCTCACAGGAGAGGAGCAGATACAAGATGAATGACAATGAATTACAACATAGATAACTTACATACACCAAATATAACAATGACCACTAGATTGCAGCAAAGTACACTAAGTAGAGTGGATAACATATAACACAGAATACAATGGGACAGCACAGGAATGCCTGGACTCCTCTGTCAGGGATATACCGGATACCCACTGCAAAGAAGGACACCATCGGGAGGCAAAGAATCAGCAGAGTAAAACACGGGAAGAAAAGAGCCCTACTGGAGGATCACTGCAGGTAATTCATTCTGCACGGTGTTGATACATTCCTCTCATATTTGTGACAGGGCGGATTGTTGCATTTTAAATGAAGGAGATACAACAGATTGGGTGTCGGTTTAGTCCTCTTCAGATTATACAAACAGAAGCTGTGTAAATCTGAGTAATATAATTGTTATACAGTTGTGCAATAATTCAAATTGTACTAGGCAAGATGGGAAATATACTGAATACTGAAAATATAATCTAATATTAGCCGTATAGTAACCAAGGGGCACACACGTTTAAGAACACCCAAATAGGCTATTTATTCGTATCCCTTTCAATAAATAAAATGCATATACAATAAAATTCATGCACAAAAATATGACCCAAATATACAACCAGAATAAGTGATTTGCCTGGGCCACAATGTAAAAAGAACCAGAAACATTTTCTTTCTTATAGCAAAATCATGTGGAATTGGTGAATATAAAAATGCCAGAGAAATGCATAGATGAACTTCTATGTTGCTGCACCATCAAAAAGCAGTATAATTGTTGGCTCAGTTCATAAGTACGTCAAGTCACACTAATTTTTTCAAATGCGCCAGTTCATAAATTCGCCGTATCTCACATGCGACAGTTTGCAGTTTATATATGCGCCCGTTTAGACATGCGCAAGTTCATAAATGCGCCCGATTTTATTAATTAACAGATGCGTCTGTCCTGTTTTATAGTTTGCCCGCTGCGACAAAGGAATATCATGGGTGCGGCAAGTGAACACTGTACACAGATGTACCAAGCTAAGCGCTTACCCCTCTTCCCGCTATATCGCGGCACGGCTCCATCACTAAAGCGGCGTCTCACGTAATGTGCTGCGCTCCGGTGTGGTGTCCCACGTGACTCGGGCGCTGGGTTACTGGAAGAAGCGGAGGTGCCGTCTGTGTAACTTTGTGCGCAAAGTCCTAAAATCCTGATTCCATTCAGTGCTTTAGTGGGCCGATGTTAGGTGATAATAGTCCAGTCCTCTTTGGTGTCCCCAATATGTTGCAACAATAGTATGCTCACTCTTCTACGCCAACTGCCGCACCCATGATATTCCTTTGTCTCAGCGGGAAAACTATAAAACAGGACGGACGGAATTTTATTCTATATGCATTTTATTTATTGAAAGGGATACGAATAAATAGCTTATTTGGGTGTTCTTAAACATGTGTGCTTCTTGGTTACTATACGGCATCTATTGCACTTATTGTTTAGGCAAAAGGGTGGGCCTACAAGGTGAGCACCTATCCATTATCAGAAAAAAGGTAGAGCCACTGATCAGTACAGTCTCATAATCTAATACTAGTAGACAAACTGAGAGATGGCTGGATGGATCAACTTTCTGCATGTATCTAACGATAACCCATCATATCGATATGGACCTGATCCAGCTTGTTTTAGGGCTCTTTCACATGAGCATGTGCAGTCCGGAAATCATGCTCCGTGTGTGAGCGTGATCCTGCGTTCTAGATGCTTATCATCTTGCAGGAGCGCATGGCATTATACTGATTTATAATGCTATGTGCCTCTGCATGACGTTATTGCTACACAATCATAGTGACAACTTTAGCAACAAACCATAGTGTGATTCTATCCCTGAGGAAGTATCAATGGCTTGCGAATGACTTCTACTTTGGTTTGACTTAAGTTGGCTGACAAAATATGAGTGCAAGGTGCCTGTGGTGTAGCATGCTGGATGAAATTATCCTAAATTATTATCCTAATAAAAAAGTATAATATTCCAAATTTAATATTGTGACCACTAATACCAGAATTACGCCCATTATAGAAATACCGTACCAGAACTAAGCTCATTACATATGTTCAATACCAGTCCCACACTAATTACTTTAACACAGTACCAGGGCCAAGTTTAATATAAAGATAACTCATTTTTTATGAAATTACAGCTCACAGAATAACCTGAACATTGATAATTCTAAGATGAAAGTTGCTATTTCACAAACAAGAATCATCACACCGGAGACCATACAGTCAAATACTGATGCATTGCTGTCAGAGGGAAAATACACAATATAACATAAAAAATAAAATACTTATTAGTCTCCGTTCCCATGTTCCATGATTTACTGTAGGCTAGGTCTTGCCTCTTATGGTCAGCGGTGGCTCCTGCAGAATGAAACAAAATGATATCAGTGTGACAAGTACATCGGAGGTGCAGGGAGCTTGGCTAGTCTCTTTTGCAAGTGCATGTGCCAAGCTGATGTATGCTCAGTTATATCCATATCAACATGAAGGGCAAGTCAACACCTTAAACTCTTTGCCATGTTCCTTAAACTATCCTGAACAACAATTTTTGAAGGCTGGCAGGCCATTCGGGACACTACAATTAGGGAATATCATTCCCATATAGGTAAACATGGTCCCCAACAATTGTTAGGTAGGGGATTTATGTCAGAGTACCACCCACATGAATGCGAAAACCAAAATTTTTCCTTAGTACATCCTGGTGCCTCCCGAGGTAACTAACACATACACTCAGCTAAATCAAAATTTGATTCATTAGACCAGGCCACCTTATTCCATTGGTCCACGGGCCATTTCTGATGCTCACGTGCCCATTGTAGGTGCTTTCAACGATCAATAGTGGTCATCATGGCCGGTCTGTGACTAGACAGTCTGATGCTCAGCAACTTGTGATGCACTGTATGCTCTGACAACTTTCTATCATAATGAACTTGTGAACTTGTGGTAGCCCTTCTGTGTTATCAGACCAGCAGGGCTAGCCTTTGCTCCCACGTGCCTCAATGAGACTCAATGAGAACTCATTTAGCAACAATGTATCACTGGACTAAATTTAGTTGAAAATTGTTATTTTTTCACATTTCATTTTCGCTTACTTCTTACCCAATGTAGCTCCTTCACATATTTAATGAATTAAACACTTCAGCCAGTAAACCAGCTCAATATTTTTGCTGTGCAGCCAAATCTTACATTACAGATGGAAATCTACAGACCCTGTTCCCTAGATTAATCAAGTAAATTGGAAATTAAGCATATATTGAAATGAAAAAAAAACAAAAAAAAAAAAACACAACAACAAAAAACTGGTAACTAGCATCCAGGCCACATTTTCAAGAAATTAGAACTTTTACATTTGTAGAACATAATACCACCTTGGTCATTTCTCTCTTTTTTTTTTTTGTAGTGTCAGTGATTTCTTTTGCATTTTACTGTGTTTCTTGAAAACATAATTACATGAATGAAGGAAAAAAATTAAAGGCCTGTTTAGTCAAAATGATTTTTCACACCACAAATGACCATAGGACTGAAATGTCCTGGCCAAGGATCTGATGGATATATCCATTGGTTGATTGCATTCCTCCCTTTATGAGTGGAGGCTATGTAACTACCAGAGTAGGAAAGCAGTGTACGTAATCAAAATCTTAACGTATGCCTACAGATGTTACCATCACCTACAACACAATAAATGTTAATAATTAGAGATGAGGGAATTAATCTTACTCTAATCAAATTTGTTACAAACTTCCTAAAAGGTTCTAGTTTGGTGAATCCAAAACTTTTTTGATTCAAAATGGTGGCAACCATTTTACAGATCAAAAATAGACCAGCTATCTGTCATCCAAAAGAGATAATTTTTAAAGAGTTTTTTAATTTATAAAAATTCTTCTAGGCAATGCATGCACACAGGTTTTTGAAGGAACTCTGCAGGGAGGTTTTTTCAAACATCTTGGAGAACTAACCACAGAAAGTCTGTGGATGTAGGCTTGTTCAGATTCTTCTGTCTCTTCGTGTAATCCTAGACTCGATGATGATGAGATCAGGTCTCTGTGGGGGGCTGGGGGCCATATCATCACTTCCAGGACTCCTTGTTCTTTATGGTGAAGATAGTTCTTAATGATATTCGGTGTATTTTTGGGTTTGTTGTCCCTCTGCAGAATAAATTTGGAGCCAATCAGACACCTCCCTAGACCTGCAGCAGGACAGCAACCCCAAACATACACTCAATGTCATTAGTAACTACAGTCGTGGCCAAAGGTCTTGAGAATGACATTAATATTGGAAATTGGAAAAGTTGCTGCCTAAGTTTTTTATAATAGCAATTTGCATATACTCCAGAATGTTATGAAGAGTGATCAGATGAATTGCCTAGTCCTTCTTTGCCATGAAAATTAACTTAATCCCCAAAAAACCTTTCCACTGCATTTCATTGCTGTAATTTAAGGACCTGCTGAGATCATTTCAGTAATCGTCTTGTTAACTCAGGTGAGACAAGTCTGGAGATCCTTATGTCAGGCTGATTGGGTTAAAATGGCAGACTTGACATGTTAAAAGGAGGATGATTCTTGAAATCATTGTTCTTCCATTGTTGACCATGGTGACCTGCAAAGAAACGCATGCAGCCATCATTGCATTGCATAAAAATGGCTTCACAGGCAAGGATATTGTGGCTACTAAGATTGCACCTCAATCAACAATTTATAGGATCATCAAGAACTTCAAGGAAAGAGGTTCAATTCTTGTTAAGAAGGCTTCAGGGTGTCCAAGAAAGTCCAGCAAGCACCAGGATCGTCTCCTAAAGAAGATTCAGCTGCGGGATCAGAGTGCCACCAGTGCAGAGCTTGCTCAGTATTGGCAGCAGGCAGCTGTGAGCGCATCTGCACGCACAGTGAGGTAAAGACTTTTGGAAGATGGCCTGGTGTCAAGAAGGGCAGCAAAGAAGCCACTTCTCTCCAAAAAAAAACATCAGGGACAGATTGATCTTCTGCAGAAAGTATGGTGAATGGACTGCTGAGGACTGGGGCAAAGTCATATTCTCCGATGAAGCCTCTTTCCGATTGTTTGGGGCATCAGAAAAAAGGCTTGTCCGGAGAAGAAAAGGTGAGCGCTACCATCAGTCCTGTGTCATGCCAACAGTAAAGCATCCTGAGACCATTCATGTGTGGGGTTGCTTCTCATCCAAGGGAGTGGGCTCACTCACAGTTTTGCCCAAAAACACAGCTATGAATAAAGAATGGTACCAAAACACCCTCCAGCAGCAACTTCTTCCAACAATCCAACAACAGTTTGATGAAGAACAATGTATTTTCCAGCACAATGGAGCACCGTGCCATAAGGCAAAAGTGATAACTAAGTGACTTGGGGACCAAAACGTTGACATTTTGGGTCCATGGCCTGGAAGTTCAGATCTTAATCCCATTAAGAACTTGTGGTCAATCCTCAAGAGGCGGGTGGACAAACAAAAACCCACTAATTCTGACAAACTCCAAGAAGTGATTATGAAAGAATGGGTTGCTATCAGTCAGGAATTGGCCCAGAAGTTGATTGAGAGCATGCCCAGTCGAATTGCAGAGGTCCTGAAAAGAAGGGCCAACACTGCAAATACTGACTCTTTGCATAAATGTCATGTAATTGTTGATAAAAGCCTTTGAAACGTATGAAGTGTGTGTAATTATATTTCACTACATCACAGAAACAACTGAAACAAAGATCTAAACACAGTTTAGCAGCAAACTTTGTGAAAACTAATATTTGTGTCATTCTCAAAACTTTTGGCCACGACTGTATCTTCAGCGTAAAGAAGAACCAGGAGTTCTGGAAGTGATGATATGGCCCTCACAGAGCCCTGGTATCATCATCAAGTCTGTCTGGGATTATATAAAGACATTGTTATTTTACATTGCAATATTTTATTACTGTTTTCTATTACTGTTAATGCAATAGTTTATAAATACTAATTATAGCTAATATTGCTGTGGAATGCGTCACTACTAATATAACTTGGCATTTGGTAACAAATATGGCTGCACTTCCTCTTGTCATTTCTAATAAATATGTCCACTAAAACAGAAAAATGCCAATATCTCTGTAGCTAAAGCACTTATGTAATTACCCATCTTAGGCTATGAACGTCTGAACAAATAATATATTGACATATTTAAATTTGAGGGTGGAAATCCTTTTTAAAATATGCAGTTGTCAACAGAGTGCAGTGCCTGTATTTGGCCTCCAGATGTCACTGTGGCATTTGCTTTACGTAATCAGCATCTGTCCAAGGACTTACAGTATGTGCATCGGTTTAGGTTCAGCCAGCAGCGGGCCCCATATAAAGGCATGGGCAGATTTGTCATGGACGATGCATCACACAGACATGATGAAGTGAAATCAGTAGGAGCCTATAGCATATAGCATTAGCTCTTGCAAACAAGCATAAAATACTGATGCTGGATATGATCTGCTTTCTATCACATGGGGACTATTGTTATTGTTCCTGGCATTGTTAGCATCTATGTCAAAACTATAGCAGGGTTATAGTGGTAACTATGTAACGCTTCCCATTTACCTAAATGCCAGCTTGTAAGGAGGGTGAAATGTAGGGTCTTAACCTTAGCAGCAAATGGGCTGCAACTGTATCCTTTATTATAGGTTAACACATCCATAAAGTGGACTGACTAGCTGGGAGATTGGGTAGAAATGTCTTTGAGTTTATGTGTGCATACACGAACATACCGTGTCTGTAAACCTACTGTATAGGTATAGGGCGTGCGCACGAGATTTTAAGATGCTGCGCTGTGATGTCAGGGAAGAGGGGGTGGGCTTGTAACAGAAAGGAGAAAAGCTTGAGTGCAATGTGAGTAATAGAAATGCCCTCATTGCACCAGAGGCCTAATTTGCATATGAAGGCTACATTCACACGAACATATTTTGTTTTCATGTCCGTTCCATTTTTTTTGCGAATAGGATGCAGACCTATTCATTTCAACGGGTCCGCAAAAAATGCGGACAGCACACCGTGTGCTATATGCATCCGTATGTCCGTTCCATAGCCCTGCAAAAAATAAATAGAACATGTCCAATTCTTGTCTGTTTTGCGGACAAGGATAGGCATTGTTACAATGGATCTGCAAAAAAAAGAGATGCCATACGGACCCTCATCCTTTTTTTTGTGTATCCGCAAAACACATATGGTCTTGTAAATGTAGCCTCAGGTGAATCACAGTTATGTGTCTATGCCAATCGGTGGATAAGGAGGTCGCTGGTGACAGATTACCTTTTAAGGGGTTGTCCGGGCCATTCATATTGATGACCTAGGATAGGCCATCAATATCAGTTCGGCGGGGGTCCGACACCTGGCACCCCGCTGATCAGCTGTTTAAAGAGAAGGCGCACAACGTGCCAGCGCTGCCTCCTCCTCATTGTTTACCTGCTCGCCGTCGCATCTGTAGCGGTGAGCAGGTGTAATTATACCCAAGCCTTCCCATTCATTTCAATGGGATGGCTCGTTCCTATACACTTTTATAGGAGCCATCCGTCCCATTGAAATGAGTGTACGCAGCACTATTTTACAACCACCACTGCTGGATTGCAGGGTAATTGTAAAACCTGGAAACAAGCAGTGTATAATGTGATGGAAAAATGAATCAAAGCAAAGAAGGCAATATGGAGAATCAAAATACTTTAGTAAGTGACTTGTATTAACTTCCTCTATATGATAAATCCATTTCCTGAAGTGAGACATCCCCTTTAAGCGAGACAGCAATTATATGAATGAAAGGATACTGTTGAGACATATTGTATGTTCTGTTTTCTGTGGTATTACGTGCTGTGATGCTGATACCTACAGCAAACACTTTGGTCTTCCCCTACATATAGATTTTTGATATGATAAAAACAATTGCTGTTTGTGATTAACCAACATTTTCATTTATTAAGGATCCCCTTCTGTATGCTGTTTAATAAACTATAGATTAAACTTAGAGAACTGTCAGTAACTGGCTGTGATGATTAAATACTTTCATCCCCAGCTAACTTAATTGATTCTTACCTTTTTTATTACCAAGTCTGGCTTTTATACTTCAGAATAACATCATTACGTCTGCCACCTAGTGTCAGAAAAGTATAAGACATGTCTGATACCTCAGTTATATCTATTGTTTCATTAACTACTGTTTTACATTACACTCTTTTAGGTTAGGCTTTGTTCACATCTGCGTTGAAGGCTCTGTGAAGAGCTTTTGTCACGTTTTACATTTTTGGCAGGAAGCAATAAAAGTGTACGCAGCACTATTTTACTTTCAAAATGATGAAAGCCCTGGTGAATCCTGACGGACCTGCATTATAAGCCCAGCCACGCCCACTGTGAAGGAGCCTAGCTCTGCCCCACATCCTCCGAATCCCCTCCTTCCTCCCCCGACGTCACACAGATGCAGCGCCGTAATCTCGCGCATGCGCGAGTACACCACATGTCAGTGGCGGCATGGTGTTCCTTCCCTTTGCTGGTATCAGCCTCAGGAAACGATCTGCGCGTGTCACACCTGTAACTGGTGTTAGAAGGTCTGAAAGACTCACTACACATGAGTGATCTGACAGCCTATTTTGGTTTAACTTTGTGTGTTGCTGGACATGATCCTGTTCAGGTGTGGATCATGTGATTTTTACCTCTTCCTATTTAGTCTGACTTTACCCATCACTCCTTTCTCTGGATAGCTTCATTTGGTTTTAGAAGAGCTGGAGTGTGGTTCTAGTTCAAGTCCTGTTCATCCATCAGCCTCAGAAGTTAAGTGTTCCGCTTGTGTTTTGTATTCCTCCCCTGGTTGTTTACTAAGCCACAGCGAGTCGCTGGTTCTTTCACCTGGGAAAGAACGGGTTGATTCTGCCCCGTTATTACCTTTAGGGCATCTGAGAGTCACAAAGATTTTCTAAGTTCCTGTGTGTGGGCATGTCTATCATCGAGAAGTGCCCATACGGATAGGAGTTAGGGCCAGGCAGGGTTTTATAGGTGGTGACCCTTTTCCTTCCCTAGCGGTGAGGCCTAGTGTCTTTCCCCTTCCTTCTTGTTGTCTTATTGGTGTTCTCCCCTACTACATCCGTGACAGCGCATGTGCTAGCTGTTATGTGCGTGATTATGGTGCTTCAACTGTGTGATGTTGGGGGAGCAAGGAGGGGATTTAGAGGATGCAGGCGGTGCTGGGCTCCTTCACAGTGGGCATGCCTGTTTTCCTGAAATGTTGGTAATAGCTCCGTGGGTTCCTTTCTAGTCTCATTTGCATATATATAAAATCACTTTTTTTGTGAATGAAAAAAAGCACTTACAGCTATTGGAAATGTATATTATGGACTTGCTAGTAGCGATGTAGCAGCACACGTACAGCTCTACAAAAACCTTGGACCCCATTCTAAATCAGTGGGATTAATCATACTATGGATCCAGCTCACCATTATGGCCTCCATTGTTAATGAAAGCCATAGGCAAAATGTGAAGAAGAGTTCTACTTTGCATCAGTTTTTCAAACTTTTACTCAGTGTTCTCACTAATTAAAGGAAATGCAGAATCAGAAAATGAGCTATTGTTTAAATTAATTTTATGTTAAACACACCTGTAAAGAATTTTTAAATTTTCACTAGGCCTAAAATATGTTAACACTTTCTGTCTTTTGAGAGCAGCCACAATAGACACAATGGACAGGAGCTGACCTCATTGACTTCTGTGGCAGAGAGAGCTATGCAAAGGTCAAGAGGGAGTAGATAATCTGTGATATCACCTATTGTGAATGATGGATCCTGTGTTATCTATACAGAGGTGTTACTTGTCATTGAAATCATGACCTAGGCCTAGTGGCTAGTCTAAAAATTGCAGAATTATATATCCAATTGAAACCAGAAGTTTACATACACTATAAAAAGACACATATGCATGTTTTTCTCAATATCTGACATGAAATCAGAATAAACCTTTCCTTCTTTTGGTCAATTAGGATTACCATAATTATTATTATTTGGCAAATGCCAGAATAATGAGAGAGAGCAAATGTTTTAAGGCATTTTTATTACTTTCTGCAAAGTCAAAAGTTTACATACATTTTATTAATATTTGGTACCATTGCCCTTAAACTGTATGACTTGGGTCAAATGTTTTGGATATCCTTCCACAAGCTTCTCACAATAGTTGGTCGGAATTTCGGCCAATTCCTCCTGACAAAACTGGTGTAACTGAGAGATGTTTGTTGGTCCCCTTTCTTGCACCTGCCTTTTCAGCTGTGCCAATAAATTCTCAATAGGATTGAGATCAGGGTTTTGTGATGGCCACTCCAAAACATTGACTTTGTTATCCTTAAGCCACTTTGTAACCAGTTTGGTAGTATGTTTCGGGTCATTCTCCATTTGGAAGACTAATTTCCGCCCAAGCTTTAACTTTCTGGCTGATGTCTTGAGACGTTGCTTCAGTATTTCCACATAATCTTCTTTCCTCATGATGCCATTTATTTTGTGAAGTGCACCAGTCCCTCCTGCAACAAAACAACCCCACAACATGATGCTGCCACCCCCGTGTTTTAAAGTTGGGATGGTGTTCATAGGCTTCCAAGATTCTCCCTTTTTCCTCCAAACGTAACGATGGTCATTATGGCCCAAAAGTTCAATTGTTCAATTTTCGTTTTGTCAGACCACTGGACATGTCTCCAAAAATGTAGGTTTGCATGTGCAAACATTAATCTGGCTTTTTATGTTTCTTTTGGAGTAATGACTTCTTTCTGGCAGAGTGGCCTTTCAGCCCATGTTGATACAGTACTCGTTTAGCTGTGGATATTGACACAATCTTACCAGCTTCAGCCATCATCTTCACAAGGTCTTTTGCTTTTGTTCTTGGGTTAAGTGTTGAGCGAGCATGCTCGGCCAAACTGGTGTTCGACTCGAGCATCGTGATGCTCGGCCGAATACCGCGTGTGCTTGAGTCATTGTATTTAAATCAAATTTAGCCTCTATTTCTGAAAAGTTTCTGCTGAGATTTGAACTCACAACCTTCCACATTAGTAAGCAAGGACCTTAACCACTTAGCTATAAAGCTGAATGATAAACTGTGTCAGAAAAACCTCATAGTAGTTTGTTATGTAGTAAGTATTCCTATACAGCAGAAATATCATTTTATATCTAACTGCAGGTTAACATGTAGCTGTACAGTGTAATGGTTAAGGTTCTTGGCTCTAATGCAGAAGGTTGTGAGTTCAAATCCTGGCAGAAACTTTTCAGAAATAGAGGCTAAATTTAATTTAAATATATATATACATACATACAATGGATGCCCTCGCATTTTGACAGATTTGGAGTGTTTTTGCAAAGAATAGTGGGCAAATCTTGGCAAGTCAAAATGTGCCATACTGATAGACTCATACCCAAAAAGATTGAGTGATGTAATAAAATGAAAAGGTGCTTCAACAAAGTATTGGTTTAAGAGTGTGCACACTTATGCAACCATATTATTATATTTTAATATTTTTTCTTCCCTCTACCTAAAAGATTTCAGTTTGTTTTTCAATTGAGTGGTACAGTTTATAGGTCACATTAAAGGTGGAAAAAGTTCTGAAATGATTTATCTTTGTCTCATTTTTTTACAGCACAGAAACCTGACATTTTAACAGGGGTGTGTAGACTTTTTATATCCACTGTATATTTTATTTTTGTAATTACACATTTATTTTGTGCCATAAATTTTTTACAATTACTAAAAAAAAATTATAAATTTAATTTAGCCTCTATTTCTGAAACGTTTCTAACGGGATTTGAACTCACAACCTTCTACATTAGAGCCAAGAAGCTTAACCACTACACTATACAGCTGCAAATTCACCTGCAGTCAAATATAATTAAATATCCTACATGAAAACTACTGTGAGGTTTTTCTGACACAGTTTGTCATTCATCTTTATAGCTGAGTGGTTAAGGTCTTTGCCTCTATTGTAAAAGGTTGTGAGTTTAAATCCCAGCAGAAACTTTTCAGAAATAGCATCTCAATTAGATTTAAATACACTGGGTGTCCCCAAGCACTGACTCCATATTGGAGGGGATTCCCTCACTGTACAGTGATCTTCTGCATAGACCTCAGTGGGACCCGGCACCCTCCCCTCTTCAGAGCAGGGGTGCCTGGTTTAATGTGCAGGTTCTCCCATTGACTACCATTATGCTTGGGTGCTCGATCAACACTTCTTGGGTTGATATGCACATGTCGGACTAAAGCACATTCATCTCTGGGACACAGAACCCGTCTCATTCCTGAGCGGTATGATGGCTGGACATTCACATTTTGTTTGTACTTGCGTATAATTGTTTGTACAGATGAACGAGGCACCTTCAGGTATCTTGAAATTGCACCCAAGGTTGAGCCAGACTTGTGCAAGTCCACAATTCTCTTCCTGATATTTTGCCTGATTTCTTTAGACTTTCCCATGATGCTATACAAAGAAGCAGTGTGTTTCAGGTGTGCATTTAAATGCATCCACAGGTGTGTCTCTAATTAAGTCAGAAGCTTTCAAACACATGACATCATCATATGGGCAGTCCAGAATTGTTTAACACCTTCAGGACCCTGCCAATTTTCACCTTAACGACCAGGCTTTTTTGTTGAAATTTGGTAAATTTAAGTCAATATTTTTCATTTTTATGAAAAATGTTGAAACATTCCCAACTTTTCAATTTCTCCGCTTTTAAAACAGATAGTGATACCTTATATAATAGTTATTACTTTACATTTCCCACATGTCTACTTTATGTTTGGATCATTTTGTGAATGCCTTTTTATTTTTTGAGGACATAAGAAGGCTTAGGCCTCTTTCACACTTGCGTTGTTAGGATCCGGCGTGCACTTCCGTCGCCGGAAGTGCCTGCCGGATCCGTAACAACACAAGTGAACTGAAAGCATTTGAAGACTGATCAGTCTTCAAAATGCTTTCAGTGTTACTATGGCAGCCAGGATGCTATTAAAGTCCTGGTTGCTATAGTAGTAGTGGGGAGCGGGGGAGCATTATACTTACCGCCCGTGCGGCTCCCAGGGCGCTCCAGAATGACATCAGAGCGCCCCATGCGCGTGGATCACATGATCCATGCGATCACGTGATCCATGCGCGTAGGGCGCCCTGACGTCACTCTGGAGCGCCCCAGGAGCCGCACAGGCGGTAAGTATACTGCTCCCCCGCTCCCCACTACACTTTACCATGGCAAGCAGGACTTTAGCGTCCTGGCTGTCATGGTAACCATTCAGAAAAAGCATTTAGCTTAAGGCCTTTCAATGGGCATTAATTTTGGATCCGGCCTTGCGGCAAGTGTTCAGGATTTTTGGCCGGAGCACTCTCCATTCAGAATGCATTGGGATAATTCTGATCAGGATTTTTCCGGCATAGAGCCCCGGCGACGGAACTCTATGCCGGAAAAGAAATACGCAAGTGTGAAAGAGCCCTTAGAAGTTTAGAAGCAAATCTTGAAAATTTCCAAAACCCACTTTTTAAGGACCAGTTCAGGTCTTAAGTCACTTTGTGAAGCTTACATAATAGAAACCACCCAAAAATGACCCCATTTTAGAAACTACACCCCTCAAGGTATTCAAAACTGATTTTACAAACGTTGTTAACCCTTTAGATGTTCCACGAGAATAAAGGGATTCTGTCAGCAGATTTTACCCCTATAACCTAAACATATGTTCATGTCCAGACTAATAAGTAGAATCCTAAGATGACCTTATTATACCTTACTGTGGCTCTATTTGCACATAAATCAGCTTTTTATAACCTGTTAATCACTTACTTAAGGTGCCCAAGGGGAGGTCCGTTAATACAGGGTGCTCGGCCACACCCCTTGCCATCCGGTGCCCAGCGCCGCCTTCCCTGTCTTTAGCGCCGCCTTCCACAGCTCAGCACCGCCTACGCAATCCTCCCCGTCCCTCTGCCAGATCCCGTGCCTGCGCACTAGGCTCAGCCTGCTGCACCCGTGCAAACTCCTGGCAGCGGCTTCACTGAGCGAAGTGCGCTGGCATGATGGGCACTTCGCTCAACCCGGATATGCCCTGCAAGTGTGGGATCTGGCTGAGGGACGGGGAGGATTGCGGAGGTGGTGCTGAGCTGTGAAAGGCAGCGCTGAATACAGGGAAGGCGTCGCTGGGCACCGGATGGCGAGGGGTGCAGCCGGGCACCCTGCATTAACGGACCACCCCTTGGGCACCTTAAGTAAGTGATTGACAGGTTATAAAAGGCTGATTTTTGTGCAAAAGAGCCACAGTAAGGTATAATAAGGCCATCTCAGGATTCTACTTGTTAGTCTGGAAATGAACATATGTTTAGGTTATAGGGGTAAAATCTGCTCACAGAATCCCTTTAAAGAAAAATGTAGATGAAATTTCAGAATTTAACTTTTTTGACAGATTTTCAATTTTTTTACAGTAAAAAAGCAAGGGTTAAGAGCCAAACAAAACTCAATATTTATTACCCTGATTCTGTAGTTTACAGAAACACCCCATTTGTGATCATAAACTGCTGTATGAGCACATGGCAGGGCGCAGAAGGAAAGGAACTAGTGTTGAGCAAACCCGAACTGTAAATTTACAGTTCGGGTCCGTACCGAACTTTGCGAGTTCGGGTTCCTGGATCTGAACCCGAACTTTGCCGGAAAAGTTTGGGTTCGAGTTCGGTGTTCGGGCATTTAATAAAGCTTTTGAAAGGCTGCAGGACAGCCAATCAACAAGCTTTTAAGCTGTGGGCACTTAGAAGCCATCATAGCTATGCCTAGTAATGGCATTGCTGTGATTGGCATCATGAGAACCAGCCTTTATACAAGCTGGATCACGTGTAGCACCACCCATGAGCTCATTTGTTTTGTGTGTGACCTTTAATGATTTTTTGTGGTTTGCAATACACCAGCTTTGCACCCCTGACCCAGAAATATAATAATAAATCTGGTTGTTAATTCTGTGGGTGACCTATAGCGATTTCTTTGTGGGTGCAATGAACCATCTTTGTTCCCCTGACACAGACATATAATAATTAATCTGGCTGTTAATTCTGTGGGTGACCTATAGTGATTTTTTATGGGTGCAATGCACAATTTTTGTGCCCCTGACACAAAAATATGATAGTTAATCCGTCTGTTAGTTCGATGGGTGACATATACCCATTTTTGGGGTGAGATACACATGCACTTTATACGTGACAGGGGAATTAATATAGTTAATCTGACTGTTAGTTCGGCCGGTGACATATACCCATTTTTGGTGTGAGATACATGTGCACTGTATATTTGACAGGGAAATTAATATAGTTCATCTGTCTGCTAGTTTAGTTGGTGACATATTCCCATTTTTGGTGTGAGGTACACCTGCACTGCTGTCACGGTCCCTCCCATGGCAGAGGTTAGAAGATCCGAGAGACTGGCTGCACATGTGGTTATCTGACAGCCTCTCTGTTTTCACGTGTTGCAGTGCTGTGGTTTGCAATGACCACACCTCTTGTGTAAGGTGTAGCTTGTGGTTATTACTGGTTCTCTATTTAGTCTGGACTCACACTTCATACCATGCGTTTGATATTCTCTGCCTGGAGTTAGAAGAGCTGGTGTGTTGTCCTATTCTGTCTTCCTGCTCATCCATTTTTTATTGAAGATAAGTGTTCTTCCCTTTGTATTTTGTTGTTCCCATTAATATAGTTAATCCGTCTGTTAGTTTGGTGGGTGACATATACCCATTTTTGTTGTGAGATACACATGCACTTTATACTTGACAGGGAAATGAATATAGTCAATTTGACTGTTAGTTCAGCCGGTGACATATACCCATTTTTGGTGTGAGATACACGTGCACTGCATATGTGACAGGGAAATTAATATAGTTAATCTGACTGTTAGTTCATCCGGTGGCATATACCCATTTTCGCTGTAAGGTACACCTGCACTGCATATGTGACAGGGAAATTAATATAGTTAATCCGTCTGTTAGTTCAGTGGGTGACATATACTCATTTTTGGTGTGAGGTACACCTGCACTGCATATGTCACAGGGAAATTAATATAGTTAATCTGACTGTTAGTTTGTCCGGTGACATATACCCATTTTCGCTGTAAGGTACACCTGCACTGCATATGTGACAGGGAAATTAATATAGTTGATCCGTCTGTTAGTTCAGTGGGTGACATATACCCATTTTTGGTGTGAGGTACACCTGCACTGCATATGTCACAGGGAAATTAACATACTTCATCCGTCTGTTATCTCAGTAGGTGACATATTCCCATTTTTGGTGTGAGGTACACCTGCACTGCATACGTGACAGGGAAATGAATATAGTTAGGCCCCTTTCACACGGGCGAGTTTTCCGCGCGGGTGCAATGCGTGAGGAGGATGCATTGCACCCGCACTGAATCCGGACCCATTCATTTCTATAGGGCTGTGCACATGAGCGGTGATTTTCACGCATCACTTCTGTGTTGCGTGAAAATCACAGGAAGCTCTATATTGTGCGTTTTTCATGCAACGCAGGCCCCATAGAAGTGAATGGGGCTGCGGGAAAATCGCAAGCATCCGCAAGCAAGCGTGGATGCGTTGTGATTTTCCCGCATGGTTGCTTAGCAACATGACCCGATATTTATTATTTTCCCTTATAACATGGTTATAAGGGAAAATAATAGCATTCTTAATAAAGAATGCATTGTAAATGAGTGGAAGGTTGTAACAATAAAGTTAACTTACTTAAGCCACTTGATCGCGTAGTTGCAATCTGTCCTTCTTTCCAGCATCAGCTAAGAACTAAAGGACCTGTGATGACGTCACATCACATGGTCCAATCACATGGTCCATCACCATGGTAAGATGGACCATGTGATTGGACCATGTGATGTGACGTCATCACATGTCCTTTAGTTCTTAGCTGATGCTGGGAAAGAGAGGACAGATCGCAACTACACGATCAAGTGGCTAAGGTAAGTTAACTTTTATTATTTTTAACCCCTTCCACTTCATTTTACAATGCATTCTTTATTAAGAATGCTATTATTTCCCCTTATAACCATGTTATAAGGGAAAATAATAAATTCTCCAGAAGACCCGAAACCGGACTTCAGTGATGAAGTCCAGCTTCGGGTCTGGGTACCAAACATGGCGATTGTTCTCACGCGCGTGCAAAAGGCATTACAAACGTTTGCACCCGCGCGGGAAAATCGCGCATATTCCCGCCATGCACCCGCCTCTTATCCGGGCGTCAAACATAACGCCCGTGTAAAGAGGCCTTAATCTGTCTGTTAGTTCGGTGGGAGACCTCAAAGAATGAGGAGAGCATCAAATAAGGAACATGGCCGTGGTCGTGGTGCTGCTGGAGCTCCTGTTGCAGGGATTGGACGTAGTTGATCTGTCCCAGCTACACGCCAAAATGAAACACCTTCCTCAGGTGCATGTAGGTGACAGGACGTTCAGCATCATTTTGTAGGCCCAAATACCAGTGTACAAATGGTAAGGCCAGAACAAGTAGATTGGATGGCTAACAGTGCCTCCAGTTCCTTCACATAGTCTCCCACCCGGTCCCCTGCTGAAACCGCAGAGTTGGCACCTGCAGCCCATGGGCATCTGTCTCTCACCTCACCCCCTTTTAAATCAGCCAAGCAATCTGAGCCCCAAGTCATGCAGCAGTCTCTTATGCTTTTTGATGACTCTGCTGGAGGGGTTTACATAGGCCATCCACTAGCCCTGCCCCAGAAGTGGAAGCGATTGAGAGCACTGATGCCCAACCACTTATGTTTCAGGATGTGGACATGGGAGGACCACCGTAGCACGTCTCTGATGATGATTATGAAACACAGGTGCCAACTGCTGCGGCTTTCTGCTGTGTGCAGAACGGCAAGGAGGGCAGGGATGAAGAGTGGGTGGCAGATGATGTGGAGGATGATGAGGTCCTAGACCCCACATGGAATCAAGGTCATGCGAGGGACGTGTGTAGTTTGAAGGAAGAGATGGTGGTCACACACATCGCCAGCCGCACAGCAAAAGAGGGAACAGGGTGCAAAAGCAGAGTGGCTGTCCCCTAGCCAGTATGCCTGCTACTGCCCTCCCCACCCAGGGACCGAGCACACCAAAGCCAGCTCCAAGGAGTTCTCTGTGAGGTTTCCACGCTGTGCAATTAGAGCCTGAAGAGAGGCATAAATGTTCTAAACCTGAGCACCACCTGCTTGACTAGGCATCTAAATGCAAAGCACCAGCTGCAGTGGAGTACACACCTGAAAAACCACAAAAGATCTAAGGCTCCTCTTGCTCCCTCTTCTGCTGCGGTCTCAGGTTCTTCCTCCCCCTCTGGTGTGACAATGGCACCAGCCACCCCGCAAACAGACAATGTGGAAACAACACCACCACCTCCACCACCATCATTTAGCATATCTGGAGAGAAAAAGGAACCACTCCCCTACCCACCTCCGATCCCTGGTCCTGAATGCCAGCATTTCAAAATTCCTGGCCTTTGAAATGCGGTCATTCCATCTGGTGGAGACAGAGACTTTTAAAAACCTTATGGCGGTGGCTGTCCCACAGTACGTGGTTACCAGCCGCCACTACAATATTTTAATTATGGTAGTCCTCAATGACCAAAACCAGGAAAATTTTATTCTTATTTCATGTTAGATATTGAGGAAAACATGCATATGTATCTTTTTATATAGTGTATGTAAACTTATATATATATTTATATATATATATATATATATAAATAATTTTTTATTTATTTATTTTAACATATATATTATTTATTTTAATATTTAACACAAAAACATTATTTAAGCAGTAGGTCATTTCTAATGACGCATTCCGTTTAATCCTTTAAAAAAGCTGACAATGTATTTGAATCAGTTCTTTTCACACTGTCAATGAGATGACTAATGCAAAACTAAAAGTCTAATAAAACTCTGATGACAAACTTTTTTTTTCCAGTAAGTTTTTCCAGTTGTGATAATTTCAAAATAAACAGATCAGGAATCTGAAATTGATAGGCATGCACACCCCCATAAAGCCATGCACATAGCTTAATGTATGGAGTGCGCACAATGGCACACAGAGTTCCTGTAGCTCCCTGCATTATATGTGCTGCTGTATGGAGCATCTATATGTCAATGTATTATGGATACGATGTCCAATTGAACATGGCACATTTTTTTTCTCTGCTGCTTTCATCTAAAATCAGGAAAAGGTTCACACTTGCATTTTTTACAGTATGAATATAGAATTATCAGTAAATGGATCTCACTCATTTAGATGGGACTCAGATATCAAAATTAGGCGATTTATTTTAGTCTTCTACTCCACTGTGATTACAGAATCTATCAAAAGGGCTTTCTTGTGCTTAAAGGGGTTTTCCGGGTATATCACAAGTTATCCACTATCCATAGGATAGGGGATAACAATCAGATCTGGTATGGGAATAGGGGCCACCACTCCATTCATATATATGGGAGTGCTGGATTCGGCTATCTGTGGCGCTCCCATAGAAATGAATAGACCGGCGGCATGCTTCTCCAACCAGCCGCTCTGTTCATTTCAGGGGGGCTCCGTTGGACCCCCACACCGATCTGATAATTATCCCCTACCCAGTGAATAAGGGATAACTTGTTATAACTGGAATACCCCTTTAACCACTACAGGACCGCCTAACGCAGGGATGCGTCCTGCGGGCGGTCCTGTAGTTCTGAGACGACGCCACGGCGCGTCATCTCGCGAGAGCCGAGACTTCCTGTGAACGCGCGCGCGTTCACAGTGAAGCGCGTCTCAGGAGTTCTCCTACAGCATGCCAGCGATGATCAATCACTGGCAGGCTGTAGATGCGAATTAAATCGCATCAAAGAGCTATATCAGACGCTGTTTTGTTAACAGCGTCTGATATAGCTGCTACCTGGTCCTCTGGTGGTCCCATTTGCTGGGATCGACCACCAGAGGACCAGGTAACTATGTAAAGTTGCACCAAACACTACACTAACCCCCCCACCACCCCCTCACTTATTAACCCCTTGTTAACCCCTGATCACCCCATCTAGACCCCCTGATCACCCCCCTGTCATTGATCACACCCCTTGTAAGGCTCCATTCAGACGTCCATATGTGTTTTGCGGATCCGTGGATTCACGGATCCGCGGATCCGCAGATCCTCAAAACACGGACACCGGCAATGTGCTTTCCGCATTTTGCAGATCCGCACATTGCCAGAACTATATAGAAAATGCTTTTTCTTGTCCGCAATTGCGGACAAGAATAGGACATGTTCTATATTCTTGCGGAACGGAAGTGCAGACCCGGAAGCGTGGATCCGTAATTCCGGATCCGAGCGGGACAAAGTCTGTCCCCATAGAAATGAATGGGTCCACAATTCCATTCCGCAAACAGAATTGCGGACGTGTGAATGGGGCATAAGGGTCCCTTATCACCACCAGTTAGTTAGCTACTTGTTAGGTAGCTAGCGCCCAGCCCACCGCACCGCAGTCACTGATTTTGGCAGAGATTTTTTCATCCACATTGATCGATGCGAATGAAAAAATCTGTGCCGTTCATTTTCTTTTTTTTTTCAGCACCGAGGCTGAACGGAAAAAAAAAATCTCATTACCCGTCTGCTCAATATAAGGAGAATCGCAGAAACTCCTAATGCTGGCCATACGTGTAATGATTGCGGAGACCTTCAAATGCCAGGGCAGTACAAACACCTCACAAGTGACCCCATTTTAGAAAGAAGACACCCCAAGGTATTCCGTGAGGGGTATGGTGAGTTCATGCAAAATTTTATTTTTTGTCACAAGTTAGTGGAATATGAGACTGTAAAAAAAAAAAAAAAAAATTTCCGCTAACTTGTGAACTCGCCATGCCCCTCACGGAATACCTTGGGGTTTTTTCGTTTCCACAATGGGGTCACTTGTGGGGTTTTTATACTGTCCTGGCATTTTAGGGGTCCTAAAGCGTGAGAATCCAAATGCGTAAAAATGCCTTGTGAAATCCTAAAGGTACTCATTGGTTTTAGGGCCCCTTTGCGCATCTTGGCTGCAAAAAAGTGTCACACATGTGGTATCGTTGTACTCGGGAGAAGTAGGGCAATATGTTTTGGGGTGTATTTTTATATATACCCATGCTGGGTGTGAGAAATATTGCTGTAAACGACAACTTTTTAAATTTTTTTATTCAAAGTTGTCAATTTACAGAGATATTTCTCTCACCCAGCATGGGTATATGTAAAAATACACCCCAAAACACATTGCCCTACTTCTCCTGAGTACGGCGATACCACATGAGTGACACGTTTTTGCAGCCAAGATGCGCAAAGGGGCCCAAATTCTAATGAGTACCTTTTAGGAGGGCATTTTTACGCATTTTTCTTCTCACGCTTTAGGGCCCCTAAAATGCCAGGGCAGTATAAATACCCCACATGTGACCCCATTTTGGAAAGAAGACACCCCAAGGTATTCGCTGAGGGGCAATAATGAGTCCATGAAAAATTAAACTTTTTGTCAAAAGTTAGCGGAAAGGGAGACTTTATGAGAAAAAACAATAAAAAATCAATTTCCACTAACTTGTGCAAAAAAAAAAATCTTCTATGAACTCGCCATGCCCCTCATGGATATTTCTCACACACAGTATGGGTATATGTAAAAATACACTCCAGAACACATTGCCCTACTTCTCCTGAGTACGGCGATACCACATGAGTGACACTTTTTTGCAGCCAAGATGCGCAAAGGGGCCCTAAAACCAATGAGCACCTTTAGGATTTCACAGGCATTTTTACGCATTTGGATTCTCACGCTTTAGGGCCCCTAAAATTCCAGGGCACTATAAATACCCCACAAGTGACCCTATTTTGGAAAGAAGACACCCCAAGGTATTCTGTGAGGGGCATGGCGAGTTCACAGAATTTTTATTTTTTGGCACAAGTTAGCGGAAATTGATATTTTTATTTTTTTTATTTTGTTTTTTACAAAGTCTCATATTCCACTAACTTGTGACAAAAAATAAAATTTTACATGAACTCACCATACCCTTCACGGAATACCTTGGGGTGTCTTCTTTCCAAAATGGGGTCACATGTGGGGTATTTATACTGTCCTGGCATTTTAGGGGCCCCTAAAGCGTGAGAAGAAGTCTGGAATCCAAATGCGTAAAAATGCCCTGTGAAATCCTAAAGGTACTCATGGTTTTAGGGCTCTTGCACCCAGGCTGCAAAAAAGTGGCACACATGTGGTATCACCGTACTCAGGAGAAGTAGGGAAATGTGTTTTGGGGTGTATTTTTATATATACCCATACTTTGTGTGAGAAATATCTCTTTAAACGAGAATTTTTAAAAAATTTAATACAAAGTTGACAATTTACAGAGATATTTTTCTCACCCAACATGGGTATATGTAAAAATACACCCCAAAACACATTGCCCTACTTCTCCTGAGTACGGCGATACCACATAAGTGACACTTTTTTGCAGCCTGGGTGCGCAAAGGGGCCCAAATTCCAAAGTACCTTTAGGTTTTACATGGCGGCTCACAATTTAGCCCTGCCCAAAATGCCAGAACAGTAAACACACCCCACAAATGACCCCATTTCGGAAAGTAGACACCCCAAGGTATTCACTGAGGGGCATAGTGAGTCTGTCTGAGATTTTTTAGCAGAAGTTGAAACTTTTTTTTTTTTTTCTCAGAAAGTGTCATTTTCCGCTAACTTGTGAAAAAAAATGAAATGATACATGAACTCACCATGCCCCTCCGCGAATACTTTGGGGTGTCTTCTTTCTAAAATGGTGTCATTTGGGGGGTATTTATACTTTCCTGGCATTCTAGCACCTGAAGAAACATGACAGGTGCTCAGAAAGTCAGAGCTGCTTCAAAATGCCGAAATTCACTTTTTTGCACCATAGTTTGTAAACGCTATAACTTTTACCCAAACCAATAAATATACACTTATTGGATTTTTTTTTATCAAAGACATGTAGAACAATAAATTTAGAGAAAAATTTATATAGAAATGTAGTTTTTTTAAAAAAAATTTACAACAGAAAGTGAAAAATGTCATTTTTTTGCAAAAATGTCGTTAATTTTGTATTAATGGCAAAAAAAAGTTAAAATGTCAGCAACAATGAAATGCCACCAAATGAAAGCTCTTTTAGTGAGAAGAAAAGGAGGTAAAATTCATTTGGGTGGTAAGTTGCATGACGGAGCAATAAACGGGTAAAGTAGTGTAGTGCAGAATTGTAAAAAGTGGCCTGGTCATTAAGGGTGTTTAAGCTAGGGGGGCTGAGGTGGTTAAGGCTACGGCTACACGGCCACACTGGTTACGGCCAGAATCACATAGTAGCGGTGATCCTATAGGAATTAATGTGGATTAACAGTGGGCTTTTTGTGACTCGCGCTGCACAACATTAACTTCTATGGGATCTCCGCTATTCTGCGATCCTGGCTGCGACAGATGTGGTAACCAGTGTTGCCGTGTAGCTCTAGCCTAAAGGGGACCTGTCAATTCTCCTGACATATTTGCTACTTGCATTCCTCATAAAACAACAGTTCATGGGCATCTTTTCTTATGACTCTGGGTTGTGCTGTTCCTCTTTTAAGCCTCATTCACACGTCAGTGTTTTGGTCAGTGATTTCCATCAGTGATTGTAAGCCAAAACCAGGTGCAACTCTAAGCACAGAGCAGGAGCAGATCTTTCCCTTATACCTTATGTCTGTGGAGGCTCCAATCCTGGTTTTGGGTCACAATCACTGATAGAAATCACTGACCAAAACACTGACGTGTGAATGAGGCTTTATTATTCTGACTAGAAGTTTATGAATGGTCAATTGGGTGCTACCAGTTGGGGGTGCTTCCCTGTGCGGTCAATCACTAGCATTACCGATTACACAGAGTCAGATTGTACAGGGACACACTCCAGTTGGTCACACCCAGTTGGCAATTCATTCATAAACTTCTAGTAGGAACCATAGAAGAACTGAAAAATACAGAGTGATAAGAGAAGATGCGCCAGAATTGTTATTTTTGTGGAACACTATTATTTACAGACACATCAGGAGGGTGACAAGGACAATGTTCTTTTATTCGCCCAAAATGGTTGCAACATTTCAGCTCAATATTAGAGCCTTTCTGAAGCTTGAAGCCTTTTTGGAACCCAGAAAACAAAGTCCCTTATGTTTGGTGGGAATATTGAGCGCCTAGAAAAATAAGATAAAGATACAGTACATCTCTCTAAAGCTTGAAGCACACAAAGGAATACATACATTTTAAACCAAAGTAATGCTGAAAGATTAGTTTTGCCTTATGTTTGTATTTTATTATTTTATATTGTCTTTTCCCCCATAGGCAAGGAAAATTCTCTGTGTTTCTGAAATGCTTTCTAGACGGATAATCCTCGTTTTTTTTTTTTTTTATAACTGTACACTCTGTCTAATTTTCATTAGTAAAAAATAAATCTCACTTTCACTGCATGATACGGAAAATGTTTCAAAACAGTCCACATAGTTTATTTCAAATATGAAGAAGCAAGTAGAATATGTCACTGAGAATAATCTCCTTTAAAGGGGTTCTCTGCGAATGGTATAAACATGGCCTCCAGAAATCCATCCTTAAATGGGACTAGGACGGTTGCCTCGACCTGTACAGGCGCTTAGCGGAGTAAGGGGGCAGGACTCATTTACTGTACTCTGAAGCTGCATTTACGTTCGACCTGTACAGGCGCTTAGCGGAGTAAGGGGGCAGGACTCATTTACTGTACTCTGAAGCTGCATTTACGTCACCCTGCTGTCAGACATGTATGATCACTCTATTAAGAACCCTGCTCTACAAGAGTCATACGATCCAGCACCCCGTTCCTGTCAGGCTGCTCAACCATGACAACATGTCAAGCAGAGGGTCGCATCATTAGCGTCTATTGTAGAGCAGAGTTCCTGCTGTACAATAGGTAGTAATGGAGTGATCATACCTGAGATATGATGTCAGGCTGAGCAGCCTGACAGCACATGTCATCAGTGTGAATTGAATGCAGGGCCGACATGCAGTGTAACAAGACCCTACCCCAGGGGTGCACAACCCTTTCTGGTTGGGGGCCACATTGTCAGCCTGAACCAATTCCAAGGGCCGAAAATAAAACTTAAAGGGGTATTACCAACTGAAATACTGTATTTTTGCCATATTGAACATACAGTATCTCTTATATATATAAAAATGAGTTTCTGTCTGTCTAGACGTTCTTTATGCACGACTAAACGACTGGACCGATATTCACCAAATTTGGCACATGGGTACATCAGGTGTCCGGGAAGGTTTTAGACCAGGTCTCAGCTCTCTAGGACTTACCGTTCCTGAGATATTCCCAAAAAATGACCTGCTTATAAACAATACAAGGCAGCAAAGCCTTTAACTTGAATTCAAACTGTCATTTACTGCTCCCTGACAGTTTATCTCCACACACACAGTTTTACTCCAGGTAACCATAACAACTCAGCCAAGTCTCATCCCTGCTCTAGATGACGTTTAAAGGAAATCTGTCACCAGGATAATCGCTATAGAAGTAAAGCCAGGGCCTAATAGCACTTAGTACCTAATTTCCTGAGGTTTCCATAACAACTCAGCCATTTCTCTTCGCTGCTGCAGGTTAGCTTTAAAGGGGCAGGGCGCTGTGGATGATACTGTTAAGGGGCAGAGTGCTAGGGGGGTCACAGTTCAGGGGGAAAGTAGGGTGGCCATTCAAGTAACCCTTAAAACCCTGCCCCCAGGTCCAGATAAGCCACACCTCTGATTTGGTTAGGCCACACCCCCTCCAGAGGTGGGACAGTGATTTTCTTCCTGCAGCTCACATTCAGACAGAACAGTGCTGCTGTCTTACAGTGAACTGTTTAAAAGGACACCCCCCCGATCCTGTTAGGCCACCCCCCCTCCCACTAAGCAAACAGTGAAAAATTAAGTTAAAAATCAACTTCTGTCAGCTGCAGAGGTGGGAGGGACGGTGACTTTCTCTTTGCAGCTCACACTCAGAGAGGACAGTGCTGCTTTCTTAGATTGAGATGTTCAAAAGGACACGCCCCAATCCAGTTAGGCCATGCCCCCTCCCAGTCAGCCAACAGGGATTGAAAAAATAAAGTAAAAAATCAACTACTAGGTACACAGCTCAGCAGACAGGATATGATTAGATACACAGCTCAGCAGACAGTATCACACAGGATAGAATATTAGATACACGCTCAGCAGACAGTATCACACAGGATAGGATTAGATACACAGCTCAGCACATAGTATCACACAGGATAGAATATTAGATACGCGCTCAGCAGAAAGTATCACAGAGGATAGGATTAGATACACAGTTTAGCAGACAGTATCATACAACATAAGATTAGATACACAGCTCAGCAGATAGTATCACACAGGCTAGGATTAGATACACAGCTCAGCAGACAGTATCACACAGGATAGGATTAGATACACAGCTCAGCAGACAGTATCACACAACATAAGATTAGAGTGACACAGCTCAGCAGATAGTATCACACAGGCTAGGATTAGATACACAGCTCAGCAGACCGTATCACACAGGATAGGATTAGATACGCAGCTCAGCAGACAGTATCACACAACATAAGATTAGATACACAGCTTAGCAGATGGTATCACCCAGGACAGGATTAGATACACAGCTCAGCAGACAGTGGGGCGGGGTGCTGTAGAGGTCACTGTTATGGGGGATACTGTTGATATCTTTTTATGACACACGGAAACATGAAATTAAATGGATGAAATATACCCGTGCGAAGCCGGGTCCTTCTGCTAGTATACTATAAATGTCTAGTTACAGTTCTAGGACTCCCATCTAATAGGAGAATACATGAAAGATACATGTGAGAAAATATAAGACATAGATCTACAGGTCTTTTAACAGATGTTTGGGGGCAACACAGAATGGTATCGAGGGCCGCATGTGGCCCCCGGGCCGCAGGTTGTGCACCCCTGCCCTACCCCCTTATCCTGCTAAGTAGCTGTACAAGTGGAAAGAACCTACCCTAGTCACATTCTAAGATGAGTTGCTGGAGGTCATGTTTATACAGTTCTCGGAGAACCTCTTTAAAGTGGCATTCCAACAATAAACATTTAAAGGATCACTAACTTTTCTCAAATTTTTTGATAAGTCATAGAGATATATCAAAAGCTGTGATTGTTTGGGGTCTGAGTACTGAGACTCCCACTGATCCCTAGAACGAGGGGAGAGAAGTGCACTACTCCTTTAAAATAGAGTACAGTATATACACACTTTGGTAGAAGATTGGTCCTATGCCACCCATTGTACTTTAGAAAGTCACCTGCAGCAGTCACAAAGGGGAAAATTCAACCTAAGGCTGCCTCTGAGATCTTAATTCCAAACTACGGACCCAATAGCTGTAAGGAAGCAAACATTGAATGGAAATTATTCGATCAGCTGAAACACAATTTTCTTAGGATTAATTCACTTTAGGAAGATTTGTTGGAGATTTTATTAAAAACTAATTCCATTGATAAGAATATGATTATTATGGCAGCAAGCCCTTTGGATTTCTGCAAGAAGTGACTAGGAAAGTTGCAGGCACTTCTAAATCATATGAATATACCCTTATAAAGTAGTCATGCAATTGGCCAAGTGATCCCATATGTTCTGTCCTGGCCAGAGTGGAGAAAAAGAGAAGACTAGGGCAGAGCGAACCCGAACTGTAAAGTTCTGGTTCATACCAAACATTACGGTTTTTCACACCCGGACCTGAACATTTCCGTAAAAGTTTGGGTTCGTTGTTCGGCGATTTCTTCCCTGCTTTTGAAAGGCTGCAGGGCAGCCAATCAACAAGCCTTTCACTATTTGCCCTAAGAAGCCATCACAGCCATGCCTACTATTGGCAAGCTGTGATTGGCTAAGTGCTGCATGTGACCCAGCCTCTATTTAAGCTGGAGTCAGGTAGTGCTGTACGTCACTCTGCTGCTCTTACTGTAGGGACAGGCTGCTGCTGGTGCTCTCAGGGAGAGATTAGGGAAGAAATCTGTTGAATTTGGTGGTGTTAACTCTTCAAACTACAGCAATTATTGAGGGTGCTATGCTACATATTTGTACCCAGCCCTGAGCCCATTTGTACCCAGCCCAGTGATACTGCAAAATAATTTTTAATCCATCTGTTACTGTGGTGGGGGTCGGCGGCCATTTTAGCAACTGCAGTGTCCTTGGAACTGCATGTGACCTGCATGTGTGCCAGCCTGCCAGGGAGATAAGTCTAATTATTTTTTGGTAGCTCAGTGGAGGAAAAATTCCTATTTTCTGGCAGGTCAAGTCCCCCTACATTACCTATTTTTAATTTTGGGGTGACATAGTGCATTTCTGTAGTTGGGGGAATAAACCCGTACTGTCATACCACAGATCACGTTTTCATTCACAGCTGAAAAGCCTGTATTATAATTTTGCGGTGACACAGTGCATTTCTGTAGTTGCTGTAATAAACACGTACTGTCATACCACAGAGCACGTTTGCATACACCGCTGAAAAACCTATTTTTAAATTTTGCGGTGACATAGTGCATTTCTGTAGTTGGTGTAATAAACCCGTACTGTCGTACCACAGAGTATGTTTGCATACAACGCTAAAAAACCTGTTTTAAATTTTGCGGTGAAAAACTGCATTTCTGTATTTGGGGGAATAAACTCGTACTGTGCACGTTTGCATACAACGCTGAAAAAACTGTTTTATAACTTTTGGGGTGACATACTGCATTTCTGTAGTTGGGTTAATAAACCTATACTGTTGTGCAACAGAGCACATTTGCATACAACGTTGAAAAAACAGTTTTAAAATTTTGCAGGGAAAAACTGCATTTCTGCAGTTGGGTTAATAAACCTGTACTGTTGTGCCACAGAGCACGTTTGCATACAACGCTGAAAAAACTGTTTTATAATTTTTGGGGTGACATACTGCATTTCTGTAGTTGGGTTAATAAACCCGTACTGTTGTGCCACAGAGAACGTTTGCATACAACGCTGAAAAAACTGTTTTATAATTTTTGGGGTGACATACTGCATTTCTGTAGTTGGGTTAATAAACCCGTACTGTCGCGCAACAGAGCACGTTTGCATACAACGCTGAAAAAACTTTTCAAATTTTGCGGTGAAAAACTTCATTTCTGTAGTTGGGTTAATAACCTGTACTGTTGTGCAACAGAGCACGTTTGCATACAACGTTGAAAAACCTGTTTTATAATTTTTGGGGTGACATACTGCATTTCTGTAGTTGGGTTAATAAACCCGTACTGTTGTGCCACAGAGCACGTTTCCATACAACGCTAAAAAAACTGTTTTATAAGTTTTTGGGTGAAAAACTGCATTTCTGTACTTGGGTTAATAACCCCGTACTGTCGTGCAACAGAACACGTTTGCATACAATGCTGAAAAAACTGTTTTATATTTTTGGGGATGACATACTACATTTCTGTAGTTTGTTGCAATAAACACTGGTTTTGTGCTACATAGCAGATCTGAGGCCTACCCTGTATTTCAGTCAATTTAAATAACCCATGGAACTCTGCATGGTTCATTTGCGGTGTACGCTGCATTTCTGACAGTCAAATGAAACCGTTAACCTCTGCTGTTACATTGTTGGTTTGAAAAACCTGGTTCACAGCAGGGTGGCACCCAACACAGCTCATGGCCATTACTGGAATGTGGCTGGGGGGATATGAAGGACACAGACGATACACCACCTACAGAGGACAGCTTATCGTTACCTCTGGGCAGCCTGGCACACATGAGCGACTACATGCTGCAGTGCCTGCGCAATGACCGCAGAGTTGCCCACATTTTAACTTGTGCTGACTACTGGGTTGCCACCCTGCTGGATTCCCATTACAAAGACAACGTGCCGTCCTTAATTCCCTCACTGGAGCGACTACAAGCGCACGCTGTTAGACGCGCTTCTAAGGGCATTCCCAACTGACACCGGGGGATAAGTGGAAGCACAAGGCGGAGGCAGAGGCCAACGCAGCTGGGTCACGGCCAGCACCTCACAAGGCAGGGTTAGCATGGCCGACATGTGGAAAAGCTTTGTCACCACGCCACAGCAATCGGCACCACCAGCTGATATGGAACGTCTTAGCAGAAGGCAGCATTTGAACAACATGGTGGAACAGTACATGTGCGCACACCTACACGTACTGACTGATGGTTCTGCCCCATTCAACTTCTGGGTCTCCAAATTGTCCACATGGCCTGAGCTTGCCCTTTATGCCTTGGAGGTGCTGGCCTGCGCTGCAGCCAGTGTATTGTCTGAACGTGTATTTAGCACGGCAGGGGGCGGCATTACAGACAAACGCAGCCGCCTGTCCACAGCCAACGTGGACAAGCTCACGTTTATTAAAATGAACCAGGCTTGGATCCCACAAGACTTGTCTGTACCTTGGGCAGAATAGACATTTATACCCGCCTCAACCATACATTCTTGCAATCAAGTGCACTTATTCTTTGATTTCTTTTTTTTAATTTGTCCCATTATTTTGGGGGCTACACTAATTAAAAAAAAGCAATAAAAAAAACATTGTTAGCTGGCTACCTCCTCCTCCTCCATCGCCACTTCCACCTACAATACCACATTCACCGCCTCCTCAACCTCCGACTCCACATCCACCTCCTCCTCCGAGTTGTAGGTTAATTTATTTTATTTTAAGTTATTTCCCTATCCACATTTGTTTGCAGAGCACTTGCCATGCTCTTAAGAACATTTTGCTGCCTTTTGCAGCCCTCTAGCCAAAGCTTTCCATTACATTTTTAGGGCCATTTTAGTGCCCAAAAGTTTGGGCCCTCATTGACTTTTGTGAAGTTCGGCCAAACCCATCGAACCGGAACTTCCAGGTGTCCTCTCAACTCTAGAGAAGTTCATTTCTATGGGTAGCAGATAGGAAATAATTCTGCAAGGGTACGGAAGACTCAGCATTTAGATAGTAAATAAGGTAAATAACGAATGATAAAAAAATACACATGAACATAATCAATGGTTAATACAACTGTACGTTTTCTATAGTATATCATTGAAAATTTTGTACAAAAAATCCTAGAGTCCTAAAGAAACTCAAGTTAAACTCAGAAGAGATGTGTTTAGAAGAGATGTGTATGGGTGACGATCAAGTTGTCCAAATATAAAAATAGTCACAGCAGAAAATACTATGAACTGCTCTCCATGGTTTGATTCATATCTGGACCCCAGTGCTGCGCCAGTCGTAGCTCGGAATCCGTTGAAAGGTTTTCCTCTAGTTTGAGCAGACACAGCTTGAGGTAAAGGTGCTTCCTTGAAGAAAATAACATAAATACTTGTGCAAAAGTATAAAAATACTTGGTTAAAGTTTGACCCCCTTAGATCTACATGTGTCAGGAAATAACTTTTTACCTCTTTAAGGCCAATTGACCCATGACGATATGTAGTTAAACTACTGCTCTTTTTTCCCCTTCTTCCATGCCATGTCCCCTCTTATAATTTGATGGACATATCACTTTTTCAGTCATGATAACTGTAACTAAACTGATGCATATTAATAATTGCTCTTACTCTAACGTCTGCTCAAAAGTCTGAAAACTACAAATGTATGGATAATCTCTTTGTGTGATTCCCAAAAACTCCAAGGAGAGGACCACACAAGTGTCACCACCACTCTGCCGAACTGTATTACGAGTATGACAGGAACCTGCACCTATTAGGCATCTATAGCATCTCCTGTGGATATACCATAAGTGCCTAAAGGGGTAGTTCGTGTTTTATACTGAGGACCTATTCTCAGGATAGGTCATCAGTATCTGATCGTGGGGGGCTGGCTCCCATCACCCCTCTGAGTGAAACGGTCTCTTCCTAGGCCAGTGACGTCACATTTATCAGTCATATGACCTAGGCGCAGCTCAGTCCCATTTGAGTCAAGAGAGCCGAGCTGCAATCCCAAGCACCGCCACTATCAAATGGATGGCACTGTACTTGTAAGTGGCTTGAACAACTGATAGGCAAAGTTGCTGAATGTCAGATCAGATGCTGATGGCTTATTCTGAGCATAGGTCATCAGTATAAAATAATTTGATAACCCCTTTAAAATGGGAATTAGAGATGAGCGAAGTTCTTAAAAATTCAATTTGGCTGCTTCTCTGAATTTTACAAACAAATTTGCTTTAAGATGAATTACTTCATCAAGAAGTGCATTTTTTTGTACAAGGTACCAGGTGCAATAACCAGGAATGGCGATTGCGCTGCTCCCCATCATTGAACCCCTTAGATGCTGGATTTATTGCTGATCATGGCGTCTGAGATCAATATTAAAGCATTTTAGTGGTTGTTATTTAAAAAAAAAAAAAATATTTATTGTACTTGCCTAATCCATTTGAGCACAAGGATACCGTGGCAATCTTAATTGAAAGTGTGAAATCTTGTGCAGTGCGTGATGATGTCATCACATTGGATGGCGTGGTGATGTCATACGTTACCGCATACGAGATTTTGCGCGAGATCTTCATGCAAGATGGCCCCAGCAGCCTCTTCACGCTCAAATAGATGAGGTAAATATGATTTTTTAAAATTTTTACCAGCATTTCAGGGAAAATCAATTCGTTACCACAAGTTTGCGGCTTTGCGGAGAATCAAAATTTTCCTGAAATTCGGATCGAAGTCTACTTCGTTAACTTCGATTCGCTGAACACTAATGGGAATACCTCTTTCATAGAATGTGTAGAATATTTTTGCAAGATGATACAAAGCAAAGCATTAATGGAACATATCTACAAAACCCAATATAAAAATGATCAGGTTTTCTAGACTAACTGCTGTAAACCAAGCAAGCGGTTGTGTGCCATTTGCTTTGCTTCCAGCAGCATGTGAAGGGTTAATCCATCCCCCTTGTGTATAATGTATGCAATAAACAAAGTCACATGCGCCCCTTATAATTTAGATGTAAGCAAATGTTGATTTATTCAGGAAGGCAAAGGCCAGAAGCACAGCCCACAGCGGCAAATTGTGAATTAAACTAGGACAGGAGCAGGCTAGTCTATAATAACATTTGTATAATTTTATTTTCGCCCTTGGCTCAGTTCATTTCTTCCTACAGTAGACACATGAAATTGGTTCTTTAGCCACCTAAGCTGATGTTCAATGGCAAACGGCAAAAGGAAAAATGCAAAATATTATATAACCATCTTAGACTTTTGTCTTTTTAATCAGTAAGGCATGAATTCCTGGGTCATTTTTGACAATGAATATCCGCCTCAAGACTTTTGCTGCCTTCAAAGTTTTCCGAGCAGCTCTGTTTAACCTGGAGATACATATATTTTTTCCTTCTCTGATGGAACTCTTAGAACCAGGATTCTTAAATAGATGCAAATGTTTTGCTGTTTTTATTCTTCTGTTTTGGCCCCAGGGGGAGCTCAGACTTGCTCTGCTACCCTTTCAGCACTAAAGTAAAAGACCATATGAGAACGACAACACTATGTGGTAAATCTTATAGACATCACAGTGACAAATAAACACCATTGAGCAAATGCATCTAATAAATACCTCATCAGCCGCTCTCATAAAACTTTCATTACCCCGACCTGATGGATTTTAAAAAGAAACACATTAAAATGTTGGATGGTGCCTCCTCTAGTAGTTAATTAATATTATGAGCAGAATTTCCTGCTTAAAGATTTGAAATGTATGCATATATTTATTGACTTGATTGTCTGCATGCTTAGTTTACCCTTGTTATTTTTGCTTGCTGTTTCTAACAGAGACATAGGAAAGGATTTATCAATATTTGTACTCTACAATAGTTGCCAAAAAGGTTAAAGATTATGGTGGACACCATATATTTTTGCTATGTGACTTTTTCAGGTTCTTGACTTTTTGAAAGTGGCAAGAAAAATAATGGGGCTTCGCTGGAGCTCGATGGTCTACTGCGGCCCATCGGATTTACTATAATTTATGCCAGAAACTGAGCTAGAATCTCAACTACCCTAGCTCTTAGCTGGTGTAGATTTCAGTTTCTGGCACTCGGAAAGCCAGAAGATGTGTCAAATTTTGTAAATTTGGTGCAGCTTATGCCAGTGCACTTTTTATTGGTATTGTGCATTGGATTCATATTGGTGACCTGTCCTCGGGATAGGTAATCAATACCAGATCAGCGGGGGTCTCACTCCAAGCATCCCTGCCAATCAGCTGTTTGAAGGGGGAGCTGCACTCATGCAAGCGCTGCATCCTCTTCAAAGAATACCTGCGCAGGCTAATTAAAATTGTTTGTCCCTTTCAATGAGCGCTGCAACCCCTTCAAACAGCTGATTACCAGGGGTGCTGGGAGTCTGACCCTTAAAAATATGACATTGATGAACTTTCCTGAGGATAGTTAATCAATACTAATGGGGTTGTGCAACAATTTATATTGATTACCTATCGTCAGGATAGGTCATCAATATCAGATCAGCGGGGTTCTGACACCCCCACCGATCAGCTGTTTGAAGAGGAGCACCACTTCCTGTTCATTACACTGCACTTCGTCTCCATTTACTTAATGGGGCAAGCACTTGTAATTACACTACGCCACCACCCCACAGGAGACAACATGTAGTCCAATGTCCATGGAGTGGCAGCTGATAGGTGGGGTGTTGGGTGTCGGACCCCCACTGATGAGATATTGATGACCTATCCTGAGGATAGGTCATCAAGATAAATCACTGCACAACCTCTTAAATCTAATGTACAACTCCTTTAAGATTGGTATAGGAAAAACTAGTCTTAGTAAATTACCAGAAAAGCAAATCTAAACCTGCTATCAGCATGAGGTTTGGTAAATCTATCAGTGTGGGAGGCCGCCATCTTTTTCTGTCACTTATAGAAAGTGATTGCAAAAGGACAAAAGTTACAAAATGTGGCTAGTGCACAAATGTGCATATGTTTTGCGAGGTTTTATTGAACTGGACTTATATAACCATAAATTCCTCATGTAATTAAAATCGAATTCATTAGAACAGAAGGATTTCAGTTTGCAGCTGTAATATGGTAACTAAAATGTATTATGGCATTTTATCCTGTAGGAACCTTTTACTATTGCTTTACCGGCAGTGTAGACCAGGCAAAACTAATGCCTCATTTACACACCAGTGTTTTGGCCAGTGATTTCCATCAGTGATTTTTGAGCCAAAACCAAGTGTGGCTCTAAACCCAGAGCAGGTGCAGATCTTTCCCTTAAACCTTATGTCTGTGGAGGCTCAACTGGTTTTGTCCCACAGTCACTGAGGGAAATCACTGACCAAAACACTGACGTGTGAATGAGGCTTAAGACTTGCATGAATGCAGAAGCTGGAAATAAGCAGGAAGAAATTTATCTCGTCTCTGCTGTATTTCAGTAGTGTGGTGTGGGTAGGGCTTTTTGATCCAAGCTGATAGTCCAGTAATAGGATATTGCTTAAAACACTGTGGTCAACCCCCAGTACATGCAGCATTCGTTTTGATGCTGGTGAGGGAGTATGATGTTTTCATGAGATCGTTCATTACTGTAGGGAACATTTGCTGAATTAAATTCCCCATTGTGCACTGTGGCTCAATTGGCACAAAAAACACAAAACATACATACATACATAGACTGACATAGCAACGGCTACCACTAGGTTCCTGCCCATGTGAGTAGGCTGTCCATTCACAGTTGTCCCTCTCGGTAATAACTAGAGAACAAAAAAGACTGCACAAAGCGCTCAAATACTCCCGTTGTGGATACTGAGCCCTAGTACCACTAGAAGCGTGGGGGTGTCATGTACAATAATCACTCCACGTTACTATGAGACACCCGCAAATAGAAGGGGGACTTCATCCTGTTTTCTCTTCCAAGCACCAAGGTCTAAATAAAGCTTATCACCTTGATGACTAAACAGGTAGCTAAACATTTTTCCTTTCTAGACATACACATTACACATTCATCAGCAGCAGGGTTACCCTTGAACTTGTTAGGCCTACTTGTGACTTACCACTTGGTCCCCCTTGTGTAGCAATAATACAATACCATGCCTAGGCTTTCTAACTTCTAAGCTAATGCAAGGTAACATAAAACCATTTGTATTAACGCCCTTAGAGGCGGTCCATATGAGCATAGAAGTAAGGTGCTAGCTATCTAGCTAACTACATTATTTTGCTAAAGTCCATACAAATAGTGCATAATAGGTCACATTGCAGTACACATAATAGAGTCCTGACAATAGGCTAAAGTGCTTGAACATTGCAGAAATAGTAACACAATAATGCAAACCTAGTGCAAATATATAATACAAAGACATAAAAATAAAAAATAAATATAAAAACAAATAAAATAGCAGCTATTTTTTATCAGAACCCTTTAAGCAAAGGGGCTCCCACTTAACCTGAGAAGGGGAAAAAAAGGAATTGGTGCTGTTAGGTGCAACTTGGAGGTATTTTTTGCAGATGGGTGGAGTCCTGACAAACATGTCCCTCTAGATGAGGACCAAACAAGGGCAACAGAACAAAAAGAAATGGCCAACAAGTCCTCACCCTTGAGAAGTAGTTCAACATGTGGCCTTGGTTAGTCCATGGTTTTCTTGTTTTCTCTCAATCCTCAGAAGAGAAGCTCCTTAGAGGAGGTACCTGAAATCTTCCTCACTGCTGGAGCTGCTAAAGGACATCAGAGGGCGCTCCTGCCTTTTGTAAGCAAGACACACTGCACTGGTGGAACTCCACTGCCCTCTAGTGGAGGCATCTGGTTTTGACCGGCTGGTCACACTGGCAATGGCTGCAGCCACTTCGTGCTTGAGGCTACCAGAATCTTCTGCTGGGACAGGGACACTCAGAATCTCCGGCTGCAGGGGTTGAGGTACGTGATGCTTCGCTGGTGGTGATGGAGCACGTAGACCCTTGATGGCGGCGGATGCCATCTTTCACGATAGTTGATCGCCGCCAGGTTGTAGGAGAAGGCGGTGGTCACCTGGTATACCAGCTGGAAAGTAGGTGGCGGTGGCAGACCCGGGATCAGTGTCTCTGGCTCCGGCACCTGTTAATCTGGAACAAATTCAGCAAAGTCATTTTTTAGGTGGTTTTCCGTCAAATCTGTAGGCCTATAGCACGAAGGCACAAGAGAAAATCCTGTTTGTGACGCCAAAATGGCAACGTGCTGTTCCCCAGGGCCCCTATATCGTGTCATAAGATGACATGATGTCAGACTATTTAAGACAGTAGCAAGGTGAAGAAGTTGTAACACCTCTCTGGGGTGTTACAGTAGCAGTTTTAGGGTACACTGACTATGGGCTGCATGGTGACTTTAGTACGCCCTAACACCTTCCGTATCTACTGTAGCAAGATGCACCAAATCTATAACACAGTGTGAGAAACTGATATATTTGGAAAATCTTTTGTTTTCCCCTGTCTAGATTTAGGGAAGTAATAATATTTCTCCCCTTTGTGTTCTATTTGATATGCACAATTTATTTGAGCATCATATAGCACTGTGTCTATGGCTGCTATTAAAGGAGTATTCCCATCATATAAAATTGCAGTATATTGCTAGAATATATCATTACTTTATGTTTTTATGGGGGTTTGACCTCTGGGATCCTTATGACCCTGAGAATAAAGGGATGGGTCCCTATCCAGAGCATAGGTCATCAATAAAAATATCTCTGAAAACCTGTTTGGTTGTTGTACACACTAATTATCTGGATACAATATACAATATGTATCTAAACACTGAGAGCTTTTGATTTGTATTCACTGTTCATCTGTGCTCTACACTCACCTAAAGAATTATTAGGAACACCATACTAATACGGTGTTGGACCCCCTTTTGCCTACGGAACTGCCTTAATTCTACGTGGCATTGATTAGGATAGCATCTTGCAGTTGATGGAGATTTGAGGGATGCACATCCAGGGCACGAAGCTCCCGTTCCACCACATCCCAAAGATGCTCTATTGGGTTGAGATCTGGTGACTGTGGGGGCCATTTTAGTACAGTGAACTCATTGTCATGTTCAAGAAACCAATTTGAAATGATTCGAGCTTTGTGACATGGTGCATTATCCTGCTGAAAGTAGCCATCAGAGGATGGGTACATGGTGGTCATGAAGAGATGGACATGGTCAGAAACAATGCTCAGGTAGCCCGTGGCATTTAAATGATGCCCAATTGGCACTAAGGGGCCTAAAGTGTGCCCAGAAAACATCCCCCACACCATTACACCACCACCAGCCTGCACAATGGTAACAAGGCATGATGGATACATGTTCTCATTATTTTTATGCCAAATTCGGACTCTACCATTTGAATGTCTCAACAGAAATCGAGACTCATCAAACAGGCAACATTTTTCCAGTCTTCAACAGTCCAATTTTGGTGAGCTCGTGCAAATTGTAGCCTCTTTTTCCTATTTGTAGAAGAGATGAGTGGTACCCGGTGGGGTCTTCTGCTGTTGTAGCCAATCCACCTCAAAGTTGTGCGTGTTGTGGCTTCACAAATGCTTTGCTGCATACCTAGGTTGTAACGAGTGGTTATTCAAGTCAACGTTGCTCTTCTATCAGCTTGAATCAGTCGGCCCTTTCTCCTCTGACCTCTAGCATCAACAAGGCATTTTCGCGCACAGGACTGCCGCATACTGGACAATTTTCCCTTCTCACACCATTCTTTGTAAATCCTAGAAATGGTTGTGCGTGAAAATCCCAGTAACTGAGCAGATTGTGAAATACTCAGACCGGCCCGTCTGGCACCAACAACCATGCCACACTCAAAATTGCTTAAATCACCTTTCTTTCCCATTCTGAAATTCAGTTTGGAGTTCAGGAGATTGTCTTGACCAGGACCACACCCCTAAATGCATTGAAGCAACTGCCATGTGATTGGTTGACTAGATAATTGCATTAATGAGAAATAGAACAGGTGTTCCTAATAATTCTTTAGGTGAGTGTATATACTATGTATACATGTGCTATTTATCTGGATCTATCTATCTCTTAGTCCTGGGGAGCAAATCCAGTAAAGTGGCCCATTGCACCACCGAATCAGCTCACCAGATTTTCTTACTAAGGGCTTTTTCGCGTGCAGCTTACCTGCTGCGTGAATGAGTGCCAAGCTCCATTCCGGACAGCAGAAACATGGAGCAGTAACATGATTGACTGTGATCTTTTTACTACAAAATCAAGGTGACAACTTTGTCTCACTGTGATTTTCTAGTAAAAAGATCACAGAGAGGTACGGAGCATTATTGATCATGTTAGTGCTCTGTGTCTCTGCTGTCCGGAGCGGGGCTTGTCACTCTTTTTCACACAGAAGATTAGCCGCATGGGATCCGCTCGTGTTAACGAGCCCTAACTCCAATGCATGGCTACACTCACCCAGTCCTAATAAAATCTGGTCCTATCTCATCCAGGGTGTCGCTGGTGTCAGGGTGATGCCCACTGGATCCAGAACAAGTTCCCTGTAATGATAGAGAAAAACAAGAATAATCACATAAGGAAGGGATGGTGACTGACCCTGTAAAATGACCAGCAGGGGGCGCTGTGATGGCATGTAAGACTGAGCCATGCCAATGTATAGCAGGGTAATCTAGGACATTTCCCCTAAGTGCTACCACACAGCACATTGTGTCTCTTTACAGTAATTATGCCCACCTTTGTTCCTGTCACAGTAGTTATGCCCAGTTATGTGTCCCATTACAGTAGTTATGCCCAGATATGTGCCTCCCTTACAGTAGTTATGCTAGATTATGTGCTCCTCACAGTAGTAATGCAAGATTATGTGCCGCTCACAGTAGTGATGCCAGATTATGTGCCCCCTCACAGTAGTAATGCCAGATTATGTTCCCCCTCACAGTAGTAATGCTAGATTATGTTCCCCCTCACAGTAGTAATGCCAGATTATGTCCCCCCCCCTCACAGTAGTTATGCCAGATTAGGTGCCACCTCAAATTAGTTATGTCAGATTAGGTGGCCCTCAGTAGAGATGCCCACTTTTGTGCCCCCTCACTCTAGTTGTGCCCCTCAAACACCCCCCCCCACTCTTTGCCCCCAGTCTGCCTCGTTAGAAAAAAACACATTTTTGCCTTCTTCCCTGATGACAGGCTCCCACACTCATATCGTGCTGCTGGCTGTGCTGAAGGAAGATTCCTGGGCTTTCAGCTCTCTTCCCACAGCCAGCAGTGCGATGTGGGGCCAGCAGGGGGAGCTCCTGAGCTCTGAAGATCAGTGAAGCAGGGAGCAGAGAGGTCTCTCTGCTTCACTATGGAAATGAACTGCCACGCCGAGTGTGTGAGTGAGTGCGCGCCCCCCCTCTAACCCCCCCCCCCCATATTATACATGTAATGGAGGCTATGGAGCGCTCTGATGGGGCCCGAAATTGCCACTGTACTTCATACTTCTCCCGTCAGAGAATGCTCCATGGGAGTACAGCGGGCCCCCTGCCAGCGGCCGTTTTTAGTATGCTTTAGGGCAGCCTGGGGAGAAATTGGCTCCCTGCCCCCCGGCCCAGCAAACCCCTGCTCCTGATATATTCTGTGTTTTTCTGGTCAATAAATGCAATATTTATGTAGATAGTGTATGCACTGTCTGAAAACTGTATGACAGTATATATTTATTTGATGTATACACTGAGTGCGATAATATATACCGGGCCTTTATAACTCCAGTCTCACTGTTAATATCTGGGAATTGTATTTGCTTTTAATTTGGAGACCGTATGCCCAGTTTTTCTGTTAGCAGCTTGTGATCCAAAGTTCAGGATAACAAGTTAGATATTTATACCAAACAAATGTATAATTTATATAAATAAGATCTACATCCCAAACAATATAGTAGCAAGATAAATTAATATACAGAATTAAATGAAATCACACGAGAATACACTGTGTGTATCCAACAGTTAAAAATCTGCAAACATTTCTTTCCAGTATCCATCCAGTTATCCAGATGGACCGTTATTGCTGAATTGCAAAAATACCATTTCACAACTCATTGCAAGTAATTTAATCCTCAGTAAGATGCTCTTACTGCAACATTTCCTCAGTTTAGCAAAATTATTCACATAGACTGAATTTTGCAGCAATGCGATTATAGTGCAATCAAAAGCATTACATTGTGCCGAGTATAAGGAGCTGCTGCACAAGAACTGTACTGAGCATCACAGATTTTATTATTATAAGGTAGAAAGACAATCAGCTGGGACATTCTGCTGATAAAAAGAGAATGTGGCAGATTGTAATAACATTTGATTGTGATTTTTCCACAGGTCCTCATCAGTTATGAGTAAATGGGCTATTCTATACTAAGTATACATCCAGTACTCCAGATCTATCACGGTGTGCTTTATAAAGATGCAGTATACTTCTTCTAGATTCTCTATACATTGCTTATCTGGACACTATGGGGGTCATTTATTAATAAGACCCTGTGCTGATAGTGGATCCGCCAATGTTATGTAGAGGCGCCTCCACATAACTTTGGCAGATCCACCGCCAGTGCAGGGGCTTATTAAGACCGGCTTCTCTACATAACTTCACATCCAGCGCTGGTCTAAATGTAAGCCAGCTTCTTATCTTAGCTGTCTTACATTTAGACAATTTTTTACACCCAAAACATACATAGCAAATAATGAATGAGACGAACCTGCCAGCCCACCCCCTTCCCCACCTACGCCATGCCTCATTTTTTAGACATGGTGTGACCGGGAAATGTCGCAGATTGTTGCGCAAAGAACTATAGCGCCACAGTTTTCACCAGAACATAGGCGTATTTCTGATCGCAAATGACCCCTATATGCTCTGTTTATGTGGATGTTCTATAACCTATTTATCTGTATTTAATTATCCTTTAATTTAATTGTAGTTTTTGAGTTAACAGCCCATGATATAGGCTGATATATCATAGATGTATAATCCAGAATATATGTTTATTCAGTATCTTTGGGTCCCTTAATCTCATATTAACAGCATTTCATCTATCTATCTATCTATCTATCTATCTATCTATCTATCTATCTATCTATCTATCCATCTATCTACTGTATCTCTAGCATTAAGACTGCTTTACACATAGTACTTTAAAGGGTTGTGTAGTGGTTTAATATTAATGACCTACAGTATCCACTGGATCTGAGGGGGTCTGACTCCTGGCATCCCTCCGGTCAGCTGTTTGAAGGGGTAGTGGTGCTCATGCTAGCACTTTCCCAGTTTCAATATTACCTGCACATCATTTTGCTCATGGCAGTGATGCAGTGCAATTACATTTAAGTTGTGATTATACTGTGCCACCGCTTCAAAGGAGACGCTGCATAGGTAACTTTGAAGCAAAAGCAGCGCTCAGAAGAACTCTACTACCCTTTCAGACAGCTAATCAGCAGGGATGCTGGAAGTCAGATCCCCACTGATCTAAGGATAGGTCATCAATATCTTTGCATTGCACAACCCCTTTAATAACACAGTTGAAAGTCATCGGCCATCAACAGGATAAGGGTCTAATCAGCAGGGGCCTGACTTAGGGACCACTTGTAGTCAGCTATCTCCAAGAGTTCCATGGAATTGAATGTAGCTTGACTATTGCATCATTAAAACGGAAGAACACAGGGCCCCTGTTCTGATGATTGGCCAAGGGCCGAGTGGTAAGACCCTGTGGATAGAGAATAGGTCTTTGTAATGGGACAACCTCCTTATGTTAAAGCATAATACTGTATTTCTAAAGCCAAACTCACACATTAATTTTTTCTATTATTAGGGGAACAGATTGGGCGATCTGTCACAAACATCGTGATCGCCGAACAGTGTGTCTTCCTGGCGCTAGAGTTCGACACATCGCGGATCGGGTTGACAGATTAGGAAGGAACAAAAATACCAAACTTCAAAAAAGCTAAATTTAGCCAACTAAGAGAGGCCATAGGTCCACAAAATGTGAGATTTTTAAATGCATTGTAACATCTAATTGTGAGAGGTACATAGGTTATGGCAATAAAAGGCTAAGAAACAATAAGAAACCAATGTGGATAAATAGAACCGTAAAGAAAGCAATCAATGACAAAAAGAAAGCATATAAATCACTAAAACAGGAGCCGAGACAGGAAGCACTGATAAACTATAAGGAAAAAAATAGAATATGTAAAAAACTAATAAAAACTGCCAAACTAGAGACCGAGAGAGAGTAAAACTAACCCTAAAATGTTCTTCAATTATATAAATGATAAAAAAATATAAATCTGAAGGAGTCGGCCCTCTACACAGCAATGCGGGAGGTGTTGCAGAGAGCGACGAGGATAAAGCAAAACTATTAAATATTTTTTTCTCCACTATATTCACTGAGGAAAATAAACTTTCAGATGAATTGCAGAATGTAAAAGTAAATTCCCCATTAAAAGTGCCCTGTCTGACCCAGGAAGAAGTACAACAGCGACTTAAAAAGATTAAAGTAGATAAATCGCCAGGAACGGATGGCATATACCCCCGTATCCTAAGGGAATTAAGTGATGTCATAGCCAGACCCTTATTTCTGATATTTACGGACTCTATACCGACAGGGAATGTTCCACAGGATTGGCGCATAGCAAATGTGGTGCCAATATTCAAAAAGGGTCCAAACACAGAGCCCGGTAACTATAGGCCAGTAAGTTTAACATCTGTTGTGGGTAAACTGTTTGAAGGTTTTCTAAGAGATGCTATCTTGGAGTATCTCTATGAAAATAAGCAAATAATGCCATATCAGCATGGCTACATAAGGGATCTGTCATGCCAAACTAATTTAATCAGTTTCTATGAGGAGGTAAGTTATAGACTTGACCGGGGTGAGTCAGTGGATGTCATATATCTGGACTTCTCCAAAGCATTTGACACTGTACCACAAAAAAGGTTAGTATATAAAATGAGGATGCTCAGACTGGGAGAAAATGTCTGTATGTGGGTAAGTAACTGGCTAAGTGACAGAAAACAGAGGGTTGTTATTAAAGGTACACACTCAGATTGGGTCACTGTCACTAGTGGGGTACCAAAGGGGTCAGTATTGGGCCCTATTCTCTTCAATATATTTATTAATGATCTTGTAGAAGGCTTGCACAATAAAATATCAATTTTTGAAGATGACACTAAACTGTGTAAAGTTATTAACACTGAAGAGGACAATATACTGCTACAGAGGGATCTGGATAGATTGGAGGCTTGGGCAGAGAAATGGCAGATGAGGTTTAACACTGACAAATTTAAAGTTATGCACATTGGAAGGAATAATGCAAGTCACCCGTACATACTAAATTGTAAAACACTCGGTAACACTGACATGGTAAAGGATCTAGGAATTTTAATAAACAGCAAACTAAGCTGTAAAAACCAGTGTCAGGCAGCTACTGCCGAGGCCAATAAGATAATGGGTTGCATCAACAGGGGCATAGATGCTCGTGATGAGAACATAGTCCTACCACTTTACAAAACACTAGTCAGACACATGGAGTACTGTGTACAGTTCTGGGCTCCGGTGAACAAGGCAGACAGCAGAGCTGGAGAGGGTTCAGAGGAGGGCAATTAAAGTAATAACTGGAATGGGGCAACTACAGTACCCTGAAAGATTATCAAAATTGGGGTTATTCACCTTAGAAAAAAGACGACTGAGGGAAGATCTAATTACTATGTATAAATATATCAGGGGTCAGTACAGAGATCTCTCCCATCATCAATTTATCCCCAGGACTGTGACTGTGACGAGGGGACAACCTCTGCGTCTGGAGGAAAGAAGGTTTGTACACAAACATAGAAAAAGATTCTTCACGGTAAGAGCAGTGAGACTATGGAACTCTCTGCCTGAGGAGGTAGTGATGGTGAGTACAATAAAGGAATTCAAAAGGGGCCTGGATGTATTTCTGGAGTGTAATAATATTACAGTCTATAGCTACTAGAGAGGGGTCGTTGATCCAGGGAGTTATTCTGATTGCCTGATTGGAGTCAGTTCCCCATTAAGTGGGGAAAATTGGCTTATGCCTCACAGTTTTTTTTTGCCTTCCTCTGGATCAACTTGTAGGAAACAGGCTGAACTGGATGGACAAATGTCTTTTTTCGGTCTTATATACTATGTTACTATGTTACTATGTTACATGCACATTGTGCATTTCTGGACTTTAAACCTACACCATACAAATTTTTACTCATGTGATTGCTGGATGCCCAACAGCAAAGTAGATCTTTGCATACAAGACTGCACCAAACTAAATCATCGCTAACCACCCCTACGCTTATTAGTATCTATAGTAAAACATGCCAAATAAAATTGGGAACCCATTCTGAAGGTGGATTTAGACGCACCAATAATCGTCCAGATTATCGAGAACGACTGGTCCTGATCATCTGGCTGCCTAAATGTGTCGCCGATCACCCAATGAACGAGTGAAACACTAGTTCATCGGGTGATCTTGTTGTTCAACACAGATCATGGCTTCTGAGCAGCAGATCATGAGGTCTAAACAGGGATCTGCGGCTCAGAAGCCACGATCCCTTGTCCTCATGCAGTGAAGGAGGATGCTGCATTTAAATACAGCAGCCTTCTTCACTGAGTGAGCTGATTGTCAGGAAGGAACGCTCAGTCAGCTCATCTAAATTCACCTTAACACTATTCTTAATATACATTTCTAACTATAAGTGTTAAAAAAAAATCACTTTATATACTTTTTGACTTTCTTTATAGTGTATTTGGGTATTGCAGCATTTGTTTGCTGTTTTTCTGCATTCCCTGTTACACACAGTGACAAACGGTACTGCAAAAATTATTATAACTGGTGTGATATTCTAGTCGCCCCCCAAAACAACAGATTGAAGCGGGGTGTCATATATAAATATACTATTATAATAGTGTATTTGGGTACTGCAGCATTTTTTGCTGTTTTGCTGTGTTCCCTCTGCTACACACAGTGACAAACGGTACTGGAAGAAATTATTATAACTGGTGTAATATACTAGTCGCCCCCCAAAATGACAGATTAAAGCGGGGTGTTATTTACCAATAAACTTTCATAATAGTGTATTTGGGTACTGTAGCATTTGTTTGCTGTTTTGCTGCATTCCCTCTGCTACACACAGTGACAAACGGTACTGGAAAAAATTATTATAACTGGTGTGATATCCCAGTCGCCCCCCAAAACGACAGATTGAAGGGTGTTATATACCATCTTCCACAAACACTGCGCTTCTCTAGAGACTTTTGTCACAGGGTCATTTAAAAAAATGACAGGCCGAGGAAGAGGCAGGCCCATCCGCAGGGGTGGGGCAGTAGCACCAGGCCGGAGCCTAAGTGGGAAGTTGCAGAAGGTGCGTGCGATTACTTCAAAGGACACACCAGACTTGGTTGAGTGGCTCACTCAGCCTTCCGCTTCTGCACCCTCCTCATCCTCTCTATCTGCACCCTCTTCACTCTCTGCTGTGTGCACCCCCAAAGACACCACCATCAACACGACCACCATCATACAACCTCCGCTTCAGTCACAGGAATTATTTTCTGATCCAGTATAAGACATTTCTGATGCACAGCCATTCCTGGCATCGGATCAGGAAGAGGAGGTAGCAATAGCCACCACTCAGCAGTCTAACGACAGTACCCAGATCAGCCCAAGGAGGTTGGTCCTCGCTGTTGCTGCCTACTCCGTTAATCACTAATGTTAGTGGTGGGGAAGGTGATGTCGATGATGACGTGTCTATGGATGTCACGTGGTTGCCCACAAGAGAGGAAGACGAGGGGAGTTCAGAGGGAGAGATGGACCAGCAGATAGGGAGGAGAAGCAGGCAGAACTTACATTGCACAGGAGGCAAAAAGCAGACTGCTAATGTATCAGGAGCGAGCCATCTACCATGCATGGTCACATCTGGCGCTCCCAGGACGCCGTCACATGGCTCCACAGTGTGAGCTTTTTTTAACGTGTCCGCTGCTGACAATAGTGTTGCTATCTGCAGCCTTTGCTGTCAATGCATAAGTCGCGGTAAGCCAAACACTCACCTAGGGACGACCCATCACCGAGCCCAGTGGGAGCAACGCTGTCAGAATCCACAAAGCCACACTCCCGGCGCTCCACGTCCTGCCTCTTCTCCTTCTCCTCTCTCCTCCCAATTGTCTTCCACTCCACCTTCCATCGTGCTGTTCTCACGTTTATCTGGCAAAAGGCAGGCTTCTGTGGCCAAAATGTTCAAGCGTAAAAGCGTAAAAAGATGATGATGCTGGATAACCCTCTTGCCCAACAGTTTACCGCTGGCTTATCGGAACTGCTAGCCTGCCAACTACTGCCATATAAATTGGTGGACTCGGAGGCCTTTAGAAAATTTGTGGCCATTGGAACACCGCAATGGAAGGTCCCAGGAAGGAAATATTTTTCCCAGAAGGGCATCCCAGAGCTATATGGCAACGTTCAGTGGCAAGTGAATGTATCTCTGGCACACAGTGTCGGTGCCAAGATACATCTGACTACAGACACATGGTCTAGCAAACATGGGCAGGGAAGGTACATAACTTTTACTGCCCACTGGGTGAAACTTCTGACGGCCGTCAAGCATGTAACCCGTGGCACCCGTGTAGATTTGGTGTTACCGCCACGGATTGCATGCAGGCCTGCCTCTTCTTCTCCTCCTCCTACTCCATCCTCCCTCTCCTCCTTGGCTGACTCCTCCTTTTCCGCTGCTACCGTCTCTTCCACTGCGCCCTCCAAAGTCCCCAAAACCTATTTGACATGCCAGGTGAGACGTTGCCATGCTGTTCTGCAGCTGTTGTGCCTGCAAGCCAAGAGATACACCGGTCCTGCACTGTTTTCAGCTCTGCGGTCACAGGCCGATCAGTGGCTAACCCCACTTAATTTGACAGTTGGTAAATTGGTGTGCGACAACGGTGCCAATCTGCTGAGCGTGCTGAAACAGAGCAAAATGACACACGTGCCGTGCATGACACACGTCCTGAACTTAGTCGTGCATCGATTCGTTGCCAAATACCCAGGGGTCCAGGATGTCTTGCGGCAGGCCAGGAAAATCTCTGGCCATTTCAGAAGATCTTAACACGGCCATGACTCGCCTTGCTGACATTCAGCGGTGACACAACCTGCCCGTCAGACGTCTGATTTGTGACTGCCCAACTCGATGGATCTCCACCTTGTATATGCTTGATAGGCTGCTCCAGCAGAAACGTGCAGTTAATGACTACCTGTACAAACTCTGCGGCAGGACAGGTTCTGGGAAGCTTGTTTTTTTTTCACCGCGCCAGTGGCTGCTCATGTGTGACGCATGCAGACTTCTGCTGCCATTTGATGAGATCACCAAACTGGTCAGTCGCGGCCAGGGTGCCATCAGTGACATCAAACCTTACGCCTTCTTTCTGGAGCATGCATTGCGTTGTGTCATTGATCAAGCCATCAAGGAGCAGGACCAGGAAGATCAGGAAGTTGCAATATTGAATGAATTCCCGGGGGGGGGGGGGGGCTGCTCCATCTTAGACAAGTCAATCACAGGAGTCTTAAGAGGAGTCAGAGGAGGAAGGTGTCGGGGCGGATGAGGAGGAGCAAGAAGAGCATGCTTTAAACCTTTCTGAGATCCCTGTTGTTGTCCGTGAATGGGAGGAGGAGAACGAGGACGTCATTATCCTGGATGATGAGCAGGAGCCAGGCCACCACACCGCTTCCAGTTTAGTGCAAATAGGGGCCTCCATGCTCCAGTGTTTTAAGAGGGTCCCCCGTATAAAAAGCATAAAGGGCAAGGACCAGTACTGGGTGGCAACGTAATTAAACCCCCGGTACAAACAAAAAATGGCGGAAATGTTACCACCATCACAGAGGGCTGTCAGAATGCAGCACTTCCAGGCCTTGCTTCAAGAAATGCTGCATTCTGCTTTTGCGGGTGCTGGCAGAGGAATTTCCACTCACAGAGAGACAGTTGCGGGTACCAATCCAACAGCACCTGCAAGAAGAGGGCTGTTTGAAGATGTGTTGGTCACTTCTGATATGAGATCATTCTTTTTGCCGACCCATCGACAGCTGTCCTCCGGATCCAGCCTCAGGGAATGCCTAGACCGACAGGTATCCGACTACATTGGGTTGGCCGATGTGGACACTCTGAGAAGCGATGAACCCCTGGACTACTGGGTGGGCAGGTTTGATCTGTGGCCAGAGCTGGCATAATTTGCCATGGAACTGTTGGCTTGCCCCTCGTCCAGTGTCCTCTCCTAAAGGACGTTCAGCGCAGCATGGGGGATCGTGACCGATAAGCGCACTCGCCTAGCTCTCATGGTCCCTGTCTTAGGTAAATACAGCGGCATAAAAGGCCTTTTATGTCCGTTGAATGCCTAATTTTTGGGGCCTGTACTAGTGGCCGACACTTACTTATTTATCCTGTGAATGCGTAATGTACCTCCAGCCACAGAATACAAAGTTCTTTGCTGTCAGGTGAATGCCTGTTAGCAAATTTTTGGGGCCTGTACTGGCCGACACTTACTTACTTATCCTGTGAATGCCTAATTTTGCTGACTGGAATTGAAAATCAATGGGTCTGTAAACGTTCCGCTAAGTTGCGGAATGGATGCGGACCCATTTAACAGACGTGTGAATGGACCCTATATGTATTTGACATGTATTTACCGGCTACTGTCAGTTCTGGCTGATTTAGGCCGAGCTATTACACTAAAACAGAGCAATGTTACAAAAACCAAAATACACGTTATAACTGTATAAACGATTTATATAACTTATTAGAACAAAAAAAAAAAAAAAAGGAGCATCTCCTGCACACCCTTCATGGCCTGGTGGTGCCTCTCCTCCATGGCCTTCATCCGCTCCTGAATGGCCCGCATATCCTGGTGCTGCTCCTTCTGCATTTTTTCCACTTTGGCCTTCAATGTCTTCAGTACTGTTGGAAAAAAAAAAATATGAACATTATTTGTAATTCTTATTAAACCTTTAAACCTTTATTTTGTGGTGCATATGAATTTTTGATCGCTTGCTATTACACCTTTTTGTGATAAAAGTTGTCCAAAAAATGCATTTTTGGAGAGTTTTTATTTTTTGTTTTGAAAGGTGTCCACCTGAGGGGTTATTTCGTATGATATTTTTATACAGCTGGTTGTTACAGATGCAGCGAGACCTAAAATGTTTCCTTATTTTTTAGTTATTTCTGTTTTACACAATAAAAGTATTGTTGAACCAAAGACAATTCATGTTTTAATGTCTCCATAGTGATGTTAGGTGACAAAATTATAATTTTTTTTAATTGTTTCTATTTTTTAATTTTTACAGTGTTCACCTGAGGGGTTAAGTCATAGGATTTTTTTTATAGAGACGGTCGATATGTACACGGCAGTACAAAATATGTCTGTTTGTCTATTTTTTACCTTTATTTTTTTATTTTATTTAAAGTTTTTATACACATTGACGATTTAAATCTCAATATGTTAGTTAGTGATATTTATGATGATTATATAGTTTATTAGTTTGTGATATTTCAGTAGAGTATAATTTTATTTTGTTTATTTGTTAAGTTAATGGTTTTTAATGTAGATTAAAGAGTTATTGTCCAGTGTTCTTGTTTTGTATTACTATAGTGTATGTTGTCCCCTCATTGTTGGCCCTTTTAATGTTTATGTACATGTTATTGATACATAATCATATTGCTATGTGCACATACTTACCCTCCTGGCGGGGGCTGGTGATCGCCTCCTCTTCCTCCGAGTCTTGAGATGAGGCGGCGCTGGAGTGTCCAGCACTTTCTACCTCCACCTCTTCCACTTCTCCCACATCTGGTGGGGGTGGCTCAATAGGCTTGGAGGGTCCGGCCTCCTCCTCCTCTTCCTCCTCAACCTCCACCACCTTCACGGCCTCCACAGATCGCCTTCTCCGAATGGAGGGAATAGGAACTTCTGTAATCACAGATTGTTCAGATTTTAGAGAAACAACTCCGAAATCTCAAAAACATTAGATATAAAGGAATTCCAATATGTAGAGATCTCTATATTATTGCAGTGGCTGCCAGCTTTATGCCGCATAACTCAATAAAAAATGAACAGCATGCAAACAGACATCCCCTCCACAGTGTCTTGATGAAACAATAGGGAGAGAGGAGACCCATGGGATGGGATTATCTCCTACACCAGAGTCGGCTACTTCTTAATCCCATCACTAACACAATAGAACAAGGGGATAAATAAACTAACACATTTATTGGGAGTCTCAGAGCAGAGTTAACCCTTATTGCGTTTATGGATTCACACCATGCAACTTTAATGGGGAATGGGAAAGATGTGGCCTATAAACTCAACCAATAAATCATGGTTTATAGTTCACTCTAACCCAAATAGGTCAGAGTGGGGGTCTCCATAGTCCTGGGTCCATAGCCCTTAGGAAGGAGGCTAGCCCTCAGGCTTCTATTGCAGACCCAGTGATGGTTGAGTCCGTCACTTGTACGAAATCAGCTGGTTACATCCAAAATCTCTATCGCGCTGTGTTTTTAAATATATATATATATATATATATATATATACAATACAACCACAGCTAGGTTGAGATGTTAGATGTAATTTGGTTAACTTGGGGTGTGTCCCACCAGGTACTAATTATTCAGTTGTAAAGGGATGAAATACTTATTTGCATTACTGTATATACAGTACCTTCCAAATGTATTCACCCCGTTGACTTTTTGCTTATTTTGGTACATTACAGCCTCCTGTTAAAGGTTTTGTTAATCTAAATTTTATGTGATGGATCGGAACACAATAGTCTAAGTCTAAGTGAAATTAGAAAAATATCTAAATAAAATTATTGTTTAGAAATAGAAAACCGAAAATTGCCATGTGCGTATGTATTCAACTCCTTTGTTCAGAAGCCAATAAAAAGCTCTGGTGCTACCTATTACTTTCAGAAGTCACATAATTAGTAAAATGATGTCCACCTGTGTGCAATCTAAGTGCCACACCTATTTTGAAAGGCCCTAAAGGCTGCAACACGTAAGAAAGAGGCATCACTAACCAAACACTGCCATGAAGACCAGGGAACTCCTGAAACAAGTATGGGACAATGTTGTTGAGAAGTACAAGTCAGGGTTAGGTTATAAAAAATACCCAAATCTTTGATGATCCCCAGGAGCACCATCAAATCTATCATTACCAAATGGAAAGAACAAGTCAAAACAGCAAACCTGCCAAGAGACGGCCGCCCACCAAAACAGGACAAGGATGGCATTAATCAGAGAGGCGGCACAGAGACCTAAGGTAACCCTGGAGGAGCTGCAGAGTTCCATAGCAGAGACTGGAGTATCTGTACATAGGATGGCAATAAACCGTACGCTTCATAGAGTTGGGCTTTATGGCAGAGTGGCCAGAAGAAAGCCATTACTTTCAGCTAAAAACAAAAAGGCACATTGTGAGTTTGTGAAAATGACTGTGGGAGACTCCCAAAAAGTATGGAGGAAGGTGCTCTGGTCTGATGAGACTAAAATTGTACTTTTCTACACTCAAAGTAAACGCTATGTCTGGCACAAAGCCAACACATCACATCACCCAAAGAACACCATCCCCACAGTGAAACATGGTGGTGGCAGCATCATGCTGTTTTTCAGCAGCCGGGACTGGGAAACTGGTCAGAGTTGAGGGAAAGATGGATGGCGCTAAATACAGGGATATTCTTGAGCAAAACCTGTACGACTCTGTGCGTGATTTGAGGCTAGGACGGAGGTTCACCTTCCTGCAGGACAATGCCCCCAAACAGACTGCTAAAGCAACACTTGAGTGGTTTAAGGGGAAACATGTAAATGGAATTGGAATGGCCTAGTCAAAGCCCAGATCTCAATCCAAGACACAATCTGTGGTCAGACTTAAAGATCGCTGTTCACAAGCGCAAAACATCAAACTTGAAGGAGCTGGATCAGTTTTGCAAGGAGGAATGGGCAAAAATCCCAGTGGTAAGATGTGGCAAGCTCATAGAGACTTATCCAAAGTGACTTGGAGATGTGATTGCCGCAAAAAGTGGCTTTACAAAGTATTGACTTTAGGGGGTGAATAGTTATGCACATTGACCTTTTCTGTTATTTTGTCCTATTTGTTGTTTACTTTCCAACTAACCAATTTAAAAAAAAGTTCTAAGTTGTGGGCATGTTATACAATTTAAATGATTCAAATCCTCAAACAATCCATGTTAATTCCAGGATGTGAGACAACAAAAAAGAACGAAGTCAAGGGGGGTGAATACTTCTGCTTAGCACTGTATACATTACAGAGTGTTGGCACAACATACAAAAGTTATTTACGCATCTACCTGGGCATTTTACATCCCGGATTCTTTTTATAAACCGGGGGGTTCTGTGCTTCATCTCTGACCATTTTTTAATGATGCCCAGACGTCGGTGTTTGAGACCCGTTTTGTGCCAGATCTCATAGGCCAGCTCCCCCACAATTCGCTACTTCTGGGCATGGGACCAGGTGCGGTCGTATCCCCGTCCCAACATCTGCTACAAAATAAAACTGCAAGCATATAATCCCAATTTTTAACAATAATAGTATTGAAAATAATTTACTCAAGTAAACTGCAAAAAGTATGTAGGTCTTTAAAGTTGAAATATTAGATTTGGGCCGCCCCAACAAAACATGGCTTGCAGTCCTGCAGAGTGGACAAGCACATGGCGTCATTGGTTGCTAACTCGCTATGATACTGTGCACTTCCGGCCACCACTGCTGTACTGTGATACGCTTGTATGATCTATACAAGTGTATTACTGTACAGCGGTGGCTGCAAGAAGCTCACAGCGTCATAGCGAGTTAGTAACCAATGACGCCGTGCGCTCGTCCACTCAGCAGGACAGCAGCCCGGGTTTTTATGGTCTGTAGTTGTAAAAAAACACGCGTGTGTGCATGCGGCCTTACTGTTACTGTTAGAAGATGGGATTGTTTTATGACTGTATGTGGGTGGGGTCTGAGCTATCAGATATTGTCCAGATAAGCAGAGATGTACCTGTTTAGTGAAGTGACGGTGGTATGGGGTGTATAGCTGGTTCGCCATCCTGTGGTGCACCCTGAGTAACTCTAAATGAACCAGCAAATACTGGCGGTCTGACACAGAAAGCTTCTCCTGAGTCCTGACCAACAGAACACAAACTATAATCTATAGGCTATCTGTGTGTGTGTGCGGTATATAGTGTGTGTCTGTGTATGTGCGGAATATAGTGTGTGTCTGTGTGTGTGCGGTATATAGTGTGTGTGTGTGGTATATAGTGTGCGGCATGACAATGGATGTGCAATGTGCATGTGAAATATACTTCTCTGCTTTCCATACAAATATGCTACTAACATACTGGGTGTGATGTGACAGGAATACCTTCTGCAACAATTATTAATATCTAGTAAGACCTTATAAAATGTAAAGTTGAGTGCACTTAAGAAAAGTTGGAATTGCAGAAGTTGACACTGGCAATTTTTTTAAATAATACTCTTTATACATATAAAGCGATTGTTCAGACATACAACTTTGATGTAAGATTACTTACAGTCCCCAGGAGTTCTTCCTCTTGGTTGCTGAACTTGGTTCCAACCATCGCATCCATGTAATTTCTAGTTAGTGCAAACCAGTTGCTGTAGGCCATGCCTTCCTAGCGCATGTGCTATTGCGATTAATACTTTGCCGAAATTTTGCATATAAAAAAATAATGCTTGTAGATCGCTGATTCGCTTAATACTTCTGGTATGTCAGTGTCCAGGTTGTGGGACTATGTGTGCACATCTAGTAAGTATTTTGTGGCTGCAAATATGACCTGAAGGTTTTTCAGGTTCGCCTGCCATTAAAATGAATGGGACCCACCGAACATTCGATCGCGTTCGCGAACCATCCCAGCAAATGTTCGTCCATCACTACCTAAGAAACAGCTACCACATCCAAGGAAGGCAGCAGGCTCGCAAATTATCCACTCCCGACTCGGGAAGGGAGCGACGAAAAATAACAATACAGGACTCTTTCTAGGCCCTGTCATTGGAATGAGTAAACTTTCAATACTTTAACGAGGATCTATTAGAGGGCAAGTCTGGTGCCAGCAGTCGACTCGCTCCCGGCCTCCACAATGTTCACCCAGTGTGCCGTCAGGGTGAGAATTATGTTGACCAGACTCTTGCTGGTGAGCTGACCCTCTAAAACATTATATGCAAGGTCCTGCAGGTGAGCTGACCCTCTAAGACATTATTTTCGAAGCACTGCAGGTGAGCTGACCCTGTAAAATATTATATTTGAGGTGCTGCAGGTGAGCTGACCCCTTAAAAGATTGTAGGTGAGGGCCTGCTGGTGAGCTAACCCTGTAAAACATCATATGTGAGAGCCTGCAGGTGAGCTGACCCTGTAAAACATTATATGCGAGGGCATTATATGCAACGAATAAGCATATTAATATGATGGAAGAAGAGGAGGAGGATGAGAAAAGGAAGATTTAACCATATACCCTTTTTTGTGGTGGAAGGGGTGCATGGGAATACAGTGTATTCAGTACATTATAAACAATACATTTAAAGTGCCTTTGCTTTCATCAGCTTTCCTCTATTGGAATCGAGAAGTCAGGGGAAATCCAGGCCTTGTTAATTTTTATAAGAATCAACCTGTCAGCATTTTCAGTTGACAGGCGGATACGCTTATCTGTTATAATGCCACTAGCAGCACTTAATACCGCTCAGAAAAAACGCTGGTGGCAGGGCAGTCCAGCACCTCCAAGGCGTAGAGCGCCAGTTCATTCCACGTGTCCAGTTTGGACATCGAGTAGTTGTAAGGCACTGAGGGATCATTGAGGACCCTGACATGGTCTGCTATGTACTCCTTCACCATCTTCCAAAATGTTTCCCTCCTTGTGACAGTAGGCCGCACATCAGGGTGAGGGTGCTGGTGGGGTGTCATGAAACCCAGGCTGGAGAGTGTTGCCCTGCCTCTGTTGTAACTGCTGTTTGTTCCTCTTTTCTCCCCTCCTCTGTTGCCCAAGGAACAATGGAGTCTGCCGCCAAAGTTGTCAGCTGGCAATTTTTGGGACAAATTTTTCAACAAGGACCTTCTGGTCTGTTTTGCTTGTCCTCTCCACCAGAGTAATGAGAGATGAGAAGTTCTATTTGTAGCTAGAGTCGAGAAGGGTGAACAACCAGTAATCCGTGTTGTCTAAAATGCGTATAACGCGCGGGTCGCGGGAAAGGTAACCTAACATGAAGTCAGCCATGTGTGCCAGAGTACCAACAGGGAAGACTTCGCTTTTGTCATCAGGAGGATGACTCTCAATCTCCTCAAGCTCTTCCTCCTCTTCTGCCCACCTACCCTGAACAGATGGAATTAAACTTCCATGGGTACTACCCTCTGTAGCGGAGGCAAACGTCTCCTGCTCCTCCTCCTCTTCACCGTCCAATTCACGCCACTTACACATGCAAAGCGTCGTCCTTAGTTGTGAGCAGCGAGTGTTTGAGTAGATATATATAGCGTTATTGCCGCTCACCATCTATGTTGATTCCTCAAAGTTTCTTAAAACCTCACAGAGGCCAGACATCCATGCCCACTCCTTGCTTGTGAATAGCGGAAGCTGACTGGAAAGGCGATGAATATGTTGCAGCTGGTATTCCACTACTGCCCTCTGCTGCTCACAAAGCCTGGCCAACATGTGGAATGTCAAGTTTCCAGCGCGCGCTCACGTCGCCCAACAGCTGGTAAGCTGGCAATTTCAAGCGACAGACCGGCTGAAGCTGTCGATGACTTGCGTAAATGTGCACACACGTGACACACCTTCACTAGTAGCTCACGCAAATTGTGGATAGTTTTGAGCAACCGCTGAACCACTAAGTTTAAGACGTGAGCTAGGCATGGGATGTGTGGGAGCTTGCCGAGCTCCAAAGCCACCACCAAGTTATGGCCATTATCAGACACAACCATGCCTGGTTGTAGGTTGAGTGTCGAGAGCCATAGCTCAGTCTGGTCTCTTATCCCCTGCCACAGCTCTGTGATCAGCGGTGGTGAAAAAATCAGATGTGCCTACAAACCAAGCCTATGTTTGTGAGTATTCAAACAACTAGCGGCTGAAGCTTTGTCTAACGGTGCTTCATTATTGTACCTCTTGTTGATGATTTGCATAGAACTAAACAGAGCGGAGATCTAATATTTTACCTGTACCGAGTGGTGGAGGAATTTAGCCTGTACCAAAATCCGGTTGATGAATCGCGCGGTCTATGGTTGGAACCAGATGTTATCTGCTGCAATCCAACCGACCACCTCATTGCATTGGTTTGACTTCAAGAGTGGTGTGCTACACCACCCTGCAAACTGGGACAAGAAGCTAGGTATCGTGTCGTGGATGATTGTTTTTCTTGTGCTCTGACAGCAGGCACAGTTTTAACGCGCCCAGGGCCACGGCCTCTGCGTACACCATCAGCACCACGGCCACTTCCCCGTCCCTTACTGCTTTAAATGTTATATATGCTTGAAAATATGTCACACGTACCGTAGCGTAGGATTTGGAAGTGTATGCACAATTTTTTTTTGTAATGTCACTGTCAAAAGTGGACACCGTCTATTGAAAAAGTACACTGTATGTCACTGATACATTTTTTAAACGCACACGGTGCACTGGAGATGTACCCCTGGTAATGTCACTGTCCGCAGCAGACACCGTCTACGGAAAAAGTTCACTGGATGTAGCAGATATTTTGGGGATGCGCACACATTACGCAGGAGATGTGGGGCAGATAATTTAACTGTCCGCAGCGGCCTATTAAATTCTATTTGGATGCGCTTAAAATATATATTGCTGCTGCCACACACAATAGTCCTTAAAAGGACTTTTGGGTCTCTGAAAGGTTTTTCTAATAAAACTAGTGCAATATCATTCCCTACACTGTCTGTCCCTTCCTATGCACAGCTCTCCCTGACTAAGACTGAGCCGAACACTCGTCATCGGGTGCTATATAGCAACTGATGACGCGTTCCCGCCAGCCAATCACTGTAATGCCAGTAACCAACATGGCTACGGCACTACAGTGAGGGCAGTACTTACAGGCACATTTATTGGTTGCATAGCAGCCAAGAAACGTGCGGGGAGGAGAGTCGAGCATTGCGTTTGAGCACATATGGTACTTGGCCGAGAACCGCCATGTGCCGAGCATCGAGATTTATTTTAATATTTTACACTGATCTGAACTTGTTTACAAAAAAATCATTGGCAAGATGACACCTTTAATATATAGTTGCCAATTTCTTGTTTTGTGACATCATATGGTAAGTAAAAACGTATAGCAGACATTGTTTGGTGAAGACAGGATGTGCAATCTTCTGCCGTTACTATATATCGCCAAGACCATGGTAGATAGATTCCTCAGTATTTGATTCTTGAAAACAGATGGAACTCATTTTTGGACCATATAGAAAAAAAAAGTCTCACTGGATTCATAGAATCAACTGTAATCTCCACCTAAAGTAAATGTAAGAGCAGCAATGCAACACTTGCTGCATTATCCATATGAAATTGATTTCCCTCGCTATTGAAGAACAGACCATTTCTTAAAATATGTATATATATTTATTCCAAGCAAAAGTTTTTCTTACATGTTAATAGGCTTTGTTACAATTCTTGTACATGGTTAGTTAAAAATGATTGATGCAGCATCTCCTAGCTCCTAATGCGTGGATTGCATTTACTGGCCCCGAGCATTTTAATTTGTGTAATGCTAATTGTACATATTTAACAAATGCAAATACATTTGAAATATTTTAACACATATGAAACTAAATGGGATCCTATTTAATTAAGTCTGACTTACTTTACTTTTTTTAAAAAAAATACCTGAACGTAATACTAATAAGTCTCTCTCTAGCTGTTTCACAAGGAAAATGCAACAATGTATCCACTGCTACATGTACGTATTTACTACCTACCTTAAAGAGTCACTTACTTTCACACAACTTTACGTACGTGAGAAATGTCTAGTTCTGTTTCATTTTGAAAAAGGCTTGAGACGTACCTTGTCAATACAAGTCTATGGAGAGTTGAGGGAGGAGAAGTGAGCAGAGGAGACAAGCACAGGCAAATAGAGACTACACAGCTACATAGGAAGGTCATAGCTCAGGTCTAGTGTTTAATTTTCAAAAATACTGGTCAGTACTTCTCTGTAATACTCTCCATTATCCCGCGGACTGTGAAACAGGAAGGAGTAAGGAGTCTCTTCTCTACTTTCTGTGTGCAGTAGATGGCAGCTAGTCTCCACCAACCACTTCTAAGAGAACTTCAAACTAGAGTTACAGCACACACAAAGGAAAACTTTCACAAAATGCCAGATATATGTGATATAGTGTCCAGAAGTAGTGTTCTTTCGAATGTACACACATTGTGCTATTGATTAATGCAAAGTATGTTGAAATGTTAAGTACGCTTTAAAGGAGTTTTCCAGCTGTAATTAATTTTTAATTATGCCCCCGAAAGTGCTCCATTCTGTGCCATTATCATTACTGGACACAAGTATTCAGTTGCCTGTTATACTGAACCTGTCACCACAATTTTGAAGTATTATTTGCATTAAAACATGAGTGCAGAAACATGCAGAGAAGGAGTCCAGATCATTATTTTTTATTTTTCTGCTGCTCCCTGTTCCATCCACTGCCACTGCTTGAAGCTGCACTGAAATGAATTGTCAGGACCGTGGTGCATGCATACTGCAGTCCTTCCCATTGTGTTAGCATGACACAAAAGTCCAGACTGTCTATTTAAGTGCAGTTTTGAACCTTGACAGTAGGGGAACGGTGGGCAGTTGGAAAATATAAAACAGTGATCTGGAATCTTTATCTGCAGTACTGCTCATTTATTACTGCAGATAATAGTCCAAGATCGTGCTCACATATTTCTTTTAAATAAACACTCCCATAAAACAATGTATTCTCTGTCCTGTTAGAAATGTGCATGATGTAAAGTGTAGTGAAGGTTATTTTCTTACTAGTGACTGTATTTGTGAGTTTTAACCTGACCCGCAGCTGTGTCATGTGACCAACACTCCGACTATCCAAATAACATAGCATCTTATGTGTGGACAGTAAGCTAGTTTCTGTATGTATTCCTATGGGAGCCTCAATGTCATTTTCTTGGGAATGAATAGATCAGAGTGCTGGTCACATAACACAGCTGAGGATCAGAAGGGAGGCTATAACTCACAAATATAGTCACTGGTAAAAAATTCCATCATGTAGCTTTCCAACAGGTCAGAGAAAAAACTATTTGTGGGAGTGCTACTTCAACTTTATGCACCGTTTGCCGTTGTTATGTGTACTGAGGGCAGTATCTTTTTTATTTTTCTGTGCTGAAATGGTATCGTGTAAAGTAATTTCACGAATATACAGTAGATTAAATGAAATAATTGTAAATAGTTGTTTATAATTTTAATTTGTGACTGTATAAAAATATACATAAATAAAATGTGAAATTGTTTTCAACACAAAAGAAAACTTCTAAAAACATTGTCTGGAGCTGCAACCTTGTAGAAGTCCTGATGCCACTTCTATTTCTTTTTTTACATCATCATACATTTGTGTGGATCATGATTTTACTCTACACAAATTCAGTTCCTTGCTGCCACCGTAAGTTACTTACAGTGGGGAAAATAAGTATTTGACACACTGGCGATTTTGCAAGTTTTCCCACCTACAAAGAATGGAGAGGTCTCAAATAAAAAAAAAAAAATCCAGAAAATGACATTGTATGATTTTTTAATAATTAGCATTTTATTGCATGAAATAAGTATTTGATAGAATAGATAGAATTTGTTTGCAATTACAGAGGTCAGACGTTTCTTGTAGTTCTTGACCAAGTTTTCACACACTGCAGCAGGGATTTTAGCCCACTCCTCCATACAGCTCTTCTCCAGATCTTTCAGGTTTCAGGGCTGTTGATGGGCTACATAGAGTTTCAGCTCTCTCCAAATGTTTTCCATTGGGTTCAGGTCTGGAGACTGGCTAGGCCACTTCAGGACCTTGAAATGCTTTTTACAGAGCAACTTCTTAGTTGCCCTGGCTGTGTGTTTCGGGTCACTGTCATACTGTAAGACCCAGCCAGGACCCATCTTCAATTCTCTTACTGAGGGAAGAAGGTTGTTGGATAGGACCACTTCAAGACGGTGAAGTGGCCCTATCCCCTTTGCAGAAAAGCACCCCCAAAGTATCATGTTTCCACCCCCATGCTTTACGGTTGTGATGACATTCTTGGGGTTGTACTCATCTTTCTTCTACCTCCAAACACGGCAAGTGGAGTTGATACTAAAAAGTTCTATTTTGGTCTCATCTAACCACATGACCTTCTTCCATGACTCCTGTGGATCATCCAGATGGTCAATGGCGAACTTCAAACGGCCTGGACATGTGTTGGCGTGAGCAGGGGGACCTTGCGTGCCTTGCACCGTAGTGTATTACTAACGGTAATCTTTGAGACTGTTGTCCCAGCTCTCTTTAGGTCATTGACCAGGTCCTCCCATGTAGTTCTGAGCTGATTCCTGACCGTTTTTAGAATCATCCTTATCCCACGAGGCGAGATCTTGCATGGAGCCCAAGACCAAGAAAGATTGACAGTCATCTTGTGTTTCTTCCATTTTCTAATAATTGCACCAACAGCTGCTTGCTTATTGTCCTGTAGCACATCCCAACCTTGTGCAGGTCTACAATTTTGTCCCTGGTGTCCTTAGCTCTTTGGTCTTGGCCATGGTGGCGAGGTTGGAGTGTGATTGATTGAGTGTCCGGACAGTTGTCTTTTATACACATAACGAGTAAACAGGTGCAATTAATACAGGTAATGAGTATGAAGGTTTCTTAAAGAAAAAGTAACAGGTCTGTTAGAGCCAGAATGCTGGTTGGTAGGTGATCAAATACTTATTTCATGCAATAAAATGAAAATTAATTATTTAAAAGTCTTACAATGGGATTTTCTGGATTTTTTAAATTCTGTCTCTCACAGTTGATGTGTACCTATGATAAAAATTACAGACCTCTCCATTCCTTGTAGGTGGTAAAACTTGTATCAAATACTTATTTTCCCCAAATACTAGTTTGAATCAATGTAAAACAGCTGTAGGCCACATTCCTTGGCATCCTGAGACCTGTGGTTCTAATAAAGAACACTTTCATTTATTCGGTAGGTGCCACTGTTGTCATGCTTGTGCTGAATCATGTCAGTTATGCCTTTGACATCGTTGTAGATCATGATTTTGAACATAACATCCTCAGTGACTGCTGTAAATAAAATTACCTATTTTTTAAAACAACTGTATATATTTTTCCATTTTAGCAGTTTTTTTCAATTGATCTATATTTAAAATAATCTTGATATCATTATAGATTATTGTCAACTAACCACTCAGCTTCCTTAAAGGCTGAGACTTTGGGGGTAATTTATTATGACCCCCACCCTATGCCAGAAACTTGCATAAAAAACTCATGGTTTGTGACTTTTTGAATGCTACTGCTCCTAAATTTAGGTGCACACATCTTTTGTATGATACTCTTGCCTCTGATAAGTGGTAGAGGCATGGTGGGGTAGGGCCATTGTCCCTGGAACATTCACTATCATTTATGGAAGCTTGGTGTCATTGACAATTGAAATCTTTTCCAGCTAGGGGCTGTAGTAGTTTTCAGTCTAGGTGCATGGACTGCTGGAGGATGTGGCTTGTTATAAATTAACGCAAAAACAAAAATGCAATGGCACTCTGCAACCAGCACTCTGCCCTGCCTCCATGCTGGATGTTGAATGAGGCATTAGTGTACATTTTGGCCAAAGCGTAATAAGCCACTCACCCCATCAAGGTCGCCTCTATGAGTGGTCCCTAACACTACTTCCTACTTGTTATGGGCCATGACTGCCACACAAAATCCAGGGAGCGCAGGTGCAGCATGCATGCCAGGTACACTCTGCTTGTAACCCCGTCTGGTGCCATAACAGCTTCAATCAGATCCAGGGATGCATGTACCAACATGCATGCCGAGCCCACTATATACTTCTCCTGGAGCCAAATGGCTACTGGTAGGCGCTATAAAAGCAGACTCAGTTTTATACTGACTTTAAAACCAGCCTCCAGGGCAGACTTACTAGTCAGGTGTGCACGACTGCATGGAGATCGCCACGCCTCCAATATATACTGCAAAGAAAAAAAGGTGGGGGTTCAGTCAGCACAACCCTATATGCAGGTGCACATTGCTATGGCGAAATACACATACAAACGCAAAAACAAAAATGCAATGGCACTCTGCAACCAGCACTCTGCCCTGCCTCCATGCTGGATGTTGAATGAGGCATTAGTGTACATTTTGGCCAAAGTGTAATAAGGCACTCACCACTAGTGATGTCGCGAACATAAATTTTTCCGTTCGCGAACGGCGAACGCAAACTTCCGCAAATGTTCGCGAACATGCGAACAGTGCGAACCGCCATAGACTTCAATAGACAGGCAAATTTTAAAACCCACAGGGACTCCTTCTGGCCACAATAGTGATGGAAAAGTTGTTTCAAGGGGACTAACACCTGGACTGTTGCATGCCGGAGGGGGATCCATGGCAAAACTCCCATGGAAAATTACGTAGTTGACGTAGAGTGTGGTAAGTTGTAATCGCAATGCGATTAATACAGGTTATATTAATCGCATTGTGAATGAAACTTAGAGCTGGGTTCCTAATGGTTGTATTGCTAAAATATAACGAAGATTGAGAATATAGCACTATATTCTCAATCTTCGTTATATTCTAGCAATACAACAACCATTAGGAACTCAGATCTAAGTTTAATTCCCAATGTGATTAATATAACCTGTATTAATCGCATTTTGAATTCAACTTAGAGCTGAGTTCCTAATTGTTGTATTGCTAGAATATAATGAAGATTGACTATATAGCACTATATTCTCAATCTTCGTTATATTCTAGCAATACAACCATTAGGAACCCAGCTCTAAGTTGAATTCGCAATGCGATTAATACAGGTTATATTAATCGCATTGCAATTACAACTACTAACACTGCAGCTTCAGAATGAATCTAAGATGGATGCCGTCCTTGCTTTTTGATAGGAGGTGGGAGGGTCTGGGAGGGAGACTGATGTACTAGCCCTAAAAAGGGCTTTTTGGGGTGCTGTCAGGACGCTGTCCTTACAGCAGAGATCTGATGAGTCTTTCAGGACTGGGATGGACACTGAATACACTAGCCTAGCTATTGATTTCCCTATTAAATCAGCAGCAGCTACACTGTCCCTCCTCTCACTAAGACTGCAGCTTCCAAATTAATCTAAAATGGATGCTATCCAGGAGATGGGAGGTAGGGTATGCTGACTGGCTGGAATGTGTCTGCTGACTGTGAGGTAGAGGGTCAAAGTTTACTCAAATAGGGGGTGAACCGAACATCGCAGGCATGCTGGGAGTTGTAGTTTCGCAACAGGTGGAGGCACACTGGTTGGGAAACACAGGTCTAGATCATTACTCTGCCCAAATCTATATTCTGCTATATGGCTTAGAAAATATGCTGTCAAACAATGATCCTAGGTTTTGGTATAGAAACATGATCTAGACTACCTTATTTGCCTATACCAAATGTAAATATGCAACCAAATGTGGCAAAATACACAAAAAAATAAAACAAAAAATGAAAAAAATTATAAAAACGCAGATGCATTTTTGATGCGTTTTCTATCAAAAACGCCCAAATGGCCCCTCGGGGGTTCAGATATCTTGCTTTGGAGGCAGCAGAACGTTGGTGGTAGTCATAGTCAACCGTCATATACAAGCAAATAGAGCAGTGTTTTCCAACCAGTGTGCCTCCAGCTGTTGCAAAACTACAACTCCCAGCATGCCTGCACAGCAAAAGGCTGCCCTGGCACACTGGAAGTTGTAGTTTTGCAACAGCTGGAGGCACACTGGTTGGGAAACACTGAAATAGAGGAATCAAATGGATTCGGAAAGCGATTAATAATTGTAAGTATTATTCGCATTGCGATTACAACTTAGAGCTGAGTTCCTAATGGTTATATTGCTAGAATATAACATATATTCTAGCAATACAACAACCATTAGAAAATCAGCTCTAAGTTGAATTCGCAATGCGATTAATGCAGGTTATATTAATCGCATTGCGATTAAACTTAGATCTGATTTCCTAATGGTTGTTGTATTGCTAGAATATAACGAAGATTGAGAATATAGTGCTATATTCGTTATCTTCGTTATATTCGAGCAATACAACTATTAGGAACTCAGATCTAAGTTGTAATCGCAATGCGAATAATACAGGTTATATTAATCGCATTGCGATTTACAAATACTAACACTGCAGCTTGAGAATGAATCTAAGATGGATGCTTTCCTTGCGTTTAGATAGGAGGTAGGAGGGTCTGGGAGAGACGGTATGCTGATTGGCTGGAATGTGTCTGCTGACTGTGAGGTACAGGGTCAAAGTTTACTCAATGATAAAGTATAGGGGCGAACGTGAACATCGAATATGTTCGCCCGCCGTGGCGGACGCTAACAAGCTATGTTTGCCGGGAACTGTTTGCCGGCGAATAGTTCGGGCCCTTTCTACTCACCACGTCATAGCAATATGCACCTGCATATAGGGTTGTGCTGACTAAACCCCCCACCTTTTTTCGCCACTCATAGAGGCGACCTTGACGTGGTGAGTGGCTTATTACGCTTTGGCCAAAATGTACATTAATGCCTCATTCAACATCCAGCATGGAGGCAGAGCAGAGTGCTGGTTGCAGAGTGCCATTGCATTTTTGTTTTTGCGTTTGTATATGTATTTCGCCATAGCAATGTGCACCTGCATATAGGCAGGGCCGGTGCAAGGATTTTTGCCGCCGTAGGCAAAAGAAAACTTTGCCGCCCCCCCCATGTGACATCACAATGCCCCACCCATATGATCTGCCATATTAAAGGGGTTCTGCAGTTTATTTAAACTGATCGGCAGGGGTCCGACACCCGGGACCCCCGCCAATTAGCTGTTTGAGAAGGCATCTGTGCTGGCAGTAGCGCCTCAGCCTTCTCGCAGTGACATCACGACTAGTATCATTGGCCTGGGTGAGGCTAAGCTTTATTCAAGTGAACAGAGCTTAACCCCGCCAAGGCCAGTGATACTAGTCGTGACATCACTGGGCCTGCGGTTAACAGTGAGAAGGCTGAGGCGCTACTGCCAGCACAGCTGCCTTCTCAAACAGCTGATCGGCGGGGGTCCCGGGTGTCGGACCCCTGCCGATCAGATGCTGATGATCTATCCAGAGGATAGATCATCAGTTTAAATAAACTGCAGAACCCCTTTAACTAATGCCAGTTCTCTCTCTCCCCCCTCTTGTCATTCTCTTTCCCCCTCTTGTCATTCTCTTTCCCCCCTTGTCATTCTCTCCACCCTCTTGTCATTCTTCACCCCCCCCTTGTCATTCTTTCCCCCCTCTTGTCATTCTTCACCCCCCCCTTGTCATTCTCTCCCCCCTCTTGTCATACTTCACCCCCCCTTGTCATTCTCTCCCCCCTCTTGCCATTCTTCACCCCCCCGTCAGTCTCCTTCTCCCCCTCCCTCCCCTACCTCTGGTGTAGCATGAACAAGCACTGTATGGTCCACGGGTACAGGAGCTTTTGTTGACACTTCATGTCAGTCCGACCGGGTACAGGAGACAGATGCTCCCTGTACCCGCGGACTATACAGGGCTCGGCCATGCTACAATGGAGTGACAGGAGGGAGCGCTGAGCGCTTCCCTCCTGTCAGCTCCTCTCCTCTTGCTGCGCCCAGGGCGGTGCGGTTTCATGGACGCGCCAGCCCGGGCAGTGCTGCAGCCGCCTGAGGCTCAATATAGAGCGTTCTGACGGCTGCAGCATGAGGCGGGGCCGACGCTCCTAGCAGCGCCCCTTCCCAAGGAGCGCTCTACGCGGCGGCCTAGTCCGCTTAAAGGACGCGCCGGCCCTGCATATAGGGTTGTGCTGACTGAACCCCCCACCTTTTTTTCTTTGTTATAAATTAAGCAGGGGATATCAAAGACCGGTGTTTTAGATTTGTTAAATGATCCCTTGTGTGTTCAGTAGAGATAACTTCTCAGCAGTCATTTCATTATCATCACAGGATAATATCACAATATAAAGGTGAAAGCAGATAACACAGTATCCACCATTGACAATAAATAATGTGGACATCTATTGCCCATCCATGAGCCCTCTTTAACTTCTCAGAGATCAGAATCAATGAGAAGTCATCTTCAGACTTCCTATGTCCATGTAGTTGCAGTAAAGCAAGTTTCTAAACTGCTGTTTTGAAGCAGAGCAGCATCTTACGCAAAATGGCTGCCTCTATAATTGTGTACAGAAAATAGAGGAACAAGTACACTTCAGTTATTTGATCAGATATTTCCATCAGTTATTGTGAGCCAAAGCCAGGCGCGGGTCAAAATCACAGAACAGTTGCAAATCTTTTCATTATACCGCATCTCTGAACAGGCTTCACTACTGGTTTTGGCAAACAAAAACTGATGGAAAAAACTGACCAAGTAACTGATGTGTGGGCCTTAGTATTTTATTAGTTGTATTTCTCACTTTTCATATATTTATTATATTTTTGTTTATTTTTGGAGACACATCCTAGCTTTCTATTTGTTTTTTACGAGCTTCTAATATTACTAAAACCTAAAATCATGCAGTTTGTTTTTAGTAATGCATTTTACTTCAATGCCAATATAATCTTTTCAGCTCTGGTTTGAAGGTCGAAGATAGATAAAAATAAAAATCCTTTAAAATTTCATCAAGGATTTAAAATTGAACGGCAAAAGACCACTGAAATATTTTGCCAAGTTGATTTAAATAAAGGCTAATAAAATGACCATCTGTATTCTACACTCATTAAAATTGCATCTCCTGTCTAACTAACAAGCATCTACTGTCACAGAGAGGGGCTACCGTCACCGCTCACTGCATCTGTTGCCTCAGGTAGAAGAGGCAAATATAACATATTCAGGTTCATTCTATCGCTATTAGATGTGGAACCTGCTGAGAAGACAGGTGCGGCTGTACTCATGTCCATAAGCAATGGAGTCTGAATGTCCCACTATGTGACAACTATATCTACTGATCTCTCCGGATCCCATAACTGATACAACATGAAGAATGTCACTCTGTGTTATTACTATATATTTCAGTTAGCTACTGTTTGCTGAAAGCAGTTGGCCAGGAGCCAGGCACCTCAGTGTTTCATGCTTCCTTTATTTCTGCTGACAATTGACCTTACGACAGGGTAGTTTTTGCCCAGTTTTGCTGGTCTAAAGTATATTATGTTTGTAGGCAGAATTTTGACACAGTGTTGTAGTACACAGTTTTTATCGATTGTTGTTGATTCAATTCAATTAAATCGAATGTTGTAAATTTGTTAAATGAAATTGTAAAAAATATCTTGGAGCATGATAAGTTTTTATTGATATGAATTTATATTAAAGGCGTAGGTTGAGAAGGCTTGGAGAAGCAATAAATGTGCAAGACCACCATCTTGTCTGGTTTTTGTTGCTTTGTATATGCAACATTTTAAACGGTACAATAAGTGATTTTTGATCATACTGGCTTATACATAGAGCAGGAAATATGCTCTATGTATATGCTGTCATGTCTATGTATAGCAGGAAAAGGTCCATTTACCATATGGAGATCCTGAAGGAGAGGTACTCGCACAGATGCATACTGATGTGCTGTTTCAGAGGACTTCACTTTCCCTCAGGTGTCAGGCATGAGAAACACTAAATGGCACAAATGCACCCTGGAAGCTGGCAATGTAAAGGGTTACTTAGGATTTCCACTAATTTTAGTTGTAGAAGAGTCACACACACACACACACACATATGTATGTATATATACATACACCTTAAGGAACTTCTTCATCTCATAAATAGCCCTTTAAAGACCCCTTAATGAGGCATGACAGATATTTATTCCTCATGCGATCACTTGCACGTGGGGTATGTACACCACGTGCAGGCTCATAAGATGAGAGTGCTACGTACACTGTGGCTGTTGGCTGTGTAACACGGCTGACGCCTGACTGTAGCAGCCTAGATAAGAGATAACTCTGACCCAGCTCGTTTAACCAATCAGATACCAAGATCAATAGCGACCATGGCATTTGAGAGGTTAGTCATAGTGAGAGGGCTCCCTTTGTCCTCTGGAGCTTCGACTGCAAAATTGTGGGGGTCCAATCAGCTACTATATCAATCTGGGCCTGCCATACCAAACTGCTGTTAAACCCTGACTGCGTCAGGGCTTAATAGGATGCCTGTATAAATCCCATAGACTGCAATAGTATACTATTCCAGTTTATGGTATAAGCAATCAGAGGAGCACATGCTTTTTTCACAAAAAATTACAGTGAAAAAAAATACATGTTTTTAAAAATATAACAAAAACACAGACATTTTAAAAATTCAAACCTCCCCCTTTCCCAATTTTACATGTGAAAAATGAACAATTAAAAAAAGACCATAATTGTTATCTCTGTGTGACAAAAATAAAATTGTTATGGTCTCACAATCTTTCTCTGACACTTTTTGGAACTTTTTTAATTTTAAAAAGTATAACAAATGCCACGGTGCAGTGTATTTTTAAACATGCTGTTTGTTAACACAGTCAGCTATTTATTTACTCATAGTTGATTTAGGTAATAATAATATTAATACTAATAATAATATTTATTTATATAGCGCCACCATATTCCGCAGCGCTTTACAAATTCATAGGGTTCATGTACAAAACAAAAGTAACTGGCTAATATACAACTGAAACACTAGAAGTCAGGGCCCTGCTCGCAAGAGCTTACAACCTATGAGTAAATGGGGTGACACAAAAGGTAGTTGATTGTGAGATACAGTAAGTAGGATTCGCGTAATTATTGAACTGACAGTAGTGGTGCCGGTTAATCTTAGGTTGCTAACAGAACGGAGAGCACGAGTAGGGTGGTAGATGGAGATGAGGGAGGAGATATGTGGAGGTGCAGCACTGTGCAGAGCTTTGTGGGTGAGAAATTTGAACTGTATTTTGTGGTGGATGGGCAACTAGTGCAGTGACAGGCACAGACTAGTAGCATCAGTGTAGCGGATGGATGAATAGATGAGCCTGGCTGCAGTATTAAGGACAGACTGAAGGGGGGAGAGTTTAGTGCGAGGGAGACCGGTTAGTAATGCATTGCAGTAGTCGAGACGAGAATAAATCAATGCAACAACAAGAGTTTTTGCCGTTTTTTACAGTGGGCATGTTGCTCAGGAGTTATAATAGTGCTGCAGACCGAAATTGAAATTGAAATTCAGGTAGAATCAAATTAGACCCAAATCAAATTTTTCTAAAGATTTGGTGAATCTGACATGAAATGAATTTCAAGAAATTCGCTAATTTCTAAAACAGACCCAGTGTATGTTGCATAGTTTACGCCTTCAAAAATAAATCCCAAAAATCCACGGCGGAATTGCATTTCTTTTTCCATTTCACCCCAAACAAAAAATGTCTACCATTTTCCAATACAAGGTATGGTAAATTAAATGGTGGTAAAGAATACAACTTGTCTATTGAAAATAAACCCTAATATAACCATCGATGGAAAATTGAAGTTGTGGTTCTTGAAATGCAGAAAGGAGAAAACGAAAATGCAAAAATTAAAATTGACCTGGTCGTTAAGGGTTTAAGACAGCTTCCTTGCATTCTTATTGAAATGTACCTACTTGTCAAGCATTTCCAATAATACATTTAGACGGAGGGATTCATATTGTTGTGGTTACCTAAACCTAGAGCTAAAGCTTACTTGCTGCTTTTACTGTTCTGTCACTAGAATCAGTGGCCATATCATAAAGGAACGATATAGTAAATGAAGCAATATGAGCAAATGAAGCAGTAAGTGGAGATGCCTGGGAGCTGACATAACAGGTGGATGTCTTCCGCAAGATCTGCATTGGCTTCATTTAAATAAAGACTTCAGGGCAGCTTTGCTGGTAAGGACAAGTGCACAGGAATTCAGGCAAATGTTATGCGCTTTACTTTTATACAGTTACTATTTCATACAATTCAAAATCAAAATTCTGCCTACTATGTATTAAACAAGAGACTCAAAATCAAAAATTGAATATTCATTATCCAGAGTTGGTAAATCTTTTGCATTGATCCTCTAGGAGGTGCATGAAATTCCAAACCTAGCTGTTATGTTGTCCCATCTTATATAGATGAATCTCTTCTGCACAATTCTCCATGAGGCAAGTCAGCTACATTGGTCAGCTTTCATTTTCCACATCATCAGCATCAGGTCTGGTGACATGCCCTACAGGCTCCATGATATTCGGTGCCGATCAGTAACACAGTGGGCATTACACAGAAATAGGAGTGAAGCTTCTAGGTTTAAAATTTTTCATTGTTGTTAGTGGAAAATGATACTGTTTAGTCTTTGTTTTGTAGTGGATAAATAAAAATGGAAAGAATTGTTCCTAATTTATAATATATTATTTAATTGTTGTTGATTAAAGTGAATCTTTCACCATGAAATCCAGTGCAATTTGCAGGCAGCAAGTTTAAGATCAGGAGGAGCTGAGCAGATTGATGTATCGTTTTATAGGATAAGATTCCCATAAAATCTCTGCTCATTTTGGGTCTCGGAGTCATATTGGCAGTCCTATCTGTGATTGACAACCATGTCAGTCAGTGAGTGGAGCTATATCTGCTGAGCTCCTCCTGTTCTATAACATGATTGCACAGTATGTTCATATTGATGGGTTACCTTTAAGAAAGGTTTACAAAGAATGCTGATGTGATGAGAGTGTCACTTGGAAAAAAGATGAATAAAACACTCACTCGGTAAAAGGGTTTTTATGTCAATGAACAGAACATTTGTCCAATCACATTGCATCTTGAAGGCAAAATCAGCCAATCAATAAGTGAATCTTTTTGGTACAGCTTAGTGAATATGGCATGGTTGGGTAGCAGAGGGCCATGGCTCCTGGGGCTACAAAGTCTCTTCTGCGAACTCAAGCAAAAACATCTGAAGATGCAAATGTTGTAGAGGACAAGATGGTGTAATTCATTTCTTTCATAGATTGCACAAGCATCCAGGTGACCTTTATAAACACGGCAGCTATGACAGTGAAACTGAACATAAAGAATCTTGAAGCCTTCCATTGACTCCTCATGGGTCAGTCAAGTTTTGAATGGCATAAACAATGGCATAAAATGTAAAAAAGGAACTATTAGTCATCTGCTAAATCTCTGCTCCTCCAACATCACTGCTTCAGTGGTCCCCACTGATCTTTATTGATTTTTCTGCTTTACTACCCACTTGAACGCTGAAATCACTGGCCTCAGTGGTGATACTGGCATGGAAGGTACAAGTTAACTGAGGCCTTGGTTTGGTGCAGTACCTTACATTACTACTTATATTATGCTGCTATCTACCAGTACTTTTCCTGTATTGATCTTTACACATTCCAGGACAAGCTGCTTTCTTGGACACCAGGTGGCTGCGGCTTTATTTTATGTTTCTTCTACACTGTATGTATTGTAGACACCTTGAAGAAGCTCCTGTTTTCAACATAGAGTGTGATTTACAGCTTTTTGTCTTCTGTAAATACTTGCTTTATCTGTATTTTTGGGGATTCATAAACAATTACTAGTTTACTTTAGTGGTATGGTCTCAAGTTATAATGTTTTAGCTTGCAGTTATGGTACTAGAACAAATTAATATTGTAATGTCAAGAACTACTGTATGAAAAAATTCTCCAGACCAGGCAGTTCCATTTATACCCTCAACCCTGGTCTGTATGTTCTAATTTGGGATGTCATAAGTCTAATGTAAAAATGTTTCAAAGGATTTCAAGTTCCTATTGGGAGTGTATGTTTATGGTTCTACCAGTAATCTTAAAGGGGTTGTCTGAGTTAAATCAAATGTGTCACCAAAAATGTTATCTGCCAGTTAAAACCAGATAGCATCAAATATCCTTTTACACTAATCTGTTTTTATTTTCTGATTTCAGATTCCTGAACATAATTATGGGGGCTGCCATCTTGCCTGAGCTGTTCTTAGCAGCATTTAGTAAGAAGATTGCTTTTGGCAGCCAAATGTACCATAGACACAATGGACAGGAGGGGAACTCATTGACTTCTATGGGAGAGTTTTTTAGGCATGCTCTGTGTCCTGTGCAGAGCTTATTGTACAAGGCAAGAATAGATAAGCATTGATAATAACCTGTTGTGAATGGTGGATCCTGTCTTATCTAAACACAGATCGGCACAAACCAAGAAGTGAGCCTAATATTAGGTTTAGAGGCCTGTGCAAAAACTGCAGGATTTTATTCTTTTTCTTTAAATATAGATATTAACATGAAAAATGAAAAATTACATCATCCAAAATTCATTGAAAATATGTTAAACATAAAGACGTAATTTAAACAATAAGTACATTTTTTGATGACACATTTTCTTTAACCCCTTAAGGACGAAGGGCGTACATGTACGCCCTTCGTCCGGACTTTAAAGATGGCGCCCGCTCCCGCACGGAGCGGGCGCATGAGCTGCGGGTAAACCCTTGATTTATCAAGCTGACACCCGCAGCTCATGTCCGCGACCGGCAGCGATGCCGATCGCGGACATTTAACCTCAGATGCCGTGGTCAATCCTGACCACGGCATCTGATCAGCGCAAAACCGAAAGTTTCACTTTGGCTTTGCTCGGCTCCCTGATGGCCACAAGGGGAGCCGGAGCATGCATTTAGTACCCTAGGTTTCTGTGAATGAAACCTAGGTTACTATTAGTATTCCTATGGAGCCTATGACTGTAATAGGCTCCATAGGAAATATGCGATTTTCTCATATATTCCAATGCTATTGCATTGGAATATATGAGAATAGCAATCTGATGATTGCATCTTATAGTTCCCTATGGGAACTATAAGAAAGTGGTAAAAAATAAAAAAAGTTTAAAAAATAAAAATAAATAAAAAAATATAAAAATTCAAATCACCCCCTTTCCCCAAAATGAAAATAAAATAAATAAAAAATAAAAAATTACACATAATGGGTGTCGTAATGTGCGAAAACGCCCATACTATAATAATATTAAAAATATTCACCATACGGTAAACATAAAAACGGAAAGAAAGCGTCCAAATGGGTAATTCGCCATTTTTGGACGCTTCATTTCCTAAAAAAATGAATAAAAAGTGATCAAAACATCATACGCAGCCCATAATGGTATCAATTAAAAGTTCAGATTGCCCACAAAAAATGAGCCCCTACACTGCTCCGTACGCATAATTACAAAAAAGTTATAGGGGTCAAAACATGGCGACAAAAAATGAAATAAAAAATTCCCACTTTAAATTTTTTTTCACTATCAAAACGCAAGAAAAACTATACATATTAGGTATTGCCGGATTCGTACTGACCTGAAGAATAAAATTAACCAGTCAGTTTTATCGCAAATCGAACGTTGTAATTTAAAAACCCAGTAAAACTGTGGTGAAATTGCTTTTTTTTAGCAATTTCACCCCATTTGGAATTTTTTTCCCGTTTCCCACTACATCACATGCAAAAATAAATGGTAGCGTTAAAAAGTACAACTTGTCCCGCAAAAAACAAGCCGTCATATGGCTATGTGAGCGGAAAAATAAAAATGTTATGGCTTTTGGAAGGCAGGGAGCGCAAAACAAAAACGCAAAAATCCCAAAACCCCCGGTCCTTAAGGGGTTAAATAAAAAATTGACAACAGATATAAATGGCCTAAAAAATGAAAGAAGCTATACTACTTTTCTCCTCGCCCCTTTCAGAACTGCGCAAGGGTCCTACACCACTGACATCATCTTCCAGGCTGCAATGGTGACATTATGTACACACAGGTCGCCACTGAGCCATTCAATGGCCTCAGCAGTGTATGCAACACTACTGTTGAGGCCAGTGATTGACTGGAGTTGTACATGGTCTGCATGGAACATCACCGCTCGCTGCAGCCAGAAAACAAACAGCGGTGGGGAGGACCAGAGCGCAGCACAGGAGAAAAGTGGTAAGTGTCACAATTTTAGGGTATTTACAGCTGCTGTCTGACTTATTATTTAATTTGGGTTACCCGTTTAATGTATAGGTCTCCAAATAGGTGAGAAAATAAAATACAACCCTTAAAATTGCAAACATTTAGTCCATTTTAGTTGCAAAAATATCTTACGCAGTCACGTCGGTGCCAGCCAAGAGATGGTTTCAGCTGTAATTGAAGAAGAGAAAGAAAGGGAGAAAAGCAAGGCACAAAAGGGAATAGATACTGTACATAGCTTGAAGGCTTTCCCTCCCACACATATGATTTAGTGTTGTTCAATGTCTCACATGGGAAAATGTTGCCCTGCTGACAATATAACTTACAGGCAGTTCTGCCTCAGAAACATTCCATATGCATATTGATAACATGCACTTTGTTTTGCCCGAAGATGCTTTTAGCGAAGCATGCTTAAATGTACCAACAATTTTTATTTATATCCTTCTGCCAGCCACAGATGAGACAAATACTTCCTGGTGGTCCACATCTTCTACAAGCAATATATGTATTTTGTAACCGACCGTATGCATTTCTTATTTATAGCCTGGTGAATGTAAACCTGCTTTGAAGTTTAATGAGCAATTAGGAATATCTCTATGCTTTCTCACTGCTCTAATCGTTCTGTTTCTGAAAGGAAAAATAAAGAAGAACTGAAATGTTAATTGTGTCTCCGCAGTGTAATAGCTAAATGCTGAATGTTTATTGGCTTTCATGGAAACTCAAATGCTCTCCAAGCGTCCAATGGTCGACAGGCAGCTATCTGCCATGAGTGAGGAAATATGGCCGCTGTGTGGTGCTTTAACTTTTTAAAGTTGAAATATTTTATTCAAATTATTCTGAGCACAGCTCATTTTAAAATCTAATAATGTTTTGATGACAAATAATCACAGATCCCAGCAGTTTATCTTGAACCAAAGATGCTTTTAATGCTGAGTACATAGGAATCATGCGGCAGTACGTGTGTTAATGTTTTCGGCACGCAGGCCTTCATCAGACACTGAAAGTGTAATAAAAAAAAAACAATCATATAAAAAACAAAGAAAAAGGAAAAAATGACAATACAATAACTGATACAACACAAAAGTAGGCTGTGAATACCAAAGAAGACTATGCTCAAAGTTACCACAAGTGTTATGCTGAATACAAATTGTCCTAGTAGTGTTATAGTGCTGAATACAAATTATTCTAATAGTATAGTAATGGTTACCACATGTATTATGCTTAATATAAATTGTCATAATAGTGTCCACCGGAATTTTATGGTAGAACCATAACAAAAGGACATGAATACTAGCTACAGTTCCAGGTGAATCTGATGAACAGTTAAGGTGAAAATACATGGTCAGAGAAGAATCTGGATTGAAAACATAATGTCATGGTCCATGAGAAAAAAAAGGGTACGAAGGTATCATAGGTACGTAGGAAGAGATAATGGATTATATGGACTATGTTAGACAACACTGCTTAATATAGCTGACCAATGTAACCTGTCTATGGGCCAATGAATATTCCATTTTGAAAAATACAAAGGCCATAATCTCCTATGTAGGACTTACCTGTGCCGAAGTAGGTATCAGGAAAAAAGACTGGTAGCACACCGAAGGAAGAGGTGCTTATTCCCCTCTTCCAGATCTGTGCCGCCCCTGGAAGCCACGCTTTTTCAAATGTGTCTATATATTACATGTACTGGGCGTGTGGCAGCACACACCCTCTTACCTCTTGTTCCTCCTGCCACCACTCTTTTTTCCTGATACCTACTGCGGCACAGGTAAGTCCTACTTAGGAGGTTATGGCCTTTGTATTTTTCAAGATGGAATGTTCATTGGCCCATAGAGAGGTTATATTGGTCAGCTATATTAAGCAGTGTTGTCTAACATAGCCCATATAATCCATTATCTCTTCCCGCAGACCTATGATACCTTTGTACCCTTTTTTTTTCTCATGGACCATGACATTATGTTTTAGATCCAGATTCTTCTCTGACCATGTATTTTCACCTTTACTGTTCATAAGATTCACCTGGAATTGTAGCTAGTATTCATGTCCTTTTGTTATGGCTGTAGCATATATTTCCAATGGACACTAACATGACAATTTATATTCAGCATAATACTTGTGGTAACTGTTATTATGCTATTAGTATAATTTGTATTCAGCACTATGACACTACTAGGACAATACTTGACTTGACGCCGAACCCGAACCCATTGAAGTCAATGGGGACCCGAACTTTTGGGCACTAAAATGGCTCTAAAAAAGTAATGGAAAGTTCAAGAGGGCTGCAAAAGGAAGCTAAATGGGGGTAAGAGCTAGACAATTGCCCTGCAAACAAATGTGGATAGGGAGATGACTTAAAATAACATAAAATATATAAAAATTTAAAATAATAATCTTGAACTAGGAGGAGTACGTCCATATGGAGTAGGACGTTGAGGAGGTGGTGGACGTGGCGGTGTAGGTGGAAGCGGTGGTGGAGGAGGTAGTCACCAACATTTTAGTCAGTCAGTACATGTAGGCGTGTGCACACTTACTGTTCCACAATGTTGCTGAAATGCTGCCTCCTGCTAAGACGTTCCATATCAGCTAGTGGTGCTGGTTCTTGTGGCGTGCTGACAAAGCTTTTCACATTTCGGCCATGCTAACCCTGACTTCTGAGGTGCTGGTGGTGCCCCAGCTGCGTTGGCGACTTCTTCCTCCTCCTCTGCCTTCGCCTTGCGCTTCCACTAAGGTGTCAGGTGGAAATGCCATCAGCAGCGCGTCTACCAGGGTGCGCTTGTAGTCGCACATTTTCCGATCACACTCCAGTGAGGGAATTAAGGACGGCACGTTGTCCTTGTAATGGCGATTCAGCATGGTGGCCACCCATTAATCAGCACTGGTTAGGATGTGGGAAACTCGGCAGTTGTTGCGCAGGCACTGCAGCTTGTAGTCGCTTATGCGTGCCAGGCTGCCCAGAGGCAACGGCAAGCTGTCCTCTGTGGGAGGTGTATCATCTGTGTCCTCCGTATGCCCCCAGCCACGCTGCAGTGATGGCCCTCAGCTGCTTTGGGTGCCACCCTGCTGTGAACACGGTTCCACCTCCCCCTCCTCCTCATCCTCCTCATCCTCTAGAACTGTGACCTGGCTGGACAATTGTGTACCTGGCCTATACCTGGCCTATGTTGGTGCAGGAACCCAGCCACTTGTGAATCACTGGGATGATACCCATGGAAATGATCTCTTCTTCTTCCTTCTGTGCCACATTCTCTTCCATCATCGCCCGAAGCCTTTTTTCAAGGAGACATAGAAGTGGGATAGTAACGCTGATCACGGCGTCATTGGCACTGGCCATGTTGGTGGAGTACTCGAAACAGCGCAACAGGAGTTTACTATAAACCACCTAATATACCAGAGTCCACAGAAAATCTATTACTAAATGAGATAGACAAGGCCGCAAATCGTAATGAGGGGGTTATTATGGGGGACTTCAACTACCCAGATATAGACTGGTAAACTGAAAGCTGTACATCGCATAAAGTAAACAGGTTCTTGGCAATAACCAAAGACAATTACCTTTCCCAACTGGTTCAGGACCCGACTAGAGGGACGGCCATACTGGACTTAGTATTAACCAATAGACCTGACAGAACAACAAATCTGCAGGTTGGGGGACACCTAGGAAATAGTGACCATACAGTAATAACCTTCCAATTATCATTCAAAAGAGCATTTATACAGGGAGAAACAAAAATACCACACTTCAAAAAAGCTAAATTTAGCCAAATAAGCGAGGCCATAGGCCTAACTAACTGGAACAAAGTCCTCAAAAACAAAAATACAGCCACAAAATGGGATATATTTAAAAGCATTCTAAATTCTCATTGTGAGAGGTACATACCGTATGGGAATAAAAGGTTAAGGAACAAAAAGAAACCAATGTGGATAAATATAAATGTAAAGAAAGCAATAAATGACAAAAAGAAAGCATATAAATCACTAAAACAGGAGGGTAGCGAGGAAGCACTCAAAAACTATAAGGAAAAAAATAGAACATGTAAAAAACAAAAAAAAAAACGGCCAAACTAGAGACTGAGAGATTAATTGCCAAAGAGAGTAAAACTAACCCTAAAATTTTCTTCAATTATATAAATGTTAAAAAGTATAAATCTGAAGTTGTCGGCCCTTTAAAGAGTAATGAAGGGGGAGTTGCAGAGAGCGACAAGGAGAAAGCAAAGCTGTTAAATATTTTTTTCTCCAATGTATTCACTGAGGAAAATAAACTGTCACATGAAAAGCTGAATGTAAAAATAAATCCCCCATTAAAAGTGTCCTGTCTGACCCAAGAAGAAGTACAACAGCGACTTAAAAAGATTAAAATAGACAAATCGCCAGGACCGGATGGCATACACCCCCGTATCCTAAGGGAATTAAGTAATGTCATAGCCAGACCCTTATTTCTGATATTTGCTGACTCTATACTGACAGGGAATGTTCCACAGGATTGTCGAGTAGCAAATGTGGTGCCAACATTCAAAAATGGTCCAAAAACAGAGCCCGGAAACTATATGCCGGTAAGTTTAACATCTGTTGTGGGGAAACTGTTTGAAGGTTTTCTGAGAGATCCTATCTTAAAGGATCCCAAAGGAAATAAGCAAATAACGCCATATCAGCATGGCTTCATGAGGGATCGGTCATGCCAAACGAATTTAATTAGTTTCTATGAGGAGGTAAGTTCTAGACTTGACAGCGGCAAATCAATGGATGTCATATACTTGGACTTCTCCAAAGCATTTGACACTGTACCAGATAAATGGTTAGTATATAAAATGAGGATGCTCGGACTGGGAGAAAATGTGTGTAAGTGGGTAAGTAACTGGCTGAGTGACAGAAAACAGAGGGTGGTTATTAACGGTACATGGCTTGCATAGTAAAATATCAATTTTACTATGCAATTTTTTTCACCCACAATGTCACAGTTGTATTTACTGATTATATTTCACTCTCAGAAATGGAGTGCTGGCCCAAATGTACTTTATGGCAAAAAAAGTGATTTTTTTTCACCCACAATGTCACAGTTGTATTTACTCAATTCATTTAACTCTCAGAAATGCAGTGCAGCCCGCAAAGGTACTTTATAGGAAAAAAAAGTGTTTTTTTTTCACATACAATGTCACAGTTGTATTTATTGATTATATTTCACACTCAGAAATGCAGTGCAGGCCGCAAACGTACTTTTTAGCAAAAAAAATAAATTAATATTTGTCCCCCCAGAATCTAACAGATGGATTTACTGAATTGATTACACTGTCACATATGCAGCATAGGGGTACTTTACAGAAAAAAATGGGAATATGTCATCCCCTGGGTCCCTGAACTCACAGACGGATTACCTTTAATGTTTTTCCTTCCCCTGTCACATATGCAATGCAGGTGCACTTAAAAAATGGGAATATGTCGCCCACTAAACTACAATAACAGGATTAAATTATTGTCCCTCGCGCACATGCAGGTGCAAGTGCACTGCACTTGCACAAAATGGCCGCCGACGCCCACCTAACTAACAGATGGATTAAAACTTATTTTTATGTGTCACTGGGCTCAGGGCAGGGTACAAAAATGCATTTCACCCACAAAAAAAAGTTCTGTAGATCGCAGACTTAACACCAAGCTCTGATATCAGATTCTTTCCTAATCGCTCCCTTACAGCAGCAGCCTCCTATCCCTACACTAGTAAGAGCTGACGTGATGTGCGGCGCTACATTACTCAAGCTTATGTAGAGGCTGGGTCACATGCTGCACTGGCCAATCACAGCCATGGCATTAGTAGGCATGGCTGTGATGGCTTCTAAGGGCACACATCTTAAACGCTTGTTTATTGGCTGCTCTACAGCCTTTTAACAAGCTTTATTAAATGGCCGAACACCGAAGTCAAACCCGAACTTTTACGTTCGGGTTTGGATCCGGGTACAAAAACCCTAAAGTCCGGTATGAACCTGAACTTTACAGTTCGGGTTTGCTCAACACTAGTAATGAATGTAGATGGGGACAGATGAGGACAGGGAGTTCCTGAACTAGAACCCAGCCCACTTTCCCTACCTACTTGCAGTATAAGCCATAAATGGCTGTCAGTGGACGCAAAGCAGAGCATTGTGTCCCGTAACTAAGGACCAATCTGAATATGAAGATCGTGTCACTGGAGCCTGGACAAGTAAGTTTCTTACATTACCCTTACATTTCCTACATTATCTTAAGAGGGTCCACAGGACCCTCAAGCTAAAAAGCAGGTAAGATTTTCTCTTTAAACGAGGAGCATGTACATCTTGAACTGCGACCCATGCTCTCTCTTCAGCAACATTTTCCTTCCAATGGATAAGATACTGAGAGAAGCCCTAAACCCTTATAATAATAGAGTCCAGAATTGTAATTCACCTTGAATTATAACCTGATCAAAGGGTTTAGAAGAAGGAATCACCAGAGGAATGTATTTATTAAGCAATGATTTATGGATACTGGGTTTATTATCAATATGATCTGAGGCGCAAACCCAGACAAGTTCTTCCAACACAAAGTTTAAACTGGATGTTTTAGGCTTACTCCAGGCTCATGCCTGGGCTTAAACTTTGCACAGATCATTCATTATGGCCTCCGCTGCAGGTCTCACAGAACATAACCCAGATACTGATTAAAAACGTGCATTAAACCCATAATTACAAAAGAAAAAGATGATATGCCATTTGAGGAACTAGCGTGATTGTGGATAGCAAACTCTGCAAGAGTCAAAAACATTTTCCATTTGTTTTGACAGTCAGAAATTAAAGCATCTCAGAAACTGTTCCAACACCTGGTTGAACCTTTCAGTTTGTCCATTTGTCTCTGGATGGAACGCCAAAGAGAAGGTCAGTTTGATCCCCAACTATTTGCTAAACTCTCTCCAGAATTTTAAGACAAACTGTACCCCTCTATCAAAGCCAATGGACTCAGATATCCCATTAAATTTAAGAATATTATCAATAAATAAAATTGCTAATTTCTTAGCATCAGGCAGCTTCTTTAACAGAACCAGATGAAACCTTTTAGAAAACCTGTCAATGACTACCCGGATGGCTGTCTTCCCCTGAGAGGAAGGAAGGTCTGTTATGAAATCCATAGAGATGAGCCCAAAGCCTCTGGGCAAGGACAAAGTAAGCCAGCAGGATGTCTCTTGGGTAGCTTGGCCTTCGCCCAGAACTGACAGGCAAAGACAAAGGCAGTCACATCTTGTGAACAAGTAGGCCACCAGTAGGATCTGGAAACCAGATGTCTAGTATCAGCAATCCTCGGATGACCTGTAAGCACAGAGCAATGGGACTTTTCCAAAACCTTAAGATGAAGATTTGGAGGAACAAACAATTTTCCAGAAGGAAGTTTCCTGGGAGCCAAATCCTGACAACAGTGTATTTTCAGAAACAAGATCAGGATAAACAGCAACAATGACTATACCAGGAAGAAGGATGTTTAGTTTCAACGGAATAACTGGCACTGAATCTACAAGATAAAGCATCTGTTTTCACAGTACCAAACCCAGGACGATATGTGATCACAAAATTAAAGTGGGTGAAGAACAAGGCCCCAACGTGGTTGTCTAGGATTTTAGTGCTTATCACTGTCTAGATACATCAAGTTTTTATGATCAGTAAGTACAATAATTTGGTGAAGAGCAACTTCCAGAAAATGTCCCCATTCTGCAAAACCCACTTTAATAGCTAGTAAAATTTTCTCAAAAAGAATGTACATGGTTAAAAGTTGGTTAAAGAGGATGAGCCTTTAGATAGAATAGCACCTGCTCCTACCTTAGAAGCATCCACCTCATTGATGAACTGTATAGGGACATTAGGTTGAATGAGTACTGGTGCATGGATTAAACTCTCTTTCAGAGCTTCAAAATCTGACAGAGCATCAGAAGACCAATGAAGAAGAGCCTCCTCTTTTTTTGTTTAAGTCAGTAAGCAGTCTGGCAATGATGTTTTTAATACATTTTCTATAATAATTCGCAAAATCAAGGAATCTCTGAAGAGCCTTCATGGAAGTGGGTCCTGTCCAATGAACTATGGCTAGAACCTTGGCGAGGTCCATATTGAATTTTTGAGGTGATATTATATAACCCAGCAAGGAGACTTCTCTTACTCCAAAAACACATTTAGCAAACTGTTATTTTCCCATAAATTTTGAAGAACATGAAAGGCCCAGTTGGGAGAAGATATCAGAATATCATCAAGGTAGATGACCACAAACCCAGGAAATCACAAAAAATGTCATTTATGAGGTTTTGAAAAATGGCCAGAGCATTGCACAACCCAAATGGAATTACAAGATACTTAATATGCCCTTCAATGGCATTTTCCATTCGTCCCCTTCCTGTATTCTAATCAAATTATAGGCTCCTCTAAGATGAATTTTAGAGAACCACTGGGCCAACAATTTTATTAAAGAGGCTAGGAATAAGAGGAAGGGGATATTTGTTTCTCCCGTAATTTTGTTTAACTCTTGGTAGTCAATACAAGGGCGTAATCTGCCGTCTTTTTTTTTCAACAAAGAAGGACCCAGCTCTCATAGGCATAGCAACCCTCCCAGACTGACTCTGCACAGCAATACAAGGGGAGCTCCTGACACATTGTTTTCTTTAGGCCTGGCACATTTTTCATCATTTATACCAGAAACTCGCGTAAATGATGGCTAAAATCTATGGCAGCTACAATCTGGAGTACATTTCAACCTGGTAAATGGGCTGCCTAAGGAGGCATTTAATTTAGTATAAGGTCTGCAGTAGGATAGGTATGATAATAGACTCATATAGATGGAACATACTATCACAGATAAAAAAAAAATTGGTTCTGTTTGAATTCTGCAGTGTTCCTTCATTTGTGCTCTGCTTTATCAATGATTCAGCAATCTCCGAGCTTTTCTCTAGCTTACTGCTGAACTTAAAAAAAGATTTGTTATACTGAATATCATTTAGCAAAAGATATTGATGAACATGACACAGTCTTGAAACTTATGGTATTCTGCTATAGTAGTGCAATCCACACTACACCACATACTTCATAACAAAGTATTTTATTTTAGTTAGGCACAGCCAATCTGAATGCTTCTCTATATTTAATACTCCCGCATATTATCAAGTATGCTCAATGATTTCAGAAAAGTGCCTGCCCAACATGGTTTAACGTGATAGATTGGTGAAGTTACATGTTATATCTTCAATTTATTTTCTTTAATAAGCTGTCCGACTTCCCGAAGCAGCCATTTTCCATTTTTGTTTTTTACTCTCTGCCTTCCAAAAGCCATAACTTTATTATTTTTTTGTTCACGTACCCATATTTTTTTAATGTTTTTTTTACATACCCATATGTTTTTTTATAGGACAAGTTATACTTTCTAATGGCACCATTTAATATTCCCAGGATATATTAGGAAGCTTAAAAAAAATCATTAATGGGGTGGACCGACAGAAGACCCTGGGCTAAAACTACCACTGTAGAATTTTCAAGAATAAAATAATGCTAATGAACCTACAGTAATTTAGGACAGGTTCAACAACTATGAGCCCTATTACATTCCTGATAGTTGGGCAGGATTATTATCAAGATAATTATCAAGAACAGGCGTTAAAATAGGAATATTGGCCTGAATATTGCTTTGTCTAATAGGGCCCTAAGGCAGAATAACACCTTCGGTTTTGAAGACCTACTGTACGTATTTTCCAACTCCTTATTGGGGAATTCTGGTGATTCCCCTCTTTAGGACCACAGCAAAGAATGGCTATAAGGAGTGTCTCTTGCTTTGGAGGACCCAGCATATCTGTACATTACATGGACTGCCCATGGGTTTGAATAGACCGGCAATAGGACACTCTGTAAGCAACTTATGGTTTGAGTACTCTTTTAAAATGGGATTGATCAAAATGATTAACCAAAAGGCACCCTAATTTGGTCAATGCCATACCAATTTACCTCTGTGTTTTTTAATGTGTGTTCAATTACTTTAGCGCCATGTGATCAGATTTACAGACTAGTAGATATTATTTTTTAAGATAAAACACTATGCTTCATCTCAGAAGATTTAGCCAATGGAGCCAAATATTCTTAAACATCTTAGGAAGTGACCTCTTCCTGTCTCAAGTCTAAAGAAACAAGTCTTTTAGTAACATATGTGGTTTTCTGTATATATAATAGGCAGTACAGCTGCCTCAGTTGTTTCTTGGTAGAGTCTATGCAGCTGTTTCTCTAGAGCAGTACCTGAGGCAAGGAACAGCGTAGCCCATCATTTGTGTACATTTCATGATCCTTTTGTCTATGGTCTGTCGTATTTAATCATTAAATCTTACTTTGTGGTTGACACCTTTCTCTTATTGTAAATCCACTGGTCTTTGAATGCGAAAGATGAAAGGGACAAGTAAGACAACTATGTACAATGAAACTTTTATAATCACTTTCTTCAAGAGGTCATGGGTCTGACATGCAACACTAACTATGCCTTCAGCAGTCAAATATATATCTGCATTTTGCCTACATACACTGTAATTCTTTTTGACTACTGATAAACTTGCCTGTAGAAGATGCAACATATGCCAAGGGATATACAATACCATTAAAAATGCCATGGTATTATTGTTAAATATTTAAGAACTATTAAAATTATCAAGATGGTTTTGTCCTGCATGCCTGACATACCGTATTTTCCGGTGTATAAGACGCCTGGGCGTATAAGACGACCCCCACCTTTTCCATTTAAAATATAGGGTTTGGGCTATACTTGCCGTATAAGACTACCCCTCTTCCAACACACGCCAATCCAACCCAGTATACAACAACCAGCCAATCACAGCAAGCGATGTACTTGTATTTTGTGTGCACACTTCATACAAAGGCTGCTTGGATTGGCTGTGTCAGCTCTCCCTGCATGCCCAGCCCTCCCTGTCTCTAAGACGATCTTCTCCAGTCCAGGGAACTGACCATGGCAGCCAGGGCTTCAGTAGCGTCCTGGCTGCCATGGTAACTGATCGAAGCCCACCTGTGGTTTACTGTATTTATTGCCAGGATTCAGGGCGCAGCTGGGCACAAAACGGCGACAGACACTTGGGCACAAAGATACCGATACTGGTAATTTGTATATCTAGAATATCGTTTCTTCACAATAAATAAACCACAGGGAGCTCCTACACCCCTCTCTCATCATTGGTGGCAGCGGGCAGCACAGGGGAGAGGGAGGGACTGCTTCCTTCTCACCTGTGCAGCCTTATACCCGGCGTATAAGACGACCCCCGACTTTTGAAAATAATTTCTAATGTTAAAAAGTCGTCTTATACGCCGGAAAATATGGTATATTAGACATAAAGAGGACCAGTTACCTTTCCTGACATGTCTGTTCCAATAAATACTTGTATTCTTGTATTCATTATGTTGTGCCGTCCAGCCCCATTAACTACAATGGGGACCAGCGGAGATCTGGCCGTAACCCGGCAAAGCAATTTTAGTCCAGCAAATTCTTGGCATGTTTGCCAGTTTGTTGCCAGATCTCCACTGGTCCCCATTACAGTTAATGGGGCTGGCAGGTATCAGGTAGATCTCAGGCTCCAGAGATCTCCGGCAGACTGCTCCCTACCGGAAAAGCCCGCCGGTGATTTCTAACACTAGTGGGAAACTAGCCTAACTGTAAACTACTTACAAAAAGTTAGGGGTATTTGGCTTTCGGGTGAAATTTATGGAAAACGTAACAGTGATATTATATCATGAAAGTAGGTAACTTAAGTAGAAGCATGAAATGGTGATTTCCTAATCTCAAACAATTTATTGAAACAAAAGCCAACAACAGTGGTAGGTATACCCCCACAAAAAATGGCAATGTCTCAATAACTTGTCATGTGGCCTTGAACAATCAGTTACAATTTGACAATGACATCTCATGCTGTTCACAAGTCGACTCTTCTTGAAGGACAGCCCTCGAGTCATTGAGGTTCTGGGGTACAGAGTTACAAGCGTCTATACGGTGACTCAGCTGATCCCATAGGTTTTCAATGGGATCCAGGTCTGGAGAAAGTATAGGCCATTCCATTTGAGGTACCCCAGTCTCCAGCAGCCATTCTCTAATGATGCGACCTCGATGAGCTTGTGCATTGTCATCCATGAGGCACAATAACTGGATTAATGATGTTATTTAAGTAGCATGGGCTTGTCACTGTACCATTTACAAAGTGTAGGGAAGTTCTGCATTGACTAGACACACCTGCCTACACTGTAACACCACCACCACTAAAGGCTTATCTGGTGACAACAGTGGCTGATGCATAGCGCTGTTCTTGACATCTCTAACATGATTTCTGCTCAGCGTGAATCGACTTTCCTCAGTGAACAGCACTGAGGCACACTGCTCCCTGGCCCATGCAAGATTATGACATGGTCTGAGGTGACACTTGGGTGCCTCTCACCTCCCTTAAATATGCCTGGAGTTGTGTGACATTCATCATCTGGTTCCGCAGGGCATTGTTCACAATGAAGAGGTCTTCACTCTGGGATATGGCCAAAAGACGTCCACTTCTATGTTGCAACCTGCAGCTGATACCAAGCTCAGTGGCCACTTCCATCTGAGAACATCCTGCTTAAAGCGTAGCAATGGAGAGGTACTATTGATCAATTGTTAGGCCTCTTTCACACGGGCGAGTTTTCCGCGCGGGTGCAATGCGTGAGGAGGACGCTTTGCACCCGCACTGAATCCTGACCCATTCATTTCAATGGGTCTGTGTACATGAGCGTTTTTTTTCACGCATCACTTGTGCGTTGCGTGAAAATCGCAGCATGTTCTATATTCTGCGTTTTTCACGCAGAAAAGTGCGGATGCGTTGCGTTTTTCACTGATGGTTGCTAGGAGATGTTGTTTGTAAACCTTCAGTTTTTTATCACGCGCGTGAAAAACGCATCAAAACGCATTGCACCCACGCGGAAAAAACTGAACAACTGAACGCAATCGCAGGCAAAACTGAATGGCTTTGCCTGTGAAATCGCACAGTTTTCACTGAACGCATCCGCAACGCATCCGGACCTAATCCGGACACGCTCGTGTGAAAGGGGCCTTAAGTGTTGTCTTGGTCTAATGATGTCAAAAAAGTGCATAATGAGGAGGACTTTTTAAATACCAATACTTATTGAACAAGGAAACTTATTGAACGATTCATGGATCAAATACCTTTTGCGAATTTTGCTGTTAAGCTCCTTGTTAGAGAACAGAAAGTTGCACAAAACGTACTGAAACTCTGAGCAGTTGGACATGTGCATTAAAAAGTTTAGAGAAGGTCACATTAAGTTCACCTTCAAAGGTTAGGGTGCATTTTAGGTTCATCCTGAAATTTCACCCACAAGCCAAATATCTTTTTGTTAGTAGTGGTTCAAATGACTTATAGCCAACTATCTAAAGATACTGCAGATATAATTTTAATTATCAACAATCAACAATAATGATAATGTTTTAGTTAGTTTAATTGCTATGTTAGCTTCAGTAAACTTAGGGCCATATATGAGGGTTCGTTCCAGTATTCTGAACAGAATACTGGAGCTGCAGGATTCCAACATATGCCGGACACTGCCAGAGCCTGCTGGATCCCATTCACTGTAATGGGGTCTGTCAGACATCCAGTGTGAACATTTTTCCAATACAAAATACCACTGCCTGCAACCGTATTTCTTCCTTTTTTGCTGGAATTTTGAAGGAAGCTTCTGCCAGAACCTCCGCCCCAGATGTGATTTAGCCTTCACCCTGCTAAATGTGTACATAGATGTATAGAACTCTATCTATATGCTACTGGAGGTGTTTAGGATCATTTGTCCTATTCATTGCAGAAAAATTAGCATTTTATTTTCTCGGGATGAAGTTCTATAGTGTATGTCAGCTTTTATAACTTACCCCTATGTATCCTGTGGTAGGATCCACAGTCCAAATGATGGACTAATGTAATTTCATCCATCAAATGCAAATAACTCCACCTCATTATTTAAAGGGGTTGTGCCATAAACTAGTTTTCACTTATCCCCTAAGCTTGAATCCTAGTTCCTGGTTTGTCATATGTCTTCTGTCCCACCATGCCATCATGTCTCAGCAGGACATATGGCATTAACCACGCCCCTTGTTCTTACCAATTATGCTTCCTATATCCTACTATTGCAACAGGGTGCAAAAGTAGGCTAGTAACTTTAAAAGAAGGCAGTTTTGATAAATTGTGGTATTCGGAGAAAGTGATATAACAGCGATATCTGTTAGGAGAGATACATTTATATTAGTCATAATAATTATATAAGCCAAATGGAGCAGAGAATTTAGGTTAAAAATCCATTTAGTTCTAGCTCGAGACATAGCTTTAAAATACTTTTCCCACATATGGATCCATCTTAACTCTCTCCGGTTTTTATGGTTTATCCCTAAATATAGATATTTACACGGAAAATTTAAAATATTATCAACAAGTATTAAAAAATATATTAAGCATAAAAATTTCATTTAAACAGTTGGTCATTTTCTGATGACACATCCCCTTCAAGTATGCCTTGTTTACACAGTATAGTTTTGGTGCGGATTTATGTGATTTTTTCCAAACAAAACCTGGATTGTATTGAAAAAACAATGTATGGCCCTTGTAGTATGTCCATGGCCAGCACAGAGGTGCCGTGATATACAGTATATCACCAGCACATTGCAGAAGCCTCTCTTCAGGGGCCCCTCACTCTGTGGGTGCTCTGAGAGCAGCTCCAGAGAATTTTATTCTGCGTGGACTTCTTTTCCATATTTCTTAAATTGTTCCTGCTCCTAAAGAAAGTGATTTGGGTAGAAGAGCAATTCCATAAGATGCAAATAAAAGTGTCATGAAAAAAAAAAAGACATGTATCAAGTGTAGCTTAGAGGGGTTATACAACCCCTATAATGCTCCCCAAAATGCCCGGGCCCCTCATACTGGTCATACTTTCCCCGCTCCCCGGCACCCGCGTGGTTTCTGATGCCTGCATGGCCGCCACTGCATCTCCCCGTTACGTAGATCAAAACATCCAGGGAATGGGGGGGGGGGAGGGGAGTTAGCAAATAGCAGGCCGCAGCGGGAACTAGCCTCCCTAGTGTCACCCGCAATGCTAGGGGAGGCTCATTTCCATCGCAGCCTGCTATTGGCTGCACCCCTCCCGTCCTCGGATGTTTTGAACCGTGTGACAGGGAGATGCAATAGCGGCCATGCAGTAATTAGAAGCGACAGGTGCCAGGGAGCAGGGGGCCCGGGCATATTGGGTGGGCATTATAGGAGTTGGATAAGCCCTTTAAGCTACACCTGGTACATTTTTTTTCCATTATACTTTTATTTGTATCTTGTGGAATTGCTTTATGCAATATAAAATACTCTTCTACCCAAATGACTTTTTAAAACCATTACCAATGTCTGAGCAAACAGAGAATTGTCATATAAATTCATAGTCATATACCCCTTGTCTTCTAAGAAGCTAAGGCTGCATTTTCTGTTTTCAAATATATTAGAAATTATTTCCCACATATTAACACGGTCCAACATTGCCTCAGGGTGCAACATGAATCCATATGATTCTTAGCACTTTATATTGGATGCCAGGGGGTCTCTTCTTGTGATGAAAACATTCCTTTTGTCAAGAAAAAAAATCTAACGCAAAAGTAAAGTAATATCAAGGTTGAAGATGAAATAATAATCACAGTAGATTCATGTTTAGGTCATAATCTAATTTAATTATTTGCTAACAGTGCTAATATAGAGGCAGAAGGACAATACTGTAGACATCTCTGGTGTTGGGTCATGGTGACAGGGAGCCCAGGACTGAACTGCATTCTCTGCTGACACTGTCATGGCAGCTAGCTGCAACCCCCACTAGGGTAAACTTACTGAGTCCAGATATATACAGCTTCCAGTGATTCCACTGCTGGTTATATACTGTATGTCCTCATGTAAGAGCCACCTAGTGGTGGCTGCATGCTACTACAATTACCATTTATTATTTCAGAAAAAAAAGTTGCCCCATATACAGTATAGATATAATATAAACCAAAATCAGCATAGTATTTTGCACCTAAAATAGACTGGAAGACATTAACTTTAATAAAATCATATTATGCAGTTTAGTGGAGCTCTCATTGAGACCCATCCTGAGTTTTGGGCCTTTCTTTACACACCCATGGGTTCTATGTAAAACACCAAAGTGTGTGAAAATAAAAGACAATGCACTTGGTATACTTTGTTGTGGAAATTGTATATATGTACTGTTTATACATTTAATCCCTACATCACTGACAGTTTCCTGTCTCATACTGGAAATTGAAATAATACCTTACCCACTATTTTATTCATACACATTGCAGTATGTAGGAGACAGGGATGCCCCCAACCCCCCGCCCTCCCGGCCCCCAGCCAGGCTATTTTCTAATATTTCATGTTGATTTATTTCATAGCTGTTTTCCATGGAGAAGACAGACGTTCAGATATACAAGTGAAATTTCACCAACCAGGTTACACAACAGAAATAATAGGGTGCTCATCGATCACCACATAGTGCAGCAGAACTATATGATATACAGCATATGATTGCAGTAAATTGTTATGAAGGCACTGTCCAATCCTAGGATGTTATCAGTGTGTTGCAATATCTACACCATGACCTGCTGTTTTCCATTTACTTTTCTCAGACATAAGGAACTCGATATCAATACTATAGTGCGTTAATAAATTTGCTGTTTATTAGATAATATACATATACAGTATGTGGGTGATTACTGTACAATATCTGGAAAAAGAGAATTGCAAGATTGTTTTAGCTAATAAGTGACATTTCTGATGTTCTCCACATTTGGTAATTCATCACAGATCAGATATACTATTTTGTAAAATAGTCATCTTAAAAGGTCACTCCATTCCACACAATCCTAACCAGCACGGCATCTGATTTTGTTGCGTTTCGGAAAACTACCTGCAGAGCCATGATGGTTTGGAGTCTGGATCCCTTTCACTGTCTACATACTGACATATGGAGAAAAACGGAAAAATGTCTTGTAAATCAAATATAATTTTTATGAAGTATTGAAAAAGTACGCTAAAATAGTCATGAATACAATGACTTCATATACTCTGTGAAAGGAGTCAGCAACCTCTGGCACTCTAGCTGTTGTGAAACTACAACTCCCGGCATTCTCCATTCTCTTCTATTAAAGTTCTGAGAACAGCCAAGTGTGCATGCTGGGAGTCGTAGTTTCACCACAGCTGGAGTGCCGAAGGTTGCTGATCCCTGCTCTATGATTATACACTGTGCTTGCCTTTTGCTTGTGACCAAAGAGGGTTATAGTTATTGTATATAGAACCTTATCTGTGTGTATAAGGTTGCTATCATATAATATAATATAATATAATATAATATAATATATATTATGATATGATATGATATTAATATATCATATCATATAATATAAGCCTCCAAAGTTAAAATAGAGCTTTTATCTGTTATTTAATTTTCTGCTCTCTGTCTGAGACTGTCCCATCCTACACAGCAAAGGTAAGTGGTAAGCTGCAGAGAATAGAATCTGTGAGCACATTGCGTGTTCTCCAGTTGGTAGTGTGAAAACTGGAATATTTTAGATTTTATGGATAGCTACATTACAAAAAACAACTGCCCTGCACTATAAAGGCTGCTAACACCCCACCACAGTGTGTTTATTTCTGTCATAATGGGCAGAGACAGATGGTCCACCTTTAGTTTACTTTTATTTTTAACAGGACGGGGCTTCAAGTGTGAGATGTGGCTTTACACTCGGTTCCACAGTAGGGTTTCTTAGTGGTCTTCAGGGGTCTGTGCGTCCACCCATTTGAGCTGCTGGAGGAGTTGGATATAAAGTTTCTATCTTGCTAGGTTGCATCTTTTTGGCTACATCAGCTAAGAGGATTAAGGAGCTTCAGGCCTTCTCAGCCTTTGAACCACATATGACCTTCCTCCCAGACAGAGTCTTATTAAGATACTTACAGTAACTGCCTTGTTTTCTAAGGTTCCTTCCTTTGAGAATATAAACCAGGTCATTTCTCTCCTAGTGTGTTTTCCGGATTATTCTCTGGAAAAAGCAATTACACTCTCCGGACATCCCTAGATGTCTAAAAATGTATCTTCAGAGGTCCTGATGAGAATATTTGTATTCTTTTTTTCTGGTCCCAAAAAAGGCATGAAGGCCAGTTCAGCCAGTTCTAGGTAGATGGATGAAAGAGGCAATCAGAGTAGCCTTCTTATCTCAAAATCTGGATCCTCCTTACCTTTGCTAGAGCCCATTCCTCCCATGCAGTAGCTACCTTCTGGGCAGTGAAAAGTTTGATTCCTCTGAACCAAATTTGTAGTGCAGTCTTATGGAGCTCCCACTTCTCCTTTATCAATCATTATAGGTTGAATTTCTTGAATTCAGAAAGTACTACCTTTGGTTGGTCAGTTCTGAGTTCTGCTACTCAAGAGGACCCTTCCTCTGGGGTTACTTCTTGATATATCACCATTGTACTGCTGGTAGGATGTAATGGAAGCTGCACAAGAATCCTCCTTATTTTTATTTTATCTATCTTTATAAATACGGACTGGGGTGTGATGCTTGCAACCTTTATAGTAGAGAGTGCACTTACGGTAATTGTTGTATTAGTTACTCATTCAATTCCATCTATCCTACCAGTTCACAGGAGCAGAATTATCCAATTGTTTTGCTGCTGTTAGCACTAAGGCCAAATAGATTAACTTTAGATATCGTAACTGTTCATGCAAAATATATTTTAATAGAGAATGGAACATAATTGAGTGAAATTTTTTTTTTTTTTTGGGGGGGGGGGGGGTCAAAATTATATATTTTATATATTTGAATATGTGCATGTATGCTTAAAACAGCTGAGCAGTTATAAGGTTTCACATTAAAATACTGTACACGGTAACTGTGTTGGGTTTTATGGTATAAAACTGGTATGGAGAAGACAACTTTACCTAAACGTATTCTACCAAACACTTGAATAATTAAGGACTAAAGTGAGATGCTTTATCCACATCATACAATGAAAGTGCATTCTGCAAACTAAGAGTAAGGCCTTTGTCTATTTTTAGAGTGTATTTCAGACATTTTATTTTCGTATGGTCCTGATAAATTACTAGTCATTCAACAAATCAAACAAAGGGAAAAAGACATGGACAGGAAAAGAATGGTGCTTAAAGATTTTTTTTCTTCCTCAAGCCATTTGATGTTTTCGCAAACTGCTTCTTCATCGGTAAAGTACTTTCACAGAAGTTTACTATAATAAACAAAAAGTGTGAAAAAAGATATATAGTTTTTCAAAATACAAAAAAGATTGTAATAATTATATTTCATCTTAGGAGTTAGCTCTGTTGTGCATTTGCTTCTCTACAGATAGTGATTAAATAGGGGGATATCTTAATCAGCGGTGACAACAACCAATTATATGCCAGAGGAAAAACCATTTGTTTGAATTTGCCAGTGGGTACTTGAAACTAATGTGCACTGTCAATCTAGATGCTAAACGGGCAGATTTGAGGCTCAATATTGACTTCTTGTTAAATTAAGGATCACTCTTATTTACCGCAGATTTGCCAAAAGGACAGCATCCAAAGATTACGTGCGTGTCTTATATAGTGGTAGTTTTTACACTATGGTAGATTTAAGCTTTGTTGTACTTGATATAGGTATTTTAGTTAATACAGTTGCTTTATAATATATCGGTTTCCTTGATTGAAAAAAATGTTGACGGTAAAGGCTTTTCTCTGGCTTCTGGTTCTAGTCATACAGAAGATAACACTTCACCAGAGGTATCCTTTACTTTTTTTTCTTCTAAAACATGGACAATCCCAGGTTTTAGGAATAGGTCATCTGATTCTATCTGACTTTTGCTTTCTTCTACTTCACTGTATTTCCCTTTGGATGATTGAGTTGCCTTATTTAAGACCTCCTTTAGGCGATTCTTGAGTTCAACATCTGGACAGAACACATATTCATAGAGAGCTCCTGCCAGGACTGCTCCTGCCACTGGACCAACCCAGTACACCTAGAAAAAGATAGTAGATTATTAACATTAAGGCCCCTATGCACAAATTTGCCTTGGTGTTTTTCTAAGTAAAAATGTGGTGCATGTGGTTTGTATGGTGTTTTCAAGGGGTGTTTTTTTTTCTAAACAACTGTGTGAACTAAATTTTTTTTCTGCCTTGTTTTTTCTCATAAAGAAGAGGACAAATTGCCAAAAGCTTAAACATTCAATTATAAAATACAAACAAAAAAATAAAATAAAACAAATATCCAAAAAACAAACCCCAACTTACAACAAAAACATGTCCTCTGTTTCATATTTCCCTCAGACCTTTAGCTAAAGCTTGTGTTTTTTACCACAAAAAATGAACAAAAAATGGACAAGATGCACAGATGTTGTGAATTACCTTTCAAAGGTACCGGTGTGGTCCTGAAACATGTAGTGAATAAAACAATAAATGTGCAACACTGCAATTTCTACAGTGGCGTGGTCTTTGAAGTAGCACTGCTACACAGTGCCTTACAAGGGCCTGAATGTCTCATAACGATAGGTAGATAGTTTAAAGATGACCTTTCACTGGTCCACAGTTTATCAGTTAAAGATATCTACATTGAGAGCGGCACCCAGGGATGTCCCTGCACTTACTTGTATCCCTGGGTGCCGCTCCGTTCGTCCTCTGTAGCCCCCGGTACCGGCGCTCCTGCTGATGTAATTTTGCCTGGGGCGGAGACTTCTTCTTCTGCCCTGGGCATCTCCTTCTCCCAGGGCTGGAGCGCTGGCCAATCGCAGCGCTCAGCTCATATTCAGGATATGAGCTGAGCGCTGCGATTGGCCAGCGCTCCAGCCCTGGGAGAAGGAGACGCCCAGGGCAGAAGAAGAAGTCTCCGCCCCAGGCAAAATTACATCAGCAGGAGCGCCGGTACCGGGGGCTACAGAGGACGAACGGAGCGGCACCCAGGGATACAAGTAAGTGCAGGGACATCCCTGGGTGCCGCTCTCAATGTAGATATCTTTAACTGATAAACTGTGGACCAGTGAAAGGTCCTCTTTAAAGAGGCCACCAGAGTAGCCTTTGTATCTCAAATTCTCCTACCTGTGCTAGAGCCCATCCTACCTGTGCAGTAGCCAATTTCTGGGCAAAGAAAGGTTTAATACATCTGAATCAAATTTGTAGCGCACTCTCATGGAGCTCCCACTTCTCCTTTATCAATCATTATAGATTGATTTTCTTGAATTCAGAAAGGACTGCCTTTAGTTGGTCAGTTCTGAGTTCTGCTACTCAAGAGAATCTTCCCTCTGGGTTACTTCTTGATATAATTCCATTGTGCTGCTGGTACGACATAAGGGAAATTAAGATTTCTAATTTGAATCTGTTTTCCCTTAGTCCTAACAGCATAAGTATCCAACCCATTATTTTTTTAATCTATCATTATAACTATAGAGTGGGGTGTTAGAAGCTGTTACACTGTAGGGCTGGGCACTTAATTTTGCACAAGACCTTTAGCTAACATTTGAAGCTATTGTTTTTATCACAAAAAATGCACCAAAAAGATGCACAGATGTTGTGAATTACCTTGTGAAGGTACTGGTTCGGTCCCAAAACACTAGTAAATACAGCAATAAAAGTGCAACATTGCAATTTCTACATCGGAGACGTCCTTGAGGTAGCACTACTACAGAGTGCCAATTTCAACTACTTATACTAGTCTACATTTTTACCATTTGGTGGTCTAGTTTGTGCCAGAATTGTACATCTTAATTATAGTGCATCTAAATTGTAGTGCTTCTAAATCCACTACCTTTCGCCACTAAACCATGCACCCATACTGCTCCCATTTTGGTCAAGAGCAAAAGTAGTGTCTCTGTGTAAGAATTCATACTTAGTTTCAGTTGGAATTCTGATGCATTTGAAATAGTAAATCTAACCCAATATGTGTTTCCTCAAAGTTTGCCTTATAATTCTGAACCACTCATCATACATATTTTCAAGGTACTTATATTCCCATGGCATGACATGTGAACCTGTCATGACATGGGTACCTGTCAGCAACTGAAAAAAATGAAATAAAATCCAACATGTGACTTCCACAGCTATCTGTCTGAGCCGACATGTACACGGCAGTGGTTTTTTGTGGCCTCCGTTCAGTTTTTTTTGCGGATCCGATGGTTTCCCATTCATTTCTATGGATCCGTTAAAAATGCGGATGCCTCTTCCGTTGCCTGTCCGCATCTGCTGTCCGCATTTCCCGTTCGCAAAAAAAATATGGCATGTCCTATTCTTGTCCGCAAAAAATGGTTTGCGTACCCATAGAAGTCAATGGGTCCGCAAAAAATGTGGATGACCAACGGAAGCCATCCGTTTGTCATCCGCATCTGTTTATTTTGCTGACGGTTGCTTGAAAACCAGGGCACTTGTACAGGTACTTTAAGAAACTGGTTCAAGCCTTCAGTTTTTTTTGCAGATGCACAAAAAAAAAACGGAAGACACACGGAAACACAACCTACAAAATTTGCGGACACACGGAATGGATGTGGATGTGAAAAAAAGGAAGACGGATCTGTGATTTGCGGACAGCAAAAAATAACTGTTGTGTGCATGTAGCCTTAATTTGGGATCCGTCACCTTCCTTTGTCACAAATGGGCACCAGTTAGCAGAAAATGTTCTAAATTGGTATTTTTGACTGTCCAAAATGTCTGAGTATGGCTAGCTTGAGCTTCAATCAGGACAACTCCAAGCCCTTCTTAGGATGACCAGGAATACTTTGGCTGGAATGGATCATGAGTAGTATTGGGCGAACTTGTGATTTGCAACATCAGCGTTCGGGTTCACGCTATCTGAGAATTCCGTAATGGATCCCACTGCCATGGACCATAATGGAATTCTATGACGGCATGCACCACAGAAGCCTATAAGAGACGTATTGCATCCATTGCAATAGAAGTCTTCGACTTTTGTAAATGCTCTTTAAATTTGAAGAATGACAAGAAAATTGGGAATGATCTCCAAAGAGACAAAGGGGCATATTTTTTATCTTGTTGAGGGCATAAATGTAAATAGGTTGTACAGGCCTACACCAATTTATCACAGTGGCTACGGCTGCATGATTAGTTTGGTGCAGGACTAACCACTTTTTTCTAATGCTATCCAAATATTGATTGGCTTACTTTGAGACAGAAATGTGCACCAGAATTGTGGTACTATTTTGGTGCAAAAGATTGAATATTAGATCATGCCCCCTTATGCATTAAGTCACACACATTTCCATTTAACCCCTTAAGGACACGGCCATATTTCACCTTAAGGACCAGGTCATTTTTTGCAAATCGGATCAGTGTCAATTTCTGTACGAATAACTTCAAAACACTTTTACTTATCCAGGCCATTCTGAGATTTATTTTTCGTCACATATTGTACCTTATGACACTGGTAAAATGGAGTAAAAAAAAATCATTTTTATTTATAAAAAAATACCAAATTGAACAAAAATTTGGTACAATTTGCAATTTTCCAAGTTTTAATTTCTCTACTTCTATAATACATAGTAATACCAAAAAAGTTATTAATTTACATTCCCCATATATCTACTTCATGTATGGATTATTTTGGGAATGCCATTTTATTTTTGGGGACGTTATAAGCAAATCTTGAAATTTTTCAGAAATTTTCAAAAGCCCACTTTTTAGGGACCAGTTCAGATCTGAGGTCACTTTGTGAGGCTTGCATAATAGAAATCAACCAAAAATGACCAGATTCTAGAAACTACTCCCCTCAAGGTATTGAAAACTGATTTTACAAATGTTGTTAACCCTTTAGGTGTTTCACAAGAGTTAATGGCAAATGGAGCTAAAATTTCAGAATTTAGATTTTTTCACAAATTTTCCATTTTAATCCATTTTTTCCAGTAACTAAGCAAGGGTTAACAGCAAAAAAAAACAAATTTGTATTGCCCTGATTCTGTAGTTTGCAGAAACACCCCATATGTGGACATAAACTACTGTATAGCCATGCGGCAGGGCGTAGAGGGAAAGGAGCGCCGTGTGGTTTTTGGAAGGCAGATTTTGCTGGACTGGTTTATCTACACTATGTCCCATTTGAAGCCCCCCTGGGGTAGAAACTTCATAAAAGTGACCCCATTTTGTAAACTATACCCCTCAAGGTATTCAAAACGGATTTTACAAACGTTGTTAACCCTTTAGGTGTTTTTACAAGAGTTAATAGGAAATGGTGCTAAAATTTCAGAATTTAGATTTTTTTGCAAATTTCCCATTTTAATCCATTTTTTCCAATAACTAAGCAAGAGTTACCAGCCAAACAAAACCCAATTTTTATTGCCCCGATTCTGTAGTTTGCAGAAACACCCCATATGTGGTCATAAACTACTGTATGGCCACTCGGCAGGGCGTAGAGGGAAAGGAGCACCGTGTGGTTTTTGGAAGGCAGATTTTGCTGGACTGGTTTATCTACACCATGTCCCATTTGAAGCTCCCGTCTGATGTCCCCTGGGGTAGAAACTCCCTAAAAGTGACCCCATTTTGGAAACTAAACCCCTCAAGGTACTTAAAACTGATTTTAGAAACGTCATTAATCCTTTAGGTGTTTCACAAGAGTTAATGGGAAATGGGGCTAACATTTAAGAAATTAGATTTTTTTTCGCACATTTTCCATTTTAATCCATTTTTTCCAGTAACTGTGCAAGGGTTAACAGCCAAACAAAAAGCCAATTTTTATTGCCCCGATTCTGTTTGCAGGAAACACCCCATATGTGGTCGTAAACTACTGTATGGACACACAGCAGGGCGTAGAGGGAAAGGAGCGCCGGGTGGTTTTTGAAAGGCAGATTTTGCTGGACTGGTTTATCTACACCATGTCCCATTTGAAGCCCCCCCTGATTCCCCCCCTGGGGTAGAAACTCCATACAAGTGACCCCATTTTGGAAACTACGGGATAAGGAGGCAGTTTTGTTGGGACTATTTTTAGGGTACATATGATTTTTGGTTGCTCTATATTACATTTTTGTGACATAAGGTTACCAAAAACAGAAATTCAGAAATTTTATCTCCATTTGCCATAAACTCTTGTTGAACACCTAAAGAGTTAACAAAGTTTGTAAAATAAGTTTTGAATACCTGGAGGGGTGTAGTTTATTAGATGGGGGTCACTTTTATGGAGTTTCTACTCTAGGGGTGCATCAGGGGTTCTTTAAATGGGATATGGTGTAAAAAAAAATGGCCATCAAAATCTGCCTTCCAGAAACCAGATTTATTTAGGTTTAACATTATATTATCCTATTTGAAACAAAATAAAACATTTTTTGTATCTACACTGTCTAAGAGTCTGTTTTTTTAAAGTTTTTATATGATTGTCTTAGGTAGGGGCTCACTTTTTGCGACATGAGAGGACGGTTTTGTTGGCACTATTTTGGGGGGGGGGGCATATGACTTTTTAAACGCTTGCTATAATTATTTTTGTATTGTAAGGTGACAAAAAAATTCCTTTCTTTGCACTGTTTAAAAAAATATATATTTACCGTGTTAATCTAAGAGGTTAGGGTTACGGGGTATTTTTGTAGAGCAAATTATTACGGACGCGGCGATACCTAATTTGTCTACTTTTTAAAATTATTTTAGTTTTACAAATTTTTTACAAATTTGTTTGGGTGTCTCAAGTCTGAGAAGCATAGTTTTTATTGGATTGTCAGTATCTAAATGGAAAAGGGGATAATAAATTTAGTACTCCATGGAAGTGTGGTACTCCCTGAAGCAACCAATAACACAGAGGCCCATGTTTTTTGGTTCCGTCCCTTCTTTTCAGTATGGGGGACCGCACCTGGAAAGTGTTGGCCAGGGATGATCCAGGTGTCTCCAATTCCCTGCCTGCTCTTTCCCGGTCAAAAAAGATCAGGGCCTTGAGGACTGCCTCATAGAACTGCAGGGATTTCCCTGTGTTGCCAGCGCACTGGAACAGTACAAAAGAGTTGTACATGGCAACTTGCACCAAGTAGACCACAACTTTTTTGTACCATGTCCGGGTTTTGCGCATGGTGTTATATGGCTTGAGGACTTGATCAGAGAGATCAACTCCTTTCATATACCGATTATAGTCGATGATACAATCGGGCTTGAGGACCGTTGACGCGGTACCTCGTACAGGGAAAGGGGTGAATCCGTTACCGTGAATTGTGGTCAGTACAAGGACATCCCTCTTGTCCTTATATCTGACCAGCAACAGGTTTCCACTGGTAAGGGTATGGGCCTCACCCCTGGGGATAGGTACCTGGAGGGCAAGGATGGACCTGGCGGCGAGGGACTGGAACAAGGGGATACTTGTATAAAAGTTATCCTCATACAGGTGGTAACCCTTATTTAGCAGTGGGTGCAAAGGTCCTACACAAGTTTCCCGCTAACACCCAAAGTGGGGGGACATTCTCGGGGTTCAATACGGGAATCTCGCCCCTCGTACACATGAAACTTGTAAGTGTACCCTGAGGTATTCTCACAAAGTTTGTACAGCTTCACGCCATACCTCGCCTGCTTTGAGGGAACATACTGGCGGAAAATGAGTCTCCCCTTGAAAGCAATAAGAGACTAATCAACCGCGGCCTCCCTTCCAGGTACATAGGCCTCCACAAATTTTTCTCAAAAAGTGATCGATGACCGGCCTGATTTTGTACAGGCGGTCATAGGCAGGGAAAGCTGCAGCACCGCTACGGGGGTTCTATGGTCACACAGCTGTGCTGTGGACCCCAGACACCCTAAGAGGGTGGTGCAAGAGTTAAAAATTCTAAACTCTTCCTAAAGTCTCCCTGCCTGAACTAAGCCTTTCCTTAACCTGTCCCTAACCTACCTTTTAGTGCCAGATGGCACTTTGCAGGATCTGGGGGTGCTGGGCTCTGCTGCAGGCTGCTCTCTCCTCACTCCACCGACGGAAAATGGTGCAGAAGAGGAGAGCAGGGGGGAGTTAACCCCCGCCCGCCCATGCAGCCAATCGGATTCAATCCTGTGAGGTGATGTCACCATCACCTCACAGGATCTAAGGATGGTGATTGGTAGTGTGTTATCACACCACCGATCTCCATCCTATTCCGGGTTATCGGGTCACCAGAGACCCGAATAACCCGGAAACGCAGCAAACCTCAGGTCTGAATTGACCTGCGGTTTGCTGCGATCGCCGCTGCAGGGGGTTCACAGGACCCCCCTTAGGCATTGTGACAGAGTGCCTGCTGAATGATTTCGGCAGGCACTCTGTTCCGATCACCCCACGCTGTGCGGCGGTAATTGGTAGTACACATGACGTACCGGTATGTCATGTGTCCTTAAGTACCAGGACACCATGACGTACCGGTACGTCATGTGTTCTTAAGGGGTTAACCTTGCTCTAGGTGCAGATAATTTCTCTAAATCTAGAAGTTCCAAATTGTGCCATATTTACCCCAAAATCTAGGTCGGCTGTGGGCCATGAATTTGGAAAATTGTATTAGGTAAATTATTTGAAAATGGTGCATATTTCTGTAGGTGAAGATTTGATTCTCCTTGTTTAAGAAGTCTAAATGCACTAAATTTAAGAAGAATGTCTCTTTTAATAAATGTGTTGCAAATGACTTTAGTTACCTCTTCCAGTAAATACCCTAGTCTTAGTAAATATTAAAATCATTCCTCTGGAAAAATATATCCATAATATGGTGTTGTACAGATGCCCAATATAGCATCATGTAGTATGGAACCATAGGAGCTCTGTGTAGAGATGAGCGAACACCTGGATGTTCGGGTTCGAGAGGTTCGGCCGAACTTCCGGAAAATGTCCGGGTTCGTGATCCGAACTCAACCCGAACTTCATCCCGAACTCGAACCCCATAGAAGTCAATGGGGACCCGAACTTTTGGGCACTAAAAAGGCTGTAAAAGACACCCAGAGGGATAATATACCGCAATAAACGCATTGCGATTACAACTTTGAGCTAACGATCACCATGGGAACGCCTCCTCCAGTAGAATGTACTGTCGGATCTGAGAATTAAGTTGAAATCGCAATGCGATTCTTATATATTTGCTTAATCGCATTGCGATTTCAACTTAGCATTGCTAAATAATTCCATCCATATCGTTAACTTACTGAGTCAGTAAGTTAACGAATATGGATGGAATTATTTAGCAATGCTAAGTTGAAACGGCAATGCGATTAAGCAGATATATAATAATCGCATTGCGATTTCAACTTAATTCTCACATCCGACAGTACATTCTACTGGAGGAGGTGTTCCCATGGTGATCGGTAGCTCAAAGTTGGAATCGCAAAGCGATTAAGCAAATACATAAGAATCGCATTGCGATTCCAACTTTTTAGTACTCAACTTTTAAAATCGTACACCACTTTAAATTCCAAAGTTGCAATCGCGTTCGAATAGAACTTAAAGCTGTCTCTTAGTCAGTTTTAGTATTGGTGTGCTGTAATAGAAGTTACATTCGTACGCGAATATAACTTAGAGCAATACAGTCAACTTTACACTGTTAGTTTTATTATCGCGATAATACAACTATTCAAGAATCGTGTACGTGCGTCTGTACGTGTGTGCGTTACCTCGGACACTATTCTATTTTGCCAGCCACAGCTGAAACCACTGATTTATGGTATTGCTATTTTGGCAATTGAATTTAACCCCAGAAAATAATCTATCCTTTGCCAGACAGCAGACAGTATTATAGCCAAAAATTAGCCAAAAGTATTATTGTCTAGCCAAAGCTGGAACACCAGATTTAGGGGATTGGTATTTGGGCAATTGTATTTAACCCCTTAATAAAATATAGAAATTTCTTTCCTGAGTTTCTAGGGGTGACAATTAGCACAGCCAAGCCCCTGATGTAGGATATAGCAAAAAAAAAAAAACTAGTATTGATGGATTGATGGACTTGGTGGCAGCTTCTTCTGGCGCACCACAAGTCACAAAATGGCCGCCGATCAACCCAGAAAATAAGTGACAGAAAAACGCTCTGTGCAGCCTAAAAACCAGTGAGCAAGTAACTAGCAGAAGTTCAATGATTCTCAGCTGTAAATTGATCCGTTCATTAGGTGCTGTTGCTGACTTTAACCTGCCTAATCTCGCCCTGATAGAAGCTGCGTCCTCTCCCTACACTAATCAGAGCAGTGTGACGTGCGGCGCTACGTGACTCCAGCTTAAATAGAGGCTGGGTCACATGCTGCACTTGGCCAATCACAGCCATGCCATTAGTAGGCATGGCTGTGATGGGCTTTTAGGGCAAGAAGTAAAATGCTAACTGATTGGCTGCTGTGCAGCCCTTCAGAAAGCGGGAAGAAATCGACGAACACCGGACCCGAACCCGAACTTTTTTGAAAATGTCCGGGTTCGGGTCCGTGTCACGGACACCCCAAAATTCGGTACGAACCCGAACTATTCTCGAACTGTTCGCTCAACACTAGCTCTGTGCATGCGTAGAGGCTCCTTGAATAGATAAATTCTTTATCATACCTACTGAAATACAGAATACAATTAAATGTAATGAAGCAACAATATTAATACTGAGTATAGCTTTTCTTACCCAATGGTGTTCCCATATGTTCATAATGACAGCTGGTCCAAAAGATCTAGCTGGATTCATGCTGGCTCCTGTATAATTGAGCTGATGAAACATTGGCGCACATACAATAATTAGAAACTTGTTACATTAAAAGTGAAGACAATATTTATAAAAATGACAATGCTTTATAGAAAGAAAACATTTTAATACAGCATCTAATCCTTCAGTAAGCCATATGTAAGCCAATTTAGTTATGGTATTAATGAAAATGATTGTTTCTTGATTCTTTGAAATATGTAATTTACAGATATAGCATTCCTTCAATTGCAGCAAATTTTAACTTGAAACTTTTAATTATTTGTGTCAATTTTATAGCAATTTTAAGTTTGCTGCAACTATCTAGTTCATAAATTGTCTGGTTAAAGGGGTTGTCTCATCTTGCCATCACAAAGGTGAGACGAGACACAGTCCCGACCACCAGCCGGTCAAGAAACCAGCGATGCTAGAGAGGCTTGTCCCCGTCATCGCCTGCCATTGGCTGTTCCCTCCCCCTGACACCAGATGTTTTAATCCGCGCACGGGGAGAAGCAGCAGCGGCAGGGGGGGACCAGGAGAGGTGCAGGGAGCGGGGAGCCAGGTAAGTAGATTCAGTGTGAAGGTCCCGGGCGTATAGTGGACATTTTGTAGTCTCGGATAAGGTTTTCTTTAAGGATTTCTACATCCAAGCATTGTTTCTAGAGATGGACGAATTTTCAAAAAATATTCAATATGATCTGAGTTTATTTGTGGTGAATTACATTAATAAACAGCAATTTCCTGGCTGCAGAGAGCTTGTATAGTGGTGTAGAACACTGTGCCTTGCAGTAACACGCATAGGGAGTCTGCTGGGGTAGTGAACCAATACTGTGAGCCAGTATGTCACACAGATGAAAGGTGTCACTCTTAAAATCACTGAACACTTCCCTTATTTGGGCAGTTACAGAGCTAAAACTGACCAAATAACTCAAGTGTGAACTCAGCCTTACAGGTCAATGTTAGCGTCAAGAAGAAGCACACTCCTTTTACACCGTTGTCGGCTGACTCCAAATAGATGTCTACAGAAACTGTTCTATTAAATGATTATACAAGTAGAGCCCCCTGACTCCCCAGAGTGGAGAGGGTGTTGGCAGTAAGTTTGCGTTGACGTCACTGATTATTTTGCCCTTCCTCTGATCCGTCAGAATAATAACCCCCGAAAAACGGATCCTGTCTGTGGAGCATCCGCCTTCACTCAGCATTTGGTCAGTAATCCATCAATATTGCTAAAGCCCAAAAAAAAAACAGGAGTGGATCCAAAACAGAAATGACACGTGAATGGAATATTAGCATGTCTTCTGTGTTTTGTACTCACTCCTGCTTTTGACTACCAAATCACAATTCTGATGAGACCATGTCATACAAGCCTTACAGCTGCTACATAGACAGGATCCATTGTTTGTCTCATTTGTCCTTCCTTCTGACAGATCAGAAGAAGGGTCAAATAAATGATGATGTCAACCAGGCCAAAAAGGCAAAATAGTGGCCCAGTCATGGAGGGGGAGGGGGGGGGACAGCATGAGAAGTCCACAGAGTTGCCCACTGACATAGTGGTGAGGTGGCATCAGCATGAGGAGACCACAGAGTAGTGATATTGCAGCAGCATGAGGAGACCACAGGGTGGTGATGTGGCAGCAGCATGAGGAGACCACAGAGTGATGAAGGGGCAGCAGCATAAGAAGACCACAAAGTAGCACAATGACAGAGTGTGGAGGTGGCAGCAGCAGCATGAGGAGGCCACAGACTAGCAAGGTGACATAGTGTGGAGGCAGCAGCAGCATCATGAGGAGGCCACAGAATAGCACAATGACAGAGTGTGGAAGTGGCAGCAGCAGCATGAGGAGACCACAGAGTGTCCCAGAGACACAGTTGTGAGTTGGCAGCAGCATGTGGAGACCACAGAGTGGCAAGTTGACATAGTGTGGAGTTGGCAGCAGCATGAGGAGACCACAGACTGGCACAATGACGGAGTGTGGAGGTGGCAGCTAGTGTTGGTCGAGCACCAAAGTGCTTGGCTGCTCTGGTGCTCGAGTAAAACACTACAGAGCACACGAGTACAATGGAAGTCAATAGGAGAACCCGAGTATTAAACCAGGCACCCCCTGCTCTGAAGAGGGGAGGGTGTTTGGTTCACAGGAAAAGGTCAGAAATTGATGGAAACACCACTGAAATGGTTCAGAAACAGCATGGGGAGGATGCCTGGATGCCTCTTGGACTCCCAGGTTGCTGCTGGGAACGATGTTATCTGAGTAGTAGTAGTAGTACGCCACTTTTACAGACTGGCAATAATACAATTTTAAAAGAAAAATTGTTAGGAAACATACTTTCCTGTATATTTACTTGTATAAAAAGTGAAAGGGCTGCCAAAAATTACAAGGAACCAGAACTCCAATACACCCTTTATTACACACAAAAGATGGCATCATACACACCCTTAAAAAATTATGATTGATGCCTGCTGATGACCCTCAAAAACATTAGGAGCAAGGGCCTGCTGGTGACCATCTAAAACATTATGGGCGAGGGCCTGCTGCCGAGCTGACCATTTAAAACATTAGGGGTGTGGGCCTGCTGCCGAGCTGACCATCTAAAACATTATGGGCGAGGGCCTGCTGCCGAGCTGACCATCTAAAACATTATGGACGAGTGCCTGCTGCCGATTTGACCATCTAAAACATTATGGGAGAGGGCCTGCTGCTGAGCTGACCATCTAAAACATTATGGGCCAGGGCCTTCTGCTTATGTGACCATCTAAAACTTTATGGGCGAGGGCCTGTTGCTAAGCTGGCCATCTAAAACATTATGGGCGAGGGCCTGCTGCCGAGCTGGCCATCTAAAACATTAGGGGTGAGGGGCTGCTGCTGACCATCTAAAACATCATGGGTGAGAGCCTGCTGCTGAGCTGACCATCTAAAACATTATAGGCAGAGGCCTGCTGCTGATCTGAACATCTAAAACATTATGGGCGAGGGCCTGCTGCTGAGCTGACCCTCTAAAATATTATGGGCAAGGGCCCATAGGTGAGGGGCTGCGGCTGAGCTGACTATCTAAAACAGCATGGGCAAGAGCCTGCTGCTGATCTGACAATCTAATACAGGGATGCCCAACCTGCGGCCCTCCAGATGTTGTAAAACTACAACTCCCACCATGCCTTGCTGTAGGCTCATAGCTGTAGGCTGTCTGGGCATGCTGGGAGTTGTAGTTTTGCAACAGCTGGAGGGCCGCAGGTTGGGCATCCCTGATCTAAAACATTAGCAGTGAGTGCCTGCTGCTGAGCTGACCATCTAAAACATTATAGGTGAGGGCATGCTGCTGATCTGACCATCTAAAACATTATGGGTGATGGCCTGCTGCTGATCTGACCATCTAAAACATTAGGGACGAGGTCCTGCTGCTGATCTGACCATCTAAAACATTAGGGGTGAGGGTCTGCTGCTGAGCTGACCCTCTAAAACATTAGGAGCGAGGGCAGCCAAATAAGCATGTTTATATGATGGAGGAGGAGGACGAGAAAAGGAATATTGAATCATATACCCTTTTTGTGGTGGAAGGGGTGCATGGGAATACACCATAAAAAACACCAGGGGAATACACCCCTTCCAGGGGTGCATGGGAATACACCATAAAAGCCACATATAAAGTGCCTTTATGTTCAGCTGCTTTCCTCTGGTGGAGTAAAGAAGTCAGGAGCAATCCAGGCCTTGTTCATTTTTATAAGATTTAACCTGTCAGCATTTTCAATTGACAGGCGGATGCGCTTATCAGTTATTATGCCCCCAGTAGCACTAAATACCCGCTCTGATAAAACGCAGGAGGCAGGGCAGACCAGTACCTCCAAGGCGTAGAGCGCCAGTTCGTGCCACGTGTCCAGCTTGGACACCCAATAGTTGTAGGGCACAGAGGGATCATTGAGGATGCTGACATGTTCTGCTATGTACTCCTTCACCATCTTCCAAAATGTTTCCCACCTTGTGACACTAGGCCGCGGCGCTGGCGGGGTGTCATGAAACTGTCCCAGACCTTGGAGAGTGTTGCCCTGTCTCTGTTGGAACTGCTGTGTGCATTTAGTGCTATGGCCTGTGGGTGGGTGGCTGGGTATTTGCGCTTTCGTTCATGCGCCTGGTGTATGGACATCTGTATGCTGCGCTGGGACACAGAAGTGTATGTGCTAGCTGATTGTGCTTGCGAAGGTCCAGGTGCAGGGCAGGAAGCATCCGGCCTGCGTCTTGGACACAGGATTGGCCAGCACATAACACAGGGAAGAGGAAGCAGTAGTGTGACCTTCAGACACTGTGGACCGAGGCATTCGACCCACCTATTAGGGTGCTTTGATGCCATGTGGTGGATCATGCTGGTGGTGGTGAGGTTGCTAGTGTTCACGCCCCTGCTCATTTTGGTATGGCACAGGTTGCAAATGACAATTCTTTTATCGTCCACACTTTCCTCAAAATAGCGCCAGACTGCGAAACACCTACCCATTGGCAAGGGAGATTGCCGCAAGGGGGTGCTCCGGAGAACCGTTGTGGGCCTGTTTGGTGGGGTGCCACCCCACTGCCTCCCCACTGCCTCTTCCAGCCCGTTGCGGTGCTGCAGGACCCTGCCCCTCTTTCCTGCTGTCCTCGCTCGGCTTGCCACCTTCCCAGGTTGGGTCAGTGATTTCATCGTCCACCACCTCCTCTTCCACTTCCTCACTCTGGTCATCCTCCTGATTTGTTGACTTAACAAGAACCTCATTTATTGACAACTGTGTCTCATCCTCATCATAAATCTCCTTCATGAAACACTAATTGAGGTTCACTTATTGGCAACTGTGTCTCATCAACATCATCCACTTCATGAAAGACTAATTGCCGTTCCCCATTGTCATCTTTTTCTGACTGTGGATGCCCCTGAATGTCACTGATATTTATGATGCGCAAATGTTATAGAGGAAATGTGAGCAGGTAATGTTGCTGTCATCAGCGGCGAAAAAATTTAACTGAATGTCACTGATATTTATGATTCGCAAACGTTATACAGGAGATGTAACACATGTAATGTCGCTGTCATCAACGGCTAATAAAAAATTACAGGGAATGAATCAGCTATTTGGGATGCTCAAACGTTATACAGGAGATGTAGCACAGGTAATGTCGCTGCTTCTTACGCCAGCGTCTAATAAAAATTACAGGAAATGTCACAGCTATTTGGGACGCGCAAATGTTATACAGGAGATATAGCGCAGGTAATGTCGCAGCTATCATCAGCGGCTAACGTTATACAGGGGATGTAGTACAGGTTATGTCGCTGCTCTCACCAGCAGCCAAACAATTGCACGCAATTTAGTGCACGTTGCGCTAATATATTTCGCAGCCTGATAAAACAATAGTCCTTAAAAGGACTGTTGGGTCTCTAACAAAGGTTCAACACTAGGGTTGAGCGAACCCGAACTGTAAAGTTCGGGTTCATACTGAACATTACGGTTTTTCGCACCCGGACCAGGGCAGCCAATCAACAAGTGGTTTACTACTTCGCCCTAAGAAGCCATCACAGCCATGCCTAATATTGGCATGGCTGTGATTGGCTAAGTGCAGCATGTGACCAAGCCTCTATTTAAGCTGGAGTCACGTAGCGCCGCATGTCACTCTGCTCTTCTCAGTGTAGGGATAGGATGCCGCGCTTCTGTGAGGGACAGATTAGAACAACCAATCAGAAAAATACCAATAGTTAAATATCTGTGTTTCTACGCAATAGAACACCAAATATACAATTACACACATATAATGTCACATCATTCTTTATTGTTTAAAAAACATATTATAGCATGTACAAAAAACACAAATCATGTAGTGGTTGCAGTGCAGGACAATACTGTGACAAGCAGAACCCCTCCCTCCCAAAGGACTCCCATAGTAGATAAAAGCCCTCACTCTGATTACAAATCTCCAGCAAATAGGCGTCAAAATGAACTGTGTAAATTAACACACATGAAACAGATGACTGATGTAACATAATTGCTGACTACATATCAGAGCACAAAACCATACTATTATGCATACACAGCGCTGGTCACATACACAGTATGTGGAGTCACCGAAGGTGCACTCTCTAATACATGTATCCAACCGCACTATATGTCATGAAGTCCTGCATGAACTACAGGTGAGCTAGCAGTATAAAAAGGGCATTTACCCATCAGGAGCACAGAGGGAAAGAGGATACGAACCCGAAGCGCGTTTCGCCTTGCTTCTTCAGGAGGCGTGTTTATCCACTCTAACCAACAGTCATATTTTATCTACTGTGAGAGTCCTGTGGGAGGGAGGGGTTCTGCCTGTCACAGTATTGTACTGCACTGCTACCACTACATGATTTGTGTTTTTTGTACATGCTATAATATGTTTTTTAAACAATGAAGAATGATGTGACATTATATGTGTGTAATTGTATATTTGATGTGCGAGGGACAGATTAGGGAATAAATCTGTTGAACTTGGTGGTGTTAACTCTTCAAACTACAGCACTTATTGAGGGTGCTATGCTACATATTTGTACACAGGCCTGAGCCCAGTGATACTGCAAAATAATTTTTAATCCATCTGTTACTGAGGTGGGGGTCAGCGGCCATTTTAGCAACTGCAGTGTCCTTGGAACTGCATGTGTGCCAGCCTGCCAGGGACATCAGTCTAATAATTTTTTGGTAGCTCAGTGGAGGAAAAATTCCTTTTTTTCTGGCAGGTCAAGTCCCCCTACATTACCTATTTTATAATTTTGGGGTGACATAATGCATTTCTGTAGTTGGGGGAATAAACCCGTACTGTCGTACCACAGATCACGTTTGCATACACCGCTAAAAAACCTATTTTAAAATTTTGCGGTGACATAGCGCATTTCTGTAGTTGGTGGAATAAACCCATACTGTCGTACCACAGATCACGTTTGCATATACCGCTGAAAAATCTATTTAAAAATGTTGGGGTGACATAGTGCATTTCTGTAGTTGCTGTAATAAACTCGTACTGTCGTACCACAGAGCATGTTTGCATACACCGCTGAAAAACCTATTTTAACATTTTGCGGTGACATAGTGCATTTCTGTAGTTGGTGGAAAAAACCTGTAGTGTCGTACCACAAATCACGTTTGCATACCCCGCTGAAAAACCTATTTTAAAATTTTGCGGTGACATGGTGTATTTCTGTAGTTGCTGTAATAAACCCATACTATCGTACCACAGAGCACGTTTGCATACACCGCTGAAAGACCTATTTAAAACTTTTGCGGTGACATAGTGAATTTCTGTAGTTGGGTTAATAAACCCGTACTGTTAGCAGTGACATACAGCATTTGTTTATTTGGGGGAAATAAACCCGTATTGTTGTTCCTCTGGCGTCAATCACAATACGCTCGACAATACGCCCCAACGAAGCTCCTGTACTTCTTTGGGCGTAGGGCGTTTTACAGCGCGTTCGTACGCGAGATAAGACATCTGTTAGTTTGGTGGGTGAACGCAAATAATGAGGAGAACATCAAATAAGGGACATGGGCATGGTTGTGTTGGTGGAGCTCCTTTTGCTAGGAGAGGACGTGGCCGTTCAGCACCAACTACAGGTCCAAGTGAAACACCTTCCTCAGGTGTGAGAAGGCGACAGAACCTGCAGCGTTATTTTGTAGGCCTGAATGCCACTCTACGAATGGTGAGGCCAGAACAAGTACAGGTGCTAGTAGATTGGGTGGCTGACAGTGCCTCCAGTACCATAACATTGTCTCCCACTGTTGAAAGCTCAGAGTTGGCACCTGTAGCCCATGCCCATCAGTTTTTCACCTCACCCACTTGCAAATCAGCCAAGCAATCTGAGCCCCAAGTCATGCAGCAGTCTCTTATGCTTTCCTGTTGCTAGGAGAAGACGTGGCCGTTCAGCATCAACTACAGGTCCAAGTGAAACACCTTCCTCAGGTGTGAGAAGGCGACAGAACCTGCAGCGTTATTTTGTAGGCCTGAATGCCACTCTACAAATAGTGAGGCCAGAACAAGTACAGGTGCTAGAAGATTGGGTGGCTGACAGTGCCTCCAGTACCATAACATTGTCTCCCACTGCTAAAAAGAGTTGGCACCTGTAGCCCATGCCCATCAGTTTTTCACCTCACCCACTTGCAAATCAGCCAAGCAATCTGAGCCCCAAGTCATGCAGCAGTCTCTTATGCTTTTTAATGACTCTGCTGGCAAGGTTTACCAGGCCATAACCATAGCCCTGCCCCAGAAGTGGAAAAGATTGAGTGCACGGATGCCCAACCACTTAGGTTTGAGGATGAGGACATGGGAAGACCACCGCAGCATGTCTCTGATGATGACAAAACTCAGGTGCAAACTGCTGAGGCTTTCTGAGGTGTGCAGAGAGACAAAGAAGGCAGTGGTGAAGAGTGGGTGGAAGATTTCGGCAGTGACCGAAAATGCGGAAAATCTTCTTTTAAATTGTTGAGTGAAATATTACCATTTTTGCCAGGAACAAACCCCTGCTTTGCATGGGTGGCAGTGACAAAAAATGCAGAAAATCTTCTTTTAAATTGTTGGGTGAAATATACCCTTTTTGCGGGGAACAAACCCCTGCTCTGCCTAGGTGGCAGTGACTGAAAATGCGGAAAATCTTCTTTTAAATTGTTGGGTGAAATATTACCATTTTTGCCGGGTACAAACCCCTGCTCAGCATAGGTGACAGTGACAGAAAATGCGGAAAATTTTTTAAATTGTTGGGTGAAATATTATAATTTTTGCTGGGTACAAACCCCTGGTCTGCACGGGTCACAGTGACCGAAAATGTGGAAAATCTTCTTTTAAATTGTTGGGTGAAATATTACCATTTTTTGCCGGGTACAAAACCCTGCTCTGCATAGGTGGCAGTGACCGAAAATGCGGAAAATCTTCTTTTAAATTGTTGGGTGAAATATTACCATTTTTGCCGGGTACAAAACCCTGCTCTGCATAGGTGGCAGTGACCGAAAATGCGGAAAATCTTCTTTTAAATTGTTGGGTGAAATATTACCATTTTTGCCGGGTACAAAACCCTGCTCTGCATAGGTGGCAGTGACCGAAAATGTGGAAAATCTTCTTTTAAATTGTTGGGTGAAAAATTACCATTTTTGATGTGAATAAACCCCTCCTCTGCCTGGGTGCTAGGGGCCTACATTTCTAAACATCGTCTGTTCCATTGGTAGGTGACATGAACCCCTTTTGCCGTGAATTTACCCCTCCTCTGCCTGGGTGCCAGGGGCCTACATTTCTAAACATCGCCTGTTCCATTGGTGGGTGACATGAACCCTGTTTTGCTGTGAGTAAACCCCTCCTCTGCCTGGGTGCCATGGACCAAAATTTCTAAAAATCGCCTGTTCCATTGGTGGGTGACATAAACCCTGTTTTGCTGTGAATAAACGCCTCCTCTGCCTGGGTGCCAGGGGCCTACATTTTTAAAAATCGTCTGTTCCATTGGTGGGTGACATGAACCCCGTTTTGTTGTGAATAAACCCCTGCTCTGCATAGGTGACAGGGACCTAAATTTCTAAAAATCGCCTGTCCCATTGGTGGGTGACATTAACCCCGTTTTGCCGTGAAGTAACCCCGTTCCTCTGCCAGGGTGACAGGGTCCTAAATTTATAAAAATCGCCTGTTCCATTGGTGGGTGACATTAGCCTTGTTTTGCCGTGAATTAACCCTTGCTCTTCATAGGTGACAGGGTCCTAAATTTCTAAAAATCGCCTGTTCCATTGGTGGGTGACATTAACCCCGTTTTGCCGTGAATTAACCCCTCCTCTGCCTGGGTGCCAGGGGCCTATATTTCTAAAAATCGCCTGTTCCATTGGTGGGTGACATAAACCCAGTTTTGCCATGAATAAACCCCTCCTCTGCTTGGGTGCCAGGGGCCTACATTTTTAAAAATCGTCTGTGCCATTGGTGTGTGACTTTAACCCCGTTTTGCCGTAAATCAACCCCTCCTCTGCCTGGGTGCCAGGGGCCTACATTTGTAAAAATCAGCTGTTCCATTGGTGGGTGACTGAACCCCGTTTTGCTGTGAATAAACCCCTGCTCTGCATAGGTGACAGGGGCCTACATTTTTAAAAATCGTCTGTTCCATTGGTAAGTGATATGAACCCTGTTTTGTCGCTAAAAAACCCCTGCTGTGCATTGCTGACAGGGAACCAAATTTGGTAAAAACGTCTGTTAATGTTCGAAAGATGTGTGACTTCAAAAGCACGCTGGTAGACACGCTGCTAATATCACTCCCACCTGACGCCTCCTCAACATATTTGTGCAGGGCTGGAACTGCCTTTTTAGCAAAGAAATGACAGCTCGGGACTCTCCACCTCAGCTTGGCACAAGCCATCATTTCTCTGAAAGGTGCAGAGTCCACCACTTGGAAAGCGAGGGACTGCAGTATCAGCAACTTGGCCAGGATCACGTTCAGTTTCTACCACACGCCTATTGCTGTTTCCTCGCAATCGTGTCGGTGATCGACTGCTGACGAAATGACTGACGAGGAGTAGGAGGAAGAGGAGCATGAGCATCAGGACCAGTAGATGATGGGAAGGACAGACAGCTCCCTTCGGCTGAGGTGATGGAGCCTTGACTGCCTGGTATCGGGTGCGTGCCACTGAGTGATGCAGCGGTTGCTGCGGCAGGCTGGACCACCACATCGGAGACACGGTTCTCCCAGGCCACTTTATGGTGGCGCCAACATTGGCACCCTGGCCATGCTTCAACCTTCTGCCCACAGATTCAGAAAATGGCCATGTTCACCTCCTCCTCCGACAGCTTAACAAAAAACTGTCACATTGCCGAGTAGATGATATTACCCCCAACACTCTGCAATGACTGACTGATTGCTACAGCCGCTGCCTCTGTGAACCCCTGCACCACTACTTTCTGGGCAGGTAGTCTCCTGCGAAGTGGTAGGTCTACCCCAGGCATATTTGGCTCCTGATCTCCCACTGATGCCACCCTGCTGACTCCCGGCCACGCTTCCGACTTGCTGGCTCCGCCGCTGCCTCATGTGCAAGCTGCCAACCTCTGATGTCACTTGGGACGAAGTGGATGACTGAGTCAACCATTCAAGTACCTCTGGGTTGCTGGTCAAGACACGACCGCTAGATGACACTGGGAGCTCAGGCCTCTCGAAGTGACCCCTGCTGCCCCGCCCCCTTACTCTACTGCGACCTGTGCATGCGCCAGAAACATTTAGGACTCTGCCGCTCCCCTGTGCAGGACATGTCACTTCTCTGTCTGACATACTGTTAGTTAAAATAAATAAATAAAAGGAAAATGAATACACCCCAAAAAAGGCTGCAATTTTGTCACTTCAATGCATAGCGGCTAAAAATTAATTTTCTTGCCACTAATATACCACAAAAAAAGGCTTTAAAACATATAACTGCACTGCTGAATGGCAAATCAGACTTTTTTTCCCACTAATACACCCCTAAAAAGGCTGTAATTTTGTTACTTCACCACACAAAGGCCCTTTTTTCCCCACTAATACATCCGAAAAAAAGTCTTCAGAACATATAACTGCACAGCTGAACGGCTAATAACACTTTTTTTCCCCACTAATACACCCCTAAAAAGGCTGCAATTTTGTGACTTCAACTGCAAATAAGCCCTTTTTTCCCCCTAATACACCATAAAAAAGGCTTTAAAACATAACTGCACCGCTGAACGGCTAATAAGCCTTCCCCCCCCCCCCACTAATACACCCCAAAAAAGATTGTAATTTTGTCACTTCACCACACAACGGCTAACAAGCCTTTTTTCCCCACTAATACACCCCAAAAAAGACTTTAGAACATATAACTGCACCGCTGAACAGCTAATAATACTTTTTTGTTCCACGAATGCACCCCAAAAAAGACTGGAATTTTGTCACTTCACTGCACAACGGCAAGTAAGCCCTTTTTTTCCACACTATTACACCACAAAAAAGGCTTTAGAACATATAACTGCACCGCTGAACAGCTAATAATTCTTTTTTTCCACGAATGCACCCCAAAAAAGGCTGTAATTTTTTCACTTCACCACACAACGGCAAATAAGCCCTTTTTTCGCCCCACTAATACACCACAAAAACGGCTTTAGAACATATAACTGCACACACAATGGCTAAAACGTACAAGTATTTCCTAGTAATACACCCTGTTAATGGCTGTACGCAGCACTTGCACCCAAATAACAAGCAAGGTTTACTGGAATTACATAGGTATTATCTATTCGAAACCTAAATGCAGCAGTATAATGGCAATTTGGATCCCCAGTCAGTACAGCAAGGTGTAATAGGATTGCTCCTATTACCCAGGCTGTACACTCCCCTTTTGTACCCTGTTCTCCTTTTATAATGTGGAATAATTCCTCCCTATCCTTTCCCTACACGTTTAATGATCTTTCCTTGAACTTCTATTCAGCCCAAAAAAAGTTTTTGGTCTGTTCTACCACTTTCCCTAGCGTCTGCTAATGTCTATCCCTGCACTAAGTACACTGGAAAATGGCTAAATTCAAGATGGTTGAGGATATTTATATATTTATAGGGCTGTGACATCACAGGGACTGGCTGGCTGCTGATTGGCTGCATGCATGGCATTGTGGGTGTTCCCTCGTTCCCACAGTTCTTTGCTCCATATCCTGACATGTGCAGCAGCCATTTTAGGAAAAAATGCGATTCGTTTCCATGAAGCGTGAGGAAATTCGGATTCCACATCGTCAACTTCGATTCGCGCATCACTAATTGTTTCATATCTTTCAATAGTATTGCTTGAAGACTATTTGGAATATGGGAAAACCTATTTATTGTGTAAGGATGGAAAGGTAAAAAGTGTATATTATGTTCAATATCCGTCATGTCTGAAGCTATCAGATCAACAAGGCTCTCTGTTATTGTATAAAATGAAAAATCCAATTAGTCTCAAAGACTTTACACAGGCTGACAAACCAGGCAATTATCTTGAACGATCTGTTGGTCACAAATAATTTGCTGCTCGTCAGAGGAGGTGAGAACTGCATTAAAATGCATATAATGGATCTGGGATTAGTAGAAGTATGTTTTATGAATGAAGAGTATTCGTTGCCAGACTACTTGAATAGCTAACATGTGATGTTAGGGATCCTTGAATGCATAATACACTGCAAGGGAGTTTTCCTTTTCTATTGGTCAAGAAAAGATACATCATGTTATTGGAGGTCTGTAAAAGGTGGGGAATTTGGATATTTTTTATTAGCTATATAAAGGTTATATTGGACTATTATCTACAGTAATACATGCATTGCATTGCATACAGATCACTATTTTTTATTTTCCTACTGACTCCATTTCCCCCACTGTCAGCACTCAAAGCTGCACTGAAGTACACTGACAAGCAAAAGGGTAACAATGTTTTTAACTTTTGACTTTGAGGTTCCATATCTTACCATCCACTACAGCTTTGAACATAAGGCTACTATCATTTTATAGACAATCATCTTGGCTATCTCATAAATAAATTGGACTTGTAACTATTTAGCATATAATTAGTTAAGAGAAACAGCATCATCCTGCTCATCGATAGCAGTATCTCGGCCAACAAAGTAGCCAAACTGCATCATGTGAGTTCCGTGACAGTTGGAAGAATACAAATAAAGCCCGGTAATCCATTCCACAGCCAAGAAGTAGATATCCAGGCAAAATATCAGAGTCAACAAGTCACCTCATCACTAGGTCTATTAGTTCTGGCGCAAAAAACATGGCAGTGGAGGTGGCTCGCATGCTTCATAATAGTGAGATCACAGACATCCATGCAAGCACCATGCAATGTGCATTACACAAGTCTGGAGTAGTTGCTTGAAAAAAGGTGAAGAAGCCTCAACTTCAATGTCGTCATGAGAAGCGTCGGCTCAAGTTTGCAAAAAAGTACAAACAGTGGACAGTAGATTGGAAACGGCTGATTTGGTGCCATGAGACAAAAGTCAATTGACTGGGCTCTGATGGGTGCAAATGGGTCTGGAAGAACCAAGGGATAAGGGGCTAATGGGCTGAGAAATTGAAGGAACTGTCAAGTTCATTGGAGGAATCCTGATGATATGGGGTTGTTTCACAGCCAAAGGACTTGGATACTTGACCAGAATCGATTGTGGTCTCAGTGCTGAGCTATATGTGAGTATCTTACAACACGAGTTACTTCGTACACTGGATTACTATGGGTATGAAAGAGACAACACAGTGTTCAAGCAGGACAATGACCTGAAGCATACGTCGAGATTAGTTATGAAATGGTTCAATGACAATGAAGTAGAGGTACTGGATTGGCCTCACAGCCCCCAGACCTCAACCTTGATCAACACTTGTGGGTATTGAAGAAAATGCTGTATTCACACCCAAGTGAGTTGACCAGTATGCATCAACATTGGGAATGTGTAAAAGAGACCTGGGAACAGATTTCAGTCGAGACATGCTTGAATCTGATCGAGAGCATGCCCAGAAGGATTCAGGCAGTGTTGAACGCCAAAGGTGGATTTTCAATATGCTAACAAAGTAATAAAAATTTAAATTTAGAATTTTAGGAGCAAAACAGTAACAATGCAGTCACATGACAAGAATCTGCATAACTAATTATATGCTAAGTAGTTAAAAGTCCAATATATGTATGAGATAGCCAAGATGATTGTCTATAAAATTATAGTAGTCTCACGTTCAAAGCTGTAGTGGATGGTGAGATATGGAGGCTAAAAGTCAAAAGTTCAAAATATTGTTACCCTTTTGCTTGTCAGTGTATTTCCATATCTGCAGTACTACTTGTACTAATGTAGATAATGGTCCAAATTTGGGGTGAAAGATTCCCTTTAATGAATTTTGTTATGGATTTTATTATGTATTTAACTATTTTTCAGCCAGAATAAACCAAAAATAAAACTGCAGTAGTCGCCGGTCTTAAATTCATGCTGGTTTATTCACCAAAAATTGCGACGTTTCGACCTCTCGATCTTTCTCTTTCCGGTCTTGGCTTGAGAAAGACAGGGAGGTCGAAATGTCGCAATTTTTGGTGAATAAACCAGCATGAATTGAAGACCGGCGAGTACTGCCGTTTTATTTTTAATTGATTCTGGAGGATTTGGGGATACTACAGACTGGTATCCAACACTGTGGGCACCACCACCATAGAGACTTTTTGCTATAGATTCGTAAGTACTGCTACCTTTTTCTTTTTGAGCAATAACTATTTTTCAGGTGAGGATTTCAAAGCCCCAGAAAAAGTATTTACAAAACTTGAGTTGGGTGGTTCCTGAGTGTGAGCTATTTTGATCAAGTGAGTGAATAACTTGTGTTTGCAATCAATATTGATGTGGATCCTTAGAATTGGAGTTAGCGATCTTGTCGCCTGAATATGGGAAACGCAAGACTGATGGGCTCATGAAGGATATGTGGGTTCTGAGTTGATAAGAGGTGCATAAGAAAGAAGGCCATTGCCCCAAGGAATTAATTCATGCCTTCTGGGGAATTCTGCAAGTGAGATACATATCGCCTAGTTCCCAGACTATTGCAAAGAGCGTTTTTTTGAGAATAAGCCAATCTGGGTGGGTGATGCAGTGCTCATAGTGCCAACTCGCTGCAAGACTATTTTGTTTAGCCGTTTCAGTACTGGCTAAAAGCATTGGGTCCCCTATATTAAACACCCCATGTCATAACAGGTATTGCCTATAAAATAATCCTAATATATTAATGTAACAATATATTAAAACATTCATAAAGATAAATGGAAATGAATAATAAATACTACTTACAGCAAATAAATGCCCTATGGCCACAGAAAATCCAATGGCTAATGCTACAGCCCCGGTGATGTCATTGCGCTTTAAATCACAGCTTGCACAGATTGTAAAGAGCAGTTGGAAGGTTATTACCAGTTCAACAAGAAGCCCATGACCAGGGGAAAGCATCTCATTCACCTATGGATATATTTTAAAAAAAAATGCAATATTAAGTAGGGACAATATATCATAAAGAGACTGTGAAGACTAGCAATTCCTAACAAAATCCATTGCAAGAAATAAATCTGCAAGCTATGTGTGTAATATAATAAATTGATCAATATGACAATATGAGAAAACTGCACACTGCTAAATAAGGACAGTCACTATGGACTATAGAGTTAAGAAATAAAAAAGTGGTTGTGATAATTACTTTGGTAATGCCCAAATTACCAGCAACTTCTGATGGAGTAACAATGTAGAGAATTCCTGTTCCTGCAATAGCTCCCAAACACTGTGCAACAATGTAAAAAGCTGATTTTGCGATGCTGATCTTCCTCATGCACACCATTGCAATAGTAACTGCTGGATTAATGTGACCTCCACTAATATGTCCAAAGCATTGTACTAGGGTCGCAATGCTAAGTCCAAAGCAAAGTGAAATAAGGACCAGGTCTGCTGGTTGACGATTCTCCTTTGGACTCCAGTTAATAGTTGATCCGAGACTCAAAAGGACAAATATGAACATAGCCAGAAACTCCCCAACCACTGCTTTCCAAAACGGTTGTGTCCAGACTCCTTTGCATGCCACCATGATGGATTCACACTTGAACAGAGGACCACACTTGCTGAAATAGAGAAAATAAATCCCATAAGCTTGCACCTTTAACTTATAACCTATAACTTCAGGCTCATGATTTATTATGTGGACATCTTCTATAATCACTGCACATGGTGTAGACCTTTGAAATAATTTTTTTGTATGTAGCACATATCTCTTAAGCCTCTGGAAGCTGGGTAGTTACTAGACATTTATTTCCTGCAAAATGCTCTTGGCAGTTCTGCCGGGCAAATGTAGTTTGGGGGCATCATGGAAGATTTATCACATTAAAACACATGCGTTTTGTACAGTTCTTCTGATGCTTTTCCAAGTTGTGGTTAAATATAAATGAACTTTTGCTTATTAGGCCAACATCAACTCTATGTTTGTAGAGGAAGTGCTTTGCAAATCTCAATATTAGACCACAGTGTGAATCAAAATGGAATTAATCCAAGCTTGTTTCATAAATGAATCTGGAAATGTTTTTATATTTATGATTAATTTACTAATCACTTTAAATGTTCATGTATTAAAATGCTGACATGGGCTTTGATTTCTCTGCCCAACCCAACATTCACCTGGACAGCAGGTTCACTGCACAGCACTGCCCTCTGTCATAAAAAAGTCAAAGTCAAAATGTCTCCATTTGACGTATACGTTACAAAAAAGAAAAAGAAAACGCAACACTCCATGTTCTTGTATCCTGGACAGTCCTGTAAAAAAAAGTATACACAATAGTTAACGGATGCCGCTGTATGGAAGCATCAGTCGCCGGATGCCGCTGTGAAGCATCTGTTTAACGTATATTTTTTTTATATACGTTAAATGGATGGGAAAACATGATGTTAACCCAACCTAACTCATGTTTGTCCTTTAAAGTCAGTATTTGCATTTGAGAATGCATCTGATCATTTTCATGGTATATGCACCGACAATGGTGTGAATTTAGCTTAAGCCATTGATAGTTAAAGGGGTATTCTGGTCAATACAAGTTATCCCTTCTCCACATAATAGGGAATAACTTTAAGATTGTGGGGGTCCTTTTTCTGGGACCCCCACCAATCACAAGAACAGGGGCCCCATATCCTCTACAGGTCCCTTGCAGCTCCCTGAAAATGACTTGAGCGGCCAGTTGCATATATGAGCGGCCACTCCATTCATTTCTATGGGAGTTCTGGAGATAGCTGAGCACTGTACTCGTACGACCAGCCGCTACAGTCATTTTAGGGGAGCTGTAGCACTGATCTTAAAGTTATTCCCCATCCTGTGGATAGGATATAACTTGTACCAACTGGAATTCCCCTTTAACGATAGCAGTGGATTCTCTCTTATGGAAAGAGAGGTTCTCATGACATCTACTTTTGCGGTATGGTCTGGAGGCCTCGTTACACATTATAATTTCAGTGGAGCCTGCAGGTTATGCCGACTTTTATCTAATGTGAACAGGGGTGGATTGGGAACCTAAAGTGGCCCTGGAAAAAATACTTAAAAGTGGCCCCATGTTGTAGGACGGTCTAAATTGACAGGAGTTGGGCAAGAAAAGTAGAGGGGTCAGCAATACCATAACGCAAAATACCATATACCACAGTGCCATTCAATGTACTGCCCCAAAGTTGGCCATCAATAGAGGCTGTATTCTGTCATCCTCCGCAAGTTGTCTCTGATTAAGATATGGAGAAGGGGGCTTAGGAGGTACGATGTGGGACATTGTCGAATTTAGGAGTGCTTGTCGGTGGCTGGGTACATGAGTACCTAGTTCTCAAAGTGTTAATTACCACTGAGAGCTTATTGTGTAGCCAGCCAGCGACAGTGATGGGGGCTTGGGTGGCCCCCTGGGCATCGACCCACCGGGTACTTTCCCTGTAAGGTCTATGGCCAATCCACACCTGAATGTGAATGGAATTTTTGATCCTTTTATGGGAATGTCCACATGTTTCCTGATTAAGTTTTGGAAGCCAAAACCAGAACTGAATTAAATAAAGAGAAGTCCCATCTTTCCTTTATATTTTCTCTGTTTTTCTGATCAATTCTTCATGTTGGCTAAACTGCATCAGGAAACCTTACAGTGTGGCTGTACCATAGGTGTGCGCACGGGGTGTGTCGGGTGTACCTGGGCACACCCTAATCAAGCCTCACAGGGTGCTGGCCAGTGAATACTAATGAACGCTTCAATTTTGGAAGCGCTTATTAGTACCAGAGGACCAGGAAGCGGTGAACGCTCTGTACTTACCGCTTCCTGGTCCTCTGTTGTTGGCTGTGCAGGGCTGCGCACAGCGTGAGGCGCTTTGTGACGTCGAGAGCCGGCATCAGGGGGAAGAAAAACGTGGGCTGCGAGGAGTGGCGGCGTCCAGGAGCAGGATAGGTAAGTGTTTTTTTATTTTATAAAAAATGAGGCTGCTAGTGGCATAATGGGGGCTAATGAGGCATATGGGGGCTAATGAAGCATATGGGGGGCTAATGAGGCATATGGGGGATAATGAGGCTAATGAGAGGCATAAAGGGGGCTAATGAGAGGCATAATGGGGGCTCATGAGAGGCATAATGGGGCTAATGAGGAATATGGGGGCTTATGAGGCATAATAGGGGCTAATGAGGCATAATGGGGCTACTGATGCATAAGGGCTGATAATGGGGGCTATGGAGGCAAAAGGGCTGATAATGGGGGCTAATGAGGCATATGAGCTGATAATGGGGGCTAATGAGGCATATGGGCTGATGATGGGGGCCAATGAGGCATAAGGGCTGATGATGGGGGCCAATGAGGCATAAGGGCTGATGATGGGGGCCAATGAGGCATAAGGGCTGATGATGGGGGCTAATAAGGCATAAGGGCTGATGATGGGGGCCAATGAGGCATAAGGGCTGATGATGGGGGCTAATAAGGCATAAGGGCTGATGATGGGGGCTAATGAGGCATAAGGGCTGATGATGGGGGCTAATGAGGCATAAGGGCTGATGATGGGGGCTAATGAGGCATAAGGGCTGATGATGAGGGGCTAATTAGGCATAAGGGCTGATGATGGGGGCTAATTATAGGCATAATGGGGGCTAATGAGAGGCATAATGGGGGCTAATGTCATAAAGGCTGATATGAGGGCTAATGAGAAGCATGGCGGCTGATATGAGGGTGATGCGAGGCATAATGTAGTCTAATGATAGGGATGGGGGCTGATATGGGGATGATGAGAGGCATGGGGCTCTTATCTGAGGTCTGATTGGGGGTCATTTACATTGGGGGTCTGAGCTGAGGTCTGATTGGGAGTCTGATTTGAGGTCTTATTAACATTGAGGGTCTGATTGGGGCTGTCAGCTGAGGTCTGATTAACATGGGGGATCTGATTGGTGGTCTGACCTGAGGTGATGAAAAATATTTTTTTCTTATTGTCCCCCTCTAAAACCTAGGTGCGTCTTATGGGCCGGCGTGTCTTATAGGTTTCCTTCCTGAACTGCAGAGCGGTGCCCACTTCCATCCCTGAGCCCAGCTGCCCAGAGCACTGATCCTGAGCCTGCTGGAGTCTTCAGAACTGTAAGTATTTAGAATAATTCACTGTAAGCTATATTATATATATTACTTGTTTTTTGTGAGTAAGGGTGCTTGGTGGTTGGAGAGGGGGGTGAATGGAGGGGTACAATACAGGGGGTAATATAACTAGGGGTATCAGGGTACATTATTATACAGGGGTTATATAACTTTTATTTTTGTTTATATTGATAATTATATGAGTGTGGGTCTGTATGTATGTATTCAGAGTGTATTTGTGTATATATATGTGTGTGTGTATATATATATACACATATATACACACACGCGCGGCATCGCACCCCTATGGGCTTTACCCTAAGTTATTCATAAAGAGAAAGTGTTCTGTACGTCGGAAAATTTCTAATAAACTGTAGCACACATTTTATATCAAATAGCCTACTACTACTACTAATTGACTTACTACTTAACTACTTGACAATCATGATACAGACAGCTGTGTTAGGCAGAATAAGTTGATCACACTGTTCTTTATTGATAGATAGTATGATATATTATAATCATAAGACAGTTATTACTGCAAAGGCAATAGACTCATGCATAAGTATGGGCTTGTGAGCAAAATGAAATATCCACTTGTTTTGGGGATACTGTATATCCTTATGGAGATACCCTAATTGGCATGAGGAGTATATGCCAGGCAATGCTCCTCTCAAATTCTGGGAAGAGGATATTCAAATGAGCTGTTAACAAGATTTGCCTCTAATGCCACCAGATGTAAGGTAGCTATCCTACAAGTCAATGTTTGACATTGTAAACCAGGCCTTGAGACATGACTTGGATAATAATTAAGTGTGCATTTACCAAGTCAGCAGTTTACCCCAACATCAAAGGCTAGTGATACACAGCAACACGGGTAGCATGACAGCTGTGGCGGCCAGGATTGCAAAGTAGTGGTGATGCCATAGAAATGAATGGGATCGCAGCGTGAGTCACCAAAAATCCAGCAGATTTTTTTGTGACGTGCTTTGCAATCTCATTCATTTCAACAGTGTTCTGCAATCCTGGCCGCCACAGCTGTTGTGCTACCAGTGTCACCATGTAGCCCAAGAACAATAGAGGGCTCTAAAATAAAAAGGTAAGAAAAAGGAGAGATTGAAGTAGCTCTATATCCCCAACACTGGCCACTTATCAACAATGCCAATAGTCGGCAATCAGCACTGAAAGGTAAGTCACTATGGAATGACTAATGCCGTGTGCGATGATCCAGGAGACATCCATTCTCTAGAGGACCGGTGACAGCAGATGATTTTTTGACCTATTGGACTAACTTCTAAAAATATCAGGATCTTCCCCACCCCATTCTCAAACACTCGGGACAGCTTCTACTTTTCAACTGTGTGACACTGCTTGGAACAGGGAGTGGAAGAGGCTTCAAAGTAAATGATGAGACACCATGCCTATCATATACAGAAAAGCAGGTCCTGTGTCTCATTGCATGTCTCTATCTGTCAGGACAAGCACTGATGCTGCAATCCATATTCTGTATGACTTTACTTAGATCAGTGCTTCTCACCCAGGATTCTCAGAAGCCTGGGATCCTTAAGTCCTGAATAGGAGTTTCCCAGACAAGACCTGTCATCCTGTCATTTTTCAGTTTGCAAAGGCAAACTTATTCCAGCTTGCTCAAAGAGGCTGTGCACAGCAGTAAGTATATCTGAGTCAAATTATTATACTGGGCAAAAATTATAAAATGCTTTACCAACCTCCACAGCAAAGGTTCATTGAGGTTGAATGGCAGTAGGAGTCCTCCAGAAATTAAACATCTTTCAGGGGTCCCCTTGCAGTTATAAGGTTGGGAATCACTAGCTTATGTTAATTTTGTACACAAAACACAGCATTGGTCAAATTTTGAAATTTCTAAAGAATGTATCATACCAATTATTCTTGAATGGTTATGAAATTGAATTATTTGTTTTCTATAGCTTTAAGCCAAAGAAACTGCAAGTGAGAGTGCAGCGAGGTTTTGCTGAGTACTGCAAAATTACAAAAAAATGTTGAAATTACAGATAAGTGTATAGTTTAACATTAGGCTATAGTTCAACACAAGGACATAGGAATTAAGTTTTAATAGATTTTTCTTGTGCATTGTTTGTTTGATTCTATCAAGTCCTCCATTTATAGTAGACAGGGGTCTAAATTTAAATTCATACTTAGTGTCTCTCTTTTTCTCTTTACTGTTCATCCCCAACTAAACATGTGCTCCATGGACAATGCAAGTAAGTGTGTGTCCTGTGCAATGTATGCATGCCTTGAAGAGCCATTTGAGGGTAAATACATTTGCACTAATGCCAGCACGTTGCATATTTGGAAGCTCAGATTCTGGATCTAAATGCACAGCTTGCAAAACACAGAAGCATTGCAAACCTAGAGCGAGGCTTAGACCTCACTGTGCAGGCACTGGCTGTGGTAAGTTAAATAGAGGTCGGTGGAGAAGGGAAAGATCGGGACTACCGGGTCAGTTGTTGGGTTAATGTGACAAGAAGGGGTAGAGGGAAACGTGCCAGGGAGGCTAGTCCTGAGCTGGAACGCCCTAGTAAATATGCCTGTTTGACTGATATTAGGGACGAAAAGCCAGGGCCAGCAATACTGCAGCAGGGCATTATTCCTAGCAATCAAGAGGATGACTGCTGTAGTAAGAAGGATCGGGAGAGGAGAGCAGCAAAGGGCAGGCAGATGCTGGTGGTAGGGGATTATTATTCGGAGAACAGACAGGGTCATCTGTCACCTAGACCGTGAATGCCAAACAGTGTGTTGTCTTCCAGGTGCTCAAGTTTGGCATATTGCAGATTGGATAGGTTGCTCTTGTGGAGCTAGGGAAGACCTGGCGGGCATGGTTCACATTGGTACCAAAGACAAAGTCTGGGGGAGATGGAAAGTCCTTAAAAATGATTTAAGGGAACTAGGAGAGAACGTAGTGTTTTCAGGAAAAACTACCAGTGCCACAAGCAGCAGCAGAGAGACAGCGGGAGCTTAGCGAATTACATAAGTGGCTCAGAATCAGGTGCAGGAAGGAAGAGTTTGGATTCATGGAGAACTGGGCTGACTTCTCTGTCAGCTACAGGTTCTATAGTAGGGATGGGCTGCACCTTAATCATGAGGGGGCAGCTGCTCTGGGGGAAAATGATGCTAGAGGTGCTTTTAAAATAGGATCTGGGGGTGGCAGGGGTGTCATACTAATAAGGGGGTAGATAGTGTAGATAGAGAGTGGGATATAGGAGGGGACAGTGATGATTTAGTGGGGGCTTGGTTAGTGAGGAAAGTAGGGAGGTGACTGGACATAAATGTACACCCATAAAAAACAGAGCTACTGGTAACATGGACCTCTTGGACAAACCAACAATATCAACCAAGGTACCCAAACACTCCCAGGTATTCAGTTTCTGGGAACTAAATGTGGGAAATGAAATAGTAACTTAAAATGGATGTTCACAAATGCCAGAAGTCTAGCAAGCAAAATGGGGGATCTGGATTCTATGGTAATAGAGGAACACATAGATGTAGTTGGTGTGGCTGAGACATGGCTGGACTCTACTCACAATTGGGATCTTAATATTCAGGGTTTTACACTCTTTAGGAAAGACAGGGTCAATAGAAAAGGCGCTGGCGTGTGCCTGTATGTAAGGAGTGATATGAAGGCGAGTGTGAAAGAGGCAATTGTGGACGAGGATATATACATCTTATGGATGGAATGGAATAACAAAAGGAAATAAACTCTGAAAAAATAATACTTGGCATAATCTATAGACCCCCTCATATCACAGAGTAGTTGTTGGGTGAGAATATTTGAATTGAGAATATTTATCGCGAATATTGGCACTTCGAGAATTCGCGAATATTTAGAATATAGTGCTATATATTTGTATTTTCGAATATTCATCATTTTTTTCCATCTGAACACATGATTCCTCCCTGCTTCTTGCTTGTGAGCCAATGAGAAGGCAGCAATGTCTTTGTCTGAGCTTAACAACATCCCTAGCAACTAATAGGAAAGTTGCCTACCCCTTTACTATACAGTATAAGGACTTCCCCAGCAGGCATTTTCTGCATTTTTTAAAGTTATGAGAGAGACAGCAGTGTCATTGCTGTGCTCTGTGCTTTGCTGTCACATTATATACAGTAGTTAGTTAGCTTATATATATAAGGCCTCATGCACACGACTGTTTGTGTTTTGCAGTCTGCAAATTGTGGATCTGCAAAAAAAAACGAACGACGTTCCGTATGGTATCGTTTTTTTTTTTTGCGGATCCATTGTAATAATGCCTATCCTTGTCCGCAAACTAGAAAAAAATAGAACATGCTCAATTTTTTTTTCGGGGCTACGGAATGGACATACTGATGTGGCCAGCACATGGTGTGCTGTCAGCATTTTTTGCGGACTAATTGAAATGAATGGGTCTGCATCCTTTCAGCAAAAAAATCGGAACGGATAAGGAAACAAAATGCGGTCGTGTGCATGAGGCCTAATAAAGATAGTTAGTGGGAGATAGTCAGTGTAGGTTAGATTAATTTGTGATATAGTGTAGCTGATAGGTTCCAGTGCAGGTGTGTTAGGTATTTCTGCTGTCCATACATACATGCTACAGACATAGGGCCAGATTTATCATTACTCTTGCAGTTCACTCCACTTTCAAAGAAGGCGTATGTGTATTTGAGTCAAGTCAAATTTATCATGGGCTCTTTCAGAGGTTGATAAATCTGGTGTATTTCTGGTTCCTAGTTGTATTTTGGCTTTGTCTTTGGAAAAGTCGCAATTTAAAAAAAGTGATTTTGTCAAACATAAGCATGGTCATGAGTGGAGTGAGTTTGCGCAATTTTTTGCGACTTTTTTGCGACTATTTAAAAAGTCGCAATAATAAATCTGTCTTGCAAGTGATTTACATACGACAAAACGCCCATAAACTTGGTTTTGGAGTGAGTGGCGTAAGTCTCCAAAAAGTCGCAAAAAATTGCGCAATTTGGCTTTTTGCGCAATTTTTTGCGACTTTTCAACTCCAGAAAAGTGACTTAGGCTAATGATAAATCTGGCCTATAGTGCTGTGATGTCACAAGTTCACAACAATACTTGCACCAATCAATAATATGTAGTCAGACCTGCTAAAATGTGAAGTTGCCCGTATTGCACAAAAAATGCGCATCAATTGCCGATTTGCACAATCGCGAATATATTGGAGCACTCTATCTGCATACAAAGCTATTGTAATGTTCTGCCGTGCCAACCATTTTCTCCACTCTCAGGAAACTTCTAGCAGCTTGAAGAATGGAGCAAAAGTGAGCCACGCCTGTATTGCGAGCACAATACACGAATATTACACTGCCAATTTTCGCAATCGAGAAAATAATCATGAATTCTCGAATTTTACAATACATGATGAATATTCACCTAAATATTCGCAAAATATCACAAATTCGAAAATTGCCCATGCCGCTCATCACTATCACAGAGGAGGTAGAAGTTCAACTGTGTAACCAAATACAGTGGGCTGCACAGGCTGGTACAGTGGCTATATTGGGCTATATTTCCTAAATATTGACTGGGGTCATGGTTCTGCCTCAACTGCAAGAGGGAGAAAATTCCTTAACTTGCTGCAGGACTACTTTATGGGCCAGTTAGTAGAAGATCACACTAGGGGTGATGCTCTGTCAGATCTAGTAATTTCTAACAATGCAGAGCTTGTGGGAAATGTTACTGTTCGAGAAACACTAGGTAATAGTGACCACAATATAATTATATTCCCCCTAAACTATTAAAAGCAAACTCTGTCTGGGAGAGCAAAAACACTGGAGAAGTCATTTATTAAGATGGCGTTTTATCTACAGGAATAAATTTTGCCGTGTAATTACCCAATGTGGATTTAAAGCTCTCCTTTTTATCCTCAATATTAGGCCTCATGCACACAAACGTTTTTTTTGTGGGTGTACAGGCCGTTTTTTTGAGTTCCGTATACGGTCCATATACAAAACCATTCATTTCAATGGGTCTGCAAAAAAACCGGAAGTGTTTCCGTGTGCATTCCGTTTCCGTATTTCTGTTTTTCCGTTCCGTGCAAAGATAGAACATGTCCTATTATTGCCCGCAAATCACGATCCATGGCTCCATTCAAGTCAATGGGTCCGCAAAAAAAACGGAATGCATATGGAAATGCATCCGTATGTCTTCCATATCCATTCCGTTTTTGTGGAACCATCTATTGAAAATTTTAAGCCCAGCCCAATTTTTTCTATGTAATTACTGTATACTGTATATGCCATACGGAAAAACAGAAAAACCAAAAAACGGAACCAAGACGGAAACACAACGGAAACACAACGGATCACAAAAACGGAACAACGGATCCGTAAAAAAACGGACCGCAAAACCATTTGGTTGTGTGCAATAAGTCTTATTATGTGAAAGTAGCTGCTCCCGGTCTATGCCCTAAAATGCTGCCCTCAACCTGAGGAAATTTGCCTTTTTAAAATTCAGGAGGACTTTTACGATCAGAAATGTGCCTATATTAGGCGTATTCCTGGTGCAGATTAGAGGGCAAAGGTTATTTCCGCCACAATCTCAGACTGTTCCCTGCACTGTTCCTTGCATGTCTAAAAAAATGGGAGTGCTGTGGGTGGGGAAGGGGACAGGCAGGCAGGTCCATCTCATTCATAATTTTTTATGCCTGTTTTAGGAACAAGGAAGTTGGCTTACATTTAGACCGGCACTGGATGCTCTGTCCTCTACATAACTTTGGCGCATCCAGTGCCTGTCTAAATGTTAGCCAGCTTCCTTGTTGGCTTACATTTAGTCCATTTTCTATGCCTAAAACAGGCATAGAAAATGATGGTTGAGTCGGAGATTGCAGCGGAAATAACCTGTTATCTGCACCAGAAATACACCTAATATAGGATTATTTCTGATCATAAATGTCCCCCTGAATTTTAAAAAGGCCAATTTCCTTGGGTTGAGGGCAGCATTTTAGGGCATAGACTGGGAGCAGCTACTGTCACATAATAATACTGAGGATAAAAAGGAGAGCTTTAAATCCACATTGGGTAATTACACTGCAAAACTTATTCCTGTAGGTAACAAGTATAAATGGCTAAAATAACTCCAAATGGCTTACAGCTACTGTAAAAAGGGCAGTAAATGACAAAAAAGGGTATTTAAAAAATACAAACCTGAGGGGTCAGCTGTAGCCTTTAAAATTTACAAAGGGTTTAACAAAATCTGTGAAAAAAAAGATAAAATCTTCAAAAATACAAAATGAATTAGCAGGTGCAAAAGAGAGCAAAAGAGATCCTAAAAAATTATTTTTATATATAAATGTTAAAAAAAACAAGGTCAGAGCAGGTAGCTCCCATAAGTGACGGAACAAGGGGGGTGGATACTGAAGATAAGGGTAGGCCAGAGTTACATTTTTTTAGCTCTATATATACAAAAGAAAAGAAAAGCTGATAAATTGGTGGTACTAGTGCTGTTACTACATCCAGTAATATACTTAATTGGCTAATTGTAGATATGGACCAAACTAAGTTAAAGTCAATGTAAACAAGGCTCTGGGACCAGATGGATTACACCCAAGAGTTAAAGAGCTCCGTTCAGTCATTGCCGTGACCCTGTTTATAATTTTTAGAGATTCTCTAGGGACTGGTACAGTGCCAAGTGACTGGAGCAAGCAAATGTGGTGCCCATATTCAAAAAGGACTCTATGTTCTTCATGGGTAATTATATACCAGTAAGTTTAACTACTGTTGTGGGAAAAATGTTTGAAAGACTCTTAAGAGACTATGGGGGTCATTTATTAAGACAGGCATTTAAGACGCCAGTCTTAATAACCCCTATATGAATTACGAAGTAATGAAGAGGCGCAGGCCTTGGCATATCCAGCTTCCTAACTGGCTTACATTTAGGCCATTTTCTACAGCTAAAACAGGCATAGAAAATGAATGAGACAAGCCTGCAGGCCTGTCCCCTTCCCCAACAATGCCACACCCACTTTTTTAGTCTTGGCGTGAGCAGGTAAAAATTGCAGATTGTGTTGTAACTAACCGTTGCGCTGCAATCTGTGCCAGAAATAAGCCTAATGTAGGAGTATTTCTGGATAATAAATGACCACCTATATGCAGGAGTATGTAGCATAGTTACATAGTTTATAGGGCTGAAAAAAGACATCTGTCCATTCAGTTCAGCTTGTTACCCTGCAAGTTGATATAGGCAAGAAAAAACTGTGAGGTAAAAGCCAAAGTCCCATGCTGACTTCAATCAGAATACTCCCTAAATCAACAACTCTTTTATATAACTCTACTATAAATAACCTCTAATATTATTACACTCCAAAAATGCCACAAGGCCCCTTTTGAACTCTTCTAGTGAATTCACCACAACCTCAGACAGAGAGTTCCATAGTCTCACTGCTCCTACTGCAAAGAATCCTCTTCTATGTTTGTGTACAAACCTTCTTTCCTCTAGATTTAGAGGATGTCACCTCGTCACAGTCACAGTCCTGGAGATAAATAGATGAGAGATCTCTGTACTGACCCCTGATTTGTTTATACATGGTTATTAGATCTCCCCTCCTCATCAGTCATCTGAATAACCCTAATTTTGATGATCTTTCTGGGTACTGTAGTTCCCTCATTCCACTCATTCCAGTTATTACTTTAGTTGCCCTCCTCTGAATCCTCTCCACCTCTGCTATGTCTGCCTTGTTCACAAAACTGTATACAGTACTCCATGTGTGGTCTGACTCCTGATTTGTAAAGTGGCAGGACTATGTTTTCATCACAAGCATCTATGCCCCTTTTGATGCATCCCATTATCTTATTGGCCCTGGTAGCTGCTGTCTGACACTGGTTTCTACAGTTAAGTTCCTAAGTCCTTTTCCATTTCAGTGTTACCATTTAGTTAGTGTTGAGCGAACCTGAACTATACAGTTCGTGTCTGTTACAAACTTTACAATTTTGGGTACCCGGACCCGAACCCGAACTTTGCCGGAATAGTTTGGGTTCGAGTTTGGTGTTCGGGCATTTAATAAAGCTTGTTGAAAGGCTGCAGCCAATCAACAAGCTTTTAAGCTGTGGGCACTTAGAAGCCACCACAGCCATGCCTACTAATGGCATGGCTGTGATTGGCCGTTGCATCATGTGACCCAGCCTCTATATAAGCTGGATCACGTGTAGCACCGTCCATCATATCTGAGTAGTGCAGGGACAGGAAGCACCTTCCTCAGCTGGACGTAGGAGACAGAACGTTCAGCGTTATTTTGTTGCCCGAATACCGGTGTACGAATGGTGAGGCCAGAACAAGTAGAGGCGGTAGCAGATTGGGTGGCTGACAGTGCCTCCAGTTCCTTCACATTGTCTCCCACCTGGTCCCCTGCTGAAAGCGCAGAGTTGGCACCTGCAGCCCATGGACATCTGTCTTTCACTTTACCCGCTTGCAAATCAGCCAAGCAGTCTGAGCCCCAAGTCATGCAGCAGTCTCTTATGCTTTTTAATGACTCTGCTGGCGGGGTTTCCGTGGGCTGTCCACATAGCCCTGCCCCAGAAGTGGAAGAAATTGAGTGCACCGATGCCCAACCACTTATGTTTCAGGATGTGGACATGGGAGGACCACCATAGCACATCTCTGACGATGACGAAACACAGGTGGCAACTGCTGTGGCTTTCTGCAGTGTGCAGACTGGCAAGGAGGGCAGGGGTGAAGAGTGGGTGGAAGTTGATGTGGAGTATGATGAGGTCCTAGACCCCACATGGAATCAAGGTCATGTGAGTGACGTGTGCAGTTCAGAGGAAGAGGTGGTGGTCACAGAGCGCCAGCCGCACAGCAAAAGAGGGAGCAGTGTGCAAAAGCAGAGTGGCAGTCCCCTAGCTTGTACACCTGCTACTGCCCACCGTACCCAGGGACTGAGCACACCAAAGCCAGCTCCAAGGAATTCCCTGGCATGGCACTACTTCAGACAATGTGCTGACGATGGCTGTATGAAGCTAGGCATAAATGTTGTAAACCTGAGCACCATGAGCTGCAGTGGAGTAAACACCTCAAAAAACAAGAAAGGTCTCAGGCTCCTCCTGCTCCCTCTTCTGCTGCAGTCTCAGTCCTTTCCTTTCCCTTTTGAGTGACAGTGGCACCTGCCACCCCTCAAACAGAGGATGTGGCAGCAACGCCACCACCTCCATCACCGTCACCAAGCATCTCCACAATGTCCCATGGAAGCGTTCAGCTGTCTGTCTCCCAAACACTAGAAATACCCCCCTACCCACCAGTGATCCCTGGCCCTGAATGTCAGCATTTCAAAATTCCTGGCCTTTGAAATGCTGTTATTCGGTCTGTTGGAGACATAGACTTTTAAAAACCTTACGGCGGTGGCTGTCGCAAATTATGTGGTTCCGAGCCGCCACTACTTTTCCAGGCGAGCCCTGCACAACCAAGTGGCGGACAAAATTAGGTGTGCACTGCACTACGCTATCTGTGGCAAGGTCCATATAACCACCGATACCTGGACCAGTCAGCATGGGCAGGGACGTTATATCTCCCTAACTGCACACTGCGAAAATGAGGTGGTGGCTGGGCCTGAGGTGGATAGCAGTTTGGTGCATGTTCTTCCTTCACCAAGGATTGCAAGACGTTTCTCTTTGGCTCCTGTTGCCTCCTCCTCCTACTCCACTTCCTCCTCTACTGCCTCCTCATTCGTTCAGCATAACACCTTCACAACCAACTTCAGCACGGCCAGGGGGAAACTACAGCAGGCTGTTTTGAAACTCATGTGTTTGGGGGGAAAACCCCACACGGTCAGGAGCTGTGGATGGCTATGGACCAACAGACTGATGAGTGGTTGGTACCACTGAGCCTCAAGCCCGGCTTGGTGGTGTGCGATAATGGGCGAAATCTCGTAGCAACTCTAGGCCTAGCCGGTTTGATGCACATCCCTTGCCTAACGCATGTGCTGAATTTGGTTGTGCAGAGGTTCCTAAAAAATACCCCGATATTTCAGAGCTGCTGCAGAAAGTGCGGGCTGTCTGTGCGCCCTTTCGGTGTTCTCACCCTGCTGCTGCTCTCCTGTCTGCTCTGCAGCGTAACTTCGTCCTTCCCGCTTACCGCCTCATATGCGACGTACCCACAAAGTGGAACTCCACTTTGCACATGCTGGAGAGACTGTGCTAGCAGCAGCAGGTGATAGTGGAGTTTTCAACCAACGAGTGGGCCTCCATGCGAGACATGTGTGCCGTATTGTTTCGAGTACTCCACCAACATGGCCAGTGCCGATGATGCAGTCCTCAGGGTTACTATCCCACTTCTACGTCTCCTTGAAAAAACGCTTCGGGAGATGATGGAAGAGGATGTGGCACAGGAGAAAGATGAGGAGGAAGAGGGATCGTTTCCATGGTTATCAAAGCAGGTCATTCACAAGTGGCTCAGAGGGTGGGTTCCTGCACCAACAGAAGCCTGGTACACAATTGTCCAGCCATGGCACCGTTCTGGAGGATGAGGAGGAGGAACAGTGTTCACAGCAGGGTGGCACCCAAAGCAGCTCATGGCCATCACTGGAGCGTGGCTTGGGGGATACAGATGACACAGACGATACGCCTCCCACAGAGGACAGCTTGTCATTGCCTTTGGGCAACGTGGCACACATGAGCGACTTTATGCTGCAGTGCCTGCACAATGACCGCTGAGTTGCCCACATTCTAACCAGTGCAGTTTACTGGGTGGCCACCCTGCTGGATCCCGGCTACAAGTACAACGTGCCATCCTTAATTCCGTCACTGGAGCGTGATCGGAAGATGAGCAAGTGCAAGCACACGCTGGTAGGCACACTGCTGATGGTATTCCCACCTGACACCGGGGACTCAGTGGAAGTACAAGGCGAAGGCAGAGGAGGAGGAAGACGTCGCCAACACAGCTGGGGCACCACCAGCACCTCAGAAGGGAGAGTTAGCATTGCCGAAATGTGGAAAAGCTTTGTCAGCACACCACAACAACCAGCACCACTAGCTGATATGGAACGTCTTAGCAGGAGGCAGCATTTCAGCAAATGGTGAAACAGTACGTGTGCACATACCTACACGTACTGACTGATGGGTCTGCCCCATTCAACTTCTGGGTCTCCAACTTGGGCACATGGCCTGAGCTTGCCCTTTACGCCTTGGAGGTGCTGGCATGCTCTGCAGCCATTTTACTGTCCGAACGTGTGTTTAGCACAGCAGGGGGGGGAGAGGGGTGATCACAGACAAGCGCAGCCGCCTGTCCACAGCCATTGTGGACAAGATCATGTTCATTAAAATGAACCATGTATTGATCCAACAGGCCTTATCCGTACCTTGTGCTGAACATACCGTCTGCACCCAGCCATTGTTATACTCCAGCACACTTTCGCTTTGCATTCTCTTTTCTATTTCCCAATGTTTTGGGGTCTTCCCAAATTTCAAAAATAAATAAAGTAAATAAAAAAACAGTGTTGGCTACCTCCTCCTCCTCCACCACCGCTTCCACCTAAACTGCCATGTCCATGGCCTCCTTAACCTCCTACTACACTTTGACCTCCCCCTCCTAGTTCATGATCATAATTTTTTCCTTTTTTTATATTTTATGTTATTTTAAGTCATTTCCCTATCAACATTTGTTTGCAGGTCAATTGGACTGCTTCCTTTTGCAGCCCTCCAGCTCTTATTATGACTTTTTCAGAGCCATTTTAGTGCCCCAAAGTTCGGGTCTTAATTGACTTCAATGGGGTTTGGGATCAAGTCCTGGTCCCGAACTCGAACCCCGCGAATTTGAACTTCCAGGTGTTCGCTCAACCCTACATTTAGTATGTACTGGTGTCTTGTATTTTCCCTTCCTATGCTCATAACCTCACAGTACATTTATCAGTGTTAGGGCTCATGCACGCAAACGTATTTTCTTTCCATGTCCGTTCCGTTTTTTTTGCCGACCGTATACGGAACCATTCATTTTAATGGGTCCACAAAAAAACGGAAGGTACTTTATGTGCATTCCGTTTCCATATGTCTGTATTTCCGTTCCACAAAAAATAGAAAAGGTCCTATTATTGTCCGCATTACAGAATACGATAGTACTGTTCTATTAGAGGCCAGCTGTTCCGTTCTGCAAAATACGGAATGCACACATAGTAACCTAGTAACATAGTACACACGGACGTCATGCATATTTTTTGCGGTTCCGTTTTTTGCGAACCACAAAATACATACGGTCGTGTGCATGAGGCCTTATATTACATTTGCCACTTCTCTGCCCAAGCCTCTAATCTATTCCGATCCATCTGTAGCAGTATACTGTCCTCTTCCGTGTTAATTACTTTACATAGTTTAGTGTCATCAGCAAAAAATTTTGCTGATTACACTAAGCTATGTAGTAGTCTGCAGTCTATGGAAGATGTCCAAAAACTACAAGCTAAGTTGGACACTGAAGGATTGGGCGCCTACTTGGCAAATGAGGTTCAATGTGGGTAAATGTAAAGTTAGGCATCTAAGTAGTAATAATCTCCGTGCTTCATATTTCCTAGGGGATGTAACACTGGGAGCGTCACTTATAGAGAAGGATTTGGGTGTACTTGTAGATCATAGATTAAATAACAGCATATAATGTCAATCAGCTGCTTCTAAGGCCACCAGGATATTCTCGTGTATTATCCGAGGCATGGACCCGTGCACCAGTCCATAGAAAGGATGCTCTGCATGTGGAAAAAGGAGAGCGACTTAACTGATAAGGGGCATTGAGTGTCTTAGTTCAGAAGAAAGATTAAAATAATTAAATATATTTAATCTTGAGAAGAGAAGTCTAAGGGGGCACATGATTAACCTATACAAATAGATAAATGGTCATACAAAAAATGCTGAAAAGCTGTTCCATGTAAAATCTCCTCAAAAGACAAGGTGGCACTGCCTTCAACTGGGGAAGAAAAAGTTCAGTCTCCAGAAGCGTCAAAGCTTCTTTACTGTAAGAACTGTAAATCTGTGGAATAGACTTTCTCAGGACGTGGTCACAGCAAGAACAGTGGACAGTTAGAATCACTGCACGCTTCACATATTTGGGCAGTTACGGGGAAAAAATTGAGAACTTTGAGAATTGTGAACAATGTTAGTGTCAAGAAGAAGCGCACTCCTTTTACACTACCATCAGCTGATTCCACATAGATGTCTACAGAACCTGTTCTATTAAACACTTATACAAGTAGAGCCCCCCCGACAGAGTGGAGAGGGTGTCAGCCGTAAGTTTGTGTTGATGTCACTGATTATTTTGCCCTTCCTCTGATCTGTCAGAATAATAACCCCCAAAAAAAGGATCTTGTCTGTTGAGCATCCACCTTCACTTGGTCAGCATTTGGTCAGTAATCCATCAGTATTGCTAAAGCCCAAAAAAAACAGGAGTGGATCCAAAACAGAGATGACACGTAAATGGAATATTTTCATGTCTTTTGTGTTTTGTACCCACTCCTGCTTTTGGCTACCAAATTATAAGCCAATTCTAATGCATAAAAGAGACCATGTCATGCAGGCCTTACAGCTGTTACATAGACAGGATCCGTTGTGCGTCTCATTTTTCCTTCCTTCTGACAGATCAGAAGAAGGGTCAAATAAATGATGATGTCAGCCAGGCTTAAAGGCAAAATAGTGGCCAAGTCATGAAGTGGGGAGGGTGGGAACAGCATGAGAAGTCCACAGAGTTGGCCTATCACATAGTTGTGAGATGGAGGCAGCATGAGGAGACCACAGAGTGGCCCAATGACAGAGTCTGGAGTTGGCAGCAGCATCAGGAGGAGGCCACAGAGTGGCACAACGACAGTATGGAGTTGGCAGCAGCATCAGGAGGAGGCCACAGAGTGGCACAACGACAGTATGGAGGTGGCGGCAGCATCAGGAGGCCACAGAGTGGCACAATGACAGAGTGTGGAGGTGGCGGCAGCAGCATGAGGAGAACACAGAGTTGCACAATGACAGAGTGTGGCTGTCACTGCACAAGCAAGTGAGCATGCAGCAGGCCATTTGTGCAAGTGACTCATAGGGACTCCCTGCCTCCATCTCCACTGCATACTGCGACAATGTCGAGGTCCTCCGCCTCATCTTCCTCATCGCCCTGTAGCTGCTCTGGCTGCTCCTGCTGCTCCTCTCCTGTCTCCAGATTAACAAAAATCTGTTCCAGGACATGAAACAGTGGAATGACATTGTTCATCCCGTAGTCCTGGCAACTGACAAATTACATGGCCTCCTCAACTGACTACATAGGATGTCTCTATAGTAGTTCAGTTTGTCCTCCCTCTCAGCAGGTGTAAAAAAAGGCCCCCATCTTGGACCAGTAGTGAGGGTCCAACAAGGTGAAGAGCCAGAATCCCTCTGCCAAATGGTGACAATTCGGCTGTCACTACGCAAGCAAGTAAGCATACATCTGGCCATTTATGCAAGTGACTCGGAGGGACTCGCTGGCTCCACTGCTGCATCACGGACAAGCTGCCACCCTGTTCTTCGGATGTTGATGAAGTGCCTAATTCACCCAGCTCCCAAGTGCGATTTGCTACATAATCATCATTGAGTACTGTCTGCACGTCACTGATGTCCTCCTCAACGGTTCGCAACACCAGCTCCCACTCCACTCTCCTCATCACTACTTGCCCACCTACCGGAGGAAGCGGCGGAAGTCTCCTCCACATTTTTGCTGCCAGTAGCTGCTGACTGTCTTCTAGTAGCTCGTCCTCGCTGTATAGAGGAGCTGAGTCAACTGCATATAATACTTGTCTGGCTGAGGGAACTTAAAAGGACAGAGGCAGGTTGAGGACAGGTGAGGGTACAGAGCCTGCACCCGGGCCATGCCAACTAAGGTTTGGCTGGGGGTGTCTGATGTCATTTGGGATGAAAAGGATGACAGAGTCAACCATTCAAGAACTGCTGGGTTGCTGGTCAAGAAACTACCGCTAGATGACACCTCTGGCTGCTTCTCCTGCTGCCACGCCCCATTACTCTGCTGCGACCTGTGCCTGAACTAGAAACATTTAGGCCTCTGCTACTCCCCTGTGCAGGGCCTGGCACTTCTCTGTCTGACATACTGCTAGATCAAATAAATAAATAAAAAGTAAGTTAAAACATCCCCAAAAAGTCTGCAATTTTCTTACTTCACCACACAACTGCTAATAAGCCCTTTTTTTCCACTAATACACGCCAAAGAAGGCTTTAGACCATGTAACTGCACTGCTGAACGGCAAATAGGCCCTTACATTTTTCCACTTATACACTCCACAAAAGGCTTTAGAGCATATAACTGCACTGCTGAACGGCAAATAATACAGTATATATTTTTGTGCCACTAATACACGCCAAAATGGGCTTTAGAACATATAACTGTACCGCTGAATGGCAAATATATATATTTTGCCACTAATACATGCCAAAAGGGCTTTAGAACATATAATTGCACCGCTGAATGGCAAATAATATATATAGATTTTTTCACTAATACAAACAAAAAAGGGCTGGTATTTTCTCACATCACCACACAACGGCTAATAAGCCCTTTTTTCCCCACTAATACAAGCCAAAAAATGCTTTAGAACATGCACTGCATGCACAAAGTCAAATAAGACATAGAAATATTTCTTTGTAATAAACCCTGGTAATGGCTGTATCAAACATCACTTGCACCCCAATAACAAGAACGGTTTACTGGAATTACAGAGCTGTATAATGGCAATTTGGATCCTCAGTCAGTGCAGCAAGGTATAATAGGATTGTTCCTATTACCCAGGCTGTAAACTCCCCTACTGAACCCTGTTCTTCAATACTATGGAATCACTCCTCCCTATCCTTTCCCTGAACTTCTGTACAGCAAAATAAAAGTTTTATAGTCTTTTCTACTACTGTCCCTAGCTCCTGCTGTTGTCTGTCTAAGTACTAAGTACACTGGAAAATGGAAAATGTATAGGGCTGTGACATCACAGGGCTGGCTGGCTGCTGATTGGCTGCATGTGTGGCATTGTGGGTGATCCCTCATTCCCAGAGTTCCTTGCTCCATGTCCTAACACGTGCAGCAGCCATTTTAGGAAAAAATGTGATTCGTTATTACGAAGTGTCAGGAAATTCAGATTCGGTTTGAATAGAATTTTTCTGTAAATTCGGATCGAATTCCACTTTGTCAACTTCGATTCGCTCATCTCTAATGATGATAATGTAGTGCCTGGAGCATGTAGGGGTGATACTAGCCCCTCAGGGCACCAATTCACCTCTGCCTTTCACCCTTTGCCACTCCCACTGATTGACAAGGCTAGATATCCTCACTGTTCCAATTCCTGGTCCTGAAAACTCACACATGCACCAGCAAAAGTACAATTGGCGCATGTGTAGTGGATCTTAGTTGGCTGTCTCACCAGTTTTACTCTCACAGTCGCCCCACATGTGAACAACACAACATTGGGTTTCACATGGAAAAAATTGGTGACCTGCAACTTGGAATCCTTTTACGTCTCTATATGTCAGACTCATGACCACATAATACGTGCATCAAAGTTCGTTCTGAAGATGTGTAATTTAGATCCTGATTCGATTATTTCTTTGTTACATTTTCCATTAATTCTTCTTGCTGCTTATGGCAAATGGGACAGCTACAGTATCAAGAAGAGCTGTATTAGCGAGTGAAATATAGTCATCTTAGGCCTCATGCACACGAACGTATTTTCTTTCCGTGTCCATTCCGTTTTTTTGCAGACCATATGCGGAACTATTCATTTCAGTGGGTCCGCAAAAAAAACGGAAGGTACTCCGTGTGCTTCCATTTCTGTATCTCTGTTTTCCGTTCCGCAAAAAAAAGAGCATGTCCTATTTTTTTCTAGTTTGCGGACAAGGATAGGCATTATTACAATAGATCCGCAAAAATAACAGATGCAATACGGAACATCATCCTTTTTTTTGCGGAACGGAACGCGGCACATTGTAGAAATGCCTATTCTTTCCGCAAAACGGACAAGAATTGGACATGCTCTATTTTTTTTGCGGGGGCACGGAACAGAGCAACTCCGTGTGCTGTCCACATCTTTTGCGGCCCCATTGAAGTGAATGGGTCCACGCCCGAGCCGCTAAATATGCGGCTCAGACGCGGACCACAACAACGGTCGTGTGCATGAGGCCTTATACTGTATATACATTGGTCAACAGTATCCAGAAAGTGGCCAACTTCTTTAACATAAAATTGACAAGGCAATATAGTCATCATCAAGTTGACTTGCTTGGCATCATGATTACGGTAGATGAGGGAGGTTTCCATTGCATGTTCTAGAAGGAAACATCAACAAATACCTTGTTGCACTCTACTTCATCATGCTATCCATTGGTAAATTAAAGCTATACGAGTGGGACACTTACTTAGAATGAGAGGTACAATATCTCACAATAGTGAGTACACCCCTCTCATTTATAATTTATAAAATATATAATCTTATTATATGTTTCATGGGACAAAACTAAAGATATGACACTATGATTCAATGTAAAGTAGCCAGTGTACAGCTTGTGTAACATTGTAAATTTGGTGTGCCCGCAAAATAACTCATCCTACTGTATAGGAGATGGAGATCTTCTGGCCATAAAACTTGCCTTAGGAGGGGCGTTATCTGTTGGAGGGAGCCCATCATCCAGTGATAATCTTCACCAATCACAAGAACCTTACATATCTGCAGACTTTCCAGCGTCTGAACCATCGCCAAGCTAGATGGGCACTCTTATTTTACCGTTTTGATTTTGAGCTTAACTTTCGCGGATGCTCTGTCTGGGTCATTAGACTTCTCCGACCAGCAGGAGGAGCCCCAGTACATTGTAGATCCTGCTCGCTTGATCACAGTGGCTCCTGTTCTGGTCAACGACATCTCTCCCAGGAGGACATTTGTGCCATCTGCCAAAAGAAGACGTATTCTAGCCTGGGGGCACAACTCCAAACTAGCTGGTCACCCAGGTATCCGCACGACCTTAGAACTTTTGTCACGCCACTACTGGTGGCCCACTCTGCCTAAGGATGTGCTTGAATACGTGTCTGCCTGCACCATCTGTGCTCAGAATAAAGTCTCCAGGACCAAACCAACCAGCCTGTTGTTACTTCTTCCTGTTCCTGATGCCCCATGGCAACACATTGCCATAAATTTTGTTACAGATTTTTACTCTTCGTCCATTTCTGGGTAGTCGTGGATCAGTTTTCCAAGATGACGCACTTCGTTCCTTTGGCTGGACTGCCCTCGGCTGCTGAACTTGCTAAACTGTTCGTGCAACACATATTCTGCTTGCATGGACTACCTTGGCATATTGTTTACCTCTAAGCTCAGGAGAGCTCTTTGCCGGCTGCTCGAAATTGAGTTAGACTTCTCTTCTGGTTATCATCCTCAGACCAACGGGCAAGTAGAGCGGGTCAATCAAATATTACAGAACTATCTCTGGCATTTTGTTTCGGACCAACTCGACTACTGGTAACAATTGCTACCTTGGCCTGAGTTCTCCTATAATAACCACTCTAGTGAACGCACAGATGTGGCACAAGTTAGGTTAATTTACCCAGAATTTTTTTTTCTCTGCTGGTGCAGTGTATATCTCAGTACCAGGCAAACTGTAGTGAATAAGCCCATTTTTATAATGTCTGCTCAACACACTGCTTTATGATGATACAGTGTAAATCTCAGTACCAGGCACACTGTAGTGAATAAGCCCCTTTTTATAATATCTGCCCAACACACTGCTTTTTGATGGCATATTTTAGATGTCACTAATCTGAAATATTTCTGTCTTTTAGAAGCTAAAAAACTCTCTGTCCCTTTCTGGTGACGCCTGTCCCTGATAGTGCTGAAGCAAACCCCTTGTTAAAAAAAAAAAAAGGTCTTCACTGCTGTCAAACACACACTGTAGTCCTAAAAAGGACTGTTATATCTTTCAATAAGGTTTTTGGAGTAAAATCAGTAAGTTTAGAGCAAAAAGCTATCTGTCCCTGCCTACTGTCTGCTTTCCCTGACGCTGAATGAGACGCTGGACCTCAGCTCCTATATGAAATGGTATCACGTGTTCTGGCCAGCCAATCAGTGTAAGGCTCACAGCTAACATGGCTATGGCCTTACATTGAGGGGAATTACTTACCTGGACCTTGATTGGCTGCTTAGAAGGCGCCAAACGTGCGGGAAGAAGACTCGAGCAATGCAACGAATACATGTGGTGCTCTGCTAAGTAAAGCCGAGCGCCCAGCATAGCGATGCTCAAGCCGAACCAATACTTGGCCGAGCAAGCTTGCTCATCACTAGTATCGCCGTGTCCGTATTGACTGGCTCTATAAAATATCACATGATCTAACCCCTCTGGTGAACACCATCAAAAAAATAAAATAAAGACTGTGCTAAACAAATATTTTTTGGTCATCTTTAGAGTTGAGCGAACACCTGGATGTTCGGGTTCGAGAAGTTCGGCTGAACTTCCAGAAAATGTTCGGGTTCGGGATCCGAACTCGACCCGAACTTCACCCCGAACCCAATTGAAGACAATGGGGACCCGAACTTTTGGGCACTTAAATGGCTGTAAAATAGCCCTGGAAAGGGCTAGAGGGTTGCAAAGGGCAGCAAAATGTAGGTAAATACCCTGCAAACATATGTGAATAGGGAAATGACTTAAAATAAAATACAAAAAAATAATAAATAAACATTTTAAACTTGAGCCCAAGTGAGTGACAGTGGCACCTGTCACCCTGCAAACAGAGGATGTGGCAGCAAAGCCACCACATCTGTCATTGTCACCAAGCATCTCCACCAAATCCCATGGAAGTGTTCAGCTATCAGCTTTCCATCTCCCAAACACTGGAGAGAAAAAGAAATAGAAAGAGGAAGTACCCCCCTACCCATGGCTCTGAAGGCCTTATTTTAAACTCCCTGGTCCTTTGAACTGCTGTCATTCTGTCTGGTGGACAGTCTTAAAAACCTTATGGCGGTGGCTATCCCACAGTACGTGTATCCTAGCCGCCGCTACTTTTGCAGGCGAGCCATCCCTTCCCTGCACAACCAAGTGGCGGACAAAATCAAGTGTGCACTGCGCAACGCTATCTGTGGCAACGTCCACATAACCAACAACACAGTGGGTAAATGTAGTGGCTGGCCCAAAGGCGGATAGCATTTTTGCGAATGTCCTTCCGCTCCCGAGGATTGCTGGGCATTTGTCTTTGTATCCTGTTACCTCCTCCTCCTCTTCCTACTCGGCTTCCTCCTCCTCTACCTCCTCCTCTCATCCACTCAGCATAACACCTTCACCACCCAGCACAGCCAGGGGGAAACAACTGCTGGTTGTTTTAAAACATGTGTGTTTGTGAGAAAATCAATTCAGTTAATCGAACACACACAACACCCCCACCCCCACTTTCACTCAAACCATTAACAAACTATTTACAAATTTTCTTAAAAACATAATAAAATAATTATAATGCAGCTAAACTTACTATATAAAGAAACAAAACTATATACACGCCTTATCCTTAACTTAAGGCCAACAAAATACAAGTGGCTTGGAGGGTGGGTATCTGCACCAACATAGGCCCTGGCCTGGAACACAATTGTCCAGCCAGGGCACAGTTCTGGAGGATGAGGAAGAGGAGTAGGAGGAACGCTGGGGGATACAGAGGACACAGACGATATACCTCCCTCAAAAAGGATAGCTTGTCCTTGCCTCTGGGCAGCCCGCTAGTAGACATGCTGCTGACGGCATTCACACCTGACACCAAGGACTCAGTGGAAGCACAAGGTGAAGGCAGAGGAGGAGTAGGAAGAATTTGCCAATGCAGCTGGGTCACTAGCAACACCTCAGAAGGCAGGGTTAGCATGGGCAAAATGTGGAAAAGCTTTGTCATCATGCCACAACAACCTGCACCACCAGCAGATCGGGAACATCTTAGCAGGAGGCAGCATTTCAGCAATATTGTGGAACAGTACACATACTGACTGATGGGTCTGCCTAGGGGAATAGCTACAGGGGAAACAACTGCTTTGGGGCCGTGACCTAGAAAGGGCCCATCCAGGAGGAGGAGGAGGACTAACAGTATTATACAATGAAATTATATACAGTGGCAGTATAGACAGTGTAGAAAGCGAATGGAACAGCTGCTGCGCCAGGTCTGAGAGAGCGATCTTTAGTAGCCACAGGCATAGCGGCATGAAAGGTAGGGGTTTGCGCAAGGGCAGAAGGGCCCCATTCAAAAATTTGCTGTGGTGCCCAATCATTTCTAGCTACGACACTGGGTCTGCCACATTCAACTTCTGGGTCATCAAATTGGGCACATGTCCGGAGGTTGCCCTTTACGCCTTAGAGGTGCTGGCCTACCCTGCAGCCACTGTATTGTCTGAACGTGTGTTTAGCATGGCTGGTGGCATTATCACCAGCCCCCTGTCCGCAGCCAATGTGGGCAAGCTTTTGTTTATAAAAAAGAACCAGGCATGGATCCCACAGGACTTGTTTGTACCTTATGCAGAATAGACATGTATACCGGCCTCACCCAACCACTGTTATACTACCGTGCACTTACAAACAGTTATTGGCTACTACCTTTGGCTACACAGCCCAAAAAGGCTTTATTTCATGCAAGAATGTAACCGCCAATTGTAAGTTCCCTGTCAGTTATGCAGTGCAGGGGTTTGTACCTGGCAAAAATGGTAATATTTCACCGAAAGATTTAAAATCTATCCTTTGCCGGACACAATTAAACTTGGCCAGCCACTGCTGGGACACCAGATTTAGGGGATTGCTATTTTGGCTATTGAATTTCACCCCAGAACAAAATATATCCTTTGCCGGACATTATTAAACTTGGCCAGCCACTGCTGGGACACCAGATTTAGGGGATTGCTATTTTGGCAATATAATTTCAACCCAGAACAAAATCTACCATTTGCTGGACACTATTAAACTTGGCCAGCCACAGCTGAAACCACTGATTTACAGTATTGCTATTTTGGCAATTGAATTTCACCCCAGAAAATAATATATCCTTTGACGGACACTATTAAACTTGTCCAGTCACAGCTGGAACACCAGATTTACGGTATTTCTATTTTTACAACTGAATTTCACCCCAGAAAATAATATATCCTTTGACGGACACTATTACACTTAGCCAGCCACAGCTGAAACCAATGATTTATGGTATTGCTATTTGGGCAATTGAATTTCACCCCAAAACAAAATATATCCTTTGCCGGAGACTATTAAACTTGGCCAGCCACTGCTGGGACACCAGATTAAGTGGATTGCTATTTTGGCAATATAATTTCACCCCCAAAATGAAACATTTTGACTCAAATTTGCCACTGTCATGAAGTACAATTTTTTAATGAGAAAACAGTCTCAGAATGGCTTGTATAAGTAAAAGTGTTTTAAAGTTATCACCACATACTGTAAAGTGACATGTCAGATTTGAAAAAAATGGCCTGGTCCTTTAGGTGAAAAATGGCAGGGTCCTGAACGGGTTAATAATATGGGAATGATGTATGTTTTTTGTGATTTGTTTATATGTGTGTTGATTTCTGGTGTTTGTTTTTTATTCTGTTGGGCGGTTAGTTCCATATGTTTGAGAGTGCATCTGTTGAAGAATTCTGAAATTATCAACATTTGTTGAATGTATTGGCCATCTGTGAGAAGTTCCAGAAAAAAGAGAAAACATGGATCACACATCCATCTGTGAGAAGATTGCATAGTTCTATCAGTTTCAATGGCCCTAAAACCTACATTTGGATACATTAGCTGAAAATAACCTTTTTTTAAAAAAAAGAAATCTGTCTACTAATTTGATATTATTTACATTGTTTATTCACTTAATGTCACTATTTATGGGAATTTTTATGATATTCAATAATGATTACCTAATCATGGCATTCATTTTTAAAATTATGAATTATTAATGGATTTGAATTTTTTCATTATTCACTATATGACTTAGTATAATGTTCATACATGTATTATTAATAGAACATTTGTTTTTTGTGCTTTTAGGGTATTTTTAGCATTGGTGTAGCATATTGCATTTTATATACTGTACTTTATATATAGGTTGGTACAGATGTAATAACAAAATGGACTTCTCATCTTTATTGGTCCTCAATTGTTCCTTATTTTTATGTATATTAAATATTGGTCTCTCTTTATTCTGTGGCTCCCATGGCGGCTGCAGCTCGTCACATCTGTGTACTCTCTTGTTGTAATGGAGCAGCGTCAATTTGTGTACTTGTTGTTATAGAGATGAACGTGTGGATGGAGCACCCTGTTTAATGACGTCATGGTGTGCACCTTCTCCCCAACACTATGCCATCACGTCGGGACACACTGATTATTTATGTTTATCAGGTAAGTCTCATTATACCTTAACCCTATATATTTCCTGGTATTTCTCTGGACACTGAGCATTTGGAAAAATCTATTGAAAGTGAAATTCACATCAAGGGTTTAGTGGCCTCATGGGCCACGTTCTTCAACATGTCTGAGGGTATGCATATGCAATGATAATCACATGATTGCTCACCTAATATGTGGAATCATCAGGGTCTAGAAATCGAGTTACAAGACAATTTAGATGATTTGAGTTTCCTGAAACAAGGTGTAGTCTAATAACAGTCCCAGTTTGGTAACAGATCAACGGTAATATTTGTAGCATGAGGTAAAGGCATAGTCAGGTAACAGTCCAAGTTCGGTAACAGGCAAGCACAACAGTTTATAGGATCCTGAGGAGCAGTAGCTAGACTTAGAGGCTGGAAACACAATAATCTGGGAATGAAGACGTGACAAAATCTGGTTTAAATAGGAAGTCCAAGACTGGAGAAAATAAAAAACAAGGCAAGAACATCAAGGAGCAAGAAACTATCCTTCCGAATCAGGAAAGGAGCTATCCAGGATTACCAGTAGCTCAGTGTGAATAATTATTTTGTGGGACGCAAGAGTTTCTGGCTTCAAATCCTCACAGTACTCCCAAGTTCCAAGACAACCCCTGGGCTTCCTAGAGGCTGGCTTTTCAGGATATCACTGATTAAAATTCTTTGGTAAGTCTAGGAGCATGAACATTTTCTTCTGGTTCGCAAAAATTTTCCCCATAACCCTTCCACTTGATTAACTATTGTTGTTTATTGCAGTTAATTCTGGAGTACAAGATTTTCTCAACAACATATTCATCTTCACCCTGTACATTTACTGGTGGTGGAGGGGGAAAATGGCTGAAAGGAAAGGTATTTTCATTATATGGTTTAAAAAAAGAACAATTAAAAACAGGATGGACGTTCATAGACTAAGGAAGTTTTAACTGTACGGTGACAATTTGAGTAGAAATTTAAAATGGTCCAATATACTTCTGACATAGTTTTGTAGAAGGTACTTGCCACTTTAGATGTTTTGTAGAGAGCCACACTTTATTAAATACATGAAAAGCAGGGGTTGCTTTTCGATGTTTGTCAGTAACCTGTTCGAATTGTTGTGCTGCAACCTGTTGAACTGTAATGCTGTTAAATGTTCTGTTACTGCTGGAAATGTGGTTGAAATGGGAAAACCTGGAATGAAGACTGGGTTATGTTCTATATTAGCAAAAAAAGACTTTATAATGTTATTATATCCAAACTCAGCTATGGGTAGATAAACACACCAGTCACCCTGAAGATAAGTTATAACGTGTTAAAAGTGATGTTTTATTTATTTTGTCCATTTCATTGAGGATGAAAGGCAGATGATAAGTTTATTCCTATCCCCACACCAGAGCAAAAGCTTTTCCAGAATTTAGAAGTAAATTATACGAATTGTGCTGAAACCACATCCTTAGAGATTGGGAGAGTGGGCATTCCTATAGTTTGAATGAAATAAGCCTTCTTTGTAAGATGGTCTACAACAAGGACGGCCAACCTGTGGCTCTCCAGCTGTGGCAAAAATACAACTCCCAGCATGCCCACACTACCTACAGCTAGCAGCCTACAGCTAGGCATGGTGGCAATTGTAGTTTTACAACAGCTGGAGAGCCATTCCTGATCTACAACAACCAGGATCGTGTTCATTCTTTTGAAAGGAGATGTATCAACCACAAAATCCATTGAAATTGAGCCCAAGGGCAAGAGGGAATGTGAAGTGGCTGCATCAAACATAAAGGAAAAGTGTATGTAGTTTTCTTTTGAGCACAAATTAAACCCAAATACACATATTTACGGATTTACGCATATTTAATGCTTGGCCACCAAAAGGAACAAGATAAGTCTTTTTGATGCCTAAATACCCAGCCAGCTTAAAATAGTAATTTATTTTGTCTTTGGTACACACAATTGATGATATTTCCTCCAGAATCAATCATTGAAGCCGAGACTGACATTCTTTGAAGCAGGGGCATTGCTAGGGTCGAAAAAGATCCAGGGCACAAACCCCAATGAATATGGCCAAATTCTCTAAGTCCCCCCCCCCCCAAACACACACGCACTTCATCTTGCTGTACTTGCTATACATCAGCACATATCTGTCACATCCAGTGCCTCCCAGGTGACATCTCCTCCGATGTAGATCTTCTCTGTCATCATCTTCTCCATTTGGTCCAGACAACTTCTCTCAGCTGCCTTGTTTCTGCAGAGTGTGACACAGACATCTTAGCTTCCTCACTTTTCTGTCATCATCCCCCAACCTGGAGTCCCCACAGTGTTCTCCTGCTGCTCGCTGTGCCCTTCCGATACCCCCAAATACTATCCTGAAGAAAAATAACTGCCATACAGATAAACCCCCACCCCCATAGTAATAGTGCTCCTCATAGTCCCACCAATAGTAATTCCCTTCTAGAATGCCCTCATTAATAATACTGCCCCCCACAATGCCCCCATTAAGTATTTTGCCCCCACACTGCACCCCATTTAGTAATGTGCCCCCACACTGCACACCATTAAGTAATTTGCGCCCACACTGCACCCCATTAAGTAATGTGCCCCCACACTGCACCCCATTAAGTAATTTGCCCCACACTGCCCCATTAAGTAATTTCCCCCCACACTGCCCCACATTAAGTAATTTGCCCCCAAACTGCCATGTGAAGTAATGTACCCCCACGCTGCACCCCATTAAATAATTTGCCCCCATACTGCACCCCATTAAGTAATTTGCCCCCACACTGCCCCATTAAGTAATTTGCCCCCCACACTGCCCCACATTAAGTAATTTGCCCCCACACTGCCCCTATGAAGTAATGTGCCCCCATGTAATCATTTGCCCCCACTGTCCCTGCAGTAATATGCTCCCCAAAGTTGGCGCACGCAGACACACACACACAAAAAAAAATACTTAACTGTGTCCGGCAGGCGAGTACAGCAAAGTCCTGCTCCCCGGCACAGGCACATAACGTTATTTAACGTGATGACGTCATCCCGCATGCCTACTAGGCCTGAAGCCTATGGCGGTGACAGGCGGCGGGCAGGGACCTATGCGCTCCGATGCCCTGCCGCCACTAAACAGAGCGAGGGCACCACAATTGCTGCTGGTCCCGAGGTTCGGGGCAGTGGCAGTTCGATTCGGGGCCCATGCCCCGGATAAAAAGGGCTAGTGACGCCCCTGCTTTGAAGGATGTATAAGCAAAGAGTCACTGTTATATCCATTCTTAAAGAAGCTGCCACTTAAAACCAGATAGCAAAACGTATCTTTTTTTGTCTAATCAGTTTTTTTCTTACTGCAGATTTTTTTTTTCCATTTCCTGAACACCGTTATGGGGCGGCTATCTTGCCTGAGCTGTTTTTAACAGCAGTAAGAAAGCATCAAGAAATGTTTACGGCAGCCGCATAGATGCAATGGTCTGTAGAAATGGTGATTCAATCTCTGCTTCTAGAGTGAAGTGAGAAACAGAGTCACGGATGCACTGATTAAACCTGGAAGCCCTTAAGTATTGGTAGTTTTATGGAGTCAAGGGGACTAGGATCCTTCGTAATTTGCCATGCTTGCGAAGTTTCCAGCTCAGAAGTTCTTCGATTCTACGTATCGTATCGATTCTAAATAGGACCAAAAGGTATTTTAACACCAGTTAGCAGTTGTATTGGGCAATTATGGATGTTGTGGAGGTTGTTTACATTCATCTTATCACAAATATCTTGAAATACTCTACATGATGGGGGTAGCAAATCTTTAGCAGAAAGTTCAAGGATTGAAGAGTTCTCAGGCAATGAAGAAACAGGTTTAAGGCAATTTAAGAAATCAAAATTTGATCAGCTTAGAAAGGCCATTAGCTCACTAACTGGGACAAATGCAGACACAAAATGAGATATTTTTAAAAGCATCCTAAATTTTCACCATGAGAGGTACATATGTTATAGGAAACAAAAAGGGTCATGAGTAGTAAAAAGCCAATGTAGATAAATAGAAATGTAAAGGGTGCAATGAAACCGGAAGGTAGAAGAAGCACTAAAAAACTATAAAGAAAATTATTGAATATGTAAAAGACAGATAAAGGTAGTCACTCTGGAAACAGAGAGACTCATTGCTAAAAAGAGTAAAAATAAACCTAAAATGTTGTTCCAATATATAAATTATAAAAAAATTCAACCTGAAAGTGCTGGCCCTTTAAAGAGTGATGAGAGAGGAGTTATAGAGAATTATGAGAAAAAAGCAAATGTCTTAAATACAGAGTGTTAAAGTAAACTCCCTATTAAATGTTGCCTATCTGACCCAGGAATAAGTGCAGTGGTGTCCTAAAAAATTAAAATAGACGCCACATACACCACTATATCCTAAGAGAGTTAAGAAATGTAATAGACAGGCCATTATTTCTGATATTCACAGACTCTATAATGATAAGAGCTGCTATTCTGATGTACAGTACCCTATGAAAATAAGTGTATAACGTAGTGTCAGCACAAGTTTATGAGGGATTGGTTTTGTCAAACTAATCTAATAAGTTTCTATGAGGAGGTAAATTCTAGAAGAATAGACAGGGCTGTTCTCTAATGCCCACAGTTTTCCCCTTCTTTCAGTAAGCCTATGATCTATTTTGAGACACAATTGAATAAAGTTTTCCATATCATCTGGGGTTTCCACTCTGCTGTTTATTCTTCACTTGCTCAGAAAGTCATTGCCGAAACTGACTTTTCTGCCCTGCTAAATTCTACATAGTATCAGTTATTTAATGGCAAAATTCTGCCATAAACTTCGTAACTAAAGGTTTTCCTTGCCGCAGATTATGCAGTTTGCCACAGTTTCAGCTGTTGAACAACAATAATGATCTACTTGACTCATATCAGTGATAAAGTCATTCAAATGGTTCAAAAGATCATTATCCTTTTCCTTATATGGAGAGGCCCACACAAGAGCTTAATCTTTTGGAAATTGATGATAAACAATACTTTTTTATTTTCACTTGTAAATGGAGCTGGTTGCATTTAAAAATATATACAGCTTTAATTAAGGAAACCTTGGAAATGATGACGATCACCATTAAACTTTAATGGTAATGACATGTGTGAATCTCCAGCTGAGCCACTCACATCGAAAAGTAGTTTTTGCAATTCAATCATCTCTTTGCTGGTTGCGTACCAAAGTTAAATAGCAGCTGAGAAAATGTTAATAGTAAGTGGCGCCAAAAATGATACAAGCTCCAATGTGGTCTAAAAGGTGGTGTAAAATACTGACGATATTAAGCAAAAAAAAATCACAGATTTACCATTACAAACATGTACTGGTCATTAATTTGACACAAAATAAAATGGCACAGGCACACAATATTCTAGTACAAAAACTCTTATCTTAAGATATCTGTTCCTATATCTTCAGTGGACTGCTGTTTATGTAATTAGCCATTGCACGGCACGGTCAGGTTGCGACCATGCTGCGGTCAAGACCTACCCGACCAATTAGCCCAGAGCTGCCTTTCATTTAACTAATGAAGACCGAACTGTTTAGTCGGTCTTCATTGTTAATGGCCAGCGTGATTGAAATTGTCCTTATGATTGTCTGGTACCATCTTTTGGAAGGACCCGGGGTCCAGTAGGGAATTGGTTATTAGTGTATACCACTGTCTAATAAAATATTTATAAAATATTTACAATAATATTTAATGTTATTTATAATATTGATATTTGATATTTGTTCATACATTTCAGGTATTTTTGACTCCTTTCCTGGTATGAGATTATGTAGATTTAGTGCATTTTATCGGGAGGTACTGTGACTGTGACGAGGGGACATCCCCTGCGTCTGGAGGAAAGAAGGTTTGTACACAAACATAGAAAAGGATTCTTCACTGTAAGAGCAGTGAGACTATGGAACTCTCTGCCTGAGGAGGTGGTGATGGTTAGTACAATAAAGGAATTCAAGAGGGGACTGGATTTATTTCTGGAGTGTAATAATATTACAGGTTATAGCGTAGGGAGGGGTTATATACTAGAGAGGGGTCGTTGATCCAGGGAGTTATTCTGATTGCCTGATTGGAGTCGGGAAGGAATTTTTTTCCCCTTAAGTGGGGAAAATTGGCTTCTGCCTCACAGGATTTTTTGCCTTCCTCTGGATCAACTTGTAGGAAACAGGCCGAACTGGATGGACAAATGTCTTTTTTCGGTCTTCTATACTATGTTATATGTTACTATGTGACCTAATTGATTGTGCTAAGTCAATTACATAGGTTTATATGTTCAAATCTGCATTGAAAGCTCTGTCCGATAAAATGCCAGAAACCCTCCGGACCCCATAGTAAATGGAGCCTGTTAAGAGCTGTTGGCTTCTGTCTTATGGCAGATCAAGCACTGCTATCTTTTTTTCCTAAAGCACAAGTGAGAAACAGTAAAAAAACAGGTGTGTATGTGTATATTCAGTATTTCATTAGGCTATAATAATGCAGATATCAGCAATGACAACTGATCATAACATATAGATACTATGGATGGAGGGGGCACACCAAATAACAAATAATACAAGGAGTGCAAAAGGGTGGTTAGACATATAATAAAGACACAAATAAACTCACTGAAGAGTCAAAAGAACCACCTTAAAAATGCACATCCAACAATAACCATGAATAAAAATGTATATAAAGTTTATTAGACAACACAGACAAACAGACACATTAAAAATTGTATACAATATGAACACCGTGTCGGTAATGAATATGACTGACACGTACAAGATCCACTGAGCGTCCACAAAATCAGGACATAAAATGTATTTCAGCTATACACATTATATAAGCAACATAGAGAGAATTGCTTATTCTTGTACGTGTCGGTCTTATTCATTACCGACACGGTGTTCATATTGTATACAATTTTTAATGTGTCTGTTTGTCTGTGTTGTCTAATAAACTTTATATACATTTTTATTCATGGTTATTGTTGGATGTGCATTTTTAAGGTGGTTCTTTTGACTCTTCAGTGAGTCTATTTGTGTCTTTATTAACTGATCATAACATGATTGTACAAATAGCTGGATAACAATAGCAGTACAGAAGTACATGATATAGATAAATGCATTTATAAATCATATTTCTGTATATTGAGTTAGAATTTATAAAGGCGGAGGAGAATAAATTATTTCCAACAAAACTCTCATCTAGTTTAATTTCATGTAATGTTAGTATCTCATATTTATCAATAGAGGGCGCTTTTGGCTTAAAAACTGACTAACACTGACCAATATTTTTGTTAAATGAAGTACATTTTCAATTCCTATTTATATAACATATTACAAAGACAAGCATTTTATTTATATAAGAATTTATCTGACTTGATGTTCAGCTTTTCTTTTAATAACATTTCTATGTATTTGTAAAGCTATTATTTTATGTGATAATCTATGTTTTTTAAATGACTTGTCTGAGAGTATATTGAAATGTATAAACTGAATGCTCTTTGTGCTAATTTCTTTTCTTACTGCAATGTAAATGAATGTGAATTTCATGAATACCTATTCATATGTAGTGTTTATTCTAGATTACATCATGCATTAAGTACGTAAATTGTTTTTTATTGACTTAATTGGGAACAAAATCAAATGTAATATGTTCTGTGCCTGAACAGCTTGCCAGATCTGCAAACGGAAGCGTGAAACTAGCCTAAGCAGTGCAGGTAGATGGGACATTGGGACATGGGAACTCTAAGAAGAGGTTACATGGATACTTGACTGACAATTACTATTAGTATAAGCTGTATATTTATGTCTTCTGCCATATATTAATACTTTAGAGACACAATTCAAACTTTTCAAACATCTACAAGAATAATACTGAACTGGAGGCTATTGCTCATCAGGAATGGGTTAGGGAGTTTTTCTAGGCTCCTGATACTGATGACCTATCCGCTGGATAAATCATTGATATCCAATCTGTAAGGGCCCGATACCCAGCAACCTGCCGACAACCTGTTCCCTGCAGCCTCTGGAACTGGAATTGGCACTATGAATGGGACAGGAAACACAGCTCCATTCAAAGTGTAGTGGCCATGCTGGGTTATTGCAGCTCAGTCACCATTCACTTCAATGGGAGCTAATATGCAGTAACCGAGGATGGCCACTGCACATTTAATGGAGCTGTGCTTCCTCCTCCATTCAAGAGCTAGCTCCAGTGATGGAGAGTAGGTCATCAGGGGCGGACTGACCATAGACCCTACAGGCAAACTTTCCAATGGGCTGATAGCCAGAGAGCCGCCTGGGCCCCACTAACAGCCGCCAGCCTAATAAGTAATGATCTGATGCTCCTTGAGTTAAATAACATTGGGAGTGTCAAGAATCTATGTACCTGACTGACTCAAGTGCCCTCCTGTCTCCTGAATTCAACTGTATTACTATCCTGTGGCGAGTGGAATAGGAAGATGGAACTTGGGAGCTGGTGCTGGCCAAGAAAAAAAGTGCAGCTTCTAGGGAGGTATTTTCTGCTGCACTGTAATATTTGGTTCCACTGGGGAAGTATTTTGTGCCGCAACATAGTATTGTGGACCATATCTAATTGTTTTGCCTCACCTTCTGTCCTTCTGTCAGTTTGGAACTGCCTACAACATAGGGCCACTTTTAGTTTTTTTCAGAGCCCCTTTAAGTTTCCAGTCTGGCCCTGTAGGTCATCAATATCAGGATCAGGGGCGTTAATAGGTTAAAACATTTGAGGCCTGGGGCCCTGATGTTTTGTCCAAGACCCCAAATGTCCTGCCTGCCAGCTAGATACAACTGTATTGCCATCCTCAGGACGGCAATACAATTGAATCTAATGCACTGGAAGAGCTGAAGGACCTGTGATGACATCACAGGTCCTGTGACCAGTAAAACAGGCAGTAGTTGAGAAGGACCTGTGATGTAGTCACCATAATGTGACCAGTGCAGGAGAGGAAAGCAGTGAAGAGGAGAAGACCTGGGGGAAGAAGCTGTGGTGATGTCTGCTACATAGTAACATAGTAACATAGTATAAAGGACCGAAAAAAGACATTTGTCCATCCAGTTCGGCCTGTTTCCTACAAGTTGATCCAGAGGAAGGCAAAAAACCCATGTGAGGCAGAAGCCAATTTTCCCCACTTAAGGGGAAAAAATTCCTTCCCGACTCCAATCAGGCAATCAGAATAACTCCCTGGATCAACGACCCCTCTCTAGTAGCTGTAGCTTGTAATATTATTACAGTCCAGAAATAAATCAAGTGCCCTCATGAATTCCTTTATTGTACTCACCATCACCACCTCCTCAGGCAGAGAGTTCCATAGTCTCACTGCTCTTACAGTGATGAATCCTTTTCTATGTTTGTGTACAAACCTTCTTTCCTCCAGACGCAGAGGATGTCCCCTCGTCACAGTCACAGTCCTGGGGATAAATAGATGATGGGACAGATCTCTGTACTGACCCCTGATATATTTATACATAGTTATTAGATCTCCCCTCAGTCGTCTTTTTTCTAAAGTGAATAACCCTAATTTTGATAACCTTTCAGGGGACTGTAGATCCCTCATTGCAGTTATTACTTTAGTTGCCCTCCTCTGAACCCTCTCCAGCTCTGCTATGTCTGCCTTGTTCACAGGAGCCCATAACTGTACACAGTACTCCATGTGTGGTCTGACTAGTGATTTGTAAAGTGGTAGGACTATGTTCTCATCACGGGCATCTATGTTCCTTTTGATGCAACCCATTATCTTATTGGCCTTGGCAGTAGCTGCCTGACACTGGTTTTTGCAGCTTAATTTGCTGTTTATTAAAATTCCTAGATCCTTTTCCATGTCAGTGTTACAGAGTGTTTTACCATTTAATATGTACGGGTGACTTGCATTATTCCTTCCCATGTGCATAACGTTACATTTGTCAGTGTTAAACCTCATCTGCCATTTCTCTGCCCAAGCCTCCAATCTATCCAGATCGCTCTGTAGCAGAAAACTGTCCTATTCAGTGTTAATTACTTTACACAGTTTAGTGTCATCTGCAAAAATAGATATTTTACTGTGCAGGCCTTCTACAAGATCATTAATAAATATATTGAAGAGAAGAGGGCCCAATACTGACCCCTGAGGTACCCCACTAGTTACAGTGACCCAATCTGAGTATCTACCGTTAATAACCACCCTCTGTTTTCTGTCACTCAGCCAGTTACTTACCCACATACAGACATTTTCTCCCAGTCCGAGCATCCTCATTTTATATACTAACCTTTTATGAGGTACGGTGTCAAATGCTTTGGAGAAGTCCAGATATATGACATCCATTGATTCGCCGCTGTCAAATCTAGAACTTACCTCCTCATAGAAGCTGATTAAATTAGTTTGGCATGACCGATCCCTCATGAAGCCATGCTGATATGGTGTTATTTGCTTATTTTTTATTGAGATACTCCAAAATAGCATCTCTTAGAAACCCTTCAAACAGTTTAATAACAATAGATGTTAATCTTACCGGCCTATAATTTCCAGGCTCTGTTTTTGCACCCTATTTGAATATTGGCACCACATTTGCTATGCGCCAATCCTGTGGAACATTCCCTGTCAGTATAGAGTCCGTAAATATCAGAAATAAAGGTCTGGCTATGACATCACTTAATTCCCTTAGGATACGGGGGTGTATGCCATCCGGTCCTGGAGATTTGTCTATTTTAATCTTTTTAAGTCGCTGTTGTACTTCTTCCTGGGTCAGACAGGGCACTTTTAATGGGGAATTTACTTTTACATTCTGCATTTCATCTGACAGTTTATTTTCCTCAGTGAATATAGTGGAAAAAAAAAAAAATTAATAGTTTTGCTTTATCCTCCTCGCTACATATTCTATTTTTTTCCTTATAGTTTATCAGTGCTTCCTGACTCCCCTCCTGTTTTAGTGATTTATATGCTTTCTTTTTGTCATTTATTGTTTTTTTTACGGTTCCATTTTGCCACATTGTTTTCTAATTGTTCCTTAGCCTTTTATTCCTATAAGGTATGTACCTCTCCCAATTAGATGTTACAATGCTTTTAAAAATCTCCCATTTTATGGTCGTATTTTTATTTTTGAGGACTTTGTCCCAGTTAGTTAGGCCTATGGCCTCGCTTAGTTAGCTAAATTTAGCTTTTTTGAAGTTTGGTATTTTTGTTCCTCCCTTTAGAAACTCTCGTTTGAAGGTTAATTGGAAGGTTATAACTTTATGGTCACTATTTCCCAGGTGTCCCCCAACCTGCACATCTGTTGTTCTGTTAGGTCTATTGGTTAATACTAAGTCCAGTATGACCGTCTCTCTAGTGGGGTCCGGAACCAGTTGAGAAAGGAAATTGTCTTTGGCTATTGCCAAGAACCTGTTTCCTTTATGGGATGTACAGCTTTCAGTTTCCCAGTCTATATCTGGGTAGTTGAAGTCCCCCATAATAACGACTTCATTATGATTTGCCACCTCGTCTATCTCGTTTAGTAATAGATTTTCTGTGGACTCTGGTATATTAGGTGGCTTATAATACACTCCTATTAGTATTTTATTATTGTTTTTTGCTCCATGTATTTCTACGCACAGTGACTCCACATGTTCATGTCCCTCAGAGATGTATTCTCGAATTACGGGATTTAGACACGACTTCACATAGAGGCAGACCCCTCCACCTCTCCGGTTTTAACGATCCTTTCTAAACAGATTGTAACCTTTTATATTAACTGCCCAGTCATAGCTATCATCCAGCCATGTCTCAGTTATTCCCACTATGTTATAGTCCTCCTCACACATCACTAATTCCAGTTCACCAGTCTTGTTAGTCAGGCTTCTGGCATTAGTATACATACATTTGAGAGGTTTATGTGTATTTTTTACCCTACATCTTTCATTCTGAGCTGTTCTAGTCCCCCCCTTCCATTCCTCCCCCAGTCACACTACCTCGCCCCTGGTCTCTATCTGCACTATCTTCCCTCCTATAATGTAATTACCCTCCCCCAGTCCCTAGTTTAAACACTCCTCCAACCTTCTAGCCATCTTTCTCCCCAACACAGCTGCCCCTTCCCCATTGAGGTGCAGCCCGTCCCTACGATAGAGCCTGTAGCCGACAGAGAAGTCGGCCCAGTTCTCCAGGAACCCGAACCCCTCCTTCCTACACCAGTTCTTAAGCCACTTGTTAACCTCCCTAATCTCCCGCTGCCTTTCTTGTGTGGCTCGTGGTACAGGCAGTATTTCAGAAAATACTACTTTTGAGGTCTTTGCCCTAAGACCCTGAAATCATTTTTAAGGACTCTCCAACTTCCTCTAACTTTGTCATTGGTTCCGATATGGACCATGACCGCTGGATCTTCTCCAGCCCCTCCCATTAATCTGTCAACCCGATCCACGATGTGTTGAACTCTAGCGCCAGGAAGACAGCACACTGTTCGGCGATCACGATCTTTGTGACAGATCGCCCTATCTGTACCCCTAATAATTGAGTCTCCCTGGTAAGCGAAGGAGAGATAAGTGAAGCGAGAGGTAGAGGAATACTGGGAGTTGTGGTTAGTTAACTGGGACTGTATATTAGGGCTGAAGGGAGGGATTTTATTTACATGGAGGGGGCTGGGAGAGGGTGTGATTATATTTACATGGGACTGTATATTGATGGAGGCTGTGGGAAGGAGTAATGTTATTTAGATGGGACAAAATGTTGGAGGGGGCTGAGGCATGGTAATGATATTTACATGGGACTGTATATTGATGGAGGCTGTGGGAGGGAGTGATGTTATTTAGATGGGACTAAATGTTGGAGGGGGCTGGGGCAGGGTGATGTTATTTACATGGGACTGTATGTTGACGGCGGCTGTGGGAGTGGATGATGTTATTTACATGGGAATGTATTAGGGATAAGCAAAGAAACATCCGAAGTCGATTCGCATAATACTTAGTTTGAATACTGTACGGAGCAAGCGCTCCGTAAAGTGTTAGAATGTATTGGCTCCTGTGAGCCGAAGTTATTACTTCGCGAAGTCTCACGAGACTTCACATAATAACTTCATAAATCAATTTCTACTGTAAAAAAACATTTCCCGAACCAGCTGGGGAGGAGGTGATGTTATTTACATAGCACTGGATTTTTGAGGGGGCATTAGATAGAGAGGGATGTTATTTACGTGGGACTGTATATTGGAGGGCGCTGGAGAGATAGAATGATGTTATTTACATGGGACTCTATGGCAGAGGGAGGGAAATAGTGTTATTTACATGGGACTATATACTGGAGGGGCTGAAGGGAGGAGAGTGATGTTATTTACTTGGTACTGTATTTTGGAGGTGGCAGGAGAGATAATATGATGTTATTTACATGGGACAATATGGTGGAGGGAGGAATATAACTACAGGGGGCATTGCAGGGGGCATTATAAATACTGGGGGCACTTCAGGGTAAGTATCATAACAGTAGGGGGCAGTATAAATACTGGGGGCACTGTAGGGGTATTATAAATACAGGGGACATTAGGCTTTCTTATTACTACTGGGGGCTCAATAGGAGGAACTTATAGATCGACCTTATTTCTAAGAGCACTATGAGGGGCCTTATTACTACTGAGGAGTCTGTAGTGAGCATTTTTACCACTGGGGGAACAACAGTGGGGCCTTATTTATACTGGAGGCTCTGTGAGGGCATTATTAATACTGGGGGCCTCTTCTACTAATGGGGGCACTCTTGGAAGCATCATCACTGTTGGGGGCACTGTAGGGGGCAGTATTACTAATGAGGGCCTTCTAGAAGGGAATTACTATTGGTGGGACTATAGGGAGCACTATTACTATGGGGCAGTAATTTTTCTTCAGGATAGTATTTAGGGGTATTGGGGATTACAGTGAGCAGCAGGATAACACTGTGGGGACTCCAGGTTGTCGGATGATGATAGAAATGTGATGAAGCTAAGATGTCCGTATGTCACATTCTGCAGAGACGAGGCACGGCTTAAAGAAGTTCTATGGACCAAATGAAGAAGATGATGATGGAGAACTCCATCAGAGGAGACGTCAGCTGGGTTGGGGGGTCGATTTAGAGAACTGGGCCATATTCATTGGGGCTTGGGCCCCGAATCTTTTGAGACCCTAGCAACGCCTCTGATCAGGATCCTGGAAAACACCTTTAAGATTCCTCAGGAACGCTACCAGAAACTGGTGTCCGGCTATTCATCAGCAGGTAATTGCAAAAGGGTACACTACTAAGTACTAAAGACGCTTGACATGAAGCGGTTGAAAAATTTTGAGTCTGCTATAGTCATTAAAAGTGGCCTTTTGTGTTGAACTTGGATAAATCACTTGTCACAGTATATTAGTTGTGTTGAGCTTTTTAAAGTGGTCTTGTTTGGTTTATTGCAAACTTCTAAAAGTTTGTAAATTTGGCTAATAAACATCATTTGCAATGAGCAGAAGATCCTCTCTCATATAGAAGCTCCACTGCAGGGACAAAAACATTTTGTATTGAAGTGGTGCTCAATCTAGTATTGTTCCACTAACCCTGGGGTAGTTGTTATCATTATATAGTAATGCTGGTGGTTTGTGCTGGTGAACATACTGCTCCATGTCATATGCAGGGTCACAAACAGGTTTAAAAATGTACAGACCCTGCCAAATGACTCCCCATATCAAAGTTTCTTGAACCTATGAAAATAGCTTAATTTGATGAATTAAGAGGTACAAAATGGATATGATATTTAGCTTCTTTACCAGTAATTGCTAAAACTGTTGATAATGGTATGATAAACTGTTATCTCCTCTTGGGTAATGCTGTCTCTATGAATCATATGTTGTTTATCATCGTAGCTATATCTTTTCATGATATCGAGACAATGGAATGATTATAACAGAAATGACGTTGTGAGTGGGCTGTGAATAGTTTTAACTGAACTGATCTATGCTAAAAGGAATTGTCTTGTTTTGAAAACACATTTCCATATACTATTTCAGGGAGCTCTGAGTTTTAGAAGGTTCTGCATTACAGAGATTTGAATGTTCACTTTGCACTACTTCATTTCTCCTGTGGTGGCGCTGCAGGGAAATTGAGCACTTACTGTAACTCTGAATTTCCCCACAGCTGATTGCTAGGGGTTCCAGCAGAAGGATACTTTGTGTTGAGCTTTTGCTCTAGAGACTCTTCAAAAGATTGAGGATTGTCCAAGGTTGACAACCCCTCTAAGTACCCTGATATGTACGATTTGTGTAAGCAAAATGCTAATACGATGTTAACCTTTCCCTTATAAACACAAGATCTACTTTTTTATCAGTAGCGTTGTATGATTTGACAAAAGCAGCATGAATGAATGTTCTGGTATTTTATAAAGTTCACATTTTTATTTATTAATCCATATAACAGAAGACACAATCTATGTCTACATGTTTCAAGCCAAAACAGGCTCTTGTTCAAGACATATTTGCAGGGCTGACTGCTATCACATTTAAAACCAAATGGACTGATCACCTGGATGCATGGATTCACCCACGGACAATCCAAAAAATGTGGACTGGAACCAGCTATTGCCGTCTGTAAACTGTTTCCATATCACTTCAAGGGTAAATGGCATTGAATGTGAATGTGTAATCTTTACATCACGCACATTGACCTATTAATACATCTATGTCAATATAAGAATATACTGTTGCCATGCCATTTGTTGTTGCTATATCAATGAATATACAGTAGTCCCACAAGATACAATATTAATTGGTTCCAGGAAAATCATTGTATGGTGAAACCATTGTAAGTTGAGTAATTGGTTCCAAAGCCCCAAAATGTTATCCAATATATGAGAAAATGAAGATTCAAGAAAAAAAAGCAGATAACTAAGACAGATAAAACAAGTCTTTTACATATAATAGCCAGGAACAGCTGCTAACAAGCCACTATTTCAGTTATTTTACCAGAGAAGTGGCCTTGATTGGTTGGATCTAAATCTGAGACATTGTACAGGTATGTTGAGTCTAGTTTCAACTTACGATGGGTCAGAAAAGACCATTGTATGTTGAAAATGGTGTCCACACGTGTCAGGACTGAGGACATGGGGCAAGGAACTCTGGGAAGGCAGGATCACCCAGATTGACTTGCATGCATGCAGCCAATCAGCAGCCAGCCCGCCCTGTGATATCACAGCCCTATAAATATAGCAGACATCTTAGAATCAGACATTTTCCAGCATTCTGAGTGCAGGGACAGGCATGAAAAAGCGCTAGGGACACCAATTGGAAAAACCTCATTGTGAAAAAACCCCTGAAAAAACGATTTATAAGTGCAGGGAAAGGATAGGGAGAAATCATTTCACAGCATCCTAGTGCAGGGAGAGACGTCAGAAGGCGCTAGGGACAGTGCTAGAAAAGCGATTTACAAGTGCAGGGAAAGATAATTTGTGGATCCAAATAGCCATAATACAGCTCTGTCATTCCAGCAATTTGTTCTTGGGGTGCAAGTGCTATGTTAAAAAGTCTTTAGATATCTGTGGAAAAAGAAAAATATATATGAAGTTCACTTCTGCAGCTATATGTGGTGAAAGCGTTCAGTGGAGTATTTAATTGCAAAAAGAAAAATATATACGCAGTTCACTGGTGCATTTATTTGTGGCAAAAGCGTTTAATGGCCTATTTCAGTACAAAAAGAAAAATATATTTTCAGTTCACTTCTGCAGTTATATGTGTTGAAAGCTTTTAGTGACCTATGTCAGTACAGAAAGAAAAAAATATACGCATTTCACTGGTGCAGTTATTTGTGGTAAAAGCATTTACTGGCCTATTTCAGTACAAAAAGAAAAATATATTCTCAGTTCACTTTTGCAGTTATATGTGGTGAAAGCGTTCAATGTCCTATTTCAGTCCAAAAAGGAAGAAAATGTAAGTACTTCACTGTTGCATTTATTTGTGGTGAAAGAGGTTAAGTGGCCTATTTCAGAATAAAACGAAAAATATATACGCATTTCACTTCCGCAGTCATTATTTTGGTAGAAAAACAAAATATATTCAGCATTCAGGGCTGTAGTTATATGCGGTAAAATCATTTGTGACATCTTTTGGTTAACAAACAAATTTTATTCAGCATTCAGCACTATATGCGGTAAAATCTTTTGTGACTTATTTCGGTGGAAAAACAATATTTTTTCAGCGTTCTGCGGTGCAGTTATATGCGGTGAAATCTTTTGTGACTTATTTCGGTGGAAAAAAATTGTATTCAGCATTCGGCGCTGTAGTAATATGCAGTAAAATCTTTTTTTAATAATTTTGGTCGAAAACAAAATTGTATTCAGCGTTCAGCACTGCAGTTATATGTGGTAAACTCTTTTGTGATGTATTTTGGTGAAAAAACAATTCTTATTCAGCGTTCAGCGCTGCAGTTAAATGTGGTAAATCGTTATTGAAGTATGATGGTCGAAAAACAAAATAAATTCAGTGGTTAGCGCTGCGGTTATATGCAGTAAAAACTTTAGTGACATATCTTGATGAACTTTGCGACTCTTCCAGGCTCAAAGCTATCTTGATGCTGTGTCTTCTTATTGTCTGTAGAACCTGCCAGGCAGGTTCCCCCAGAAGTATCTTAGTTGATCGACACTTTGTGCCACTCTGTGGCTTCCTCACGCTGCTGCCAACTCCAGACTCGGTAATTGTGCCACTCTGTGGCCTACTTATGCTGCTACCACCACTACACTCTGCCATTGTGCCAATCTGTGGCCTACTCAAGCTGCTGCCACCTCTACACTCTGTCATTGTGCCACTCTGGCCTACTCATGCTGCCGACACCTCCAGACTCTGTCATTGTGCTGCTCTGTGGTCTTCTAATGCTGCTGCCACCTCCTCACTTGGTCATTGTGCCACTCTGTGGCCACCTCCTGATGCTGCTGCTGTTGACACCTCCAGACTCTGTCATTGTGCCGCTCTGTGGTCTTCTCATGCTGCTGCCACCTGCAGACTCTGTCAGTGTGCCGCTCTGAGGTCTGCTCATGCTGCTGCCACCTCCTCACTCAGTGATTGTGCCACTATGTGGCCTCCTCCTGATGCTGCTGCTGCTAACACCTCCAGACTATGTCATTGTTCCACTCTGTGGCCTACTCATGCTGCCGTCACCTCCAGACTCTGTCATTGGGCCACTTTGTGGCCTCCTGATTCTGCCACCACCTCCAGACTCTGTCATTGTGCCGCTCTGTGGTCTCCTCATGCTGCCACCACCTGCAGACATCATCATTTATTTGACACTTCTTCTGATCTGTCAGAAGGAAGGAAACATGAGACACACAACGGATCCTGTCTGTGTAGCAGCTTTAAGGCCTGTATGGTCCCAACAGAATTGGCTTATGATTTGGTAGGCAAAAGCAGGAGTGGGTAGAAAACACAGAAGACATACAAATATTCCATTCACATGTCTTCTCTGTTTTAGATCCACTCCTGTTTTTTTTGCCTTTAGCAATACTGATGGATTATTGAGCAAAGGCGTATACTCCACAGATAGGATCCGTTTTTTCTGGGTTATTGTTCTGACGGATCAGAGAATAGGGAAAATGAATCAGGGACGTCAACACAAACTTACTGCTGACACCCTCTCCACTCTCTCAGGGGGCTGTACTTGTATAAGTGTTTAATAGAACAGTTTCTGTAGACATCTATGTGGAATCAGCTGATGAGGGTGTAAAAGGAGTGTGCTTTTTTGAGGCTAACATCTACCTGTAAGGCTGAGTTGATACTTGAGTTATCTGATCAGTTTTGGCCCCGTGACTGCCCAAATAAGTGAAGTATGCAGTGATTCTATGAGCGACACCTGTCATGTGCTTGCCACCTGTCACTCCCAAAGGTATTTAAACTCTCATGTAGACTCCATGCTTTAGCTGCTATCTTGCTCAATGGAAACCACCAAGAATCACTGAAAGTAATATCTCATGGATAGTTGCTATGACAACAACACAATCACTGAGGGCAACATCCTAAAAAGTAACTTTTAATCCAAAACTATTAGAATACATTATTTAAAACCAGTCCCAACCAGGGCTAAAATAGCCATAGTACAGCAACAGAAAAATAGCTTATATGACCAGGACTGTAAGCCACTAGACAGGGAAATACAGATGGGACAACACGTCAAAATACCTAATGTCTGTCCCTGTGTTCACCCTGAGAAAATCTGCTCAGCCCAGAGATACACCTTGATGGTAGGAGTACTCTGTCCACGTAACCTGGGCTTATCTTTCCTTATGCAGCCCTAACACTTGTCTGATACAGAATACACAATTCAAAGTTCCAATGGGTTTCCCCTTATAATACTCAGGGGACAATTGGTATCAAACTGGTAATTAGATGCCAGTAAAACAAATAAAAAGACTGGAGCTCCCCAAACCTGCAATGGCCTGTGATGAGATATAGGAACTGTATATTCAGCATATACTATAAATGAACAGTTTCATCCGCATAGACATTAAATCATTGTCAAATAGATAAAGACCACTTGCACAGTACTTATCTGATAGATCCAGTCAGCGTCGCTCAATCACAGACCATTGGTGCACGGTTGGAGGGGCTCCAGGGGGCCAGAGGATACAGCTCCATTTGGTCCATGGAACACACACTTTTAAATGTTTAGTTATGGACGGATACAGCCTCCATTGGTGAACTTCGGGTGCTGAACCGCTCATCTAAGTCAGGTGGCCAAGATATACATATGCCACTATTGGGTCAAATCTCTTCCCAGCTACTCCCCTGGTAAAAACCCCCACGGTCATAATCTGCTCGTTAGAACGCTAATTTTCTATACTTGGAGTGCAAACCCACGTGCAGCACACTAACAGCCCATATGGAGGCAGGACGCGCACCTTCATGTTACAAAGGATCGCGATAGTACGCTGCATGGCCACACCGATAGTGCCGGGATCATGTGACATACTCACGCGATCACACCAAAATGGCAGTGCGCTCCCTAGATATCAACGGTGGAACGCAAAGTCACACGATCCCACCGCGATGACAGCGTGCCCAATGCGAGATGACGTGACATACTCACATGATCACACCAAAATGGCCGTGCGCTCTATCGAAATCAGCGGTGGAACGCAAGGTCCAAGATAGCTACAGACGGAAGATAGACACACAATTTAGTCTAATAGCCGTTAGAGTCCAAAATACTGTACCCCAAGGGGACAATTGAGCAAGCATAAAGGGGGTATTCCCGCTGTACCCTTCCATATATATCGGAAAGGGGACACTTAGAAAATAACCCACAGAGCACTCATAGATGACATTAATTATGTTACAGCATACTGCAAGGGCATTTAATGTATTATATATTACTAATACTGTGTTACTGGCACACAGTAAGCAAGGGAGAGTAGGTATCATCAGGTAGTAAAATTAGTGAGTGTTCCATTAACCACCAGCCAGTTACTACCATCAGAGATGCGAAACATGTTCAAAGAGACGCACAAATAGAGAGCCGTCTTATAGATAATAACGTGACACTTCCTGTGTCGATAACAATTTCTATCACCTATCGGAGGTAAAGCACATTGGATACATAAAAGAGCTAGCCAAACAAAAAGAAAACCAAACTGACAACACAGGGGGTCAGATAAAGCAAGAGAAAGTGATGTTCTCATCCAAACCCCTTAGCTGACGAGGGACCGGAATCTATAAGTTCATTCTGTTTCTTTTGAAGGATGCTACGGTCCCAGTCGTCGTTTCTAGGAGTGGGTCTCACTAATTCTAGTGCTAAGAATGTCAGTGAATTCAAATCCCCACCATGATGTTCCCACATTTGATTAGTTATTGGGGTATTTTTCTTCTTTCTGATATCATTAATGTGTTCAAGGACACGACGGCAGAGCTCCCTGAAAGTCTTCCCCACATAGTCCATTGGGTACATACATTGGCAGAGATACAACACCCCTTACTCCTACAGTTATAAAACAAATAAAAGACTGGAGCTCCCAAACCTGCAATGGCCTGTGATGAGATATAGGAACTGTATATTCAGCATATACTATAAATGAACAGTTTCATCCGCATAGACATTAAATCATTGTCAAATAGATAAAGACCACTTGCACAGTACTTATCTGATAGATCCAGTCAGCGTCGCTCAATCACAGACCATTGGTGCACGGTTGGAGGGGCTCCAGGGGGCCAGAAGATACAGCTCCATTTGGTCCATGGAACACACACTTTTAAATGTTTAGTTATGGACGGATACAGCCTCCATTGGTGAACTTCGGGTGCTGAACCGCTCATCTAAGTCAGGTGGCCAAGATATACAGGGAGTGCAGAATTATTAGGCAAATGAGTATTTTGACCACATCATCCTCTTTATGCATGTTGTCTTACTCCAAGCTGTATAGGCTCGAAAGCCTACTACCAATTAAGCATATTAGGTGATGTGCATCTCTGTAATGAGAAGGGGTGTGGTCTAATGACATCAACACCCTATATTAGGTATGCATAATTATTAGGCAACTTCCTTTCCTTTGGCAAAATGGGTCAAAAGAAGGACTTGACAGGCTCAGAAAAGTCAAAAATAGTGAGATATCTTGCAGAGGGATGCAGCACTCTTAAAATTGCAAAGCTTCTGAAGCGTGATCATCGAACAATCAAGCGTTTCATTCAAAATAGTCAACAGGGTCGCAAGAAGCGTGTGGAAAAACCAAGGCACAAAATAACTGCCCATGAACTTAGAAAAGTCAAGAGTGCAGCTGCCAAGATGCCACTTGCCACCAGTTTGGCCATATTTCAGAGCTGCAACATCACTGGAGTGCCCAAAAGCATAAGGTGTGCAATACTCAGAGACATGGCCAAGGTAAGTAAGGCTGAAAGACGACCACCACTGAACAAGACACACAAGCTGAAACGTCAAGACTGGGCCAAGAAATATCTCAAGACTAATTTTTCTAAGGTTTTATGGACTGATGAAATGAGAGTGAGTCTTGATGGGCCAGATGGATGGGCCCGTGGCTGGATTGGTAAAGGGCAGAGAGCTCCAGTCCGACTCAGACGCCAGCAAGGTGGAGGTGGAGTACTGGTTTGGGCTGGTATCATCAAAGATGAGCTTGTGGGGCCTTTTCGGGTTGAGGATGGAGTCAAGCTCAACTCCCAGTCCTACTGCCAGTTTCTGGAAGACACCTTCTTCAAGCAGTGGTACAGGAAGAAGTCTGCATCCTTCAAGAAAAACATGATTTTCATGCAGGACAATGCTCCATCACACGCGTCCAAGTACTCCACAGCGTGGCTGGCAAGAAAGGGTATAAAGAAGAAAATCTAATGACATGGCCTCCTTGTTCACCTGATCTGAACCCCATTGAGAACCTGTGGTCCATCATCAAATGTGAGATTTACAAGGAGGAAAACAGTACACCTCTCTGAACAGTGTCTGGGAGGCTGTGGTTGCTGCTGCACGCAATGTTGATGGTGAACAGATCAAAAACACTGACAGAATCCATGGATGGCAGGCTTTTGAGTGTCCTTGCAAAGAAAGGTGGCTATATTGGTCACTGATTTGTTTTTGTTTTGTTTTTGAATGTCAGAAATGTATATTTGTGAATGTTGAGATGTTATATTGGTTTCACTGGTAAAAATAAATAATTGAAATGGGTATATATTTGTTTTTTGTTAAGTTGCCTAATAATTATGCACAGTAATAGTCACCTGCACACACAGATATCCCCCTAAAATAGCTAAAACTAAAAACAAGCTAAAAACTACTTCCAAAAATATTCAGCTTTGATATTAATGAGTTTTTTGGGTTCATTGAGAACATGGTTGTTGTTCAATAATAAAATTAATCCTCAAAAATACAACTTGCCTAATAATTCTGCACTCCCTGTATGCCACTATTGGGTCAAATCTCTTCCCAGCTACTCCCCTGGTAAAAACCCCCACGGTCATAATCTGCTCGTTAGAACGCTAATTTTCTATACGTGGAGTGCAAACCCACGTGCAGCACACTAACAGCCCATATGGAGGCAGGACGCGCACCTTCATGTTACAAAGGATCGCGATAGTACGCTGCATGGCCACACCGATAGTGCCGGGATCATGTGACATACTCACGCGATCACACCAAAATGGCAGTGCGCTCCCTAGATATCAACGGTGGAACGCAAAGTCACACGATCCCACCGCGATGACAGCGTGCCCAATGCGAGATGACGTGACATACTCACATGATCACACCAAAATGGCCGTGCGCTCTATCGAAATCAGCGGTGGAACGCAAGGTCCAAGATAGCTACAGACGGAAGATAGACACACAATTTAGTCTAATAGCCGTTAGAGTCCAAAAATACTGTACCCCAAGGGGACAATTGAGCAAGCATAAAGGGGGTATTCCCGCTGTACCCTTCCATATATATCGGAAAGGGGACACTTAGAAAATAACCCACAGAGCACTCATAGATGACATTAATCATGTTACAGCATACTGCAAGGGCATTTAATGTATTATATATTACTAATACTGTGTTACTGGCACACAGTAAGCAAGGGAGAGTAGGTATCATCAGGTAGTAAAATTAGTGAGTGTTCCATTAACCACCAGCCGTTACTACCATCAGAGATGCGAAACATGTTCAAAGAGACGCACAAATAGAGAGCCGTCTTATAGATAATAACGTGACACTTCCTGTGTCGATAACAATTTCTATCACCTATCGGAGGTAAAGCACATTGGATACATAAAAGAGCTAGCCAAACAAAAAGAAAACCAAACTGACAACACAGGGGGTCAGATAAAGCAAGAGAAAGTGATGTTCTCATCCAAACCCCTTGGCGACGGGGACCGGAATCTATAAGTTCATTCTGTTTCTTTTTGAAGGATGCTACGGTCCCAGTCGCGGTTTCTAGGAGTGGGTCTCACTAATTCTAGTGCTAAGAATGTCAGTGAATTCAAATCCCCACCATGATGTTCCCACATTTGATTAGTTATTGGGGTATTTTTCTTCTTTCTGATATCATTAATGTGTTCAAGGACACGACGGCAGAGCTCCCTGAAAGTCTTCCCCACATAGTCCATTGGGTACATACATTGGCAGAGATACAACACCCCCTTACTCCTACAGTTATCAAAATCCCTTATATCATACCTTTTATTTGTAACTGAGCAGATGTTGGCTTTAGTGTTTCTCAGGAAGCAGCAAGCCGAGTGCACCCACCATCAGGGTGCTTCCCTGGGCTGAGCCAGAGTAAGGGACTTTGTAGGGATAGTATCCCCTTGGGTCCATCCCCTATATCTAGTTATTGCCAGTATCTATTGTGCCTGTTTCTGCACCTGTATTTATTTAGCAGTGTTACTTCTGGGTACTATTCAATAGCTCTGATTTAGAGCTCTTTTTGTTATATTGTGCATTAAAAGTTATGTTTTAAAGGTACATTCTCTCTGTGATATGCTCTTTGATTGCATGACCTACGTTGAGACTATCTACCATTACGTTTTCTATATTACGTATGAGTATATACAGTAGTTTTATTGCTACATTTATATGAACATATGTTGCAATGCATACCACCACATTAAAAAATAAACCTTCTGACTGAGCCATATGCAGCCAATCAGAGCTTTGGAAAAAGGCAAGGGGTAAATAAATTACTCAGTCTTTTACTCTGTCTTATTTTTGTACATTTTGTGTCCTTGCGCAAAATAGGAAGGTATTTATAAAAGATATTTTTCATATCTTAAAAATTTGTACTGCAAGCTGCTGCTGAAAACTCCAATGGTTTTTCCTGGCAAATATTCTTGGATGTGTTTTATACTAACATGGAGGGTGATTTGTGTTTTATTTTATGCCACAATAATTTTTTATAACCACATTTAGATAATCTTTCCTCTATGTTTCAACTTGGTTCTTCATAGGTGGACAATGCAGATAGTCCTGGCCCTTACATACGCCACTGTGTTATGGATGGCTACTATTGTCATTTAAGATGGTATTTCCTGCCAGTGGCTTACGATATAATGCAGTAATGACCTTATTATGGAATGTGTCTCCCCTGAGCAAAATATCAGTCTTTTTTTTTTTGGCACTAATGTCATTAATATAATCCCAAAACTTCTGGATGGACACCACATTGACTTCCCACACCAAAAGCATATTGTCCATGTAGCGCCAAAAAAGGTTAAAAGGTGTGGGTGTGTTCCTACTATGCCACAAAAAAATCCTAAAACTCTGCTTTATAAAAGCTGTATTTTCCAGATGATGGGCTACAGCAATCTGAGCCAGGTTATGTGGACTAGAAGAATATAGGCCAACTGCATGACAATTCATCCAGAATTACAACACCTTCCAAAATTATGAAAAATCTATGACATATCTTTACTGTCTGTGATGTAACTTGGTATGCGAACTGCCAGAGGCTGCAATGTATCATCCACCCAAGAACCCAATCTCTTACAAAGAGAACCTGTACCAGCAACTATGGGCTTTAGGGGCGGTAGGAAGCAATTTTATGCACTTTGGGCAAACCGTGAAAGATTAGCATTACAGGGAATTTAGGGATAACAAATTCTGCCTCAATAGTTGTAAGAAATCCCAATCTATAACAGGTTTTCCTGTTTTGTGTTGCAATTTATTGTGGGATTGCTGTCCAACCTGCAGTGTGAAGTTTCATTCGTCAAAATATTTAACACAATATATTCATATATTTACATACAGGTGAAACTCAAAAAATTTGAATATCGTGCAAAGTTAATTTATTTTAGTAATGCAGTATATATGAGATATACTTATTACATGCAAAGCAAGATATTTCAAGCCTTTATTTGTTATGATTTGGATGATTATGGCTTATGAAACCCCAAAGTCACAATCTCAGGTACCCTTTGCTCAGGGGGTTTGGATTAATTAGCTGACTAGAGTGTGACACTTTGAGCCTAGAACAGGCATGCTCAACCTGCGGCCCTCCAGCTGTTGTAAAACTACAACTCCCACAATGCTCTTCTGCAGGATGATAGCTGTAGGTTGTCAGGGAATGATGGGAGTTGTAGTTTTGCAACAGCTGGAGGGCCGCAGGTTGAGCATGCCTGGCCTAGAATATTGAACCTTTTCACAATATTCTAATTTTCAGTTGCATTAATGCAATTCCTTTGAAGTTGCATTACTGAAATAAATAGACATTTGCATGATATTCTAATTTTTCGAGTTTCACCTGTATATTTATTATGGCAATGTGCACGATGTGAAGATTATACATTCACATTCAATACCATTTACCTTTGTAGTGAAATGGACCAGTATACAGACGGCAATAGCTGGTTCCAGTCCACATATTTAGGATCTTGGGTGAATCCATGTATCCAGGTGATGGTTCCAATTGGTTTTACAATATGTGTTCAAAATAATAGCAGTCAGACATCACTAACCTGATCAATCACTGTTTTCGGTAGAAATGATGTTTCCACATGGCAAATAATTTACTAGCAGGTGTAGTAGAGTAATAGAAATCCAACAGACCCAACAGTCATGACATGCATGCTGCTCATTCTGTGTAATTAAATCACTAATTGAAAGGGGCATGTTCAAAATAATAGCAATGTGGAGTTCAATTAGTGAGGTCATTCATTCTTTGAAAAACAGGTGGCAATTATTGCCCTTATTATTTAAGGAAGGAAGGCAGCAAATGTTGTGCATGCTGGTTACAGTGCATTTCTCTCTGAAATTCTGAAGAAAATGGGTCGTTCCAGACATTGTTCAGAAGAACAGCGAACTTTGATTTAAAAATTGATTGGAGAGGGGAAAACATATAAAGAAGTGCAGAACATGACAGGCTGCTCAGCTAAAATGATCGCAAATGCTTTAAAATGGCAACCTGAAAGACGTGAAAGAATGCGAAAAAATACCATTCAAATGGACAGAAGAATAGCCAAAATGGCAAGGACTCAGCCAACAATCAGCTCCAGGAGGATCAAAGAAAATCTAAAGTTACCTGTGAGTACTGTTACAAATAGAAGATGCCTATGTCAAGCCAAGCTATATGCAAGAAGCCCCCGCAAAGTCCCACTGTTGAAAAAAAAAATCTGCTGAAGAGGTTACAATTTGCCAAAGAGCACATTGACTGGCCTAAAGAGAAATGGCTCAACATTTTGTGGACTGATGAAAGTAAGATTGTTCTTTTTGGCTCTGGTGGCCGGAGACAGTTTGTCAGATGCACCTCAAACACTGAATTCAAGCCACAGTACACTGTGAAGACAGTGAAGCATGGTGGCACAATCATCATGATATGGGGATGTTTCTCATACTACAGTGTTGAGCCTATTTATCACATACCAGGGATCATGGATCAGTTTGAATACATCAGAATACTTGAAGAGGTCATGCTGCCTTATGCTGAAGAGGAAATGCCCTTGAAATGGATGTTCAACAAGACAACGACCCCAAATACACCAGTAAACGTGCAACATCTTGGTTCCAGACCAACAAGATTGACATTATGGAGTGGCCAGCCCAATCCCCGGATCTTAATACAATAGATAACTTGTGGGGTGACATCAAAAATGCAGTTTCTGAGGCAAAACCAAGAAATAGAGAAGAACAGTTGAATGTAGTCCAATCATCCTGGGCTGGAATACCTGTTCACAGGGGCCAGAAGTTGGTTGACTCCATGCAACACAGATGTACAGCAGTTCTCAGAAACAGTGGTTATACAACTAAATATTAGTTAAGTGATTCAAAATCTTCAAACATTTTTCAGTTTATATAGGGAATGTTTGAGTTTGTAAAGAAGAATACAAACCCTGCTATTTTTTTTAACAGTCTAATATTCACTTTTCTTAATTTTTTTTAGAGGAACAACACAAATTTGATATATTTTTCTTAATGTTTTGATTTGGAATAGAATGTGTAGTGTTCCAAATGCATTTGTGTGTATGGAAATAAAAGCTATTAGAAGGATTTTGAGATTCACTTTTTTAAACACACTGCTATTATTTTAAACACAACTGTATACATGATAGCAATGCAAATATGTTGTGAACAAGAGCCTGTTTTGGCTTGAAAACTGAAGACATGGACTGTCTCTTCTGTTATATGGATTTATAAATAAAAACGTGGATTTTATGGAATACCGGAACATTTACTCTTTTTCTAGACATTTACATCCGTTGGTCGACGGTTCCTCTGTTATTCCAAGCAGAGTGTCTTCATCTATTAAACTAAAGTTGGCGAGCACCATTACTGCTGTGTTGTATTACTAGTGTTACAGTTTGTATGATATCTTATACCACTGATATCTGTTACATGTCTGCACCTTGGACAAGAAATGCATAGCTGTCTATGCTTGGTTACAGAATTACGCAATCTATTCCAAATACATTTTAGAGACAGCACACCAAAAGCTGATAGAATGTTTGAATCTTTATTTATTCACCAATGGCTTGTTACATTTATTGCTTTGCAATGTTTCAGGGCCATAGTTGGCGCCCTTTTTCAAGCTGGTGGTAAAGGGGATGTTGAAATCCCCTAAAACGTTGCAAAGCAATAAATGTAGCAAGCCACTGGTGAATAAATAAAGATTCAAACATTCTATAAGCTTTTGGTGTGCTGCCTCTAAAACGTATTTGAAACTGATTGACTAGACCTTTAAGGTGGAAGAAGTCATCCAGGGTAGAGTTGAGCAAACTTGTATTTTAAGTTCAGCGTCCAAAGTTCGGGTTCAGGTTGTCAAAAATCACGTTATGGATTCCGCTACCACGGACCATAACGGAATTTGGAATCGATAAGGGGATTCTTCAATGAACCCGAACGCTGAACTTAAAAAAACAAGTTTGCACAACTGTCTTTCACTGCTCTATTTCCTTCTTCTCCTCCACACAGAGCACAGGAGCTCTGCCCCTCATGTGACATGATCATTATACCAGGCCCTTTACCACCTCTTATCCAATCCAGTACTGAGCCACGCCCCCTGCACTGATCACATGACAGTGATGTCACCCCAGGTCCTTAGTGTTATCCAAGGTTCGGGTTTATCGAAGAATCCCCTTATGGATTCAAAATTCCATTATGGTCCGTGGTAGCGGATAACAGGATTCTTTGATAACCTGAACCCGAACTTTGGACGCCGAACTTAAAATACAAGTTCGCTCAACTCTAATCTAGGGACGTGCACTCATAAAAGCCCTTGTGAGACATGTGCTGGGGTCCTATTTTGAATAAGAACTACGCAATCTAGCCACCCTGATATCTATCTATCAAGTAAAAAACAAAGAGTAACAAAGAGTAACAGCAGCACAGCAATGTTGTGCAGTTGGGTACAATTTCCTCCTGAACTTTAGGCACAAATCCACAGACGACATACAAAAAATAAATGATGAGGCAGCACTCCTGTATCTGTGAAGGGTGTTTGATCTGTTTATTTCCCCAGTTGCAATATTTCAGCCCAGCTCAATGAGGCCTTTGTCAAACAAATGATGAAAAGTACAAACTTAAATACCCATAGTGTGATTAAAGTACATGATTGTATAATTAATTACCAATAGACATAATTAAATGTATATAAATTTATAAAAGTGATCCCATGATTTAAAAGATACAAAATATAAGAGGTGTGTGTTAATTATATCATACATAACAATATTTTGTTACAGGTTTAATTTAATTTAATTATGTCTATTGGTAATTAATTATACAATCAAGTACTTTAATCACATTATGGGTATTTAAAGGTGTATTCCCATCACAGACAATGGGGGTATATCGCTAGGATATGCCCCCATTGTCTGACAGAGGTGGGACCCGCACTTACAATGAGAACAGAGCGGGGAAATGTACGGAAGGCCCACTGCGCACGTGCAGCCGACCTCCATTCATTTCTATGGGGCCGCCGAAAATAGCCGAGCACTGGCTCGGCTATTTCCGTCTGTCCCATAGAAATGAATGGGAGCAGGGGCCGCGCATGCATGGTGCTCTCCCATTCAGTTCTATGGGAGCAGCGGGGAGCAGTGTTTAGTGGTGGACAGACCCTGGGAAATCCGGGGTCCTCCAGCCACACCTCTCCCCGCTCCGTTCTCGTTGTAGGTGCTGGTCCCAGAGGTGGGACTCGCACCTATCAGACAATGGGGGCATATCCTAGCGATATCCCCCTATTTTCTGTGATGGGAATACCCCTTTAAGTTTGTACTTGGCATAATTTGTTTGCTTAACAAAGGCCTCATTGAGCTGGGCTGAAACGTTGCCACTGGGGAAATAAACGGCTCAAACACCCTTCACAGATACAGGAGTGCTTTCTATTCTGTCTATCTATCTATCTATCTATCTATCTATCCATGCATCCATGTTATCTATCAGTCATCATCTATCTATCTATATCTCCATTTCCACTTGCAGTCCCTTGGAAGTACAAGCAATAACAATTTGTGTTTGTGCTAAAATGTTCTATTAAACATACAATATTTTCTAATGTCTTATTTGAGACTTCTGACTTTACAGAGGGGGCGTCTACCATTCAGGACTCTCTGTTATCTGTCATAGTGGACAGTAGCTTCACATAGCATCTCTTTCTTTTTAGGGACCCTGTGTGTCCACATATTTCACCCACAGCTTATTGATTTCAATGGAACCTATATAATGCTTCATTTCTCCTGTCGACTCCCCTATAGGTTACAGCTGATAAGTGGAGACCCCTTAAAGTGTCTGCATTTAAGGTTTACTATTTCCATTAGGAGTTCCAGCTTGAACTTTGTATGATAGCATGCTGTGTATTGCTGATATTTCAGAGTTTTGATTCAGAGTTTTGTACCATAGAGCATTATCATTACATCAGTCCTGATCTTTGAGTTCTGACATGGACTCTATTAATCCCAACATGCCCTTCCCACAGCAGTAGATACAGTATATGTCTTAGACAGAACAGTCCTTTCTATGTGCTTGTTGTGGATCCAACTTCAGTAGCGAATATTACCACTCCTGACATATGTCATTTAGAGAATATTTGCTTTCTCTTTGATATAATAACCCTGGGACGTCTCTTCTCATTATTTTGCATTCTGCAGTTCCGCTGTTTGTCCTGAATATTTAGAAATATATTGAAACTCGGCATTACCATTCCTGTTCTCAAAGTGGTGTGCCCCTTCATACTCTGGCATGGGTAACACCGATCGGAAAGTGTAAGAGTTTGTAGGGAGTCCACATACTTGACTGGTAACACCCAGATCTCAATCTAGTCATTCATTTCTAGGAGGAATATCAGAGGAATGGCACAATGTAGGATCCTCAGAAAAGAGGATCCAGTTATTTAATGGGGAATATAAGTATTTTCTAAAATAGTCTGGAGAGGTAAGCCTTTAGTGACTAAGGGGTTAACAGATCCTCCGAGTCCTGTATTACAGCGCCCACATAAAGTGATACAAAATCATACATTAAAGGCTATCAATCGCTTTGTGTGGGAGGACTGAAGCAGGACTTATGCAATGAGTTCTGGCATCAATTATAAAAAAAAAAATGTACATAAAAATATTTAATTAAATTATAGAAAGTGATATGTCTTTGAGCTCAATTCCCCCCCCCCCCCTTCTGCCTACAGATAAGCATAGGAGACCGTTTATTGCTTCATTTACATGGCTCATTAACACTGGTTAATTATAGCAAATTTACAGTAAGATTAATAGGAGATATTGTTACTTTGTGTCACACATAACCTGTTATTTACAAGACATTTAAATCAATGTATGACATATGCTGCATAGATAATGAGCACCAAAGTGTGTTTCCTTGCAATGTGTTGCTATCTTGCTGATTAACTTTGGCTGATACCCCTGTCAGACACATCTAATATGATATTTACCATTAGTAGCCATTAAGTGCATTAAAAAAATCATACAATTGAACCAACCCTTATAATCATGCAAATGAAACACCGGTTGGTTGCAAGAGACCCTGGTTCAGAGGTGGCCGTTCAGTAGATGATTGAGAGTAACTGCACTAATGTTGCATTATATCCAGATTACAGTACTTACCCTCGAACTCTTGTATCAGATCTGTCACTCATTCCTCCTTAGGATAGAATAAAATGTTCTAATAGCCCACACTAGAAGAACACAAGGAGTCAGGTTACAGCAAGCTGTCTGATTGGGTTTTGCAAGGCTAGGGGTGGAAATGGACAGTGCTTTCTGCTCCAGGTGTGACGTAGCAGCTATCTTCATGCCAAATAGTATCTGTATTTATAAATATTTATGGATTTATGCTATTTAGGGCCGCTCAGTCTGAGGAATCTGCAAAAAAATGAAAGGAAAAAAGGTAAAATAAATTTATCTTAGTCCAAACCATTACAGTATGGGATCCACATTTGGGGTGAGTTAGGTAAATACCTGCAGACTAGGGACTGTACATGTGGTACTGAGGACACTGTATAATTTTTTTTTCTCATGTCCTGTTTGTAGATTCTCCATATCCCTAAAATACACATTTCATAGTTAAAAAGGGTTTCCAGGATCAGCATATTGATGGCCTATGCTTAGGATAGGTCATCAATATCAGATTGGTGGGGGTCATTTTCTTGTCACTCCCACCAATCAGATTGAAGACGCTGTGGTCCATTTACCTACATATTCGTATACTAGCAGCGATGCAGGGTATACCCTACACCACCCCTACTAAGAAGATAGTGTGCAGTTAGATGAGCTGAAATCAGTGTCAGACTGTGGTGCTTAGGGTCCAACAGTACAATTCATTCTGGGGGACCTCTGTAAAGCTACATACGAAAACTAACTTCTCATACAGCGACAGACAGCAGCAACACACTACGAAATCATTAATTATGGGGGTCCCTAAAGCAAGTTTAAGAAGGTAGATCCCTATTAAAAGAGGATACTGGCTGGTCGGCCTCTATACCTAGAAGCCACCTCTGCCATCTGAATCTGATGCATCTACAGTATGATAATAAACTGGAGAGTTATTTAAATAATCTACCAAGTTTTTTATATGAACATAGGCTGTTTGAGATGCTGTATGCTGCCTATCTGTATGTAGTGCAGTCTACTGTGCCAGGCCTACCTTGCTCTGGGGCCCAAATCAGGGGATTTACCAGTTCTGCTGGGGGCCAGTCTGAACATGGCCTAGATAAACACTGAAGTGGCTGAAGTGCTCGTATGGGTACTGACGCCGATTAAAACAGCTGATTAGCTGGGGTGCTGAGATTCCGAAATTGATAGTCAATTGTAAGGATAGGTTATCAATATGCTGATCTTCGAAAACCCACTTAATAATCACGAGTGCTTATGTGACTTGCCAATGAACAGTAGTTTCTTCTAGTGAGAGGAGCAGATAGATGTGGCCTCCAAACAAGGATAATGGAGGTCCCATATCACCATTTTTCTATCACCTATGAAAGGTTTTACAATGTTGGAACTGCACTTCAAATCTTTTCAAACTCCTATTTCTAGAAGGGATAGAGGGAACCAAGGGAGGGAAGAAGGGATAGAGGGAACCAAGTTGGGTTGAGGATGGGCAGATCGCACCCTTTTAACTATACTCTTACTGCGCCTTCCCCTGGTAAGAGTATAGGTATGATTTGAAAATGAAGTCGGGGTTTACAGTGAATAGTATAGTCTACCACGCTATTGTGTCCTGCAAAAAGACCAATGGCGACAGAAAGCAGAACAAATCAGGTCTATTCAACAATTGAAGTGAATGAATCCTCTGAGGGGTAATTTTGCACATTGTTTTTGTGTACTCAGCAAACAGTAAAGCTGAACACACTTTCATCACAAGCATAAAGGAATCAGATCTATATGGGACATATTCGGACTGCTCTGTTGCGTCCTGTAGTAGGCATTTGTTATTTCAACAGGAGAGTCAAGGTATATGGCTGAAGAAATTTGGCTGACAGTTATGTGTGTATGGCCAGTCTAACAAATATCTTCCCTTAGTCTGTACATTTGAAACGGAAGTTGTGTTAACCATTTATGAAAAAAAACAAAACTTTTTTTTCAAGCATAGGAACCATAATATTCCAATAATTGCTAATGTAAAGCACAATTTTTTGCCTCTAATATCAGCATACTGAGTTAAGAGGCGCACATTGCTTTTTAAAGTTTGAAAATTAATAGTTTCGAATTTATCAGGGATTGTTCATCATCTTGAAGAGACTAAAAGCCTCCAAATGAAACAAGAAGCTCAATGTTCCTTGACTTTGCCTTATGTTTCTTACATGGCCATTTATTAGGAAATAAATTCAGCTGAAGCACAAATACCATCAAATTCCAGAAACATGAAATCACTTAACTGAAGTTTTCTAAATCTGCAATTGCTGCATTAAAGAATGAAATCTATTCATCTCCGTGATGGTGTCAGTTTGGGTCAAGTTGGATCAGAATTTCTGGCAGTAATATGGGTGCAAAGATACAGTGCCTTGCAAAAGTATTCACCCCCTTTGACTTTTTTCGTGTTTTGTTACAGCACAGCCTTAAAGGGGTTAAAGAGGATATACATATTCATTAGTTAAGCTTGATTTCTTAAGAGAAAAACCCATACTTACACTTTTGCATGGTTCTGTTATTATTGCTTTGTTTACATGCTGCAGCAAAGCTGTGGGGGCTGTGTAACAACAATGACTAAGATCCCCCCATGAATATTTGTGGGTATGGATAATCTGACCTTCATCTCACCCTGCTCTACAAATCCTAACTTTGCATTAAAAAAAGTCACATGATCATCTCCTAGCTCACACAGGCAGAAGATCTTTCTGTCACATTGCAGATAAACGGGGTCAATTCTGCTATTTAACTGACATTTTGTTCCTGTTTGGTCTCCTTTCCAGTGTAATATTGTTCTAAGCTATATGACAGTTATATCTATCTAGGCTATATGTATCTAAGCTATATGACAGCTAAATGTATCTAAGCTATATGACAGCAGCTATATGTACCTAAGCTATATGACAGCTATATGTATCTAAGCTATATGACAGCTATATGTATCTAAGCTATATGACAGCTATATGTATCTAAGCTATATGACAGCTATATCTATCTAAGCTATATGACAGCTATATGTTTCTAAGCTATATGACAGCTATATCTATCTAAGCTATATGACAGCTATATGTATCTAAGCTATATGACAGCTATATGTATCTAAGCTATATGACAGCTATATCTATCTAAGCTATATGGCAGCTATATGTATCTAAGCTATATGACAGCTATATGTATCTAAGCTATATGACAGCTATATGTATCTAAGCTATATGACAGCTATATCTATCTAAGCTATATGACAGCTATATGTATCTAAGCTATATGACAGCTATATGCATATGACAGCTATATGTATCTAAGCTATATGACAGCTATATCTGTCTAAGATATAATAACAGCTACATGTATCTGAGCTATATCTATATCTAAGCTATATGACAGCTATATCTATCTAAGCTATATGACAGCTATATCTATCTAAGCTATATGTATCTAAGCTATATGACAGCTATATCTATCTAATCCATATGACAGCTATATCTATTTAAGCTATATGACAGCTAAATGTATCTAAGCTATAAAACAGCAATATCTATGTATGCTATATGATTGCTATATGTATCTAAGCTATATCTATGTCTAAGCTATATGACAGCTATATGTATCTGATGGCCAGTGGAGTAGGGCAATGGTAACTTGTTGAGGCTGCCTGCCCTGGTAAAGATCGCCAGATGCAGAGGCAGGGGGACGCAAGGCTCTGACGTTTCGTGTACAGAGCTGGGCCACTCCCTAAGGCAGGGAGTAGCCTGTACATAAGACATCACCACCGGAGCCTGGTGGGTGACGTCAGGGGTCACGTGACCCGCATCGGCCGTGCAGAAACACGGCAGAATAAATTATGTGAGTAAATTACAAATGTATTTTTAATAATGTTATAAGCCACCATAACATATATAGATATAACTTGGACAACCCCTTTAAATTCAATGTTTTGTTAATCTGAATTTTATGTGATGGATCAGAACACAATAGTCTAAGTTGGTGAAGTGAAATGAGAAAAATATATAAATAAAACTATTGTTTAGAAATAGAAAACAGAAAATTGGCATGTGCGTATGTATTCACCCCCTTTGTTAGAAAGCTCATAAAAAGCTCTGGTGCAACAATATACCTACAGAAGTCACATAATAGTGGAATGATGTCCACCTGTGTGCAGTCTAAGTGTCACATGATCTGTCATTACATATACACACCTTTTTTGAAAGGCCCCAGAGGCTGCAACACCTAAGCCAGAGGCATCACTAAACAAACACTGCCATAAAGACAAAGGAACTCACCAAACAAGTAAGGGACAATGTTGAGAAGTATAAGTCAGGGTTAGGTTATAAAAAAAATCTGAATCTTTGATGATCCCCAGGAGCACCATCAAATCTATAATAACCAAATGGAAAGAAGATGGCACAACAGCAAACCTACAAAGAGACGGCCGCACACCAAAACTCACTGACTGGGCAAGGAAGGCATTAATCAGAGAGGCAGCATAAAGACATAAGGTAACCCTGGAGAGTTCCGCAGCAGAGACTTGAGTATCTGTATATAGGACAACAATAAGCCATACGCATAGCTGCTGGCGGTAACAAACTGCCTCTTTAGATACAATTTGCACTGTGGGATTTTTTTTTAAATGGTTCAAAAATTGTTGTTTTTTGGTGGCAAATGCGTGCTGGTGAATATATACACACACACTGCATGGGGTGATGTGATCCTCCTTCATCATCTTTCCTGTATTCTGGTCTGAGAAATGGTCAATTCCATTTTGAGAAATTTGGTTGAATTAAATCGTAAAAAAAAATCCTTTTTGAGTTTTTAAAAAATTCAGGTGGAATTCAATTAGTTTAGAATAGATTCACTCATCTCTACGAAACATCCTTTATTTTTTTCAGTTGTCTATTGCAGATGGAAAGGTGAGAACAATTTGGTATAAATTCCATATGTTGCCATATTGATTATTATAAATTACAATTTGTTTGTAATTTTATATTTGCAAATAAAATAAATCCTAGACTTCAAGCTTATACGTTGTATCTGCACTTAAACATTGTAACAATCTAAACAGGAAAAATATTTGCCAACCGTACAGCACACCAATGGCTTCACAGATACTTACAAGACAAATAAGCCAAGAGCTCTTCCTCCTGACTCCCATACATTCATGTCTGCATGTGTTTTCAAGGAGGAACAGTGAATGAACCAATTCCATACTCCCTTGGCAGTGGCTTGTCTCCCTCGGGAACAAAGAATTGGACATGTTGAACTCCAACATGGTGAATCCTTCTTTCCAAGACATCTGCAGTTGGGGATGGGTTGGGAGTCCGGGACACCTCTATACATATTATGTAGTCAGCCTGCCCTGCTGAAATCAGCAGGTTCAACCAAAATCTATCTAGTGTGCACAAAATGTCAGTCCATCCCAGAGCTTTCATTACTGAAGAGGATGTGGAGGAATATCTAGGAACCCTCGCCCTCTCCTTTATGACACAGCCATGGCCATTTTCTTCACATTTGCCTCCACATCTTCTTCAGTTCAAAGTAGAAAGATTTGTTCTGCTGATGTTGCCATGTTTAGCTTTGGTTGGTAGAAGATATTCAGACCTCATACATTTGTACTAGTACCTCATTGGTGGGAAGTAATACAGTGTATGTCTTTGCAGGATTTTAGGCTCTAGATATAAAAAAAGAATGTCCCCATTCATTGACAGCAAGAGGAGATGTTGGAAATGATAGGTAATTGAACTACAAAGCTTAAAGGGAACCTGTCACCAGGAAATCACTGATAAACCAGGCATGCCGACTTGTATGGCTCACTCTGCTGGATATAATGATACCTCTCACTTGGTGATCTGTTGCTTTATTGTGGAGAAATAGTACTTTTAAGCCGATTTGAGTCCAGCAGTTGATTTGAGTCCAGCGTTTTTTCTATTCAGAGCTGTAGCCACTCCCATATTCACTTCTTCAGATGTAAAAGGGGCGTGGTTTAAAGAAATGACCTGCATTATATCCAATACAAGCCTTGCTACCCTTTACTTTAAAGCCTAACTGCCATACCCACGGTGACATGTCCCTTATCAGCCATCATGTGTTTATCACCCCAGGAACAAACTAGCCCTTATTATAATTACTAACTTTAATAGTATATTCCTCCCCTTTTTTTTTACCTCAGTAATATAATACCTTAGCATTCCCTGTTATTCATTTTCCTGCCAATTATTTAAATTGAATGAATGATGTAACAAACCACGCCCCTTTTACATCTGAAGAAGTGAATAGGGGAGTGGCTACAGCTCTGAATAGAAAAGATCCTGGACTCATATCAACTGCTGGACTCAAATCAGCTAATTAGCATATGGATAAAAAGTACTATTTCTCCACAATAAAGCAACAGATCACCAAGTGAGAGGTATCACTATATTCAGCAGAGTGAGCTCTACAAGGCAACATGCCTGATTTATCAGTGAATTTCCTGGTGACAGGTTCCCTTTAAGAACTTGATTATAAAACATATGCCAATGAGCAGTTAAGTTACTCCCTCTCATTCTTAATTGATAGGGCTAGCTGAGATGACCATGTAATAAAGAGGAGGAGGGACTGGCAGAGGAAGTAGGAGGAACAAGGGTGCACAGAGTGGCTTGGGTCCAAACTCAGTGCACTTAACTGCTCATTTGCATATTGATTAAAAGTACGTATCACAGTATTAAAAAAAGGTTCTTCAGCTTTCAAATATACCTTGTGATCCAATCACCTGCAATTTTCAGTGAATGGGAACTTCTTGTTAAAATCTAAAACCTAAGATTCTGCACATACATGTTACAGATTAAGGCTATATGCACACGACAGTGTTTTTCTCGGCTTCCGTTCCGTTTTTTTGCGGATCCCATTCATTTCTATGGATCCGCAAAAAAAACTGATGCCTCTTCCGTTTCCTGTCCGCGTCCGCATTCCGCATTTCACGTCCGCAAAAAAAATATGGCATGTCCTATTCTTGTCCACAAAAAACGATTTGCGGTCACATAGAAGTCAATGGGTCCGCAAAAAAAACGGAAGCCTCACTGAAGCCTTCTGTTTTTCCATCCGCATCCATTTTTTTTGCGGATGGTTGCTTGCAAACCAGGGCACTTGTGCAGGTACTTTAAGAAACAGTTTCAAGCCTTCCGTTTTTTTTGCAGATCCGCAAAAAAAAAAAGGAGGACACACGGAAACACAACCTACAAAATTTGGGGACACACGGAACGGATGTGGATGTGAAAAAAAAAGGAAGACGGATCCGCGATTTGCGGACAGCAAAAAACAACTGTCGTGTGCATATAGCCTAAAAGCACTTTTTTCTCCAGAATGAAGCAACGGATCATTACATTCCGCTGAACTAGCTGTACAAGGCATTGTGCCTGGTTTCATTTCTTGATAAAACACTCCCTTTCAACATCCATGCCAAAGGTATACTCCCAGTGCACCATGGACAGAACCTTAATCTTTCTCCAATCTTTCTACAGTATGTTGGTTTAGGATATCCCTCCACTAGTTGTATTTTGATATGTCTGGCTTAATATTCCTCTCTCCTGACATTCAATGCAAGTATTTTCTGTTCAACCATTCAAGCAATGCTAACACCCATGGCCCTTATCCAGAGGTTCACTTGACACATTCAATCAATTTCACTGGACTTGATCTAGCTGTAGTCGTTTAGCTGCGGCTGGCTTATTCTAAATTAGATGGCAATACCTGTAAATGACTTTAGAATGTTACAACGTCCCTAACCAAAGTACCGACACCTCAAATAAATTACATTAAAGTGGTTCCAGGACAGAGCAGGTACCCCCTGGGGTACAGATATCACAGGCTGAGAACCTAGAGTGTATACCTATATATGACCTTAAAGGGGTTATCCCACAATTAAATATCAATTTCATTTGTTAGATCACTCAAAACATAACTCATTTTAAATTGTATGAATAAAAAAAAAATCTCCTGTAGATATTGGTGTTACATTGTAGTTATGGCGCCCTGTGCTGTTCTTTTTAACCTCTACAGGACCGCCTAACGCAGGGATGCGTCCTGCGGGCGGTCCTGTAGCTCTGAGATGACGCATCGGCGCGTCATCTCGCGAGAGCCGTGACTTGCTGTGAACGCGCGCGCTCGGCAGTGAAGCGCGTCTCGGCAGTTGAGCTACAGCCTGCCAGCGATGATCCATCGCTGGCAGGCTGTAGATGCGAATTATATCGCATCAAATAGCTATATCAGACGCTGTTGCACCAAACACTACACTAACCCCCCACCCCCTCACCTATTAACCCCTTGATCACCCCATCTAGACCCCCTGATCACCCCCTGTCATTGATCACACCCCTTGTAAGGCTCCATTCAGACGTCCATATGTGTTTTGCGGATCCGTGGATTCACGGATCCGCGGATCGGATCCGTGGATCCACAGATCCGCGGATCGGATCCGCGGATCCTCAAAGCAATTGCGGACAAGAATAGGACATGTTCTATATTTTTGCAGAACGGAAGTGCAGACCCGGAAGCGCGGATCCGTAATTCCGGATCCGAGCGGGACAAAGTCTGTCCCCATAGAAATGAATGGGTCCACAATTCCGTTCCGCAAACAGAATTTCGGACGTGTGAATGGGGCATAAGGGTCCCCTATCACCGCCAGTTAGTTAGCTACTTGCTAGGTAGCTAGCGCCCAGCCCACCGCACCGCAGTCACTGATTTTGGCAGAGATTTTTTCATCCACATTGACCGATGGGAATAAAAAAATCTGTGCCGTTCATTTTTTTTTTTTTTTCAGCGCAGAGGCTGAACGGAAAAATCTCATTACCCGTATGCTCAATATAAGGAGAATCGCAGAAACTCCTAATGCTGGCCATACGTGTAATGATTGTGAGACCTTCAAATGCCAGGGCAGTATAAATACCCCACATGTGACCCCATTTTAGAAAGAAGACACCCCAAGGTATTCCGTGAGGGGTATGGTGAGTTCATGCAAAATTTTATTTTTTGTCACAAGTTAGTGGAATATGAGACTGTAAAAAAAAAAAAAAAAAAAAATTAATTTCCGCTAACTTGTGCCAAATTTTTTTTTTTCTGTGAACTCGCCATACCCCTCACGGAATACCTTGGGGTGTCTTCTTTCCACAATGGGGTCACATGTGGGGTTTTTATACTGTCCTGGCATTTTAGGGGTCCTAAAGCGTGAGAATCCAAATGCGTAAAATTGCCCTGTGAAATCCTAAAGGTACTCATTGGTTTTAGGGCCCCTTTGCGCATCTTGGCTGCAAAAAAGTGTCACACATGTGGTATCGCCATACTCAGGAGAAGTAGGGCAATGTGTTTTGGGGTGTATTTTTATATATACCCATACTGTGTGTGAGAAATATCGCTGTAAACGACAACTTTTTAAATTTTTGTATTCAAAGTTGTCAATTTACAGAGATATTTCTGTCACCCAGCATGGGTATATGTAAAAATACACCCCAAAACACATTGCCCTACTTCTCCTGAGTACGGCGATATCACATGAGTGACACTTCTTTGCAGCCAAGATGCGCAAAGGGGTCCAAATTCTAATGAGTACCTTTTAGGAGGGCATTTTTACGCATTTTTCTTCTCACGCTTTAGGGCCCCTAAAATGCCAGGGCAGTATAAATACCCCACATGTGACCCCATTTTGGAAAGAAGACACCCCAAGGTATTCGCTGAGGGGCATAATAAGTCCATGAAAAATTAAACTTTTTGTCAAAAGTTAGTGGAAAGGGAGACTTTGTGAGAAAAAAAACAATAAAAAATCAATTTCCACTAACTTGTGCCAAAAAAACAATCTTCTATGAACTCGCCATGCCCCTCATGGGGGCCCTAAAACCAATGAGTACCTTTAGGATTTCACAGGCCATTTTTACACATTTGGATTCTCACGCTTTAGGGGTCCCTAAAATGCCAGGTCAGTATAAATACCCCACATGTGACCCCATTTTGGAAAGAAGACACCCCAAGGTATTCCGTGAGGGGCATGGTGAGTTCACAGAATTTTTATTTTTTTGGCACAAGTTAGCGGAAATTGATATATATTTTTTTAATTTTGTTTTTTACAAAGTCTCATATTCCACTAACTTGTGACAAAAAATAAAATTTTACATGAACTCACCATACCCCTCACGGAATATCTTGCGGTGTCTTCTTTCCAAAATGGGGCATTTATACTGTCCTGGGATTTTAGGGGCCCCTAAAGCGTGAGAAGAAGTCTGGAATCCAAATGCGTAAAAATGGCCTGTGAAATCCTAAAGGTACTCATTGGTTTTAGGGCCCCTTTGCGCACCCAGGCTGCAAAGTGTCACCATGGTATTACCGTACTGAGAGAGAAGTAGGGCAATGTGTTTTGGGGTGTATTTTTATATATACCCATACTTTGTGTGAAAAATATCTCTGTAAACGACAACTTTTTAAAAATTTTATACAAAGTTGACAATTTACAGAGATATTTCTCTCACCCAACATGGGTATATGTGAAAATACACCCTAAAACACATTGCCCTACTTCTCCTGAGTACGGCGATACCACATAAGTGACACTTTTTTGCAGCCTGGGTGCAAAGGGCCCAAATTCCAGCGAGTACCTTTAGGTTTTACATGGCGGCTCATAATTTAGCTCCCGCCCAAAATGCCAGAACAGTAAACACTACCCCACAAATGACCCCATTTCGAAAGTAGACACTCTCGAGGTATTCACTGAGGGGCATAGTGAGTCCGTCTGAGATTTTTTTTTTTGCCAGAAGTTAGCAGAAATTGAAACTTTTTTTTTTCTCAGAAAGTGTCATTTTCCGCTAACTTTTGAAAAAAAATGAAATGATACATAAACTCACCATGCCCCTCCGCGAATACTTTGGGGTGTCTTCTTTCTAAAATGGTGTCATTTGGGGGGTATTCATACTATCCTGGCATTTTAGCACCTGAAGAAACATGACAGGCGCTCAGAAAGTCAGAGCTGCTTCAAAATGCCGAAATTCACTTTTTTGCACCATAGTTTGTAAACGCTATAACTTTTACCCAAACCAATAATTTTTTATCAAAGACATGTAGAACAATAAATTTAGAGAAAAATTTATATAGAAATGTAGTTTTTTTTGAAAATTGTAAAAAGTGGCCTGGTCATTAAGGGTGTTTAAGCTAGGGGGGCTGAAGTGGTTAATTTACTCTCAGGACATTTACTGTATGCGTCCAGAGCCGATGAGAGAAAACTGCTTCTAGAACCTAGCTGATTTTTGGGGGGCCTGCACAATTACAAAAATTACTCAGTTTTGATGTGCAAGAGGACACAGGTGATAGAAATGAGCTACTGAGCATGTGGGACCACCAGTTCTGTTACATTATGTAGATGTTCTAAGAAGCAACCAAAAGAGCAGTAGGGGGCACCATAGCAAAAATGTAGCAACAATATCTCCACATGGTAGAATGTTTAAAAAAGAAAACAAATTCCAGTTTCAAAGTTATTGTATTATGTGTGATCTAACAGGGAAATGCTTAAAGAAAAACACAACATCCACAGTTAGAACTTCCTAAAAAAATCAATATAAAAACCACATGTGACAAATTAATGTAACTTCAGCTCACCCTTTACATGCCCTGGACCAGGGAACATTTCAAAACGAAGCCAAAAATTCCAGCTATCAGGCCACTGTTAAAATCCAAACTCTTTATTGTTTCTTCTTAAAATCCATGTACCCATCGGAGAACAGAACGGTCCCGTTCTCTAGTTGGTACATGGATTTTAAGAAGAAACAGAGTTTGGATTTTAACAGTGGCCTGATTGCTGAACTTTTTGGCTTCATTAAAAACCAAATATGGTACGGAAAAATGTCAGAGCAAATTCATACATCTGTATGTGTAGTTACCCTTTAATGCTCTTAATGGATCCTTTTTCAAGCAGCTGTCCTGTGTAGAGGAACAAACTGGAAAAATAATTGCATTTTTTTTGTAGTAATTTGGAGTACTTACATTTTTATCATCTAGCCATTACAAAGAAAAGGTTTTCTATTATATGTCTAGTTTAAGGCTGAGAAGAATTCTATTTTAGATATTTATATAATTGACAGAATTCTGAAACTGAACTGTTAGGCCTCTTTCACACGGGCGTCATGTTTGACGCCCGGATAAGAGGCGGGTGCGTTACGGGAAAATGCGTGATTTTTCCACGCGAGTGCAAAGCGTTTTAATGCATTTTGCACGTGCGTGCGAAAAATCTGCATGTTTGGTACCCAGACCCGAAGCCGGACTTCATCACTGAAGTCCGGTTTCAGGTTGAGTATTCTGTATATATTTTATTATTTTCCCTTATAACATAGTTATAAAGGAAAATAATAGCATTCTCAATAGAGAATGCAAAGTAAAAAGGGCAATAGAGGGTTACAAATAATAAAAAAATAAACTCACCTCTTCCATTTGATCGCGTAGCTGCCGGTGTTCTGTATTCAGCTGGGCGGGGGGTGAAGGACCTTCAGTGACATCACTGGGTCACATGGTCCAATCACCTGCTTCCATGATGGTAGTTTTTTTTATTATTTTTAACCCTCTATTGCCCTTTTTACTTTGCATTCTCTATTGAGAATGCTATTATTTCACTTTATAACTATGTTATAAGGGAAAATAATAAAGATCGGGTCCCCATCCCGATCGTCTCCTAGCAACCATGCAGGAAAATCGCACTGCATCCGCACTTGCTTGCGGATGCTTGCGATTTCCCCGCAGCCCCATTCACTTCTATGGGGCCTGCGTTGCGTGAAAAACGCAAAAGTTCACCTCACGCATTGCACCCGCGCGGAAATCACGCCCGTGTGAAAGGGGCCTTAAGGTGCCTTCACACACGGCAAATTTGATGAGGAAAATTTCTTCAACTAAAAATCAGTTCCATTCATCTGAATGGGGCTTGCAGAAATCCACGCTCTGGGAGCCAAAGAAACCCCATTCAGATGATGGGAACGGATTTTGCCTGTGGAGGTTGGTCACTTTGCATTCTGCAGACCTGCTTGCAGTTTAGCCTTTTTAAATGGAGCCAAAGCACCCACCACAGCATTGGTGGGGACACCGTGCCAGTGAGAAACGTCCCTTCTTGGCATGGTCACAGCTTTAAACATAATGGCATGAGCAAACCATGAGGCCACTGCTGGAATTTACCATGGAATCTGCACCAAAATTAAGATGGCATAAACCGCTTTGTGAACAGCGGCCCTTAGATTCTGGGTTCCCATTGCGTCCGGCTCCAGGCAGTTGTTTTATGCCTGAGCAAGATACAACTGATGACATCTATGTGCACATGTCCACTATCCATAGCACAACAGAAAAACACAGCATGCTATGTTTTTCTGTTCATTGTAATAAGTGATGTACCGAATTCAGAAATACTCCCATAGAAAAACCATGGGTTCAGATCTGGCATCAGTTTCCCTCATGTATACCTGTACTATGCTGGAGGGAGACTACAATGGATGGCAGAATACATGGAACACAGCCTTACTTATTTCTACTCTTTCCAGCATTAAAATTGTGTAGCTTACCCAATAATCTTTTGTTGATTTTCTACTTTCTATATTTTTTCACTTCTGAAATGTTATGTTATCACAGAGCATATTTTTTCTTCTTTTGACTTATCTGTTTAGTTTAAGAACATCTTACATCTGCGCCTTGTTTATATCTTCACTGATAAGGTTTAATTGATATCCTGAGGGAATGTCAGAAAAACCCATGAAGTTAATGTGGGCTGTTAATGTGGGAAATATTATGCATTAAAGAAAATAAAATATTATTGCTTAATGCTCCTAGCTTATTTTAAGAATATAATTCAGAAGACCATATTTTCATTGATTTATATTTAGTATCTTAATATTCATTGAGCCTGAATACATTTATACAGATATAACCGTCAAAGCGTCCTACTGTACATGGAAAAAGTAAAAAGGTCTTCTTTCAGTGCCCATATGAGAGCTTACTGTAGATATTACAGAAGTACATTTAAAATTGTGTTGTCTCTGACAATTGAGATTGAAACTCTTTGTAAAAATAAAAAAAATAGACTAAGTTACAATTACTAAATTCTACATTGCAGTGGAAATCTACTTAGTACTAAAGGCTTGTTGTCATCCACGTTGGAGGCTCCTGTTCGGGGCCACCATCACAGATTCCGTCAAAAACAGTTCTAAAAAAATAACCAGACTTCCAGATGGAAATGAAGCAGATCCTTTTGTAGTCATTGTGATTTGTTTGGCTCCATTTGTGTCAGTTATGTGCCAAATCTGGCACACAGTAAATCAATAACGCTGATTTAAAAGAGGCCTAACTCACAAACTTCATCATCATTTTATTTCATATGTAATGTAGTTCAGGCACCTTGAAATATATGACCATGCTTGTACTTCTCCTGACAATTGATCCTGATCCACACATCTCTGCTTCAAATTGGTGCAGTTTCCAACTGAATGATATTGGCCATGGATATTGTGGTTAAATATGCTGTTTACCTGCAAAATTGTGCACCCATTAACAGTTTGTAAACCGTACTGATATGCGGTAAAACCACATGTCAGTGTGGTTTTTGGCCACATAATGGAGTTACTCAATAACATGTATCTGTATAGCGCCACCTTCTATTTGTTTTGTTTTTTCCTTATTTTTTTTTTACTGTTCACTAAGAAGGCCATATATGCTCAGTTTCATCCCTCAATTGCCTCCACAACTGTGATAGAGAGAGAGAGAGAGCTGCAGCATGTTCCCTGCGTTGCAGTAGAAAGAAGACACCCCCTGAGCTGCCAGTCTGATATAAATCTAGCAAAGTATTGGAGCAATGAATGGGAAGATCTCTGGATCCATGTTAGGTACAGGTTCTAGCTTTGTTACAAAGGGATTGTCATGTACTATATGATGTCTGAATGACATTTTTTTACATTAATCATGGAATAAACCTTTTAAGAATAATACAATTTCCTCACGGAACACAAATTTGTGCTGGAAAGATTGTGGAGTGCTGGAAAGGTTTTTGGTCTGAGGTTTTTGGCTTGATTTTCAGGGTTGTGGGATGAGAGATGCAGGGCCGGTTCTAGGTGAAATGGGGCCCGGGGGCGAAAAACAATAAGGGGCCCCCCCCCTCAGTGTCACGCCATCAATCACCCCCTTCGCCACAATTCTCCGCCTCCATTGCCAGCATACTCCCTCCCCGAATGGCACATTTCTCCTCTGTATGGGCCAGTGGCAGCAGCACATCTCTCCCTCAACCCCATGGCTCATTTCTCCAGCACATCTGCACATCTCCTCCCAGCTCCCATCACTACAGAAATACAGCCCCACTCTACCTCTTCCATCCAGTGACGTCCTGTGATAGATGTTCTCTTTCCTCATCTTCTCCTTCAGACCTTCAGACCAGACCACAGGTTTCGCTCTCTGCAGTTTGACAACAAAATAAATCTCTAGTTACTTTTCCATCATCCTCCCATATTCTGACTAATTATCCTACTACCCCCATATAAAATACATCAGTAATGTCCCCATAGTGCCCCCCCGAGTCTCCTCTCTCCCCATCATGTCCCCCCCCAATCCCCCAATCAGGTAGGCCCTTTTCCCACCCATCCCCTTCCCCCCCAAAATTATTTGCAGGCTCCTTCCCAGCCCCCCCAAATCATGTGCAGGCTCCTTCCCCTCCCCCCAAAAAAATCATGCAGGCTCCTTCCCCCCAAAAAATCATGTGCAGGCTCCTTCTCCCAACCCCCACCAAAATCATGTGGCTCCTTCCCTCCCCCCCCCAAAATCATGTGCAGGCTCCTTCCTCCCCCAAAAATCATGCAGGCTCCTTCCACTCCCAAAACTCATGTGGAGGCTCCTCCACTCCTCCCTCCCCCCCAAAATCATGTGCAGGCTCCTTCTCCCAACCCCCCACCAAAATCATGTGCAGGCTCCTTCCACTTCAAAATCATGTGGAGGCTCCTTCCACTCCCCCAAAATCAGCGTGGAGTGTCTTCCACTTCCCTCCCCCAAAAAATCATGTGCAGGCTCCTTCCCCAAAATCATGTGGAGGCTCCACTCTCCCTCCCCCAAAATCATGTGCAGGCTCCTTCTCCCAACCCCCCACCAAATCATGTGCAGGCTCCTTCCACTCCCCCCCAAAAATCATGTGCAGGCCTTCCACTCCCTCCTCCCCCCCAAAAATCATGTGCAGGCCCTTCCCCCAAAATCATGTGCAGGCCCTTCTCCCAACCCCCCACCAAAATCATGTGCAGGCTCCTTTCCCCTTTCCCCTCCCTACTTACCTCCTGCAGCGCTGGATGGCAGGCCTCTTCCGGCCTGTGTCCCGTTTCTCTATTCTTTCACAGGCGGCGATGACGCCATCGCGCCGCTGACCAAGTTTGACAGGCTGTCGGCACGAGGCCGGCAGCCTGAGCCAGAGGAGCAGGAGGAGACGCCTCCCCTGTCAAGATGCACAGCCGATCTGTATCGCTGTCCAGAGTGACGGCGACACAGATCGTTATGGAGATGAACGCCCACAGTGGCGCTCATCTCCTGTCTCACTGTCTCCGTTGCCCCCTGATCCGCCACTGCTTGGGGCCCTCTCATGACTGGGCCCGGGGCAATTGCACTCTGCCTCTATGGAAGCGCCGGCCCTGGAGAGATGCCTCCCTTACTTGAGGTGGCTCTTTTGAATCTGAGATTAGACAGTCTGCCACCACTGGGGAGGTGGGAAATTATGTGTATTTTAGGTGCAATAGGAAATCTTTATTGGCCTGATGGAAAACTGATATCATTCAAAAGATTGGAGAAATAAAACATTGAGTAAATACTTATTTTCAATATGAAACAAGATTGGGGAATCAGTACTTTCAAAAAGCAATTAATCTGGATAGATGGAAACTGTGGACAGAGATACAGTCCATGATAGATAGTTATATGCCGCCAGAGTGGGTATAGTCTTTCTTTACCTTTTTCTCTTATTTTTTAAACACTTATTGATGTATCTATTTTCTTCTTCTTTTGTGTACTGTGGGATGTTTACGATGAATAATATAAATTTTCTAAGCTTTGTATATATCATATGGGACTTGCCTTAATGTAACTAAATTTTTACTATCACTGAAGAAAGGGAGCGCTAAAATAAATCTTTATTATCAACTACAGTATAAGGAAGGATAGTTAATGTTCCTGAGTAACCGCTAATAGTACACAGGTACACGATAGACTGCATGCACGCCATCGACGTGCAGTACCACAGGATAGAACAATCACATAAGCGGTGGGTAACGCCCATGGTTACCAGCATGTGAAAAGAAAGGCCAACTGACACGGGACTTAGTACATAATCCCAGCAGGGCTGGTGATAGAGACCCAATGGCTTACCTGGCGCTTCACACACTATACTCTGGCTGGCCACTAGTGCAGGCAGCACTACATCTGTAGTAATCCTACATCAGCCGACGCTGCTTCATACAGTGACTCATCGGAGCGTGATGTATGGCGAGCAGAACAAAGCCTGCCTAAAGTGCCGCCACTCTAGAGTTCATGTGGCGGCACCGTCCGGCGCTATAATGGCCGTGAGGGCGGTCACGCCGACCGCGACGCCGAGTTTAAGAACACAAAGCCTCTCCCAAGGGAGGAGGAGCGGCTGACGTACCGCCAATGAGCAGGGATCACGGGAAGCCTTCACCGCCCTGTTGCTATGGCAGACAAGTAAACAGTCGGCTCCTCATAGAGGTTAGTCGGGATAACCATCGGCAGAAGCTACAATTAAACAAGGCGGGTCAAGAGATTGTATATGTGGGCGGGGGCAAAATCAATACGCTCATAATACATGATTTGATGAAAGTTCATAACGAAGGATAGGGGGTGTTATGTAAAGAGGCCCAATGGACATTTAGATTGGGTACGGTCAAACCGGATGGATTGAATGACCGCATTTCCTATGCATGTTGCATAGACTAGAGATTGTGCCATTTATTATCCTGCACCTCTTCTTCAGTTGTGACACCTTTTATCCATATTGAATATTCTTTTCTCTGTGATCGAATGTTACATATGGTATTTGTACTCACATTCTCTTTTATGCTTCGTTATGAACTTTCATCAAATCATGTATTATGAGCGTATTGATTTTGCCCCCGCCCACATATACAATCTCTTGACCCGCCTTGTTTAATTGTAGCTTCTGCCGATGGTTATCCCGACTAACCTCTATGAGGAGCCGACTGTTTACTTGTCTGCCATAGCAACAGGGGGCGGAGTGAAGGCTTTCCCCGTGATCCCTGCTCTATTGGCGGTACGTCAGCCGCCTCCTCCTCCCTTTGGGAGGGGCTTTGTGTTCTTAAACTCGGCGTCCGGCGCGGCCGCCCTACGGCCATTATAGCGCCGGACGGTGCCGCCACATGAACTCTAGAGTGGCAGCACTTTAGGCAGGCTTTTTGTTCTATTGTTCAGCAACTTCCATACATCGCTCCTGATGAGTCACTGTATGAAACGCGTCGAGCTGATGTAGGATTACATACAGATGTAGTTGCTGCCTGCACTAGTGGCCAGCCAGGGTATAGTGTATGGGAACGCCGAATAGGGGCTTACATTAGGTTTCCTATCACCAGCCCTGCTTGGGATTATGTACTAAGTCCCGTGTCAATTGGCCTATTCTTTTTCACATGCTGGTAACCATAGGGCGTTTTTTGCCCACCGCTTATGTGATTGTTCTATCCCTGTAGTACTGCACATCCGATGGTGTGCATGCAGTCTATGCGGCACCTATGTGTACTATTAGCGGTTACTCAGGGATACTAACATTAACTTTATCCTTCCCTTATACTTTTTAATGTTGATAATAAAGATTTATTTTAGCGCTCCCTTTCTTCAGTGATAGTTCCATTTTTTGAGTGCATACACGATTATATTTGGGCTTTTGTTTGTTTGCTTTATCTAATTGGCCTACGGGATGGCAGGTTTTTTATTTGGCGGAATTAATCATGATCAGTGGGATACGGAGGCAAAATTAGTGTTTTCTGAAGCTCAATTGCCATTTAGCTCTAGTACCCCGACTATTACAGGATCATTCAAGAGTCTCACCCGGGTATATAAGGACAATGTCCGTAGTTGGTGGGAAATACAGACTCTGGAGATTTATTTGAAAAATCGAATCGTACCCAGAGGTCTGAGGATACCACTGCTACCCAATACCCGCTTGAGATCACCTGAGTTCATCAAGCGTTGGGAGACGGAGTCTATCGAATCCTCCTTACGCTTGATGAATCTTCTATTGGAGGAAGAGCGTAGCGTATATGAAAGGAGCACGAGTGCTCTTCAGGAAAATATTGACGCTACAAAAAAATTTTCAGACCATACGGATTTTGTAAAAAAGGAACAGGCTCTAGAAGAGGCAATACGAAAATACACGGCGCAATTAAAAGAGCGCAAACATTGGCAGTACCTAAGGGATACGGCTGATTTTCGAGAGGGACGTATTTTCGATTTTGCCACCAAACCAGCTAGGGTCTTAGAGGCAGACACTGAGCCCTCCTCCTCAGAAGGGGAGACTGAGTTTGAGCCTACCCAATTAAGACCAGGGGGGTCCCAATTTGCAGTAGGGGGCACCAAAATAGGGGTCGCCCGCGATACGGCAGGGGGCCGCCCCAGGGGCAGGAATAACAGTAATTTTTTAGGACGTGGAGCTCCAATCTCCACTTACTTACTCAGGAACAGAAAGGACCAGTAAACATGTGTCCTCATCCACCAACTGGGGGTGCTCTGATTGATGAACTACAGGTCATCAACCTCTCTGACCGGACTTTGACAATAGCAGAAACCAATGTCCTTAAAAGGGGATTGTCATTCGTCCCAACTCAATTTTTTGACCTATTCAATTGGGTCAAAGACCTTAATTTATTTTCCAGGAAGCTCAAGTGGAAAATTTTTTTAAATACCATGATAAACGCGAATGTGCTGAGTTGGGGGTTGACATCTCCGACCTTGGGGACATTAGAAACTTAGTTGATTTACTTTATGAAAGCGAACGTGAGCCTGGGGAGGGTCCCTTTACCTCCATGAGAGTTCGCTCTAAAGCCACTCCACCAATAAATGATACCACGCCAGCAGATATCTTTGTAAATTTAGTGATTCAGGACTTGCGTGAGTTGGAGGGCACTAGAGTTACACCTAATATCACCAAGGAAGAAATGGAGGGTCTGCTGTCTTTGGAAAAAGATGATTCCATCGTGATAAAGACAGCAGACAAGGGGGGCAACATAGTGATTATGGGGCGGGAGCAATATGTGAGGATGTGCCACGACATCCTTAACAATAAGGAGTGCTATGGCATCCTACCCCGCAACCCCATTGAGACCCATAGAAATGAACTTGCCAACATTTTGTCTGCCGCTTTAGCAGAGAAATTGATTGACAAGACTGAGCTCCAGGCCCTCCTCCCAAAATTTCCATGTATGGCCTGCTTTTATAGCCTGCCAAAGGTGCATAAGGGGCTGCGGCCCCTTAAGGGTGAGCCAATAGTGTCTGGCACAAATAGTCTTACACATGCCATCAGTGACTATGTGGAGAAGATCTTACACCCCTTTGTGACGGCCCTGCCCTCTCATGTACGTGATTCCATGGAGATTGTCAACAAACTTGATGGCCTCCATATCGAGGATAACGTCATGTTTGCCAGCCTCGACGTGGAGGCCTTATACAGCTCCATACCACATGAGGGGGGCAAGGCGGCTGTGGATTACTTCCTCCGCCAACGTGGAATAGCCTTGATGCGGCATAACAACTTTGTCATCCAATTGCTCGATTTTATACTCAGCCACAATGTGTTCGTCTTCGACCGTCGCCTCTTCCACCAGCTCAGAGGCGTTGCGATGGGGAGTCCTTGTGCCCCATCGTACGCTAATTTATATCTGGGCTGGTGGGAGAGAGAGACTGTTTTCGGAGACGAGCACTCGAGGTGGACACCTTATATCACATTGTGGCTGAGATTTATCGATGATATTTTAATTCTCTGGTCGGGTACGGAGTCTCAGTTTCATGAATTTGTGGCGGTGTTGAATGTGAACAATTGTGGCCTTTTTTTTACATCTGAGATTAGCCCGAATAGAATCACATTTCTTGACTTGACAATATTCAGGAATTCATCGGGGCAGGTACAAACTACCTTACACCGTAAGACCACAGCCACCAATTCACTCTTACATTGGGGCAGCTGCCACCCGACCCCCCTTAAAAGTGGTATACCACGGGGCCAATATATGCGGGTCCGCCGCAACTGCTCCCTTTTAACTGATTTCCAATCTATGGCTGGCGAATTGAAAGATCGCTTCCTACGGAGAGGATACCCATCATCTGTGCTAAGGTCTGCGTATCAGCACTCCTTGGCATGTACCAGGGATTCTCTCCTGAATCCCAGACCGAGACGGGATGATGCAGGTTTGATACGCCTGATTGCCACTTTTGATGGCGCAAATTCCAAAGTGAGGAGTATCCTACAGCGACATTGGGGCATCCTCAAAATGGACCCGGATATTGCCGAATTCGTGACTGAGGTCCCATCAGTCACATATCGGAGGGGCAGGAGTCTGGGGGACAGATTGACACATAGCCTCTTTCAAACTCCAGTTTCTGAAACATGGCTCTCTAATCGCAGTAATGGAAATTTCGCTGTAAGGGATGCATCGCGTGTCATTGTATAAAAACTGGGGATTCATTCATAAGCACCACGACATCTAGAAATTATCAGATTAGGTGCTTTGTTAACTGTAGAACCTCTGGTTTGGTTTATTTAGCCACGTGCATCTGCGGTCTACAATATGTGGGCAAAACCACTAGGGAGTTTCGCCGCAGAATTGGAGAACATCTGGCGGATATAAGGAAAAAAGAGGATACCCCCATAGCAAGACACGTGAATAGCTCCCATCCACAGCAAGCATCCCCTATCTCCTTTCAAGGAATAGAAGTGATACGGCCATCACCAAGAGGTGGGGACTTTGATAGGAGGGTGTTATGTAAAGAGGCCCAATGGACATTTAGATTGGGTACGGTCAAACCGGATGGATTGAATGACCGCATTTCCTATGCATGTTGCATAGACTAGAGATTGTGCCATTTATTATCCTGCACCTCTTCTTCAGTTGTGACACCTTTTATCCATATTGAATATTCTTTTCTCTGTGATCGAATGTTACATATGGTATTTGTACTCACATTCTCTTTTATGCTTCGTTATGAACTTTCATCAAATCATGTATTATGAGCGTATTGATTTTGCCCCCGCCCACATATACAATCTCTTGACCCGCCTTGTTTAATTGTAGCTTCTGCCGATGGTTATCCCGACTAACCTCTATGAGGAGCCGACTGTTTACTTGTCTGCCATAGCAACAGGGGGCGGAGTGAAGGCTTTCCCCGTGATCCCTGCTCTATTGGCGGTATGTCAGCCGCCTCCTCCTCCCTTTGGGAGGGGCTTTGTGTTCTTAAACTCGGCGTCCGGCGCGGCCGCCCTACGGCCATTATAGCGCCGGACGGTGCCGCCACATGAACTCTAGAGTGGCAGCACTTTAGGCAGGCTTTTTGTTCTATTGTTCAGCAACTTCCATACATCGCTCCTGATGAGTCACTGTATGAAACGCGTCGAGCTGATGTAGGATTACATACAGATGTAGTTGCTGCCTGCACTAGTGGCCAGCCAGGGTATAGTGTATGGGAACGCCGAATAGGGGCTTACATTAGGTTTCCTATCACCAGCCCTGCTTGGGATTATGTACTAAGTCCCGTGTCAATTGGCCTTTTCTTTTTCACATGCTGGTAACCATAGGGCGTTTTTTGCCCACCGCTTATGTGATTGTTCTATCCCTGTAGTACTGCACATCCGATGGTGTGCATGCAGTCTATGCGGCACCTATGTGTACTATTAGCGGTTACTCAGGGATACTAACATTAACTTTATCCTTCCCTTATACTTTTTAATGTTGATAATAAAGATTTATTTTAGCGCTCACTTTCTTCAGTGATAGTTCCATTTTTTGAGTGCATACACGATTATATTTGGGCTTTTGTTTGTTTGCTTTAACTAAATTTTTTAATTAAAAAAAGAAAAAAATGTATAAATAATTCACACAAAACACATTTTTAAGTAAAATATATTCAAGTTCATAAAACAGATCAAGCAATAACCATCATGTTTTCGGTATCCCTTGTATGTAACAACAATACTTTCAAAACATACACTTCATTTAGGTCCGTAATGACCAGGGTCAAGAGAAACATGGAGGAATTGTGTTTTTATAATTGTATCCCCAAAATAAATCAATAAAAAATAAACACTAATGTATGTGCAGTGTCCTATAACACACAGCTTAGTATTGTAATTGCGTTTTATGAAAATGTGCTTGTGCCTGAGTTCCCACAAAGTTTCATAGGGACAACCTCCCAGGGCTCTCTCTAAGAGTAAGTAAGTCAGTACACTACACAGTGTTTGTGTTGAGTGAGGAAGAAACAATACCTCAGTAGCCATTGGGGTGAGTTAGCTAGACTCCAGAGATAGTTCCTAATACCAGGCCATAGAAGGGAAAGATTATAGAAGATCCAGGCAACAACAGAGGGAGTGAGAACATTAGGAAGGAAGGTAAATGTTGTTTATCAGGCTTTAGCCTCCTCTGCATTTGGTGAAGTGAACACACACTACCAGCTGCTCACCATAACCAACGACAGAAAGGCCACCTGTCAGGAGATAGTATTCCTAGAGAGGATACCACAATGATTGTGAACCGAATTATATGGGCATACAGTATAGCAGAGATAGTGCATACCTCCAACCTGGAGAAACAAGAGTGGAAGATTGATTGCTATTGAGGAAACAATACCTTATGCCTCTAGCCTGACCCTTTGTAGAAGCTGCCTTGCTGTAAATGACTTTTGTGAGCATTAATGACCTTTGAATCAGCTTCAAAGGTCATCAATTCAATTCATCAATTCAATTCAGCTACTGGGAATTTGTTAAGAAAAGTGGTCTACTTATTGTGCGAACTTATCACCTACTTGCACCTAAAGGTGCTGGCGTCACGAACCTTAGGGACCCTGCCTTCCGTGCACCTTGAACCCAGACCATCAAGGGCACCTCAACCAACATCTAGCAGGAAATCCCTCAACACCAGAGTGTGCCCCAGAGGAATCCAGTGCTATCCTTCCACTCACTGCACTCAGGCCCAGGGATCTGTAGAAATGTGAGTACCAACTACTACACCCATCAGGCCACCACACTTACACATTGCCGCTGTGGTCCTGGTTGCTGCATATGCATACCGCAGTAAGGTAAAAATAGAAAGTACAACACGTTCTGCAAAACACACCTCATTTAATCAGCATTATGCAAAAAATAAAAATGTCTTGCAATCGGTATGCCAAGACAAAAGAATTAGAAAAAATGTCTAGTCCTTAGGGCCAAAAATGGCACTAGTCCTTCAGAGGTTAAACATGTATCAAATTTATTTATATAAAGTCCATATTATTGAAATGGTAATAATTGTCAGACACAATCCCAATCAATGTCTTCAAGCTATAAACTACACAAAAAGCTAAAGTGGAAAGTAAATCCCTATGGGCATATTTTCTGCAGGAACAAAGATTTTAGATTAATTTGTGTCTGAAGGAGGATTAAAAGCTCTAAAGTTCACGTGCAGACAGGAAGTCTCAGATCTAGAAATAGTGTATATCACTTCCAAAATGTGATTTACTTTCCATTTTAACTGTGTCAGTCCTACACGTGATTAGCATTTTTAGTTTTGAACATTTGGAATTTTAGAACATTTCTTTTTGTTATTTAAAGTTGCAAATAATTCCTATAAGCCTCAGCTTTTTCTATGCAGAGGAGTCATTTAGGTGGTCCTACTCAATGATTGACAGCAATCTCTGCATGAATGAACAGCCATGAATGAAGGAAGGCTGTCAATCACTGAGGGGCACCACCTGCAGTATCCCACTGCTACAATAGCGATTCCCTTGCAAATGGGTTTTTACATTCAAATTTTGATATGTGTATGCTTAAAAAATGATTGAAAATGTGAAATTTTGATCCAACTATGCATTTTTTATACAGAAGTCAGTATAGAGTTAATAGGCAGTAATAATAAGCCAGTAGGTTGAACTGTCTCCTCTTCCGAGATGGGAGATGGAGTTAGGACAGATAGTGATGTCTCAGAACAGAATTTGTAGGAGTCCAAATATAGGAGTGAGAAGAGCTGATGCTAAGTGTCAGGGGTGAGAGTAAACCCAGCCCTGGTTTAGCTAACAGCCAGAGCAAGGTAATAGAAAGACTAGGGAAAACCCAGAAAGCATATCAGTGTCAAGGAAGTGGTAGTAGAAACTCTGTGGAGATAAAATCTTAAAAGGACTTTATAGAATCAATAGCAACATTGTCCAGAAGAAAAAGGCTTCTGGGCCTTAAGGCAAAATCCAGATGTTCCCAGGATACTACATTTCACAGTGTAAACCTGTAGTAACCTTAAAGGGTTTAAGTCACCAGAATTAACTGTCATGGATGGAGTACAGTAAGCAGGAACTGATAAATAACTACAGACTGGCTTGATCCCAAACTAAGGAAAACATAGGAGGGCCCCATAAATCCCTAAGAACTCTCCCTAAGTGTTATGCACATATACAAGTCCCGGTGGTAGACAAATACATGCCCTCATACCTATAACTGAGTGACACCTGAATTCCCTATAGTAGTGAGGGGAACGGCCACCGGCTCCCTGCACAGAATACGGAGGGAGTCAGGGTCACCTAGACTCAAGCCAGCAAACAAAACACAAAGTAAACAGAATGCACTTATCTTAGAGCAAAACAACTGCAGCCTCCAGCAGCACACACTTCATCCAGGAAGTAATATAAACCGCAAGGAGAAGCAGTAAGGGAGAGAATATAAAGCAAACCAATTAATCAAAGATAAGAGGCAGCTGAGGGAGAGAAAGGAACTGAGCAAAGTGAAACCAAAACAAAGAACGTCATACACAAGACAGGGAGGAACCTCTGACCGACCGTCTCCCAGAACTGGCGGTGACATTAACCCAATAAATTAGCCGACATTAGCGATGAGCTAATGTCAGCTGAACCTAACGTGCCTATTCCTACTTATATCTATGCCCCTGTTTTTGTATGTATTTGCCAAGTATCTAATTTACAAAATATGCATAGCATTAGCATTAGAATACTTTCTTGTACTGCAGAGTGCTGTTGCATTGTATGTTTTACATATGCCCCCGTTACTCCAGAAATATAACTTTTATAATATGCTAATTAGCCTCTAGGTGCAAGGGGGCATTGCCCCTGTTTCTAGAGGCTCTGTTCTTTCCACCTCTGGCCACGATCTGCTACACTAGATTGACAGGGCCAGGCAGCCTTCACCTCCAACTGCCGGCCCTGTGCATTGTGGAAATCTTGCACCGTTCAGTATTCAGCTCAGGCGCAGTGAGGATGCTGGTAGCTGGCGCGCGCCCTTAACTCACTGCGCCTGCGCCAAATAATATATAAATGGGAATAGGCAGGCACAAGATTTACACAGCAGACAGGGCCTGCACTAGGAGACCAATGCTGCCTGGCCCTGTCAATCTAGTGTAGCAGGGTGTGGCCAGAGGTGGAAGAACAGAGCCTCTAGGAGCAAGGGCAATGCCCCCTGCACTTAGAGGCTAATTAGCATATTATAAAGTTATATTTCTGGAGTAATGGGTCATAGATAAAAGTAAGAATAGGCTAGTTAGGTTCCGCTGACATTAGCACATCGCTAATGTCAGCTAGTTTAATAGGGTCAATTCTGGTGACAAAAACCCTTTAACTGAGAGTACAGCGACCTAGAAAAAAGATGCAGACCTTAGTCTGAAGTTGGGTTCGCCCTGTAGTTGCACAGTGAGAAAGCGTTGCACCCCTATTTTTGGATGCTTATGTGAAAGTCAGAGAAGTGCAGTGTGAAGAAAATTACTTTAAAGAGATGTCCTGAACTATTAACTCTCACTGCAGTGGTGTATCCTGTGAGTTCTGTGAAAATTGCAGATTGTTTAACCACTTTCAGACCGGGCCATTTGCCCCCTTCCTGACCAGGCCTAATTTTGCAAATCTGACATGTATAAATTTATGTGGTAATAACTTTGGAATACTTTTACTTATCCAAGCCATTCAGAGAATGTTTTCTCGTGACACATTGTACTTCATGTTAATAGTAAATTTGAGTCAATATGTTTTACCTTTATTTATAAAAAAAATCTAAAAGTTAATGAAAATTTGAAACAAAATTCACTGTTTTCTAAATTTGAATCTTTCTGCTTTTAAGACAGATAGTGATACCTCATAAAGTATTAATTAATTAACATTCCCCATATGTCTACTTTATGATGGAATAATTTTGGTAATGTAATTTTATTCTTTTAGGACGTTAGAAGGTTTAGAATTTTAGAAGCAATATTTGAAATTTTAAGAAAACTTCCAAAGTCAGCTTTTTTAAGGACCAGTTCAGTTCTAAAGTCACTTTGTGGGGCTTACATAATAGCACCAACCCATAAATTACCCCATTTTAGAAACGAAACCCCTCTAACTATTCAAAACTGGTTTTAGAAATGCTGTTAACCATTTAGGTATTCCACAGAAATTAAAGCAAAATAGAGGTAAAATTTCACTTTTTTTTGGAGAGCAGATTTTGCTAGAATGGTCTTTGGGCACCATGTTGCATTTGAAGAGACCCACAGGTATCCCCACAGTGAAAACCCCCAAAAAGTGACCACATTTGTAAACTACACCATCCAAGGAATATTTAAGGGGTGTAGCAAGCACTTCACTCAAGAGGTGTTTCATAGAATTGTTAATACTTGTGTGTGTGAAAATGAAAAATTACATTCTTTTTACAAGAAAATGGTACTTTAGGCCCAAACTTTCTTCTTCACAAAAGATAACAGGAGAATATCCCATCCACAATTTGCTACCGATTTTCTCCTGAATATAGTAAGACCCCAAATTTGGTCGTAAACTGTTATTTGGGGATACGCCAGGGCTCGGAAGGGAAGGAGCGGCATCTGGATTTTATAACATAGAATTTTTTAGAATTTATCATGGTTTTTAAGAGCGATAACTTTTTACATTTTTACTTGAATGAGCTGTGTGAGGGAATATTTTGTGCAGGACAAGCTGTAATTTTTATTGGCCCCATTTTGGGATATATTTGGCTTTCTGGTTGCTTTTTATCAAATTTCTTGGGAGGTGAAGTCACAAAAAAGCAGTTTGGTGTAATTTTTAGATTTTTTTTTACACCGTTCACTGGATGAGGTAGATCATGTGATATTTTTATAGATCCAGTCATTATGGACACAACAATACCAAATGTGTCTTTTTTTGTATTTTTACGTTTTACACAATAAAAACATGTTGCAATTTTCTAAGAGCCATATTTTTAAATTTTTCTGGCTATAGTCTTGTGTGAGGGCTTGTTTTTTGCGTGGTGAGGTGATGTTTTTAATTCTACCCTTTTGGGGTACATACAACTTTTTGATTAATATTATGTTTTTTATGAGGTGAGGTTACTAAAAAAAGCTGTTTAGGCATAATTTTTATTTATTTTTTTACACCGTTCACTTGATTGGGTTTATTATGTGATGTTTTTGCAGAGCCAATTGCTTCGGACATGGCAAAATCAAATATTTTTTTTATTTTTTTTTTACGTTTTAGGTTGCTGCACTATCATCGCTTGTTTTTCCGTTTCAAGCTCCGCTCAGGAGCAGGAGAACGAGGGACGGATGCTGTAGCGACTGACATCTGACTGACACTAACGGAGTTTAAAGACCATAGACTTGAATGGGGTCCGTTTATGTTCGTCAGAACATGATTTTTGAGCGACACGAAAATCCTGCATGCAGAGGGAGAGAAAGGAACTGAGCAAAGGGAAACCAAAACAAAGAACGTCATACACAAGACAGGGAGAACCTCTGACCGAATCGCTCCAGCAGCACACACTTCATCCAGGAAGTAATATAAACCGCAAGGAGAAGCAGGTAAGGGAGAGAATATAAAAGCAAAACCAATTAATCAAAGATAAGAGGCATGAGGAGAGAAAGGAACTGAGCAAAGTGAAACCAAACAAAAGAACGTCATACACAAGACAGGAGGAACCTGACCGACCGCCTCCCAGAACTGGCGGTGACATACACTCAATAAATTAGCCGACATTAGCGATGAGCTAATGTCAGCTGAACTTAACGTGCCTATTCCTACTTATATCTATGCCCCTGTTTTTGTACACATGTATTTGCCAAGTATCTAATTTACAAAAATATGCATAGCATTAGTATTAGAATACTTGTACTGGGTAGAGTTGTTGCATTGTATGTTTCCACATGCCTCCCAGTTACTCAGAAATAGTAACTTTTATAATAATGTTTCTAATTAGCCCTAGGTGCAAGGGGGCATTGCCCCTGTTTCTAGAGGCTCTGTTCTTTACCACCCCCTGTGCACGATCTGCTACACTAGGATTGACAGGGCCAGGCAGCCTTCACCTCCAACTGCGGGCCCTGTGCATTGTGGAAATCTTGCACCGTTCAGTATTCAGCTCAGGCGCAGTGAGGGATGTGCTGGCAGCTGAGCGCGCGCCCTAACTCACTGCGCCTGCGCCCAAATAATATATATAAATGGGAATAGGCAGGGCGCAAGATCACATTGCAGACAGGGCCTGCACTAGGAGACCAATGCTGCCTGGCCCTGTCCAATCTAGTGAGGCAGGGTGTGGGCCAGAGGTGGGAGGAACGATTCTTAGAGCAAGGGCAATGCCCCTGCACTTAGAGGCCACTAGCACACATACAAGTTATATTTCTGGATAGATAAAAGTAAGAATAAGCTTAGTTAGGTTCCGCTGACATTAGCACATCGCTAATGTCAGCTAGTTTGTTAGGGTCAATTCTGGGTGACAAAAACCCTTTGAACGGAGAGTACAGCGACCTAGAAAAGACAGGACCTAGTCTGAAGTTGGGGTTCGCCCTGTAGTTGCACAGTGAGAAAGCGTTGCACCCCTATTTTGGATGCCATGTGAAAGTCAGAGAAGTGCAGTGTGAAGAAAATTACTTTAAAGAGATGTCCTGAACTATTAACCTCACTGCAGTGGTGTATCCAGATCTGTAGAAAATTTTGCAGATTGTTTAACCACTTATCAGACCGCCGGCCGGCTCCTTCCTCATCTCAGGCCCACTTGGCAATCTGACATGTATAATCTTGCGGTAATAACTCTTGAATACTTGACTTATCCAAGCCATTCAGAGAATGTTTTCGCGACACATTTGTACTTGACATGAGAATAAGTAAATTTGAGCTCAATATAAGCTTTACCCTTGTTATGTATGAAAATCTAAAGAATAATCTAGCAAATTTTAAAACGAAATTCACTGTTTTCTAAACTTGAATTCTCTGCTTAAGAGGTCGACATAGTGATGCACTCATAAAGGCAATGAACTGACTCACCATTCCCCATATGTCTACTTGAAGATCACAGGCATCACTCTGGTACTGTAATTCTTCATTCTTTCTTAGGACGCTTAGAAGGTTTAGGAATTTGTAGCTAAAATATTTGAAAATTCTGGAGAAAACCCTCCAAAAGCTCAGCTTTTAAAGGAATCCAGTCCAGTCCTGGTAAAGTCACTTTTTGTGGTGGCGCCTACATAATATGAACCAACCAGCATAAACTAATCCACTGAGAAACGCAAACCCCTCAAACCTATTCCAAAACCTGGTTTATAGAAATAAGCTGTTGTAACCACGTAGGTATGTCTCCACATGAAATTTAAAGCGAAATGAGAGGTAAAATTTACAATTTTTTTGAGAGCATAGATTGCTGCCAGAATGTGTTCTTTGGGCAACCGACGTCGTATTCAGTTGAGATCCTCCGGTATCCCACCGCTAGTGAAACCCCCGCCAACGTGCACACATATCCATAACTACACCATCCAAGGTAATAGATTCAGGGGTGCAGCAAGCACCTCGCTCAAGCAATCCATGAGGAATCGTTAACACTTAGTGTGCAAAGTGAAAAGAAAAATTACATTCTTTTACAAGAAAATGGTACTTTAGGGCCTCAAAACTTTTCTTTCTTCACAAAAGACAATCGAGGAGAATTATCCCCTCCCACTAATTTAGCTACCGATTCTTCTCTCCTGAATATTAGCAAGACCCCAACTTTGGTCTCAGAACTGTTATCTGGGGATACGCCAGGCCTGTGGAAGATAGATGGGCTCATCTAGGATTTCTTCTGACATTAGAATTTTTTAGAATTCTTAACATGGCTACTTAAGAGTGATAACTTTAACATTTTTACTTGAATGAGGTGAGTGAGGGAATATTTTGTGCGGGACGAGCTGTACTTTATTATTGGCCCTTACTTTTTGGGATTAGAAGGCTCTGGCTTTCTGGCTGCTTTTATCAAATTTCTTCGGAGGTAAGATAGTCTGCAAAAAGCATGTTTGGTGTACTTTATGATTTTTTTACAATCTCTGCTCACTGGATGGGACCCACGTGATCACTTTGTATAGATCCAGTTCATTACGGACACTTGCAACAATACTGGCAAATGTGTCTTTTTGTATTTCTACGTTTACCATGCAAACACAAACATGTTGTACTCTCTAAGAGCCATTATTTTTAAAATTTTTCTCAGCTATAGCCTCGATGAGGGCTTGTTTTTTGCGTGGTGAGGTGATGTTTTTAATTCTACCCTTTTGGGGTACATACAACTTTTTGATTAATTTATTACTTTAGTTGCCCTCCTCTGAACCCTCTCCAGCTCTGCTATGTCTGCCTTGTTCACAGGAGCCCAGAACTGTACACAGTACTCCATGTGTGGTCTGACTAGTGATTTGTAAAGTGGTAGGACCATGTTCGCATCACGGGCGTTTATGCCCCTTTTGATGCGACCCATTATCTTATTGGCCTTGGCAGCAGCTGCCTGACACTGGTTTTTACAGCTTAGTTTAATGTTCACTAAAATTCCTAGGTCCTTTTCCATGTCAATGTTACCCAGTGTTTTTCCATTTAGTATGTACGGGTGACTTGCATTATTCCTTCCCATGTGTATAACCTTACATTTGTCAGTGTTAAACCTCATCTGCCACTTCCCTGCCCAAGCATCCAATCTATTCAGATCCATCTGTAGCAATATATTGTCCTCTTCCGTGTCAATTACTTTACACAGTTTAATGTCATCTGCAAAAATTGGGATTTTACTGTCCAAGCTTTCTACAAGATCATTAATGAATATATTGAAGAAGATAGGGCCCAGTACTGACCCTTGAGGTACTCCACTACTGACAGTGACCCAATCTGAGTGTGTACCATTAAGAACCACCCTCTGTTTTCTATTACTGAGCTAGTTACTTACCCACATGCAGACATTTTCTCCCAGTCCAAGAATTCTCATTTAATATACTAACCTTTTATGCGGTACAGTGTCAAATGCTTTGGAGAAGTCCTGATATACAACATCAATTAATTTGCCGCTGTCAAGTCTAGAACTTAACTCCTTATAGAAACTGATTAAATTTGTTTGTACATTCCGATCCCTAATGAAGCCATGCTGATTTGGCGTTATTTGCTTATTTTCATTGAGGTGCTCTAAGATTGCATCTCTTAGAAAACCTTCAAACGGTTTACCCACAAAGGATGTTAAACTTACCAGCCTATAGTTTCCGGGCTCGGTTTTTGGACCATTTTTGAATATTGGCACCACATTTGCTATGTGCAAATCCTGTGGAGCACTCCCTGTCAGTATAGATTCCTAAATATAAGAAATAAGGGTCTGGCTATGACATTAGTTAATTCTCTTAGTATACGGGGGTGTATGCCATCTGGTATTTGCAATTTGTCTATTTTAATCTTTTTAAGATGCCGCTGTACTTCTTTCTGGGTCAGACAGGGCACTTTTAATGGGGAATTTACTTTTACATCCTGCATTTCATCTGACAGTTTATTTTCTTCAGTGAATACAGTGGAGAAAAAAATATTTAATAGCTTTGCTTTCTCCTCATCGCTCTCTGCAACTCCCCCCTCATCACTCTGTAAAGTGTTGACACCTTAGGGTACCTTCACACTGGCATTTCAGTTAAAACGCTTCAGTTAAGATAATACAACCGCATGCATCCGTTTGAACAGATCCGCTTGTATTAACTTTAACTATTTTTTAACATTGTCAAAACGGATCAGTTTTGAACTCCAATGAAAGTCAATAGAGGACGGATCCGTTTTCTATTGTGGCAGATTGTGACAGAGAAAACGGATCCCTTTTGCTCCGCTTCACAGGACGGAAAGAAAACCGCAGCATGCTGCGGTATTTTCTCAGTCCAAAAAACTTTCACATACTGAACGGATGACATCCTGATGCATCCTGAATGGATTTCTCTCCATTCAGAATGCATGGGGATAATCCTGATAATTTTTTTTTGCATAGAGCCCCGACGACGGAATTCTATGCCGGAAAAGAAAAAGACCAGTGTGAAGGTACCCTAAGATTTATACTTTTTACCATTTATATAATTAAAGAACATTTTAGGGTTAGTTTTGCTCTCTTTGGCAATTATTCTCTCAGTCTCTAGTTTTGCCGCTTTTATTTGTTTTTTACATATTCTATTTTTTTCCTTATAGTTTTTCAGTGCTTCCTCGCTACCCTCCTGTTGTAGTGATTTAAATGCTTTCTTTTTCCCATTTATTGCTTTCTTTACAGTTCTATTTATCCACATTGGTTTCATTCTTGTTCTTTAACCTTTTATTCCCATAAGATATATACCTCTCACAATTAGATTTTAGGATGCTTTTAAAAATATCCCATTTTGTGTCTGCATTTTTATTTTTGAGGACTTTGTCCATTTAGTTAGGCCTGTGGCCTGTCTTAGTTGACTAAATTTAGCTTTTTTGAAGTCTGGTATTTTTGTTCCTCCCTGAAGAAACACTCTTTTGAATGATATTTGGAAGGTTATTACTTTATGGTCACTATTTCCCAGGTGTCCGCCAACCTGCACATCTGTTGTTCTGTCAGGTCTATTGGTTAATACTAAGTCCAGTAAGGCCGTTCCTCTAGTCGGGTCCTGAACAAGTTGGGAAAGGTATTTGTCTTTGGTTAGTGGGGGGTGGGGGTGGCGGATTTTATATTTTTTAAATGTGAAACTTTTTCTTTCAAAATACTTTTTTGGTTTGTTTTTATTTTATACTTTGTGTCCCCTATAAGGTCATACAAGACCTCTGGGGGTCATTTAACTTTTTAACTATTACATTTTTTTTAACTATTCATTTCTCCTGTAACTGGGGATGACATAGTAGCCCCAGTTACAGGGAAAATACAACCCCCAGAGAGGCTGTACAGCAGTATACAACTATGTACAGCCTCAGTGCAAGGCTGATTGTAGTCTATGGAAGACCCGACAGCTCCTGCACTTCCCCTACCTCGGCGGTCACATGACCACCAGGCCGGGACAGGAAGTGGCAGATAGCTAACTCAGCTACCAAGCTGCTAATTTGCATATTACAAAATCACAGATTTATAAGGAACACAGGTAACTATTGGGATGAGGGAAACAGTGTTTGACTCAGTAGACCTGTGCACATCTGACACTGTACTTGGATTACTATGTGGTGATTCCTAAGGACACCTATGTGCCCCACAAGCACAGGGCTGGATTTTATTGCACCCTCTGTAGCCTTTGTTGTAACGCCTTATTACTGGTTATAATTACAATTTGCAGAAGAGTGTGGGGGGTTCACGTTAGGAACATATCTGCACTATCTGGTAATAATATATTAGGCCTAGTCACTGATGATTTGGAAATAAGTCTTTTAAGAGCAATGAGAAGGGAATTAAATTAAGATTAATTTATCTTTTATCATAATGTTATTGTAAGAAATAAAAATCACTAATAAAGCTTACATTCTGCTATGTAATTTTTCTGTATCATGTAGTGCATCTGCTCCCAGTAACAGCACATGCAGTAAAGTACCATAGACTGCTCCTCTCCATGGTAGATACCAAGGTAGTGCAGACCTTTTAGGTGGCATCTGTTTGGAGCATAAGGATAGAGATATTGTTGCAGTCTAAGGCCTCTTTCAGACGGGCGTTGCGGGTGCACTCCGTCAAACAGTGCGGGTGCGTTGCGGGAATCGCCGCGATTTTTCCCTGCGAGTGCAAAGCGCTGTCATGCGTTTTGCACGCGCGGGAGAAAAATCGGCACTTTTGGTACCCAGACCCGAACCTGCACTTCTTCACAGAAGTGCATGTTCGGGTCAGAAATTGTCCTGCTGGTATTATTTCACATTATAACATAGTTATAATGTGAAATAATACCCTTGGCCATCTTCCTAATGTTTAACCCGGTGCTGAATGGGTTAAAAATAATAAACTAATATTAACATACCTGTTCCATTTGACCGCGAAGCCCGGCATCCTCTCCGTTAGCTTGCTTGTAGGAAAAGGACCTGTGATGATGTCACAGCATCACATGGCCCAATCACATGCTCCATTACCATAGTGATGGAGCATGTGATTGGGCCATGTGATGTGACATCATCACAGGTCCTTTAGATCATACATGCTGCAGGGAAAGAGAGGACAGATCGCGACTACGTGATCAAGTGGCTAAGGTAAGTTAACTTTTATTATTTTTAACCCCTTCCTCATCATTTAACAATGCATTCTTTATTAAGAATGCTATTATTTCCCCTTATAACCATGTTATAAGGGGAAATAATAGAGATTGGGTCCCGTTGCTAAGCAACAATGCGGGAAAATCGCAACGCATCCGCACATTCGGTTGCGGATGCTTGCGATTTTCCCGCAGCCCCATTCACTTCTATGGGGCCTGCGTTGCGTGAAAAACGCAGAATATAGAACATGCTGCGATTTTCACGCAACGCAGAAGTGATGCGTGAAAATCACCGCTCATGTGCACAGCCCCATAGAAATGAATGGGTCCGGATTCAGTGCGGGTGCAATGCGTCCTCCTCACGCATTGCACCCGCACGGAAAACTCGCCCGTGTGAAAGGGGCCTAAGGGTACACTGTAACTGAACATAAAAGTAAGAACTACATGTGAAACATGAACTTTAAAATACAATGAAAAATCACTGGCATCTGTTCAGGACACCACCAGCACTTCTAAACTACTTTATGATAGCATACAAATAGAGATGTAACAATTGCACACAGAAGATTATGTTATGCTTTAATATAAGACTGAGACAATATTTCATATGTAGATATTACATACCATGTCTTTATTGGTTATCATTAGAAATGAGCGAATTTTTCAAAAATTCGATTCGCCGGTTCGTAGAATTTTTCAGGAAAAATTTGATTCGATCCGAATATATCGAGGCGAATTACGTTTAAAAATTGCTATTTCCTGGCTGCTGAGAGCCTTTATAGTGGTATAGAACACTGCCTTGAAGTAACACGCATAGGGAGACGCAGAGGGAGCCTGCCTTGGTAGTGAAATAATACTGTGAGTCCGTATGACATGCAGATGACAGGCGTTTCTCTTAGAATCACGGCATACTTCACTTATTTGGGCGGTCATGGGGCCAAAACTGACCAAATAACTCAAGTATGAACTCCGTCTTACAGGTCGATGTTAGCGCCAAGAAGAAGCGCACTCCTTTTACACCGTCGCCAGCTGATTCCACATCGATGTCAACAGAACCTGTTCTATTAAATGCGTATACAAGTAGAGCCCACCTGACAGAATGGAGACGGTGTCAGTAGTAAGTTTGTGTTGACGTCACTAATTAATTTGCACTTCCTCTGATCCGTCAAAAAAGATCCTGTCTGTGGAGCATCTGCCTTCACTCGGTCAGCATTTGGTCAGTAATCCATCAGTATTGCTAATGCCCCCCAAAAAAAACTGGTGTGGATCTAAAACAGAGATGACATGTGAATGGAATATTTGCATGCCTTCTGTGTTTTGTTCCCACTCCTGCTTTTGGCTACCAAATCATAAGCCAATTCTGATGGGACCATACAGGTCTTACAGCTGCTACACAGACAGGATCCGTTGTGCGTCTCATTTTTCCTTCCTTCTGACAGATGAGAAGAAAGGTCAACTAAATTATGATGTCAGCCAGGCTGAAAGCCAAAATAGTGGACCAGTCATGAAGTGGGGAGGGTGGGAACAGCATGAGGAGGCCACCGAGTGGCACAATGACAGAGTCTGGAGGTGGCAGCAGCATGAGTAGGTCACAGAGTGGCACAATGATAGAGTGTGGAGGTGGCAGCAGCATGAGTAGGTCACAGAGTGGCACAATGACAGGGTCTAAAGGTGGCAAAAGCATGAGAAAGCCACAGAAAGACAGAAGGACAGAGTCTGGAGGTGGCAGCAGCATGAGTAGGCCACTAAGTGGCACAATGACAGAGTCTGGAGTTGGCAGTAGCATGAAGAAGCCACAGAATGGCATAGTGACAGAGTCTGGAGATGGCAGCAGTGTGAGGAGGCCTCGAGTGGCACAATGAGAGAGTCTGGAGGTGGCAGCAGCATGAGGAGGCCACAGAGGGGCGCAATGACAGTCTGCTGGTGGTGGCAGCAGAAGCGTCAGGACAAGGCCAAAGAGTGGCACAATGACAATGTGGAGGTGGCAGCAGCAGCATCTGGAGACCACAGAGTGGCAGGGTGAAATAGTGTGGAGGTGACAGCAGCATCAAGAGACCACAGAGTGGCAGGGTGAAATAGTGTGGAGGTGACAGCAGCATCAATAGACCACAGAGTGGCAAGGTGACATAGTGTGGAGGTGGCAGAAGCATCAGGAGACCACGGAGTGGCAAGGTGACATCGTGTGGATATTGCAGCAGCAGGATACCACAGAGTGGCAAGGTGACATAGTGTGAAGATGGCAGCAGCATGAGGAGACCACAGAGTTTCTAGGTGACATAATGTGGAGATGGAAGCAGCTGCAGCAGGATACCACAGAGTGGCAAGGTGACATAGTGTGGATATTGCGGCAGCAGCAGAATATCACAGAGTGGCAAAGTGATATAATGTGGAGATGGCAGCAGCAGGATACCACCACAGAGTGGCAAGGTGACATAATGTGGAGATGGCAGTAGCAGCAGCAGCATCAGGAGGATACCACAGAGTAGCAAGGTGACATTGTTTGGTGATGGCAGCAGCAGCTGCATCAGAAGACCACAAAGTGACCCGGTAACAGAGTGAGGTGATAGGTGGCAATACCAGTACCTTCTGACAAAGGTGGGTGAAATAAGGAGCACTCAGCATCAGATGTGTGGCATCAGGCAGGTTGCAGCATCAAAGTAAATTCTTTGACTGGCACCAAAAGAACCACACTGAAAGCATTTGCCAAGAATGTTTTCATTAATCTAGGATGAAAAGATTTTCCTGGAAACCAAATTCTTTGGGTTCCGAGGGAAGTATGGATGCAAAGCTGAAACTTAAACTAATTGACGGAAGGGCACCACCAGAAGTGGAGCCAGCGGTTTAATTTGATTCCACATGGGAAATCTCATCTGGCTCGGACACTGAAAGGATACCTCGTTCTCGATTCTGTGGTAGTGCATGGCCGTTGTGAGTGGGTGGAGCGATTTGTCTGGTTCATTCGGATAAACAACGAGATTCCTCCGTGTTATGTCACCCCCGGCTGCCAGTGCAAGGACCTTGCAGAGATATTATCAAAAACAATGGCCACAATAACATTTTATTGAATTTTAAAAATAATTTTTGCTTGCGGTAATGTTACATTAAAACAGGGAATGGCGGTCAGCATCGGCTACGAAATAATTTTATTGAAATTTAAGAATATTTTTTGATTGCCCTGTAAAAGATTGTAGGTGAGGGCCTGCAGGTGAACTGACCCTCCCTGAAGAGGGACATGAGGAGTAGAGATGTCCCAAACTATTCGAAGGTGAACAGTTCCTGGCGAACATCGCTTGTTCGTGTTTGCCGCGGCGGGCGAACATATGCGATGTTCGGTCAACCCCCTATACGTCATCATTGAGCAAACTTTGACCCTGTACCTCACAGTCAGCAGACACATTCCAGCCAAACAGCATACCCTCCCTCCCAGACCCTCCCACCTCCTATCAAAAAGCAAGGACAGCATCCATCTTAGAATCATTCTGAAGCTGCAATGTTAGTTAGAGCAGGGAGAGTGCTGCTGCTGCTGAATTAATAGGAAAAGCGTTAGCTAGGCCAGTGTTCTGTGTCCACTTCAGTCCTCAAAGACTCATCTGCTGTAAGGACAGCGTCTTGACAGCACCCCAAAGGCTGGGTTTACACGAGCAGGTCCGGATGCATTGCGGATGCGTTCAGTGAAAACTGTGCGATTTCACAGGCAAAGCCATTCAGTTTTGCCTGCGATTGCATTCAGTTGCTCAGTTTTTTTTCCTGGGTGCAATGCCTTTTTATGCGTTTTTCACACGCGTGATAAAAAACTGAAGGCTTAAAACAACATCTCCTAGCAACCATCAGTGAAAAACGCATCGCACCTGCACTTGCTTGCGGATACAATGCGTTTTTCATGCAGCCCCATTCACTTTTATGGGGCCAGAGCTGCGTGAAAAACGCAGAATATAGAACATGCTGAGATTTTCACGCAACGCAGAACTGATGCGTGACAAACAACGCTCATGTACACAGCCCCTTAGAAATGAATGCTTCCGGATTCAGTGCGGGTGCAATGGTTTCACATCACGCATTGCACCCACGCGGAAAACTCGCCCGTGTGAATGCAGCCAAAAAGCCCTTTTTAGGGCTGGTACATCAGTCTGCTTTTATTTATTTTTTCTATATATATATTGCAGTTGCCTGCCCGTGTGTGAGAGGCCGCAGGCCCACAGACTGTACTTTGTGCACACCACTCATATACGGTGGCACAGTACCTTGCAGATAAAAAAGTCATTTAATTTTTACCCTTTAATATAATTGCAGTTGCCTGCCAGTGTGTGTCAGGCCCACAGACTGTACTGTGCCCACTGCCCACCACTCATATAGGGTGGCACAGTACCTTGCAGATAAAAAAGTCATAACATTTTTACCCTTTAATATAATTGCAGTTGCTTGCCAGTGTGTGTCAGGCCCACATTCTGTGCCCACTGCCCACAACTCATATAGTGTGGCACAGTACATTACACGGCGCACGTGCAGTGACCTAAAATTCAAACGAAGCGGACCGAGCATGGGTCTTTTTCCATCTCCCGGTTCCAAAAATCTATTCAGTACACCAGCCCTTGCCCTGATAAGGGATAAGGCCTCTTGCACACGAACGTATTTTTTTTCGAGTGTATGGGCCGTTTTTTTGTGTTCCGTATACGGAACCATTTATTTCAATGGGTCCGCAAAAAAACTGAAGTGTTTCCGTGTGCATTCCGTTTACGTATTTCCATTTTTCTGTTCTATTAAAATATAGAACTTGTCCTATTCTTGTCTGCATCACGGACAAGGTTAGTACTGCTCTATTAGGCGCCAGATGTTCCGTTCTGCAAAAAATGGAATGAACACGGATGTCATCTGTTTTTATTGCAGATCCGTTTTTTTGTAAATCGCAAAACCATACGGTCGTGTGCAATAGGCCTAAAACAGAGATTAAACTGATAGGAATAGTACTTAGTTAACACTAGTTGCATTGGTGGCAAATTCCATTGCAAGTGCCCAAAATTAGAAGGAAGCGGACAGAGCAAGCTTTTTTCTCTATCTCCCCATGCAAGGATTCAATTCAATACACGTCCCCTGATAGGGGACTTAACAAAAGATTAAAATGGTAAGAATAGTAGTTTACACTATTTGTATTGGTGGCACAGAACATTGCGCGGCGCACGTGCAGTGCCCCAAATTGGAAGTAAGAGGACCGACCAATCATCTTTTTCCATCTCGGTTCCTAAAATCTATTCAATACACGTCCCGTGATAGGGGACGTAACAGGGATTAAACTGATAGGAATAGTACTAATTAACACACCACTCATATAGGGTGGGACAGTACATTGCACGGCGCACGCGCAGTTCCCCAAATTGGAGGGAAGAGGACCGACCAACCATCTTTTTCCATCTCCCGGTTCCTAAAATCTATTCAATACACATACCCTGATAGGGGACTTAACAGGGATTAAACTGATAGGAATAGTACTAATTAACACACTACTCATATAGGGTGGGACAGTACATTGCACGGCACACGCGCAGTGCCCCAAATTGGAAGGCAGAGGACCAACTAACCATCTTTTTTCATCTCCCGGTTCCTAAAATCTATTCCATACACCGGCCCCTGATAGGGGACAAAACAGAGATTAAACTGGTGAGAACAGATTTTTTTTTTATTTAAAAAAAAGAGGACAGCCTCTGCGGAGCTGGGTATTTTTTGGCCGCGTTACTGAACGCTCATGCGCAATGGCTGTAGGCCCATGAGTCCTTTTGCGGAGGTGACAAACCTGGTCAGTCAAACCCAAAGCAACCTCAACGACCTCATCCCATATGCGTTTTTTCTGGAGCGTGCCCTGCGAAGATTGGTGTATCAGGCCATAGATGAGCATGAAGAGGAAGAGTTGTGGTCACCATCACCACCAGAAGCAGCCTTGTCGTCGTCGATTGCTAGACCTGCGGCAACGCAGAGAGAGGAGTCTGAAGAAGAGGAGTCAGAGGAGGAAGGTGGCTTTGAGGAGGCGGAAGACCAACCACAGCAGGTGTCCCAGGGGGCTTGTTGTCACCTTTCGGGGACCCTTGGTGTTGTACGTGGCTGGGTGGAGGAAGAGACCTTCAATGACGTCAGTGAGGACAAGGAACGGGACATGGCTAGCTTGGTATCCAACCTTGTGCAAATGGGGAGTTTGCGGTTGTGCAAATTAACTGTTTGCGGTTGTTTGCGGTGCGTTAAACGGGGAGTTTGGTCTGTCACTGTGAAGCGGGCGTAACCCTTACACTACCTGATCGATACAACATCATACCTGATCGTATGCACATACTGGATGTTTTAAAGCACGCTATTCCAAATAATTTAGGAATGTTAGGTTTAAAACCCGACTCTGCGTCCAACTTTTCCATCACTATTGTTGCCAGAAAGAGTCCCTGTGGATTTTAAAATTCGTCTGCCTATTGAAGTCTATGGCGGTTCGCCCGGTTCACCTATTCGCGAACATTTGCGGAAATGCGAAAAATTTTATGTTCGCGACATCTCTAGTGCCCGTGCAGCAGTTTACGACCACATATGGGGTGTTTCTGTAAACTACAGAATTAAGGCTATAAATACTGCGTTTTGTTTGGCTGTTAACTCCTGCTTTGTTAGCAGAATGGAAATGGATTAAAATGTAAATTTGCAAAAAAAGTGACATTTTGAAATATCATCTGCATTTTCCTTTAGATCTTGTGGAACACCTAAAATGTTAACAAAGTTTGTAAAATCAGTTGTGAATACCTTAAGGGGTTTAGTTTCTAAAATGGCGTCACTTTTTCGGAGTTTATACTCTAGAGGTGCATCAGGGGTTCTTCAAATGTGACATGGCAACTTAAAATTATCCCAGTGAAATTTGCCTTCCAAAAACCATATAGCGTTCCTTTCCTTCTGCGCCCTGTCTTGTGACCGAAGAGCAGTTTACAACCACATATGGGGTTTTTCTGTAAACTACAAAATCAGTTTTGTTTGGCTGTCAATCCTTACTTTGTTACTGGAAAAAAATGGATTAAAATGGAAAATCTGCCAAAAAAGTGAAATTCTAAAATGTCATCTACATTTTCATTTAATTCTTGTGCAACACCTAAAGGCTTAAGAAAGTTTGTAAAATCAGTTTTGAATACCTTGAGGGGTGTAGTTTCTACAATGGGGTCATTTATGTTGGTTTCTATTATGTAAGCCTCACAAAATAACTTCCGACCTGAACTGGTCTTTAAAAAGTGGATTTTGTAAATTTTCAGAAAAATTTTAAGATTTGCTTTATATTTCTAAGCCTTCTAATGTCCCAAAAGAAGAAAATTTCATTTACAAAATGATCCAAACATAAAGTAGACATATGGGAAATGTAAAGTAATAACTAGGATTTTAGGATGTATCACTGTCTGTTTTAAAAGCAAAATTGCGACAGTTTGAAAATTGCGAATTTTTCCAAATTTTTTATAAATTTGGTATTATTTTATAAATAAAAATAAAATATTTTGACTCAAATGTGCCACTGTCATCAAGTACAATATGTAAAGAGAAAACAGTCTCAGAATGGCTTGTATAAGTAAAAGTGTTTTAAAGTTATCACCACATACTGTAAAGTGACACATGTCAGATTTGCAAAAAATGGCCTGGTCCTTAAGGTGAAAAATGGCAAGGTCCTGAAGGGGTTAATAATATGGGGATGATGTATGTTTTTTTGTGTTTTGTTTATATGTGTGTTGATTTCTGGTGTTTGTTTTTCATTCAGTTGGGAGGTTAGTTCCATATGTTTGAGAGTGAATGTGTTGAAGAATTCTGAAATTATGAACATTTGTTGAATGTATTGACCATCTGTGAGGAGTTCCAGAAAAAAGAGAAAATATGGATCACACATCCATCTGTGAGAAGATTGCATAGTTCTATCAGTTTCAATGGCCCTAAAACCTACATTTGATTACATGGGCTGAAAATAACCTTTTAAAAATAAAAATAAAATCTGTCTACTAATTTAATATTATTTACATTGTTTATTCACTTAATGTCACTATTTATGGGGATTTTTATGATATTTAATAATCATTACCTAATCATGGCATTTATTTTTTAAATATGAATTATTGATGGGTTTTAATTTTTTCATTATTCACTACATAACTTAGTATTATGTTCATACATGTATTATTAATAGAACAATTGTATTTTGTGCTTTTTAGCGTTATTGTATTTTTAGCATTGGTGTAGCATATTGCATTTTATATACTATACTTTATATATAGGTTGGTAGAGATGTAATAACAAAATGGACTTCTCATCTTTATTGGTCCTCACTCCTCAATTGATCCTTATTTTTATGTATATTAAATACTGGTCTCTCTTTATTCTGTGGCTCCCATGGCGGCTGCAGCTGATCACATCTGTGTACTCTCTTGTTGTTATGGAGCAGCGTCAATTTGTGTACGTGTTGCTATAAAGATGAACGTGTTGATGGAGCACCCTGCTTAATGATGTCATGGTGTGCCCCTTCTCCCCAATACTATGCCATCACGTCGGGACACACTGATTATTTATGTTTACAAGGTAAGTCTCATTATACCTTAACCCTATATATTTCCTGGTATTTCTCTGGACACTGAGCATTTGGAAAGCTATTGAAAGTGAAATTCACATCAAGGGTTTAGTGGCCTTATGGGCCAAGTTCTTCAAAATGTCTGAGGGTATGCATATGCAATGGTATTCACATGATTGCTCACGTAATATGTGGAATCATCAGGGTCTAGAAATCGAGATACAAGACAATTTAGATGATTTGAGTTTCCTGAAACAAGGTGTAGTCAAATAACAGTCCCAGTTTGCTAACAGATCAACGGTAATATTTGTAGCATGAGGTAAAGGCATAGTCAGGTAACAGTCCAAGTTCGGTAACAGGCAAGCACAACAGTTTAAAGGACCCTCAGGAGCAGTAGCTAAACTTAGAGGCTGGAAACACAATAATCTGGGAAGGAGGAAGTGACAAAATCTGTCTTAAATAGGAAATCCAAGACTGCAGAAAATAAAAAAAACAAGGCAAGAACATCAAGGAGCAAGAAACTATCCATCAGATTCAGGAAATGAGCTATCCAGGATCACCAGTAGCTCAGTGTGAATAATGATTTTGTGGGACGCAAGAGTTTCTAGCTTCAAATCCTCACAGTACTCCCATTTTCCAAGACAACCCCTGGGCTTCCTAGAGGCTGGCTTTTCAAGATATCACTGATTAAAATTCTTTGGTAAGTCTAGGAGCATGAACATTTTCTTCTTTTTCCCAAAAATTTTCCCCATAACCCTTCCACTTGATTAAGTATTTTAGTTTATTGCGATTAATTCTAGAGTACAAGATCTTCTCAACAACATATTCATCTTCACCCTGTACATTTACTGGTGGTGGAGGGGGCAAATGGCTGACAGGAAAGGTGTTTTTATTATATGGTTTCAAAAAGAACAACTAAAAACAGGATGGACGTTCATAGACTAAAGAAGTTTTAACTGTAAGGTGACAATTTAAGTAGAAATTTGAAATGGCCTAATATACTTCTGACCTTGTTTTGTAGAAGGTACTTGCCTCTTTAGATGTTTTGTAGAGAGCCACAGTTTATTCCTTACATGAAAAGCAGGGGTTGCTTTTCGATGTTTGTCAGTAACCTGTTTGAATTGTTGAGCTGCAACCTGTTGAACTGTAATGTTGTTAAATGTTCTGTTACTGCTGGAAGTGTGGTTGAAATGGGAAAACCTGGAATGAAGACGGGGTTATGATCTATATTAGCAAAAAAGGACTTCATAATGTTATTATGTCCAAACTCAGCTGTGGGTAGATAAACAGACCAGTCACCATGAAGATAAGTTATAACGTGTTGAAAAAAATGTTTAATTAATTTTGTCAATTTCATTGAGGATGAAAGGCAGATGATAAGTTTATTCCTATCCCCACACCAGAGCAAAAGCTTTTACAGAATTTAGAAGTAAACCACATTGCCAGGGATTGGGAGAGTGGGTATTCCTATAGTTTGAATGAAATAAGCCATCTTTGTAAGATGGTCTACAACAAGGATAGCCAACCTGTGGCTCTCCAGCTGTTGCAAAAATACAACCCCCAGCATGCCCAGACTACCTACAGCCATCAGCCTACAGCTAGGCATGGTGGCAATTGTAATTTTACAACAGCTGGAGAGCCGCAGGTTTGCCATCCCTGATCTACAAAAACCAGGATGGTGTTCATTCCTTTGAAAGGAGATGGATCAACCACAAAATCCATTGAAATTGAGCCCAAGGGCAAGAGGGAATGGGAAGTGGCTGCATGAAACATAAAGGAAAAGTGCATGGAGTTTTATTTTGAGCACAAGTTAAACCCAAATACACATATTTTTGCACATCCTTTTTAAAGCTTGGCCACCAAAAGGAACAAGCCTTGCAGCCTTTATAGCCTTTTCAGTATATTTTTTTGTTTTTTGCTCTCTAACAGGTATCCTTCATTTAAGGATGTTGAGAGCAATTTAGCCAATAGTGGATATCAAATCATTACTGATGCTATGTAATATTGATTTTTGGACAGTCGGTTTTGTTTTGACCAACGCTTTTAAAAGATCCCAATTAAGTCGGATCCTGTTCGTCATCTTTACAGGAGCGGCGATGCTACCTAGAATGACAGTCGAGATGCTAAATATCAAATTTTAGAGCTTCTTTTTGCACACATAAGCCGCCATAAGATCTGGCGGGAGCAAATCGGTTCGTAGCTGTAGTTCCTCGGGCGTTTCAGATCTTAAATCTACGAGTAAATAGCCGTGTAGCATCTTCAATAGCTTCTAAAAAGAAACGTGTTTTACTTTTCCTAGCCAAAAAAATACATTTTAATATCAATACTTCATGAATCGATCATATATAAAAATACAAGTCGCCATGGACGGGGTAGGTGCAGAAGAAAAAAAAAAAAGGAGGAGGAGGGAGGAATCCCCTATTTTTTCCCATGATATTTTTTATATTAGCTATTTATTTATAAATTATACGTTTCTGCGTTACATGCGGCGATCAAATATTTTGCTTAAATCACGGACACCTTCGATTTTATTTTAACACGATCACATATAATTAAAGCAAATTTCATACATCGCAGGTCCACTAACAAAGGGACTGCATCAGTTCACCTTCCAGGACGTGCGGTGACATCATCAAAAGTCTTTTAGTTTTAGGAAGATAGATGGCTCAATTAGACATTGTCAATATTTATAATGGCTTTTATAATGGCTTAGTAAGAGGGTAATACAAGCTTAATATCATTTTATTTTTAAAGAAATTAAAACAATTAAATTACTGACATAATATCAGATCTAACAGACTAAAAGGGGCTTTGAATGGGTGGTATTTAGGCGAGGTTTGGGGCGGTATTTAGTTGTGGTTTGGGAGGGGTTGTGGGCAGAGTGGGTGGGGTTATGTGTGGGGAAGGGTCGTGTCAACCTGTCACTTTTGATTTGATGAGGAGTCACCCTATACTACTGACAGCACTGAGGAACCACTTTAGGGGACATCATAGTGTGTGGGGGCCACTTAAGGGGACATAATACATCCGTGGAGACACTTAAGAGGTCATCATCCTGCGTTTGGGCACTCAAGGGGCATCACTGTGTGGGGGCATTTAAGGGAACATCATTCTGTGCGGTGGCACTTAAGGGACCATCCTACTGTAAGGGACTTTCTAGTGTGAGGAAGACACATAGGAGTTTTATACCGCATGGGAGACAGTAAGGGAACATCATACTATGAGCGAATGCACTAAGGGGGAATCATACTGTGTGTGTGTGTGTGGAGGAGCCATTAAGAGGACATCATTCTGTGTGAGTAGGCACTAAGGGACATCATACTATGAGGGTAGGTACTAAGGAGGAATCAAATTGTGTAGAGAGGCACTAAAAGGGCATCATACTCCACGGTGAACACCAAAGGGGCATCATACTGTATGAGGATCACTAAGGGATATCATTACTGTCTAGGGGGCAACACTATTATGAGGTGACATTCTTGCTGTGTTGGGTCCCTAAGGAGATTGGGTGGAATTAGTAAAAAAAAAAGCTTGCTGCAGTGCACTACTCGCCACTGGTGTTGTCCCTACTTATTTTTTTTGAGCCTCTCGGACCGTCATCTGACGGCAGCCTCGGGTTGTGGACCTTTACAAAAAGCACTTAAGTACCCCAGGAATATTGTCCCTTTTATATTCTATTTACTGGACAAAGAATATGTATGCTTGGAAATCAATGCTTTCTATACTTGTCATTTTCTCAATTATTTACTATTCAAAGTTTTAGAAAAATCCTTTCACTTCAGTGTACTTAATCAGTAGCCATAGTAACTGTGGAATGAGCAAGAGCATTGAGTGCACTAAGTGGCTAAAAGCCCTCATTAATTGATCCTTAAGTACAATTACATATATTAATACTGAATGCAAAATCTATTGGTAGATATTGTTTCATCAACAGTAGCATTTCAGCTTTTATCCTCTAATTATTGCAGTGACCTTTGAATATGATAAATCTGTAGCAGAACGCTGTGTAGACAAGCTTCAGGAATACGGCCTAAGAAAGAAAATTTTACTTTCTCCTCTAAACCTAAAATCTCAATAATAACAAACTGTAGTATGCAGTAATCAATAGAGAACAAACTACCATAACAGAGGACTCAGGACCATTAAACTAAACGACCTCTAATAGCAATGGATAGTGTAATTTTCATATAGTTCTTACTACCTCTTGTCTTGTTCTGGCTTTGGACTCTTCATCCCACCTGGTGTAATAAGTTTTCAACAACACTTTGGATGTCCTGCTTACAGAGTCATGCTCCATGTCTCCTCCTAGTCGCAGATTGTCTTTGTGGTAGAGGAACAATGGAAAAGGAGGAATAATGGTGTAATTGCTCTCCTCACAAGTGGTCCTTCACACTGTTAGCCTATTAGGTGGAGCACCTGACCCAAAACCAGCAACCCCGCTGAAGCAGTACACTGTTCCGTGTTATGCCCTAACTAATTGCCATTTAAAAACCATAACTTACCACCATGATGATATTACATGAATTAAAACTCTAACTTCTGGATGCATTTGTGATTTCATGAGGTGAACCAAGGTGTAAAGATGATTTAACCTGGTATCTGGATATATATGGTTTCTGTCATCATGTATGGTAACCAGACTGATTTACAGTACACCTGGTGCTCCTAAATATCCCTTGACCCTTCTTCAGGTTTGCCCGGGGCAGCCCCACAAGTCCAGTAGCAGAGAAACGATAATCCAGATAATTACCACTTACAAGATTGATGTGTCACCATCCCGTATGGTCTATATGCAGCACTCTCCAGTATGACATCAGATGTATCCAGAGCATTAAACATCACCACATCATGCCATGAGTATGTGATGACCCCAGGATAGTGTTGAGTGAGCATGCTTGGCTGAACTGGTGCTCTACTCGAGCATCGCCATGCTCGGTTCAGTGGAGTATTCGGGCGAACACTTTGTGTGCTCGAGTACCAATGAGAACAATGGAAGTCCTAAGCATTAAACCACACATCCCCTGCTCGGAAGAGAAGAGGGTGTCTTGTTCCTTAAAACCCTGTTCTTACATGTCTGGGCTCCGTAGCCACTCCAGTCAGGGTCCGTCCAAGTGCAGAGAGCGCCCCATCACCATGTGAATATGTCATAACACTATTCATCTAATAGAGGGCGCTGCTCATGGTGATGGGGACGCTCCATGAGCAAGGACGGCCATGACTAGAGTGGCTACATAGCCCAGACATGTAAGAACAGTTTTTTAGGGAACCAGACACCCTCTTCTTTTCCGAGCAGGGGGTGCCAGGGGTTCTCCCATTGACTACTATTGTGCTCGGGTGCTCGGTAGAACACACGAGCATCCCGATGTGTTCGGCCAGAGCACCCGAGCACCCGAGAACTTTGGTGCTCGCTCAACACTAGTGATGTTACCATAGAAACTTTTCATGCCAGTCAGGCATTTGCCCTTGCCCTCATGACATCAATGGAGGAGGCCATGCAACCACTAGTCTATGGATGTTGTCAAAAAGGGACCTCTGCCATCACAATTTATTAAACAAGTTTTGTTGCAATGATTTGTACTCTGCATCCATTCTAAGCACAATGACTAATGCTCTTATTTAGTCTCACACACAAATTACCCCCAAGAAATCGAAAGTGGAACAGCAGTACCTTCTGATTACAAACTATTGTTTATACAATCTGGGCACTATCAAGGTCTGCACATAACTTTGCCATCAATTTCCATAAATTCGGAAAACGTTGTCATCTTTTTCCAGTATTCCGGAAATATATATTCCTTTGGATAACTATCTGTGCATCTGGTTCTTTTAGAAATACAGTAGACTAAATTCCAATGAAAGGCTCACATATTCTAAGCAGGTTATTTCCTTAGTTAATCCTCCATTTATAGTTAATCTCATAACTCATTATCAATCCACTCTTTTAGCACAGTTTTGTATTTATTCGCTGCAGCCACCAGTCCATCTCAAAGGTCATTGATGGTAGACATTTCAAATAAGGCATGCAAATGTAAGTTATTCATTTAGTTCTCTTGGACTCATTGTCTGTAATCTAAAAATCCAGAGACTCTGTCACTTTCTTGGAATACCCCTTCTAACAGGCTCCAAGTGCTAGGGCACCATTCCCATTCTTTATACTCTGAACATAAAGTTTCATGGATTTTTAAATGTGAGCCTTTCAAGTTCTTCTAATGCTTGTAATTGTCTGTGTTTCAGGTTATGTATTTTGTTGTTGGTACTATTCTGTGAAAGTCCTGTATGACCCATCAAACCATGATACATCACTGGCCAGTGGCATTATAGTGCTCTTATCCACCAGGGAGGTAAAAGGTTTCCCCCCCTCTCTTTCATTACTTTCAAAGAGCTAAGCCAGTGATCTCATACTGCATATGGTGTCTCTACTATTCCTGATTAGAGCTGCGCGAACTTGTATTTTAAGTTCGGCGTCCAAAGTTTGGGTTGGGGTTATCGAAGAATCCCGTTATGGATTCCGCTACCACAGACCATAACGGCATTTGGAATCCATAAGGGGATTCTTCAATGAACCCGAACCTTGGACAACACTAAGGACCTGGGGTGACGTCACCGTCATGTGATCAGTGCAGGGGGCGAGGCTCAGTACTGGATTGGATAAGAGGTGGTAGGCTACTGAGCCACGCCCCCTGCACTGATCACATGACGGTGACATCATCCCAGGTCCTTAGTGTTGTCCAAGGTTCGGGTTCATTGAAGAATCCCCTTATGGATTCCAAATTCCGTTATGGTCCGTGTTAGCGGAATCCATAACGGGATGCTTCGATAACCCGAACCCGAACTTTGGACGCCGAACTTAAAAAACAAGTTCGCTCAACACTATTCCTGATACTTCTGTCTATATACAATGTATGTATGCCCTCTTAGCTTCTGGATAAATAGATTTACATCCTTAGCTCCTGCGAACAGGTCAAAGGGGTTCACTTGGACAAAGTACAACCCCTTACTGAGGACTGACATTGCCACTTCCAACAGTGACTTAGAAGGCAGGTTTATAATCTGCATTTTGTCCTCCTGCTGGATTTGTATGGTTAGTTTTTTATTTTGGTTTTCCCACTCTAAAAAAAGGAGGAAGAGGAGGAGGAACGGTGACTAGTCTCAGTTAAGAATATGCTGGATTGTCCGCCTAATGGTTCCTCAACTCCCACTGTAACTCATCGTAGGACCCTTGTTCTTGGTTCTCTGTATAAAATCCTTTTCTTAATCAGAGTTGAGTTGTCTCTATTATTTGTAATCCGCATCTGTTCCACAAATGTGCGGAATGGAATGCAGACAGCACTCAGTGTACTGTCTGCATCCGTTGTTCCATTCTGTTCCGTTGTGCGGATCTGCAAAAAAAATAGAGCTTGTCCTACTATTGTCCACAAAATGTGGTCTGTGGTCCCATTGTAGTCAAAGGGTCAGCAAAAATGCAGATGACATGAGGAATGCATCAATATGTCATCCGCATATCATCTGCAATTGCGGATCTGTTTTCCAGGAAATAGAAATTAAAATGTTTTTTAGTACCCCAGCAACATATATTCCTCCTTCAATTTTTTGCAGAAAAACGGAATGCATGCGGATGTACAATTGTCAAAAACAGAAGGTTTTTGTGGAAACTCGGATCTGCAAAAAACTTCCTTGCTTCAATGTGAAGTGCTCTCTGCAATGAGTTGCCTCACAGCCCCTCCCCTCTGCTCTGAGTCTTGGTGCTATCCAACCAGGAGACCACCTCTACTGCTACTCAGTCACTGGCAGTCACTGATAGCCAGACCCCTGCTGTATGCGCCAGCATCAGTGAAAACACTGATACCAGAACATTAACCCTTGCACTGCCGCAGTCAGCACTGACCGTGGTATGTGCGGTATCTTGACGAGTCCTGGGTGTCCATCAGGTCCCCGTACTGGTGTAACGAGAACCCAATGGCTTGGACGGCCACCCGATGCCTTCTTTAGGCATTGTTGCTACCATCCCTGTGAGCCTCACAGGAAACAGGCTGTAAGTGTATTAAACTCAGTAATACACTTACAGCCAATGCATTACAATACAGAAGTATTGTAATGCATTGTAAAGGGATCAGACCAAATATAATCAAAAATAAAAAGGATAATCAAAAATAAAGTTAAAATTTTTTTTTAAAATAAAATTTTACTAAATAAAAAATTAAAAGTTTCAAGTAAAAAAAAGCGTCCTTTTCCCAAAATAAAGTAAAACAATGTAAAAATTAAGGAAAAAAAGAAAAGTAGACATATTAGGTATCGCCGAGTCCGTATCGACTGGCTCTTTAAAAATATCTCATGATCCACCCTGTCAGATGAACGCCGTAAAAAAAAAAAAAAAAAAGATTTCCAAAACAGCTATTTTCTGGTCACATTGCCTCACAAAAAATGTAATACCAAGAGATCAAAAAGGCATATTTAGCCCAAAATGGTACCAATTAAGCTGTCATCTCATCTCACAAAAAATGAGACTCTACCTAAAAAAATCGCCCAAAAAATAAAAATAAATATGACTCTCAGAAAATGGCAACACAAAAACAAGATTTAATTCTGCTCAAAAAGGCTTTCACTGTGTAAAACTTAACAAAAATAAAAATCAAATATATATGGTCTAACCATGTCTGTAACAACCTGCTCCATGAAAATATCCCATTATATGCCCCCTCAGGTGAATGTTGTAAAACAAATATAAAAGAAAAAAACTATGCCAAAACAGCAATTTTTTTAACCTTACCTCACAATAAGTGTAATACCAAAAAAATCTAAAAGTCTTATGTACCCCAAAATGGTACCAATGAAAATGTCACCTCATCCCGCAAAAAATGAGCCCCCACATAAGACAATCACTTATTAATTAAAGACCATTGACACCCGTAAACCAATCCATCAAAATCTGCTCTTCAAAAGCCATATGGTGCTCCTTCCGTTCTGAATCATGCCATTTGCCCCCACAGCAGGTTAACAACAGTCATTTGCCACCACAAAATGTTTAAAGTGGTATTTATGACCAAAAATTACATGACCTACCCTCAGGATAGTTCCTCAATATCATCAGTGGATGTTCCTGGTGTTTGACCTCCACCAATGTGATATTGATTTCCTATGCAGAGGATATTCAATATAAAATTTGTCCTTGAAAACACCACCAAGACATTAATTTTAGTTAATCCACATTTGTAAGAAACATATACTATAATTGAGTTGCCTATGGAGCAGCAATTTATTTTGGGCAGGCCCATAATATTTGAACGCTACACAATTATTTGAATTCGGAAAACCTAAAATTAATAAATACTGTTCATGCTGACCACAGTACACATTACATTATTTTATGTTGAATAAAGTTTATGATTTATGTTTTGGAGTCATTACCTATGTGTTGAAATATTGAAAACAGTTTAAGAGGACATTGCATCTCCAGTTTTGGACTGGCTAGGGTAATTTTAAATATATTTTAAAAATGCTTTATCATGCCATTGCTATTATTGTTCAGATTGGGTTTAGGTAATGATAGACAAAATACTTTTCATCGGTATATATCTTTTATCAAATAAAAAATAATCATTAAACACACAATGTGCTTAAGAAAAGTGCCCATCCCAGGGATGTGGAGCATAATGATATTCTAAATTGTACAGGACATCAACATGAGTCCTTCAAAGTCAATATTTGGTTGTTGCCATAATACAGCAACTTCAATAAAGTGTTTTTAAACAAAATATAAAACATTAACATAAAAAAATAAACCCACATTATAAGTGCAAAATATCTGGCTCGCGACTGGTACCCACCTTTCCAGATGACAACCATTCTGGGGCAGGAGGAGGAGCAGAGGCATATGTGTTCTGGGGTTGAAACTATGTGGGAGGGGGCACATATGAAGGGCCATGGTATGGCTGACCATAATACTCTGGAGGTAAAATACATAGTAACATAGTAACATGGTATATAAGGCCGAAAAAAGACATTTGTCCATCCAGTTCGACCTGTTTCCTGCAAGTTGATCCAGAGGAAGGCAAAAAAACCCTGTGAGGTAGAGGCAATTTTCCCCACTTAAGGGGAAAAAATTCCTTCCCGACTCCAATCAGGCAGTCAGAACAACTCCCTGGATCAACAACCTATCTCTAGTAGCTATAGCCTGAAATATTATTACGCTCCAGAAATACATCCAGGCCCCTCTTGAATTCCTTTATTGTACTCACCATCACCACCTCCTCAGGCAGAGAGTTCCATAGTCTCACTGCTCTTACAGTGAAGAACCCTTTTCTATGTTTGTGTACAAACCTTCTTTCCTCTAGACGCAGAGGATGTCCCCTCGTCACAGTCACAGTCCTGGGGATAAATAGATGATGGGAGAGATCTCTGTACTGACCCCTGATATATTTATACATAGTTATTAGATCTCCCCTCAGTCGTCTTTTTTCTAAAGAGAATAACCCTAATTTTGATACCCTTTCAGGGTACTGTTGTTGCCCCATTCCAGTTATTACTTTAGTTGCCTTCCTCTGAACCCTCTCTAGCTCTGCTATGTCTGCCTTGTTCACAGGAGCCCAGAACTGTACACAGTACTCCATGTGTGTTTTGACTACTGATTTATAAAGTGGTAAGACTATATTTTCATCACGGGCATCTATGTCCCTTTTGATGCAACCCGTTATCTTATTGGCCTTAGCAGCAGCTGCCTGACACAGCTTAGTTTGTTATTTATTAAAACATGCAATGAGGGGGCACACTAGAGTATCCAACAGGAGTGCAAAAGTGGTCAAAAGAACTGAAGTATATCAAAAAATTGTCCCAGAGGGGACATAGTGACCACTATAAAAATGCACATCCACCAAATAATATGTAAAACGCAATAATTTTATTGTACAAAAACAGGACAAATACACAAACACACTTTAAAAATTGTATACAATACACCCATTGTGTCGGGATATGATAAAACCGACACACATACTGGGTCCACACCAAGCCTAAATAGAGGCTAAAAGGTACATAACAGCCAGCTCACTGGCACACAGCATGCACAAAAGGTATATATTATAATGTGTATTCAAACCAACATGGCAAGCATTTAAAGGAACACTCCACAAATGAACCTCATACCATCAAATAACCTGTGTGCGCTGGCGTGTGGACCAAGTATAAAGAGAAAACGCCCCACGCGTATCGCCGGCTCCCTCCTTATCCGGAGGGATAATGCAAACCATTATCTTATTGGCCTTAGCAGCAGCTGCCTGACACAGCTTAGTTTGTTATTTATTAAAATTCCTAGATCCTTTTCCATGTCATTGTTACTGAGTGTTTTACCATTTAGTATGTACGGGTGACTTGCATTATTCCTTCCCATGTGCATAACTTTACATTTGTCAGTGTTAAACCTCATCTGCCATTTCTCTGCCCAAGCCCCCAATCTATCCAGATCCCTCTGTAGCAGAAAACTGTCCTCTTCAGTGTTAATTACTTTACACAGTTTAGTGTCATCTGCAAAAATTCATATTTTACTGTGCAAGCCTTCTACAAGATTATTAATAAATATATTGAAGAGAATAGGGCCCAATACTGACCCCTGAGGTACCCCACTAGTGACAGTGACCCAATCTGAGTGTGTACCGTTAATAACCACTCTCTGTTTTCTATTACTGAGCCAGTTACTTACCCACATACAGATATTTTCTCCTAGTCCAAGTGTTCTCATTTTATATACTAACCTTTGTGTGTTACAGTGTCAAATGCTTTGGAGAAGTCCAGATATATGACATCCACTGATTCACCCCGGTCAAGTCTAGAACTTACCTCCTCATAGAAACTGATTAAATTAGTTTGACATGACCGATCCCTCATGAAGCCATGCTGATATGTGTAATTTGCTTATTTTCATTGAGATACTCCAAGATAGCATCTCTTACAAAACCTTCAAACAGTTTACCCACAACAGATGTTAAACTTACCGGCCTATAATTTCCAGGCTCTGTTTTTGGACCCTTTTTGAATATTGGCACCACATTTGCTATACGCCAGTCTGGTGGAACATTCCCTGTCAGTATGGAGTCCGTGAATATCAAAAATAAGGGTCTGGCTAGGACATCACTTAATTCCCTTAGGATACGGGGGTGTATGCCATCCGATCCTGGCGATTTGTCTATTTTAATCTTGTTAAGTCGCTGCTGTACTTCTTCCTGGGTCAGACAGGGCACTTTTAAAGGGGAATTTACTTTTACATTTTGCATTTCATCTGACAGTTTATTTTCCTCAGTGAAAACAGTGGAGAAGAAAATATTTAATAGCTTAGCTTTATCCTCGTCGCTTTCTGCAACTCCCCCCTCATTGCTATGTAGAGGATCGACTCCTTCAGATTTATATTTTTTACAATTTATATAATTTAAAAACATTTTAGGGTTAGTTTTGCTCTCTTTGGCAATTAATCTCTCGGTCTCTAGTTTGGCAGTTTTTATTAGTTTTTTACATATTCTATTTTTTTCCTTATAGTTTATCAGAGGTTCCTGGCTCCCCTCCTGTTTTAGTGATTTATATGCTTTCTTTTTGTCATTTATTGCTTTTTTTACGGTTCTATTTATCCACATTGGTTTCTTCTTATTTCTTAGCCTTTTATTTCTATAAGGTATGCATTGATCACAATTAGATGTTAACTCCGTGGAGACACTTAAGAGGTCATCATCCCTGCGTTGTTTGGGCACTCAAGGGCATCACTGTGTGGGGGCATTTAGGGAACATCATTCTGCGGTGGCACTTAAGGGACCATCCTACTGTAGGGACTTCTAGTGTGAGGAAGACACATAGGAGTTTTATACCGCATGGGAGACAGTAAGGGAACATCATACTATGAGCGAATGCACTAAGGGGGAATCATACTGTGTGTGTGTGGTGGAGGAGCCATTAAGAGGACATCATTCTGCGTGTGAGTAGGCACTAAGGGACATCATACTATGAGGTAGGTACTAAGGAGGAATCACATGTGTGAGGAAGCACTAAAGGCATCATACTCCATGGTGAACACCAAGGGGCATCATACTGCAGAGGATCACTAGGGATATCATTACTGTCTAGGGGCAACACTATGTATGAGGTGACATTCTTGCTGTGTTGGGTCCCTAAGGAGATTGGGTGGAATTAGTAAAAAAAGCTTGCTGCAGTGCACTACTCGCCACTGGTGTTGTCCCTACTTATTTTTTTGAGCTTCTCGGACCGTCATCTGACGGCAGCCTCGGGTTGTGGACCTTTACAAAAAGCACTTAAGTACCCCAGGAATATTGTCCCCTTTATATTCTATTACTGGACAAAGAATATGTATGCTTGGAAATCAATGCTTTCTATACTTGTCATTTTCTCAATTATTTACTATTCAAAGTTTAGAAAAATCCTTTCACTTCAGTGTACTTAATCAGCAGCTACAGTAACTGTGGAATGAGCAAGAGCATTGAGTGCACTAAGTGGCTAAAAGCCCTCATTAATTGATCCTTAAGTACAATTACATATATTAATACTGAATGCAAAATCTATTGGTAGATGTTGTTTCATCAACAGTAGCATTTCAGCTTTTATCCTCTAATTATTGCAGTGACCTTGAATATGATAAATCTGTAGCAGAACGCTGTGTAGACAAGCTTCAGGAATACGGCCTAAGCAAGAAAATTTTACTTCTTCTCCTCTAAACCTAAAATCTCAATAATAACAAACTGTAGTATGCAGTAATCAATAGAGAACAAACTACCATAACAGAGGACTCAGGACCATTAAACTACGCTTGACCTCTAATAGCAGTGGATAGTGTAATTTTCATATAGTTCTTACTACCTCTTGTCTTGATATCTGGCTTTGGACTCTTCATCCCACCTGGTGTAATAAGTTTTCAACAACACTTTGGATGTCCTGCTTATAGAGTCATGCTCCATGTCTCCTCCTAGTCGCAGATTGTCTTTGTGGTAGCGGAACAATGGAAAAGGAGGAATAATGGTGTAATTGCTCTCCTCACAAGTGGTCCTTCACACTGTTAGCCTATTAGGTGGAGCACCTGACCCAAAACCAGCAACCCCGCTGAAGCAGTACACTGTTCCGATGTTATGCCCTAACTAACTGCCATTTAAAAACCATAACTTACCACCATGATGATATTACATGAATTAAAACTCTAACTTCCGGATGCATTTGTGATTTCATGAGGTGAACCAAGGTGTAAAGATGATTTAACCTGGTATCTGGATATATATGGTTTCTGTCATCATGTATGGTAACCAGACTGATTTACAGTACACCTGAGTGCTCTAAATATCCCTTGACCCTTCTTCAGGTTTGCCCGGGGCAGCCCCACAAGTCCAGTAGCAGAGAAACGACAATCCAGATAATTACCACTTACAAGATTGATGCGTCACCATCCCGTATAGGTCTATATGCAGCACTCTCAGTATGACATCAGATGCATCCAGAGCATTAAACATCACCACATCATGCCATGAGTATGTGATGACCCCTGGATAGTGTTGAGTGAGCATGCTTGGCTGAACTGGTGCTCTACTCGAGCATCGCCATGCTCGGTTCAGTGGAGTATTTGGGCGAACACTTTGTGTGCTCGAGTACCAATGAGAACAATGGAAGTCCTAAGCATTAAACCACACATCCCCTGCTCGGAAGAGAAGAGGGTGTCTTGTTCCTTTAAACCCTGTTCTTACATGTCTGGGCTCCAGTAGCCACTCCAGTCAGGTCGTCCGTCGCAAGCATAGAGCGCCCCATCACCATGTGAGATATGTCCTGTAACACTATTCAATCTAATAGAGGCGCTGTTCATGGTGATGGGGACGCTCCATGAGCAAGGACTGGCCATGACTAGAGTGGCTACATAGCCCAGACATGTAAGAACAGTTTTTAGGGAACCAGACACCTCTTCTTTTCCGAGCAGGGGGTGCCAGGGGTTCTCCCATTGACTACTATTGTGCTCGGGTGCTCGGTAGAACACACGAGCATCCCGATGTGTTTGACCAGAGCACCCGAGCACCCGAGAACTTTGGTGCTCGCTCAACACTAGTGATGTTACCATAGAAACTTTTCATGCCAGTCAGGCATTTGCCCTTGCCCTCATGACATCAATGGTGGAGGCCATGCAACCACTAGTCTATGGATGTTGTCAAAAAGGGACCTCTGCCATCACAATTTATTAAACAAGTTTTGTTGCAATGATTTGTACTCTGAATGCATCCATTCTAAGCACAATGACTAATGCTCTTATTTAGTCTCACACACAAATTACCCCCAAGAAATCAAAAGTGGAACAGCAGTACCTTCTGATAGATTACAAACTATTGTTTATACAATCTGGGCACTATCAAGGTCTGCACATAACTTTGCCATCAATTTCCATAAATTCGGAAAACGTTGTCATCTTTTTCCAGTATTCCGGAAATATAAACTCCTTTGGATAACTATCTGTGCATCTGGTTCTTTTAGAAATACAGTAGACTAAATTCCAATGAAAGGCTCACATATTCTAAGCAGGTTATTTCCTTAGTTAATCCTCAATTTATAGTTAATCTCATAACTCATTATCAATCCACTCTTTTAGCACAGTTTTGTATTTATTCGCTGCAGCCACCAGTCCATCTCAAAGGTCATTGATGGTGAGACATTTCAAATAAGGCATGCAAATGTAAGTTATTCATTTAGTTCTCTTGGACTCATTGTCTGTAATCTAAAATCCAGAGACTCTGTCACTTTCTTGGAATACCCCTTCTAACAGGCTCCAGTGCTAGAGGCACCATTCCCATTCTTTATACTCTGAACATAAAGTTTCATGGATTTTTAAATGTGAGCCTTTCAACTTCTTCTAATGCTTGTAATTGTCTGTGTTTCAGTTTATGTATTTTGTTGTTGGTACCTATTCTGCAGAAAGTCCTGTATGACCCATCAAACCATGATACATCACTGGCCAGTGGCATTATAGTGCTCTTATCCACCAGGGAGGTAAAAGCTTTCCCCCCCTCTCTTTCATTACTTTCAAAGAGCTTAGCCAGTGGTCTCATACTGCATATGGTGTCTCTACTACTCCTGATTAGAGCTGCGCGAACTTGTATTTTAAGTTCGGCGTCCAAAGTTTGGGTTGGGGTTATCGAAGAATCCCGTTATGGATTCCGCTACCACAGACCATAACGGCATTTGGAATCCATAAGGGGATTCTTCAATGAACCCGAACCTTGGACAACACTAAGGACCTGGGGTGATGTCACCGTCATGTGATCAGTGCAGAGAAGCCCAGGTTAACTCATGGATGGGTGCCCATACGACTAGGACACCATCACCAGTGCCTGCATCTCCCTATCACAGGATTTGGCCTTCTCTGTGACGGCGTACTACGTGGACTGGTTGTATCTCTTCTGACTCGTTGTTTGCCTCCTGATGAACCCACTTTGTTTGGGGGAAACGCGTTGGGGCTGATTAGAGATCCTAATTGGTGCATTGGGATTATTACTGACATTTGCACTACACGTATAGGGGTTAGGGAGTTGTTTAAGGGGCATATAGGTCAGGCACGAGGACGAGGGGGCCCCACCTTCAGGGGTTACCCTCGGGCAGAGGCATAGACAGGGACAATCAAAAGGGATAGTCAGGGCACATCCCACCCACCCTGCCTCTAGTCAACCCACTTAAGGGTCTCCTGCCCTTTCCCCTAATACTCCCATATATATTTGTCTGTGGGAGGGAGGGGTTGGGTATGTATGGGTAATGGTTTTAGATGATATATTAATAAAGATATCCTTTTAGGAGTCACTCTCTAATTTTTGGTATAAATGTAAGTGTATTAAACTCAGTAATACACTTACAGCCAATGCATTACAATACAGAAGTATTGTAATGCATTGTAAAGGGATCAGATCAAATATAATCAAAAATAAAAAGGATAATAAAAAATAAAGTTAAAAAATTTTAAAAAAATAATATTTTACTAAATAAAAAATTTAAATTTTCAAGTCAAAAAAAGCGTCCTTTTCCCAAAATAAAGTAAAACAATGTAAAAATTAGGGAAAAAAAGAAAAGTAGACATATTAGGTATCGCCGAGTCCGTATCGACTGGCTCTTTAAAAATATCACATGATCCACCCTGTCAGATGAACGCCGTAAAAAATAAAAATAAAAAGAGTTCCAAAACAACTATTTTCTGGTCACATTGCCTCACAAAAAATGTAATACCAAGAGATCAAAAAGGCATATTTAGCCCAAAATGGTACCAATTAAGCTGTCATCTCATCTCACAAAAAATGAGACTCTACCTAAAAAAATCGCCCAAAAAATAAAAATAAATATGACTCTCAGAAAATGGCAACACAAAAACAAGATTTAATTCTGCTCAAAAAGGCTTTCACTGTGTAAAACTTAACAAAAATAAAAATCAAATATATAACCATGTCTGTAACAACCTGCTCCATGAAAATATCCCATTACATGCCCCCTCAGGTGAATGTTGTAAAACAAATATAAAAGAAAAAAACTATGCCAAAACAGCAATTTTTTTAACCTTACCTCATAATAAGTGTAATACCAAAAAAATCTAAAAGTCTTATGTACCCCAAAATGGTACCAATGAAAATGTCACCTCATCCCGCAAAAAATGAGCCCCCACATAAGACAATCACTTATTAATTAAAGACCATTGACACCCGTAAACCAATCCATCAAAATCTGCTCTTCAAAAGCCATATGGTGCTCCTTCCGTTCTGAATCATGCCATTTGCCCCCACAGCAGGTTAACAACAGTCATTTGCCACCACAAAATGTTTAAAGTGGTATTTATGACCAAAAATTACATGACCTACCCTCAGGATAGTTCCTCAATATCATCAGTGGATGTTCCTGGTGTTTGACCTTCACTAATGTGATATTGATTTCCTATGCAGAGGATATTCAATATAAAATTTGTCCTTGAAAACACCACCAAGACATTAATTTTAGTTAATCCACATTTGTAAGAAACATATACTATAATTGAGTTGCCTATGGAGCAGCAATTTATTTTGGGCAGGCCCATAATATTTGAACGCTACACAATTATTTGAATTCGGAAAACCTAAAATTAATAAATACTGTTCATGCTGACCACAGTACACATTACATTATTTTATGTTGAATAAAGTTTATGATTTATGTTTTGGAGTCATTACCTATGTGTTGAAATATTGAAAACAGTTTAAGAGGACATTGCATCTCCAGTTTTGGACTGGCTAGGGTAATTTAAATATATTTTAAAAATGCTTTATCATGCCATTGCTATTATTGTTCAGATTGGGTTTAGGTAATGATAGACAAAATACTTTTCATCGGTATATATCTTTTATCAAATAAAAAATAATCATTAAACACACAATGTGCTTAAGAAAAGTGCCCATCCCAGGGATGTGGAGCATAATGATATTCTAAATTGTACAGGACATCAACATGAGTCCTTCAAAGTCAATATTTGGTTGTTGCCATAATACAGCAACTTCAATAAAGTGTTTTTAAACAAAATATAAAACATTAACATAAAAAAATTAAACCCACATTATAAGTGCAAAATATCTGGCTCGCGACTGGTACCCACCTTTCCAGATGATAACCATTCTGGGGCAGGAGGAGGAGCAGAGGCATATGTGTTCTGGGGTTGAAACTATGTGGGAGGGGGCACATATGAAGGGCCATGGTATGGCTGACCATAATACTCTGGAGGTAAAATACATAGTAACATAGTAACATGGTATATAAGTCCGAAAAAAGACATTTGTCCATCCAGTTCGACCTGTTTCCTGCAAGTTGATCCAGAGGAAGGCAAAAAAAACCTGTGAGGTAGAGGCAATTTTCCCCACTTAAGGGGAAAAAATTCCTTCCCGACTCCAATCAGGCATTAGAAGAAAGAGCAAGCGGCACTCCACACTACTCCGCTATGGAGCGGTGCCCGTATTCCGAGTCGGTGTACTCACAAATAGTAGTATTGGAAGGATCGGCACTCAAAGTAATAATTCTTCAAAGTTCTCTTTTATTCGCCATTGAATGAGGTAAAACACTACACGTGTTTCGGCTGTATGAGCCTTTCTCAAGTGTGCAGTCAGTCAGTTGATCCAGGCAGTCAGAACAACTCCCTGGATCAACGACCTATCTCTAGTAGCTATAGCCTGAAATATTATTACGCTCCAGAAATACATCCAGGCCCCTCTTGAATTCCTTTATTGTACTCACCATCACCACCTCCTCAGGCAGAGAGTTCCATAGTCTCACTGCTCTTACAGTGAAGAACCCTTTTCTATGTTTGTGTACAAACCTTCTTTCCTCTAGACGCAGAGGATGTCCCCTCGTCACAGTCACAGTCCTGGGGATAAATAGACGATGGGAGAGATCTCTGTACTGACCCCTGATATATTTATACATAGTTATTAGATCTCCCCTCAGTCGTCTTTTTTCTAAAGTGAATAACCCTAATTTTGATACCCTTTCAGGGTACTGTAGTTGCCCCATTCCAGTTATTACTTTAGTTGCCCTCCTCTGAACCCTCTCTAGCTCTGCTATGTCTGCCTTGTTCACAGGGAGCCCAGAACTGTACACAGTACCCATGTGTGGTCTGACTAGTGATTTATAAAGTGGTAAGACTATGTTTTCATCACGGGCATCTATGCCCCTTTGATGCAACCCATTATCTTATTGGCCTTAGCAGCAGCTGCCTGACACTGGTTTTTACAGCTTAGTTTGTTATTTATTAAAATTCCTAGATCCTTTTCCATGTCAGTGTTACTGAGTGTTTTACCATTTAGTATGTACGGGTGACTTGCATTATTCCTTCCCATGTGCATAACTTTACATTTGTCAGTGTTAAACCTCATCTGCCATTTCTCTGCCCAAGCCCCCAATCTATCCAGATCCCTCTGTAGCAGAAAACTGTCCTCTTCAGTGTTAATTACTTTACACAGTTTAGTGTCATCTGCAAAAATTGATATTTTACTGTGCAAGCCTTCTACAAGATCATTAATAAATATATTGAAGAGAATAGGGCCCAATACTGACCCCTGAGGTACCCCACTAGTGACAGTGACCCAATCTGAGTGTGTACCGTTAATAACCACTCTCTGTTTTCTATTACTGAGCCAGTTACTTACCCACATACAGATATTTTCTCCTAGTCCAAGTGTTCTCATTTTATATACTAACCTTTTGTGTGTTACAGTGTCAAATGCTTTGGAGAAGTCCAGATATATGACATCCACTGATTCACCCCGGTCAAGTCTAGAGCTTACTTCCTCATAGAACCTGATTAAATTAGTTTGACATGACCGATCCCTCATGAAGCCATGCTGATATGGTGTAATTTGCTTATTTTCATTGAGATACTCCAAGATAGCATCTCTTACAAAACCTTCAAACAGTTTACCCACAACAGATGTTAAACTTACCGGCCTATAATTTCCAGGCTCTGTTTTTGGACCCTTTTTGAATATTGGCACCACATTTGCTTTACGCCAGTCTGGTGGAACATTCCCTGTCAGTATGGAGTCCGTGAATATCAAAAATAAGGGTCTGGCTAGGACATCACTTAATTCCCTTAGGATACGGGGGTGTATGCCATCCGATCCTGGCGATTTGTCTATTTTAATCTTGTTAAGTCGCTGCTGTACTTCTTCCTGGGTCAGACAGGGCACTTTTAAAGGGGAATTTACTTTTACATTTTGCATTTCATCTGACAGTTTATTTTCCTCAGTGAAAACAGTGGAGAAGAAAATATTTAATAGCTTAGCTTTATCCTCGTCGCTTCTGCAACTCCCTCATTGCTATGTAGAGGATCGACTCTTCAGATTTATATTTTTACAATTTATATAATTTAAAAACATTTTAGGGTTAGTTTTGCTCTCTTTGGCAATTAATCTCTCGGTCTCTAGTTTGGCAGTTTTTATTAGTTTTTACATATTCTATTTTTTTCCTTATAGTTTATCAGAGGTTCCTGGCTCCCCTCCTGTTTTAGTGATTTATATGCTTTCTTTTTGTCATTTATTGCTTTTTTACGGTTCTATTTATCCACATTGGTTTCTTCTTATTTCTTAGCCTTTTATTTCTATAAGGTATGCATTGATCACAATTAGATGTTACGATGCTTTTAAAATCTCCCATTTTGTGGTTGTATTTTTATTTTTGAGGACTTTGTCCCAGTTAATTGGGCTTATGGCCTCTCTTAGTTGACTAAATTTTGCTTTTTTGAAGTCCGGTATTCTTGTTCCTCCCTGTAGAATCTCTCGTTTGAAGGATAATTGGAAGGTTATTACTTTATGGTCACTATTTCCCAGGTGTCCCCCGACCTGCACGTCTGTTGTTCTATCAGGTCTATTGGTTAATACTAAGTCCAGTATGGCCGTCCCTCTAGTTGGGTCCTGAACCATTTGGGAAAGGTCTTTGACTGGACACTCCATAGGCATAATCCTGGGAGTACATAGGCTGGGAACCATGAAACTGGAAGGGCCGATGAGGAGGGAGGTGAAATACTAGGCCTGGTGGTGGGGGATTAGCTAGCTTATTTCCATTTATACGCCACTGTTCAATAGCCCGCAGAATACTATTGGAATAATTTGGTAGAGTGGCAGCTTCGAGAAGGGTCATAATGTCACAACGCATTCTTGTTTGCATTTCTGCATGGAAATCAATTATTGAGGCATTGCTTGCAACTTGGATGCGACTCTGACCAACTAATCTGGATGGTGGAATTTCCTACCCAGATGTTGATGGCTGCTCTTCCACCTCAGGACCTTCTGACTCTGGTCAGGAGAGTCAGATGTGGCATGGGGCATGTCCCCAACCACCTCCTCATCCAGAAAACTGTCTTCAGTGCTGAAATAAAAGGCCCAATACACATCACATTATGACCCAAAAACAGCCAAGGTTTGACCATAATTCTTAGCACATATTTATCTATATACAATGTCTCCAGAAACAGTTTGAAAGGTAAAATTGTTGACTACAAAACCCACCATGACTATACATAATTGTGCAATCACAACAAGCTGGAGGGCTGGAGTTTGAGACATGTGATGAAGATAATGAGAAATTACATTAACATTACAAAAAGAACAGGAAATCCTTCCACAAGAAAAAAAACCAACGTGTTCAGCTCCATCACATCACAAAGGAAACGTAGTTGCTGCAAATAAATGTAGGGTTTCTTGTTATGCCCACCAGAACCACTCCTTGGGGCCTGTCTCTCACTAGTGTTGAACGTGAATATTCAAATTGCGAATTTTAATCGTGAATATCGCCACTTCGAGAATTCACAAATATTTATAATATAGTGCTATATATTCATATTTGCAAATAGTGTTGATCGCGAATATTCTAATCACAAATTTATCGGGAGTATCGGAACTTAGCAACATCCCTAGCAACCAATAGGAACGTTACATTGCCGATTTTAGCAATCAAGCAAATAATGACTGGAGATCACAAATTCTCGAATTTGCAAATTTATGGCATATATTCGCCCAATAATTTGCGAAATATCCTGTACTCGAATTTTGCCTATGCCGCTCATCATTGTGTCTCACACCGAAAGGTGTCCCTACACGTACCCCAGTATGTTTTTACTGCATCCACTATGTGGCAAATAAAATACACATGATTACCCTATGAACAGTAACAGCACAAATACAGTGACATTAGTACCACTATGTAAAATTTCTTTGAGAGTGTGTTCTTTGGAATCTCAGAACAGTACTCATGTGATAACTGCACTGGCTACAATAAAAACTTATCATATAAAGAAAGGAGTGGGCCCAGGGGCGTAGCTAACGGCTCATGGGCCCTGGTGCAAGAGTTCAGCTTGGGTCCCCCTTCCCTCAGTGCTTTGTGTGTATTCTTATGCGGCACAAGGGTTTTTGGGCCCCCTCAGGCTCCTGCTACCTCTGCACCCCCTATAGCTACGCCCATGGGTGGGCCAAATGGTACAGAGCAGAGGACAGACATAACCTCTTGCTCAGTCAGATAAGTATTTAGGAGTGCAGTGGTTTAATTTATAAAATGCTCCACTCGTACATACTAAGACAAAATAAAAGGAATGTAGCAGAGGAGATGTGTGTATTCAGCAATGTCTACATGCCTACCACTTCAAAGGCCATTGGAAGAGAGTATACATTTCTGTACAGAAAAAAGTAAATTAAAAAAATGCACATTATGAAAGATAAACGTGCAAATGTAGTTTAAACGCTTGACACCATTTCTTTATATACATTACTGCAGTGAACAAACATCTGTATCTTGGTTAAAAATATTAAAACCATAGAACATTCCTATAGAAACTTTGTCCCTGGCCTCACCATACAAGCTAGTAGAGAACTTAGCAAGCAGCAAAAAAGACAGACACATCATGTCCAAACTATGACCCTAAAAAAATAAGTATATGCTCTTAGGCCTCTTTCAGATGAGCGAGTGTCACGCTCTGGATCCGCAGTTCTGCACCCGTCCTGAACTTTCAGCACTGCCAGGGTCGCATAGCATTATATTGATTTATGCTAGGTAATGCTTACAGTTCTGGAATGTGTTGGATAACACTGACAACATTATCTCGGTGTCATCTAATACATTCCAGAACTGTAAGGGCTACATAGCATCAGAAATCAGTTCTGGGAGGTCAGGACACGAGCTGTGAGTAGGCTCCGCAGATGAACTTGATGCCCAATCAGATGCCAGAAGCTCGGATGTCACAGCTTCCCACAAACGCATCTATTAAGGGCCTGTTGTGGTAGCCCTCAATGCGGTTGTCCCACAATTCTGGGTGGCTTGCACTAAAGTTATTAATAGCTGGGAACACGGATCAAGATAGGACACGCATCTGAGCTAATAAAACGGAATCACGGACCGTGATGAAACACTGATGTCTGAACACACACATTCATGGATCAGTGGCCTGTCCATGCGGAACACGTACAGCACACGTCTGTTAATCACTGACGTGTGCATGAGGCTTTAGTGTGCTTTGTACCACATTTATTGAATGTTAACACTTTGTCTAGAAAAGTTAGTCCAGTTTTCCTACTTGCACATCTATGCGATTTTTTTTGCGACTTTTAAAAAATGTCTCATTGATAAATATGAAATGAAACTCATTAACATAGCGAACCATGCCCACTTTTCCATCCATATTTCATAAGTGGAGTGAGTGTAATAGTGCAAGTGATCTCTAAAAGTCATAATAGCCCCATTTTTGAAGCCAGAATTTTGGAGTGAAGGCATGATAGATCAGGGCCTATATTCTTGCCATGAGCAATTCTGGACAGCCTCTCTTTTTGTTAGTGGCTCTCTGCTCTAACCCCCTCCATTTCTATGGTGTCCATACCATTACAAAGCAAAATAAATAAATCTGTTATACTAATATACATAAAAATTAAAAAGCATACACAAACGTAGCAATTTTAATGACCCCTCAAATATAAGGTCATAGTAAATCTAGTGTGATATTACTAAGGAAAAGATAAAACCTTTCCTAATGAACATATGCAGTAACTGCTGAGGTAGAGGTGATATCTGCACACAGTTGCTTTAAAAGCTAATGTTCTGTAATGTGCGTTATAATGAGAATTGTGCAATAATTATCCTCCAGACCCCACAGATCCTGTATTTTATTCTTATTAAACCTAAATTAAACTTGATTAATAATTAGGTAAATAGATTTAACATGAGAAGTTTTAAATATCAATATATGATATCTGAATGTTAGTTGAAATATTTCATGTATTATCATTAGCATCTATTGTTTAATATTGGAATGCAAACAGCATCTCAAGTTCACACTTGATCCTGTGTCACATCTCTGCCTTTCATGCCACTCAGTATATTTGGCATGCTTTAATTTAAAAGACAAACTGTTTATTGTATCAATGTTTGCTTATGTGATTGGCACAATGGCAAACACAACATTAGGAAATTTGGATTTCTCCATTTAATCTCATCCTGAAATGCACCGTACAAGTTCAGGGCATGTCGAGTCTTTAAAAATGGTGTCCGGGTGTCATAACTGCCCGGTCTCTACTGCTTCACACAGCAGACACTCAGAGCTAATGTCTGTGATTGGCGATAACGTCGATCTTAGTCATTTAATCCTAAAATGCCATGTTCAGTTGTGACAATAGTGTCTTGGAGGCTTTTCCCCCAGTAGCCCTGATTGGAAAAGCTATTCATTCTCTGTTACCTTCCTAGGGCTCGAGGATCCCACAGCAATAAGTTCCTTTGGTGCCCTCCATAGGAACATATTGAATCTCCCATAGACTGCAATGGTAATTAATTGCAGTCTATGGAAGAAGTAATCTAATGATTGCATGTTCAATTCCCCTAAGGGAATTTAATATAAGCGGAAAAAAAGTTAAAAAAGTTTTAAAAAAATATAAAAATGAAATCACCTCCTTTCAGCATAATAAAAATAAATGTAAATAAACATTAAAAAAATAAAGATCATTTGCACCACTATGTCCTAAAACATGCAAACATCCAAACGTATTTATCTTGTATAGGGAACGCTGTAATCGAGAAAAATATCAAAGTGGCTTATTCACTTTTTTTCATGTCCCTTCACCTCCAAAACAGGTCAGTTTTAATGCATAGGAAATAGCGTAAAAATAAAACCCAATAAACTGTGGTGGAATTGCTTTATTTATTTTTATTTTAGCTTACTATATTATAGGCAATATTAAATAGTGCCATTAGAGAGTACAACTTGTCCTGCAATAACAAGCCCTCATATGGCCAAGGGAATGGAAAAATAAAAAAGTTATGGCAGGGAGTGAAAAACAAAAATCGCCATGTCAGTAAGGGGTTATATAAAAATGACCAGAACATTTACAATGTGACTAGAATCCTCTCCTCATTAAATATGATCCAGAAGGATTAACAGCAGGGGTTGCTAACAGAGAGAAAAATATAATATACATAAAAAACTAACAATATTTTTATTGCATGTATATTTAAATAATACTTTATTTGAATTCCCCTATTCATTGCATAGTAATACTTTTTGTGGGATAACCCCTTTAAAAACTACTCACATCCAGTTGGAGTCAAAGGTTGTGTACCCCAGGGTGTACTTGTTAAAAGGTGGTGTAGATGTTGCAGTTATTGCACTTAACATAGGTTGAAATGGATGTTTGAAAAAGTTCTTTCCAATCTTTTTATGTATGTGCAAGTGCATGTAGATCAATAACTGTAGCATAATATATGATTTAATAGCAAGTATAGAGAGACAGAAGCCTAGTAACAGCAGAAGTTATTTATCTGGTAACGCTTGGTAGATACACTATTTCACAGACTGCATCAGATCTACTTCAGAAACAAGCTATCTTCTAGTATCAGAGTGTAATCTTGGTTATTACATCTGCAGGCTTTAAGCTGGTGGCCATCTATTAGAACACAGCATGGCTGTGTAGTTAATTCTTTGGTTGACTTTTAAGTCTTGCAAGATAATATTATTTTGTGGATCTGTAAGTCATGTCAACTAGGATTAACCCTATTGTACTTGGAGAAAAGCTCTTGCATAATACAGTAATATTAAAACATATATAAAGCTATAATCGTATTTCTTATGGTATCGCAGGGTCTGTTAAAACTAGAAAACACCAAGAAATAGTGATATAGATGACAAAGTATATAAATATGTACCGGTTCATACCTGGTAATTTTAATATGACCAGAAAATATTTAAAAACAGGAGAAATGTGATACTATACTTTTCCTCTAGTAGTCACTGCAATAAGGAGTTTGCGCCACAGGGTACTCTTTAACCACTTTAAGACTGAGTCATTTTTTTTTACCTTTAAGGGGTTGTCTACTTTAGCAAGTGGCATTTATTATATAGAGAATGTTAATACAAGCCACTTACTAATGTATTGTTATTATCCATATTCCTTCTTTTGCTAGCTTGATTCATTTTTCCATCACATTATACACTGCTCATTTCCATGGTTACAACCACTCTATAATCCATCAGTGGTGGCCGTGCCTGCACACCATAGGAAAATGCGTTGGCCTTTCTGGTGGGAGTGCTTATAGGCTGGTGTTTTTTCTTATAGAGTGCAAGCATGGCCACTGCTGCTGAATTGTAGGGTGGTCGTAACCATAGAAACAAGCAGTGTATAATGTGATGACAAAAGTTATTGAATCTCCCCAGCAAAGGAAGCAATATGGATAATAACAATTAGTGATGAGTGAAGCGAGCTTCAGATCCTACTTCTGATGTTGCTTCGGTCAAAACTTAATTTGAATATGTGTACAGAGATTCATCTCTGTACAGTATTCAAAAGTATTGGCCTGCGGTGAGTTGAAATGAATTATCACTGAAGTCCAATGAGTCTATCTTCGGCATTCGATTTTTAAATTGAAAACTTTTTTAAAACATGAATCCGTAATCGGCTTCCGTACTGATTGGTACCTCGGTACCGAAGCTGACTTTGGAACCAAGTTTTAAAATGGTTTTCAAGTTGAAAAATTAAAATCCCGAAGTTATTCACCGAAGTTCCGCAAGACTTTGGTGATAGCAAATTTCTCTTGCAGGAGCTCATACATTTTAATGCTGTATGGAGACGGATCTTCGTACAACATTAAAACAAAGTTTTGTGCAAATCGACTTTGGATCTTGGATCCGAAGCTCGATTTGCTCATAACATAATCACAATACATTAGTAAGTGCCTTATATTAACTTTCTCTACGTTTACTTATCCAAACAATTCTCAGACTGTTTTCTCCTGAGACATCATACAGTAGTTCATGTAAGTGATAAATTTGAGTTGATAAGTTTTACCTTTAATTAATAAAAAATCCAAAATTTACCAAAAACTTGGAAAGATATGCAATTTTCTAAATTTGAAAGTCTCTGCTTTTCAGACACATAGTGATACCTCATAAAATAGTTTACACAAAAGCAGAAACTGCAGCTCACCCATGCTTGCCTTGCGAGGAACTACCAGACCTAGGTTAACCTCCAAAAGAAAAACAATTTCCAGCATCCAGACCGTAGTAAAATCCATCCACATTTATTAATTGCTTTAATTCATAGGGTAGATAAGAATCACAAAGCGGTCAATGCATTTCAACGTGTTGTCTTAATCATGACCTCATAAAATAGTTATTACTTAACATTTCCCATATGTTTAATTTATGTTGGCATCATTTTATAAATGCAATTTTATATTTTTAGGACGTTAGAAGGCTTAGAAGTTCAGAAGCAAATTTTAAATTTTTTTAGAACATTTCTAAAACCCACTTTTTAAAGGACCAGTTCAGTTTTGAAGTTACTTTGCAGGGACTACATATTAAAAACCACCCATAAATGACCACAATTTAGAAACTACACCCTCAGTTTTTTCAAAATGCATTTTAGATACTGTATTAACCCTTTAGGTGTCCCACACGAATTTTGGGAAAACAGAGGAGACATTTCAAAATATCACTTTTTTTTTCAAATTTTCCATTAAAAAACAAATTTACTGTAAAACAGCAAGGTTTTACAATCAAAAAAGCCTCAATATGTATTACTCTAATTCCGCAGTTTATAGAAACACCCCATATGTGGTCGTTAACTCCTGTATGGCCACACTGCAGGGCTCAGAAGTGAAGGAGCATCATATGGCTTTTGGAGAGCATATTTTGCTGGAATAATATTCTGGGCTCATATTGCATTTGAAGACCTTCCGATGCACCCCTACACTGGAAACCCCCAAAAAGTTACCCCATGTTGGAAACTACATCCCTAAGGAATATTTTAAGGGGATAGTAAGCACTTTGTTTAATAAAAAATGAAAAATGCCATATTTTACAATAAAATGTCACTTTAGGCCCAAATGTTTCATTTTAACAAAGGGTATCAGGAGAAAATACTCTCTACTATTTATTAGCCATTTTTTCCTGAATATGGCAACACCCCATATGTGGTCATAAACTGCCATATGAGAACACCACAGGGCTCAGAAAGTAAGGAGCGCCTTATGGTTTTTTGACTGCATATTTTGCTGGGATGGTTTTTGGATGCCATGTCATATTTGAAAAGACTCTGAGGTACCCTTAGAAATGAAAAAGTGACCCAATTTTGGAAACTACAGCCCTCAAGACATTCATTCTGGCTGTGACAATGAAAAATTATATTTTTTCCAATAAAATGTTAAATTAACAAGGGAGAACAGGAGAAAATGCACCCTACAACTTATTATATATTTTTTCTGGAATACGGAAAAACCCCATTTGCGGTCGTTTGGGAACGTGGCAGCGTTTAGATGGGAAGGAGTAACATATTGATTTTCTAACATGGAATTTGCCTAAATTGTTTTTAGGAGCCATAACTTTTTTATTTTTTTTGTTGAATGATCTGTGTGAGGGCTGTAGTTTGTGATTGTTCATATTGCCTCCTTTGCTGGCTTGATTAATTTTTCATGGAGAACAGGAGAAAATGCACCCTACAACTTATTATACATTTTTTCTGGAATACAGAAAAACCCCATTTGCGGTCGTTTGGGAACGTGGTAGCGTTCAGACGGGAAGGAGCAACAAATGGATTTTCTAACATGGAATTTGCCTAAATTTTTTTAAGGAACCATAACTTTTTTAGTTTCTTGTTGGATGATCTGTGTGAGTGCTGTCGTTTTTTTTGTACCATTTTGGGTTACATAAGACTTTTTCGATCACTTTTTATATAATTTTTTCGGAGGTGAGGGGCAGAAATTATGGGGTTCTCTGTGGAATATGTATTATCTGATAAATTTATGTTGTTGTTCGATATGGTAATGGCGATAACACATTTATATAGTTTTTTCATGTTTTACAAATTTTTCAGCAAAGAATTTTTTTTATTTGAAATAAGTTTTTTTTTTCATCGCCATATACCAACAGTTTTATTTTCTGTTGAAGTACTGTATCTGTTTGAGGGCTTGTTTTTTGCAGGATGAGTTGCATATGTTATTGGTACCATTTTGGGGTACATATGACTTTTTGAATCACTTTTTATACCATTTTAGTGGGCGAATTGGGGAAAAATTGCAATTCCATCATTGTTTTTTTTTTTTTTTTTATTGTGTTCACCATACAGGATAAGTCACGTGATCCTTTTATAGATCAAATCATTATGGACCTGGCGATATCAATTAGGGTACATGGCAAGCTAAGAGGCCTCCAGTTGCCATGGTAAGCATTGGGCCACTGCCATGGCAGTGCAGCAGCCCGATAGGAGAGGGAAGGAGCTCCCTCCCTCTGTTAACCCCTTCCATACAGTGGTCTATACAGACCGTGGCATAGAAGGGGTTAAACGGCTGGGAACGGTGCCAGTACCGATGTCGGCCATTAAAGCAGAGTATCAGCTGAATTTTACAGCGGACACGCTCTGATCAGGCCATGCAGCCATCCTCAATGGTATGATGGCCGCTGCAGGGAAACATTGGAGGCACACTGGGGACTGCATGGGCTCAACGGGGATATAACAGGGGGCAACAGCATACTGTATGGGTGACATCTAACCAGGTTCTGATCCCCGCAGTTATGAACTGTGGGGATCAGAACCTGTAACTGCATTACAATTCTCTGAGTGGCTAGCCTGTACAGACTAGCCAATCACCGGCTTGGGACTGCCCTCATTGGTCCCAAGCCGGTTAGTTGAGATCTCTGGCTGTGTGTAACCGCCACAACCACAGCACTGTCACCATGTGTATAGGCATGGTGGCAGTTTAGTGCCATGATGAGTATATTCGTCATGGAGCACTAAGTGGCAGTGCTTCATGATGAGTATATATGTCATCGTCATATAGCATTAAGGGGTTAAAATGAAGCCCATGTGCTTTAGTTTATAACAGTCAATGTAAAGTAGTTCTAATGCACTCTAACATGCTTCCATTCACCCCTTAAAGGAATGGTCTCACTTCAAGAAATGGCATTTATCATGTAGACAAAGGCACTTACAAATGTATTGGGATTGTTCATATTGCCTCCTTTGCTGGCTTGATTCATTTTTCATCCCATTATACACTGCTCATTTCCAGGGTTTAAGACCACCCTGCAATCCGGCAGTGGTGGCCATGCTTGCTAGGAAAAAGCACCAGCCTCCTCAGATCTGTGCTGCAGCTATGGCCGTAACCCCTGGAAATGAGCATGTGCTGGAGTGAGACAACTCCTTTAATAAGCAGGCCTGAAAGGGCCTTAAAATGTTTTTTTCAATTTGTATCAACATCCTTTAATAATTTAAGAGGGTAGCTGTCATTTTGTAATGTATTTCTGTAGTACACCAATCCTGGGGATACTACTATTGTAAATGGTTTTTAATGCATTTTAATGTAATGTCATGCTGTACACCTTCTTCACCAGCAGATGGAGCATTGTTGTCAGTGTTTGGCAACAGGAATGGGACTTTCAATCCCATCCCTCCCCTCTTGGTAGGAGTGGAGCTAGTTAGAGTGAGTCATAAAGAGAAAAGTGAGGAGTGAGGAAGCATTTTATCTATCTTCTGCTCCTTCAGGCCATGTGGACCACAGAAGTGGCTTGTCTAGGAGGACAACTGATCCAGGGAGCCTGCAGGGTCGAGGCTACAGATAATTTGTAAACTATTTCTTATTTGTGTCAGCGGAGTGATCAAGAAATCAAGTTATCAAGACTCCACTGCATAGTGGTGGGAAACACATTAAGGCACTCTCACCACAGTTCAGGACAGGTATAGCTGGAAGCCCACAAAATACAATGGACACCTAGAGCCACAGGTGCTAGAGTACAGGCATGGGGAAGGGAATCAGGAAAAAAATATTGTCAGCTAGCAATCTTCTGAGTGTCATCTGTCACATGGCCAGCCAACATATGTCACTATCTGGGAGAAGAGAATTCTACTTTATATGAACTGCTGTTGGATGAGCTGCTATTTGTTTTTTGCACTCAGTAAAGAAAGACATCCTTTGTTCTCCAATCTCTGCTTGGTTCTTTCACGTTGCTTTTTCACTACAGGGAACCCCAGTAAGCAACGGCCTGAAGTAGGACAACGTGACATCACACAACCACTATCACTCCCATCCTATGCACCGACTTCTCAGGGGCTCATCACATTTCTTTTACCTTTATTGCTCATATCTTCTGTTCTGGGCTATGGTCTCGTCCAAAGGTTAACAGGCTGACATGCGCTGCCGCGATCAGCACTCACCGATGCTGTATCCGCCAGCATCAGTGAAAACCGCGGCTGACCACGGCATACAGGTGGTTTGTGGCAGTTTGTACATCCCCATCGGGGCCCTATGCTGCGGTGACAGGGACCCGATGGTTGCTATGGCAGCCCTGATGCCTTGAACAGGCATTGGGATTGCCAACTACGGAAGCCCAGGAGATCCAGCCCCAGGGCTGGGTCTCCTAGGCAACTGTTAGCGTCTTACACTGTAAGACAGGCATGCCCAACCTGCGGCCCTCCAGATGTTGCAAAACTACAACTCCCAGCATACCCGTACAGCCTACAGCTATCAGCCTACAGCAGGGCACGGTGGGAGTTGTAGTTTTAACACAACTGTAGGGCCGCAGGTTGAGCATCCCTGCTGTAAGACACTGACAGTTCAATACAGCACAATACATCTGTATTGTGCTGTATTGAAACAGTAATCAGACCCTGAAATCTTGAAAAGAAAAGTTAAAAAAAAAAGTTTTGCCCAAAAAAAGTTTCAAGTAAAAAAAAGCGCCCATTACCCAAAATAAAGTAAAAAACTAAATTGTAAAAACTAGGAAAAAAAAGAAAAGTAGACATATTAGGTATCGACACGTCCGTATTGAATGGCTCTATTAAAATATCACATGACCTAACCCCTTTGGTAAACACCGTAAAAAAATTAAATAAAATCTGTGCTAAAAAAAAATTTTTTTGTCACCTTACATCAATAAAAGTGCAACAAGAAGTGATCAAAAAGGTGTATGCCGCCCAAAATAGTACCAATCTAACCATCACCTCATCTTGAAAACAATGAGCCCCTACCCTAGACAATTGCGTCCGCAACAACCTGCTCTATAAAAATACCACATGATTTAACCTGTCAGATGAACATTATAAATAACAAAAAATAAAAACCATGCCAAAACACCAAAAACATATGTACCCTAAAATAGTAGCGATAAAACTGCCACCTTGAAGGTACTTTCACACTTGCGACATGGCTATCTGGCAGGCTGTTCCGGCGGGTGAACAGCCCACCGGATCCACCACGCCGCAAGTACCCGTGTGCTGCCATGCTGCAGTGCTGCCACTCCGTCCCCATTGACTATAATGGGGCAGGAGGAGGAGCTATGGCGCAGCACGGCCGTGCACGGTTATGCTGCGCCGTATCTTTGCCCCCACCCTATTATAGTCAATGGGGATGGAGCGGCATCACGGCAGCACACGGGTACTTGCGGCATGGTGGATCCGGCTGGCTGTTTACCCGCCGGAACAGCCTGCAGGATAGCCGTGCCGCAAGTGTGAAAGTACCCTAACACGTAGTTTCCAATTTTTTTGGAGTTTCTGTTCTAGGGGTGCATCAGGGGGGATTCAAATGGGACATGGTGTTAAAAAAAACAATCCAGCAAAATCTGCCTTCAAAAACTGTATAGAATCATTTCCTTTTGCGCCCTGCCGTGTTCCAGTAAAGCAGTTGACGGCCACATATATGGTGTTTATGTAAACTACAGAATCAGGGAAATAAATATTGAGTTTTGTTTGGCTGTTAACCCTTGCTTTGTTACTGAAAAAAATTATTAAAATAGAAAATCTGACAAAAAAGTGAAATTCTGAAATTTTCATCCCTATTTTCCATTAATTCTTGTAGAACACCTAAAGGGTTAACAAAGCTTGTAAAAATCAGTTTGGAATACCTTGAGGGGTGTAGTTTCTAAAATGAGGTCACTTTTGGGTGGTTTCTATTATGTAAGCTCCACAAAGTGACTTCAGACTTAAACTGAACCTTAAAAAGTGGGTTTTGGAAATGTTCTGAAAAATTTCAAGATTTGGTTCAAAATTTCTAAGCCTTCTAACGTCCCCAAAAATAAATAGCATTCACAATATGATCTAAACATACCCGCTGCCAGAAGGAAGCAGCGGGTGATGGGAGGGAGCTCCCTCCTCTGTGACCCCATCCTGTCGGGGGCTGCATAGGCACGGCAGCCCCCGATGGGAGAGGGAGGAGCTCTCCTCGTTAACCCCTTCCATACCGCGGTCCGTACGGACCGCGGTATGGAAGAGGTTAAACTGCTGACATCTGCAGCACAGATGTCAGCAGTTTATAGCAGGGGGTCAGCAATGTGCTGACCCCCTGCTATAGCCACTAGACACCAGGGAATTCTTTTTAAAGGAGGCGGGCGGGGGATCGCAATTGCGATCCTGCCTGCCGCACCGCCCGCCTCCCGCGCCTGCAGCCCGCCTCCCGCCGCAAAAATAGCGCTGCCAACCCCCCCTGCACAGCCCCCCAACCAAATCAGCAAGAGGGCTGCAGGGGGGGGGGGAAGGGGGTCAAAAAGGTTTAAAAAAATGGACATTTAACTGTCTGATCCCCGCGGTCACAGACTGCGGGGATCAGACAAGTCAGAAATCTCTGCAAACCGCAGGTCTGAATTGACCTGCGGTTTGCAGCCGATATGGGGCCACCATTCATGGCCTGTCTACACGCTTTTAACGGCCGTGAGACGGGTGCCTTCCTGTCAATCGCCGTTAAAAACGGTCCCATTGATTTCAATGGTCCGCACGGCCGTGAAAACGGCCAGAAATAGGACATGTCCTATTTTTGACGGACGCTATTCACTGGCCGTTAAAAGAACGGCCATGTGAATAGCTCCATAGACTTACATTGGTGGTAAAATGGCCGTGTGACGGCCGTTACTTAGACGGCCGTCACACGGCCATTTTTCACTGTCATGTGCATGAGCCCTTAATCATGACCTCATAAAATAGTTATTACTTAACATTCCCGATATGTTTACTTTATGTTGGCATTATTATGGCCACACTGCAGGGCTCAGAAGTGAAGGAGCATCATATGGCTTTTGGAGAGCATATTTTGCTGAAATAATATTCTGGGCTCATGTTGCATTTGAAGACCTTCCGCTGCACCCCTACACTGGAAACCCCCAAAAAGTTACCCCATGTTGGAAACTACATCCCTAAGGAATATTGTAAGGGGATAGTAAGCACTTTGTTTAATAAAAAATGAAAAATGACATATTTTACAAGAAAATGTCACTTTAGGCCCAAATGTTTCATTTTTAACAAAGGGTATCAGGAGAAAATGCACTCTACTATTTATTAGCCATTTTTTGCTGAATATGGCAACACCCCATATGTGGTCATAAACTGCCGTATGGGAACACCACAGGGCTCAGAAGGTACGGAGCGCGTTATGGTTTTTTGAGTGCATATTTTGCTGGGATGGTTTTTGGATGCCATGTCATATTTAAAAAGACTCTGAGGTACCCTTAGAAATGAAAAAGTGACCCGATTTTGGAAACTACAGCCCTCAAGACATTCATTCTGGCTGTGAAAATGAAAAATTATATTTTTTCCAATAAAATGTTACATTAACAAGCGAGAACAGGAGAAAATGCACCCTACAACTTATTATATATTTTTTCTGGAATACGGAAAAACCCCATTTGCGGTCGTTTGGGAACGTGGCAGCGTCAGATAGGAAGGAGTAACATATTGATTTTCTAACATGGAATTTGCCTAAATTTTTTTTTAGGAGCCATAACTTTTTTATTTTTTTTGTTGAATGATCTGTGTGAGGGCTGTAGTTTGTGTTTGTTCATATTGCCTCCTTTGCTGGCTTGATTCATTTTTAATGGAGAACAGGAGAAAATTCACCCTACAACTTATTATACATTTTTTCTGGAATACGGAAAAACCCCATTTGCGGTCGTTTGGGAACGTGGCAGCGTTCAGACGGGAAGGAGCAACATATGGATTTTCTAACATGGAATTTGCCTAAATTGTTTTAAGGAACCATAACTTTTTTAGTTTCTTGTTAAATGATCTGTGTGAGGGCTGTAGTTTTTTTGTACCATTTTGGGTTACATTTGACTTTTTCGATCACTTTATATATCATTTTTACGGAGGTGAGGGGCAGAAATTATGGGGTTCTCTGTGCAATATATATTATCTGGTAAATTTATATTGTTGTTAGTAATTGTTGGTAATGGCAATAACACATTTATATAGTTTTTTCATGTTTTCCAAATTTTTCAGCAAAAAATTATTTTTTATTTAAAATAAGTTTTCTTTTTTAAAGCCACATACCAACATTTTTATTTTCTGTTGAAGTACTGTAGCTGTTTGAGGGCTTGTTTTTTGCAGGATGAGTTATTATATGTTTTGGGGTACATATGACTTTTCGGATCACTTTTTATACCATTTTAGGGGGCGAAGTGGGGAAAAATTGCAATTCCATCATTGTTTTTCTTTTTTTATTGTGTTCACCATACAGGATAAGTAACGTGATCCTTTTATAGATCAGATCATTATGGACCTGGCGATATCAATCAGGGTACATGGCAAGCTAAGAGGCCTCCAGTTGCCATGGTAAGCATTGGGCCACTGCCATGGCAGTGCAGCAGCCCGATAGGAGAGGGAAGGAGCTCCCTCCCTCCATTAACCCCTTCCATACAGTGGTCTCTACGGACCGTGGCATAGAAGGGGTTAAACGGCTGGGAGGTGCCAGCACCAATGTCGGCCATTACAGCAGAGTATCAGCTGAATGTTACAGCGGACACGCTCTGATCAGGCCATGCAGCCATCCCTAATAGTATGATGGCCGCTGCAGGGAAACATTGGAGGCCTCAGAGCACACTGGGGACTGCATAGGCTCAACGAGGATATAACAGGGGGCTACAGCATACTGTATGGGTGACATCTAACCAGGTTCTGTAGAATCTGTAACTGCATTACAATCATCTGATTGGCTAGCCTGTACAGACTAGCCAATCACCGGCTTGGGACTGCCCTCATTGGTCCCAAGCCGGTTAGTTGAGATCTCTGGCTGTGTGTAACCGCCAAAACCACAGCACTGTCACCATGTGTATAGGCATGGTGACAGTTTAGTTCCATAATGAGTATATTCGTCATGGAGCACTAAGTGGCAGTGCTTCAGGATGAGTATATATGTCATCTTCATATAGCATTAAGGGGTTAAAATGAAGCCTATGTGCTTTAGTTTATAACAGTCAATGTAAAGTAGTTTTAATGCACTCTAACATGCTTCCATTCACCCCTTAAAGGGATGGTCTCACTTCAAGAAATGGCATTTATCATGTAGATAAAGGCACTTACAAATGTATTGGGATTGTTCATCTTGCCTCCTTTGCTGGCTTGATTCATTTTTCATCCCATTATACACTGCTCGTTTCCAGGGGTTAAGACCACCCTGCAATCCGGCAGTGGTGGCCATGCTTGCTAGGAAAAAGCACCAGCCTCCTCAGATCTGTGCTGCAGCTATGGCTGTAACCCCTGGAAATGAGCATGTGCTGGAGTGAGACAACTCCTTTAATAAGCAGGCCTGAAAGGGCCTTAAAAGGGGTTTTTCAATTTGTATCAACATTCTTTAATAATTTAAGAAGGTAGCTGTAATTTTGTAATTTATTTCTGTAGTACATCAATCCTGGGGATACTACTATTGTAAATGGTTTGTAATGCATTTTAATGTAATGTCATGCTGTACACCTTCTTCACCAGCAGATGGAGCATTGTTGTCAGTGTTTGGCAACAGGAATGGTACTTTTAATCCCATCCCTCCCCTCTTGGTAGGAGTGGAGCTAGTTAGAGTGAGTCGTAAAGAGAAAAGTGAGGAGTGAGGAAGCATTTTATCTATCTTCTGCTCCTTCAGGCCATGTGGACCACAGAGGTGGCTTGTCTAGGAGGACAACTGGTCCAGGGAGCCTGCAGAGTCGAGGCTACAGATAGTTTGTAAACTATTTCTTATTTGTGTCAGCGGAGTGATCAAGCAATCAAGTTATCAAGACTCTACTGCATAGTGGTGGGAAACACATTAAGGCACTATCACCACAGTTCAGGATAGGTATAGCTGGAAGCCCACAAAATACAATGGACACCTAGAGCCACAGGTGCTAGAGTACAGGCATAGGGAAGGGAATCAGGAAAAAAATATTGTCAGCTAGCAATCTTCTGAGTGTCATCTGCCACATGGCCAGCCAACATATGTCACTATCTGGGAGAAGAGAATTCTACTTTATATGAACTGCTGTTGGATGAGCTGCTATTTGTTTTTTGCACTCAGTAAAGAAAGACATCCTTTGGTCTCCAATCTCTTCTTGGTTCTTTCACGTTGCTTTTTCACTACAGGGAACCCCAGGAAGCAACGGCCTGAAGTAGGACAACGTGACATCACACAACCACTATCACTCCCATCCTATGCACCGACTTCTCAGGGGCTCATCACATTTTTTTTACCTTTATTGCTAATATCTTCTGTTCTGGGCTATGGTCTCGTCCAAAGGTTAACATGCTCCCCGACACGCGCTGCCGCGATCAGCACTCACCGATGCTGTATCCGCCAGCATCAGTGAAAACCGTGGCTGACCATGGCATACAGGTGGTTTGTGGCAGTTTGTACATCCCCATCGGGGCCCTGTGCTGCGGTGACAGGGACCCGATGGTTGCTATGGCAGCCCTGATGCCTTGAACAGGCATTGGGATTGCCAACTACGGAAGCCCAGGAGATCCAGCACTCGCATGAGGAGGGTTGCACATATTAGATTCACCGATGGGCGCGTGCGCGAATGTCATTGCCGTCGGCTGTTTGAATGACACGCATATTACACTATTCAGTTCGCGCATGCGCATACATTATTTCCGCCTGCCGTATGTTTGGCGCGATCTCTCTTATCACATGGAGGGCATGTATCCCTGACCATACCCTCCCCCTCATGGGTAACTACCACTGACATGCCAGCACCGCAGGTGATCAGTATTATCCTAATGATTATGTATATATATATGGGTCTACTTGAGATATACGAACAGGCACCCCTGAGGAAGCCAGCTGAGCCTGGCGATACGCGTTGGGCTTTTCTCCCTTCCTACCATGCACATCTACACTATGCTATTTTTATGATAAGTATTACCTTCACATTATTCAATGTTGATGGATTTCATGCATTACATCTGCACTTTATTTATTGTTTACTTATGTGGGACTGTGCTCATATTCATGTGGTAGAGTTAGGGTGGCGTGCGGTACGTATTTGGTCCACACTGCCATGATTCATTGTATACAATGTTTTTAACTTATCCTTGTTGTGTCTGTTGTTCTCAATAAATTTTATACTTTTTTAGAGGTGCGGCTTCCATCTCGGTATTCTTTTCTTTGTTTTGTGCTTCTATCATGTCGAATATGGCACCTCCCGCTCATCACTATTAAGTAGAAAGTCAACTTAACGGATTTAGTTCTAGGTCTGTTTTCAAAGCAAAAACCTCTTTCTTGCAGGCTGTTGAATAATGATGTTAATTTTAGAAGTAAAAAGTGTTCAATATCCATTTGGTGTCCTTCTCTGGTATGTATGTCTGCAGTTCTGTGGTCCCCTGATAAGATCCTCCATTTTTATCTGTACCTCGGAAGCAAGGTTAAAAAAAATTAAATAATTTCAACATCGTATAAATAGACATAGAATAATATGTGAGCTAAGGGATTTCATGAGTATAGTCACAGTTTACTGTAGAATGGATAAAAAATATTTACTCAGCAGGTTCTGCAAACTATAGTATAACAGCATCATAACTTATGCAGTTATGATCATAAACCTTATTGTTTCTATTGAATTTGTGGAATTGCATCATAACATAAAGTGCTGTTTCGAAACACACAGCAGCGTTAGAAGCAGAACGTGGTGATCTCCTTCTGGCACAAGAACAGTGGGAGATCAGGGCACTGCTTCAACTATTTTCAGTTGGCAACATGTAGAGCATAAACAAATTCTATCTAGTTTACTTTGACTTCAAAAGTTAAAAGCTGATTTAACAGTTGTGAATATGGTGATAGTCTGTGATGATATTATTTTCAGGCATTAGTAATTTTAAATCAAAATGAGCTCAACATGGTTAAAAATAATAAAATAAGCCATGCTCACCTCATGGATCCCACAACGCTTCCATTCCCTGTGATTAGCTGACTGGTCATTTCCTGTGTGGCATGAGGGACTTGGAAGCAGAAATCAACGTGGGCCCCTGAGACATCAAAATGATGGCAGGAGAGGACTGAAAGGTTAAGTATGACTTTTTTAAAATTATTTTACAGCATAGAGCAATTAAAAAACTGTAATCCACCAGACTACCCTTTTAAAAACTTCTTCATCTGTGCATACAATCATGGAAAAAAAGTATACCCTCTTTGAATTCTATGGTTTTACGTATCGGGATATAATAAAAAACAATCTGGTCCGTAGAAGGTCTTAAAATTAGATAAACACAACCATAGACGAACAACAGCACATGAAAAATTACACAGTACCAGTATTTTTTTAACAAAAAACAAGCCAAAAATGCAAGAACTGCGTGTGAAAAAATAAATCCTTTCTGGTTCCATAGGAATTAAAGGGGTTGTCTCACTTCAGACATTGGGGACATATTGCAAGGATATGCCCCCAATGTCTGATAGATGCAGGTCCCACCTCTGGGACACCCACCTATCTTTAGAATGGAGCCCATAAAGTGAAGGAGGGTGCACCGTGCATGCCTGGCCGCCCTCCATTTATTCCTATGGGAGCGCCAAAAATAGATCACTAGCTCGCAAGCCCCATAGAAGTGAATGGAGCAGTGGCCATGCTTGTGTGGTGTGCTTCCAATTCATTTCCAGAGGGATGTGGGACCCGCACCTATTAGACATTGGGGGCATGTCCTAGCGACAACCCTTTAAAGGTAGTAAGTAGCAGCCAGGTAGCCAGTAGTAAGTAGCAGCCAGGTGCTGCTAATCAAATACCCTTGATTAAAGGGGTTGTCCGAGTTATTAAAAAAAATATAGCACTGTAAATCTGATGGGCAGCAATATATAAATAAGCTAAGCAAATTTTAGGCAAAACAAACTAAATTTCCTCATTTCCCTGGTCCTCATCTGGCCCTTTGTTTAGAATCTCTGCCCCTCCCCTTGCTCTGCAAAGGGAGTGAATACAAGTGCTGCCCTGAGTGACATGTCTGCCTGCTGGAATACTCAGCTGCATGTTGTATTTGTAGGACTACAAGTTCCAGCTGTACAATGTCACTGCTGATACACACAGGATCTTCCCCCTACCTGTTCTTGTGCAATGCTCTGCAGAACTCCTCTGTCAGTTCCTGTGCCTAGCATTTGTCTCCTCACTGCCTGCAGCTACTCAGTAAAGCGTTCAGCCCTGAGCCTGTGCAGCTGAAGGGGTTAATGTTTTTCCTCAAGAATCCAGGGAGACAGCAATAAGCAGCAGCCGGCAGTGTAGGGGGTGTGGTCAGCACAGTGACGTCTCATGTACAGGCACATATCTGCTCTCCCAGGCTTGTGCATGAAACTGTCACAACTATAGGGGAGGGGAAAACACCAGAAAACACACAGAAGGAAATAGACAAGAGTCTAGGCCTCAAAGCTAAGGGAAAGGGATGGTGGCCTCCTTGGAATTCCTAGACCTCTCCCTGACTCCTGGCAATATGAGTAGACCCTGAAGGTGGGAATACTCATACACTGGAACCTTAGCCCTGGAGACCCTGGAAATCCCTAGGAGTGGTGGCAGGGAATGAGACTACTAGTTATTTTCTAGATGAAGGAACCAGAGTCTCCCTAAGGCCTAGAAAGCAACTAACACAAGCGAACAACAAAATCCAAAACAAAATGCACTTAGCTTAAAGCAGAATGTAGGAACAGGAGATCCAAAGGAACAACACACCAGCTCAACCAACTCCAGCAGGAAATATCAACCGCATAGTAAGCAGTGTGATTCAGAAAAAATAGGGCCTCAGTAGTGACTTACAAGCTGCACCTGGCAAGGGGTGTGGTCATTACCAAACAACAAAACTGCAAGGAGAAAACAGAGAGACTGTCAGATACCCTCACGTGCCGCCAGTCTCCGATCTTCTCACCTCTGTCATGGGAGGGACCATGACAAAAACATCATCAGAGCAGGGAGAGAAGCTGACATCACAGGTCATGTGACCCTCAGTGAAATCTTAGAAAGCAGCAGCTGGAGATAAAGTAAGTGAATTGTAAAAAGTCCTTTCATTTGCCTAGTTAGAAACATCGAAAGAACAAAAAAAAAGTCAGACAACCCCTTTAACTGATCACAAGCAAGTGTAACCACCTCTATAAAAGTAGAGGTTTTGGCAGTTTGCTGGCCTGGAGCATTCAGGTAACGCTAAACACAATGCCAAGAAGGATAGACATCATCATTAGCAATGATGTTAAAGAAGCAATAGTTGCTACCTATCAATTATATGGCCATTTTCTTCATTCTGCAGTGAGAAAGATTATTTCCAAGTGGAACAATACCTTCCTTATACCTCACATCAACTGTCAAGCAGGGTGGTGGAGGGGTGATGATTTGGGTATGTTTTGTAGCCAAGGGGCCTTGCGGTCATTTTGACAAAAATCAACTCCTTTGAATAACAAAGTATTCTACAGTCAAATGTTGGGGCCTCTATCCAACAGCTAAAGCTTGACTGAAACATGCAACAGGGCAATAATCTCAAGCACATTAACAAATATACAATGGCATGGCTGAAAACCGTGCATGCCATAAACCTCAATGAACTGAAGCAGCGTTGTTAAGAAGAGTGGACCAAACTCCCTCCAGAATTATGTTACATTGTTAACGTCATACAGAAAATAAGTACTTTAACTTACTGCTGCTAAAGGTGGTTCTACAAGCTATTAATTCATGGGGAGGACTTAGTCACACACTGTACTTTATTTTTCTCATGATTGCATATTTCTCAACAGGGTTATAACTTGAGGATCTTAGAACAGGGACCCTATATGTGTAACAGAGCCTCCGAAATTTCCTATATCATTTATAATATTGGTTTCCTCATTTGGGATAGATGGTCCTATAGGCCCCCTTCATGCTCCAGGCCCCAGGAGTGATTGCAACCTCTGCACCACGTATTGCTATGCCTCTGTAAGTCTAGTTAATTGAGAATATACTGTAAATCTACAATATCCAACGTAGTACAGCACAAGTGCTTGGTGCATGGTTGAATTGTATAAAATTGAAAGTTCTCATTGCAAACATGGTTGAAATAGAACTCTTGGTGTAAGCAGTAAAGTCTTGCTGTAATATCCCCACTGGAACACTCAGCTTACCTCTCTATGCCTCTTATGGATAGTTCATTCCTGTCAGTAAGGTCATCTGGCAAGCTCTTTGGGTCCATGAGATGCCAGGTAACGTGTTATTTATAGCACAACGTGGGGTTTTAATGCAAACTATTCCCAGTAAATCATTATGTGTATGAAAGGATTGCTGTTTATTACAACAGGTGTTTAGTATATCAGCCATGGCTTGTGTATGTTGGAATTATTTATAGATTTTCTTTTACATAAGCATTCACTTTAAAACAAAATTGGAATGACTTCTACTGTATGGCAATGATTACCTATTCACTGCTTGAAATTAAAACTGTAGTACTATAGTACAGCAATGGCCTGCAGACTTTATAGAAGGACTCAAATAAAAAATATCTAAATTCTGCAACAAAAACTGTCACCTCCCTACCTCTATGCATATTAAAATGTAATTTTCAATGTGTCTTTTCATCCCCTATTTCAGGCATGTATTCAACTCAGGACTGAGATACAGCTTTCATTGTTGCTTCTAGCTCTATTGGTGGGTCAGCCCTATTCTCCCCCGTGTCCCCTATGTAAATTGTTGATGGCCAGTAAGGGCCAATTTATATGGGCAGATTATCAGAACAATTATCGGGATTAGAGATGAGTGAAGTTATCATAAATTTGATTCAGCTGCTTCACCAACGTTCACAAACAAATTTGATTTGTTATGAATTACTTTGTCACGAATTATATTCCAGTGTATGTAGTGGCTGCAATGACGGGGAATGGCAATCGCGTGACCTCCCGTTATTGAACCCATCTGAGTCACATTGAGACCTTTAAGGGGTTAATCAGGGGTTAAAGACAAAAAATACATACCTCATCCATTTGCTTGTGGAAAGGCTGTCTTAGCCATCTTGATTAAAGCAAATGCGCCAAATCTTGCATGTGCTGATGTCACCATATCATTATGCTGGCTGGAAAAATGTATTTGTTACCACGAAGCGCAAGGAAATATAGCCACATGACAAATCTAATTTTTCCTTGGATCGAAGTCCACCTTGGATACTTCGATTCGCTCAACACTAATTGAGATTCAATATTCCAGGTAATTGGCTTGTGTAAATGTGATGCCTATCACCCAACAAATAAGTAAATGCTCATTTGCCAGGTGATTATTTATGCAGCACAAATAATCATTGTTTGTTGACAGATTTACTAGTTCAAATGTATTTATTTTTTAAGTTTTGGAAAATAGCATTTTGGTCTGTCTTATAATACAAAGGGTAGTGAATAGCTATATCAGTCATCACGTGAAATGCTACAGTAGGTCGAAATCCATGTTGGTGCATCTGCAGGCACTTCTCAATACAAAGGTTAGAGGGCGGTTTACGTATCCGATTGATAATGTGAAATACTAGACCGAAATCTGTTTCGGTGCATCTCCAGACATTTCAGATACATTTTTTTGTGTTTAAATTTGGAACAATAGCATATTAGTGTGTCTTACAATACAAAGGGTAGCAGTTTATACCAGTCTGAGTGATAACATGAAATACTAGTCCGAAATCTGTGTTGGTGCATTTGCAGGCACTTCAGTTTTTTTTAAGTGAGAAAAAAGCATATAAGTGTGTCTTATAGTACAAAGTGTAGTGGATGGTTATATCTCTGAGTGATAAGATGAAAAACTAGTCTGAAATTCGTGTTGGTGCGTGACAAAAAAACACCACCACACCCTACGGCAGATAGTCAAAAGAGTTGAGAGTCTCCCTGTTGATGACTTGTATGAGAGCAGTCAGCATTTGTATTGCCCAGAAGAGGAAGATCAGGAGGCGACTGGAGATTCGATGCATAACTGTGTTAAAAATGATAGTAGTGGCACATGTACTTTTGGCATTGGCGGTGGGGGCAGCGTCAGCGGCAGTCGGGGCAAATACAGAGCAGAGGAGTGGGGCCAAGGATCCCACCATGATATCTCACAGTCTGATAAAAGTGGCAGGGAGTGTGAGGACTCCGAAGACACTTGTGATAGACAGGACCTGGGAGCTGGATCAGGGTACTGAGGATGAGGAGGCAACAACACCAGAGGAGGGTGGTGGCAGCAGCAATAAAGAACAAAGGCGACGTACTTCCTAAAGAACAGTGCAGGACCATGTCTGCTTAGGGATCTGGTAATGCCACTGACACTGTAGGTTGGTTGGGCCCAAAACATGCCAGAGCTAAGTGAATCTCAGCTGCCTCTATATCTGTGCGAGTATCTCCTGTCATTTTCTCCACATTGCCAGAAGATAAAAGCCTATGCAAGATCTGCAACAACAAAATAAGCCATGGACAGGCAAACACAAATGTAGGCACGCACCACAGCTCTATTCAAGCACATGAAGCAGCATCACCCCATCAAGTGGGCGAAAACAGGTGGCAGCCAACTACTGCAACATGAGTTCCCTTATTCTCCAGGTCCCCTTGCAGAAGCCAGGCTGAATCCATGGGCAATACAGTGTCTTTAACATCATCATCCTTGATTTCTGCCTTTCCCTCTCAGACTTCTCCTCCTCTGTTCTATCATCAGCCATCGATAGCTGAATGCATGGCTCGCACAAGTAAAATTCCAACATGGCCAAGTTGCTGGCGTTGCAGACGCTGCAGTACCATTAAGCAGAGCCTGCTGCATTTAGGGAGCTGATGGTGTGTGCGGAGCCTCGCTGGAAGATACCTAGCTCCCAATATTTCTCAAAAAAAAAAAACATCCCTGCCTTGTACTCACACATGGCTGAGAACGTGGGCAGTTCCCTGTGATTCTCGCTGGGTGGCAAGATACATGCCACGGTTGACACCTGGAGCTGAGTTTACTATGTGGAAAGGTAATATTTGCATTTTACTGGGGGGCCCTTGGTATCCCAGTCCCTAGCCCCAGGGCCGAACGTGTACTAGGTTTTTAGAATGCTGAGTGGTGTGGTACCACTTGATAGTGTCCGTGTGTGTCATGGTGCTCCTATCTGAATGCTGTAGGCTCCAAAGCAATAAAGAGGAGAATAATGGTTAAGATGTAGAACAAGTCGAGTCCAGACTTTATAAAGTTCAACAGCTTTACTTGCATCAACTTTTACCCAGACAATATTCAGGCTTTCTCTTGGTTTTAGCAGGATTTGGCATAAACTGTCAGGCAAACTTAAGAACTCTACTTTCTCTCTCTCTCTCTCTCTCTCTCTCTCTCTCTCTCTGCTGTGCTAAACTCAGCTCTATTCTGGTCGCTGGACTTTAGGACTGTTCTGGTTTCTCTGGAGTGGGGTACCTTTGCCTGTTGACCCCCTTGTAACACTGATTTTCATACTCTTTCTCCTTTCCTGCCCAGCCTCCAGTGTCATCACAGAGAGGGTTTTCAACAAAACAGGGGGCGTGATGGTACCCAAACTGACCAAGTTGTCTTATGTCAGTGTCCAAAACATCACTTTTGTCAAAATTCAGGATGATTTTTTTCATACTCCTCTAGCTTAGACCAATTAATAGATCTACCCTTGCTGACAGTGCTCCATCTTGCCACTGCTGATATCTGCCTGCCTGCCATCCTGTTGCCTAGCTATCATCATGTTATGTTTGGCTGCTACTGTTGCCAACATTATGCCACTGATGCAACCTGCCTACCATCATATTCCATATGGCTGCTGCCGCCATCATGCCGCTGCTGCTGTCTCCCAACACGTTCCATACGGTGGCTGCTGCTTCCATCATGCTGCTGTTACCTTCATGCCACTTCTGTGGCCTGTCTACCATCATGTTCCATATGGCTGCTTCTGCCTCCATCATGCTGCAGCCTACCTCCAACATGTACCATATGGCTTCTGCTGCTGCCACCACCTCAGCTGCTCCTCCTCTCTACTAAATGACCAGCATGCATGCACTTTACTCTTCCCTAGCCTAGGGTAGGAAGCCATAGGCTAGGGAAGAGTAAAGTGCATGCATGCTGGTCATTTAGTATTTAACTCCTCTTTCTTTGTGTGAGGGTGCCCAAGCAATAGTTCTAGTTGCCTGCAAAGGAGAGCTACTTTTTTTGTTTACTCTCCTGTGTACCAACTTCTGCCTAACTCCAGATTTGACGCTTCAATGCCTGATGTGACCTCAGCTTGATCTCTGTACTGACCTTGACCTGCCTGCCCTGATCCTTGGACTGGCCTTGGATTGCACATTCTCTGTCTGCCCTGACCTTGACTTGTCCCTGACTACTGTTTTGTCCTTCAGTCCTTCAGTATTTTGCATTGATGTCTCTGGACTGCCATGGCTCACCAGCCTACTGAACAGAAACTGCTGCTAGCAGTCTGGTGGTTCCCCAGATCCAGACTCCAGAACCTTGTATAGGGCTAAAGGGGGAATACCAGGCAAGTACTTAGATAACGCGCTTAGGAGTAGTCCCAAGTCAGATCTGTTCAGTAGACACAGCAAATCCACATCCTCTTCATAAGGGATCATGCTTATACCTGTATTGTGGCCCATAACTAGCGGGTCCGTGATATATGGGCCCGGCCATTTTTGCACCGCATCACAGATGCAGACCCATTCACTTGAATGGGTCCGCAATCTGAAAGGTAAGGTGCGGAACGGAGGCACGGAACACCATGGAAGCATTATGGAGTGCTTCCGTGGGGTTTCTCTCCATGCCTCGGCACCGTAAAAAAATAGAACATTCTATTTTTTGGCGTTATAGATGGATCACAGACCTATTCAAGTTGAATGGGCCTGAATCTATCTGTGGCAGCCGCATGGATGTGGCCCATGCGTTAGGAACAGCAAATTGCAAATCCCAATGCATGGAATGGTCGTGTGCATGAGCCCTTACACCCCCATAGGGGGACAATCTAGAAGTGTAAAGGAAAGATCATGTACTGTGCAGGAACTGTGAGAAGCTATGTACACTTCAGCCGTGGGGCAGGCAAAGCACATTTTTATATGCTTCACATGGACTTGAGAAATAAAGAAATATGTTTAATGAATACTTATATACACACACAGTATTTTTATATCAATCCCTTTAATCCACTGATTGCTCACAGATTACCAAATATTCTAGATTATTGGCTCCTCAAGTTGCAGAAAATTATACATACACAATCAAATATGCTTTCTGTACATATAGAAAATGGTAGCTTTCCTTTTTTGACTGATTGTTGCCCTCTTGTGGCAATATTAGCAAACAGTTGTGGCAAGTCATTTATAACTGTGCAGCAGCTATGTAATCCCTACAGTGAGGAACGTTTGAAAATTTGTTTTTGGCCTGGTAATTTATTGTGCGTCATACATCTTATATATTATGCTCAAAATGTTGTCCATTTGAATATTTGTATAAATGGCATGGCAAGCCGAATACTCCCTTCCACAAACTTATCTTAACATAAATTAATAACCTTTACAAAACTTGAAATATACTATATGCTTATAAAATAATAATTATTATAATACAATTAATATTTATTCTACTAATTATCTATTGTGTAGTAAAATAACCTTTAACCAGCTCCCGACCGCTGTACGCACGGATGCGTCCAGGCAGTGGCTGGTTTACTCCTCCTGGACGCATCCGCGCGTCATCTCACGAGACGCGCGATCTCCTGTGAACGCGCGCGCACACAGAATCGCGTCGGGGAGAACTTTAACTACAGCCTGCCAGCGCTGATCGTGCGCTGGCAGGCTGTAGAAGTTAAAAAAAAATCGCATATCAGACGCTGTTTTGTTAACAGCGTCTGATATGGTTGCTGCTCATTCCTCTGGTGGTCCCTTTTGCTTGGGACCACCAAAGGAAACTTATGTAAGTGCACCAAACACCACACAGACCCCCCCATCCAACCCCCCCCCAGTCACTGATTAACCCCTGATTAACCCCCGATTAACCCCTGATCACCCCATGTCACTCCCCTGATCACCCCCTGTCACCCCCCTTGTCACTAATCACCCCCCTGTAAGGCTCATTCAGATGTCCGTATTTGTTTTGCGGATCCATGGATCCGCGGATCCGCAAAACACGGACACTGGCAATGTGCTTTCCGCATTTTGCGGATCCGCACATTGCCAGAACTATATAGAAAATGCCTTTTCTTGACAAGAATAGGACATGCTCTATCTTTTGCGGAGCTGCGGCCGGATGTTTGGGGGCCAAGACCTGGAAGTTCGCGGCCGCAGCTCCGCAAATACTGATGCGGCGATTTTTTCATCCACATTGATTGATGTGAATGAAGAAATCTGTGCCGTTCATTTTTATTTTTTTCAGCCCAGAGGCTGAACGGAAAAAAAAAATCTCATTACCCGTATGCTCCATATAAGGAGAATAGCAGACACTCCTAATGCTGGCCATACGTGTAATGATTGCGGAGACCCTCAAATGCCAGGGCAGTACAAACACCTCACATGTGACCCCATTTTAGAAAGTAGACACCTCCAGGTATTCCGTGAGGGGTATGGTGAGTTCATGCAAAATTTTATTTTTTGTCACAAGTTAGTGGAATATGAGAATTTGTAAAAAAAAATAAAAAATAAAAAAAAATATCAATTTACGCTAACTTGTGCCAAAAAAAATAAAAAATTTCTGTGAACTCGCCATGCCCCTCACGGAATACCTTGGGGTGTCTTCTTTCCAAAATGGGGTCATATGTGGGGTATTTATACTGCCCTGGCATTTTAGGGGTCCTAAAGCGTGAGAATCCAAATGCGTAAAAATGCCCTGTGAAATCCTAAAGGTATTACCGTACTCAGGAGAAGTAGGGCAATGTGTTTTGGGGTGTATTTTATATATAACCATGCTGGGTGTTAGAAATATCGCTGTACATGACAACTTTTTAATTTTTTTTTATACAAAGTTGACAGTTTACAGAGATATTTCTCTCACCCAGCATGGGTATATGTAAAAATACACCCCAAAACACATTGCCCTACTTCTTCTGAGTACGGCGATACCATGTGTGCCACTTTTTTGCAGCCTAGGTGCGTAAAGGGGCCGAAAGTCCAAAGAGTACCTTTAGGCTTTACAGGGCTGCTAACAATTTAGCCCCGCCCAAAATGCCAGAACAGTAAACACACCCCACAAATGACCCCATTTCGGAAAGTAGACACCCCAAGGTATTCACTGAGGGGCATAGTGAGTCCGTGGGAGATTTTTTTTTTTTTGCCAGAAGTTAGCAGAAATGGAAACTTTATTATTTTTTCCTCAGAAAGTGTAATTTTCTGCTAATTTGTGAAAAAAAATGAAATGATACATGAACTCACCATGCCCCTCTGCGAATACTTTGGGGTGTTTTCTTTCTAAAATGGTGTCATTTGGGGGGTATTTATACTATCCTGACATTCTAGCACCTGAAGAAACATGACAGGTGCTCAGAAAGTCAGAGCTGCTTCAAATTGCGGAAATTCACTTTTTTGCACCATAGTTTGTAAACGCTATAACTTTTACCCAAACCAATAAATACACACTTATTGCATTTTTTTTATGAAAGACATGTAGAACAATAAATTTAGAGAAAAATGTATATAGAAATGTAGTTTTTTTGAAAAAAAATTACAACAGAAAGTGAAAAATGTCATTTTTTGGCAAAAATTTCGGTCATTTTGGATTAATATCAAATAAAGTAAAAATGTCAGCAAGAATGAAATAGCACCAAATAAAAGCTCTATTAGTGAGAAGAAAAGGAGGTAAAATTCATTTGGGTGGTAAGTTGTATGACGGAGCAATAAACGGTGAAAGTAGTGTAGTGCAGAATTGTGAAAAGTGGCCTGGTCATTAAGGGTGTTTAAGCTAGGGGGGCTGAAGTGGTTAAATGAGACAAAGTTCATGCATTGAAGTCTTTCTTCATTATAGCATTTTACTTCTTTCATTTTTTCTAGCAAAACTAAGACTGTCTCTATAGTGTATGTTCACATGGTTTAAAGGGGTTGTGCAGCTAGTAATATTGATGACTAGAGATGGCCCGAACTATTCGCCGGCGAACAGTTCCCATCATCATTGAGCAAACTTTGACCCTGTACCTCACAGTCAGCAGACACATTCCAGCCAATCAGCAGCATACCCTCCCTCCCAGACCCTCCCATCTCCTGAACAGCATCCATTTTAGATTCATTTGGAATTTGCAGTCTTAGTGAGAGGAGGAAGAGTGTAGCTGCTGCTGATTTAATAGGGAAATTGATAGCTAGGCTAGTGAATTCAGTGTCCACTCCAGTCCTGAAAGACTCATCTGATCTCTGCTGTAAGGACAGCGTCCTGACAGCACCCCAAAAAGCCCTTTTTAGGGCTGCAACATTAGTCTGCTTTTTTTCCTTTATATGCATATTGCAGTTGCCTGCCCTGCCTGTGTGTGAGGAGCTGCAGGCCCACAGACTGTAGTGTGCCCACTGCCAGTGCCCACCCCTGTCATCCCGTGTGGTACAGGACTTTGCATAAAAAAAAGGCATTTACTTTTTTACACTTTAATCTAAGGTTAGTTGCCTGCCAGTGTGTGTCAGGCTGACTTCCAGTGACTGTAGTGTGCCCACTGCCAGTGCCTACCACTCATACCGGCTGGCAGAAGACTTTGCATCAAAAAAGGCATTTCATTTTTACACTTTAGTGTAATTTCAGCTGCTTGCCTGCTGCTAGTGTGTGTCAGGCCGACTTCCACTGACTGTAGTGTGCCCACTGCCAGTGCCCACCCCTGTCATCCCATGTGGCACAGGACTTTGCATCAGAAAAAGGCATTTAATTTTTACACTTTAATCTAAGTTTAGTTGCCTGCCAGGGTGTGTCAGGCTGACTTCCAGTGACTGTAGTGTGCCCACTGCCAGTGCCTACCACTCATACCGGCTGGCAGAGGACTTTGCATCAAAATAGGCATTTAATTTTTACACTTTAGTGTAATTTCAGCTGCTTGCCTGCTGCTAGTGTGTGTCAGGCCGACTTCCACTGACTGTAGTGTGCCCACTGCCAGTGCCCACCCCTGTCATCCCATGTGGCACAGGACTTTGCATCAAAAAAAGTCATTTAATTTTTACACTTTAATCTAAGTTTAGTTGCCTGCCAGTGTGTGTCAGGCTGACTTCCAGTGACTGTAGTGTGCCCACTGCCAGTGCCCACTACTCATACCGGCTGGCACAGGACTTTGCATAAATAAAGGCATTACATTTTTACACATTAGTCTAATTTCAGTTGCTTGCCTGCTGCCAGTGCGTGTCAGGCCCACTTCCACTGACTGTAGTGTGCCCACTGCCAGTGCCAACCACTGATACCGGGTGGCACAGTAGCTTGCCGATAAATAAGGCATTTCATTTTTACACATTAGTCTAATTTCAGTTGCTTGCCTCCTGCCAGTGTGTGTCAGGCCCACCTCCACACACTGTAGTGTGCCCACTGCCAGTGCCAACCACTCATACCGGGTGGCACAGTAGCTTGACAATAAATAAGGCATTTAATTTTTACACATTAGTCTAATTTCAGTTGCTTGCCTGCTGCCAGTGTGTGTCAGGCCCACTTCCACAGACTGTAGTGTGCCCTACCACTGATACAGGGTGGCACAGTACCACTTATTGAAAAAAATGACAGGCAGAGGCAGGCCACCCCGCAGGGGCCGTCGTGGTCGTGGTGCTGTGATTTCCACTGTCCCTGGAATAATGCCTAGTGTTCAGAGGCCATGTACCCTGAACCCGAAAAATTCTGAGGACGTAGTTGACTGGCTTAGACAGGACACCCAATCTTCAACAGCTTCCGCTAAGAACCTTGACGCACCATCTTCCTCCAGCTCAGCTTTGGTCACCTGCTCTCAAGTTACCACGCACCCGCCCGCCGCTGATAGGAATAGTACTAGTTAAGACACCACTCATATAGGGTGTCACAGCACATTGCTCTGTGCACGCGCAGTGCCCCAATTTGGGAGTATGAGGACCGACCAAGCTGCTTTTTCCATCTCCCGGTTCCTGAAATCAATTCAGTTTGGTGTATGAGAGTTTGGTCTGTCATTGTGAAGGCAGTCGAAGGTACCAGGCCTACATTTTTTTCACAAAAGGCAATACCTGATATGGGATGTAACAGGGATTAAACTGATGAGAATAGTACTACAGAAAATACCACTCATATCGGGTGTGACAGTAAATTGCACGGCGCAGACGCAGTCACCGTGGTTTAAAACAGAGTGGAGGGAGCCAGCGTTTTTTAACCATCTCCCCATTCGAAAAATCTATTCAATAAATGGCCCCCAGATTGGGGACGTTAGAGGATTAAACTGATGAGAATAGTACTACAGAAAATACCACTCATATCGGGTGTGACAGTAAATTGCACGGCGCAGACGCAGTGACCGTGGATTAAAACAGAGTGGAGGGAGCCAGCGTTTTTTAACCATCTCCCGTTCGAAAAATCTATTCAATAAATGGCCCCCAGATTGGGGACGTTAGAGGGATTAAACTGATGAGAATAGTACTACAGAAAATACCACTCATATCGGGTGTGAGAGTAAATTGCACGGCGCAGAAGCAGTGACCGTGGATTAAAACAAAGGGGAGGGAGCCAGCGTTTTTTAACCATCTCCCGTTTGAAAAATCAATTCAATTGACCTTTCGGGGACCCTTGGTGTTGTACGTGGCTGGGTGGAGGAAGAAACCTTCAATGACATCACCGGGACGTGGCTAGCTTGGTATCCAACCTTGTGCAAATGGGGAGTTTGCGGTTGTGCAAATGGACTGTTTGCGGTGCATTAAAAGAGGAGTTTGGTATGTCAATGTCTGAGAATCGGGCGTAACCCTTACACTACCTGATCGATACAACATCATACCTGATCGTATACACACACTGGATGTTTTAAAGCATGTTATTCCAAACAATTTAGGAATGTTAGTTGATTTATGCCCTTTATGGATTAAAACCCGACTCTGCGTCCACTACGTAATTTTCCATGGGAGTTTTGCCATGGATCCCCCTCTGGCATGCCACAGTCCAGGTGTTAGACCCCTTGAAACAACTTTCCCATCACTATTGTGGCCAGAAAGAGTCCCTTTGGTTTTTAAAATTCGCCTGTCTATTGAAGTCTATGGCGGTTCGCCCGGTTCGCCTGTTCGCGAACATTTGCGGAAGTTCGCGTTCGCTGTTCGCGAACTGAAAATTTTATGTTCGCGACATCACTATTGATGACCTAGGATAGGTAATCAGCAAAGGTCATCAATATCTGATCAGTGGGGGTCCGACTTCTGGCCCCTCCTCCGATCAGCCGTTAGAAGAGGAGGCGGCGTTCGTACGAGCTCTACGGCCTCTTCATGATTACACTGTGCATCGTCTATTTTGGAGCGGCATCGCCGTATAATTATAAGCGCTAATCCCATTCAAGTGAATAAAACAAGAACTTGCGCCGCCAAAACTTCCGACATGACGTGTAGTGTAATTTTGAAGAGGAAGTAGCTCTTTTACAAGCGCCACCTCCTCTTCTAACAACAGCTGATCAGTGGGAGTGCTGGATGCCCACCTATCAGATATTGATGACCTATGCTAAGGATAAGTCATTGATGTTACTGCCTGCACAAACCTTTTCAATTTCATGAGGATTTTTGTGTGGATTTTGTGTGAAAACCATGACAAAGCATCGCTTTGTTTTTAAGGGGAATCCTCGTTGCCTTTTATACGGCCACAGATTTTTTCTGCATGTAATTTGATGCGTGCTTCAGAAAAGATCAGAGAGAACAGATTCTGAACAGTGTATATATTAGAGTTCATTCAGAAACTGCTTAGATCCCTCCACTTTTTCCTGAACAATATATGTATTAAAGAATTTTAATATTTACACAAATGTGAAATTTCAGTTTTTATATGTGATACATTTTCACAAATTCCTACAAAGTTGATTTTACTTTGTGATCATGGGTAGGGTTGAGTGAACCCGAACTTTACAGTTCGGGTTCATACCGAAGCTTACGGTTTTTCGCACCCGACCCGAACATTTCCGTAAAAGTTCGGGTTTGGGTTTTTTGTTCGCCGATTTCTTCCCGCTTTTTGAAAGGCTGCAGGGCAGCCAATCAACAACAGTTTCACTACTTTGCCCTAAGAAGCCATCACAGCCATGCCTACTATTGGCATGGCTATGATTGGCTAAGTGCAGCACGTGATCCAGCCTCTATATAAGCTGGAGCCATATAGCGCCGCACGTCACTGAGCTCTTCTGAGTGTAGGGATAGCAAATATTGAGGGTGCTGTGCTACATATTTGTGAGGGACAGATTAGGGAAGAAATCTTTTGAACTTGGTGGTGTTAACTCTTCAAACTACAGCAATTATTGAGGGTGCTATGCTACATATTTGTACCCAGCCCTGAGCCCAGTGATACTGCAAAAATTATTTTTAATCCATCTGTTACTGAGGTGGGGGTCGGCGTCCATTTTAGCAACTACCGTGTCCTTGGAACTGCATGTGACTGCATGTATGCCAGCCTGCCAGGGACATCAGTATAATTATTTTTTGGTAGCTCAGTGGAGGAAAAATTCCTTTTTTCTGGCAGATCAAGTCCCCCTATATTACCTATTTTATAATTTTGGGGTGACATAGTGCATTTCTGTAGTTGGGGGAATAAACCCATATTGTTGTTCCACAGAGCACGTTTGCATACAACGCTGAAAAAGCTGTTTTAAAATTTTGGGGTGAAAAACTGCATTTCTGTAGTTGGGTTAAAAAACCCATACTGTTGCGCCACAGAGCAAGTTTGCATACAATGCTGAAAAACCTATTTTCAAATTTAGCAGTGACATACAGCATTTGTGTATTTGGGGGAAATAAATCCGTACTGTTGTTCCACAGAGCAGTTTTGCATACAACGCACAAAAGCGTATTTTCAAATTTAGCAGTGACATACAGCATTTGTAAATTTGGGGAAATAAACCCATATTGTTGTTCCACAGAGCAGTTTGGCATACAACGCACAAAAACCTATTTAAAATTTAGCAGTGACATACTTCATTTCTGTATATGGGGAAATAAATCCACATTATTGTTCCACAGAGCAGTTTGGCATCCAATGCCGAAAAATCTATTTTAAAATTTAGCAGTGACATACTGCATTTCTGTAGTTTGTTGCAATAAACATTGGTTTTGTGATACATAGCAGGTCTGAGGCTTACCTTGTATTTCAGTCATTTTTAGTAACCTTTTGAACTCCATATTTACATAGTTGGTTGCAAACACACAGGTTTTGTGGTAGATAGCACATTAGCGGTGTACGCTGCATTTCTGACAGTCAAATTAAACTGTTAACTTCTGCTTTTACTTTGTTGGTTTGAAAAATCAAATTTTCGGTGATAGTGAAGTAATTGTATTGAATTGCTCCGTTACACTGTTGTGTGACCTAAATAAATTTATTCTGCTTATGACACAGGCACTGACTTACTGTTAGTGAACTTCATTGTTGACTATTGGCATTTAAATTGACACAGGAGATAAATAATCTGTTAGTTTGGTGGGTAAACGCAAATAATGAGGAGAACATTAAATAAAGGACGTGGGCATGGTCGTGGTGGTGTTGGTGGAGCTCCTGTTGCTGAGAGAGCACGTGGCCATTCAGCGCCAACTACAGGTCCAAGTGAAACACCTTCCTCAGGTGTGAGTAAGTGACAGATCTTGCAGCGTTATTTGATAGGCCTGAATGCCGCTTTACGAATGATGAGGCCAGAACAAGTACAGGCACTAGTAATTTGGGTGGCTGACAGTGAATCCAGTACCTTAACATTGTCTCCCAGAGTTGGCACCTGCAGCCCATGCCCATCAGTCTTACACCTCACCCCCTTGCAAATCAGCCAAGCAATCTGAGCCCCAAGTCATGTAGCAGTCTCTTTTGCATTTTGATGACTCTGCTTGCAGGGTTTCCCAGGGCCATAACCATAGCCCTGCCCCAGAAGTGGAGGAGATTGAGTGCATGAATGCCCAACCACTTAGGTTTGAGGATGAGGACATGGGAAGACCACCACGAAACACAGGTGCAAACTGCTGTGGCTTTCTGCGTTTCTGCGTATCCTAGCGATATGCCCCATTGTCTGAGATGAGACAACCCCTTTAAGCCCATTTCTAGAGAGACTACTAAAGCCTATCTGTAAATACATATTTTTATTAGAAAATAGAGCACATGTTGAGGAATTGCGTGCCCGAGATTTTCAACCAAAGTTCTAGACTTTTCCAAAGTCTTCCTTCTCAGGACATATCTATTTTATTACAGTAGCATGTTTTTCACTGTCATTTATAGGGGCTGGTGATTAATGGACACCACAGTCCTGACCACGGTGTGTACCACAATATTCCTGAGCCTGCACCCTATGGAGCCTTCAGCATTTCATTTTTTTAATGTAAGTTTGCGAATGTTCTTAGATTATTTGATGAACTATTGGCGGTGTGTTCTTTTCTTTGATTTATAAATAGGTCTGAAACCAAAGCACCAGATTTTGATGCATTTTGGGGCGAATTCTAGCCACAATCACATTAGTGAATGTGGACATTTGTGCTAATTCTGTTAGACAAATGATGCTTCGTTTTGAAATAATATTTATCAAAGACATATGTTTTAATTAAACAGAAAAACACACAAAATCATATTACAATTAAATAAAAAGACATAAGAAATAAATATATAAATAAAAATTGTTTTTCTCGGAGCCCGTGCCAGTTGAGTGAACTTTGTTAATTGCAGAATATGTTGCAAACGCAAACACAAACAAGAAGCGAATCTGAACAGCCTGTATGTCAGTTTTAGGTTTCAGAACAATAATATGAGAGGCTGGTATGTAAACAATGACAAAATGTGGTTTCAGGGTTCATACGGTATGGATTAAAGTTTAACTTCACAAACACTGTAACAATGCACAATAATGAGCAAAGAATATATTGTGCCCAGGTAGGATGATAGAAGCCAGACTTGATCAATTTAGTCCATTTTATCACAGCACGCGCTCTTTCTGCTGTTTTACACGTAGGTGCCATTTAACTCTTTCTACCCCGGGCCAGTTTTCACCTTCCTGCCCAGGCCATTTTTTGCAAATCTGACATATGTCACTTTATGTGGTAATAACTTTAAAACACTTTCACCTATCCAGACCATTCTGAGAATGTTTTTACATCACATGTACTTTATGACAGTGGTAAAACTGAGTCTAAAAATTTCATTTTTATTTATAAAAAATACCAAATTTAACAAAAATTTTAAAAAAATTAGCAAATTTCCAACTTTCAATTTCTCTACTTTTATAATAGATTATAATAACTCCAAAAATGTTATTACTTTACATTCCCCATATGTCTGCTTCATGTTTGGATCATTTTGTGAATGCCATTTTTTGGGGGACGTTAGTAGACTTAGAAGTTTAGAAGCACTTTGTGAGGCTTACATAATAGAAAGTGTGACGAGACCAATCTCGCCACATTGCATTGGAGAAACCTGGTTGCTCGCCTGCTGCCTTTGGACTATGGCCCCCTGTTAAAAGACATCTTTTTTTACCTGCAGAAAAGCTTAATTCGTGCTTTTCTGCCTGGGGTTCGGTAGTTTTGGTTGAATGTGTTATACCCCAGATAGGAATCCCATGGAGCCCATTCGTATGAAACTGACTGTAAAGACTTTGGCTCCATGGCGATTAAACTAGAGTTCGTGTGGTCTGAGCGCCATTCACTTAATAATGTGCGCTCAGACCTGAGCTATCTGGGGATATGTTAAATGTATAGTTTTAATGTAATGTGTCTTACCTGGTGTATTTTAACAGTAATGCTTGTTCTGTGTCCCCATGTGCATAATGGAGTCTTGTCTCTGAAATGTCTGTGTGTATTGTAAAGGGTGGGACATTGTATATTGAATAGTGATGTCTGTCCTATTGTCCCCACATGTGTATTGGCGATTTCCCTTGTCCTGAGAGATAATTGAATGACTCTCAATTGTCTCCAGGACAGAAGACATTGTGTATCTGTCTGCCTGTGATGATTGCATTACCCATGTAGGGTGATGGTATCACAGGCAGAGGGGAGGGATATGCTGGGGGTGTCTGTATTGTCCCAATGTGTGTGATTGGCTGCTGTATCCCGTGTCGCAGTCTTCCTTCTGGTCCTCTAGGGAGTGTCCACCAGGTGGGAGACCTGGATAAATACCAGGCAGGTAGCCGTTAATAAATGATAGAATTCCTGTTTACCATCAATACGGAGCCTCGTCTCGTTCTTGGGGATTCACTGTATGCTGTTAGAGACTGATTGCCAGGAGTGTAAGCTGATTGTCTGCTTTTCCTGTTCGCCTGCTAGCAGCTATTTGGGAGGTTCCAGTACGGGAGTTGGAGTGCTATTTTGTATCCAGTTCGGGAGTTTGGTGTCTCTGCAGTAGCTGTGCCTATATCTCTGTAAAGGGGGCCGATCGCCTAAACGGTTTTTACCCCTTGTCTGCAGCAACGGTCCGTTACAATTGGTGGCGAGCAGCGGGATCGTTCCTACAGCCAGAAGGACAGCTACAGGAGACACCATTTCCTTGGATTTACAAGTGGGGCAACGCATGTCCCAGTACAGCGACCCTAAAAGCACCAGAATGGAACCAGCAGTGTCATACGAGGAGGAGGACCTGGATGGCCGGGATGCATTAAGGAAAGGCATCTGGTACCAGGCCCTGACAATGTACAATACCAGCGGGTGAGAGTCTCCCCAGTGAAGAGCAGCGGTGGCAGAAGCAAGTGGCCCTGCGGATGCCCTTTCTGGGAGAGCAGCCCTGGATGAATGGGTGAAGGAACTAGAGCACCGGGTATGGCAGGAGCTATGGCTGGAGGATGCCTACCAGGCGCTCTGGTGGTATATGGCACAGTATATACCCTGGACAGCCGAGCATGACAAGCCAGAGGGAGAGGAGTTTGATGGTTCTGGCTTGTTATGGGAGTCCTTTGCAGAGCCTGACTTCGGGAGTCCTGCGCAGAACAGACTTCAGGACATTTTCTACGAGAGGGAGGCTAGGCATGACGGGATGACCCCCATGAGGTAGAGCAAGACCTGGCTCACCTAGCAACCCTGGAGTGGGAACTGGAGCAGGACTACCGAGATCTCTTCCACTCCATTGGGAAGGCTCAGCAGGACAGCAAGGTGACAGATCCAGTTCCAGACCCATTCCGCTGGGAAGACATTATTGAAATTTACTGGGAGGAACCCCAGGCGGCAGGTGGAGATGGGACCGAGGTCTCTCCACCGGTATTGCAGGGAATTGGGAGCCTGAGCTCCATTCCCCAGCGGGAGATATTGCAGGGAATTGGGAGCCTGAGCTCCATTCCCCAGCGGGAGATATTACAGGGAATTGGGAGCCTGAGCTCCATTCCCCAGCGGGAGATATTGCAGGGAATTGGGAGCCTGAGCTCCATTCCCCAGCGGGAGATATTGCAGGGAATTGGGAGCCTGAGCTCCATTCCCCAGCGGCAGGCTGAGCTACAGGGGGCAGAGGTAGTTGTTCCTGCCCCACAGCAGCAGCGTGATTTTTCGGGAATTGGGAGCCCGGTCTCCATTCCCCAGCGGCAGTATTATTTGTTGGGAATTGGGAGCCCGGTCTCCAGTCCCCAGCGGCAGAGTAACCAGCAGGGAATAGAGAGCCCAGTCTCCTTTCTCCAGCAGCAGGACTCTGTATTGGGAGGAGAGACAGTCGGTCTCCCTCCACTGAGGAGGAAGGTATGTATGGGAGAGGAGCTTACTACCACCTCTCCCCAGCGGCGGATCATTAATGGGCAGGGAATAGAGAGCTCAGTCTCCTTTCCCCAGCAGCAGAGCTGTGTAACCGAAGGGGAGACAGTCGGTCTCCAGCAGCAGGACGGTATATCTAAAGGGGAGACAGTCGGTCTCCCCTCCAACAACCAGGCTTCAACCAGGCTACCCTCCCAGTAGCGCTGGCAACAGGGCAGAGTGACGCGGGTCTCTGCCCATGCAGCACCCCACCAAGTCAGCGTACCCGTACCCAGCACAGCCGTGGTGAGGCACCTGGACATGGACAAGCTTCTCCTCTACCCAGTTGCAGTAACTATTTATTGTGGGTGGGCTGTGCTGTTGATTGTGTTTTGTGGGTGGGCTGCTGGACTAACAAGGGCACTGACCGGCAGGAGGTCAGATACCCTGTTAGTCTGTTTGGAAAGGGGAGAGATGTGACGAGACCAATCTCGCCACATTGCATTGGAGAAACCTGGTTGCTCGCCTGCTGCCTTTGGACTATGGCCCCCTGTTAAAAGACATCTTTTTACCTGCAGAAAAGCTTAATTCGTGCTTTTCTGCCTGGGGTTCGGTAGTTTTGGTTGAATGTGTTATACCCCAGATAGGAATCCCATGGAGCCCATTCGTATGAAACTGACTGTAAAGACTTTGGCTCCATGGCGATTAAACTGTATTCGTGTGGTCTGAGCGCCATTCACTTAATAATGTGCGCTCAGACCTGAGCTATCTGGGGATATGTTAAATGTATAGTTTTAATGTAATGTGTCTTACCTGGTGTATTTTATCAGTAATGCTTGTTCTGTGTCCCCATGTGCATAATGGAGTCTTGTCTCTGAAATGTCTGTGTGTATTGTAAAGGGTGGGACATTGTATATTGAATAGTGATGTCTGTCCTATTGTCCCCACGTGTGTATTGGCGATTCCCCTTTGTCCTGAGAGATAATTGAATGACTCCTCAATTGTCTCCAGGACAGAAGACATTGTGTATTCGTCTGCCTGTGATGATTGCATTACCCATGTAGGGTGATGGTATCACAGGCAGAGGGAAGGATATGCTGGGGGTGTCTGTATTGTCCCAATGTGTGTGATTGGCTGCTGTATCCCGTGTCGCAGTCTTCCTTCTGGTCCTCTAGGGAGTGTCCACCAGGTGGGAGACCTGGATAAATACCAGGCAGGTAGCCGTTAATAAATGAGAGAATTCCTGTTTACCCTCAATACGGAGCCTCGTCTCGTTCTTGGGGGGATTCACTGTATGCTGTTAGAGACTGATTGCCAGGAGTGTAAGCTGATTGTCTGCTTTTCCTGTTCGTCTGCTAGCAGCTATTTGGGAGGTTCCAGTACGGGAGTTGGAGTGCTATTTTGTATCCAGTTCGGGAGTTTGGTGTTCTGCAGTAGCTGGGCCTATATCTCTGTAAAGGGGGCCGATCGCCTAAACGGTTTTTACCCCTTGTCTGCAGCTACGGTCCGTTACAGAAAGTACCCAAAAATTACCCCATTTTAGAAACTACACCCCTGCAGGTATTCAAAACTGATTTTACAAACTTTGTTAACCCTTTAGGTGTTCCACAAGAATTAATGAAAAAAAGGAAATGAAATTTCCGAATTTCACTTTTTTGGCAGATTTTCAATTTTAATCAATTTTTTTCCATTAACAAAGCAAGCGTTAACAGCCAAACAAAACTAAATATTTATTGCCCTGATTCTGTAGTTTACAGAAACACCCCATATGTGGTTGTAAACTGCTGTACGGGCACACGGCAGGGCGAAAGGAACGCCATATGGTTTTGGAAGGCAGATTTAATTAGGATAATTTTAAGTTGCCATGTCACATTTGACCCCTGATGCACCCCTAGATTAGAAACTCCCAAAAAATTACCCCATTTTGGAAACCATGGGATAAGGTGGCAGTTTTGTTGGTACTATTTTAGGGTACATATGATTTTTGGTTGCTCTATATTACACTTTGTGTGAGGCAAGGTAACAAAATATAGCTCTTTTGGCAGAATTTTATTTTTTGTTATTTACAGTGTTCATCTGACAGGTTAGATAATGTGGTATTTTTATAGAGCATGTTGTTACGGACATGACAATACCAAATATGACTACTTTTTTGGTTGTTTGTTTCAGTTTTACATAATAAAGCATTTTTGAAAAAAATGATTTTTTAGTGTCTCCATATTCTAAAAGCCATAGTTTCTTTAAATTTTGGTAAACTGTCTTTTGTAGGGGCTCATTTTTCAGTATGAGATGACGGTTTGATTGGTACTATTTTAGGGTGCATATGACTTTTTAATCGCTTGGCATTACACTTTTTGTGATGTAATGTGACAAAAAATGGCTTATTTGACACACTTTTTATTTTTATTTTTTACGGTGTTCATCTGAGTGGTTAGCTCATGTCATATTTTTATAGAGCAGGTTGTTTGGACACGGCAATATCTAATATGTCTACCTTTTTTTTATTATTTCACTTTAGCACAATAATAGCAGTTTTGAACCAAAAAAATCCTATTTTAGTTTCTCCATTGCCCGAGAGTGATAGCTTTTTTATTTTTTGACAGATTGTCCTTAGGTAGGGTCTTATTTTTTGAGGGATGAGGTGACAGTTCGATTGGTACTATTTTGGGGGGCATACGCCTTTTTGATCGCTTGGTATTACTCTTTTTGTGATGTAAGGTAATAAAAAATGGCTTTTTTGACACACTTATTTTTTTTTACGGTGTTCATCTGAGTGGTTAGGTCATGTGATATTTTTATAGAACAGATTGTTACGGTCGCGGCGATACGTAATATGCATACTTTTATTTATTTATTTAAGTTTTACACAATAACAGCATTTTTTAAACAAAAAAATTATGTTTTAGTGTCTCCATAGTCTGAGAGCCATAGTTTTTAAATTTTTTGGGTGATTGTCTTAGGTAGGGGCTCATTTTTTGCAGGATGAGTTGATGGTTAGATTGGTACTATTTTGGGGGCATACGCCTTTTTGATCACTTGGTGTTACACTTTTAGTGATGTAAGGCGTCAAAAGGCGTATTTATTTTTTGATGGTGTTCATCTGAGGTGTTAGGTCATGTGATATTTTTATAGAGTCGATACAGATGCAGCAATACCAATTTGTCTATATTTATTTTTTTCCCTATTTTTTACAATTTTTACTTTATTTGGGGAAAAGGACACCTTTTTTTTTTTTCACTTGAAACTTTTAATTTTTTTTGTAAAACGTGATTTTTGTTACTTTTATTAACTTCACTTTTTGTCCCACTCTGGGATTTCAACTTTTGGCGGTCTTATCCCCTTTACAATGCATTACAATACTTCTGTATTGTAATGCATTGGCTGTAAGTGTGGATCTCACAGGCTGTCACGGAAGGCAGTCACGATGCCTAAGGAAGTCATCGGGCTGCCTTCCCTGGCATTGGGTCCTCGTCACAGCAGCGCTCTGATCCTTGCACGGACACCGCACGTGCCGCGGTCAGCTCTGACCACGGCACATCAAGGGTTAATGCGCCGATGCATACAGCAGGGGTCCGGCTAACGGGAACAGCAGGTCCCCTGCATCTGATCGGGCAGGCACAGATCTGCACCCACCCGATCAGCGCGCCGATATACTACGTCGCTGGTCGGGAAGTCACTTCCCGCAGCGCTGTACTATTACGGCGCTGGTCGGGAAGGGCTTAAAGTGAAAGTTGTTGATGTTTTTGTAACTTTAATTAGTTTGTTGTTTTAGTTTATACTGTATAAACAGAAGTACATTTTTCCATTCACATTTCACCTTAAAAATATGACTCTTGTTCCTCATCTGATTAGCCTAGAGGCTCTACAATTTAGATAGAGAAGATAAAGGATGACATTCTAGTTTGCTGAATATGTTATATAAATTTAACCTAAACTAAAAGGTTAGCTAAATCAGGATGACTGCATTTGGTAGTGTCAACCAGTTGAACTCCAGAATGCCTTCTGCTCAAATTCTTGGTAACTCCCAGAGTCTCTATCAGTCTATGTTAAGTAGCCATAGGTACAGTACTTACTAATTCAGTATCTGTGCCACACAGCATGAGAAAAAAGATTTTGTGTTCCTTTACTTTAAAAAAACATAATAAATCTACGAGTGCAGTGTGTTATTAAACTTGCTGTTTGCTACCATCCGATTACCAATAGCTATATGTGACGCTCTCAGTTTGACATTACTACAGTACCGTATTTTCCCCCATAAGACGCACTTTTTTTCCCAATGCCCCTGTGTCTTATGGGGCGAATACTAATGAAGCGCTTCCATTTTGGAAGTGCTTCATTAGTACCGGAGGACCTGGAAGCGGCGAAGGATCTGTACTTACTGCCTCAAATTCTTGGTGACTCCCAGAGTTTCTATTAGTCTATGTTAAGTACCCATAGGTACAGTACTTAATTCAGTATCTGTGCCACACAGCATGAGAAAAAATATTTTGTGTTCCCTGAAAAATCAGAGGTGAACCATGTTACAATATGGACCCATATATTTCCATTGACATCAAATTAGGAACATACTGTATACAAAGATAACATTTAGATGTGCTTAAGGTTTTATATTGCAACACTCTAAAACTGTAAAATAGAATTTGTGTTGGTCATGGTCAGTCATTAATTTTGGAAAATGACCATAGGTTGCATTTATATACATGAGTGTGACCCAAAACGTTTTTTTAGTTAACTAAGACTGGTGGAAAATCTTTGTGGATTTTTTTTCAAAATTGAATTTGGAACTGCAATACCTGCACCAGTTGCCTAGGCCATCAATGTCAGTCATACCTTCTATTTTATGCACTTATATAGTACTACTATATACTGCAGCACTTTACAGACTGTAGAATCCAACTGTCCCCAATAGAGCTCACAATCTAAGTTCCCTATCTTTGGTTTGTGGGAGGAAACCCACGCAAAAACAGGGAGAACATACAAACTCCATGCAGATGTTGTCCTTGGTCAGATTTGAACCTCAGACCCCAGACACCAGTGCTAACCACTGAGCCACCATGATGCCCCTAGTTATAAGAATAGTTCATACAGGACGGGTTGCACACAGCTAAGACCTGTCCTGTTCTCTTCACCCACCTGCTGATGGCTGACAGGTTTGTACCTAATTTTTCCCTTTCTCTCTAGGAGAGAACTGCCAATCATCAGCAGATGGGTGAGAGTGCAGGAGATTATGAATAACCATGACTCTTCTCAGGTAGATTTGACTCTTTTCAAGGCCTGGGCTGCAATGATTATGATGCTGGTTCTTGGCAACCACTTACTTTTAGCTGATGAGTGACACACCGCTGAAATCAGTATTTGTGTCACTACTTTATACTGCCCTCAGTACGGTCAGCATAAAGTTGATGAGATGTTCACTTTAATGTGAATGACCTGAAGATCCCAATCTTGGTCACATAATTCACAATCACAGACAGGCTGCCTCAGAGAGACTGTCAGCCATTTTACTGGGTGTTACATAGTTATATGTTATACAGTTATGTTATGTTATGTTAGTTACCGTCAACTCTGTCCAATTGACCATTTTTGTTTTGAACTATTTCAAAGTTCAATACAAGCCATTGTCTCTTCTGATACCACCATGTGTGGATAAAAACCAGTAGGTATCTTTCCCAAAAAGGGATAATTGTGGACTGTACTTTAATTTTAAAAAAACATAATAAATCTACGAGTGCAGTGTGTTATTAAACAGGCTGTTTGCTACCATCCGATTACCAATAGCCATATGTGACGCTCTCAGTTTGACATTACTACAGTACCGTATTTTTCCCCCCATAAGACGCACTTTTTTCCCCCAATGCCCCTGTGTCTTATGGGGGAATACTAATGAAGCGCTTCCATTTTGGAAGTGCTTCATTAGTACCGGAGGACCGGGAAGCAGAAGCGGCGATCTGTGCTTACTGCCTCCTGGTCCTCGGTTGTCTGCTGTGCAAGGCTGCGCACCATGTGACCTCACGCTGTGCGCAGCCTTCACAGCTGACAGCTGAAGACCAGGAAGAAGAGCGACAGCGCTGGTGGGGAGGAGCGGTGGTGTCCAGGAGCAGGAGGGGTAAGTTAGTTTTTTTATTTTACTTGCGCTGATGGCTGAGGGCTGATGGCTGACATTGGGGGCTGATAGCTGACATGGGGGGCTGATGGCTGACATGGGGAGTTGATAGATGGCTGAATGTTGGGGGGTTCATCTGAGGCATTGGGGGTCTGATCTGAGTTCTGATTAACATTGGGGGTCTGATTGCTGGTCTGACCTGAGGTTTAATGGAAAATATTTTTTTCTTATTAACCTCCTCTAAAACCTAGCGTCTTATGGGCCGGTGCATCTTATAGGGTGAAAAATACAGTAATTACTAATGCTGTCTTGGTGTTTGAAAGTGGCTTAGTTTGAAAGTGGTTGGATACAGTCCTGGGAGATCCCACAGTCTTATACATGACATTTAAGGGCAGTAGGGGCACTTTTTATTTGGGTCGAAATGTCTTCAGAGTGAGCAGAATTTGACGGATCAATAGAATCAGAACCGAAACGAATTTCAGAAAATTCACTTATTTCTTATATAAAGATATCATATCTCACCTAAGCCTTCTCTTATCTATGGTAAATACATTGATGCTTGATATGCTTTCTTTATAGTTGAATTCTTCCTTACCTTCTATTAGGCTAGTCGCACACCAGTGTCAGGGAACAGCTTGCTGGACCTCTGTGCACTCCGACATTGCTGGAGTTTTGTAATGCTCTGTCTGGCCCCATTCACTATACAGCCTGCTGGATCTCTGATGTTAGTTTGAAACTAGCCTTAAAAGGGTCTCTGGGGGAATATATTTTTTCTTAAACTTGCTACAAAAAATAAACAGGGTTGTCCGATAGCTGAACCCAGACATGTCCTCTTCTTCCCCCATTGAGCCCCTCTGACATGGAGCATTTCATGCTCCAATGCTCTCCCTTGCCTTGTGCTAAATCGCGCAGGGCAAGGGCTTTCTCTGGAGATCCGGTGATGTACCGGGCTCTCCATGGGCAAGCTAGGCAGAGGCTTCCACCTAGCAGTAAGCTGCTGTTACTAGCACTAATGGGAGGGCTTTAGCGCCGCCCTAGCCTGTAAAACAGTTAGGGCAACACAAAAGCCTGCCCATCAGTGCCGCTGACATCACTGAGAACATTGCTGGGTGGAAGCCTGTGCCCTATACTGCACAGGGCAAGGGAGAGCATGGCAGCATGAAACGCTTCAATGCCCATGTCTGAGGAGCTGAAGTGGGGGAATAAGGGAATATGTTCGGGTTCAGCTCTGAACCCGGACACCCCCTTTAAAAATAAACCATACTCTCTTACACTAATCTGCAACAGCTGGTCAGTTTCCAGTAGCTCTATACTTCCTCCTTTCATTATGCCAGAAATGCCAGGAAAAGCATACTTATACAGTCATTGGCCGAGGGATGTCATCGCTACATCCAATGATTGGCTAAGATGGCCATTCCAGTGTGTCAAGCCTGTTGTATCGGGCATTGAAGATCAGCATGGACCGAATCAGTATTGAAATGGCAATGGTGGGGAATCAGTGAGGGTGAATTTGAATTTTTTTCTGTATTTTTAATCCTTTGTGGCACTTTTTATAAAAATGTTATTTCGCCAGAAAACCCCTTAAACTTAGTTGCCCTTCTTTGAACTTTTCAGCTCACTGATATATTTTTATGGACTGGTGGGCAAAACTAAACAGCAAGCTAAAGATGTGATCTCACCAGTGCTTTATAATGGATAAAATAATACTTTCTTTTCTGGAAGCCATGCTTTCCTAATACAAGAAAACACTAAACAGTTTCCAGCATAATTCTGTGGTTTTATAACTTAATGATGCATCCACACAGGGCAGTAATCCAGTAAAGAACTGTACTTTACTGTAAATGCATGAGGTTTTTATCTTGGTTTTACAGTGATTGTGTCAGATCTTTAGAAGACTGCAATCGCAGGGACATATGACATGTATATTCAGTGATGAGGCAATGGTATGGCATGCTGCGGCATCTTGCTGACAGTTGACCCTCTCATGAGATCTGTGGTGCTGTGGTCATCTTGTGTTGATGAGTGAGTTACACTTACAATGTACAGCTCCACATCCTGGTATAGCCTTACCTAAGTCTATGAGATTACTGCAATTCACACTCCCCACCAGGGCTGCAACATAAAACGATAGAAAGTCAAAAGCCTGATACGGAAATCTTTACTGTATTCGTAGGCATGTGGAGTTTCTCTGTTATTTATGAAAAGGAAACATTTCTTTTATGATTAACGTTTTGCTTCCAACCCATTGTGATTTACAAGATGTAGTTTAGATCAGAAACAATTGCTACTGTTGAGATGTATTGAAGATTGTACCACAGCACTGAGGCTGACATTCACAGTGAAAGCAGGATCTGTTTGCTTTTTAAAACCCTTTTTCACCACTAGGCTACACCCTTAGCACAGATAACATGAAGAGAAGTCATCTACAAGAAGCAGTAGCGTATGAAAGGGCAGAACTGTAGCTATAAGTCTAGAAAATATGTGATGTGATGTAACTAGGCAGATCTATCTATCAATCTATCTATCTATCTATCTATCTATCTATCTATCTATCTATCTATCTAATTATATACTGTGAAACAGATTATACAACTGATATAAGATCTGGCATTTAGGGCATTGCCTGCTATATGTACATTTCATCTACCTAAGGCCTTTTGCACATGAACGTTTTTTTTTGCGAGTGTACGGGCCTTTTTTTATGTTCCGTATGCGGTCCGTATACGGACCCATTCATTTCAATGGGTCCGCAAAAAAAATTGAAGTGTTTCCATGTGCATTCCGTTTCCGTATTTCAGTTTTTCCATTCCGTTAAAAAATAGAACTTGTCCTATTCTTGTCCGCATCACGGACAAGGATAGTACTGTTCTATTAGGGGCCAGATGTTCCGTTCTGCAAAAAACGGAATGCACACGGATGTCATCCGTTTTTTTTGCGGACCGCAAAACCATACGTTTGTGAGCAATAAGCCTAAGGCTACATGCACACGACAGTTATTTTTTGCTGTCAGCAAATAGCGGATCCGTCTTCCTTTTTTTTTCAGATCCACATCCGTTCCGTGTGTTGGCAAATTTGTAGGTTGTGTTTCTGTGTGTCTTCTGTTTTTTTTTTACGGATCCTCAAAAAAAACAGAAGGCTTGAACCAGTTTCTTAAAGTACCTGTACAAGTGCCCTGGTTTCCAAGCAACCATCCGCAAAAAAAAATGGATGCGGATGATAATCGGATGGCTTCCATTGGTCATCCGCTATTTTTGCAGATCCATTGACTCCTATGGGTCTGCAAGCCGTTTTTTTGCGGACAAGAATAGGACATGCCATTTTTTTTTGCGTCATGAAATGCGGACGCGGACAGGCAACGGAAGAGGCATCCGCATTTTTAACGGATCCATAGAAATGAATGGGAAACCATCGGATCCGCAAAAAAAACAGAACGGAGGCCGCAAAAAACCACTGCCGTGTGCATGTAGGCTAACTCTATACCTTAGAAAAAGGCACATAGAAATTCATATTATGATCTACTATAGAGTGATTTAGGCCTAATATGCAAAGCACAGTCCTGTTCATCACACAGCAATTAGTTGTGTCCCTGATATGAGTATTGGGGATGGCCTGCATCATTCTATACATCACTTACCAGATACAGATATGGATGACTTATTGATCATTATTCGTACACTGTGGTGTTTTTTAGTGTATGTATTACTAGGTTGGTACTTACCCACAATAGGATTTATGCACATGCTTTGATTCCTATAAGATATTTTTTTTTATGAAAACTAATCCTTGACCTGTTGTCTCTATGTGATAGTGTCATTAGTATATATATGATGTAAATACACTCTATATACAGTATATATGTGCACATTACTTATGTTTGATATGGTAGAATAAGGGTCAATTCATAGGACCAAGTCCGTTTTGCGAACCGCAAACTGCAGATCTCCAAAACACGGATACCAGCCATGTGCAAGCTGCATTGTGGTCTGGATACATTGACTTCAATAGGTCAGCGATCTTCAAGATAAACTGTCTTATCTTTTGCGGAGAGACTGCATGGACCCGGAGGCTTACCAAGCTGAAAATATTTTTTCATATTTTCATATTGCATAACTGGATTAAATAAGACACTAATATCTGCATCTACAACATGAGTACTGTCTCTATATGCAGGAGACATTTTCTACTATAAGTAATGGTATGGACATGCCATGTTTTATTCTGTTGCATTCATATGGAATCTGACAGAAAAACTTCCATATGCCTCTGTAAGTTTATAGCTGTTCATTAGGCAATATCCCTTAAAGGGTGAGAGAGAAACAGCATCCTAACATATTCTTGGTGATTTAGGCTTAGGCTACTTTCACATCTGCGTTTTTGTCATCTGTCAAAATATTACAACCATCTGCATCCGTTCAGAAAAAATCCGGTTGTGTTATTTCCAAAATGAACAAGACACATCCGTCACTAAAACCATTAAAAGTCAATAGGGACGGATACGTTTTTTTGTGTGTCAAAGAACCGGATCCGTTTCCATTGACTTACATTTTGTTTCATGACGGATCTGTCTTGCTCAATATCCCATAACGCACACAAGGTACACTACTTACAGTATTTTTGTGTGCGCCATGGGAACTCAACAAAACGAATGAATGGGGAGAAAACTGAAGCATTTTGCTGCAGTTTTGAGACCCTATGATGGATGTCGAAACGGTTCAGCAAAACACAGATGTATAATTAGCCTACATGATATTATATTTTGTACTTTCTGGCTTAATGAAACTGGAATTGTATTTCATGTCATGTATGTCCAGATTTCTGGAATGATTACTTTTGTATACTTTAAAATGGTAACAGTTCTATTTTATGAGATATATGTCTCTTGATACCATTACCTATAGCCAATGGAGCTCACTGCATACATATGTATTTATACAGCTCCTATTATATTCAATACTAGATGTGTGTATCAGTATGTAAATAGCATCCACCAGCTTCATTGTGGAAAAACTATAATGTGTTGTAAAAATGTATGCAGTGTTGACATGTACTAGGACCATTTTTATAAAACTTTCTTTAATACTTTCTTCAATACTACTTACATAGAATTCAGAGCGTTTACTCAATGTTGAGGCACCTATGACAGTATGAGTTATGACATTCAAGCATGGCTAATCTGTATTTTGGGATCATTCTCTTGAGATCCTCTCAAGCTCTGTCAAGTTGGATAGAAAGCTTCAATGCACAGCTATATTCTAGTATCTCCAGAGACGTTCACTCAAGTTCAGTTTGAGCTTTGGCTGGGCCACTCAAGAACAATCACAGACTTGTCCTTAAGCTACTCCTTTGTTGTTTGGTTATGTCTTTTGGGATTTGACTTGTTGAAGAAGAATCTTCTCCACAGTCTGAGGTCCAGTGTGCTCTGGAGCAGGTTTTCATCAAGGATCTCTCTGCACTCTGCTCTTTATCTTTTTCACACCTGTCTCCAATTTCCTATATCTGAAAAATGTCCCCACAGAATGATGTTACCTCCACCTTTCTTCATTGTAGAGGTGGCATTGGCTAGGTGGCAAATGTCTAGTTTTCTTCAGACCTGACACTTGACATTCCGGCCAAAGAGTTTAATATTTTATTTTTATCAGACTAGAGAATAGTTTCACATGATCTAAGTGTCTTTTCAGTGCATTTTGCCAAATGCAAAGTGTGTGGTGTACAGCCATAAAGTCATAATAACAGGCGCAACACAGTCTCTCAGTTAGGCAGGGTAAACGGTTTATTTAAAGGGTTCTCCAGGAATAAAAAAAATGAAAATACTTAAATATTATTTTACAATAAATATATTCACAAATACCTTTCATTACTTAGAATGGCTTGTTTTGTCTATGGAGCCATCATTAGGAGAAATAACCACAATGAGTCATAGTGCTGCCTCATCCTCCTCTCTGCTTGTCAGGAATCATGATCCTGAATACAGGAGAATCTCTGTGGGAATGGAGATGATGAGGAGACATGAGAGTAGGTGGGGATGTGGCTAATAAGCTGCAGCTCTTGTATGCAGTCTCCATGACCACAATCTGTCCTGTCCGTCCTCGCTAAATTCCCCAGAGATTCAGCTGAAGTTCTTATCTGCTGTATTCAGGATCATAATCCGTGACAAATAGAGAGGGGGAGAGGAGGAGGATGTGGCAGCTCTGTACCTCAGTGTTGTAAAGTAACTTGTCCTTATGTGTAATCAGGATAGGTTTTGTGTGAACTAATGGGACAGTAGCCATTTTGTTTCCCCTGATGATTGCGCCCCAAACAAAACGAGCCATTATAAATAAGGAAAGGTATTTGAGAATATATTTATAATCAAATAATATTTAAGTATTTTCATTTTCTTAATTCCCGAAGAAACCCCTTTTAATGATCTCAGGAGTGAAAGATATGAACTGGTGTGACAGTTCCACAGTGGGTGCATAAAGTCAGTAACTTAACGGAAATTGTACATTGCTGTCATTTGCTAGTTCCTACTCTCTTATTTATACTTTTGTCATACTGATATCATGAGTACTGTCAGTGCAAGATCACCAACTAGAGCTGGAGTGTATTGCACGACCCTACTGTCACGTTCACTGGGGAACTTGTGTAGCCCTGAACTCCACACCCCTGCCCGTACCTATTTGGATGATCCACCCTAAACAGGGGCCCCCAACTGGGCAAAGTCAATAGCTCGAGTAAGTGCAGGGGACCTAAACTGGAAACAGAGGAAGTCAATCAAACCACATCAAGCAAGTTAAAAACCAGGAGAGAACATCAGAGGCAAAGTCAGCAGACAGAGACAAGGTTGCAAATAGGAAGCAGGTCTGAGATCAAGAATCCAGAGCGCATACAACAAAGCTTGTTAGACAGGAAGACCAATCACGGGCAACTGTAGCCAGCAGTTACTTGTTTAAATACCTCACCGACTGCAAGCATATGACACCGGCACAGAACCTGATTATTTCAGTGTCCTTGCTTCCCGATAGGCCAATCAGCCTGACTGTCAGATAGGCTTGTTGCCACAACAATGGAGTGACACTGATGGTGCCATATTAGAGAGGCCAGACTCACCGCAGGAGCACGGACGGGTAAGTACATGACACCAGCTTCAGTACATGACACCAACTGAAATAAGAGCTAACCTCAATGATATCAGTTTGACCCCTTAGATGTTTCGGTCAATAGCGATTGTGGCATCTTAGACAAATGGAGAGGGTACCATCTGTCAGCTCCTCCAATAGAAGTCAGAGGTGGGGTCTAATAGTGTCAGGCCTGTCTATGTAATACTGGGAGGTATAACACACAAAACAGTACTATATTAGTGTTGCAGTATACTATTTCAGCTATCAGTGTGTAAGAAATTCAAGTCTTCTAGTGGGACCTCCTGCACCTGTACGGACACAAATTATAATATTATCATCTTAAAAGGTGATTTTCCAGCTCTGCAACACCCCCCAGACTATAGTGAGCAGTGTATAGTGTATGCAACCAAGTTTGGTTATGTCATATTTATCCTGAGGACTCACTTGCATTGCGATGCTGTGCCTCGACGAACCAGCCGTAAAATGCTTTGAGAGGACTCCTGTGCTGATGCAAATTGTCAGAGCACAGTGTCAGAATGCAAGTGAGTATGAAAATAAAAATGACATGACTCACTTACACTATACCCACTTACTCTATTTAGGGGTGTTTTGTAGCTGACAGATTCCCTTTAACCCTCACGGTGAAAATAAAAGGGTGGCACCTCAATTTAAAACACAATTCACTTTATGAATTGTACATCTTAGAAACCTGTAAATGCACATTAAAACACTGCAAGTGCATAGAAAGTCAAGATAAGGTCAACCTTAGCTTCTAATAAAGTTAATGATGCCCACATGGATGTCTATAAATTGTGCCAACATCTGTCTTCCCCAAAAAATAAAAGAAAAACACCATTATAAGTGCAAAAACATCACATGAAAAAATAATATGATCCCAATATACTATAGAAGAATAATGACATAATAGCACATCACACGCAGTGAATAGTCTCACAAAGGGCAATAATGGTCACAAAATAAACAAATGTATACTCAAGAAGTAAGACAGTGTCAAAATAGTAACATACTAAGAGCAATCCAAGCATTAGTATACTTTTTAACAAAACGGAAACTGGGGTTAACTCTGCAGGTTACAATGTGGGTGGGAGAGACCCCATGAATATTGTCCCATGCATAATTTATGCGTTGACTAGTGTTGAGCAAAGTTATGAAAACTTCGATTCAGCTGCTTCGCCAAATTTCACAAAGAAATTTGCTTTGTGACTAATTACTTAGTCACAAAGCACATTTCTTTGTAAGTACCGGGCACTATGACTGGGAACGGCAATTGTGCCACTTCCCATCATTGAACCCCTCAGATGCAGTGTTCATCAAAGATTGCGGCATCTGATGTAGAAATGGAGGCCTTTCAGAGGCTAAAAAAAAAAAATAATAATACTCACCTTATGCTTGTGCGAAGAGGCCACTGTGGTCATCTTGATTAAAAATCCTGTGCGGTGCGTGATGAATTTTATGTCATCACGCTGGCTGGCATAGTGATGTCATATGTCACCGTGCATGAGACTTCAGAAGGGATCTTCAATCAAGAGGGCCATTGTGGCCTTTTCATGCTCAAGTGGATGAGGTTTTTATTTATTTATTTATGTTATGCCATTTCAGGGAAAATTGATTCATCACCGCAAAGCATAAGGAAAATCAGCTTTGCGACGATTCGCAGTTTCCCTGAAATTCGGATCGAAGTCCACTTCAGATACGTCAATTCGCCCAACCCTAGTGTTGACCATGAAAACTCATTTAGTGAGAAATAATAAAAAAGTGTTGTGCCTGTATGACTAGGGTGTCTGAATTCATCTCTATCCTTTCAGATAACTGTATACTCAATTGTGTCTTCAGCAGATACCGCACATCGTTCTGCATGTCAGTTGTACCCCATCATCACAGGTGCCACACACAGAGTTTGCATGTAAGTGTGCGCCAAAGTTATATCCTCTGCGCAAATGTCCAAACTTATATAGCCGGGAAACAAAGTACATAGAGTGCTGGAATGTATCCTTTACATCGATGCCTGTGTGTGGTGGATATGAATGGTGTTAGAGGCAGTTACAAACAGTGGATAAGTGCAATACCTGATACCCACATCTATTTCTAGGCCATTGTGTTATTGAGGAGGTCTACTGCTGCAGCGCTTTTTTTTCTATCCTTCCCAGATTTGTCCCTCAACCCAATCCTATCTTTAATGCCTAGAGACACTTCTTGTTCAAGTTTTGCACTGACATGCACTGTCAGCTGTGGAATCTTTTATAGACAAGTGTGTGCCTTTCCAAATCATGTCAAATACATTGAATTTGCCATAGAGGACTGAAATTAAGTTGTAGAAACACCTCATGGATAGTTATTGGAGACAAGATGACTCAATTTTGAGTATCAATGAAAAGGGTCAAAATACCTTTTCATTGTTTAAAAATTGCACAAATTGTAAAAAAAAATCGGACTTTTGCTTTGCTGTTTTGAATTATATGTAGATTGATGAGAAAAAAATATTTTAGAATATGCTGCAATATAATGTGGGTCTGAATGTTTCTGAATGAATATACTATATACATAAAATGCTATGCACACACTGGCTCAGTGTATGAATAAAGTAAGCAGGGGCAACAGCAAACAGAAGTAACGATTTTCATGTCGCTTTGCTATCACACAAAAGAGTCTTTATGGGTGTTTTTAATTTGCTTTGCTTGTTTTGATCAATAAATCACATTTATTCTCAATGTGCATTTGCAGTAAAAAAGGATTTCTCAAATGTATTGATTTATTTTACTATGTGTGTTCTCATGCTATACTCATTAAAAGTTGTAAAGGGTAAAATAACAATTTCAAAATACAGTCAATGCCTACAGCTCCCAAAAAGGTAGAATAAAAAAGAGGGCTTATTGGGGTCTGCAAGATCATCTGCACAATTCTAAATCTTTAAAATATTATTATAATATTTTAATAAATATTTTTAAAATTGATCCGCAAACTAAGGCTGTTGTCCGTGTGCTCTCCCCATTTTTTTATCTATGTGTTTTCCACATCCGTATGTCCATTCTGCAAAAATAAAGAACATTTCTTATACCTGTCCGCAAAATATCGACTACAGACTCATTGATGCCAATGGATCCTCAAAAAATGCTGATGCAACACAGGTGGTATCTGTATTTTGCAGATCCACAATTTGCGGACTACGAAATGGATACGTGGATACGTCTTGTGCATGAAGCCTTGAATATAGAAACAGTTTACAGTTGTGGTCAAAAGTTTTGAGCCTGAAACAAATTTTGTTTTTTGCAAAGTTCGCTGTGTTAGTGTGTTTACATCATTTTGTCAGATGTTTCTATGGTATACTGTTGGCATACAATTTTAAGCATTTCATTCTTTTTTTAACTTGTATTGACACTCAATACATTGAGCTTATGCAAATCTACAGCATTGAACCTCCGTTCTTAACAGTTCTGAAATTTACCCTGGCGTGCTGGATATCAGCTTCTGGGCAAAATACTGACTCATGGCAGGCCATTGTTGCCTAATCAGTGCCTGCAGTTTATCAAACTTTCAGTGTTTTGTTTTGTCCATCTGGAAGATTCCTGTCGATAGATACAAAAGTTTAATGTCTTGTTCACTGAGCCTCTTAGTTATCACTTTTGGCTTGTGATATGGTGCTTCATCATACTGGAAAAGGCATTCTTCATCACCAAATTGTAACCTGGAGTGGTGAGAGAAGTTGGTCTTGAAGGATATTTTGATGCCATTCTTTATTCATGGCAGTGTTTTAGGGCAACATTTTCAGTGAGCTCAACCCTATGAATGATAAGCTACCCCACATGAATGGTCTCAGGATGCTTTACTGTTGGCATGACACAGGACTTATGGTAGCACTCACTTATTCTTCTCTGGACAATAATTTTTCCAGATATCCAAAACAGTCTAAAGGGGGCTTCATTGAAGAAAATAATTTTACCACAGTCTTCTGTAGTCCAATCCCTAAACTTCCTGCAGAATGTCAGTCTGTTCTTGATGTTTTTCTTGGAGAAAAGTGACTTCTTTGTTGCCCTTCTTGACATCAGATAATCGTGCAAAAGCCTTTGCCTCACTGTGCATGAATAGATTTCCAAAAGAGAGTCCCAAGCACATGGGTGCCCATGTGAAAAAGGCCAACTGTTTCTCAGTGTTATGGTTAGGTTCTAGTACATGGAGGAGAATTTAATTCAGAATGGTCTATTTAAGACTTTTGCACATGGTATGTGACTAGAGATAAGCAAATCGAAGTTGATGAAAAAGAATTCGATCTGAATTTCAGGGAAAATTCGATTCGCTCCGAATCTATATTTCCTCACGCTTCGTGGTAACTAATCTTTTTTTTTTCTAAAATGGCTGCTACATTTGTTTGGACATGGAGCAACGGACTCTGGAAACGAGGGACCACCCACAATGCCATGCATGCAATGAATCAGCAGCCAGCCAGCCCTGTGATGTCACAGCCCTATAAGTATTAAAGCAGAACAGGGTTCAGTAGTGGAGTTTACAGCCTAGGTAATAGGAACAATCCTATTACACCTTGCTGCACTGACTGTGGATCCAAATTGCCATTATACAGCTCTGTAATTCCAGCAAACCGTTCTTGTTAGTGGGGTGCAAGTGCTGTTTGATAAAGCCATTAACAGAGTTTATTACAAGGAAATATTTCTACGTCTTATTTGCCCTTGCGCGGTGCAGTTATATGTTCTAAAGCATTTTTGGCTTGTACTAGTGGGGGGAAAAGGGCTTATTAGCCACTGTGTGATGAAATGAGAAAATTACAGCCCTTTTTGGAGTGTATTAGTGGCAAAAAAATATATAATTGCCGTTCAGCAGTGCAGTTATATATTCTAAAGCCCTTTTTGGTGTGTAATAGTGGCAAAATATATATATTTTTTTGCCATTCAGTGGTGGAGTTATATGTTCTAAAGCCCTTTTTGGTCTGTATTAGTGGCAAAAAATATATATTACTTACCAGTCAGCGGTGCAGTTACAGTATATGTTCTAAAGCATTTTGTGCCATGTATAAGTGGGAAAAAATAGGGGCCTATTTGCCGTTCAGCAGTGCAGTTATATGTTCTAAAGACCTTTTTGGCGTGTATTAGTGGGGGGAAAAATCACTTATTAGGCGTTGTGTGATGAAGTGAGAAAATTACAGACTTTTTGGGGTGTTTTAATTTCCTTTCTATTTATTTATTTGATCTAACAAATGGCCTGGGCCATATCAGCCAGTCTTGGGTGGGGTTCACAGCCCTCTCCCCCCTCCCATTGCAGGCATGGTCACATGCTAGAGGTAACTAAGGAGTTTGCTGTGAGTCGGCCTAATACATTCCTGTAATTTTGTCCACTGGCCCCTGGTATTGCCCATATGGAACAGGTAGGTGAGTGTTAGGTCCCGAGCTACTTGAGAGACCTTGGCTCGGTGCTCAGACTTAAGACATGTCCTCCACTGTAGGACATGTTGACTAACCTCTTAATTTTAACATCAGTTTGAGGGCTTAGTAAGACCGCAGTGTGCACCTGTTTTGTCATTTGTTATTGCTATATTGTTATATTATTTATTACATCCACACTATTGCCATCTTGTGTAGGATGTCTATTGTGGTACTTGTGGTCTGCTGCGGGCATCCTCCACAGTATGCATTTTTGCTGGGGATCGCCATTAGCAACGGGCCACAAGTGCAGGATCTGCTCCCCTGTATATATATGCACAACTGCATTTTTGGGTTGAACACATCCTGCTTCATGCCACCTTTCAGTTGGTTTGTCTAACAGTATGTCAGACAGAGAAGTGCCAGTCCCTGCATAGGGGAGTGGAAGAGGCCTAAATGTTTCTGGCGCAGAAACAGGTCGCAGCAGAGTAAGGGGGCGTGGGAGCAGGAAAAGCAGCGAGAGGCCTAAGCTCCCAGTGCCATCTATTGGTCGTGTCTTGACCAGCAACCCAGTGGTTCTTGATTGGGTGACTCGATCATCCACTTTGTCCAAAGTGACATTAGACACCCACAGCCAAGAGTCGGTGGGTTCGTCAGACACAACCCTTAGTTGGCATGGCCCCAGAGCAGGCCCTGCGTCCTCACCTGTCCTCAACCTGCCTCTGCCATTTTCTGTTCCCTCAGCCAGAGAAGTATTATATGCTGTGGGCTCAGCTCCACTTTTCAGCAAGGCCAAGCTACTAGAGGACAGTCAGCAGCTACTGCCCAGCCAAGATGTGGCGGAGACATCCGCCGCTTCCTCCACTAGGTGGGAAAGTAGTGATGAGGAGAATGGCGTGACAGCTGGTGTTGAGACCGGTCAGGCTCCTGACCCAGAGACTGTGGAGGAGTACATCAGTGACGTGCAGACAGTACTTGATAATGATGATGTAGCTGATTGCACTTGGGAGCCGGGTGAATTAGGGGCTTCATCATCATCGGAAGAAGAGGGTGGCAGCTTACCTGTGAGGCAGCGGCGGAGCCAGCAAGTCGCTAGCGTGGCCGGGAGTCAACAGGGTGGCAGAAGTGGGAGGTTGGGAGCCAAACGTGCCGCTTTGCAGGAGTCTACCTGCCCAGAAATTAGTGGTGCAGGGGTTCACGGAAGAAGCAGCGGTAGCAGTCAGTCGGTGCTGAGTGTTGGGGGTAAGATCACCTACTCGGCCGTGTGGCGGTTTTTTGTTAAGCCGCCAGAGGAGGTGAACATGGTCATTTGTAGAATCTGTGGGCAGAAGGTGAAGTATGGCCAGGGTGCCAATGTTGACACCATGGCCCTGCGTCAACATATGCAGTGTCACCATAAAGTGGCCTGTGAGAACCATGGCTCTGATGTGGTGGTCCAGCCTGCCGCAGCAACGGCTGCATCACCCAGTGTCACGCACCTGATTTCAGGCAGTAGAGGCTCCACCACCTCAGGTGAAGCGAGCTGTCTGTCCTTCCCATTATCTGCTGGTTCTGATGCTCCTGCTCCTCCTCCTCGTCAGTCATTCCATCAGCAATCGATCACCGAAGCGATTGCCAAGAGACAACAGTATGTGTGCACACATCCAACAGCGCAGAAGCTGAATGTGCTCCTGGCCAAGTTGCTGCACCACTAGTCCTTCCCTTTGCAAGAGGTGGACTCTGCACCTTTCAGAGAACTGATGGCTTGTGCCGAGCCGAGGTGGAGAGTCCCAAGCCGTCATTTCTTTGCCAAAATGGCAGTACCAACCCTGCACACGTATATGTAGAACAGAAGGTGGGCCAGTCCTTGAGCCTGTCGGTGTCTGCCAACGTGCATGGCAGCGACGACATGTGGAGCTGTAACTTTGGTCAGGGACAATGCATGTCTTTTATGGCCCACTGGCTTAATGTGGTTCCTGCACAGCCACACCAGCAACTTGGCCAAGTGACGCCGCTTCTGCCTCCACGTTCTCACACAGTTGGTCCTGCGACAATGTTCACCTCTACCTCCTCATCTTCCACCGTGTCCTCAGCCTCCAGTGCAGGGACAATTCACAGTGCCCCTCCAACATACCACATGTGCAGGGCACAGCAGTTTCAGGCTGTTCTGCACCTCGTTTGCCTGGGCAAACGGAGTCACTCAGGGAAGGAAATACTCTGTGTCCTTCATCAAGAAATCGAATCCTTTCTCCACGACAACTCAAAATCGGAACCATGGTGACCGACAAACAAGAAGAACATGATGTCGGCGCTGCGTGAAGGAGGGCTGAGCCATGCAACCTGCATGGCACATGTGTTCAATCTGGTTGTCAAGCCGTTCCTAAAGTCTTCCATCCATCTGCAAGACATCCTAATAATGGCCAGAAAACTTTGCATGCACTTTAGCCACTCGTAAACTGCAAAGCACGCCCAACTTGAGCTGCAGCGGCAGAACGGTATCCCCCAACATAGGCTCATATGTGATGTTTCCACCGTTGGAATTCCACCCTCCATATGTTGGACAGACTATATGAACAGAGAAAGGCCATAAACGATTTCTTGATGATCCAAGCAGACAGAAGTACTCCCCTGTTTATCTGTGATGTCAGCCAGTGGTAGCTCAAGCAAGGCACCTGCCGTTTGCTCAGGCCCTTTGAGGAGGTCATGGTATTTGTCAGTCGCCAGGACTATGGGATGAATAACATCATTTCACTGCTTCATGTCCTGGAACAGATGCTGGCTGGTCAGGGGACTGGAGACTTGGCGCTTACATCTCACGGCCACATGAGCCCTGTGGGGGCTGAACTGGAGGAGGAAATTGGAGCACAAGCAATGTGTAGCGAAAAGGGTGTTTTTTCTACACAGATGACAGGAGAGGAGGAGCATGAGCAGCCAGAGGAGCTACAGGGCGATGAGGAAGACGAGGAAGAGGACCCAGACACACCGTGGCAGTATGCAGTGGAGATGGAGGCAGGGAGACCCTTCGAGTCACTTGCACAAATGGCCCGATGCATGCTCACTTGCTTGCATAGTGAGAGCCGAATTGTCACCATTCGGCAGAGGGATGACCCTCGCTACCGGTCCAAAATGGAGGCCTTTTTTACACCTGCTGAGAAGAAGGACAAACTGAACTACTATATAGACAACCTACATAGTCAGTTGGGCGCTGCCTATCTGTTCCATCGCCCATCCTCTTGCAGCTCCATCAGCAGCAACTTGAAGCTAGAGTTGCTGATAAGCAACTTTCTTCACCTGCTTAGTAAAGAAACTACTCTCCAGCAGCTTCAGCAGCTATACCTGCAGCACGACCTGAACCAGCAGGAGGTGGCACCCTGCCACCCCATATTGAAGATCCACTGGACTACTAAGCAGCAAAACTGGATTTTTGGCCCCAACTGCCCGGCCAGTAGTGTGGCATCAGAGCAGGTATTTACTACGGCGAGGGCCATAGTTACCCCGAGAAGAACTCGTCTGTATACCCAAAATGTGGAGAGATTGAACTTTGTCAAGATGAATCAGGCGTGGATCAGCCAGGATTTCCACCTACCTATGCCTGATGCATCAGACTAGATCATCCATGGTGCCACACCAACAATTTGACAAAAGAGACCAGTTTCTTCTGGCTACCTTCCTCAGCTACTATTCTGATGCTGCCACCCGTCTGATGCCACTCATCTGATGCCAAGTGCTCCTTCTTTCACCCACCATGTTCTGCTTGTACTGGTATTGCCACCCACTGCCCCACTCTGTCACTGGGTCACTCTGTGGTCTCCTGATGCTGCTGCCACCTCCACACTGTGTCACCTTTCCACTCTGTTGTCTCCTCATGCTGCTGCCACCTCCACTATATCACCTTGCCACTCTGTGTTCTGCTCATGCTTCTGCCATCTCCACACTATGTCACTTTGCCACTCTGTGGTCTTCTGATGCTGCTGCTACCTCAACACTATGTCACCTTGTCGCTCTGTGGACTCCTGATTCTGCTGCTGCCACCTCCACACTCTGTCATTGTGCCACTCTGTGACTCCTGATGCTGCGGCCACCTCCACACTGTCATCTTGCTACTCTGTGACCTCCTCCTGATGCTGCTGCTGCCGCCATCTCTGCATTCTGTCATTGCGCCACCCTTTGGCCTCCTCCTGATGCTGCTGCCGCCACCTCCACACTCTGTCATTGTGCCACTCTGTGACTCCTGATGCTGCGGCCACCTCCACACTGTCATCTTGCTACTCTGTGACCTCCTCCTGATGCTGCTGCTGCCGCCATCTCTGCATTCTGTCATTGTGCCACTCTGTGGCCTCCTACTGATGCTGCTGCCACCTCGAGACTCTGTTATTGGGCCACTCTGTGGTCTCCTCATGCTGTGTCCACCTCACCACTATGTCATATGGCCACTCTGGGGACTTCTCATGCTGTTCCCACCCTCCCCACTTCAAGACTGGGCCACTATTTTGCCTTTTGGCCTGGCTGACATCATCATTTATTTAATCCTTCTTCTGATCTGTCAGAAGGAAGGAAAAATGAGACACACAACGGATCCTGTCTATGTAACAGTTGTAAGGCCTGCATGACATGGTCCCTATTTTGCATCACTGTCTTTATGATTTGGTAGCCAAAAGCAGGAGTGTGTACAAAACACAGTAGACATGCAAATGTTCCATTCATGTGTCATCTCTGTTTTGGATCCACTCCTGTTTCTTTTGACCTTAGTAATACTGATGGGTTACTGACCAAATGTTCACCGAGTGAAAGTGGATGCTCCACAGACAGGATCCTTTTTTGGGGGTTATTATTCTGACGGATCAGAGGAAGGGCAAATGAGTCAGTGACGTCAAAACAAACTTACTGCTGACATCCTCTCCACTCGTATAAGCATTCATCATAGAACAGGTTCTGTAAACATCTATGTGGAATCAGCTGTCGACGGTGTAAACGGAGTCCAGTCTTCTTGACGCTAACATTGACCTGTAAGGCTAAGTTCACACTTGAGTTATTTAGTCAGTTTTAGCCCCGTATCTGCCCAAATAAGTGAAGTGTGCAGTGATTCTAAGAGCGACACCTGTCATCTGCATGTCATACTGACTCACAGTAATATTTCACTATCAGAGCAGACTCCCTATGCATGTTACTGCAAGGCACAGTGTTCTACACCACTATAAAGGCTCTCTGCAGCCAGGAAATAGCTGTTTTTTAACGCGATTTGCCACAAATAAATTTGGATCGAACTAAATTTTTTCAAAAAATTAGGCGAAAAAACGGCAAATCAAATTTTTTAGTGACTCATACAGTATCTACTTCACTGAGTTCTGGCCCTACTTTTACTTAACTGAAATCTCAACAAAAACTATTTTTCCATTGTAATCATTTATTACAGAGCTCTTCATGCTCCTTGATTAAAATGATTAAATATTACATGGATTATGAAGGAAAGAACAGTGTAAAGCAAAGGCTTATAAATCTACTCTTCTGTATCCACTCCTGTGACTTAAAAATAACAAAAAAAATTGCATCATAAACTTCACATACAGTATGAATCTAGAAGCACACTTACAGTAGCGTACTAATAACCAGTTTTCTTGGAAATCAATTAGCCTGCCAGTATTTTTTAAAGGAAACTGTGTGTCTAGAGTAAACTAATGTGACATAAACCTTATGTAGAAGATTAGGTAATTAAACTAATGACCTAAGTGTTGAAATGGAGCTTAGGTAAGCACTGAGATCCAATATTGTACCAAGCTAAAAATGATCATAAAATGATCATTAAATTACAGCAGAATTCCAATTGAGGTCTAAAAAATTATATTTAAGCCATTACCCAAGGGTAGTTGTTACCTGCTTCTTATGTTCCGCAGTCTTGGCTGCTTTTAAGCTCTATTCCATTAGGGCATGGTTATTATCAATGGCTGCAACTTAGTGGCATGGCAGGGAATTTTGATATGAGTCCGAAATCCATCTCATGCCTCATTAGTAGCTTCAGGCTCCAGGATCTCAGTGCATGCGAGATGATCTTTATAGGAAGCATAGAATTATTTTATTCTAAAGGGAACTTATCCACTAGTCGGGAAAGCAATGTAAGACCGTTTTTACACATTGTTTGGTCAGTGTGTGATCAGTGACTTCCATCAGTAATAGTGAGACAAAGCCAGGTGCAGGTCAGTCTTAAAACAGGTGCAAATCTTTCCATTATACCTTATTTCTGTGTATCCTTTATTCCTGCTTTTGTCTCACAATCACAGATGAAAATCACTGAACAAACACTAACCAAACACTGTGTGTGAAAGCTGCCTAAGAAAGAGTCTGAAGATCTATTTTAAAGGGGTTGTAGAAAACCATGACTGCTTTTATTCTGAAACAGCCTCACTCCTGTCCATAGATTGTGTCTGGTATCTTAGCTCTGCTCCTTTGAAGTGAATGTGGATGAGCTGGAATGCCATCCGAAACCTAAACCGCCAATGATAAAAGAAACACAATGCCACATATTATAGAAGTACTAGCAGAAAGACTCAGCTTTGCACGGGTACATTTCATCTATTTCATTTAATGTTTGTGTGTGTCATTAAAAGATATCGACAGTATCCCCCATAACAGTGACCTCTACAGCACCCCGTCCCTTTAACAGTGAACTCCACAGTCCCCACCCCTTAACATTGACCCCCCATAGTGCCCCTCCACTTTAAAATGGGATCTCCACAGCAGCCCATACCCTTTACTTTGACCTTCACAGCAGCCCTCCCCTTTAACAGTGAGTTTCACAGCACCCCACTCCTTTGACAGTGAACTCCTCAGGGGCCCACCCCCTTAACATTGACCTCCACAGTACCCTGCTGCCTTAACAGTAACCTCACAGTACCCTGCTGCCTTAACAGTGACCTCCACAGCAGTTGCCCCTTTAATAGTGGCCCCTGCCCCCTTAACAGTAATCTCCACAGTGTCTGCCCCTTTAACAGTGACCTCCACAGCAGTTTGCCCCCTTAACAGTAACATCCACAGTGAACGCCTCTTTAACAGTGACCTCCACAGCGCCATGCCCCTTTGAAGCTAGGGCTACAAGACTGTGACATGTGACATGCTGCGACACATCAGTTGTAAAAAATCCATCCAAGATGGATTTTTCTGCGACTGTCGCGTCGCAGTCGCAGCATGTCACATCTCGCAGTGCAACACCATAAACTATAATTATAAAAATTGTCGTGCAACATTGGTGCGACATCAATGTGGCGCGACACATGTAGCAGTGTAGTTGTGCCCTATGTGTTGTGCGACTTATTGTCGCACTACACATTTTGTCGTGTAGCCCTAGCCTAAAGCTGACCTACCACAGTGAAGAAAAATGGCTGGGTTGTTATGGAAACCTGTAGTAAAACTGTGTGTATGTGGAAACTAAGGGCCTGCGAGCTTCTATTGGCTGATAAGGGACATGTGACCATGTGTATGGCAGTTAGGATATGAAGAGAAAGACTTGCAGGCTTGTATTGGCTAATGCAGGTCATTTTCTGGGAATATCTCAGGAGCGGTACGTCCTAGAGAGCTAAAACCTTCCCGGACACCTAATGTACCTGTGTTCCAAATTTAGTGAAGATCGGTCCAGTCGTTTGGTCACGCATAAAGAACAGACCGAAACTCATTGTGTACCGGCATGTTACCTCCACAGTATTCTTTTCCAGATAGTAAGTGATTTGTGTACCAAGTTTAGTAGAAGTTGATTGATGAGTTTTTGAGTTATAGAGCAATTTGTATGTAGCAAAAACAGTTGGAGCATTCAAAATCCATGCAGCTGTCGTGTAGGGGCGTATGACCCCCACAAGATTTCTTTCCAGGTAGCAAGGGATGTGTATACAAAGTTTCGTTTAAATCGATGGTTGCGTTTTTGAGCTATCGCGGAATAAATACATACATACACACACATATATACAGTACGTCCTTCTTGATATATATATATATATATATATATATATATATATCTTTATTACAGCGAACCTGTCACCTGCATTTCACTTAATAAACTATCAAAAGTACCTTATAGATCATCCTCATTGTGTTATCATACAGTCTTGTCCCGCTTTTCTGCCATGTATATGCATGGAAAAATCGCCTTATAAAGTTCTCTTCTCCAGCTCCACAAGTCACGATAGAAGTCAAGGAGGCGGCCCTTCCCTCACTCCAGGCTGTAACTCCCCTGCCCTAACCCCGCCTCTATGCAGTCTAATTGACACCCGGCTCAGTCGCCGGGACTGCGCGTGAACAGGCGGCGCATGCGCCGTCGGCCTCAGTAGCAGCGCAATCCCGTCTATCACGCGGACTCAAGCGCGATCCTGTAACTGGCATGCGCCGCCTGTACAAGCTCAGTCCCTGCGACTGAGCCGGGTGTCAATTAGACTGCAGCTGGAGAAGCTGGAGGAGAACTTTATAAGGCAATTTTTTCATGCATATACATGGCAGAAAAGCGGGACAAGACTGTATGATTACACAATAAGGATGATCTATAGGGTACTTTTGATAGTTTAGAAAGTGAAATGCAGGTGACAGGTTCGCTTTAATCAACCCCTGATGGACATGCCATTTTTAAGGACAGGCTATTTTTTTTTTTTATTTGACGTGTTACTTTATGTGGTAATAGCTTCGGAGCACTGTTACTTATTCAATCCATACTGAGATTGTTTTCTCTTGACACATTTTACTTCATGATAGTGGTAAATTTGAGATGATATAATTAACCTTTATTTATAAAAAAAAATCTAAATTTACAGAAATTTGCCATTTTAAAATTTTTTAATTTTTCTGCTTTTAAGGCAGATAGTGATACCTCATAAAATAGTTATTAATTTACATTTCCCATATGTCTACTTTATGTTGTAAATATTTAGTAAATGTCATTTTATTTTCTTTAGGACATTAGATGGTTTATTTTTAGAAGCAAACATTTTTAAGAACATTTCCAAAACCCACTTAAGGACCAGTTCAGTTATGAAGTACTTTGTGGGGCTTACATCATAAGAACAACCCATAAATGACCCCATTTTAGAAACTACACCCCTCAACTTCAACACTGATTTTAATAACTATGTTAACCCTTTAGGGGTTCCACAGGAATTAAAGGAAAACGGAGATGACATTTCAAAATTTCACTTTTTATTTTGCACGTTTTCCATTTTAATCAATTTTTTCCTGTAACACAGCAAGGGTTAACAGCCAAACAAAACTCAATATTTACTATTCTGATTCTGCAGTTTACAGAAAAACCATATGTGGTGCAAAACTGCTGCATGGACACATGTCAGTGTGCATAAGGGAAGGAGAAACATATGGATTTTGGAGGGCAGATTTCACTGGGATAATGTTAGGTTGCCATGCACCCCTACAGTAAACACTCCCAAAAAAGTGACCCCCCTTTTGGAAACTATGGAATAAATTATTATTGTTGCTATTTTGGGGTTCATATGATTTTTGATCACTCGATATTATGTTTTTTGTTAGGCAAGGTAACAAACAAAATGGCTGTTCTGGCGCAGTTTTTACTTTTACTTGTTCACCTGGAAGGTTAGATCATGTGCAATTTTTATAGAGCAGGTTGTTATGGACGCGACAATACCAAATATGTCTATTTTTAGTTATTGTTTTTGTTTCAGATTTACATAATAAAGCTTTTTTTATTTTTCTGCTGGTCATCTTGTGTAGAGCCTCTTTTTTACGGGAAGAGTAGAAATTGCATTGTTACTTGCATTGATACTTTTTTGATCATTCAATATTACACTTTCTGGGGCAAAGTGACCAAAAATGGTTGTTTTGGAACAGTTTTATTATCTTATTTTTTTCACAGCATTCAACTGACGGGGTAGACCAGGTGATATTTTTATAGAGCAGGTCATTATGGATGCAGCAATACCTAATATATCTATTTTTTTTAAATGTATTTAGTTTTATACAATAAAAGCATTTTTGAAATAAAAAAGATTTTATGTCTCCATTTTTATTTTTTGGGTGATTGTCTAATATAGGATCTCATTTTTTGCAGGATGAGGTGACGGTTTGATTGGTACCATTTTGGGGTACATATGACTTTTTGATCGCTTGGTATTACACTTTTTGTGAGTCAAGGTGACCAAAAATGGCTGTTTTGGCAGCTGGGTCCTGCTGCTGATCAGGTGGACGCAGCTCCTGCACCCACCCAATTATAGCTCCGTACCTGTATGGTGCTGGTCCTTAAGTTATGGCTCCTTTCACGTACAGGTTAATCATGAAAATGTCATCTTAAATCCACATAAATAATGAGGGATAGACATGAATCCATGCAAATATAGTGCTACCACTGGATAAGTAATATTCTAACATTCTGTCTTAAATGTAAGACAATAAAAAGTACTGCATATACCATATTTTTCTTTTCCCAAAAGTGGAAAATGCAGCAAACACTAATACACCGCCACGCTGCTAGCACAGCCAGCGTGTGTTTGAAGGAGGAGGGGCTGGGGGCGGCAGTCTTGTTTGCCAATGACAGCGGGGCCCAGTGCAGTAACTGTATTCTACTACACCGGGCCCGCTGTAGTAATATTATAGGCAGTGATTAAAACTATAATCTTCAATACACTAAATCCATGCTGTATTACCCTACCTACTATAATGTACGATCGTAATGTTACGCGCCTGCTCTGCACACTTTATGAATAAAGGAGGCGGCGTAGGCCACAACATAGTCAGTTATGCACGCCCTCCTGCCTCCTTCCTGCGATCGTACATTATAGTAGGTAGGGTAATACAGCATGGATTTAGTGTAATGAAGATTATAGTTTTAATCACTGCCTATAACATTAATACAGTGGGCCCGGTGTAGTAGAATACAGTTACTGCACCGGGCCCCGCTGTCATTAGCAAGCAAGATGACGACCCCCCTGTATTGGGGGTCATGACACCCACTGTATGAGGGCATCTGCGGATGGCACTGTATGGGGGCATCTGTGGATGGCACTGTATGGAGGCATCTGTGGATGGCTATGTGTCATCCACAGATCCCCCCCATAGCAGTGTCATCCCCAGATGCCCCCATTCAGTGCCATCCACAGATGCCCCCATACAGTGCCATCCACAGATGCCCTCATACAGTGCCATCCCCAGCTCCCCCCATAACAGTGCGTCATCCACAGATGCCCCCATAACAGTGCGTCATCAACAGATTCCCCATAACAGTGCGTCATAATAGTGTCACGCACAGAACACCATTAGTAAAAAAAAACACCTAAAGTACACCTTTTGGTTCAAAATATTTTTTTTCTTATTTTCCTCCTCAAAAACCTAAGTGTGTCTTATGGGCCGGTGCATCTTATAGGGCGAAAAATATGGTAAATAACACCCATCAGCTCACAAATAAATAACACATGAAGGAGATACGCAAGGAATAAATCAAAGCAAAGTTGCACACACAAATCAATAATTTATTACAAAGGAAATATGATGGAACCAGGTAAACCAATTTACATTTTGCTACCACATTTGGTCTGTATAATTTATTGATTTCTGTGGGCAACTTTGCTTCGATCTATATCTTACCTACCTTCCATATATTTTATAATATATATATGTATGTGGTAGCACTGTCTTTGCATATATTCATGCCCACCCCTCATTATTTATGTGGATTTTACATGTACTTTTCATGATTAATTCGTAAAGATAAATTTATATTTTTAGATTTGTGGCATGGTATTTTTATACTTTTACGATCAGCGGTTCAATTCTAAGATCAACACTTGCAGTTTGCTTTGTGTGTTAGTGTTACATGTCTATTTGTTATCGGTTGAATAGCCACACACACAACCTGTGGCACTTTGTTTTTGGTAGAAAACAGCCATGATTTTTCTAATTATCTAAAACCCTATTAAGGATCAGAGACGTGTATAGAGACAACAGATTGCAGTCACCCCTATATGAATCTAGCCTCACACCACGTTTGTGCCTATCCTTTTATTAGGAATATATTTTTGTTTCTTGACCCTAAGTTCACACCTGAGCGTTTTACAGCGCATTCAAACGCGCTGTAAAACGCTCAACACATGAAAACCAATGCTTTCCTATGGCCCTGGTTCTCACTTGAGCGTTTTACAGCGCGTTTGAACGCGCTGTAAAACGCCCGACGCATAAACAAGTACTTGAGCTTTTTTTGGGGCGTTTGTCGCGCATTTTGTGATTGACACCACAGTAGTCAATCACAATAACGCGCGTACGAACGCGCGTTTCCTATTTGCAAAAACGCGCTGAAGTACGCTCGACTAAAACGCGCGTAAAACGCGCGTTTTTAGAATGCTCAGGTCTGAACCCAGGGTGAAACTATACTGCTAAAAATATGCAGCTGTAAGCCAACTATATCACTTTTTTAAGGGAGCACTAAAGCAAATCCTTTACAAAGGCATATGGTTGGCATCTGCCTGATAGCTCCATTTTTTTTATTTGTGTACATTGACCTGTAATATTGTTCAGAGAATTCTGTCAGTCATATATCATAATCATAAATCACGGTGGTCAAAGTTCAAACTAGCATAGTGGGCATCTGACTAGCATTTCCTATTTTCCCATTGAACTGACAATATTTCTTTTGTCACTCATAAAAACTGAGTACTTAGATTCCATCTGTTTTACATTTCCAGGGAATACTTTAATATGTAACATATACTGATGTAAAATACAGATATGCTGGCCCTAAAATAATGAATTGTACTCACTCCCGCATATGGATACAGACCTGCAGGAATCTGACATTGCTACTAGTATTATTGTGTTTCATGAGCTATATTTAAAGTCTAATATATTGTCTTCTCCCACTATTTCATATATCAAAGATTCTGATTGATGTGCTGCTTCTTAAATCAACAACAAAAAAAAAATTACTCATAAAAACTCAACATTTTATACATTTCTGGGTATAGATCTATTTGTCTTAGAATAAATGAAAATCTGCGCATTCAAATTAACGTAAGAGATTTGGAAGTTATTAATAGCTGCCTTAGAAGGAATGATTGAAGGTTTAAGGTCACTCCGTGGCACTGAATTTTCAGTACATCAGAGCTTGAATTCAATATGAAATAGAGTTTTAATTATATAACATGAAATAAGCAAGAATAAGTGCGCATTAAACAAACCTTGAATTGAGAAGGTCAAAAGTTATTATAAAACAGCAGACTGCCATTGTGTAAATTTGGAATAACATCTGCATGCAGTGACCCACTGCATCATCATCCCCTGCAAATGCTCCCCACGTTTGATTGATGAGCACTCGTGCACTACCACTGCTGATCACTGGCTATTTGCATCACACTTTGCTATTTTTTTTTTTTTACCAGAGGTAAAGTATAATTTTATTGTCCCACCTCTGTTTCCTAAATGGGTTTGTAACCACTAGCCAGCACCCATACCACATGCCCCGCCAGCTCCACTAGCAACAACCCTAACTTCTCTGTAAAATATTGGTATATGTATTAGAGACTTGTAAACTAGGTTCTTGCGGTGCCATATAGTAACCTGAATTGACATATCTCAGACACATTGTGGATTTGGAGCGTATGAACTAATACATTGTATGGGTTTCAACGATCGCTTATTGCTACTCATTGTTGGATGTGGTGATTCACTGATTTATTGTGTCTTATGGAGTTACATTATTTTATTAATACATTTTAAATTTTAAAATTATAGTGGTTTCCAGCCTGGATTATCCTATATAGAGTGCCCTCCAGTTTTGTATTGAATGTGTTAATTGGTTAAGCCGGGGGTAGGCTTTTTTTGGAGTGTGCACCTGGATCCGTAGTGAATAGTGGGGTGAGCCACCGAACACTTTATATGTTTAAAGAGAACTTATCCTGGGAAGTTTAAGATATTTTGCATGGTAATCACCGCCCTTCTACAGATACTTTAGTCTGAGGTTGCTATTGATATTTAAGGTGAGTGGACTACCTTTATTGTCCACGGACTCAAAAAGAAGTTTGTATAGTCAGAAAGTAGGTAATATGTAAAAGAGGAGGTGTAGTTAGAAGTTCTTTGAAAAAAAGTGCTGTCTTAAAAGGACCACTGAGTCTCCATAGCTATAAGTCAAGGAGTTGCAAGGCTTATGGCGATTAGACACATTTCAGGAGCACATTAGCCATCTGTATGAGAAAATATCAATATCCTACAGTGGGCATTGTGGACTTGTACCTTTGGGGTACGCAAAAAAAGGTGCAGAGTATAGTCTGGCATTAGGGTCCGCCCTGAGGTTGCATTATAAAAGAGAAGCATTACACTCCATTCCTGGATGCTTGTCCAAGATTCAGGTGCATCATGAGAAGATTTGCTATAAATAGATACTTTGACCTATTAACTATGCGTGCAGCCATTTAACCTGTAAGAACTCTGAAAAGTGCATTTATGTAACATTTGCATGCTGAAAATTGTACTGATTTGCTTGTTAACCTGGTTTCATTATTTCTATTGCATTGCACCAATATTCACAGCTGTACCAAGGGACCCTGCCTTGCACCTAACAGCAACTCATAAAACTAAGGGCACCTCAACTGACACCAGGCAGAGCCACAAAGGAAGAACAGGTGCACTGCGAGTGGGTAAGTAACCACCATTCTTGCTACTATCACTCCTATCAACTGCTTTCCTCCTCCTGGACTACACACACTGTAATTTCCTAATAACTTGAGTTTTGTAGCCTATAAGACCCATTAATTATAAATATAATGAAAATATATGCGGTCTTATTGTTATCATGGACTTTCATCCACTATCCACATTATGCCTGATACTACTTACAGCAATCTCACCTATAGTTTAGACTTTGTCCACTAGGATTCAATGGTTAGGTAAGCAGATACCCTCTTCAGAGACTTCCTACTTCTTTACTGGTGCCTTGGACACAATCATTACCAAATACTTACATGTTTAGAAATTATTTATTACTTTATTTTTTATACATTATCTCTAAACAATTCTTTAGGATGGAGCGTGTATATTTTAACACACTGGCAAACCAGATAAGGCTACTTTCACACTAGCATTTTTGCTGGATCCGGCAGGGTTCAGCAAAACGCTTCCGTTACTGATAATACAACCATCTGCATCCGTTATGAACGGATCCGGTTGTTTTATCTTTAACATTGCCAAGACAGATCTATCATGAACTCCTTTGAAAGTCAATTGGGGATGGATCCATTTTCTATTGTGGCAGATTGTGGCAGAGAAAATGGATCTATCCCCATTGACTTGCATTGGGGGTCATGCCGGATCCGTCTTGCTCCGCATCCCAGAACGGAAAGCAAACTACAACATGTTGCGGTTTGCTCTCTGGTATGAGAACGGAATCAAATGCATTTTGGATCATTCTGTTCTGTTCAGTTTTGTCCCCATTGACAATAAATGGGGACAAAACCGAAGCATTTTTTTCCGGTATTGAGCCCCTATGACAGATCTCAATACTGGAAAACTAAAACACTAGTGTGAAAATAGTCTAACTTTCAGCAAGTACAGCTGTCTAAGTGGTCAGGACTGAGGCAGAACCATATTGAATATTTATGAACCATTTTGATAAAGAAATTACACAGATAGTTCTTTATGGCAAATTTTCTTGCACTGAAGTTTTTCTTTTAGATTGTTTGCATGTTTTGCTTTGTATATCATGCCTTTGTTGAGAATTCAAAAACAGATTAGAGAGAATACAGTATACATATAAATATTTGAAATTCAGAAAATAATTCAAATCATTTTAATATTTATTTTTTATTTAAAAGTCCTTTTATTAAAAAATGTAAAGAAGACTAACACCTACAAGAATAATTAACACAAGCTTAATAAGCAACTGACTGATACAAAAGGAGTGGGTCCCTGCCTGAAAGTATTACAGTCTGGAAAGGGAGAGGAAACTAGGTGACGGTAGAAACTCCAAAGATGGTGGTGTAGTGGCAACAAGTTTATTGTAACTTTGTCTTTGTACACTTTCCTGAAGATGTGGGTATTAAGGTTGCTTTCGAAGATTTTAATAGTGGGGGAGAGTTTAATATGTTGGGGTAGTGCGTTCCAGAGTGTGGAGAATGCACAGGAGACGTCTTGGAGATCATTATGTAAGAAGCAGACAATAGGAGAACAAAGGGGGAAGTATTGTGAGAATGAAAGATTATGTGTGGGGAGGTATAGGACAATTTGGTAAGACGTGTATGGGGGTATAAACTTGTGGGGTGATTTTTAACATGTTGAACTGAATTAGAAGGCTAATGGGCACCTCTAGCGATCAGCTGTTTGAAGAGAAGTTGGTGCTCATACAAGCACTACTTCCTCTTTAAGATTACTCTATGAGGCGTCTAACTTGCAGCTACAGTGCAGTATAATTACAACAGCTTGTCCCATTCAATCGAATGGAACAAACACTTGAAATTACACTGAGCCGAGACTTTCAAGATGAAGTGCAGTATCATTTTGAAGATAAAGCAGCGCTTATATGAGTGCTGCCTCCTCTTCAAATAACTGATCAGCTGCGTTGCTAGGAGTCGGAGCCCCATGATCAGATAGTGATGACCTATCTTGAAAATGAGGTGGCTTTACAACTCCTTTAAATAAAGACACTGACTTTAAAGACTTTGAGGGACATTTAATAGGACCAGCAATTTATATTGTGGTCTTAATCCCTCTGCGCTGCCAGTGGATGTGCCAAAGTTTTGTAGAGGCACAGGCCTTTACATAACTTTGGCTCTTGCTGCCACGGGCCGTGCGACATGTTTTAAACTATGCCAGCTCCCTTGCTGGTATAGTTTGCGGCTATTTTTCGACTCCATATACTGGCGTGGAAAATGATAACTGAGACGGGCTGGACCACCCTCTTCTCCACTCGTGCCACGATCCCTTTTTCCACCACTTCACTAAAGTGGCATGAGCGGGTTAAAGTCACAAATTTTGTCGCAAAACACCTTTGAGCCAAAATCTGTGACCTAAATACGACAAAAAGTGGTGTAAAACAAATAATGAATGACCACCTCTGTTTGTGAGCAGACAAGCCACAGGTGTATGGCCTCCAGGTTATCATAAAAAATGTCGTGAGATGAAACATAAGGACCACAACTCCTTTCTTATGTTTGAAATGCCTTATCTAGATATTTAAAAATTTAAACAAAAAAGTCTATAAAAAAAGTTTATAAAAGTCTTTTAGATTTAAACTGACAGTGAAGTGTAGAAAAAAATAAAATGTAAATGTACATTAAACTTTATATTGTTCTGCGGAATCCATTTACAGGAAGAAGCAACTGTCATCCTAGGAAACAGTCTATAATAAAAGCCTAAAGTCTTATATTTCATACATTGCTTCATTTCAATTATATAAACCATTGTCGATACTTATTAAAAATAATTTATGTTATGTTACAATACAAACTGTATAATTGACTATTTAATTACAGTCAAGCATGAATAATTATCATTAAAATAATGTACTGTACGTGCACAATATCTGAATGTTATAATAGTTTGCAGTTAATTATGATGTTAAATGAGCACATACAACATGAATATTATATGACGGTAATGCTATTTGTTTTACATCAATTTTTTATATAGAACTTCAATTAAAATGCAAAATAATAGTAAGTGTACAGATGGATGTAAAGACGAACTCAATCATTAAAGACTGCTGAAACCATATGGTGCACATAAGGATTAGAGTCCATTCACACATCTGTAATTTGGGTCCACATCCGTTCCGCAATTTGCGGACCCATTCACTTTCAGTGGGGCTGGAATGGATGCAGATCTGCATTTTCAGAATCCGCATGCGTTTTTTCGGATTCACCAAACACTTACGGACGTGTGAATGGACCCTTAGGGCTCATGCACACGAATATTTTTTGCGTTCCGTATACGGCCCGTTTTTTGCGTTCCGTATATGGAACCCTTCATTTCAATGGGTCCGCAAAAAAAAAAGATATAAAAAATTGATGTGTATTCCGTTTCCGTATGTCCGTATTTCCATTCCACAAAAGAATAGAACATGTCCTATTATTGTCCGCATTATGGACAAGGATAGTACTGTTCTATTAGGGGCCAGTTGTTCCGCTCCGCAAAATACGGAATGCACACGGACGTTATCCGTATTTTTGCAGATCTGTTTTTTGCAGACCGCAAAATACATACTGTTGTGTGCATGAGCCTTTATTAAGAGCCTGATCAAAACATCCTGTGTAATAGTACTTTATAGGATAGAAGGTCCCAGCAACAAATCTTGAATTGCTCAAGAAAGGTTTTATTCAGAAAATAATATTGTCCATGACTCATTCGGTCATAATAGTACTTTATGACTGGTGCGCCAATATGATAAAAAAAGGACACTATCCAGCCCCCAAAACTGCCATGCAAAGTAATACAGGGGCCAGAATTGAGAACTAAGGCCTCTTTCACACGGGCGTCATGTTTGATAAGAGGCGGGTGCGTTGCGGGAAAATGCGCGATTTTCCCGCGGGAGTGCAAAGCATTTTAATGCGTTTTGCACGCGCGTGGGAAAAATCGGCATGTTTGGTACCCAGACCCGAACCCGGACTTCATCAATGAAGTCCGGTTTCGGGATGAGTATTCTGTAGATTTTATTATTTTCCCTTATAATATGGTTATAAGGGAAAATAATAGCATTCTCAATACAGAATGCTTAGTAAAATGTGGATGGAGGGGTTGAAAATAAAAAAACTTAACTCACCTTAGCCACTTGATCGCGTAGTTGCGCTCTCTTCTTCATTCATTAGCTGCCGTCTAAAGGACCTGTGATGAGGTCACTGAGCTCATCACATGGTCCAATCACATGGTCCATCAAGTGATGGACCATGTGATTGGACCATGTGATGTGAAGTCACCACAGGTCCTTTAGATGGCAGCTAATGCTTGAAGAAGACAGAAGTGATCGGCAACTACGCGATCAAGTAGCTAAGGTGAGTTACGTTTTTTATTTTTAACCCCTTAATCCACATTTTACAAAGCATTATTTATTGAGAATGCTATTATTTTCCCTTATAACCATGTTATAAGGGAAAATAATAAAGATCAGGTCCCGTCTCTTAGCAACCATGTGGGAAAATCGCACTAGAAGTGAATGTGGGAAAATCCCATAGAAGTGAATGGGGCTGCAGGAAAATCGGAAGCATCCGCAAACAAGTGCGGATGCTTCAGATTTTCCTGCAGCCCCATTCACTTCTATGTGGCATGTGTTGCGTGAAAAACGCAAAATAAAGAGATGGGCTGGGCATTGCATTTCTACAGCACGGATCCGCAAAAAAAGGATGACATACGGACATGTGTTCCGTATGCACTTCGTTTTTTAATCGGACCCATTGACTTGAATGGAGCCACTGAATGTAATTTGTGGACAATAATAGGACCTGACTCAAAATGTTGCGGAACGGAAAAACAGAAATACGGAAACAGAATGCATACAAAGTACATTCCGATTTTTTTGTAGACCAACTGAAATGAATAGTTCCGTATATGGACCGTATACGGAACCCAAAAAACGGCTCATATACGGAACGCAAAAAACGTTTGTGTGAACGAGTCCTAACGGACAAGAATATTACTGTTCTATCAGGGGCCAGCTGTTCCAATCCGCAAAAAAGGGAATGCACACGGACTAGTGTTGGGCGAGCATGCTCAGCCGAACAACATTTTGACTTGAGCATTGCGATGCTCGGCAAAACGCGGTGTTCGGCCGAACACCGCGTGTGTATAAGCTCGATGCTCGAGTCTCCTCCCCGCAAGTGTATAGATGTTTTTGTGCTAGACAGCTCAAAACTCCAAGTATTCTTTGAAATGTTGTTTGCTATTTGACATTAGTCACTAAAGCAAACAGATTTCTGGTGTTCTTAGTGCAAAATTATCTCCAATATTTTATGTTAAAGCATAAAACGTACCATCATTATGTGATCGATTCCGCCTTACCTTATATAGTATACATACAGCAAGATTATGTCAAAAAAATGACCTGATTATGAAATCTAATAGTCCAACAATGTAATATATATTTTTATGTCATTTTTCTATACAGTACTGAGGATAGTCTAGATGAGCCGGAAGATTCTGATTTTGTGGAGGCGACAATCCGGCTGTGTTTTCACCTGCCAGTAGTCCAGCACCTACCCTGGCTGAGGAGCCAGAGCAACCCGCAAGGGAACCTGCCGTCATTGCACAGGGGAGCCCAGAAGCAGGACAGCAGCCTCAGCCCAGACGTTGGCATAATGTCCCACACTGTTTCTCTGGGCAACAGACTCGGGAAATGATCGATGCCCGAGTCTTCGAGTTCCTTGCCCAGAGGAACCCCCAGCCACCACAACCACCTCAAGACCCATCTTTCCACCCCAACCATATCATGGGTCACAAGACCCAACCCCCAAACCCCCCCCTTTTGTGGCCTATAACAGACCATGTGATTTTTGTTTCATATGTATTGAATGTGCCATTGCCTATGGCTGAAAACATTCTGCTGCGCCTGGTAGCCTGTGTCACCGGTCTGTTATAGGTGTGGCTTGCAGCCTCATTTATCTCCCATTGCATTAGTGGTCCTACAATGCAGGTAAGTGGCAGTTGGATTGTGAGCTGGATCTCAGCACCTCTCAGACCATGTTCACAAACCATAGGTAGTCTAGTGGTAGGTCCCCATGCCATGCTGAGAGACTTTGACGTGGTGCATGAAGGGGCTCCAGTATGTTCCTTACTGGAAGATATTGGTGAAAGTCTCAGCTTTTAACATCAGCTTGAGGGATTAGCCAGTGTTGTCAGTTGCTTATCATTGTGGTGCACTTTTTTCGATTTATGTGTTTATATATTTTCATCCGCACATTGTTTCATTTTGTGTAGGATGTTTTTTGGTGCATGTGGTTCGCGCCGGCATCCTCCATTGTACACAATTTTTGGGGATGGCCGCTAGCTGCGAACCATATGTGGAGGAACTGCTCCCCAGTTAGAAACACGCAACAGTGTTAGGGGTTTCAGCAGTTCCACCCATTTAGGCCACGTTTATTTCGGTGATGATGATGATGCTGGCAGAAAAATTATTTTAAAGCGGATTAAAAGACACAAATACCTTTAAACTTGACATGTTATGTGCCAGGGATAACAACAAACAATGGTAATTTACAATGGTCCTAACATATTATGGCCAAAGAAAGGTATCTTCCAATAATATTAGCACATGTCTAACACCAGCCATTTCCAGAAACATGGTACTGATGACAGAAACCGTGCACATTACTGTTTGACATTTTAATAAGATTTTGCTTACCTCAACCTGACGATGACCCTTTCCTCCGGAGAAATGCTGCGCCTCATATTGGTGTCCATGAAGGTAAAGACAGTACGTAGAGATGACAGCAAGCAATCAAAGGTACCCACTGACATCCGACAGAACGAAAATTACTTCTCGGGATGCTGACGAAGATCTTTGTAAAGGCTGTGGAAGTGCCCTTTCCGGTAGCGTTGAGAAACAATGGGATGGACCCAAAATCGACACCTTCTAGTTGGTTCCTCGTCCAACAAAAGGGACCGCTGTCCCTATCGCCGAGGAAACAAGCCAGTGCAGCACAACCTCTTCCTCAAAATCATCCGCCATGGTGAAACCAAGACACAAAAAGGGAGAATCCAAGAACAGCAAAGCCATGCAGCCAAAGGAACCTCTGTACCCTGTAAAGAATACAGAAAATGGCCACCAAACAAACTCTCCGGTGACCAGCATATATATATACCTGTATTGCAGGGTGTGGATATTAAAATCACACGTTTTTTTAACTTCTTTATTTTTTTGCGGTAACACAACGGAAACAAAAACGGCACAAACTTAGGCCTCATGCACACGACCGTATTTTGTTTCCTTGTCCGTTCGATTTTTTGATGATAGGATGCGGACACAGTCATTTTGATGGGTCCGCAAAAAATGCGGACAGCACACCGTGTACTATCCGCATGTCCGTTCCGTAGCCCCGCAAAAAAATAGAGCATGTCTTATTCTTGTCCATTTTGCGGACAAGGATAGGCATTATTGCAATGGATCCACACAAAAAACGGATGCCATATGGTACATCATCTGTTTTTTTTTTGGGAGGATATGCAATTTGCAGACCGCAAAACACATACGGTCGTATGCATGTAGCCTTAGGGCTTGTTCACATGACCGTATGGTTTCACAGAACCGTTGTTCCGTTTTTTGGATCCGTTGTGTTTCCGTTTCCATTCAGTTTTTCTGCAAAAACAGTAACTTTGTAAACATTGCAAACACCAAACACATGTGCAAAATTTCTACAGCATGGATCCGCTAAAAATGATGACATACGGAAATGTGTTCCACATGCATTCCATTTTTTATACGGATGCATTGACTTGAATGGAGCCACTGAACGTGATTTGCGGACAATAATAGAACTTAACTCAAAATGTTGCGGAACGGAAAAACTGAAATTACGGAAACGGAATGCATACGGAGTAAATTCCATTTTTTTGGCGGACCAATTGAAATGAACGGTTCTGTATACGGACTGTATATGGAACGCAAAAAATGTTTTTGTGAATGAGCCCTTAGTCAGGGCGAGCTGCAGCAGAAGGGACAGATAGTGTAGGGACAGGAATATTATTTTTTTTTGGCAGGGTTTAGTGTTGAAAGGTGTTAGAGACCCAAAAGTCCTTTTAAGGACTATTGTTTTATATGGTTGCAATATATATTATTAGCGCAACCCGTGCTAAATTGCGTGCAGTGACACAGCCTCTGCTACATCTGTTGTGTTACATTTGTGCATCCTAAATATCTGTGACATTCAGCGCAATTGTTTGACCACTGCTGACAGCGACATTACCTGCGCTATATCTCCTGTACAATGTTTGCGCATCCTAAATATCTGTGACATTCAGCGCAATTGTTTGACCACTGCTGACAGCGACATTACCTGCGCTATATCTCCTGTATAATGTTTGCGCATCCTAAATATCTGTTATATTCAGTGTAATTTTTTAGTAGCTGCTGGTGACAGCGACATTACCTGTGCTACATCTCCTGTATAACGTTTGCGCATCCTAAATATCTGTGACTTGCAGCGTAATTATTTCTTAGCCTCTGATGACAGCGACATTACCTGCTCTACATCTCCTGTATAACGTTTGCGCATCCTAAATATCTGTGACATTCAGTGTAATTTACTTGCACATACACTTACAAAACCTGCACTACTATATGTTTGACATACCTGCAAGCATATATACCATTTAATATGCTCAAGGCGACCAGTAAGGGACAGGGAAGTGGCTGTGCTGCTGATGGTGCACGCAGAGGCCGTGGCCCTGGGGGCTGTGAAACTGTGCCTGCTGCCAGAGCACAAGAAACACACTCATCCACGATACCTATCTTCATGTCCCAGTTTGCAAGGCGGCGCAGGACACCACTCTCGAAATCAGACCAGTGCGGCCTGGGGGTCGGTTGGATTTCAGCAGATAATGCTTCCAGTCGTTTAAGCACCACCCTGTCTTCCATAAAGTCCAGTCTCAGTAGCCAAGAGTCTGGTCAACAGAATCCTCACCCTAATCCTGCTTCCTCCCACCATAGAGAGTCGTGGCAAACAAGTGATCCCACACTCGGATATCCGAGAAGCTCTTTTCATCGCCATTCCTTGATTTGGGCCTCTCGCCAAGTCCACTTGAAGAGGGACATGAGGAGAACTTGTGCACTGATTCCCAAACTGATGAGACACAGTTGCCAATAAGTCAACGGCAATTAGTGTCTGAAGAGGTTGATAATGAGGATGAGACACAGTTGTCAATAAGTCAGGTTCTTGTTAGGTCAACAAGTCAGGAGGATGACCAGAGTGAGGAAGTGGAAGAGGAGGTGGTGGACGATGAAATCTCTAAACCAACCTGGGAAGGTGGAAAGCTGAGCGAGAATAGCAGTACAGAGGGGGTGGGATCTGCAACAGGCCGGAAGAGGTAGTAGGGTGACAAAAGGGGGAATGCGGGCCACACCAAACAGGCCCACAACTGTTCCCTGCAGCACCCCCTTGCGGCAATCTCCCTTGCCAAGGGGTAGGTGTTCCACAGTCTGGCGCTTTTTGAGGAAAGTGCGGACGATGAAAGAATTGTCATTTGCAACCTGTGCCGTACCAAACTAAGCAGGGGCGTGAACTCTAGCAACCTCACCACCACCAGCATGATCCCCTACATGGCATCATAGCACCGTAATAGGTGGGCCGAACGCCTGGATCCACAATCAGTGTCTGATGGTCACACCACTGCCTCTTATTCCCCTGTGTTACGTGATGGCCAATCCCCTGTCCAAGATGCAGGCCTGGATGCCTCCCACCCTGCACCTGGATCTTCGCAAACACCATCAGCTAGCGCATCCACTTCTGTGCCCCAGTGCAGCGAACAGATGTCCATACCCCAGGCCTTTAAACGCAAGCACAAATACCCAGCCACTCACCCATCCAAAGGCCATAGCACTAAATGTGCAGCTTTCCAAATTGCTGGCCCATTTAGGCAGCCTGATGGCGGCGGACGTCCCTCGTTACTAAGTCCCCAGCCAACACTATTTTTCCAGGTGTGTCTGGACTGACACATGGACAAGTGCTTTTGGCCAGGCATGCTACATTTTCCTGACGGCACACAGTAAATATTATGGAGGCCAGGAGCGAGTCGTACCCTGGGATGGCACAGGTGCTACCGACGCCAAGGATTGCAGGCCCTACTTCTATCAGGATTCTGCCACCACCTACATTTGTGGCTTAAACCCCCCTTCTCCCCCTCCACCTCTTCCTCCACTTCCAACTCTGAATTCTTATCTTGCAGCACCAGTCAGCCATGAGTCAGTAGCTGAAAGCAGTGTAACACTGCAGTGGGAAAGCGGCAACAGGCCGTGCTGAAACTAATTTGCTTAGGTGACAAACTGCACATTGCCGCGGAGCTGTGGCAGGGTATAAGGGACCAGACTGAGCTGTGGCTCTCACCATTCAACCTACAACCAGGCATGGTTGTGTCTGATAATGGCCATAACTTGGCGGTTGCTTTCTCATGTGGTTTTCGTAAGTTTGATGCCGGGCGTGTCGGAGGTCTTTTATGACACCGGAGGCGTCACTCCCTTCCTATATAAGGAACCTCTCCAGCAGCCATTTTCTGTAGTGTAATGGAGTTCTGAGAGAGACAGCAGTGTGATTGTTGTGCTCTGTGCTATGCTGTATATATGTTGCAGGGAAATGATGAAAATGGAGATTTGATCAAATACCTAAGGGAAATAGCTACTACAACATTTACGGAAACAGTTTCTCAAACTAACCTAAGTCTGCGTGAGATTGCAGGAAAATGATCCTTATTTGGAGGTCAAGAATTTAAGAAGTGTTCTATTGAAAAATCCAAAATCCAATGTAAAACAAAAAGATGTCCCTGTAAAAAAAGTAACGTACTTTGTAAGTCGAGATGCCACAAATCAACAACGTGTTTTAATAAAAATGAATGAACATTATTATTTATTAATTAGATTCACTAAAAATGTTTAAAATTTCACTAAAAATATCCTTTTTGTTTATAAAAATATCAGCTTAAGAACCTATTTCTTACAATATTATTTCATATTATTATTATATTATCAAAAATATTAAACTTTTCACTAAAACAGTTAAAGGGTTTGATCAAATCACTTACTTTCTTTAGGAAACATCATCTTCCGTGAATTGATCATCTCCCTTAAGGATTTGATCAAATATCCATTTTCATCTGAGGGATTTGACCAAATATCCATTGTCATCATTTCACTTAGATATATAATTCAGATAGTGGGAGACAGTCAGTGTAGGTTACATTGATTTATAGTGAAGCTGTTAGGTAGTGTGAAAGGTTCGGCTGTCCATACATACATAGTGCTGTGATGTCACCCAGTTGCACGTATTGCGCAAAAATATGCGCATCATTAATCGGCGATTTTCACAATCGCAAATATATATTAGAGTACTCTACCTGCATATAAAGCTATTGTAATGTTCTTCCGTGCCAACCGTTATCGCCAGTCTCAGTAAACTTCTACACGCCTGTATTGCGCGTGCATTACGCGAAAATTACCGTCACATTCCGTCACAACTGCTTTCTTTAAGTCCCACCAGAGGTTCTAAATCGGATTTGAGTCTGGTGACTGCGATGGCCACTTCAAAATGTTCCAGCCTTTAATCTGCAACCATGCTCTAGTGGACTTGGAGGTATGCTTGGGATCATTGTCCTGTTGAAAGGCCCAACATCTCCCAAGCCTCAGGTTTGTGACAGACTGCATCACATTTTCATCCAATATCTCCTGGTACTGAAGAGAATTCATGGTACCTTGCACACGCTAAAGCTTCTCTGTACCTGTAGAAGCAAAACAGCCCCAAAGCATGATTGACCCCCCGCCATGCTTCACAATAGGCAAGGTGTTCTTTTCTTCAAAGGCCTTGTTCTTCCTCCTCCAAACATAGCGTTGATCCATGGGCCCAAACAGTTCTAATTTTGTTTCATCAGTCCACAGAACACTATCCCAAAACTTTTGTGGTTTGTCCACATGACTTTTGGCATACTGCAGCCGACTCTTCTTATTCTTTGGAGACAGCAAGGGAGTGTGCCTGGGAGTTCTGGCATGGAGGCCTTCATTACGCAGTGTGCGCCTTATTGTCTGAGCTGAAACTTCAGTACCCGCATCTGACAAATCTTTTTTCAGTTCCTCAGCAGTCACACGGGGACTTTTCTCCACTTTGCGCTTCAGGTAGCACACAGCAGTCGAAGTCAGCATCTTCTTTCTGCCATGACCAGGTAGCGTTTCAACAGTGCCCTTTGCCTTGAATTTGCGAATGATGCTTCCTATGGTGACTCTTGGTATGTTTAACATCTTTGCAATCTTCTTATAGCCATTGCCCTTCCTGTGAAGAGAAATCACCTCTTCTCTTGTCTTCCTGGACCATTCTCTTGACTTCACCATGTTTGTAAACACACCAGTAAATGTCTAGAAGGAGCTGAGTATCACAGTCATTTTAAATCTGCCTAATTGGTGCTTATTATGCTTGATTGCTGCTCCTTGACATCCAATAGGTGATTTCAATACCTGATCGAAAACACTTGAATGAACCTCTGTTTTTAAGAGTGGTAGTCTTTAAGGTGTTGAATAATTGTGTCAATGAAGAAATCACAAAAAAAACATTTAATACTGTATTACAAAAACAATTGATGTCATTTTAGTTGCATTTGGTTCTTTAAAAAGTCCTTGTAAGATTTCATTCTGAACACAATTACAAATGTAGACTAAATTCCCTAAAACCCTTTACAGCATTGGGGGCTGAATAATTTTGAACACAACTGTATCTATCTATCGATCTATCTATCTATCTATCTATCTATCTATCTATCTATCTATCTATCTCTATTCTAATCTCGCCCTGTAATCATAAGCAGATAACTCCTTTAAAGTGATTTTCAAAGACCATAAAGTGACTCCTGTTATTAGGCTTAGTAGCCAGTACGAAAATCATAGGATTTTATGTTAGGATTTTTTTCAACTATTCATTATGATTTGGAGAATTAAGAATAACATCAACAGACCCAACCAGAAGAAAGAGCAGTTTTCTTTGAAATGTACAGCTGTGGTCCTGTATCTAGCACTAGCAACAGTGTTGTACACTTCATTATCACGATTTCAGCAGACTGTAGTGGCTATGATCACCACTAGAGATAAGTGAATTTTTTAAAAATTCGATTCGTCGGTTCACCGAATTTTTCCCAAAAAATTTGGTTCGACCCGAATATGTTCGCGACGAATTACGTTAAAAAACGGCTATTTTTTGGCTGCTGAGAGCCTTTATAGTGGTGTAGAACACTGTGCCTTGCAGTTGGGAGTCTGCTTTGGTAATGAAATAATACTTTGAGTCCGTATGACATGCAGATGACAGGCGTCCAGGGCCGGTGCTTCCTATAGGCGGACTAGGCAGCCGTGTAAGGCGCCCCTTGGGAAGGGGCGCCGCCAGGAGCACTGACCCCCCTCATGCTGCAGCCGTCCGAGCTCTCTATATGGAGCCTCAGACGGCTGCAGCACTGCCCGGGAAGCCGCGTCCATGAGGGCGCACGGCCAGTGCGCAGCAAGAGGAGAGGGGCTGACAGGGGGGAAGTGCTCAGCGCTCCCACCTGTCATTCCCTCATTGTAGCGTGGCTGAGCTCTGCATGGTTCGTGGGTACAGGGAGCATCTGTCTCCTGTACCCGGCCGGACTGACAGGAAGTGCGCACACAGTGTGAACTTCCTGTTAGTCGGCCCGGGTACAGGAAACAAAAGCTCCTGTAACCGCGGACCATACAGGGCTTGGCCACGCTACACTAGAGGTAGGGGAGGGAGGAAAGGAGAAAGAGAATAACAAAAGGGGGAAAGAGAATGACAAGGGGGGGGGAGAAAGAGAATGACAAGGGGGGAAAGAGAATGACAAGGGGGGGGGGGAGAATGTTTTTGCAGGGCTATGGAATGGACATACAGATGCGGATCCGCATTTTTTGCTGAATTGAAATAAATGGGTCCGCATCCTATCCACAAAAAAAACGGAACGGAGAGGGAAACAAAATACGTTTGTGTGCATGAGGCCTAACAAACACAAAAACACACACTGAATCACAATGCATCTCTTACACAGACTCAATGCACCCCTTGCAGACACACACACTGCATCCCTTACACACACAGAAACACAATGCACCCCTTACAGACACACTCAATGCACCCCTTACACACAATGCACCCCTTACACACACACTCAATGCACCCCTTACACACACAGAAACACACAATGCACCCCTTACAAACACTGAAACACAATGTACCCCTTACACACAATGCACCCCTTACACACAATCAGTGTCGGACTGGGGTACCTAGGGCCCACCAGCAAAATTTATTTTGGGGGCCCACCGTATGAATACATTTAGATATAATAAGCAATCTAACAAGTTTTTTATATGAACATAGGCTGGTTGAGGTGCTATACATTGAATATATGTATATAGTGCAGTAAATCTAATGTGGTATGTGCCACTTGTGCAGGGGGTGGGAGACTAGGGGCACACCTTGCTCAGGGGCCCATTCACCTGTACCCCTGTGGACCAGTCCAAGCCTGCACACAATGCACCCCTTACACACACTCAATGCACATCTTACAGACACACATTGCATCCCTTAAATACACAGAAACACACTTTGCAGCCCTTACACATACAAACACAGATTCCCACAACGCATTCTGTACACACATTCAGAAACACACAATACATACCTTATACATCAACACACACTGCTTTCTATCCCTTACATGAAAACATACTGCATCTACTACACACACACACTGCATCACCTACACAAACTGGTACATTCCATAAGCACACACATTAGATTATCTACGGCAACACATAACACATCCCCTACACACTTCACCCACTGTGAACAAACTCATGGGTGGAACATGTATGTGGAGAAACGGGTGGGCCTTATGGGAATACTCACGGTCAGGCCCTGGGGTCCAGACCTTGAGCTGTGTAAAGGGCCCCAAAAAATGGAGCTGCTTCCCATTCTCCCAGAACATTGATTTTTATGACCACAGTTACAAACAGTCTCACATGGGGGAGCGGCAAACTTTTATTTTGCCCAGGACGGCAAAAATCCTTGCACCGGCCCTGCAGGCGTCACTCTTAGAATCACTGCATACTTCACTTATTTGGGCAGTCACGGGGCCATAACTGACCAAATAACTCAAGTATGAACTCTGCCTTACAGGTCAATGTAGTGTCAAGAAGAAGCGCAGTCCTCTTACACCGCCGTCAGCTGATTCCACATAGATATAAACAGAACCTGTTCTATTAAATGCTTATAAAAGTAGAGGCCCCTCTGACAGAGTGGAGAGGGTGTCACCAGTAAGTTGGTGCTGACGTCACTGATTATTTTGCCCTTCCTCTAAAACGTCAGAACATAAAAACCCCCAAAAAATGGATCCTGACATTCAGTCAGCATTTATTCAGTAATCCATCAGTATTGCTAATGCCCAAAAAAACAGGAGTGGATTCAAAACAGAGATGACACTCGAACTGAATATTTGCATGTCTTCTGTGTTTTGTACCCACTCTTGATTTTGGCTACCAAATTACAAGTCAATTCTGATGGGACCATACAGGCATTACAGTCATGAAGTTGGGAGGGTGGGAACAGCATGGGAAGTCCACAGAATGGCCCTATGACATAGTGGTGAGGTGGAAGCAGCATGAGGGGGCCACAGAGTGGCACAATGACAGAGTGTGGAGTGGGGGCAGCATGAGGAGGCCACAGAGTGGCACAATGACAGAGTCTGGAGGTGGCAGCAGCATCAGCTGGGGCGTAACTACCACAGCGGCAGACCATGCGACTGCTATGGGGCCGAGTTAGAATGATCTCCTCTTCTACTGAGGGTGAAAACTTGGTCAGGACTCTACCCTCTAAAGGAACAACTTTTAGCAAATGAAGCAGTGGAAAAAATGGCCCAAGGATCATTGAAAAGGGTTAAGGCAGAACCTGAAACCCTTCTATCCTGTTTCGGGGGGCCAGGTTTGATCCTTGCTATGGGGCCCTTACTTCTCTCTGAGTGGCACAATGACAGAGACTTGAGGTGGCAGCAGCAGCATCAGGAGGAAGCCAAAGGGTAGCACAATGACAGAATGTGGAGGTGGTAGCAGCATCAGGATGCAAAAGAGTGGCATAACTACAGAATGTGGTGGTGGCAGCAGCATGAGGAGGCCACAGAGTGGCACAATGACAGAATGTGGAGGTGGTAGCAGAATCAGGAGGCAACAGAGTGGCATGACTACATAATGTGGTGGTGGGAGCAGCATGAGGAGGCCACAGAGTGGCACAATGACAGTGTGGATGTGGCAGCAGCAGCATCAGGAGGAGGCAACAGAGTGGCATGACAACAGAGTGTGGCGGTGGCAGCAGCATGAAGAGGCCACAAAGTGGCACAATGACAGATTCTGGAGGTGGCTGTAGCATAAGGAGGCCACAGAGTGGCACAGTGACAGAGTGTGGAGGTGGTGGCAGCAGCAGCATCAGGAAGAGGCCACGGAGCGATACGACAACAGAGTTTGGAGGTGGGTAGCAATAACAGTACCTGCTAACGATGGTGGGTGTAAGAAGCAGCACTTGGCATCAGATGTGTAGCATCAGGTGGCTGCCAACATCAGAATAGTAGCTGAGGCAGGTGGCCAGAAGAAACTGATCTCTTTTGTCAAGGTTTGGGTGAGGCAGCATGGATGATCTAGTCTGATGCATCAGGCATTGGTGGGTGGAAATCCTGGCTAATCCACGCCTGATTCATCTTGACAAAGATCATTCTTTCCACATTTCGGGTGGACAGGCGAGTTCTTCTTGGAGTAACTATGGCCCCCGCTGCACTTAACACCTGCTCTGATGCCATACTACTGGCCGGGCAGGACAGATTTTCCAGGGCAAACTCTGCCAGTTGCGGCCACAAATCCATTTTGGCTGCCCAGTAGTCCAGCAGATCTTCAATGTGGGGTGGCAGGGTGCTGTCCAAGTATGCCACCACCTGCTGGTTCAGGTCCTGCTCCAGGTCTAGCTGCTGCAGCTGGTGAGTACTTTCTTCACTAAGCGGGTGAAGAAAGCTGCTCATCAGTGACTCTAGACTCAGGCTATTGCTGATAGAGCTGGTACTGCTCCAGCCACCAGACCCCTCCCCAGCAGCCATGGTAGCGGAAAGTAAGCGCAGAGGGCCCCCCCCCCCCACCCCGGTAGGATCTGCGAGAGAATGGACGATGGCGCAGATAGGCATCGGCCAACTAACTACATAGGATGTCTCTATAGTAGTTCAGTTCACTTCCTCTCAGCGTGTGTAAAAAAGGCCCCCATTTTGGACCGGCAATGAGGGACCAACAAGGTGGAGAGCCAGAAGTCATCCCTCTGCCGAATGGTGACAATTCGGCTGTCACTATGCAAGCAAGTGAGCATACATTGGGCAATTTGTGCAATTGATTCAGAGGGACTCCATCTCCACTGCATACTGCCACGGTGTGTCTGGGTCCTCTGCCTTATTTTCCTCATCACCCTGTAGCTCCTCTGGCTGGTCCTGCTCCTCTTCTCCTGTCACCTGTGTCGAAAAACCACCCGTTTCACTACACATTGCTTGTGCTCCAATGTCCTCCTCCTCCTCCAGTTCAGCCCCCACAGGGCTCATTTGGCCGTGAGATATAGACGCCACGTCTCCAGTCCCCTGACTAGCCAGATTTACTAGCATCTGTTTCAGGACATGAAGCAGTGGAAGGACATTGTTCATCCTGTAGTCCTGGCGACTGACAAATAACGTGGCATCCTCAAAGGGCTTGAGAAAACGGCAGGTGTCACGTATGAGCTGCCACTGGCTGACATCAAAGTTACATAGGGGAGTACTCCTGTCCGCTTGGATCATTAAAAATCGTTTATGGCCTTTCTCTGTTCGTATATTCGGTCAAACATATGGAGGGTGGAATTCCAATGGGTGGAAACGTCGCATAACAGCCTATGTTGGGGGATGCCGTTCTGCCGCTGCAGTTCAAGGAGGGTGTGCTTTGCGGTGTAAGAGTAGCTGAAGTGCATGCAAAGTTTCCTGGCCATTTTTAGGATGTTTTGCAGATGGGTGGAAAACTTCAGGATCCCCTTGACAACCAGATTGAACACATGTGCCATGCAAGGCGCATGGCTCAGCCATCCTTGACGCAGCACTGACACAATGTTCTTCCCGTTGTCGGTCACCATGGTTGCGATTTTGAGTTGTCGCGGAGAAGGCCAGGTTTCGATTTCTTGATGAAGGACATGGAGCAGTTCATCCCCTGTGTGACTCTGTTCCACCAGGGAAAGGAGGAGCAGAACAACGTGACACCGCCGTGCCATGAACATGTGGTATGCTGGAGGGCCCCTGTGTATTGTCCCTGAAGTGGAGGCTGAGGACACGGTGGTGGATGAGGAGAAAGAAGCAGACATTGTCGCAGGACTAACATCGTGGCAACGTGAAGGCGGAAGCAGCGTTACCTGGCCAAGTTGCTGGTGTGATTGTGCAGGAACCACATTCACCCAGTGGGCCATAAAGGACATGTATTGTCCCTGACCGTAGTAAAAGCTCCATATGTCGGCACTGCCGTGGACTTTGGCAGACACTGACAGTCTCAACGACTGGCCCTCCATCTGTTCTACACATGTGTGCAGGGCTGGTACTGCCTTTTTTTGCAAAGAAATGACAGCTTGGGACTCTCCACCTCGGCTCTGCACAAGCCATCAGTTCTCTGAAAGGTGCAGAGTCCACCGCTTGGGAAAGGAGGGACTGCAGCACCAGAATCTTGGACAGGAGCACATTCAGCTTCTGCGCCGTTGGATGCATGCACGTATACTGTTGTCTCTTGGTAATCGCTTCGGTGATTGATTGCTGACGGAATGACTGACGAGGAGTAGGAGGAGCAGGAGCATCCGGACCAGCAGATAATGGGAAGGACAAACAGCTCCCTTCGGCTGAGGTGGTGGAGCCTTGACTGCCTGAAACCGGGTGTGTGCCACTGGACTCTTGGCTGGGGGTGTCTGATGTCACTTGGGACGAAGTGGACGACCGAGTCAACCATTCAAGAACCGCTGGTAGAGACATGACCGCTAGATGACACCGGGAGCTCAGGCCTTTCGCTGTGACCCCTGCTGTTATGCCCCCTTACTCTGCTGCGACCTTTACCTGCGCCAGAAACATTTATGCCTCTGCCACTCCCCTGTGCAGGTCCTGACACTTCTCTGTATGACATACTGTTAGCATCTATATCTCAAAAATACGGATGGCACAAAGTTCCATTAAAATACATAGTTTATTGATAATATTATTAAAAACATACACTTCAATTCATTATATATGGGAAACCATTCATAAAAGCGCCACAAAAAGTCCTGCAAATAAGTTATACCCTGGGTGAATACACCTCGTATAGCTACTCCTCGATATTCTTAACTATGTCCTAAATCAGATCGTCCTCCTACATACCATAGTACAGCCCTTTAGACATTAGTATAAGACAAGTCACAGGTATGGCTCCTACAGGCTTCAACATACAAAAACTGCTGTATCCTTGTCTAGAGTAAATAACCCTGGCTGACCCATATAGCATAAATAGCATAAATGAATAAATAAATAAATAGAGATAGCATACCCTTGAAAAGTGCTACTGTGCAGGAATGGCGCCCCCTCTACGCGCGTTTCGCGTGTTTGCTTCGTCCTGCTTCGTTTTTAATAATATTATCAATAAACTATGTATTTTATTGGAACTTTGTGCCATCCGTATTTTTGAGATATAGATGTTTGATTGTAGGATAGCGTTCCTTTATATGCTGATCTAAATTTAGAAGGAATGACATACTGTTAGATCAAATAATCCAATGTCAGATGAAATATTTTTTATATCACCACTGAAACACGGCAAACAGGTCTTCAGAATATATCACTGCACCGCAGAATGGCAATTCGGCCCGAATTTTGTTCTAATTTTACACAACAGGCAACATAGAAGTACAATGCTGGACGGCGAATATATTTATATTTCACAATTAATACACTGCAAACAGGGCTTTAGAATATATCACTGCACTGCAGAACTTCAATTAGGCCCAGATTTTTTTTCTACTTTTTCAAAACAGGGTTTTCAATAGATATATGCAACGCTGGACGGCAAATATAGGCCCCTTTCACACGGGCGAGTTTTCCACGCGGGTGCAATGCGTGAGGAGGACGCATTGCACCCGCACTGAATCCTGACCCATTCAGTTCTATGGGGCTGTGCACATGAGCGGTGATTTTCACGCATCACTTTTGCGTTGCGTGAAAATCGCAGCATGTTCTATATTCTGCGATTTTCACGCAACGCAGGCCCCATAGAAGTGAATGGGGATGCGGGAAAATCGCAAGCATCCGCAATCATGTGCGGATGCGCTGCGATTTTCCCGCATGGTTGCTAGGATACGATCGGGATGGGGACCCGATCGTTATTATTTTCCTTTATAACATAGTTATAAGGAAAATAACGCATTCTAATTACAGAATGCAATGTTCCTCGGCTTAAAGGGTTAAAATAATAAGAGTTAACTACCTTCTCCCATGCGCAGAGCCTCAGAACGTCGTCTCTCTGATAGTTTGGCTGCTTGAGACCTGTGGTGACGTCACAGGGTCACATGGTCCAATCATAGAAGCATTTGAGTGACCATGTGACCCATGTGATCTCAGACATCACGGCAGGTCCTTCATCGAACAACAGATGTTCGATGAAGGACCTGCCGTGATGTCACAGGATCACATGGGTCACATGGTCCACTCAAATGCTTCTATGATTGGACCATGTGACCCTGTGACGTCACCACAGGTCCTCAAGCAGCCAAACTATCAAGAGAGACGACGTTCTGGGGCTCTGCGCGTACAATGGGAGAAGGTAAGTTAACTCTTTATTATTTTTAACCCTTTAAAGCCCGGGGAACATTGCATTCTGTAATTAGAATGCGATTATTTTCCCTTATAACTAAGTTATAAAGGAAAATAATTACACATACAGAATACTCATCCCGAAACCAGACTTCAGTGATGAAGTCTGACTTCGGGTCTGGGTACCAATCATGCGGATTTTTTCACGCGCGTGCCCAACGCACTACAAACGTTAGCACACGCGCGGAAAAATCGCGGCGATTCCCGCAACGCACCCGCATCTTATCCGGGCGTCAAACATGACGCCCGTGTGCAAGAGGCCATATTTTTATTTTGCGACTAATACACTGCAATTATGGCTTCAGAATATATCACTGCACTGCAGAACGTCAATTAGGCCCAAATTTTGTTCTACTTTTACACAACAGGCTCTTCAACAGATATATGCAACGCTGGACGGCGAATATATTTTAAATTCACCACTAATACATGGCAAACAGGGCTTCAGAAAATTTCACTGCACCGCAGAGCGTCAATTAGGCCCACATAATTTTCTACTTTTACAAAACAGGCTTTTCAACAGATATATGCAACGCTGGATGGCAAATATATTTTTATTTCGCCACTAATGCACGGCAAACTTGGCTTCAGAATATATCACTGCCCCGCAGAACGTCAATTAGGCCCAAATTTTGTTCTACTTTTACACCACAGGCTTTTCAACAGATATATGCAACGCTGAAGGGCGATTATATTTTTATTTCGCCACTAATACACTGCAAATAGGGCTTCAGAATATATCACTGCACCGCAGAACGTCAATTAGGCCTACATTTTTTTGTACTTTTACACAAGAGGCTTTTCAACAGATATATGCAAAGCTGGACGGCGAATATATTTTTATCTCTCCACTAATACACAGCATACAGTCATATATCACTGCACCACTAAGTGGCAAAGATATATATATTTTTTCCACTTATACATGGAAAAAAGGGCTTTAGAACAGATAACTGCACCACTGAGCGGCAAGTATTTTTTTTGTTTTTCCACTAATACACGGAAAAAAAGTATTTAAAACAAATAACTGCACCGCTGAGTGGCAAAGATATTTTTCCTTTTTTCAACTAAGGCCTCTTTCACACTTGCGTTGTGAAGATCCGGAGTACACTTCCGTCGCCGGAATGCACGCCGGATCCGGCACAACGCAAGTGAACTGAAAGCATTTGAAGACTGATCAGTCTTCAAAATGCTTTCAGTGTTATTATGGCAGCCAGGACGCTACTAGCGTCCTGGTTGCCATAGTAGCAGTGGGGAGCGGGGGAGCGGCATACTTACGTTCCGTGCGGCTCACGGGGCGCTCCTGAATGATGTCAGAGCGCCCCGCGCGCATGGATCACGTGAGGTAAACGTCGGATCCGGCGATGCGTGGAAACGACGTTTAGCTAAAGGCCGGATCCGGACTAATGCCCTTCAATGGGCATTAATTCCGGATCCGGCGTTGCGGCATGTCTTCCGGATTTTTGGACGGAGACAAATCCGCAGCATGCTGCGCTTTTGTCAACGTCCAAAAAACGCTGACATACTGAACTGATGCATCCTGAATGGATTTCTCTCCATTCAGGATGCATGGGGATAATCCTGATCAGTAGCTTTCCGTCCTAGAGACCCGAGGACGGATCTCTAGGATGGAAAGCTAAAACGCTGATGTGAAAGTGGCCTAACACGGAAAAAACGGCTTTAAAACAGATAACTGCACCACTGAGTGGCAAATATATTTTACTTTTGCCACTAATACACGACAAAAAGGGCTGTTATTTTCATCCTTCACCACACAACGGCTAATAAAACCTTTTTTTCCCACTAAGTCAAGCCAAAAAATGCTTTAGAACATATAACTGCACCGCACAAGGGCAAATAAGACATAAATATTTCCTTGTAATAAACCCTGTTAATGGCTGTATCAAACAGCACTTGCACCCCAATAACAAGAGCGGTTTGCTTGAATTACAGAGCTGTATAATGGCAATTTGAATCCCCAGTCAGTGCAGCAAGGTGTAATAGAATTGTTCCTAATACCCAGGCTGTAACCCCCCAGTCTGAACCCTGTTTAACACAAATGCTGGTGGAATGATTCCTCTCTATCCTTTCCCTACACCTTCAGTAATCTTTCCCTGCACTTGTAAATAATTTTTTTTCACCATAATCAAGTCTCTCCCTGCACTAAGCACACTGGTGAATGGCAGAAGCTAAGGTGGCTGCCATATTTATAGGGCTGTGACATCACAATCCTGGCTGGCTGCTGATTGGCTGCATGGCATTATGGGTGATCCTGCCTTCCCAGAGTTCCTTGTCCCATGTTTTCACACGTGTAGCAGCCATTTTAGGAAAAAATGCGATTCATTACTGAAAATCGCGTGGAAATTCGGTTTTGATGCGAATCAAATTTTTCCTAAAATTTGGATCGAATTGCACTTCGTCAGCTTCGATTCGATCATCTCTAATCACCACCATCACACACAAACATACAACTAATGATATATTGTTTAAATAGTTTTTATGTTAAAAATTTTTGGAGCCCTTAACCCTTAGGGCTCTTTCACATGAGCTAATGCCATGTGGGTAAGCCGCTGCGTGAAAGTGTGCCAAGCCCCGCTCTGGACAGTAGAGACACGGAGCATTAACATGATTGTTAATGCTCCGTGCCTCTCTGTGATCTTTTTACTACAAAATCACGGTGCCAACTTTATCTCATTGTGATTTTGTAGTAAAAAGGTCACAGACAGGCACGAAGCATTAGCAGTCATGCTAATGCTCCGTGTCTCTGCTGTCCAGAGCGGGGCTTGGCACTCTTTCACGCAGCAGATTAACCACACGGCATTAGAAATGGCTTTGTATCCCTTTCCAGACTGATAGATGTCAATGACTTTCTTTCTTATCTGTTCTTGAATTTCTTCAAATGATCTCTTGATTCTACAGGTCTGGCAGTAATCTGGCCTGGGTGTACTGTAGCTAGTGAGATTGAACTCAGCTTTCCAAAAACTATAGTTAATCACAGTTAATTAATGTGGGGGAGGGGGGAATTACTTTTTCACATAGGTCCAGGTTGTTTGGGATAGCTTTTATCCCTTAATAAATAAAATTATCATTTAAAAAACTGCATTTTTGTATTTACTCAGCTTATATTTGTCAATTATTCAAATTTGTTTGATAATCTGAAACATTTAAGTGTGACAAATGTGCAAAAACAAAATAAATATGTAGGGGGCCAAATACTTTTCCACAGCACTGTAGATGTTTTGATAGTGGGAGCTATGATAAAAAAAAAAAATAATGTTCATCAGGGGTACCCAAACCAATCCCCACTACCCAGTCCCAGGCATTAAAATCAATCTATTCCGCACTGTGTGGTATTCTGTGGTTAAGGGATTATACAGGATTAGGCTACATTCCCACGACTGTGCGGAACAGGTGCGGACCCATTCATTTCTATGGCAAAAGATGCGGACAGCACACCGTGTGCTGTCCGCATCCGTTGCTCCATGACGCGGCCCCACAAAGAAAATAGAACATGTCCTATTCTTGTCTGTAATTGCGGCATGTGCGGTCCACAAATTGCGGATCCGCAAAACACAACGTTCGTGTGAATGTAGCCTTAGAAAAAGTTGGGTCTGGTACTGTTGTGAATAAAGTTGAGCTGTAATACCACATTCAACCTGTGCATGGGTGTGGCGATGTTTTGGCAGAAAGCAGTCATGTTTTCTATTCCTGGGCAACCTATTTAAATTGTATTTAAATATAAATTAAACTCACTTTTATTGGGAGTCTTCATTTATAGGACTGCATTAAGAATCGTTTACAATCTTCACACATTCGAATTGCACAAAGAAGTTTAATAAATATGCCATTTTGTTCTGAACTTCTACCCTATGCTTTGGTCTACAACCTTTTTAAGAAGGAAGTTTAATAAAATAACAGCTGAATAAAAGATAAATATTAAGGCTCTTATTCACAGAAGAAAAATGACAAAGGGTCTTAATTATATTTCATTTGATCCATTGTTAGTTGATAATCAGTGAATATTTTTAGAAATTGGCTTAACACAGTATTAAAGGACATTTATCGAGATGAAATTATGAGAAGGAGTGCAACCAAGGTCTTTCTTCTAAAGAAAAGCGTTAAATGCAGTGCTATTTCTCTGAAGTAATTAAAATTCCTTAGGTGAAATGGATTTTAATTAAAATTTCTATGTATGACCAGAAGAGTTTTTTTTTTCTGTGACTTTAAAGATAATATACTTGTAAAGCGAACAGATCATTTGCTCAAAAATAGTTTAACTAGTGGAGACCTGCTGAGCAGTCTGTGAAACGAACATTTACATGAACCATATTAGCCAATTACGGTAGCTTGAATAGATTGTGACTTAAAGGGAGTATGTCACCAGTAACATCTCTGTACCAATCCCAGTGGCAGAAAGGTATTGCTTACCTGAAAACAATGGTTCCCCTTACGTCCTACCAGCAGCACAGATGGGGTTAATTCCCCCCGTGAGCTGGTAGGACTGGTGGAATTTTAATGAGCCCTAACAATCAATCAAAGTTGACCCCCCCCTTAAAAGGGGGGCCATCCCCTTAACCCCCTGTGTTTTTTTCAGTCCTTCCGGACTGGTGGGCTGGCGGACTAGCCCTCTTGGGCTTCTGATAAGTATTTCTCTGCACCGCGCTCCCCCCTGGCTGCCCTGGTACCTGTTCCGGCGGCATCTGGGGAGCGCGGTCCGTTTCCCCCTCCTCCTCTCTCTCTCTGTGCGGCTTCGGCCGGCGGCTGCTGGGCCGGCGCCGCTGCAGGGGATCGACGTCATCCCCAGTGCGCCGGCTGGCTTGTCGGCTTACTCTCTCTCTCTTTCTTTAGAAAGGAAATGGGGAGAGTAATGGAGAGGAGTTGTTTTCCCTGTGGGGGAATCTTTTTGGGGGGTTTATATATATATAATATATATATTACAGATATTTCTAATTATAGTTGTAAGGTGGCTCTGTCACGCCTCCTGGGCGGAGCTTCCTGAATATAAGCTCCACTTTGACTTCAGTCTTTCTCTGGCAGCGTTTCTCTGCAGATTAGCTCCAGAGTCCTCAGTGTTCCTGAGTATCACTTCAGCAAGCGTGATTTTTTTCTCACAATTGTATCCTGCATTTCGGTGGGCTTATGCTGAATCAAGAGCAGTGGAGTGTTGTTATAACCCTTTTTCTGAGTTATTTTCCTTCTGTTTTTCAGATGGCGTCTCCACGTGAAGACGATCAGCCCCGCAAGGCGGGCACCAAAAGACGTCACTTGGCCTGCTTTGACTGCGACACCCCCCTGGAGGACGCGTATCCTTACTCCAGGTGTGAGTCCTGCAGGCGTTCCCAGGAGACCGTGGATCCCACTGTGCAGGACATGTACTACTGGGTTAAAACCTATGTAGACGACTCCATTAAAGGAGTAGTCAACCTCCTTGATGAGAGGCTTCCAGGCGCTAAGGCACCTATGCACGTCCCTACGGAGGTGACGACCCATGCCAGTTGCAATTTCTTTGGATTCCTCTTCGGACGAAGAGGATACCTCGTCATGTTTCTTCCCTCCGGAAAAAACACAGAAATTGCTAAAGTCCATCAGGTCGGGGGACCATGATGTTGACCCGGGGGAGCCCTCCGATCCCGCTACCAGGGCACAGCGTGTCTTTAGAGCGGATAACTCCCTCCTAGCCATGATGCAGTTGGAGTGGAAAAAACCGGAGAAGGCTCCGGTCCTAACCAAGAGATTCAAGACCATGTTTCCGATGGCTAAACCTTTGATGGAGTCGTGGGGCTCTGTTCCAAAGGTGGACATGGCAATTGCGAAGTTGTCAAAGCGCACTTTGGTTCCAGCGGATGATGGCTCCAATCTCCAGGATCCCCTCGATAGGAGAGCTGAAAGCACCCTCAGGCGTAGCTACTCCGCGGTGGCGGCCTCAGCCTCTACCTCCATTGCCGCAGCTGAAGTGTCGTCTTTTCTTCGCTCCAGTCTAAACAGCATCCAGACGGACGTGGACCAAAATGTGTCCAGAGATGATATATTGGCGTCTTTCAAGACTGCCAATCTCACCATTGACTTCCTTTGCGATACGGCACAGGTGCAGCTGAAGTTGGCAGCAAAGTCTATGGCCCTAGTTTCAGCCGCACGTAGGCCACTATGGCTTAAACCCTGGATCGCGGATAACGCATCCAAGTATAATCTGTGCTCTCTTCCCTTTGAGCCTGGCCGTCTCTTTGGATCGGAATTAGACAGGCTCATGGAGGGACTTTCTGACAAAAAAGGCAAGTCCCTCCCCCAGCAGCCCTTTCGTGGGAAAGGCAGGCAAGATCGTTCAGGGAAGTCGGGGACCAGACCTAGATCCTGGGGGGCTCAGCGGAGAGATCCGAAGCGCCCCCGCAGAGGTGGCAAGGAGGGCAAACCCTCCTGACTATGGGCCTCATCCAGGCTCTCGGTTGACCCCCGCTGCCTCTGCCGTTACTCCTCTAGATTTTCCCCTTCCCTGGCCGGAGATTCCGGTGGGGGGACGTCTGTCCCAGTTCAAGAAGGCCTGGCATCAGTTAATTCCAGACCCCTGGGTTTTAAGCGTTGTCACCCACGGCTATCAAATAGACCTCTCCTCTCCCCCCCCAGAAAGGTTTCTGATAACCGAACGTCTTCAACCTCAAAGACAACAAATCCTAGAGGCTTACGTCCAGGAGTATATTTCCAAAGGGGCCCTGGAGGAGGTTCCGGCGGAGGAGCGGGGCTTAGGAATCTATTCCCCAGTTTTTCTGGTCCCCAAAAAAACCGGAGATCTCTGGATGATTATCGATCTGAGATTTTTCAATCGATACATAAGGAAGTTAAGGTTTCGCATGGAAACCGTGAGGTCAGTCTCCCACATTCTCAGACCCGGCAATGTGATGGCGACCTTAGATCTGAAGGACACCTATCTTCACATTCCAATCCACCACTCTTCCCGCAAATATCTCAGAATTGCGGTCAGAATGTCAGGATCCCTGAGGCATTTTCAGTTCTCTGCTCTTCCTTTTGGCATCTCTTCGGCCCCCATTACCTTTACAAAGGTGGTGGTGGCCGTGGTGGCGGCCTTGAGACTTCAGGGACTGACCATTATTCCTTACCTGGACGACTGGCTGTTACTAGCCTCCTCGGTTCCATTGCTTACCCAACATCTTCAGATAGCCATTTCCTTCCTGCTCCGCCTCGGGTGGATGATCAACTGGCCGAAGTCCAATGTGAGCCCTTCAACTTCCATCGTTTTTCTGGGCTTCATAGTAGACTCCATGGAGATGTCTCTCCGGTTGACCCCAGAGAGGGAGATGCGGTTACAGGACTTAGCAAGATTCCTGTTTATTCCTCGACGTGTCTCGATCAGGACTCTAATGAGGATGTTGGGGCTCATGTCAGCAGCCGCGGACGCGGTTCCTTGGGCATTGTGGCACCTCCGGTCCTTACAGGCGGAGGTTCTAGCCAAATGGGACGGCACCCCTGTGGGCCTAGACTCCCTGTGCTCCCTGTCTTGTCAAACTCGTGCCTCTCTAAGGTGGTGGTTTCACCTTCCTGCAGGCAGGTCTATGACCCAGCCGGACTGGGTCATATTGACCACGGACGCCTCCCAGGTAGGCTGGGGTGCCCATTTACAAGACCTACCGGTCCAAGGATCTTGGTCTCCTCAGGAGCGGGTACTCTCCTCCAATCTCCGCGAGATTCGAGCCATCCGGCTAGCCCTCCTCCACTTCGCCCCGCGGATTCGAGGCAAAGCAGGGAAGATACAGTCAGACAACATGACCGCAGTGATGTATATAAACAAGCAGGGAGGCACGAGATCACTCCCCCTCCTTGCAGAGATAGGGGTAATTCTCCGGTGGGCAGAAGCAAATCTTTCCCATCTCTCTGCCATTCATATTCGAGGGTCCCTCAACATGATAGCGGACCGTCTAAGCCGAGGCCTTCCCACGATGGAATGGGCCTTACGTCCGGAGATCTTCAGGCAGATAGTATCCAGATGGCGGTTGCCAGATGTGGATCTGATGGCAACGAGATTCAACGCCAAGTACAGACATTCTGTTCCCTCTATCGAGAGGACAACCCTCTGGCGATAGATGCTCTGTCGATACCGTGGAGGTTCAGGCTGGCGTACATCTTCCCTCCTTTTTCCATTATACCGAGGGTATTAATGAAAATCCATCAGGATCAGGCTTCGGTGATAGCCATCATCCTGTTTTGGCCCAGGAGATCCTGGTTTACCCAACTCATGCAGATGAGTCAGGGACAATACTGGAGGCTCCCCCCAGAGCAGACCCTGGTGTCGTGGGACACACATCTCTGCCTAGATCTGCATCAGTTCAGCCTGACAGCCTGGAGGTTGATCAGTCCCTTCCCGGAGTAGAAGGGCTCTCTGAGTCGGTCCTGAGAACCTTATCTCATTCCAGAGCGGAATCTACAAATAAGGCCTATGCAAGGATCATGAAGATTTTTTCAGCCTGGTGCACTACTAAACAGGTGGCGTATGTAGATCCGCCCCTTTCATCACTTCTTCAATTCCTTCAAGACGGACTAGACAAGGGCCTTGCCCCTTCTACCCTTAAAGTTCAAGTTGCAGCCATCTCAGCATGTCTTAACAAACCTTTTGCTCGGGACCCACTCATCAAGCGCTTCCTTAAGGGAGCCGAAAGATTAAAGCCTACAGTGCTCAAACCCATTCCTCAATGGGATTTATCAGCAGTTCTAAGGGGGTTGTCATCTCACCCCTTTGAACCCTTGGAAGAAGTGGACTTTCGTTTTCTTACTTGGAAGACGGTGTTTTTGTTGGCAATAACCTCGGCCAAGAGGGTTTCGGAACTCCAGGCGTTCTCTGCTCACCCCCCATACACATCCTTTTTTCAGGACCGTGTTCTTCTTAGATATTTGCCATATTTTAGGCCTAAGGTTCCTTCCTTCCAAAATATTAATCAAGTCATATCCTTGCCAGTGTTATTTTCTTCTTCCTCCACTTCTTCTTCTCCAGTTCGGCATTCACTGGACATCTCGAGATGCCTCCAAGTGTGGATAGATCTAAGGAGTTCAGGATAGATGAAAACCTTTTCATCTTATTTGCCGGTAAGTTAAAAGGCCGCAAGGCGTCTACACCTACGATAAGCCGCTGGATTAGAGAGGCTATCAGGGAATCGTTTATATCCCTAGATCTTGACCCTCCAAGTTTTGTTAAGGCTCATTCCACTCGGGCCGTGGTGACATCTTTTGCTGAGAGATGTTCCATTCCTTTGGAGGTAATTTGTAGGTCAGCCTCTTGGAGCTCAGAGTCTACAGTACCTTTATTTCTCATTATAGGGTGGATTCTAGAGTATCCGAATTCATGGCCTTTGGGCAGACTATTTTAAGTGCTGCCAGGCAGGAAGACCCTCCCTAGGGTTTTTTTCTTGCTATTTCCCCATCTGTGCTGCTGGTAGGACGTAAGGGGAATCGTTAATTTCTAACGATAATTTGTTTCCCTTAGTCCTAACAGCAGCACACAAATATCCCTCCCTATTGTACTATCTTGTTACGAACATAGGGGGTTAAGGGGATGGCCCCCCTTTTAAGGGGGGGTCAACTTTGATTGATTGTTAGGGCTCATTAAAATTCCGCCAGTCCTACCAGCTCACGGGGGGAATTAACCCCATCTGTGCTGCTGTTAGGACTAAGGGAAACAAATTATCGTTAGAAATTAACGATTTGTTAATCCAATTCTCCACTGCAGAGATGTTTTTCGATTTTTAGCAGTATGCAAGTTAGGGCGGGTTCACATCCCCGTTATGCGTCCGTTATTGTTTTCTGTTATTACATGGTTGTAATGGAAAATAACGGAATGCATAAGATGAAAGTCAAAACGGAAGCCTTTAAGAGGCAATCCGTTTTGATCCTTCATAATACAAGTCTATGGGCAGCATAACGGATCCGTCCTGATTTCCATTATGCAGGAGTCCAGTTCTGCATAACAGAAGTCAGTACGGATCGGTTATGCTGCCCATAGTGTTCTATTATGACAGAATGCCAAACGGAAGCATTTAAAGGCATTCCGCTTTGCTCCATCCTAATAGAAGTCGAATGGCAGCATAACTGATCCATCTGATTTCCGCTATGCAGAACACAAAAAAAGTCCTGTCGCCAGGACTTTGTTTTCCGTCCTGCATAACGGAAATCAGACAGGTCCGTTATGATTGTCCATAGACTTTTATTATGACGGCTCAAAACGGAATGCCTCTTAAAGTCTTTCGTTTTGACTTTCGTCTTATGGATTACGTTATTTTCCATTATAACCATGTTATAACGGAAAACAATAACGGAATCCATGACGGTGATGTGAACTCACCCTTAGAGGAACAGAACAACAGGAGAATCACTCTTGTACTTGTTGCCCCCAAGCTCCATTTTATTCTTTGCTTAGCCCCTGCTTGCTTAGCCCCCCAGGGCTAGCCATTCAGGTATATAATATGGCCTTGACCTGTATTCTCACACTTTCACATTTGTTCTCATATCGATGCATGCATAGGGTACTCCCGAGCTTCAGCGGGGCCAAAAACATGTTCTGCACATGCACCGATAAACAGGCAATTACAGGGTAAGGTGGGATAAGGGCAGGTTCGCATCGGCGACAGGACTATTTTTTCTGTCATGTATAACGGAATTAAACGGAACCGTTAGTTGGCCCCTTAGACATTTATTAGGATGGAGCAAACCTTAATGCCTCTTTTAGGCTTCCGTTTTGAATTCCGTCCTAGAATTACATTATATTCCTTTAAAACTCTGTTATAACAGAATTCAAAATTGCCAATGCGAACCCACCCTAACATAGGGATGAGCTAAAAAAAACAGGAGTGGAACTTTAGTGCAATGCAAACGACGGTGACGCCTTGGTGCACTACTCCTCTAATTTGAATAATACTAAAAATGGGAATATCTCTGCAATGGGGCTTTGGATCCACAAACCAAGGGCATCATTGTAATCAGGAAAGCAGGACATTTTTGACACTGGGCCTGGTTACATAGGGCCTTTGCTGGTGACAGACTCCCTTAAATGTCTATGTGCAGGTTTGCAAACTTTTTTAATGTCAAAATAAAATAAAAAAATAAATAAAGAAGAAGCAACTTTGCAATAGATCTTACTGAACAATTTCCAACCGTTTTGTTTCTACATCTCTCATACCAACTATAATTCACTACAGTAACAGACAGAAAACAAGCCCTGTATAGTCTGGTTTTGCTATTATTTTCCTTTCTATGTGTCCTACTTCTGCTAAACTGCCAAATGTATGTTAGCAGAAAGTAGAGACGAATGGAACAAAGCATGAGTTTGCAAGATTACACTACACAGAATTTCTGCAACCACGGAGACACATTGTAAAAAACATCCAGAAATTGATTTTAATTAGGGCTGAGTTTTATGTCTACAAAGCTGCCTCTAGTTCTACAAATAATTAAATGGAATCTGCCATCTCCTTTCTTTCTTCAAACCACTCGCATGTACATGTTGGGAATACAAGTTTGTTCCCACTATCAATCTGATATATGCACTATAATGGCTTATGCAGACAACCATTACCTGTATTGCAGATCTGCAAAAAACGGATACCAGCCATGTGCTGGAACGTCCGGCCCAGAATAGAACAGTCCTATCCTTGTCTGTAATGTGGACAAGAATAGGACATGTTTGATATTTTTGCGGGTGCCGTGCAATGGACATACGGATGCGGACAGCACACTGCGCGGCCCTATTGAAGTGAAGCGGTCCGCATCCGATCCACAAAAAATGCAGATCGGATGCGGACAAAAAATACGTTTTTTTGTGTTAGCCCTAACTATGGATGCCGGACATTTCAAAGAACTCTACCCTAATGATCAGCCCAACAAATATGGGAGATAACTAGCAAATGGAGGGTGTATTAGAGCATCTGAATATAATTTGTGTACCTCACTTGGACCCTCCCTGTTCTGTGACAATAGCTGCACTTCTGGTGGATTTAAGCTGGCCATAACATAGATCCTTCATCCCAAGGACCTCCATGTCCTAATACTGTCATTGTTACTGTTTCCATTTATTTGTTCAAAGTGTGTCAGGGTCCTCAACTAAAATGCTCTAGTTTAATTCCAGTCTTACAAAACTACAGCTTTATGTCATTAAAATGGTTTGCAGGCCTAGCTTCTTCAGTGCATGTGGAGAATCACGGGGATATCGTAACACTGCATGAGAGCCTTCTTTTGGGTATTATTTCAACTAGATACAGAATATTCAGCGTGAATGTAGAAGCAACACACCTTGTATACAGAAGATCAGCTTTGCTCCATGTCTTATTGGAAAAAAGAAAGACTGGATCTTGTCAAATGGGAGGAAGACACATCTCCAACATATTTTATAAATATTTCTCTCTTCCTTGCACCAAGACCTATTCATCTCATGGTGCAGTACTGCGTGTCTGCCACCTATAAGGAGAGGAAAAGACTACTTGTATACTTAAATGTTCAGGTAACTGGAGAACTTAAATGATTTAAAAATGATTATATGATTGTTGATAAGTGAAAATTTGTTAATGAGAAACGGAACATTAATAAACCAAGTAACATATTTATTAAATGGACTTTACAGATGGAGGTCCCAACTTCAGGGCTCTGTTAGCCAGAGCAGACAGCCTCTGATAAGGAACAACTACCGTAACTCTCTGGTGGACTTGAACCCTCTATATATACCAACCTAGTGTAGAAATCCTCTTTACTGATATCGGCCTGTTTAAAAGGTGCCAGAGATTACCTGATGAATGAGCAAATGTTTGATCATTGGGCTATCATGTCTTTTGCCATCGTTTTTTTTGCAGTAGATTGACGTATGTAAACAGGGATCTGCAGCCCAAAAACTATGAAACTGCATGGGGACAAGCCATCACTGTAGCAAATACTTGACCTCATACAGTGGAGTTGATTGCTGCATGTACTATAAATGCATCTCTCATCTCCCTGATGATCAGACAATTATAGGAAACATTCCATTCATTCTCGATAATTGCCTGCCAAATCGGTCTATGTAAAAGTAACTTAAAGGAGTTGTGCAGTGATTTTTATTGATGACCTCTCCTCAGTCTGCCACACAAATCATCTGGGCAGAAGTCAGCTAGGCAAGAGATGGGACTCGGCACCTGCATTTCCTGATCTAGGTATGAGAACGAACAGGTGCTACATCTAGTACCCATCCTCACAGACTTGCCATACTGACCTAATGACAAATTTGTCAAATCTGTTGACAAATGCCTATCTATTTGGTGTTTTTTTTTTATGTATACCGCCCCCCTGAGGAACCCTGACAGGTGAAACGTGTCGGTGTAAGACTAACAAATATTTATCTGTCTGAGCCACCAAGTAAGCTGTGGCAGGGCCATTCCGGGTAGGTTCGAGGACAGGGAAATCTCACCATCAGGGGTTGTTCCTGGGCAGAGGCTTAGGTAGGGCTTGCATAGGGAAAGACCCCCTGGAAGCTCCGATACCGGAAGTGAACTCTATCCTACCCTTTTTGTCCACCCATGATATTTTGTGTATCTTGTCAACTGTACTTTCTTTTCTCTGTCACCTTGAGGCACCATTTGAACAGTACTGGGCAACTTAGCCTGAAAATATTTTATCCCTATTTTTTTACCGAATAATAATAAAAGCTAAGCTTTAAGGGTCATGATACTCTCAGTAAAGGTGTGATTCTCCAATAGGGACTCCAAAATATCCCTGTGTTGTATTTATGACAAGTGTTGAGCCTATCCTCAGGATAGGTCATCAATATCTGATCATCAGGGGTCTGACATCTGGGACCCCCACAATCAGATGTTTGAAGAGGAAGTGGTACTACATGCGAGTGCCGCTTCCTGTTCATTACACTACGTGTTGTCACCAGTGGAGAGGTGGTGTTGTGTACTTACAGGTACTTACTTTGGCAAATTCCCAGACAGTGACAGTGCCACTTTAATAGTATAATCCACAAAGTCAGTTTATGCATTTGTGAAACAAGAGCAATGTTGTCAGTACACTATATTTAACCATTTTACAACACTAAGCATGTACAGCCTCTCCCTCATTTCTTCAACCCACGTCTTTGTTTGGCCCCCTCTAGACAATTTCTATGTGCCAGTAATAAGAGCCCCCCACCATCATGTGCCAGCAGCCAGAGCCCCCCCCATATCATGTGCCATTAGCCCCCCTTATGTGCCAGTAGCCCCCCTTATCATGTGCCAGTAGCCCCCCTTATCATGTGCCAGTATCCCCCTGTTATGTGCCAGTAGCCCCCCTTATCATGTGCCAGAAGCCCCCCATATGTGCCAGTAGCCAGAGCCCCCCCATATCATTTGCCAGCAGCCAGAGTGCCCTCCTATCATGTGCCAGTGGCCCCCTTATGTGCCATTAGCCCCCCTTATGTGCCAGTAGCCCCCCCTTATCATGTGCCAGTAGCCCCCCTTATCATGTGCCAGTAGTCCCCCTTTTGTGCCATTAGCCTCCCTTATATGCCAGTAGCCCCCTCTTATCATGTGCCAGTAGCCCCCTTATCATGTGCCAATAGTCCCCCTTATCATGTGCCACTAGCCCCCCCTTATGCGCCAGTAGCCAGAGCCCCTTCATATCATGTGCCAGTAGCCCCACCCCCCTTATCATGTGCCAGTACCCCTCCCCCCCCTATCATGTGCCAGTATTGTACAAAAAAACAAAACTTATATTTAGCGCCATGTCAGTGATGCGATGCAGGCCTCTTCCGGCCTGCATCAGTCTCTGTACGGCTCCGGCGGCGCAATGACATCATCGCGCCGCCTGCACCGGCCTCTGATAGGCTGCCGGCCTAGTGCTGGCAGCCTATCAGAGGAACAGGGAGGGGACACGCCTCTCCCTCTTCTGCCGCAGCACAGACATCTGTATCACCGTCCTGAGGACGGCGATACAGATGACTATGGAGATGAGCGATATGGAAGCGCTCATCTCCTGCTGTGCCCTGCCGCTGTCTGCCCCCACTTGTCAGCAGGGCCGTGGCAGGTCATTCCGCCCCAGGCTGTAGCGTTTGCGAGCTGTGTCGGCCGCCGGGCCGGGCGCCCCTGTTGCCATGGTGCCCTGTGCGGCCGCACAGCTCGCACACCCCAAAGGCCGGTCCTGCTCGGGGGTCCCGGGTGTCGGACCTCCGCAGGTAAGATATTGATGACCTATACTGAGGTTAGGTCATGAATATAAATTCTCTATTTGCAGATATCTGTTTGCATTGTTGCTTATGCTGCCTATAGACTGTGACTTGGTGACAGTATGGTTACCATTAAGCGTTGCATATGTTTGCCACCTGCTCTTTATGATGTAATTATTATGTACACTTTGGTCCATATATATATAGTACCTGTTAGTGACAGATGTTATGCCCTAATTTTTCAGTGTGTATGATTTGCTGACCTATATATCAGTTTTTTTATTTATTATTTATTGAGTTCAATAAAGCGTTGTCTATTTTTCACCCTATGGGGTGTGCACTACACGTTTCTTGTAGATGATGTAATTTAATCTTTGCATACTGAGTGCACCTTTCCTAGTACTTTGGGTCAATTGTGTATATCAGAGCTACAGTTATACAAGGATAGTGATCACAACCAAGTACAAAAAGCACAACCTCATAAACCTCTGCCAATTCTAAGAATGAAGGGGCAGAAGATAATTTAGAATTTTCTCTGGACACAATGGCTCCCACTTCCCAACCGTCTGCAGGGACAGCAGCACAAATCCATTCATACCATTGATCAGGAACTGATGGCAAAGTCTAGCAGCATAGACTTCTAGAGATGTCCCGAACTATTCGCCGACGAACATAGCTTGTTCGCGTTCGCCGCGGCGGGCGAACATATGCGATGTTCGGTCCGCCCCCTATACATCATCATTGAGCAAACTTTGACCCTGTACGTCACAGTCAACAGACACATTCCAGCCAATCAGAACCCTCCCTCCCACACCTTACCACCTCCTATAAAAAAGGCAGCCATTTTAGATTCAGTCTGAAGCTGCATGGTAGTGAGAGCAGGGAGACTGCAGCTGCTGCTGCGCTGATGATTCTGAATTCATAAGGAAAGCGTTAGCTAGGCCAGTGTTCTGTGTCCACAGACTCATCTGCTGTAAGGACAGCGTCACAGCACCCCAAAAAGCCCTTTTTAGGGCTGCTACAATAGTCTGCATCTATTTTTTTTTCTCCATATATATATTGCAGTTGCCTGGCCTGCCCGTGTGTGAGGATCTGTAGGCCTACAGACTGTAGTGTGCCCACTGCCAGTGCCCACCACTCATACTGTGTGGCACAGGAGTTTGCATCAAAAAAAAGCATTTAATTTTTACACTTTAATCTAAGATCAGTTGCCTGCTAGTGTGTGTCAGGCCCACTTCCACTGACTGTAGTGTGCCCACTGCCAGTGCCCACCACTCATACCGGGTGGCACAGGACTTTGCATAAAAAAAGGTATTTGATTTTTACACTTTAATCTAATTTCAGTTGCCTGCCTGTTGCCAGTGTGTGTCACAGGTCCACTTCCACTGACTGTACTGTGCCCACTGCCAGTGCCGACCACTCATACCGTGTGGCACAGGACTTTGCATAAAAAAAGGCATTTCATTTTTACATTTTAATCTAAGGTTAGTTGCCTGCCAGTGTGTGTCAGGCCCACTTCCACTGACTGTAGTGTGCCCACTGCCAGTGCCCACCACTCATACCGTCTGGCACAGGACTTTGCATAAAAAAGGCATTTAATTTTTACACTTTAATCTAATTTCAGTTGCCTGCCTGCTTCCAGTGTGTGTCAGGCCCACTTCCACTGACTGTAGTGTGCCCACTTCCAGTGCCCACCACTCATACCGGGTGGCACAGTAGCTTGCCGATAAATAAGGCATTTCATTTTTACCCTTTAATCTATGATTAGTTGCCTGCTAGTGTGTGTCAGGCCCACTTCCACTTACTGTAGTGTGCCCACTGCCAGTGCCCACCACTCATACAGTGTGGCACAGTAGCTTGCCAATAAATAAGGCATTTAATTTTTACCCTTTAATCTAAGATTAATTGCCTGCCAGTGTGTGTCAGGCCCACTTCCACTGACTGTAGTGTGCCCACTGTCAGTGCTGATAGAGGACGTAATAGGGATTAAACTGATAAGAATAGTACTAAGTAACACACCACTCATACACTTTATTCTAATTTCAGTTGCCTGCCTGCTGCCAGTGTGTGTCAGGCCCACTTCCACTGACTGTAGTGTGCTCACTGCCAGTGCCCACCACTCATACCGGGTGGCACAGGACTTTGCATAAAAAAAGGCATTTAATTTTTATCCTTTAATCTAAGGTTAGTTGCCTGCCAGTGTGTGTCAGGCCCACTTCCACTGACTGTAGTGTGCCCACTGCCAGTGCTGATAGGGGACGTAACAGGGATTAAACTGATAAGAATAGTACTAAGTAACACACCACTCATATATGGTTGCAAAGTATATTGCACGGTGCACGTGCAGTGCTGCAAATTGGAAGTAAGAGGACCGACCAAACTTCTTTTTCCATCTCCCAGTTCCTAAAATCTATTAGATACACGTCCCCTGATAGGGGACGTAACAGGGATTAAACTGATAAAAATAGTACTAGTTAACCCACTAGGGTGGCACAGTACATTGCGCGAGGAAGATACCTTCAATGACGTCAGTGAGGACAAGGAACGGGACATGGCTAGCTTGGTATCCAACCTTGCGCAAATGGGGAGTTTGCGGTTGTTCAAATGGACTGTTTGCGGTTGTTTGCGGTGCGTTAAACGTGGAGTTTGGTCTGTCACAGTAAGGTCTGTCACTGTGAAGCGGGCGTAATCCTTACACTACCTGATCGATACAACATTATACCTGATCGTATACTGTACACACACTGGATGTTGTAAAGCACGTTATTCGAAACAATTTAGGAATGTTAGGTGATTATGCCCTTTATGGATTAAAACCCGACTCTGCGTCCACTACGTAATTTTCCATGGGAGTTTTACCATGGATCCCCCTCTGGCATGCTACAGTCCAGGTGTTAGTCCCCTTGGAACAACTTTTCCATCACTACTGTGGCCAGAAAGAGTCCCTGAGGGTTTTAAAATTCGCCTGCTCGTGAACATTCTCGGAAGTTTGCGTTTGCCGTTCGCGAATGGAAAATTTTATGTTCGCGGCATCACTAAAGACTTCTAATGGTAGGAAAATATTCTAATAAAATATTCTTATAAAGAGGCACAGCCTTGTTATGAATAACATAATGTGTGTAATGTCACAGACAATATATATCTAGTGTCATTTTTCAATGATGTTTTTGGAACCAGAATTTTTTCCTGTTAGAATAAGATATGTCAATCTTGATGAACTGTAAATTGCATTTTTCCATGGGAAATATTGTGTGAAATGCATCTCATCTCAGACATTGGTGGCATATCGCTAGTCTATGCCACCAATATCAGGCAGGTGCCAGTCCCACCTATAGGACACACTCATATCCATAATGGACCCCTTAAAAGTGGAGGAGAGCACACCACGCAAGCGTGACCACAGTCAATTCACTTCTATAGGAGTTCTGAAAAATAGCCGAATGAGCACACTCGGCTATTTTCTAAAGTCCCATAGAAGTGAATGGAGAGGACACTACACATGTACGGCCACCCTCCATTCACTTATATGGGAATTCTAAAAGTAGCCAAGTGCTGGTTCATCTATTTCAAGCAGTCCCATAGAGGTGAAAGGAGAGGTCTTTGGTGCATGTGTGGTGTGCTCTCTATTCACTTCTATGGGACTTCAGAAAATAGCCGAGCTTGGGTATTTTCAGAACTGCCATAGAAGTGAATGGTGAACATGTGCGCATGCTCAGCTCTCACTCTCTCTTTTAGGGGCCCTATTCTGGAGATAGGAGTGGGTTCCAAAGGTGGGACCCGCAACTATTTGCTATTCGTGGAGTATCCTAGCAATATACCACGAATGTATGAGATGACACAGCCCCTTTAATTCAGACATAACTGTGGTATTTCAGTCTAAGATAACCTCTACATTTCTCCTCATATTTCTGCTTGCTTATTTTCCTAGTCATGGTAGAAGCATTTTGAAGTTCAGTGGTCTGTGAACGTAACTAAGTGCCTTTTCCATAGTGAAGACTTGCTCAAATTCTGAAGGAGGTAAACTGCTGCATGATAATCAGCACATACTGAGCATTCATGGCAGTGGAAATGATTATTCAACTATTTAAACTATTTAAACTTGGTTTTGGGTCCAATCAGTATATGCCCTTTCTACATGACATGCACAATGCTGTCTCCTTAATTGTAACACTCATCTGTATCTTATGTCTTTGTCAGATCCCTCTCCACAGATCCATATATTTTTCATTTACAAGTACAAAAATTGATACCTAGGACATTTTTTATAAACATGTCATCGTATGTTGTCATGCTGCGTGTAAGCCTCAAGGACGCTACTTAAAAAGATTATAGCAGAGGACTGCATCAAAATGATCCCTTTCACTGTTGGTGACTGAATAAATCAGCTAATTATTTGACTGGTGACTCATAGGGAAACTTCATTCATGTCCTTTTCATTATGTTTCTGTTTTCAAAATGATTTTTCAGTTTCAATACTAAAAACGTCTCCATATTGAATCTACAGACACAGGGTTGGACTGGCCCAACCGATCCTCCACTGGACATAGGCTCTGACAATATGAACCATAATACAACAGGGTCTCAAAGGTCTAGCATAAAATGATTGCCTTGGTGCTACTTTTGAGCCAATTACTTCCTGTTAGGCTCTTTTTTATTAAACCTTGTTGATGATATGTCCTGCATGTGCAAGGAAAACAAAAAAGTTCCTCTGGTGGAACCAAGGAACCCCAATCCAATGCTGCACACACATGGACACATAGACACAAATTTTAGAAAAGCCATAAATAAACCAATATCCAATGGTAAATGACTATCAATAAAATTATGGTGTTCTTAAAGCGTTCCCCATATAAATAAACATATGTAGTAAGTATATGAAATATGTTTTTTTTGAAGTTCAGATGTTTTTCCTTGAGACCCAGGACCAGTATTCTCACCTGAGCAGTGCAGGTGCTGTCTCAGAACACCCATTAAGACTTAAGGGGCATCTGTCACCAGCCTGCACCATTTGACACGTTAGAATGGCTGTGTAGCTCTGCTATTGTCATTTAGAAATATACGTTAATGTTCTACTCACTCTTCTCTAGACCCCAAAAAGCAACTTTTTCTTATAATGCTAATCACCTGAAAAGAGCCCACAGACAGCACAGGCGCACACATGGGGGCGATGTGCGCCTGTGCGAGAATTGCATAGGCATCATGATGGCGCCGCCAAATGGAGGAAGAAGAAGAAGAGTGGAGGATCAGGGCTCCATTCTGAGGGGCTCCAGCAACAATAAGTACACTCTCTTGCACTCTTCTCAGGTCATTAGTATAATTATAAAGAGTTGTTTGTGAGGGGCAAGAGAAGAGTGATTAACACATAAAAGTATATTTATAAATGACAATAGCAGAGCTACATTGCCATATTAATGGTTACAAACGGTCCAGGATGGTGACAGACACCCTTTAAAACACAAGATAAACAATGGATTGTCTAAACAAAAACCCACTTTTTTTTTGTCTTAGCATTTGAAGTCTAATTCAATGCAAAAGTGCATACATTCTGCATTAAACATACGTGGTATTGAATGTGATGTTGGCATGCGTTGTTTTGGGTACTTTACCAGCATCATGATGAACCCATGTATTATAGATTTCTGAGCTTAGGCCTGAATAGAGCAACATGAAATATAAGAATAAATATGAATTTTAAGTTTTGTATTAAAATATTGTTTCTTTATGACCATGAAGAGAATATGAAGATGTTTCAGTGTAACAATAATTAAACTACTACTTTACTACTGGGTAGAGGGTAGAGCTAAAATATAGGGCAAAAACTAATTTCATGAATTCCTTTAAGGGTTCATTTCAATTGTTCTAAGGCAAGTGGTCAAGCAATGGCCAGACGCTGTGCTGCTTGCAGCAAAGCATGAGCACAAAGAATTTATGTATTTCTGCTGCTTTGTTTTGTGACTCCAAGAGCTAAACATGGGAAAACAGGAGGAAGGTTGGACCTGCCCCCTCTAAGTTAGAAGCTGTGCAGTGTAGTTGTGAGTTGACAGCTAAAGTGTGAGGAGCTGCAAGGATCTGTGAAGTGTGAGGCCTGCTATAAGGGCTCTCCATCCCTACATGCTGTGGACAAGTGCCAAAGAGAGAAAACAGATATTCACAGGATGTTGACCATAAAGGACAGTGCTTGAAAGCATAGGTAACACATGTCTATGGTCTTGCTGCTTGTGGAAAGATTATATTGCTTTGGCAGCCACCACGCATTGGAGGCGGATTGGCCTTTTGATCTAACGTCTGCAATCCACAGCCTCGGAATTGCAGAAAGAGTTAATGAGAACAGTACTGTACCCACAAGGCACCCATCTACCTAACATCTAGGGCACCCCACCTAACATAAGTCAAGAGCCACAGAAAGTCCAGGGTGTGCCCCAAAAGAAAAAATGTTGTGCCCTCTATTCAATGCATAGCCCCAGTAAGCTTTGGAGTGACTCTCCCACTGTGGGTCGCTGTAATCTGAATGCGGACCATACGTGCCAGCTGACCAGAGCCACAGACTTACTGTCATAGATACAGTAAATGAGGGATGTGTCTCTTCCAATGCCTCTATGATGACAGATGACAGAACTACCTCCTGGCGCATACAGTAATGCAGCAGATCTTCCAGACAGATCTTTTAGTATGGCTGAAGGGGAGACCTATAAAGCATCAGCATGTTTTCTGGGAAATTCTTTTAGAAGCCCACAGCATTCCAACTTTCTCATATTTTCCCTCCTATATCTCCTGCTATATCTGACTATAACCCAGTTATTCATAGTTCCACAGTACCTATTAACTTCCTATAAGATTACATGTGCCCTGCAAATCTTTACACGGTCTGGGGTCTGATTAATTTAAGAGGTCTATTCTAGGGTCTGAATTTATTTTATGGGCAGGTCTTGGGTCTGATTAATTTAAGAGGTCTATTCTACAGTCTGATTTAAATGTTGGGGAGGTCTGATGTATGATTCATTTTAGGGTCTTTAGCAGCATGATTAATTAGGGGTCTGGCTAGGGGTATGAATATAATTTAGCTATTTGGTCTTGGTTTGAATTAATTTATGGATCTGGTTGGTTTCTGAAAAAGTTTAGGGGACTGATCAGGGGTCTGAATGAGTTTAGTGGTCTTAGTTTGAGAAACACTAACAAGATGACATCTTTACTGTTAGTGTTCAGCTCAGACCTTCTCCTGATCACAGTCCCAGTTAAGAGGACCTTTACTAAACCTAGTTGAGTGCCACTTTCCTAGAGCATATATCCTATGAGGTACACATTATACATGTTGAGAACCTTGGATAAACAAAATAACAGAATAAAGCTCAAAACCCCATATGCTGTTGTGCATTTCTACCCGGGGGAGCAAATCCTGCACATGTGATCCGTTGTTAACAGCAATCCCCAGCAAAAATGAATACAATGGAGGATGCCCGCAGCGGACCACATGTACCACAAAGACATCCTACATAGGATACCCAAATGGGCGAATGTGATTAGCTATGTATATTTATGTTAAGAATCTTGTCCTTAATGGGCAGTATCTCATTGTAAATGATATACTGAGGTGGTGTCTTGCAGCTAATTCTACTTTTAATTGGCAATGCTAATGCTATTTATTGATGCAGAAATAGCAAAGTATAGTCTGTATTTTGTTCTGTACTATTCAATTGATTACTATATAAGGTACCATGTACTTTATAATCATATTTCCAGTAATAGAGTACTGTTGGCATTAAATCCATTAGGGCCTAGTGCCCTAGTATATAGCTGTAAGGACTGCTGTCTAGACTCCAATGGCAGAGCTTTAAGAGCCGCAGAGGTAGCAGTTGAATCTACATCCTGGTGCCTAAAGAGGCCCAAAGGACTCTCTACTAGAGTTGAGCAAACAACTGGAAGTTCGAGTTCGCCGGGTTTCAGACTTACTTCATCGCAAAGTTCGAGTTCGGGACACAAACTTGACCCGAACTTTTGGGTTGGCTGTTTTTGGGTTGAGCACATCCTGCTTCATGCCACCTTTCAGTTGGTTTGCAAACTTGTCCCAGAACCCGAACCCTATTAAAGTCAATGGGGACCCGAACTTTTGGGCACTAAAATGGCTCTAAAATAGTAATGGAAAGGGCTAGAGGGCTGCAAAAGGCAGGACAATGTGGGTAAGAGCATGGCAAGTGCCCTGCAAACATATGAGGGATAGGGAAATGACTTAAAATAAAATAAATTAAAAAGGTAGTTGTAGGTAGAAGCAGCAGTGCAGTAGGTAGCCAACACTTTTTTATTTTATTTTATTTTTTTATTTTTTATTTGGGTAGACCACAAAACATTGTGGAATATATAAAATAAAACAAAGAGAAAGTGCACTGGAGTATAACAATGGCTGTGTGAGGCCAGTATACATGTCTATTCTGCACAAGGTACGGACGAGTTCTGTGGGATCCATGCCTGGTTAATTTTAATGAATGTGAGCATGGCAAATACACGTTCAGACAATACACTGGCTGCAGGGCAGGCCAGCACCTCCAAGGCGTAAGGGCAAGCTCAGGCCATGTCCCCAGTTTGGAGACCCAGAAGCTGAATGGGGCAGACCCATCAGTCAGTACGTGTAGGCGTATTTACACATACTGCTTCACCATGTTGCTGAAATACTGCCTCCTGCTAAGACGTTGCATATCAGCTGGTGGTGCTAGTTGTTGTGGCGTGGTGACAAAGCTTTTCCACATTTTGGCCATGCTAACCCTGCATTCTGAGGTGCTGGTGGTGCCCCGGCTGCGTTGGCGACCTCTTCCTCCTACTCTGCCTTCGCCTTGTGCTTCCACTGAGCCCCCTGTCAGGTGGCAATGTCATCAGCAGCGCGTCTACCAGCATGCGCTTGTAGTCGTGCATCTTCTGATCACGCTCCAGTGAGGAAATTAAGGACGGCACATTGTCCTTGTAAGGGGGATCCAGCAGGGTGGCCACCCAGTAATCTGCACAAGTTATAATGTGGGCAACTCGGCTGTCATTGAGCAGGCACTGCAGCATGTAGTCACTCATGTGTGCCAGGTTGCCCAGAGGCAAGGAAAAGCTGTCCTCTGTGGGAGGTGCATTGTCTGTGTCCTCGGTATCCCCCCAGCCACGCTGCAGTGATGGCTGCATTGGGTGCCACCCTGCTGTGAACACGGTTCCTCCTCATCGTCCCCCTCCTCCTCATCCTCCTCATCCTCCAGAACTGTGCCCTGGCTGGACAATTGTGTACCTGGCCTATGTTGGTGCAGGAACCCGCCCTCTGAGCCACTTGTAAATGACTGGCCTGATAATCGTGGAAATGATCCCTCTTCCTCCTCCTCTTCCTCCTGTGCCACATCCTCTTCCATCATAGCAACCAAAGCATTTTTTCAAGGAGACATAGAAGTGGGATAGTAGTGCTGAGAACAGAGTCATTGGCACTGGCCATGTTGGTGGAGTAGTCGAAACAGCGCAACAAGGCACACAGGTCTTGCATGGAGCGGTGAAGTGGTGCTGTTCCGCAGAGCAACTTACCCGTGCATGCTGCAGCTGAAACTCCACAATCGCCTGCTGCTGCTCGCACAGTCTCTCCAGCATGCGCAAGGTGGGGTTCCACCTTGTGGTCCCGTCGCATATGAGGTGATGAGCGGGAAGGCGGAAGTAACACTGCAGCGCAGACAGGCGAGCAGCAGCAGGATGAGAACACTGAAAGTGCGCACCGATGGCCTGCACTTTCTGCAGCAGCTCTGACATATCAGGGTGGTTTTTCAGGAATTTCTGCACCACCAAATTCAGCACATGCGCTAGGCTGCTACGAGATTTCGCCCATTATCCCACACCACCAGGCTGGGCTTGAGGCTCAGTGGCACGAACCACTCATCAGTCTGTTGTTCCATGCCCGTTCACAGCTCCCACGTGGTGTGGGGTTTGTCCCCCAAACAGATGAGTTTCAAAACAGCCTGCTGTCGTTTCCCCTGGCTGTGCTGAAATAGGTGGTGAAGGTGTTACGCTGACTTAGAGGAGGAAGAGGAGAGGAGGAGGAGGCAACAGGAGGCAACAAGAAATGCCCTGCAATCCTTGGTGGCGGAAGGATATGCGCCAAACAGCTATCTGCCTCAGGCCCAGCCACCACTGCATTTACCCAGTGTGCTTTTAGGGAGCTATAAAGTCCCTGCCCGTGCTTGCTGGACTGGGTGGGAGACAATGTGAAGGTACTGGAGACACTGTTAGCCACCCAATCTACTATCGCCTTTACTTGTTCTGGCCTCACCATTTGTAGAGCGGAATTCGGGCCTACTAAATAACGCAGAAGGCTCTGTTGTCTACGCGCACCTGAGGAAGGTGTTTCATTTGGGCGTGTAGCTGGCACAGATCGACCACATCCTCTCCCTGCAACAGGAGCTCCACCAACACCAGCAGTACCACAACCAGTGCCACGTCCCTTATTTGACGATCTCCTCATTTTTCGTGGTCACATACCGAAGAAACAGAGATTTTTACTAAATTTAGTTCCCTGTCAGCAATGCAGAGCAGGATTTTTCACTGGCAAAACTGGGTTAATGTCACCCACCAATGGAACAGACGATTTTTAGAACTTTAGGTCCCTGTCACCTATGCAGAGAAGGGTTTTATTCACAGCAAAACTGGGCTAATGTCACCCAAGAATGGAACAGAGAATTTTTAGAAATATAGGTCCCTGTCACCTATGCAGAGCAGGGGCTTGTATACGGCAAAAATGGGTAATTGAGGTCCCTGTCACCTATGCAGAGCAGGAATTTGTATACAGCAAAAATGGTAAAAGTAACTCAAGAATGTAACAGAGGATTTATAGAAATATAGGTCTCTGTTACCTATGCAGAGCAGGGGTTTGTATATGGAAAAAATGTCACCCAAGAATGTAACAGAGGATTTTTAGAAATATAGGTCTTTGTCACCTATGCAGAGCACGGGTTTGTGTACGGTAAAAATGGTAAAAGTCACCCAAGAATGTAACAGAGGATTTATAGAAATATAGGTCTCTGTTACCTATGCAGAGCAGGGGTTTGTATATGGAAAAAATGTCACCCAAGAATGTAACAGAGGATTTTTAGAAATATAGGTCCCTGTCACCTATGCAGAGCACGGGTTCGTATACGGCAAAATGGGTTAATGTCACCCACCAATGTAACAGAGGATTTTTAGAAATAAAGGTCCCTGTCACCTATGCAGAGCAGGGGTTTGTATACAGCAAAAATGGGTTAATGTCACCCACCAATGTAACAGAGGATTTTTAGAAATATAGGTCCCTGTCACCTATGCAGAGCAGGGATTTGTATATGGCAGAAATGGGTTAATGTCACCTACAGTACCAATATAACAGAGGATTTTTTGAAATATATGTCCCTGTCACCTATGCAGAGCAGGGGTTTGTATATGGCAAAAATGGTAAAATGTCATCCAAGAATGTAACAGAGTATTTTTAGAACTATAGGTCCCTGACACCTATGCAGAGCAGGAGTTTATATACGGCAAAACTGGGTTAATGTCACCCAACAATGTAACAGACAAATTTTTGAAAATTATTACCTTGTCTGCTATATAGAGCAGGGGTATAAAACAGCCAAAAATGGGTTAACGTCAACCAACTATCTAACAGACACATTTTTACAAATTATTACCCTGTCTGCTATGTAGAGCAGTGGTATAAAACAGCAAAAAATGGGTTAATGTCACCCAACAATGGAACAGATAAGTTTTAGAAAATTATTACCCTGTCTGCTATGTAGAGCAGAGGTATAAAACACGAAAAAATGGGTTAATGTCACCCAACAATGGAACAAACGAATTTTTGAAAATTTTTACCCTGTCTGCTATGTAGAGCAGGCCGCAAAGGTACTTTATGGCCCAAAAAAGGTGTTTATTTCACACACAATTAAACAGATGGATTCAAGTGTATTTCTTTCACTGTCAGAAACGCAGGCCGCAAGTGTACTATCTAAAAGTGTGCTTTTTTCTACCAAAAATGTAAATGCAGTATTTAACGGTTTTATTGGACTGTCAGGAATGCAGCGCAGTCTGCAAATGTACTTTCTGGCTCAAAAAATGGTAATTTGTCAACCGACAATGTAACAGCAGTATTTACTGGTTTTATTTGACTGTCAGATATGCAGTGCCGGTGTCAGAAAGAGAAAAAAATCGCTTTAGGTCACACAAATATGTGACAAACTAATGTAATAGAATTATTTTTACTGCCAGGTATGTACTGAAGGCCGCAGGGGTACTTGACCGCCAAAAAAAGGGAATTTGTCCCCCTAGAATCTAACAGATGGATTTAATGAATAGATTTTCCCTGTCAGATATTCAGCACAGGGGTAGTTCACAGAAAAAAGTGGGAATATGCCCCCCCCCCCATGGGGCCCTGAAGTCACAAATGGATTAACTATATTATTTTCCTTCCCCCTGGCACATATGCAGGGCAAGTGCAGTTAAAAAATGGGTACATTTTGCCCACTGAACTAACTAAAAGAACAGGATTAAATTATTGTCCCTGGCACATATGCAGGTGCAAGTGCACTACACTTGCACAAAATGGCCGCCGACACCCACATAACTAACGGACGGATAAAAATTATTTTTCTGTGTCAATGGGCCCATGGGTAAAAAAATGTAGCAGAGCTTTCACAAAAATAATCGCTGTAGATTTAACCCCAAGTAAACCAGACCAGAATTGTTTCCTAATCTCTCCATCACAGCAGCATTCTATCCCTACACTAGTAAGAGCAGAGTTACGTGTGGCACTATGTGACTCCAGCTTATATAGAGGCTGGGTCACATACTGCACTTGGCCAATCACAGCCATGTCATTAGTAGGCATGGCTGTGATGGCTTCTAAGGGCACACTAGGCCCTGCAGCCTTTCAACAAGCATCATTAAATCGCCGAACACCGAACTCGAACCCAAACTTTCAAGGAAATGTTCCGGTTCAGGTCTGGGTACCAAAAACCCTAAAGTTCGGTACGAACCCGAACTTTACAGTTCAGGTTCGCTCAACCCTACTCTCTACCACATAAGACGCCAGCATTATAAATCACATTTGGTAAGTGGTGAGCCCTTTACAGATTTGGGTGCTTAGTGCTCTGTTGTGTGCATAAGACCATACTGTTTCTGTTGAAGTGGATTAGTTGTGTTATGAAGGTGGAAATACAGTAGGTTGATAATAAAAAAAAATACAATTTTGCTATAAAACTTTTGGTGTCCCCCCCAGAAAAACAAGTCCCCAAACTTATCTGATATCAGCATTATACATTCTATTACTACCCTGCTACCATTTGAGCTTTCTCAATGCAAGTTGTGTATTGTGTTCTGTCTGCAGTACATACTATTACATTTAAACATCGTGTCAGAAAGTTTCAGAACTGACTTTAGGAAGTTGAAAAGGCTAAACTCTTAGTAAACAAAATGAAACTCTAATTTTATATTACCGGAAAGCATGTCTGTTAGATGAGTGCACATAACATTGCATTATGAATATTACATCTTCCCTATCTAGAGCTAACCATCCTCGATCTAACATGCATTAACAGATTAAAACATTCTTTTTGATGTTCTTATGACTAAGCATGGTTAGCACTGGTGCCGCAATGTCTGAGACTGCAATAACCCCTCTGGCACATTACACTATCCACGCATTTCTCTGTATCCATTGGATGGAGAAAAAATGAGCACATTTATTGGATTCTTGCCACCAGAAAGCAATTTGAAGAGTAAACACGACTTGTTTTATGTCGCTATATTAAAATTGAGCTGTAAAAATGTGATTAACTGCCTACCTAAAATATTGCGCATTCTCTTTGAGAGATAGTGACCTTTTCTTATGGCTCACATGTACTTTAACAATAACTTACAATTCTTATCTATTTGGCACAATGAAGCTTGCAGTTTGTTCTTGTCAAGTACGCATATTGCAGTTCTTAACAAACATTGGAGATCAAGGTCACAAAAGAGTGAACACAATATTCTTCCAACATTTAAAACAACCATTACTGGAAAAAGTACAGAAAGGCATGGCATATAATTGCATAATTTAAGTAGATAACATTTAGCAACTCCCAGATGACAATGGTTCATTCTTGTATATTTCATGAAAGGTGAGTTCTGGTGGACCATTTAGATTATGTTTTTCCTTTACACTAATGTTTTACCACTCCCTTACAATTCTACTGTGTGTGCGCAGTGATTTACACTTGGTGTTATAATAAAATATAACAGGTTTATTGACTATCACTAACACAGTAAGTTTCAGAGAGACAGTTTAATATCAGTACACTTCAATGTATAAAATAAAGTCATGTCCCTCTTCATAAGGGACAACTGAGTATAGGATGATGCAGCAGATAAGGAGCGGGGATATAGGAACTGGTGGGACTAGAAGGACAACAGGCTGTATCAGAACAGAATATCTAGAGGGATAGGAGAAGGCATACTCAGCCATACTGGTAGGGTTTTATTATGTTGGTCTCTCTGGGCCTCTGGTGCTAGGCTACTTAAAGCCCATATGGTTAACATGGTTCTCAAGTTTGACGCCCGCATAAGACACTGGTGCTTTGCGGGAAAATTCACAATTTTTCCGTGCAAGTGCAAAAAATCGGCATGTTTTATACCCAGACCCGAACCAGGACTTCTTCACTGAAGTTTGGGTTTGGGTTAAGTATTCTGTAGATATTATTATTTTCCCTTATAACATGGTTATAAGGGAAAATAATAGCATTCTCACTACAGAATGATTAGTAAAATGTGGGCTGAGGGGTAAAAATAGAAAAAATTAACTCACCTTATCCACTTGATCACGTAGTTGCGATCTCTTCTTCAATTATTAGCTGCCGGATAAAGGACCTGTGATGACATCACTGCGCTCATCACATGGTCCAATCACATGGTCCATGACCATGGTGATGGACCATGTGATTGGACCATGTGATGTGACATCACCACAGGTCCTTTAGCCAGCTGCTAATAATTGAAGAAGACAGAAGACATCGGCAACTACTCGATCAAGTGGATAAGGTGAGTTAATATTTTTTTATTTTTACCCCCTTAATCCACATTTTACTAAGCATTCTGTATTGAGAATGCTATTATTTTCCCTTATAACCATGTTATAAGGGAAAATAATAAAGATCGGGTCCCCATCCCGATCGTCTCTTAGCAATCTTGCGGAAAAATCGCACTGCATCCGCACTTGATTGCGGATGCTTGAGATTTTCATGCAGCCCCATTCACTTCTATGGGGCCTGCATTGTTTAAAAAACACACAATATAGAGAATGCTGCGATTTTCACTCAGCGCAGAATTGATGCTTTAAAATCACTGCGCATGTGCACCGCCCCATAGAAATGAATGAGTCCGGATTCAGTGTGGGTGCAATGCATTCACTTCACACATTGCACCCGCACCGAAAACTCGCCCATGTGAAAGGGGCCTTTCTCTTGTTTCTTCCAGACCTCTTTGCACCTATCAGAACCCTGCCTATTGACTTTCGTCTTATCGATCCAAATCACCTGCTGTCCACTGTACGTACTTTTTTGCAAACTCAAGCCTATGCTTCTTATGACGATATTGAAGTTGAGGCTTCTTAACCTTTTTTTGGGCTACCATTCCAGACTTGTGCAATGCATGTCACACAGTGCTTGCATGGATGTCTGTGATCTCATAATTATGAAGCATATGAGCCACCTCTACTGCTGTGTTTGTCACGCCAGAACTGATAGACCTTGTGATGAGCCAACTTGTTGACCCCAATATTATGCCTGGATGTCCACCTCATAGCTTTGGAATGGATGGGCAGACTTCATTTCATATTCTTTCAACTTTCATAGCACTCATATGATGCAGTTTTGCAATTTTCTTGGCCAAGATACTGCTATTGATAAGATGGATTTTGCTGTTTCTCTTTTCTTGGGAGATCTTCTTCATGGCTGATCCTGAATTCAAACATTTTGCTTCGAAATCACCTAATAACACACTGAGCTATTAGGGATTGTGACTACAGGTTGTAATTTGTAGTATACAAGACGAAAAAGATTGTTCCACCCTCTGGAGCAAAACAGTAACAAAAGTTACATGACAAGAATCTGCATAACTAATCATATGCTAAATTGTTGCTAGTCCAATTTATGTTTTAGATTGCCAAGATATTTGTCTATAAAAGGATGTTAGTCTCACTTTCGAAGCTGTAGTGGATGGTGAGATAAGGAGCTTGAAAGTCAAAAGTTCAAAACATTATTACCGTTTTGTATGTCAGTGTAAGTGAATGGGGCTGTGAATGGGGCTGAGCTGCAATTAGTAATGAGCGAGCACCAAAGTGTTCTGGTGTTCGGGTACTTGGTCTGAACACATAGCGATATTCATGCGCTTGGCCGAGCACCCGAGTATAATGGAAGTCAATAGGAGACAACCAGGCACCCCTTGCTCGGATCAGGGGAGGGTGCCTGGATCATAGGAAAAGGTCTGAAAGTGATGGAAACACCTCTGAAATCAATCAGGAACAGCAGGGGGACCATGTCTGGCTTTGCCTACGACTACAATATCGCTGCTGGGAACCATGTTGTCCGAGTTGTTTAATTGACCCGGTCAGCACAGGCTACCAAGAAAGAATGACCAATTTCGAATACATTTTTTTTTTTGGGTTAAAGATAACTTCATATAGCAGAGTTAGAGCAGGGAATGGCGGTCAGCACCGGCTACGAAAAAAGAAAGACCAATTTCTAATCTAAATTTACGATTTGGTTCCAGATAATGTCACATAGCAGAGTTAGAGCAGGGAATGGCGGTCAGCATTTGTTGCCTCTGTACATGATGGAAACTTATTTCCGGAACTATACCACAATTACAAGCTGCTATCTGACTATCTTGGAATTATATTGTCTACCCCAAAGAAAGATTTAGGGAAAGTGGCGCATACAATGAAAAAAAGGAATACAATAGATTTTATAAAACCTTTAGTTTTCAAACCAGGGATATCAACATTTGACTGTATCACCTGTAATGTTTCCACAATATAAAGAAACATGGTTAATCCTTAAAAAGACAAATCCAGGATAAAAGAAAATTCCTGAATGTTTATTCCCCCCTGGAAACTGACATGCTTTCAAGTGTCTGCTCATAATTGTAATTCCTCAAGGCCTGAAATGCAAAAGGGTCTAATATCTCTTGAAAAATCATCTTCAAAGGAGAGAGGAGAAAATGGCTGACATATTTAAAAAGAAAAAGTTAAATATTTACCCCTGTGGCACTGTATAAAAACCAGAATCCTGTAAAAAAAACACTTGCGTGAAAGATTCACCCCTGAAGGAAAGCAAATTATGTTTCCTTCCAAGTCTGAAACATAGAAAATAATATACCTTGTGAGCTTACCCCCCAAAAAATTGTAGGTGAGGGCCTGCAGGTGAGCTGAGGGACATGAGGATATCTTATGCACTGATCCCCAAACTCTTCAGCCTCCAAAGTCAGAAGAAGATGACGGGGGGAAGGCAATTAGTGTTTCACTTGGTGGATGATGCGGATGAGACACAGTTGTCATTAAGTGAGGGTCTTCTTGTTAGGTCAACACAAGTGAGGAGGATGACCAGAGTGAGTAAGTGGAAGAGATGATGGGGGATGATGACATCACTGACCCAACCTGGGAAGGTGGAAAGCCGAGCGAAGACAGCAGGACAGAGGGGGAGCGATCCACAGCACTGCAACAGGCTGGTAGAGGCTGTGGGGTGGCAAAAGGGAGAAGGCGAGCCACAATAAACAGGCCCGCAACTGTTCCCCCTTGTGCAAATCTCCCTTGCCAAGGGGTAGGTGTTCCGCAGTATGGGGCTTTTTTGAGGAATGTGGGGACAATAAAAGAATTTCAATTTACTAACTGTAACTGCGCTATACCTAAATAAGAGCTCAACATTTCATAAATAACAATAACCATAACATATTTTACATCCTATTAATAAACTAACTCAAAACATACCAATAAAAATTCAAACACGGGAACATAATGGGGGAAGACTGTACACTGGAGGCTAAATGAGTAGAGGTGGGAACACTCACAATTTCAACACCATCTGCCACATGGCATCACAGCACCCTAATAGGTGGGCCGAAGCCCTGGGTCCACAATCAGTTTCTGTGGGTCACACCGCTGCCTCCTCTTCCTCCCCTGTGTTACGTGCTGGCCAATCCTCTGTCCTAGACGCAGGCTTGGATGACTCCCGCCCTGCAGCTGGGCCTTCGCAAGCACCATCTGTTAACACACCCACTTCTGTGTCCAAGCACAAAATTTGGAGCCATGGAAATGTTGCCATTTAGGCCTGTGGTCACTGAGGCTTTCCTCAGCCTCATGGAGGCGGCCATCCTTCGTTACTCAGTCCCCAGCCATCACTATTTTTCTCGGAGTGCCATCCCCGCATTACATTCTGTCCCATAACATCACCCATGCCCTGACCAACGAAGTTATTGGGAAGGTCCACTTAACGACTAGTCATAAACTGTAACTTAAACCATAACCAACAAAAAGTCAAATCCACAACTGTTATATTCATTATTCCAGCAGAGAATTATTTATATTTTGGGAAAATTTAACTAGTTTTGGGCACATCTGTGTGTGTGTTTAGGCCGCACCCGTATATACAGTATTCAAGCAGAGAATTATTTGTATTTGGGACAAATTTAACTAGTTTGGGCATATCTGTGTGTGCGTTCAATCCACAAACGTTATATACAGTATTCCACCAGAGAATACATTTTGTTTCGGACAAATTTAACTAGTTTTATGCATATCTGTGTGTGCCTTTAGGCCGCAACCATATATACAGCATTCCAGCAGAGAAGTATTTGTATTTGGGACAAATTTAACTAGTTTGGGGCACATCTGTGTGTGCATTCAATCCACAAACATTATCTATAGGGTTAAGCGAACACGAACTGTAAAGTTCAGGTTCGTACCGAAATTTTGAGTTTTTGGTACCCGGACCCGAACCCAGACATTTCCGTAAAAGTTCCGGTTCGGGTTGGGTGTTTTCTTCCTGCTTTTTTAAGGGCTGCAGGACAGCCAATCAACAAGCGTTTCACTAATCTGCCCTTAGAAGCCATCATAGCCATGCCTACTAATGGCATGGCTGTGATTGGCCAAGAGCAGCATGTGACCTAGCCTCTATATAGGCTGGAGTCACGTACCGCTGCACGTCACTCTGCTCTTCTCAGTGTAGGGATAGGATGCTGCTGCTGCTGTGAGGGAGAGATTAGGGAAGAATTCTGTTGAAATTGATGGTGTTCAATCTTCAAACTGCAGTGATTATTGAGGGTGCTATGCTACATTTTTGTACCCAGCCCTGAGCCCACTGACAGTGAAAAATAACTTTTGATCCATCTGCTAGTTCGGTAGGCGTCGGTGGCCATTTTTGCAAGTGCAGTGCACTTGAAACTGCATGTGAACTGCATGTGTGCCAGGGTCATTACTTTCATTCTGTTCTGGTAGCTCAGTGGAGGACAAATTCCCATTTTTGGCCGGTCAAGTACCCCTGCGGCCTACAGTGCATACCTGGCAGTGAAAATTATTCAATTACACATATTTTTGTGATCTAAAGCGATTTTTTATCTGTCTGCAACAAGCACTGCATATCTGACAGTCCAATAAAACCGGTAAATACTGCAGTTACCTTGCTGCTCTAAAAAAGCACACTTTTTATGCTAGATAGTAAATTTACGGGCTATGCTGCATTTCTGACAGTCCAATTAAACCGTTACATACTACAGTTACATTGCTGCTATAAAAAAATCTCCTTTTTTTGTGCTAGATAGCAAATTTGCGTGCTACGCCACATTTCTGACAGTCCAGTACAACCATAACATACTGCATTTACATTGGTGCTATAAAAAAAACACACTTTTTGTGCTAGATAGGTGACAGGGACGTAAATTTGTAAAAATCACCTGTTACATTATTGGGTGACATTAACCCAGTTTTGCCATATACAAACCCCTGTTCCGCATAGGTGACAGAGAGGTAAATTTGTAAAAATCGTCTGTTACCTTGGTGGGTGATATGGTGATATTGTACCATTTTTGCCATCTACAAACCCCTGCACTGCATAGGTGACATGGAGGTAAATTTCTAAAAATCGTCTGTTACATTATTGGGTGACATTAACCCAGTTTTGCCATATACAAACCCCTGTTCCGCATAGGTGACAGAGAGGTAAATTTGTAAAAATTGTCTGTTACCTTGGTGGGTGATATTTGGTGGGTGATATGGTGATATTTTACCATTTTTGCCATCTACAAACCCCTGCTCTGCATAGGTGACATGGAGGTAAATTAATAAAAATCGTCTGTTACATTCTTGGGCCATAAAGTACCCCTGCACTGCATACCTGACTTGGAAATATATTCTGTAAATTAGGTGGACTTCAGATTGTTGGGTTATCTGTACCCCTTCTTTCTTCCAAAGTACCCCTGCACTGCATACCTGACTGGGAAATATATTCTGTAAATTGGGTGGTGTTCATATTGTTGGCTGATCTATACCACTTCTTTCATTCAAAGTACCCCTGCACTACATAACAGACAGGGAACTTAATTCATTACAACTGGTGGTTACATTGTTGCCTGACATAAAGCCTTTTTTGGCTGTGAAGCCAAAGGTAGTCGCCAACAACAATGTGTTTTTTTTTTTTTTTGCTTTTTTTTTTCTAAATTGGGATAGACCCCAAAACATTGAGAAATATAAAAAAGAAAACAAAGAGTAAGTGCGCTGTAGTATAACAATAGTTGGGTGAGGCTGGTATCCATGTCCCTATTTTGGAGACCCAGAGGTCAAATGCGGCAGACCCAGTGGCGTAGCTAGAAATGACTGGGCCCAACAGCAAACTTTTGAATGGGGCCCCCCTCCCCCAGTAATTTTTTCGCGTTCAAGCCACAAATGTTATATACAGCATTCCAGCACAGAATTATTTGTATTTGGTACACATTTAACTAGTTATAGGTAGGTGTGTAGGTTTAGACCACAACCATATATACGGTATTCCAGCAGAGAATTATTTGTATTTGGGACAAATTTAACTGTTTTGTGCCAAATATACTGTCCATATAGTGTGGATTTCTGTGACAAACTACTCTTGGGCACATCTGTGTGTGCTTTCAATCCACAAACGTTATATTCAGTATTCCAGCAGGGAATTATTTGTATTTGGGACACATTTAACTGCTTTGCGCCAAATATACTGTCCATATAGTATGGATCTCTGTGACAAATACACTACCACATTTGAAAAGAGTGTCTGTTGCGACAATCTAATAAATCTGTGCATCATCTAGTGTCCATATTCTGTTCATTACTGGGGCATATACTGATTCAAATTCTAAATCTGTGTGTCTTGCGAAAATCGAAATAATCTAGTCCAAATCTAGCATCCATAGTAAAATATTTCAAATACAGTACCACATGTGAAAATAGTGTATTTTGGTGGAAAAGTAAAATATTTGTGCCACATCTACTGTGTGTGCATTTCATACATATCACTAACATATACTGTACCTCATCCGCAGACAGTGTATGGTAGTCTGTGACATTAACAGAGCTACATCCCCTGTGTAAAGTGTGTGCATCCAAAATACCTGTTTTAATTTATTGGTGCATACACGTACATATCCTACGACACTGTACGTGTAACATACTTTTAAGCATATATAATATTTAATATTAAGAAACCGGCCAGTACGGGACGTGGAAGTGGCCGTGATGTTGATGGTTTACAACAGGGACGTGCACAGACATTTTGAAGGGCAGGGGCTTAAGTAAAAAAAAAGGGCACCCCCCCCCCCAAAAAAAAAGGCACATTTCTCCCACTTCGGCCTGGCAGCGCAGCAACCCCACATATCTCTTACATCCAGTGGTGATGTCTCCTTTGTCTCCTTTGATGTAGAAGTTCTCTTCATCTTCTCTTTTGAGACCAGACCACCATTTTTCCTCCATCTCTCTGCAGTTTGACAAAAAAAAAATCTTAGTTTACTACTTTTCCATCATCCTCCCATCTTCTGGACAAATAATCCTACTACCCCCAATACTGTGCCACTGTGGTCACCAATAGTATACTGCAGAAACAGATAAACCCCCTGATAATACTAGTACCACACAGAGTTCCCCATATAAAATACCCCTTCTTTGGGGCCTCAGTAGAAGCCCCCATAGTGCCCCCCAATAATGTACCAGTAACAAGTGTCTCTCTCCTCTCCCCTCCCCCATCATGTGCCGGTATCAAGTGCCAAACTCCACCCCCATGTGCCAATATCAAGTGCCAACCCCCATGTGCCAGTATCAAGTGCCAAACCCCATCCATGTGCCAGTATCAAGTGCCAAACCCCATCCTTGTGCCAGTATCAAGTGCCAAACCCCACCATGTGCCAGTATCATGTACCAAACCCCCCCATGTGCCACTATCAATGCCAATGATACCGCCCGGTCTTAATGTCACATTACCCCCCTCTTTTTTACATCACCCTCTTCACATGTTACATTTCTTTCCCCCCTTCCCCCATGGCACATTTCTACCCCTCCATGGGCCTTTGAGGGCAGCAGCACATCTTTGAACCCCCTTCCCCTCCATGGCCCAACAATGGCACATTTTCCCCCTCCATGGGCCTGGGCTGGCAACAGATCACCCCCCCCCCCATATTACGTTTTTCCTGCCACTACCCCCTCCATGATGGCAGTCATTACTAGCTGTGGCAGACAGACGCAGAAGTGGCACTCACTGACTCAGTAATACATTAGGATAGCCTATCTTAATGTATTACTGAGTCAGTGAGTGCCACTTCTGCATCTGTCTGCCACAGCTAGTAATGACTGCCATCATGGAGGGGTAGTGGCAGGAAAACGTACCATGGATGGGGAAAAATGTGCCTAGCACCCCTGCTTGATGCCTATTCTATGTATTATAGAGTAAAGTAAAGTCAGTGAGTGGCACTTCTACCTGGGTCTGTCTGTCACAGCTAACAGTTAGTAATGACTGCCATCATGGAGGGTAGTGGCAGGAAAAAACGTACCATGGGGGAGATGTTCTGCTGCCAGCCCAGGCCCATGGAGGTGGGAAATGTGCCCCTGCTTGTGCCTATCTAAGATAGGCATCAAGCAGGGCCTGGGTTTGCAGCAGCACATCTCCTCCCCGTCCCCCTATGGTACGATTTTCCCGCCACTACCTGCCTCTATGATGGCAGACGCAGTCATTACTAGCTGTTATGGCAGACAGAAGTGGCACTACTCACTGACTGACTTTACTGTATTACATATGAATCAGGATAGGCATCAAGCAGCTGAAGTAGCCAAGCAGGGGTGCTGGGTCGGGATGTCAGTGACAGCAGGTGCGGTGCAGGTCTCACCTCTTGACACACAGACTGGTCACTGGACTGGATTGACTGGCGGTGATGACAGCAGGCGCACTCACACTGCAGGCAGCTCTTCTCTGCTCTAGAGGACTGCCTGTGCGAGGCGCGCCGCACCACGTGACTTGCTGCTGAATGAGATTACTGCGCGGCACGGGCCCGGCCTGGCACAGAGGCAGCTGGGCGGCAGGGCAGCCACCAGCCAGCGCATAAAAAAAAAAAAGTGCCAACCAAGTTCACAAGAATCCCAACGGTCAGTGACACAGGCTGCTTGCCTGGCTTAAGAAAAAAAAGGGGCATTAAAGGGACAGGGGCTGAAGGGGGCAGGGGCTCAAGCCCCCTTTTAGCCCTATGTGTGCACGTCCCTGGTTTACAATGCAGCTGAGGGCCTCCAGGTGCGCTAACCCTCTAAAACTGTGAAGGCGATAGCGAACCTTTTAGAGACTGATTGCCCAAACTGCAACCACAAACACACTTATTTATCGCAAAGTGCCCACACGATGATTTATCTTGAATACTACAGTCCAATATAGTATTTCTTCCATATTTCTTATCATTTAGCTATAATAGCCTGCCTACATTCAATGTGCTGCCTGTGCCATTCATGGAGTACCTGATGAATGGCAGGAAAAGTGTAAGGTATATTGGTGCACTATAGAATTTTTCAAGGGTAAGGGTGCCCACAAAGAGGGCTCTGAGTGTCGCCTCTGGCACCTGTGTAGGTTTCGCTGACCCTATAAAACAGTATGAGCGAGGGCAGCCTAAAAAGCATGTTGATATGATGGAGGAGGAGGAGAAGGACGAGAAATGGAAGATTGAACCATATTACCTTTTTGGTGGTGGCAGAGGTGTATGTGAATACAGTGTATTCAGTACATTACAAACAACACATTTAAAGTGCCTTTATGTTCAACCTCTTTCATCTGGTGGAGTAGAGATGTCAGGGGCAATCCAGGCTTGGTTCATTTTTATAATAGTCAACATGTCAGCATTTTCAGTTGACAGGCGCATGCGCTTATCTGATATTATGGCCTCCAGCAGCACTAAATACCCGCTGTGACAAAACGCTGGCGGCAGGGCAGGCCAGCACATCTGAGGCGTAAAGAAGACAAACTGAGGGTGGTCTGGCTATCACCCTGTATACTGTGTTTGACTTTTTTTGGTTATAGTTTGAGTTAGAGTTTATGACTAGTCTGCTATTTAAAATAGCAGAAACTAGAAGGCTATTGCGCCCGCTGCACGAGCAAGCGGATGCCATGTTTAGGGAGCGGACTTCCGCCGTACATATACAGCAGAGGTCCTTGTATCTGCAATGAGACTCAAGAACTCAAAAGTGACAAGGTGTCACTCCATTCCCAAGAAGGGTTCCCTTTGGAAGTATTGAATAACCTTGTCAAATTGTAAGAAATATTTGTGTAAATGTTGGCCAGTCTTAACTGGTCTTTTTTATGTATACCATATCTACTGTAGAAGAATCCAACATATGCATCAGTCTAGGGCTTATTGGACTCGCTATCACTATAGATCAGGGGTGCACAACCTGTCGCCCGAGGGCCCTCAATATTATTCTGTTCTGCCCCCAACTATCTGGTGACAGACATGAATGTCTTTTGGCTGCTCACATGTATTTTTCATGTATTAGATGAGAATCCTAAGTGTAACTAGACATTCCTGATATACAGTTGTATCATCGTTAGAGCTCCCTGCAGACTCGCATCAGCGCGTAACGATAGTGCATTTAATTTGTTAACCCGAAGCGCTTAGTGGTGCAATTTTGCTGAGTGAACACCAGATGGCGCTTGGAACTACCCAGGACCCGCTTGGAACTACAGTACATGGGAGAGTAGGCTGTAAACTACAGCAGCCAGCACTTCCCTAATTCCTCAATTTTCCCCCTTTTCTGCAATGGAGGTACTATAATATTACAGTATATTATCGTAGTTATTGGCTGTTCGTGTACGGCCTATAACTACGATATAAATATCTACAGTACTTGCGGCTGCGTCCAGCCATATGGACTGTCGGGTAGCCGACTTCATAACCCTCATCATCATGGAAACTCCGAGGTAGTGTATGTACAATATGTAAAAAATACAGTATTTCAGTTGGTAATAACCATTTGAGTTTTGTTTTCAGCCCTTGGGATTGCTTCAGTCTGACAATGTGGCCCCCAATCAGAAAAGGTTGTGTACTCCTGCTATAGACAGAAGACGATGTGTCAGGATTTCTCCATGGTTCTCTTCACAGACTTACTCTGCCAACATAAATTTCCTTGCTGCTGTATGTGAAGTGTAGCAAGTGAATATACAGTATGACACCACATAAACCATGAACACAGCCTTGTGAATGCAACCTTAAGACATTGTCAGTAGATCATGTCTAGAAGTACTGACAAGTATGAACTAGGAAGCCAACTGAAGCATGGCATTATGAATACGCTGACTAAAGTGATGATCAGCTTCATATGTGACCTGCTTCCAAAACACCAAAGGTTTGAAAAATACTAGTTTTTTTCTCTTGATCCTTTTTGGTAACACAGTATAGACTACAGAGGAATATAGTGATGAAGAGGAAACGGCAGACCGGTTGTAAAGCAAAGAAAGGATATGAGATAAAATTACCCCAGCATCATAAAACGTAATTTTTTTATCGAAACTTTATATTGAAAAGAGAAGCTATGAGTAAGGGTCATACATGCTCCGAAATACATAAATGGTTGTTTTATGGATGCACATTCTTTCGTAATGTAATGTTCCAATAAAGATTTCAAGTTTTACAGTGCTGGAGACATTTTATCATAATTCTTGTAACATTGTAATTCCTTTTAAGAGGAAATAATAATAATATGCTCTTTATCAATATGGAGTCAAAATATTCCATACTTGTTTACAGACAGATTTAACGCCCTTGACCACAGTACAACAGTAAGCTGGGGGCTAGGTGTAGTTAGGGAAATGGCAACCTTCCTGCGCTCCCTTGCCAGTGAATGGGAGCTATGCAAACGTCGCAGCACAGCAAGTTCCTGTTTGCATTGCTTCCATTCATTTTTTATAGGAGCTATGGAAACAGTGGAGCATTAACTGCTCACCTTTTCCATAACTCTATCTAGCTTCAGGATGGCACTTACTGTGGTTATTCCCATCTTGGCCATGAAAGCTGAGCCAGATGGGAATACCCTTTTAAGCAGTTAGGACACAAAAATGTTGACAAATGTTGACAACCTATTCTTGCAATTAAAGGGGTTTTTCGGGCTCCTAATATTTATGATCTGTTCTCAGGATAGCTCATCAATAGCCAATCAGTGGGGGCCCGAAAACCATGCTCCCCCCAACCAGCTGTTTCCTGCAGCCTTCTGCACCAGACCTATGTCTTGAATAGAGCAAGAAGCATAGCTCTCTTCAAAGTTTTGTGGCCGTACTGGGTTACTGCAGTTCAGCTTCCATTCTCTAAGTCAAAAGCCCAGAACAGGTGCAGATCTTCCCATTATACTCTATGTCCGTGTAGGCGTCACTACTGGTTTTGGCTCACAATAATTGATGGAAATAACTGACCAAATAACTGAAGTCTGAACACAGCCTAACCTAGTATGGCCATGACACTTTGAACAGAGCTGTGCTTACTCCTCCATTCAAGACCTAGCTCCGACGCAGGTGGCTGCAGATAACACCTGAGTGATGTGGGGGTGGTGGGTGTCAGACCCTAAACTGATCAGATATGAATGACCTATCCTGAGAATAGATCATCAATATCAGAAGCCAGAAAAGCACTTTACGTTTTTTTTTTTCTCTTAGGCCTCATGCACACGACCATATTTTGTTTCCTTGTCTGTTCCGTTTTTTTGCCGATAGGATGCGGACCCATTCATTTCAATGGGTCTGCAAAAAATGCGGACAGCACACCATGTGCTATCCGCATCAGTATGTCTGTTCTGTAGCCCTACAAAAAAATAGAGCATGTCCTATTTTTTTCTAGTTTGCGGACAGGGATAGGCATTATTACAATGGATCTGCAAAAAAAAAAAGATCTGCAAAAAAAACGATGCCATACGGACATCATCTGTTTTTTTTTGCGGATCCGCAATTTGCAGACCACAAAACACATACGGTTGTGTGCATGAGGCCTTAGGCCCCATTCACACGTCCATGGTGTGTTGTGGATCCGCAACACACCCAGCCGGCACCCCCCAAAGAAATGCCTATTCTTGTCTGCAAGTTGCGGACAAGAATAGGATATGTTCTATCTTTTGCGGAGCCGCGGACCGGAAGTTCGGGGCCGAAACCCGGAAGTTCGGGGCCGCTCTCCGCAAATGTGGAAGCGGAGAGCACATAGTGTGCTCTCCGCTTTACGTCCGGCCCCATTGAGAATGAATGGGTCCGCACCCATTCTGCAGAATTGGGGAACGGATGCGGACCCATTTGCGGACGTGTGGATGGGGCCTTAGAATGTATAATCTGAAGAACATACATACATCAAATAGCAAACTCCAAAATGAAGGCATGATATTAGGTTTAACTTATTATAATGAAAGCATTGGCGGCTTCAACTAGAGGGACTGCAGCGCTGTGTGTATTTCATGCTGTAAGATGGAAACTTGACCATAGTATTTTCTATGTTGAATGGCATTCAGTGAAACTAAATTGCATTGGTTATTAACTGCAGTAAAAGCTTTCTGTAGTCTTTATAATAAAGGAGCAGCTACAGAAGGAATGTAATAGGGTGCTTACTGTATATATAGAACACTACAAAATTGTCAATCTAACGTAGGAGTAGTTAAATGATCATGATCTCATGCATTTTTTTAGCTTGCACTGTATGCAATGGCTTCTCCAGATCAATTCAATAAAAGTTTATTGCCATGGCAATTTGTACTAGCATTGTCAGGATATTAGAAAGGAAGCTAAATGGATTATGAAATAAGGCAAAAGGAAAAAGACATCATAAAATGTGATGTGAACAACAGGGTAACTTGGGGGATGCAAACAAATCATACCATGCTACAGATTGATGGCTCATTAAATATATTGTGTGCATTGAGATGGCTTATTACTTTTTGCAGGTCTGAATTTACAATTTCTCCTGTTATTTTAGATTTTATATCAACTTCTTTCTTTCTAATTTAACTACTTACCTGGAAAATGATCCATTACAATACATCAGTGATTCCTGAACTTATTACCATGAAGGAGGCATTAAAAGATGTTTCACTGTTGATGAACCCCAGCCATATTCCTATCTCAAAGACTTTTGGTATGAATACTGGGAAAGAATTCTAATTTAGAATTTTGGGCAAAATAAAAAAAAGAGTTGACTTCTGAATCTTTGCTATTTCTATTAGTTTGCCATTCAAGTGAAATCTCTTGCTGCTGGTTTCTTATTTCCTGGCCATGTTCTTTTGAGAAACACTGCAGCAGATAAATAAATGCTACCTAATAGGATGTGTAAAACTATGGCTTTAAAGGGAACCCATCAGCTCCTCTATACTGCTGTCTCCTGTCAGATGCCTAGTTCAATGCTTATCACGGCATCTGATAGTCGCATTGACTGCAAAAAGCAAACAATTATGTACACTCTTCCCATCCAGTTGCTCGCGGAGGGGCCATCACGGCCATCATGATTGAAGAAAACTCGCCAAATCTTTCGTGAGCTGATATGATGACGTTACCACACCGCACACGAGCTTTGGCGCATTTTCTTCAATCAAGATGGCCATAACGGCCTCTCTGCAAGCAAATGGATGAGCTGAGTATGTATTTTTTTGTTTTTAACCTCTATTTCAGGAAAACCACGAAGCTCAACGAAGCTTCGATTCACTCAACACTATTACTCACCTTCCAAAGCCTGCATAGAAAGAAGAATCCGATGCAGCACTCTGCCCCACCCTCCTCCGCCTTTAGATGATGATTTACAGTTTCTTTCCTATTAACAACAGGGGGAAAAAAATCATCGTCCAGAGGTGGAGGAGGAGGAGGCTGGGGCTGAGTGCTTCAGGTCAGTACTGTGAAACTACAGCATGCTGTCATACGAGTGACAGACAGCTGAAAATCAGACTACACTATACTATTATCAGATTAACATACTGTGTGCTTTTTTTGAAAAATAAACATAAAAAACTCAACTTGCATGAAGGAGAAAAAATATATAGTTGCTGGGTGAGGCAACATACACATCTACAGCATTCAAGATTCTGGCAAAAAAATAAGGGATTCAGCTTTATTTAGTTTGGCAAAATGCTTGTATTAATGCTGGAACTGGACAGACCCCATGATAGGGAATGGAATCCAATGGCACTGGGGTTGTCAGACATATGCCAGATCCACCCATTCTGGTATTCTGTTCCTATGCTAGAACACAATACAGGAATCTAGGCGGAAGTGTACACCTAGCCTAACTGAACAATTGAGAAAGAATAGCAATTCCCAGGGTAATATTTGTTGGCCTGTTTGCCTAGGCTACTGTTACATAGCTGGCTTTCATGCAATATTACTAATGTGAGGCATTTGCCTCATTTTAGTTTTGTGATATTCAGACATGTCTTAAAAATTATGCAGTTAATAGTTAAATCATAATAATTACATTCACATGTGACTAGTCAGGTTAAAGGGGTATTTCGATCTTGACATTTATGGCATATCCAGAAAAAAAAGTCACAAATGGCTGATAGGTCCAGATTCCACCACCGACACCTATCTCGAGACTGATGTCCCACTTCTGTGGGTGTTCAAAAATTGGTTAAAGGGGTTATTCCATGATTAATCTAAAAAATCTAAATCAGACATCATATAGTACATGACATCTTTTTTTAACAAAGCTAGAACCAGCCCTGTACCTCACAGAGATATTCCCATTCATTCTTCTGCTAGATTTATATCAAGCTGGCAGCTCAGGGTAGTGTCTTTTCTGCTGCAGCTCAGGAGGCGTGTCCATGCTCTCCCTATCACAGCTCAGGAGGCAGTTCAAGGATAAAACTGAGCATGTGCGGCCTTCTAAGGGAGCCGGACAAAGAAATAAGAAAAATAACAAACAGCAGGTATCACTATACAGATAATTTTTTTTTAATAACTCAGTGGCCAAGCGAAATCTGGCAACATAGATGCCTTCAGCTGCCAAGCGAAATCTGCTGACAGATGTCCTTTAAGTTTGCGGTGTTCATATATCATCAAGATTCTTTTTGTAAAGTTATATCAAACCAGGTACCAAACAACCCAGAAAACTGCTTTAATTTCCAATAAAGAAAAAAAGTCACAATTATAAAAAAGATGAAAAAAGGAAAAGTAGTAGAAAATAAAACAAACACCCCTAAACATAATTTCCTACAAGGTGAACCTATATTGACTTTCATTTCCTTTTTTTGTACTTTAATCTCTTACACTGCAGGAAATAAAAAATAAAGCGACATAGGTACCATAAAAACAACTAACAGTGTTATGAATCATCGTATGTATAAAAAATGGAGAAGATAAGTTCAGAATTCTTCACATATAAAGATAATACAAATGTGCATATAGCAGTATCACAAAAATGTCTGGTTTATTGTGAAAGCAGTAGGAGAGCAGCAAACAATAAAATAAGATTTATGTTTGCAATATTAGAAATGTATTGACTCAAATGCATTTATTTTGCTTAAATTAACTGATAGCATCTGGAAAAAAAGATTACAAAATACAAATCCTGAACATTTGGAAGTATTTTAGTTATATATTACTTAATAAAACAAGACATCCAACTGGAAGCATTGAATAGAATTTCCACTAGAAATGAAAATCACCAGCACTGCTCCCATAAGAGTACGGCTACATTGGGACAGATGTTGGTTGACAGCAAGATGCAGAAGTCACATGACACAAAACTTTGTGCGACTTGTCTGTACATTGCCTTTGTGCAACTATTTTATAATTGAAAACACAGCCAAGTTGCAGAAAGTCACAGATGAGTTGTGTCTCTTGTATGACTTACATTAAAGTCAATGGAGTAAAAGTTGTGCAAGACTTGCACCCTGTAACAAATACAATTAGGGTACAGCTACATGGCACCATGTTTCGCACGACATTTCATGTAATGTTTGTCAATGGTTATGCAACGTGACAGTCCCAGAAAATTGGATTTTGTGTCACACTTTGTCGTAAGTCGTGAGTGACTTTTCCTCCATACACTTTCATAGAAGTCACATCCGCTACGCAACTCCCATATTGTTTGCGACTTAGCTGTGTTTTTTGCAACCCGGAGTGGCTGGCAAAATGTTGCCGGGTAACCAAATGGTCTGTCTTTTTTGCAACTGTCGCAGCTTGTTGCATCATTATATACAATGTCACGTGACACATACTATCGTGTAGCAGTAATTTAAAGCTGCAAAAACATCCAAGAAATTTCATAGAAATAGATTTAAACTAATACCTTAAAAATATACAAATGCAAAGCCCAAAATGTATTTACTAGTATTATTTTTACTTATTCTTTTAATGGAAATACCTGTTTTATTTCTATATTTTTGTATAAATAATATAAAACAAGTGTAATCTATGAGGCTATTCACATGAATGCATAAAATACATAATAATATTTCAAAATGCGGCATGTACTATTTTAATTGTTTTGCAGATCTTAAATGTAGATTGAAATCTATTGGAGACTTTCAAAATACAGATACGTCCATATGTCATCACTCAGCATTACATCAGTATTGCAACTGTGTTTCAAAGGGACTCTCTTACGTGTTTTATGTTCCTCCTTAAAAGATAGCCCATCTGTACTATGGGAGTTAAAGCGGTAGTCCAAGCTTACAAAAAGGATCTGCTCTTTGGAGAAACAATATGTCTATAGGCTGTCTCTGGTGATGTTGTTCAGCCCCACTTAGCAGACACAGCCATCAGAGGATATGGCACTGTTTTTGGGAAAACTGAGATTGTTCTGTCTTTTTACCCGGTCACACAGTGTACAGTCTGCCATTCAGCATAAACTATTCCTGTCTCCCAGATAAGAGAACTGTTCTTTCTAGTCTAACTTCTTTATTGGTTAACATGTTGTACTCTCTGCGCAATCCCTGTGAGTGAGAGATTGTATATGTGATTGGTAAAACTACAAAAATACAAATTACATGTATAAGTATTAAGTTTAGGAAAGCATGTACCATAACATTACATTAACAGAGAAAATACATGGTAAAATGGCTGCCTATACATAGGATTACATGTCTATCTAACAGTCACAACAGCTCCCTGAGTAAGGCCTCACACACACATACGTGGATTTTCACGGACCACGGTCCGTGAAAATTCGGCCTGCCATCTTGCTGAGTGCACGAGCACACAGTGTCATTAGTTGCTATGACGCCGTACAAGTCATGCCGCCGCTGCTGTACAGTAATACACTCGTATGACCTATACCAATATATTAGAGGCGGCGGCACGAAGCGCACAGCGTCATAGAAACCAATGCCGCTCGTGCACTTAGCAGGAAGGCAGGCCTAGTTTTCAGGGACCGTGGTCCATGAAAATCCACGTATGTATGAATGAGCCCTGAACAGCTCTGCATAACATTATGTCCCTGAAACAGAGGTAGATCTCTTACCAGATATGCTTTTGCAAGAATAGTTTGAGAAGGAGACATGCATAGGACAGCTCTGTACTGTGTTCTGGAAACTTCTCTTTCCCATGATGCTTTGCAATTACCCACAATGCAATGGAGTAGTCTTGTAACAAGAAAACAAAGTGTAATACAATTTGGTGTATAACCACACTAAGCACTTCTGAATACCCTGACTGTGGCAGAACACAGATCCTTCTTTTAATCCTAGAGTTTTTTTTATTCAGTGCTTCTACAAGAGTACTCAGTCCTGGTATATGGCCTGTAATTCTGCATGGATTTATGGTGATAAGCTTAGGCCAGTTAAGATACAGTGACACTATATTTGGGATCCCTGTAATATGGGATCCTGTTATATGAATGTACTATCTATGATTGCTATTAGAGATGAGCAAAGTTTTGAAAAATTCAATTCAGAATAATAATAATTCATCATGAATCGAGATATATCTGGTATACCCAGGCCCCTCTGCCTAATCATATTCATCCCACTTCGTTGCCCAATCTCACTGTGAAGGCTTGGAACTTAAACTGTAGGTAGAGTGCAAGGAGAGCGCAAGTGGAGTGTATCGCCATGTGCATTATGTTCTAGTGCACCCGAATTCATTTCACAGACAAGATTCAAGTAATGTAAATAGATAAAATCAGTAGCGCTCCACTATTGTCTCGTCTCCTATTTGCAGCGGCATAAAAACAGGGCTGTCACCCCCTCTGTTTGTAGGAAAAAAGGACTCTTCCACACCCTGCCGAGACCAGGAACCAAGGAGTAAAGTAGCACGCACCGACCAGCTATCGGTGAGTGCATTGCCATATAGATATGTGGTAACCAGCGGTACAACACTACACTTCAGTGGCTTATACCGGATGGGATCAAAATATATCCTATCCACTGTTAGAGCGCGGCATTACAGTATATCTAAGATTCAAGTAATGGCCCCATGAAAGAGTGGGGAGGGTGGCAGGAGGAGTAGCGGCAATAACCGTGACAAAAGTGGCCCCATGACAAAGTCGGGATAGTGGCAGCAGCACTCGCAGTAGTGGCCCCATGACAGAGTGGGGAAGGTGACAGTGACAGTAGTAGCCCCATGGACAGTAGTGGCCCCAGAGACATAGTGGGGATGTTGGCAGAAGCAGTAGTGGCCCCATGACATAGTGGGGACATTAGCAGCAGCAGTAGTGGGCCCATGACATAGTGTGGATAGTGGCAGTTACAGTAACAGTAGTGGCCCCATGACAGAGTGGGGATGATGGCAGCAGCAGTAGTGGGCCCATAACATAGTGAGGATGGTGGCAGCAGCAATAGTGGCCCCATTACATAGTGGGGAAATTGGCAGCAGCAGTAGTGGCCCCATGACAGAGTGGGGACAGTAGCAGGTGCAGCAGTAGCAGTAGTGGCCCGATGACAGAGTGGGGACAGTGGCAGCAGCCATAGTGGCCCCATGACAGAGTAAGAAAGGTGGCAGTGACAGTAGTGGCCCTATGACAGATTGGGGATGATGGCAGTGACAGTAGTGGCCCCATTACATAGTGTGGATGGTGGCATCAGCAGTAGTGGCCCCATAACAGAGTGGGGACAGTAGCAGCAGTAGCAGCAGCAGTAGCAGTAGTGCCACCACGACAGAGTGGGGAAAGTGGCAGTGACAGTAGTGTTCCCATGACAGAGTGGGTTCAGTGGCAGCAGCAGTAGTGGCCCCATGACAGAGTTTGGAAGGTGGCAGTGACAGTGAAAGTATTGTCACAATGACAGAGTGGGGAGGAGGGGTAGCAGCAGTGGCAGTAATGTTGTGTTAACATCACTGTTTCTGTTCCATCAGAGGAACAGAAAGCTAAAAACATAAAAAAAACTATCCTATATTTTGTCCTATTATCATTTGCATTTTAATTTTCACAAAAAGCTAAAGACGAGGAGACCAAGTTTGAAGGGGTTTTCCAGGACTTCCATATTATTGACCTATCCTTAGGATAAATACCAGATTGATGGGGGTCTGACACCTGACTTCTGCATCAATCAGCTGTTAGCAGGTGCCATGACCACTGGAAGTAACACAGTTTATTGAGGCTGAGCTGCAGTAACATGGCACAATGTATAGAGTCTGCTTCCTGCTCCATACACTGTTCTAGCTAGCAGCTGATTGGCGGAGGTGCCAGATGTCAGACCCCTTTTGATCAATATCCTGAAGTCCTAAAACCTTTAGGGTGGTGCCACATACAAAGCTTTTGAGTAAGCCTTGCTTACTGGATTTCATGTGTGTCACCTACAGAACATAGTCAGAAAGTCAGCTGCATAACAGGAACTGTCCCCCCAGCTATGCCCAAAGCAATGTTTGCATATACACTTACTAGTGATGAGCGAAGTTATCAAATATTCGATTCAGCTGCTTTGGCGAATTTCACAAAGAAATTTGCTTTGTGACAAATCCTTTCATCACGAAGCACATTTTTTTCTAAGTAGCAGGAGCAATGATGGGTAACGATGATTGTGCCTCCACCCCATCATTGAACCCCCCAGATGCCACGTTCATTGCTGACCACGGCATCTGAGAATATTAGTGAGGGCTTTCATAGGTTAATCTGGTAAAAAAAAATAACACTGACCTTATCCATTTTTACACGAAGAGGCCACCGCGGCCATCTTGATGAAAACATCAGGTGAAATCTTGCACGCTGCATGATGATGTCCTCACACTGGCAGATGTGGTGAAGTCATATGTCACGCAATAGATTTAGTGTGGGGTCTTCAATCAAGAGGGACGCTGCAACCTCTTCGTATGCAAATGGTTGAGGTTAGTATGTTTTTTTTTACTGCCATTTGTGGGAAAATTGATTAGTTACCACGAAGCACAAGGAAATTCAGTTTCGCTGCTAATCTAATTTTTTCCTGAAATTTGGATCGAAATCCACTTTGGATACTTCGATTCGCTCAACACTAACACTTACCTCTAATCACCAGTGCAAAATAAATAGTTAATAGAAATAGTCCCAGTTTCTCAGGTCGGTTTTGTGCTATATAGATGACAGTCAAGAAATAAGGAAAACATCAATGTTCTCAACTGTAATTCCTTTAGGGCTGTTTTGTAATTTGCACATCTTTTAACTTTTTAACAACTTTGCTATTCTGCTAATGAAAAACTATTACAAATAGCTCTGAACACTTCCCAGCAGCAGAGGTTGTACATTGACATTCTGTTATCATCTGCAAACATTCAGAAATGAATTGGGCACACAAATATTTACATTTGCATCAATACATAAATCAATTAAAGGGAATGTGTGATCATAAAATGACCTATTGTTTAAATCACATTTTTTTATGTTAAGAATATTTTTGTTTCCAATTTTTGGTGAGCTTTTTTAATTTTTCCATGTCACCATCTATATTTAAAAGAAATGTGTACAATCCTGCAATTTTCACAATGGCCACTAGGACTAAGACTACATGAGCCATAGACATAAGGGACAGGAGGGGATCCCATTGACTTCTATGGGAGAGTTTTTTAGACATACACTATGACCTTTCCAAAGGTCAGGAGGGAGCTGATAAGCTGTGATATTACCTACTGTGAATGGTGGATCCTGCGTTATCTATATAGCAGTGTTACTTGTCATGGTAATTCTGCCTGTGGTGATAATGATAATAGTTATTGAAAAGATACATAAACAGAACAGGAAATCATGATCTATTATTAGACCTAGTGGCCAGTGGGAAAATTACAGGATTATATACATTTTTAAAATATATATATAGTGAAGTAAAAAAAAAGATTAAATGGGTCTTCCATTACCTTTTAACTGCTAGGTCTGACATCCAGGATCCCCGCTGATTAGCTGTTTGAGGTGGCTGTGGTGCAGATTTACCCAGGCTAGTGACATTACGTTCATTGGTCACATGACCTCGTCGCAATTAAGCCCCATTTAAGTGAATGGGGCTAGGCTGAGATACTAAACACAGTCGCTGTACAATGTACTGTACTGTGCTTGGTAAGATGCGAGAAGGCAGTACTTAAATCGTTATTTTGCAAGCCCATACCCCTTTTCCCTATGCTGCACAAAGCTGCACCACCACACTGTATGCTATAGCTGAGTTTGATGATTCACCATCCCAGCGCCACATACAGTTAAAATGCATAAAAAGCTTATTTCAGGGACAAAGCAGTTCTTTATGTCGTGCCTGGAAAATTTGCCAATTCTTCCGCGAGACTGGGAGGTTTCTCCTTTTTCTCCTGACGAAGCCAGTGGGTTGGCGAAATGCGCGTCGAGGTAGTAGCGGTGTCAGGTGCACCTGGCCACAAATACAATATGGTAATTCATTCTCTCTCTCTATCTTTATGTATTTTCCCTACTTAACTGTTTTTTATGTGAACCATGTTTCATATAATGCATGTAATATTCTTTGGATTAAGTTTATATTACAATGATTGGTATTCTTTTTTGGGGACCTATATGTATTATTCTGCATACATGTGATCCAGGTTCACAGTTGATCCATTAGTATTTAGAGGGCATTTATTTAGATTTTTGTTATTATTTTGATCTAATTTTGATATTAAGAGAAACTATTTTATATATTAGATCTTATTATGTGATTTCCCATACGAGGTGTGTCCGGGGTTTGCACCTGCATTGTTTCTGCACTGCAGGGATCTGGTGGGGGACTGTTTAAAAAAAAAAAAAATTATATTATACTCAGTGTATTTTTTTCGGCTATTAGTTTTGATCCAGTATAGGAGTACAGCCTCTTTAAGTAACCTGAATTTACCAGCAAAAATATTGGTACACATGCATCATTGGTACAGAGCAGCTTATAAATACTCAGATATGCACAGGTTTGTGGAAGGAGGAGGAAACACAATCACATGAGTAAATAACTATTGGGGGCATGTGTAACCCTGCTGGTTGTTCACAATCACAACGCCTTAGAACTGGACTTCATATATAGCAGCCACCTTTGCCAAATAATAAGTGTCTCTTGGTATTTAGATACCCCCAGAACATACAGTTGAATTGCTCAACAGATTGAGTGGTCACAAGAAACATTTTTAAAGTGTAAACGCTGGCAAACTGAAAGGAGCTAATAGATGACAGGAACCAAATGACAATAGTCATGGAGTTTGTCAATGAAGAGGATGGGATATGGTAATGGCATACAGGTTGACAGTGGATGAATGGCAGTGAAATGAAATAAGGATATATTTAACTGATCCTGCCCTGAAATATAACCCAGCAAGATAGCCAATAAAAATGAAAAAAACAACTCAACATACAAACTTTAAAGCACAGAAATGAAAGGTTGTAAGCCTACAGACCCCAGGATACACAGTTACAAAACAGTTCACTAACAAAAGATTATAAGAATCTGAAAAGAAATGCACATGCTATATGTAGAGATGAACGAATTTTTGAAAAGTTAGATTTGGCTGATTCGCAGAATTTTACAAACAACTTCGTTTTGTGATGAATTACTTTGCCACGAAGCACATTATTTTGTAATTAGCAGATGCAATGAGAGGGAGCTCCAATAGCTCCACCCCCCCCCCCCATTATTGTACCCCTCAGATCCATTTGCTCGTGACGGGCCGGCTGCCGCCATCTTGCTTGAAGATCTGTCACGAAATCTCACGCGGCGTGAGATTACGTCACCACGCACAGGATTTCGGCTGAGATCTTCAATCAAGATGGCGGCTGGTGGCCCGTCGTGAGCAAATGGAGGCGATAAGCATGAATTTTTTATATATTGTTGAAAGTTCCTAACTTTCCCATGCCAAAATTTATTTAGTGTTCTGGGAGGAAGAGAGGAAGAGGCTGTGCTACCATATCATAGGAAACAATTGCATAATTTGCACTTTATTTATTGGGCCATAACATAAATTGAAGCTCTGACCAAATTATCTATCTGTTATTTAAAGTGTACCTACCTTTTCAAAAAACGTTGCATTAATCAATAGCACAGTGTGTGTACAACTGCTACCTTCTTTAGCAGTTTTCCCCTGTACAAACTGAATCTCTAGTTTGTAGTACTCCTGATTGATTTATTTTATTTCACTAACTTTCTTAACTAAATATAAGGCAAGTAATAAACTTAAGGTACATCAATCAATATTGGCAGTGGACATATATGAAGGCCGTTCAATAAGTTATCTTCCACAGCATGTTCTGTCAGTGTTAGAGAGTTGAGCTTGTCTGTGTAGGCTGGGATATGTCTAGACATGCAACACACACAGTAGCAGTTCAGTGTGATGAAGGCACTGGAAGTGACAGAATGGAAAGTGCAGTACTATGCAATTCTACAAAGAAAGTGAGGGATTTTGAGCTATGTTCTGTGATTAATTCCTTATGAAGGAAAAAAAGAAGCCTAAAGAAACCCATAAGAGAATGATCTCTGTCTATCGTGAGGATTTACCTTACTACTACCAAGTAAGGATTAGGGCCAAGCAGTTTAAATGGGGTAAGGAATCAATGGAAGATAAACTCCGTTTAGGGTGATCTGTCAAAGCATCTTCCTAGGAAATGTGGAGGCCATAATTTTGGAAGATTGTTTGGTCAAAGTCAGTGTTATATAGTAGCTCATAAATTAGGCATTTCAGTTGGCATAGTTTCCAGTATCATTCATGATATTTTGATGATGTCAACGGTCAGTTCCCAGTGGGTGCTATTGTTGTTGTCTGAGCAAAAAACTTGTCACCAGCAATTTAGCCAAGAGAATTTAGACATGCTTAGAGAAAATCCAGGAGGTTTCTATTATCAAATTATTATGGGTGATGAAACATGGGTCTACCACCTTGATCCTGAGACCAAACAAGAGCCCATGCAATGGAAGCACAAGGGATCACCAACTCCAAAAAATTGTGCAGCAGTTCAGCTGTAAAGATTATGACAACAGTTTTTTGGAATACAGAAGGCGTCTTATTTCTAGAATTCATGCCACACAAGACAACAATTACTGGAGACACCTATGCTTCAACAATAAAGGCATTACTTCTAATCAAAGAGAAATGCTTAGGAAGTTGTCAGCAATTGTGTTGCTGCTTCACGACAATGTGACAGCTCACAAATCTGACAAATTACAAGCTGCCATCAGGGAATGCGACTTCATGGAGCTTAACCATCCGCTCTACAGTTCAGACCTGGCTCCCAGTGATTACTTTCTCTTTTGGAATCTGAAGAAATATCTGTGTGGGCAAGGATTTCCTGATAATAATGCAGTCAAAGAGTTTGTAACAGGGTTCCTGCAGCAGCAGGAAGTCTCCTATTCTCTCATTCAAGAATTTTATTGGATTTTATAGTACAGCAATTGTAAAATATACAACACTAAAAAACAAATGATGTCATAGTAGCAATATAAGTTACTGGATACTCAATTTCAGCAGATTTCTTATGATAAACAAGAAAAATTAGGCATAAAGATAATGCTGAGCGCTAATATTAATTGATCTTGCATTAAGTGGTTGGATTGAACATTGTGAAATATAAAAAGCAGATATGGAAAAAAGAAAGATAAAGAAGGAGGGAAATAGAGAGAGGGGTGTGGAGGGGGGAGATCATGCCTGAAGTGTCAAGTACATCCCAGACTTGGGAAAGGAGTCCCAGGGACTTGAGGTTTTCTAAAAACTCACAGATTTGATTTAGTAAATATGACTATAGTAAGAGTGGGATAAGGAGTAAAAGCTATAGGCTATTTGCCATTTGCCAGGTTGTTTCCAAAATGCCAGGTTGTATAGTGTATATGCCGAATAGTAGGGGCGCCGTCCTTTAAATGGGTTTTCTGCATACAAATAATATGTACCTTCTGACAGTGAAAGTGATGGAGAGACACAGTGCCGGCGTGCTCCAGACTGGTGGTGCACAGATCAATGACCGCCGCTTCAGATGGCAAGGCCTCTGGTGAGTAGGGCCTGGCAATCATGTTCAGGGAGGGTACAGAGGCATCCCTGGAGCAGAGTAGCAGAGGCTCCCGATGCAGCAGAGGGCAAGGTGACTTACCTCATGGAGAGCTTTACGTCGTCATCTTGGGAGCATGTTGCACAGTCCTGGAGGGCTATGCGCAGGGAGTAGTAAAGTAGCAATTAAAGTAGTAATTAATTTCAACCTTAGAGAATGCAAGAGAAGCAGATGGTCTAGCGCTACCATTTTTTGCCATTTTTTAAGTATCTGAATGAGAAAATATGCCAGGGAATTAGCAGAGCTCACAGAAAAGACATCTTTACTCTTCCAAAGCTGGCCATACCCCCCCCCCCAAGTGTTCTATTCTGAGGGCTTCCGATCACTGGAGGTGAAGTTGAATATATGTTGTGAAGTCAAGGGGTTACATTGAATACTAGCAAGTTGAATTTTCTCAGGAAGTTTTGTTTTTATATTAAGATAACTTGAACACACATCATACTTCATTTGCCTCAGGTGAAATTTATGTCCCAGGAGGACATGATCTTCACTTGATCCTTGTTCTGAATAAAGCACTTATCCTGAGATATAAACTTCCTATGGAGCTGCTTGTGTTTACTTTTCCCTCCTCCCCTCTCCATAGACTTAAATTGACATGCATAATATGATTTTTTTGTGACCTGCTAGGGCGGAATCAAAGCATATTTCAAATAGAAAGGCATTTAGAAGGGTGATGGAAGAGATAAATAACTGATAACACAAGAACTAGAAATTTTTCTCTGATAAGACATATTACAAAGTTTCTTATGGTCACTTGTACTATTTTTTATACAAATTGTGTGAAAAGTTAGGGACCATTTAAATCTAAAAAATACATATTATTAAATAAAAGTGGTTAGTGCATGTCAGGAACAAGATAAGCTGTCTGTATGAGGATAAATATAGAATATGAATCTTTGAGAAAAGAGCATATCATTTTATAATTTTACAAGAGCATTTCTGAACTTGCTGACAGGAAACATTTCTGGGAAACAAAATATTCACTATTTGGGGGAATGAATATGCTAAACTTTTCTGACTTTTGTTTTTGAGCTTGCTGAAGAGTTTGGCCAGGCAGGCTGCCACTTAACCTTTTCTTTAGCGAGCACTAGCTGTCAAGCATAATTTTAGGCTCTAGTGAAATCTTACTAAATTGTTTCTCTAAAGAGCTTCAAACCAATCGGTAAAAGGCAATGGAACCAAAAGTGAGTGAAAATTGAGAATTAAAGAAATAATAGCCAATGGTTAAATGTTACCTGTTCAGACTATTCACTTTGCATGATCGGGAAATGGAGCAAAAAAATGTTAGAGGCCACAATGTTTGAGTAGTAATTTCAACAGAGCTGTATTATTTTGAGGAAGGGATTTTATACATGAAAGGAAAGCATGCTGAGAATAAATATGAAAAAGAAAATTATACTAAAAAATATAAGATATTACATAACAACTACTAGTAACATAGAGCCATGGTTGCCAAGCTTGTTTTTTGCTTTAGGTTCTGGACATCTTTGCCAAAAAAAAGGTCAAAAATGATATTATATGCTTTAATTTAAAAAAAAAAATGCCAATGATGCTAAGTGATATACTCAGTGATATACTTAGCTACAAATATGAAAACATTGGTAGCATTTAATAGGAATTGTACAATATTCATGATTGCAGTAACCAGAACAGGAATGACAAAGACCTAACCCGGGTAAGGTTGTATTTACTAAACGAACAAACTAATGCCTAAACTAGGCTATGCAACCTATCTTGACCCGGGTGTAAAATTAAAACTTCACTTTTATTAGATTATATATAAAAAGGTTTCATATGTATCTTATTTGGAACCACACGAAAGAAAGATGATTAAAAATACAGTCACCGCTCCGCCAATGCCTGCCAATATCTATTGTAATCGGTGAAGGAGGTGTGCACACTCTCCCTCCTTAATCGTTTTTTTTCACAGGGCTCAATGGTAGTGGCTATTATATGAGTCAAAAGACTAATGTTTGATCAATGACCAGTTATAGCATTTGCTTATTGCTGAACTGCTGCCAGGGGGGCGCTATTGTTAGTGCGCTCTCCCAGGCTATCACCATAATAAAGGGTCTTCCCTTTATTGGTGCTAGAGTGCCGCAGAGACAGAGTACTGCTTGCACTTTAAAAGCCAGCACCTATGAGCCCTGATATCAACTTGCTCGCTATCTAGCTTGAGCTACTATATAGAGGCTTGGCAGAGTGGTGTTCTGATCTAAAATCTAGATCTGCCTCCCAACATGTTTCACCAACATTATGGCTTCTTCAGGGGAATGGGCAGCATTGAATGCATTGAATGCTGCCCATTCTCCTGAAGAAGCCATAATGTTGGTGAAACATGTTGGGGGGCAGATCTAGATTTTAGATCAGAACACCACTCTGCCAAGCCTCTATATAGTAGCTCAAGCTAGATAGCGAGCAAGTTGATATCAGGGCTCATAGGTGCTGGCTTTTAAAGTGCAAGCAGTACTCTGTCTCTGTGGCACTCTAGCACCAATAAAGGGAAGACCCTTTATTATGGTGATAGCCTGGGAGAGCGCACTAACAATAGCGCCCCCCTGGCAGCAGTTCAGCAATAAGCAAATGCTATAACTGGTCATTGATCAAACATTAGTCTTTTGACTCATATAATAGCCACTACCATTGAGCCCTGTGATAAAAACGATTAAGCAGGGAGAGTGTGCACACCTCCTTCACCGATTACAATAGATATTGGCAGGCATTGGCGGAGCGGTGACTGTATTTTTAATCATCTTTCTTTCGTGTGGTTCCAAATAAGATACATATGAAACCTTTTTATATATAATCTAATAAAAGTGAAGTTTTAATTTTACACCCCCGGGTCAAGATAGGTTGCATAGCCTAGTTTAGGCATTAGTTTGTTTGTTTAGTAACCAGAACAAGTACCTACGAATTCAAAAATATCATGGGTGCATCTATTTTGTATCACTGGCACTGGCTAAAATTTTTACAGACTGTCCTTGAAAATACAGAGGGTAGGCAACATATATAGAAGGGACTTTGTCCAGCTGGAGATATATGATAACTGCAATCTGTGCAATGGATTCACTGTCACTCGAAGCAAAGCTAGCTGCTTCCTATAGTCTATTAGCTTGCATGCAAGGGACTGAGATATTGATTTTTCTATTGCGCGCAATTACTGGTGGAGTGATAGAGAGAGGGGATGCTTTTGTGGTGAGCTTTCTATTTTGGTTGTAAATTGCCTTTATAATTCACATGAGGCCAAAAATATAAACCTTAACATTAAAAACAAACCTGTGACATTTTAAGCACATAAATCCCATAAAACCCAATAGGGTGGCATTTGATAGCTGACACTATAGTATAACAGGTGGGCAGCATGTGTTTTCTTTTGATGTTGCATGCACTAAGTATATATGCTTAGAGTGCTTAGAACATTTTCCTGAACTGTATTATTGTATCCCACTGTGTTACGGCTTCTTCAAAGTTATTAACAATATGCCATCATGCTGACAGAAACCCAGCATAAATAATTCTCATATAAAGCAGCAAGAAAGCTATTTACCAGTGTTGTTACACAGCTGTGCTGTTGTCAGCTCTACAGTACTCCTAATGTGCTACCCTATTTCAATTATATGCACCAGAGAGATGTAGAAGGATGTGAAGAGCTTTGTCTGTTATTCTCTCAATTCAAGGTGTGGTTGTTTTTGCAAATGTCTTATGCTTGTGTTTGATATTATGCTCATGATTGGTAAATTTAACCCCCCACCCCCAACAGTCAGTTCAAAATTGGGAAATGTCACCTTTTTATGGCAGATTTTTAATTTATATCTCATATGTACAGTATATGAACATTTTGACCCCTTAGTGATGTAACTAATTTTAGTCTGTGTTTTTTATCTATAATGTGTTGGGACAGTGATGCTGTCCATTTTTGTAATATACATAAATTGCTGAAATCGGACAGTTCTATTAGGAAAATATCTCTAAAGTGGCCCATTTTGTGCTTTAGCAATGCTCCCTGTGTTCTGCTTACTAAACTGTGGAGACACGCTCCACACTGACTGCTGCTGCCCTAACTGCCTCTCTCTATCTATCTATCTATCTATCTATCTATCTATTGTGGGGAGTCGCTCTGGTAGACAGCGGTGCGGGTGCAGTATAGAGGCAAAAGGGAGTCCAGAAGGTGCAGCAAACAGTGTTTTATTCACACTTGCATCAAAAATAAACAGCGAACAGTCACTTGGTGTTAAATCACACACATCAGAAAACGTGAGGTAAAACAAAATGTCCAAACACAGGTTCTAATCACCTGGGAGGTTTTAGGTGCGGGTTCGCACCTGGCTGTCGGCCCAGCCGCAAGATAATCCACCTCAGGCTTCCAGGCCGTCTGCACTCCTCCTTGCTGGGCTCCTGCTTCCAGCCCAGAGAGCTCCACAGCACCATCTGCAGCTCCAGGACAATCACACTCTCCCAGCTGCTGAGGCGGCTGCCTTTAAAGGCCCGGCAAAAGTCCGGACTGGACCGTGGGGAGTAGGCACCCACCCAACTCTTTGCCTACTCCCAGTAAGAGCCGGCCCGGATTGGCTTTGCAGCCAAACTAAATTTCAAGGTGTCAAGCAGCACTAGCTGCTGCTGACACAGGAAAACCCGGCTCTTACCTCACCGAGGCCAGAAACCTCGGTGACACGTACCTGCCATCGACCACGGTACCTTGCACCTTACCACATACCCCCCCCTTTGTTCAACCCTGAGGGGGTGAACACAAGTGAGGCAGTGGACGCGGGACAGGGCATCTGCGTTACCCTGCAAGCGGCCTGCCCTGTGTTCTACCGAAAATTTGAAATTTTGCAAGGATAGGAACCACCTGGTGACCCGAGCATTCCTCTCCTTGGCTTGGCTCATCCACTTGAGAGGGGAATGGTCGGTCACCAGATGGAACCTCCTCCCTAACAGGTAATAGCGGAGAGATTCGAGTGCACACTTGATAGCCAGACACTCCGTCTCCACTATACTATACCTGGTCTCGGCTGGGGTGAGTTTACGGCTCAGGAAGACAACGGGATGTTCTTCCCCATTGACCTCCTGAGACAGTACTGCACCGAGACCTACCTCTGAGGCATCCGTCTGAACGACGAACTCCCTGTTGAAGTCGGGTGTCACCAAAACCGGGGACCCACACAGGGCCGACTTCAGCGCGGAGAAAGCCTCCTCCGCCTTCTCACTCCAGCTAACCTTCCCAGACTTTCGCCCCTTCAACAGGTCTGTGAACGGCGCTGCTATTGTGGCAAAGTGGGGCACAAACCGCATGTAGTATCCTACAATTCCCAGGAAGGACTTTACCTGCCTGGTGGTGACCGGTCGGGGCCAGTTACGTATGGCCTCTACCTTAGTTACCTGAGGTTTGATGACTCCCGCCCAATTACATACCCCAGATATTTGGTCTCTTTCAACCCAATCGCACACTTTTTTGGATTGGCGGTTAGTCCAGCTTTCCTCAGGGCATCCACTACCGCCTGCACCTTGGGTAAATGGCTTTCCCAGTCGGTGCTGTGGATGACTACATCATCTAAGTAGGCTGAGGCGTACCGACGATGAGGTCGCAGCACAATGTCCATTAACCTTTGGAAGGTGGCGGGGCGCCATGCAGGCCAAAGGGTAACACCTTGTAATGATACAGGCCCTGCGAGGTAACAAAAGCAGTTTTTTCCTTGGCCGACTCCGTTAAGGGTACCTGCCAGTACCCTTTGGTGAGGTCTAGCGCAGAAAAATAACGGGCTTGCCCTAAATTCTCAACAAGCTCGTCTACCCGTGGCATGGGATATGCATCAAACTTGGACACTTCATTTAACTTGCGAAAATCGTTGCAGAACCGCAACGTCCCATCCGGCTTGGGTATTAGGACTATGGGACTGGCCCACTCACCTTTCGACTCCTCAATGACATCGAGCTTCAACATTAACTGCACTTCCTCCGCGATGGCCCTTCGCCGAGCCTCGGGTACCCGGTATGGTTTTAACCGGATCTTGGCCTGAGGCTCAGTGACGATGTCATGTTGGATGAGAGACGTGCGGCCAGGGAGGTCCGAGAACACATCCGTGTTCCGACTGATGAACTCCCTGACTTCCTGAACTTGTTTGGAAGACAGGCTGTCTGCAATTTTACCGTGGTTACTGCTTCACAGGCCTCGAACTGTGGGGCTGGACCCTTTTCACCTAGAAGCCCTGGCCGGGGCTGTGGTCGTCGGCCGTGTCCCTATCTTTCCACGGCTTTAGTAAATTCACGTGGTACACCTGCTCCGGCTTGCGCCGCCCTGGCTGGTGTACCTTGTAATTTACTTCCCTACCTTCTCAATCACCTCATAGGGGCCCTGCCACCTAGCTAGGAACTTGCTGTCAAGGGTGGGTACCAGAACCAAAACCCGATCTCCTGGATTGAAGTCCCGTACCCTAGCCTGACGATTATACACCCTACTCTGGGCTTGTTGCGCTGCCTCCATATGCTCCCGGACCAGCGGCAACACCCTTTCCATCCGTTCCTGCATCTGGGTGACATACTCAATGACACTTTTGTGGGGGACAGGCTGTTGTTCCCACGCTTCCTTGGCGATATCCAACAGGCCCCGAGGGTGTCTGCCATAAAGCAGTTCAAAGGGCGAGAACCCAGTAGAGGCCTGGGGCACCTCTCGCACTGCGAACATGAGATAGGGCAGAAGCAGGTCCCAGTCCTTCCCATCTCTAGACACCACCCTTTTAACATATTTTTTAGAGTTTGGTTAAACCTTTCGACAAGACCGTCCGTTTGCGGATGGTAAACGGACGTCCGCAATTGCTTTATACGCAATAATTTACACAGTTCCCTCATAACTTTGGACATAAAAGGGGTCCCTTGGTCTGTCAGAACCTCTTTTGGCAGGCCCACACGGGAAAACATTTCCATTAACTCTTTGGCAATGAGCTTAGCTGAGGTATGTCGCAGAGGCACCGCCTCCGGATACCGAGTGGCATAGTCGAGAACTACCAGAATGTGTTGGTGGCCCCTGGCAGACTTTGGTACAGGCCCGATCAGATCCATAGCGATACGCTCAAACGGGACCTCAATGATTGGAAGAGGTACCAGAGGACTACGGAAATGTGGCTGGGGGCTATTTATCTGACAGGTTGGACAAGATTTACAATACTCTTCTACCTCCTTAAACACACCAGGCCAATAAAATCGCTGCAGTACACGGTCCTGCGTTTTCTGCCACCCCATGTGCCCCCAAGAACATGTTGGTGGGCAAGCTCCATAACAAGCTTGCGATATGCGGTGGGCACCACCAACTGTTCAACTGGCTCACCTCGGATTTGGTTCACCCGATACAACATATCCTGAAGAACAATAAATCGCGGAAACATTAATTCAGCCCCAGGTTTCTGGGGTTTACCATCAACCATTACAACACTTTCCCAGGCCCTGGTTAGGGTTTGGTCCCGGTGTTGTGCGGTCCCAAAATTTTCCCCGGAGACATTGAGGTCTGCCAACTCAGGTCCCGGTGGCAAGTCCTCCGTGTCTCCCACCAATACACTCAGTGGGGTTGTCTCCCCTCTACCGCTGGAGCAGAGGTCACCCCTACCGCTGGCCCTTCAGATTCGGGCTCCCAGGGTTCTGGCCTTCCAGTGGTATCAGGCCACTCTACTAGGGTTACCCCTGTCTCGGGTCCATCAGACATTTTTATTGCCGGCCACAGCGCCGGGAAACCTGGGAAGTCCCTCCCAAGTATCAGTTCATGTGGGAGTTTGGTAGCGACAGCCACCTCGTGGGTCCACTTACCAGCCGCGGTGGACAAAGTCACTAGCGCAGTGGGGTAGTCTTTTAAGTCTCCGTGGATGCATAGGACCCCGATTTTACGGCCGGTATACTCCGCAGGCCGTACTAGGGCAGCTCTTACCAGGGAGACTAGACTCCCGGAGTCCAGCAGGGCCACCGCCCGAGAATCTCCCACCTCTACCTGACACAGGTGGTTGTTATCCTGCACCTCACGGGTGCCAGTTGCGCACAGCTTCCGTGCATACAGGGAGTGGCGACCCCCGTAGTTCACATCCATCGGCTCACCCTGATGCGGACAGTCGGCCCTGATGTGGCCTGGCTCCTGACACCTCCAGCATACCACGGGAGGCGGATCCGCAGGGGGTACATTCCGGGCAGGTCTCTCTGTCGCCGGTCGTCGGAACAGAGGTGGAGGCCTCCGGGGTTTAACTGACCCCTTCCCAGCAAGACTCCCCTGCAGGTTTCTGGTGGCCTCGTAACACTCCACCAGGTCGACCATCTCCAGGGCATTGATGGGGGATACCTGGCCGATCCAGTGCTGAAGGGGGTAAGGCAGGGCCCTCCAGAACATGTCGGCCAGCAGACGGTCTAGCATAGCAGCCGGACTTAGAACATCAGGCTGCAGCCACTTTTGCAACCTGTGCAGCAACTCATAGTACTGCGGCCTGGCGGGTTCAGCCGTTTTAAAGTCCCACTGGTGGACCCGCTGAGCCCGGATCAACACGTTTACCCCCAGTCTGGCCAGGATCTCCCCCTTCACCGTGGGATAATCAGCAGCCTGGTCATCTGCTAGGTAAAAAAAAACCTGCTGGGGTCCGGACGCCAGGAACGGAGCGACCACCTCGGCCCACTGGTCACGGGGTAACTTCTCCCTCACGGCCACCTTCTCAAAGACCGCCAGATACGTCTCAACGTCGTCCGAGGGGGTCATCTTTGGGATCGCCGCACGGACCGCTTTCCGGGCATCATGGACGTGGTGGGACGCTCCTGCAGCTTGTAAAGCCATCACGTGCTGTAACAGTAGCTGGTTGGTCTCCCGCTGCTGCACGTTAGCCTCTATGAGAGCCTTCACAGCAGCCTCCATGTTGCCAGAAATTCCTGCTTGCAACTTTGCTGGCTTAATATATTCCATGCACTCGTGCTTAGCAAAAAACTTCGGCGTTCACGCCAGCCTCACTGCGCATGCCCGCATCCGACACCAAATGTGGGGAGTCGCTCTGGTAGACAGCGGTGCGGGTGCAGTATAGAGGCAAAAGGGAGTCCAGAAGGTGCAGCAAACAGTGTTTTATTCACACTTGCATCAAAAATAAACAGCGAACAGTCACTTGGTGTTAAATCACACACATCAGAAAACGTGAGGTAAAACAAAATGTCCAAACACAGGTTCTAATCACCTGGGAGGTTTTAGGTGCGGGTTCGCACCTGGCTGTCGGCCCAGCCGCAAGATAATCCACCTCAGGCTTCCAGGCCGTCTGCACTCCTCCTTGCTGGGCTCCTGCTTCCAGCCCAGAGAGCTCCACAGCACCATCTGCAGCTCCAGGACAATCACACTCTCCCAGCTGCTGAGGCGGCTGCCTTTTAAAGGCCCGGCAAAAGTCCGGACTGGACCCTGGGGAGTAGGCACCCACCCAACTCTTTGCCTACTCCCAGTAAGAGCCGGCCCGGATTGGCTTTGAAGCCAAACTAAATTTCAAGGTGTCAAGCAGCACTAGCTGCTGCTGACACAGGAAAACCCGGCTCTTACCTCACCGAGGCCAGAAACCTCTGTGACACGTACCTGCCATCGACCACGGTACCTTGCACCTTACCACACTATCTATCTATCTATACAAAAACAAAAAGCAGCAGCAGCACACTCAAAGTGAAGTTGGATGCAATCCCTCCTGAACTCTATGCACGAGCCCACAAATCATATCCAAAAAAACAATAATGAGGCAGCACTCCAATAGAGGTGAAGGGTGATGAACCCGTTTATTACCCCAGTCGCAACGTTTCAGCCCAGTTCAATGAGGCCTTTGTCAAGCAAACAAATGATGTCCAACACAGGTTTAAATACCCATGCGGTGATTTGAATACAAAATTTAGTAATTAATTGTCAATAAAACATGATTAAGTGTACAAATTGATAAAACATTATATCCATAGTTCAAAAGTGCATCAGTAGTAAAAATGTTACTTCTCAGTTTCTAACAACAAGCATTTCATGTATATAGTGTAAAGTGTCAGTGCATTAATCAATAACAACACCTATATAAAGTGCAAACATTGCAATTAGGGAATGTCAGCAACAGCTGTAACACATAAAATCATTCAAAACACTTGTTACATCGTTGGTAATTCGTAGTTTGAGGGATCACGTCCAGAGTACAGCATTGCGCATGTCTGGGCGACCTGGCCGTGTCAATCTCGCGATACCGGTGAAGAGCGTCACGTAACCATGAAGCGTCACTGCACTCTTCACGTGAGCGCTTCAAGGAGATCGTGGAGATGTCAGAGGGAGGAGAAAACGACACTAACGATCACCTGACCTGCGCAATCATGTGTCCGGGAAAACAAATAACTAAAGTTTAAATTAGAATGGAATGGCCCCCTGAGGAGACAATACTTAAGAACAACGTGAATGCATATTAAATAACGTATATTAAATAATCTCTGTTAATTTAGAGAATAATAAGACACAGGAACTTTGGGGAAGGACAAGGAGTTTTAACTCCATGTAACTAGAATTAGTACATTGTATGGGTTCAAAAGGGCAATAAAGAAGAGGGAGGTGCAATGACCAGTATCAATGGCCAAACACCTCACACTATTGAAATATGGAGGTATATAGGGATTAGGCGGGGCGAATAGCCAGTGTCAATGGCATAGTCACCACACTAATTATGGTCCTATGCGAGGGGGCACAAGTTCATGTTCACTAACCTGGGGCCAGATTATTAATCCCAAAACCTCCAGGATAGATAAATGTAAACATCCCTGATTAGGATCACACCCCTCATTTGAAGAGACAGTGTGAGCAACCATAACCCAAACTCCCTGTTTCTTAAGAAAATGGAAATCCAAAAGTTAAAATTGTAATCTCAGGAGGCCAAGCCAACGGACATTAAATAAGAATAATTATTGTGTCTCTGAATAAAGACACCATCAAGGTGTAGCAGTGAAGATATGACAAAGGTGATGTCGATCTAAAATAGAAAAAAAGAAAAAAAACATAAGACATATAGAAATAAAACAACTTATTTAAAGACATCATTCATCATACAACCAAAATCACGGAATAAATTGGTCTAAATGGCAAAAGATGCTCGAGACTACAAATGCTGTTGCATATTTCTACACAGGGGAGCAAATCCTGCCCATGTGATCTGTTGTTAACAGCAATCCCCAGCAAAAATGCATACAGTGGAGGTCCACATGTACCACAAAGACATTCTACACAGGTCTTAAAAGCAGAAAATGCTCAAGACCCCATATGCTGTGGCGCATTTCACACCAGGGGAACAAAACCTGCACATGTGATCAATTGCTAACAGCAATCCTCTGCAAAAATGCATACAATGGAGGATGCCCACAACGGACCACATGTAAGACAAATGTGCGAATGGGGCTATAAAAACAGAAAATCATGGAAAATGGTGCACTACAAAGGTAAATTGACAATATATGGCTAAACCCTCATGCTGATATGAAAAATGAGACAGTTCGGCAATATATTCTTATATCTAGAACATACCGGAGCCCGCGCATCACCTCAAGGTCTCTCTTAGTGGCAGGGACCTAACGCTAACCTACCTGTGCCATATGGACAGTTTATGATAGGTGTATAAAGTCCGACACACAGCCAGCAGTTCCCAATTGCCTCCAGCATGAAATCGCACATACAGTGGGAGGAAGCTGTGAGTCCCACCTAATATGGTTACGGGCTCATGTGACGCAGGCTGCCCAGGTGCACCTGAATGTTACCCATAGATCAAAATCAAGGCACATTCAAATCTGAGGTTGCCCCACCTCAGGCATACATATACAAACAAAATCACATAATAAATTGGTCTAAATGGCAAAAGATACTCGAGATCCCAAATGCTGTTGCGCATTTCTACCTGGGGGAGCAAATCCTGCTCATGTGATCCGTTGCTAACAGCAATCCCCAGCAAAAATGCATCCAATGGAGGATGCAGGCAGCAGACCTCATGTGCCACAAAAACATCCTACACAGGTCTTAAAAGCAGAAAATGCTCAAGACCCCATATGCTGTGGCTCATTTTTAACCGGGGGTTAAAAACCTGCACATGTGATCCGTTGCTAACAGCACTCCCCAGCAAAAATGCATACAATGGAGGATGCCCGCAACGGACCACATGTAAGACAAATGTACGGATGGGGCTATAAAAACAGAAATTTGCTCCCCCGGGTAAAAATGAGCAGCAGCATTTGGGATCTCGAGTATCTTTTGCCATTTAGACCAATTTATTACGTGATTTTGTTTGTATATGTATGCCTGAGGTGGGGTAACCTCATGTTTGAATGTGCCTTGATTTTGATCTGTGGGTAACACTCAGGTGCACCTGGGCAGCTTGTGTCACATGAGCCTGTTATAGGTGGGACTCAAAGCCTCCTCCCTCCTCCCATTGTATGTGTGATTTCATGCTGGAGGTAATTGGGAGCTTCTGGCTGTGTGTCGGACTTTATGCACCTATCATATACTGTCCATACGGCACAGGTAGGTTAGCGTTAGGTCCCGTGCCCCTATGAGAGACCTTAACGTGGTGCGCGTGCTCCGGTATGTTCTTGATATAAGAATATATTGGCGAACAGTCTCATTTTTAATATCTGCGTGAGGGTTTAGCTATATATTGTCAATTGCATTTACCATTGTAGATCACCATATTCCGTGATCATTAATCATACCCCACAACAAGTCACGATAGAGAGACTCAACACCCGCTGGACATAAGATGGATCCCAACATAACCAAAGAGGCTCCACTTGAATTCAGTATTAAGGCCCCTAGGTCTAAGGGTCTGTAACCAAGGAATCCATTGGAGCTCTCTTTGTTTACAGTAAGTACCAGCTCTTTATCAGCACGCCTCTTTAATGGTGGAACATGGTCTAGAATTCTGAATTTCAAATCCTTCTCTTTATGTCCAAAATCAACGAAATGTTTGTGAACAGGTAAATCCTTTCTTTACTGATGAATAGTATATCTGTGTTGGTCTAATCTCATCTTCTGGTCCCAAGTGGTCTCTCCAACATAATGTAGACCAAAAGAGCACTGAAGAAGGTAAACCACATATGTATTGTCACAAGTAAGTGGACATTAACTTGTGCCCCCTCGAGTGGGACCATAATTAGTGTGGGTGACCATGCCATTGACACTTACTATTCGCCCCTCCTAATTCCTATATACCTTCTAATTTCAATAGTGTGAGGTGTTTGGTCATTGATACTGGTCATTGGACCTCCCTCCTCTTTATTGCCCTTTTGAACCCATACAATGTACTAATTCTAATTACATTATTTAAAACTCCTTGTCCTTACCCAAAGTTCCTGTGTCTTATTATTCTCTAAATTAACAGAGATTATTTAATATACGTTATTTAATATGCATTCACTTTGTTCTTAAGTATTGTCTCCTCGGGGGGTCATTCCATTCTAATTTAAACTTTAGTTATTTGCGCAGGTCAGGTGATCGATAGTGTAGTTTTCTCCTCCCTCTGACGTCTCCAAGATCTCCTTGAAGCACTCACGTGATGAGTGCAGTGACCCTCCATGGTTACGTGATGCTCGTCACTGGTATCGGGAGATTGACACGGCCAGGTCGCCGAGACATGGGCAATGCTGTACTCTGGCAGTGATCTCTTATACTAGGAACCACCAATGATGTAACAGGTGTTTTGAATGATTTTATGTATTACAGCTGTTGCTGACATTCCCTAATTGCATTTTTTGCACTTCATACAGGTGTTTTTATTGATTAATGCACTGACACTTTACACTATATTCTTTATTTTTGTACATAAATGCTGAAATATTACATGAAATGCAAAAACTGAGATGTAACACTTTTAATACTGATGCACTTTTGAACTATGGATATAATGTTTTATCAATTGGTACATTTAATCATGTTTTATTGACAATGAATTATACAATGTTGTATTCAAATCACTGCATGGGTGTTTAAACCTGTGTTAGACATCATTTGTTTGCTTGACAAAGGCCTCAGCTGGGCTGAAACGTTGCGACTGGGGTAATAAACGGGTTCATTACCCTTCACCTCTATTGGAGTGCTGCCTCATTATTTGTTTTTTGGATATCTATCTATCTATCTATCTATCTATCTATCTATCTATCTATCTGAGTGAGAGAGAGCCATATATGTATATAAAGTGCCTTGAAAAATTATTCACACCCCTTGAACTTTTCCAGACTTTTTCATATTACACCCACAAAATTAAATGTACTTTAATGGGATATTACTTGAAAGACCAACACAAATTGGAAAGTATGTGTAAAGTGAAAAGAAACATGATACATGGTCTTAAAAATCATTAATACATAAATTAGATTCAGCCCCCTTGAATCAATACTTTGTAGGACCACCATTTGCTGCAAATATAGCAACACATCTTTTGGGGTTTAAGGGGGTATGTATATGTATATATAGGTATATGTATATATAGGTATATGTACAGTACTTTAACAACTGTTCGCCGGTGTGGCTACTCTCGCCCAGGCCGATCAGCTCCAACACGTTGTGACAACACTTGACTTGAAACATGTAATAGGAAGGAGTGGAATTGCAAGTGACTCTGAGCCCTTCGGTTGTTATGGATGGGTGAACGTTCATGGAAGATGAGGAAGAGAAGGCAGATAAGTGCCTGGTGTGGGAGCTAGACTGACACAATCATGAGGGGTCAAATGGATCAGGCCTCGTTGCTGGGGTGCTGCCTTACCGCAAAAACATTGCCGCAGTGGACCATGAAAGACATGTACAGTCCCTGCTGGTAACAGCTGCTCCTGGTGTCCACCGTGGAGTGCAGCTTGCTCTCTGCCACTTGAGAGTAGAAGGCACTTCTACAATGGTACTGCAGTGACTGCACAGCCAGCAACAAGTTAATTGCTGGTAGAGATTTTTTTTTATAGTCAAACATTTTATTATACATGTCTCACAATGGATCTGAAGAAAAGGAGGAGTCTTATTAGGAGAAGAAGAATGTGATGATGATGATAATGATGACAGAGACCAAAATGCTAGGGGATGCTGGTTGGCTAAAACAAAGAAGACCAGGAGAAAGAGGACAGACTTGTTCTTATTGGGCGCACTGGCCAGTTTACCAGAGTGTGAGACATTATGGTGGTCTCCTGGGCCCCCCTCACCTGCTCTGCATATTCCCTGACTGCCACTGTAGCTTCCCTTACTGCCAATGCCATGAATACAGGTGCCACTATTATCACCACCATCAACACAGCTATGCATTCCTCCTGAACCTCCTCCTCAGGGCAGCCCAAATGATGACTGCTGTCACACATTTGTCAACAGGGAGACTCTCTCGACTATCTGCTGTAGGGCGTGGTGGAGTTTTATTTCCATTTCTTAGGAAAAAGAAAGGTGAACCACTAGGAATGGGCAGTGAAGACTGAGAACACTCCACAGAAAGCATTCTCTGGGGCTGCAGTTAAGAGCAGCAGAAGGAACATTGTGACCCCTGGCTCCACAGGACGGTGTCAAACTCCAGTCACCTCCACGTCATCATGCTGCGACTGAGAGGAGGACTGAGCCATCCAATCCAAAATCTCTTCTTCTTTCTCCTCAAAAATAATGTTGCGCCTTTCTGCATCCAGGGTTAATTGTGGTCTACTACTACTACTACTACTACCACTACTACAACTACTACCACTACTACTGTGTGGAGATAGAAGCAAACTGATTTACCCTAATATTTCACTATCAATCACTTCTGTTTTTGTCTATTACCCTAGGTATTTTATACGGTTTTTAAAACTTAGACAAATAAATTACAAAAAATGTAATTTACTATGCGAGATGCCCTGATATAGAGTTTGGAATAGTATTTCAGGTATTTCCGCTGAGATTTAAAATGCTAGATTGATGGCAGAACATGTGTCATACAGTTTTTCTCTTATTCCACCCCCCCCCCCTAAAAAAAAATTAAGGATTTCTGTTAAAATGGGAAAACATTTAAGGATGTCCTTGTAGGTAGCTGCTTTTGAGGGTTGTAGCAGCTGGAGTTGTGCTAGGAGGCACACTCAGCTTCTCTTGTCAATCCCTGGCTGACAGTTTACCCTGCCTGTCTCTATACATCACACACAACTCTTCTTCTTTGCAATTCTAGCCTTTCCCTTCACTGTCTCTGGCAGTAGAATACAAGCTTGATTGTAATTTTTGACTGTCCCTGACTCCCTAAGGTCATTTTTCCCAGCACAGAATGATGTTGCTCTTATTCTGCTAGGGCACCTTGCTGCCTGCTGCAGCACTGATTGGCTCATCTATAGGGATGAGTGAACCCGAACTGGATAGTTCAGGTTTAGTGTTGAGCGAACTTGTATTTTAAGTTCGGCGTCCAAAGTTCGGGTTCGGGTTATCGAAGCATCCTGTTATGGATTCCGCTACCACGGACCATAACGGCATTTGGAATCCATAAGGGGATTCTTCAATGAACCCGAACCTTGGACAACACTAAGGACTTGGGATGACGTCACCGTCATCTTATCAGTGCAGGGGGCATGGCTCAGTACTGGATTTGATAGGAGGTAGTAGGTCTCCTGTAGCCTCCTCTTCCTACTCGGCTTCCTCCTCCTCTGCTTCCACCTGCTTATCCAGTCAGCCACACACCTTCACCACCAACTTCAGCACAGCCCGGGGTAAACGTCAGCAGGCCGCTATGAAACTCATATGTTTGGGGGACAGGCCTTACACCGCGCAGGAGTTGTGGCGGGGTATTGAACAACAGACCGACGAGTGGTTGCTGCCGGTGGGCCTCAAGCCTGGCCTAGTGATATGCGATAATGGGCGAAATCTCGTCGCAGCTCTTGGACTAGCCGGTTTGACGCACATCCCTTGCCTATCGAATGTGCTGAATTTGGTGGTTCAGAAGTTCATTCACAACTACCCCGACATGTCATAGCTGAAGCATAAAGTGCGGGCTGTCTGTGTTAGCATGGCAGAAATCGCGCCACAGCTAACTGCACCACCACCTGATACGGAACGTGTTAGCAGGAGGCAGCATTTCACTAACATGTTTGAACAGTACGTGTGCACACCCCTCTACGTACTGACTGATGTTTCGGCCCCATTCAACTTCTGGGTCTCCAAATTGTCCACGTGGCCAGAGTTAGCCTTTTGTGCCTTGGAGGTGCTGGCCTGCCCGGCGGCCAGCGTTTTGTCTGAACGTGTATTCAGCACGGCAGGGGGCGTCATTACTGACAAACGCAGCCGCCTGTCCACAGCCAACGTGGACAAGCTGACATTCATAAAAATGAACCAGGCATGGATCCCTCAGTACCTGTCCATCCCTTGTGCAGAATAGACATTTATAACTGCCTCCCCTTCAACCATATATTCTTGTACTCCGGGGCACTTCTTTATTGAATCCTCTTTTTTTAATTTTACCATGATCTTGCGGCGCAACCAAAAGTTGAATGAACCTCTCCTCCGTCTAGGTGCCAGGGGCCAATTTATCTGAAAGTGGCCTGTTCCAGTGGTGGGTGACATGAATCCTGATTCTCTGCTATGCGTCCTCTGTCTGGGTGTCGTGGGCTAAATATCTGGAAGTGGCCTTCTCTATTGCTGGGTGACATGAAGCCTGATTCTCTGCTATACAACCTCTCTCCTCCGTCTTGGTGCCAGGAGCCTATTTATCTAAAAGTGGCCTTCTCCATTGATGGGTGACATGACGCCTGATTCTCTGCTATGCGACCTCTGTCCTCTGTCTGGGTGCTGGGGCCTAAATAACTGAAAGTGGCCTTCTCCATTGGTGGGTGACTTAAAGCCTGATTCTCTGCTATGGGACCTCTCTCCAATTGATATTGCTTTATTTTTATTTATTTAATTATATTTTATTTTAATTAATTTCCCTATCCACATTTGTTTGCATGGGATTTACCTATATTTTGCTGCCTTTTGCAGCCCTCTAGCCCTTTCCTGGATTATTTTACAGCCTTTTTAGTGCCCAAAAGTTCGGGTCCCCATTGACTTCAATGGGGTTCGGTTCGGGATAAAGTTCGGGTCGAGTTCGGATCCCGAACCCGAACATTTTCGGGCAGTTCGGCCGAACTTCTCGAACCCGAACATCCAGGTGTTCGCTCAACTCTACTCATCTAGGTTGTCTGTCGGCCTGTGAGCCTAACAGGGCAAGCCTTTTCCCCCACTTCCTCTTAGGTTCATGCAAGCACCCATCTTCTTCCTCCCTAGTGCTTTTTTCCACTAACATCTGCAGTAAAATGGTGCCAAAGGTTTGTCCATCATTCCAAAAAAAATGCAAAGTTCATAATGAACCCAGTTTGTTACGAACTGGCTCCCTCATCTTCATTGGGCAGTATCACTGTCCCTACACAAAAAAAACAAAAAACTGTAAGTTACACTTTAAGGACCTTTAGCATTTCTCCCTTCTGTATTACATCAGTCATAACTTTTTTATGTTGTCTTCAACAGCTGAACAGCTTTAGCTGGATGAGACCAGGGCCAGGGCGACAGTTAGGCAGAGGTAGGCAAGCTCCTAAGGCCCAACCTCATTTCAGGCGTTTTTTTCTTAACTATTTGAGCACCAACCTTAATTTGTTAGTCTCATTCCACATGCTTTTTCTGATTGCCAATGGGCCGTAGTGCTCAAGTCCTGCACTGTCTGCACATATCTCCATTGTTTTACTAGAAGCTGAATAAGCAAGGTCCGTGGCTCCAGAGGCAGGCATGAAGAAGGGAGTGGGTCTTGAAGAAGAAGCGGAACGCTGGGCAATTATCACTACCCCATTAGACTGATGGAAGCGTTCACTGGTCAGTGTCGGTGAATCAGTAACACTAACCAATGAGCACTCCATCATTCTGTAGAAGAAAGTGCTTATAGGCAAGTGTTCTTTTCCTCCTTCATGTCCTGCCACTTTACCTTGCATGTGCACAGAACTGTGGTCCTAGCAAATTCAGCCTCTAGTACAAGAAAGGGAAGATGTGCAGATAGTGCAGGACAACCCCTCGCTGAAGCTCTTCAGCCTACCTGCAGTCAGGAGGAGGATGTGGAGTCAAAATAATCAATGCATTCATGTCCCTTACAGACTGGCTGCCCTCAACTTAAACTTAGGAGAACTTGCATCCCTGGTAGAGCCATAAGACATGGCACATCTCCAGCACCCTGGCAATCAAGAAACTGGCCACTGAGCTCCACAGACATCCACAAATGGAAAGGAGAAAGACAAGACAGACATGGGAGATATGACAGGGTATCATACAAGAGGGAACATGAAGCAGCAGGCTGTGGGGATGGTGAGTCCAGGAGTTGCCAACTTGCCTCCTATATGGTCATATGTTTAGGAATAGTGTTTAACCCCTTCCCGCATATTGACATAATTATACTCCCATTTTTGCAGTACGTCCTCACAAATGGACGTTTAGGTATCTACAAGAGCTGTAGCTGCTTCATCTGCAGCATGGGATGGCTGTGATATACAACCAACATATTTGCCACAACACCCATTAAATGCCATGATCAATAGTGATCACAGAATTTAAGGAGGGGTTAACATCACATATTTGCCCTACATTTATCCTATACGTTGGGAAAAAAGGAGGCAAAAGTGTAATACACAATGCTTTTCCACCCGCAAAGTCTGGCAAAAACAAATAAACATATACATTAATGTATATGTTTTTTTTTTTTTATGGAACTTTATGGCGATGGATATAATGGCATCTGTCTGAGGCTTCTATTTGAAGGGGTTATCCAACCCCTATAATGACCCACCAAGTGCCGTGGCTTGTTTTGGGACAAAGAGTCCAAAAACTGTGTATTAAAGGGGGCGGAATGCCTGCCCATATGACACGCACAAGTGTTACTTGGCAGACCAAACAGTGCATAACATATGATTTTAAGAGGCTTGGTCCTAAATAGGGATGAGCGATCTTCTATTTTCAATGTTCGGCGTGCAAGGTTTGGGTTACCTAAGAATTCATATGTTATGCACTGTTTAGTCTGCCAAGTAACACTTGTGCGTGTCATATGGGCAGGCATTCCCCCCCCTTTAATACACAGTTTTTGGACTCTTTGTCCCAAAACAAGCCACTATTTTTTCTCATAACACAGTGGGACTCATTTAAGACCAGCGTTTTCCACACCAGTCTTAAGTCTGTCTGTACTGCTGGAGGAAGCAGGCCTCTACATAACTTTAGCCCTTCACCCGGCAGGCTGTGCGACAGACTTAAATCTACACCAGCTCCCTTGCTGGCATAGATTTGAGCCATTTTCTATGCCAAAAGCTGGCATAGAAAATGATGAATGAGACAGGCCTTCCATCTCACCCTCTTCCCTGGCCACGACACAAGCTCTTTATTCGATCTGTCAGAAAAGTGGCTTGGATGGCAAATAGTCGCAGATTTTGCCACAAAATGGCATTTGGCAAAATATGTGACTGATATATGCCACAAAAGTGGCGTTTATCAGTTCATTAATGATCCCCAGTGTGTTTAAACACCATCAGCACCTTTACACGTACTGAAATATTTTGTATATTCAATGTTTAATACAATTATTAAAAAGCATAAGACCAAGTCACATAGATTGAGATATAAATCAGTAACCCTTATACAGCACCAACATATAATTACACTTCCATTCTAATGGATTCCAGCTTGCTTCATTAGGAAGTCTCTTTATCAAGATTGCATCAATATATAAACTATAAAGTTGTGTTTGAATTTCTGTTGTTTTTTTTTTTTTTTATGTTTTATTCCTATATTCCTTAGGGTGTGGCCACACAGTAAGGTTCCTGAATTCAGTTTTGGAAGCAAACCAAGTGAATTAAAAAAAAGAAGAGAAGTCATATCCGTCCTTTATACTTTCTCTCCTTTTATGATCCACTCCTGATTTTGGCTTCCAAAACTGCTTTCAGAAACCTGACCATGTGACCATACTTTTTCATTCATTTGAACCTAAAAGTATATTTTTCATTGCACAGTGTTGCCTGCTGAGTAATACAATTAATATAAGCTGTAAAAATTACTGAAGATACAGGATTAACCATTACTCTGAGAACATATCTGGTTTAGAGGTTGTCAGTTATTTCAACCCCTGGCATTATAAATAGAGTGTATAGTTCGGGTTCGTACCAAATTTTAGGATGTTCGGGACATGGACCCGAACCCGAACATTTTCATAAAAGTTTGGGTTCGGGTCCGTTGTTCGGTGATTCTTCCCGCTTTTTGAAAGGCTGCAGAGCAGCCAATCAGCAAGCGTTTTACATCTTTGCCCTAAGAAGCCATCACTAGTGATGAGCGGCAGGGGCAATATTCGAATTTGCGATACTTTGCGAATTTTCGGGCGAATATTCGCCATATATTCGCAAATTCGTAATCTCCAGTCATTATTTTCTGATGCAAAAAGATACCTTTTAAATACCAGTTTATGCAAATGTTTATGTAAATTTTATGTGAATTTTTATGCAAATAATAATAATGACATTATTTTCTTGCTTGCGAAAATTTGCATACAAAAAATTCACATAAAAACGAATATTCGCAATTGCGAATATATTTTGCGATATTCTAAAATATTCACGAATTCTCGAAGTGCCGATATTCGCGATTAAAATTTGCAATTCGAAAATTCGTGATCAACACTAGCCATCACAGCCATTCCTACTAATGGCATGGCTGTGATTGGATAAGTGCAGCATGTGACCCAGCCTCTTTATAAGCTGGAGTCACGTAGTGCTGCACGTCACTCTGCTGCTATTAGTATAGGAAAAGGTTGCTGCCGCTGCTCCCAGGTAGAGATTAGGAAAGAAATCTGTTGAATCTGGTGGTGTGAAATCTTCAAGCTACAGCAATTATTGAGGGAGGGAGCTACTGCAATCCAACATTTTAGTGATAGCCCAGTGATACTGCAAAGTTTTTTTTTTTTTTTAATCTATCTGTTACTGAGGTGGGGGTCGGCGGCCATTTTAGCCACTGCAGTGTCCTTGGAACTGCATGCGACCTGCATGTGTGCCAGCCTGTCTCGGACATCAGTCTAATCCTTTTTGGTAGCTCGGTGAAGTAAAAAAATCCTTTTTTCTGGCAGGTCAAGTCCCCTACATTTCTTTTTGTATAATTTGGGGGTGACATAGTACATTTCTGTAGTCTGGGGCAAAAATCTGTATTGTGGTACTATAGAGCACTTGTACATACAAGGCACCAAAACGTATTTTCAATTTCAGCAGTGAAATAGTGCATCAGTGTATTCCTGGTCCACAAAGCAGTTTTAAATACACCACCCAAATACCTATTTTACATATCTGCAGTGAAATAGTGCATCAGTGTATTTTTGGGAAAAAAAAGTGGTATTCCTTGTCGACAAAGCAGTTTTGTACACATACCTATTTAAAATTTCAGCACTGAAATAGTGCAATACTGTGTTTTAGGGAAAAAAAAGCCGTATTGTTGGTTCACAAAGCAGTTGTGCATACAGCATACAAATACCTATGTTTAATTTTCAGCCGTTAAATAATGCATTTGTGAATTTTGGGGGAAAAAAAAGTATTCTTGGATCACAAAGCAGTTGTTCATACAGCGTACAAATACCTATTTAAAATTTCAGCACTGAAATAGTGCATTACTGTGTTTTAGGGAAAAAAAAGCCGTGTTGTTGGTTCACAAAGCAGTTGTGCATACAGAGTACAAATACCTATGTTTAATTTTCAGCCATTAAATAGTGCATTTGTGAATTTTGGGGGAAAAAGACGTGTTCTTGTTCCACAAAGCAGTTGTGCATACAGCGTACAAATACCTATGTTTAGTTTTCAGCCGTTAAATAGTGCATTTGTGAATTTTGAGGAAAAAAGCCGTGTTCTTGGTTCACAAAGCAGTTGTGCATACAGCGTGAAAATACCTACATTTAATTTTCAGCTAGGAAATAGTGCATTTGTGAACTTTGGGGGAAAAAAATGTGTTCTTGGTCCCCAAAGCAGTTGTTCATACAGCGTGCAAACACCTCTTTTTAATTTCAGCACTGAAATAGTGCATTACTGTGTTTTAAGGAAAAAAAGCTGTGTTCTTGGTCCAAAAATCAGTTCTGCATACAGCATACAAATACCTACGTTTAATTTTCAGCCGTTAAATAGTGCATTGTGAATTTTGGGGGAAAAAGCGTTATTCCTTGTCCACAAAGAAGTTTGAAATACACCGCCCAAATACCTATTTTACATTTCTGCTGTGAAAAAGTGCATTAGTGTATTTTTTGGGGGAAAAAAGCGGTATTCTTGGTCCACAGAGCATTTTTATGACACTGGCACTGTCTTAGTGTTAGTAAACTTAATTGTTGACTATTGGCAGTTAAATTGACACCGGAGATAAACCATCTGTCAACTTGCAAATAATAAGGAGAACATCAAATAAGGGACATGGGCATGGTCGTGGTGGTGTTGATGGAGCTCTTGTTGCTGGGAGAGGACGTGGCCATTCAGCGCCAACTACAGGTCCAAGTGAAATACCTTCCTCGGGTGTGAGTAGGCGACAGAACCTGCAGCGTTATTTGGTAGGCCCGAATGCCGCTCAACGGATGGTGAGGCCAGAACAAGTACAGGTGATAGTAGATTGGGTGGCTGACAGTGGCTCCAGTTCCTTCACAGTATCTCCCACCCATTCCTCTGCAGAAAGCTCAGAGTTGGCACCTGCAGCCCATGCCCATCAGTCTTTCACCTCACCCCCTTGCAAATCAGCCAAGCAGTCTGAGCTCCAAGTCATGCAGCAAACTCTTATGCTTTTTGATGACTCTGCTAGCAGGGTTTCACTGGCCCATCCACCTAGCCCTGCCCCAGAAGTGGAAGACATTCAATGCACTGATGCCCAACCACTTATGTTGCAGGATGAGGACATGGGAAGACCACTGCAGCACGTCTCTGGTGATGACGAAACACAGATGCCAACTACTGTGGCTTTCTGCAATGTGCAGACCGACGAGGAGGGCAGGGGTCAAGAATGGGTGGAAGATGATGTGGAGGATGATGAGGTCCTAGACCCGACTGGACTCAAGGTCGTGCTAGTGATGTGTGAAGTTCTGAGGAAGAGGCGGTGGTCGCACAGATGCAACAGCACAGCAAAAGAGGCAGCAGGGTGCAAAAGCAGAGCGGCTGTTCCAGAGACAGTACGCCTGCTACTGCCCACTGCACCCAGGGACAGAGCACACTAAGGCCAGCTCCAAGGAGTTTATTGGCATGGCAGTTCTTCACACAATGTCCTGATGACAAGACATGAGTGGTTTGCACGTTGTGCCATCGGAGCCTGAAGCGAGGCATAAACGTTCTAAACCTGAGCACAACCTGCATGACCAGGCATCTACATGCAAAGCACAACTGCAGTGGAGTAAACACCTTAAATACCAAGAAAGGTCTTAGACTTCTCCTGCTTCCTCTTCTGCTGCTGTCTCTGCCTCTTCCTCCACCTCTGGCGTCACCGTGGCACCTGCCAACCAGCAAATAGAGGATGTGCCATCAACATCACCACCACCTCCGTCACCATCACCAAGCATCTCCACCATGTCACACGCGAGCGTTCAACTGTCCATCTCTCAAACATTGAAGAGAAGGAGTAAATATGCACCTACTCACCCTCGATCCCTGGCCCTAAAAGCCAGCATTTCAAAATTAATTGCCTTTGAAATGCTGTCATTCCATCTGGTGGAGACGGACTGTTTCAAACAGTTGATGGCAGTGGCTGTCCTACAGTATGTTGTTCCGAGCTGCCACTACTTCTCCAAGACAGCCGTGCCTTCCCTGCACAACCAAGTATCCGATAAAATCAAGTGTGCGCTGCACAACGCCATCTGTGGCAAGGTCCACCTAACCACAGATACGTGACCAGTAAGCATGGCCAGGGCCGCTATATCTCCCTAACTGCACACTGGGTAAATGTAGTGGCGGCTGGGCCCCAGGCGGATAGCGGTTTGGCGCATGTCTTTCCATAACTGAGGATTGCAGGGCATAATTTTTTGACTCCAGTTGCCTTTTCCTCCTACTCCGCATCCTCCTCCTCTTCTACCATCTCCACATCCGGTCAGCGAAAGAACTTCACCACCAACTTCAGCACAGCCAGGGGTAAACGTCAGCAGGCGCTTTTAAAGCTCATGTGTTTGGGGGAAAAACCTCACACCGCACAGGAGCTTTGGAGGGGCATAGAACAACAGACCGATGAGTGGTTGCTGCCAGTGAGCCTCATGCCCGGCCTGGTGGTGTGTGATAATGGGCGATATATCGTTGCCGCTCTGGGAGTAGCCGGTTTGACTCACTTCCCTTGCCTGGAGCATGTGCTGAATCTGGTGGTGCAGCAGTTTCTTAAAAACTACCCAGACATGTCAGAGCTGCTGTAGAAAGTGTGGTCCGTCTGAGCGCGCTTTCAGCGTTCTCACCCTGCTGCTGCTTGCCTGTCTGCACCGCAGCGTACCTTCGGCCTTCCTGCTCACCGCCTCATATGCGACATGCCCACCAGGTGGAACTCCACCTTGCATATGCTGGAGAGACTGTGCGAGCAGCAGCAGGCGATAGTGGAGTTTCAGCTGCCGCACGAATGGGTCAGCTGCTCTGTGGAACAGCACCACTTCACCACCAATAAGTGGGCCTCTATGCGAGACCTGTGTGCCTTGTTGCGGTGTTTCGAGAACTCAACCAACATGGCCAGTGCTGATGACGCTGTTCTTAGCGTTACAATACCACTTCTATGTCTCCTTGAAAAAACACTTAGTGCGTTGATGGAAGAGGATGTGGCACAGGAGGAAGAGGAGGAAGAGGGGGCATTTCACAGGGTTTCAGGCCAGTCATTCAGAAGTACTCAAAGGATGGGTTTCTGCACCAGCAGAGGCCAGGTACACATGTAGCCAGCCAGCGCACGGTTCTGGAGGACGAGGAGGAGGAGGTAGAGGAGGAGGAACCAGGTTCACAGCAGGGTGGCACTCAACGCAGCTCATCGCCATCACTGGAGCGTGGCTGGGGGGATACGGAGGACACAGATGATACACCACCTACAGAGGAGAGCTTACCCTTACCTCTGGGCAGCCTGGCACACATGACAGCAGAGTTGCCCACATTGTAACTTGTGCTGACTACTGGGTTGCCATCCTGCTGGATCCCCGCTTCAAAGACAACATGCCCTCCTTAATTCCCGCAGTGGAGCGTGATAGGAAGATGCGCGACTACAAGCACGCGCTGGTAGACACGCTCCTGAGGGCATTCCCAACTGACACTGGGAGACAAGTGGAAGCACAAGGCGAAGGCAGATGAGGAGGAGGAAGAGGTCGCCAATGCAGCTGTGTCACGGGCAACACCTCAAAAGGCAGGGTTAGCATGGCCGACATGTGGAAAAGCTTTGTCATCGCGCCACAGCAACCTGCGCCACTATCTGATGGAACGTCTTAGCAGGAGGCAGCATTCGAACAACATGGTGGAACAGTACGTGCACACATGCCTACACGTTCTGACTGATGGTTCTGCCCCACTCAACTTCTGGGTCTCCAAATTGTCCACATGGCCTGAGCTTGTCCTTTATGCCTTGGAGGTGCTGGCATGCCCTGCAGCCAGTGTATTGTCTGAACGTGTATTTAGCACGGCTGGGGGCATCATTACAGACAAACGCAGCCACCTGTCCACAGCCAACGTGGACAAGCTCACATTCATTAAAATAAACCAGGCATGGATCCCACAGCACTTGTCCCTACCTTGTACAGAATAGACATTTATAACCGCCTCAACCATACATTCTTGTACTCCAGTGCACTTATTCATTGAATCCTTTTTTTTATTTGTACCATTATTTTGGGGGCTACCCCAATTTTAAAAACCCCAAAAATAAATAAAACCTTTTAAGATACCCCCTCCTCCATCGCCTTTTCCACCAACAACACAACATTCGCCGCCTCCTCCTCAACCTCCGACTACGCATCCACATCTTCCTCCGAGTTGCTGGTTAATAATGTTTAATTTTTATTTGCTTTATTTTATTTTAAGTTATTTCCCTATCCACATTTGTTTGCAGGGCACTTACACACATTATGCTGCCTTTTGCAGCCATATAGTCCTTACCAGGACTTTGTTACAGCCATATTTGTGCCCAAAAGTTCGGGTACACATTTACTTCATTGGTGAGTGACATGAAGCTTGTGTTGCCATGAATAAACCTCTCCTCTGTCTGGGTGCCAAGGGCCTATAATTCTGAAAATCACCTGTTCAATTAGTGGGTGACATTAACCTCTTCTTGCCGTTATTGAACCTCTCCTCTGTCTGGGTGCCAGGGGCCTACATTAGTAAAAATCGCCTGTTCCATTGGTGGGTGACATTAACCTCTTTTTGCCATGAATGAACCTCTCCTCTGTCTGGGTGCCAGGGGCCTACATTTCTGAAAAGTGCCTGTTGCATTGGTGGATGACATGAAGCCTGTTTTGCCGTGAATGAACCTCTCCTCTGTTTGGGTGCCAGTGGCCTACATTTCTGAAAATTGCTTGTTGCATTGGTGGATGACATGAAGCCTGTTTTGCCGTGAATGAACCTCTCCTCTGTCTGGGTTCCAGGGGCCTACATTTCTGAATATCACCTGTTCCATTGGTGGGTGACATTAACCTAGTTTTGCCAGTGATAAGCCCCTGCTGTGCATTGCTGGCAGGAAACCAAATTTTGTAAAAACGTCTGTTACTGATCAAAAGATGCGTGACTACAAACGCATTCGCTGCTGATGGCATTCCCATTTGACGCCCCCTCAACCTCCTACTCTACATCCACCTCCTCCTCCGAGTTGCCAATTAATAATGTTTAATTTTTATTTATTTTATTTTAAGTCGTTTCCCTATCCATATTTGTTTGCAGGGCATTTGCCTATATTTTTCTGCCTTTTGCAGCCCTCTAGCCCTTTCAAGGGCTATTTTACAGCCATTTTAGTGCCCAAAAGTACAGTCCCCATTGACTTCAATGGGGTTCGGGGGTCAAGTTCGTGTGACCGAAGTTTTTTGTGAAGTTTGGTCGAACCTGAACATTCAGGTGTCTGCTTAACTCAAATTATAAACAAAGTTTCTTTTTTTCATTTTTTTTGCTACTCCAGTGGTAATTAATATAATAGTGCACCCTGTAGACCTAAACCTGGAACGGCGACTTTAACATTTCACTGGAATTATTTAAATCAGCATCAATAATGGTCTTGTTCTTAAAACATGGAAAGGAGTAAAACGGAACAATGGAAGAAAGTATAGCTAACAGCCATTAGAACCTGCTTTAAATGTCTGCTTATACATTCATAAATAAATCACCATATTCTCCAGACTGTCTCTTCTACCTTTAGCACTACTTGCACATTTTTTGATGGCGGAGTACTATGTTGCGTTTTGCTTCGATCATAGCAAACCATCAAAGGATTTCCTGCCCATTATTGAAAGTCTTCCTAGGAAATGTTCCATCTTAATATCTTGTTTAATAGTTGCATAGTGAGCTAAAATTCCATGATACCGGAATCATTCGCTATAATTATACTGTCATCATGTAGTGTAAGGATATGACAGAAGCATAGAAAGATCTTGCACGGCAACATGCATTTAAAGTTACAATGAAGTACTGTTAAAAGTATTTACTATTTCCAGATTCCCCCATTATTGCATATTTCATATTTAATGATATTAAGTATAAAAGACAACATTTATATTTTCATTTGCCCCATTTAATGCTTTTATTTTCTCATATTAACAACCCTCCATGTCAAAGACAGTATAACTATACATTTTTCTAACACATGGGGAACTGTTACTTAAAGGGGTTCTCTGGGAATTAAGAAAATAAAATTACTGAAAATACTTAAGTATAACTTTATTATAAACATATTCCCAAATACCTTTCACTAGCTATAGAGACTCATTTTGTCTGTCCTAATCACACAGTAGGACAAGTTACTTCACAACACTGAGCTAAAGATCTGCGGCCATTTTATTTCTCCTAATGATTGCTCCCTAGACAAAGTGCACCATTATTCCTAATGAAAGGTATTTAGGAATATATTTATAATAAAGCAATTTAACTATTTTAATTTTCTTAATTACCGGAGAACCCCTTTAATATAAATCAGTGACGATTGGAATTATGTTTATAGATTCATTGCCTATGAATAGTTTGCCACTTCATAGGCACTAATCTATGTATAATATACAAAGATGGCGCACAGGATATTAAGGCAATAACGCGGGGTGCTCTCAGAGAGGTGGTGCCACCCAACACCTCAGTGGTAAAATAAATGGTATAAAAAATCTGGGCACTCCACTGATGTATGGGATTAAAATTTAATTAATTGTTTAATGAAGCAGATGCAATAGCGACGAAACAAAGTGCAACACTGTTGAGAAACTGCAATTAAAGTGCTGAATAAGTGTCAATACTACAAAGTGCATATAGTGCAAAAAGTGCAACAATTCTATTAAAATACAATAGATAAATAAATAAATAAAATGGATCTGAATTGAACGTGCGTTAAGAATTCATATATATTCATGTGACCTCCAGTGATAAATCAATTACAGTGCATAAGCAGTTCAGCAGGAGTATGCGAACATAAAGTATCAAATAGCAGCAATGGATATCACAAAAGCAGTCCAGCGATATCCATCCACAATAATGGCTGTAGGAGAGTCCAACAGTCTAGGTGCGATTTACAAACGCAGCGATCCACAATGTGAACCTACAGCCTCCACACGAAGCAACAGGAGACGATGCTCCCCTTTGGTGTACTACAAATGTCTTTGGTGTCTGAAGCTGATTACAACAGCGGCGTCCCGCTGAAAGAGTTAATGACACGTGTCTGACTGATACCGGCAGTAAAAAACAAATTCCACTTTGCTGGGGTTAGTACATTACCCGCTCTGGACGTTGAACTTGCTGTGTCGTCCTTGCAAGCGGGTTTCCTTTGGGCTCAGCGTCTTCAAGGAACCTTTGAATATCCGGTTCACATGGGTCTATGACCTCCGCGCGTTGTCCCAGCATGGAATATTGTATAATGCGGTTAGCATGCCGGTGTAGACTGGGCTATAGAGGGGGTCCTGACCATACGCGTTTCGGGGTTAATATCCCCTTCTTCAGGACCCCCTCTATAGCCCAGTCTACACCGGCATGCTAACCGCATTATACAATATTCCAGAATAGAATTGTTGCACTTTTTGCACTATATGCACTTTGTAGTATTGACACTTATTCAGCACTTTAATTGCGGTTTCTCAACAGTGTTGCACTTTGTTTCGTCGCTATTGCATCTGCTTCATTAAACAATTAATTAAATTTTAATCCCATACATCAGTGGAGTGCCCAGATTTTTTATACCACTAATCTATGTATGCTTAGTATTCTTTTAAGTAGTACAGGAATATTGTTAACAAATAATATCAATATTCAAGCTCCATATAACCACTCCAAATATAACCAAATACAGTGAATAAATACTGCCACCATACTGTTACTGAACACAAATCTACTATACTAAATCAATATTACCAATATTCACACTATTCAAGGGGATTATAATACTACGACACTATGACCACATATTGCCATCAAATTGTATATTTCCATCATATTATTACTGAATGAAACAAATAATACCAGTAATATAAAGGTTTGAAGACTGCATAACTGAACACAGTGGTCAAACACAATCATTGTTGGGGGACTTCTCCGTTTGTAGTTTTTTCTCTACTTGTTCCTGTTCCTTTTCTTGTCAATGTGATCCAGAGCACCGTGAAGACATCTTCCAAACACAGGTTTGCCACCCCTTTCCTACTTCTTCTTCACCATCTACGCAAACTACAGTATCAATCCTGCTACTACCCAAAATACTGCATCTCTTGTTGCCCCCATTAAATTACGCATTGTTTTGCACAATGCTGTTTTAATATGCTATACTACTGTACAGTTAATACGGTACTTCAGAAATAATTTTACAATATGTATACTATAGTTAATTAAAATACCAGAGATAGTGTCCACTAAAAATTATAGTGCAAGATAACTAGTGTTTCCAAAAATTAAACTACCAAACAGATATTGCTCCTTACTCTTCCCTACAGAGTAAGGCCCCTTTCACACGGGCGAGTTTTCCGTGCGGGTGCAATGCGTGAGGTGGATGCATTGCACCCGCACTGAATCTGGACCCATACATTTCTATGGGGCTGTGCACATGAGCTGTGATTTTCACGCATCACTTTTGCGTTGTGTGAAAATCACATGATGGACCATGTGATTGGATCATGTGATGTGACATCATCACAGGTCCTTTAGCTGGTAGCTGAAGCTTGAAGAGAGAAGACAGACTGCAACTACGCGATCAAGTGGCTAAGGTAAGTTAAGTTTTATTATTTTTAACCCCTTCATCCTCATTTTACACAGCATTCTTTATTAAGAATGCTATTATTTTCCCTTATAACCATGTTATAAGGGAAAATAATAAATTCTCCAGAATACTCCACCCAAAACCGGACTTCAGTGATGAAGTCCGGCTTTCGGGTCTGGGTACCAAACATGGCGATTTTTCACACGCGCGTGCAAAACACATTACAAACATTTGCACATGCGCGAAAAAATCGTGCATATTCCCGCAACGCACCCGCATCCTATCCGGGCGTCAAACATGACGCCCGTGTGAAAGAGGCCTAATAGTGTGGCATTTTGTTCCTCTTAAAACAGCAGTGCTCTCTTTTATGCCCCACAAAGGTAGTGCTCCCTTTAGTTCCCATAAAATAATATTAACCGTTTTAGTACCCACCAATAAAGTTGAAAATGCTCGGGGCACCAGGCAAAAAATCCAACATATGTTCCCTGGATGCCTAATGCTAACAACACCTACATGTCGCTCATTTGTGAAAGTAGGTTGTCCCTTAAAATAGGAGTGATTTTTTTTACCTTTATGCATTTACTACTGGGAAAAGTGCATACAATTTAGAAGCAGGTATATCATAAACTGCAGCAAGTTTTCAACATGGTTCCACATGTAGAAAAGGAGAGGTTCTTGGAGCACTGTTATAATAATCTCTCCCTGAACAGAAATTGATTAACCTGATATGCTGTTATGCTGCCAGCAGTTTAAATAGATGGGACAGCAGTGGAAAGTTATTGGTATTTGATTAATTTTAAAGTGGGGTTATCATTGTGAGAAAGTCATTTAAGGACATTAACACCTCTCTAAGTGCAATACAGGTGAAATTCGAAAAATTTGAATATAGTGTAAAAGTTCATTTATTTCAGTAATGCAACTTAAAAGGAGTTGCATTAATGCAACTTAAAATTGGAATATTGTAAAAAGGTTCAATATTCTAGGCTCAAAGTGTCAAACTCTAGTTAGCTAATTAATCCATACCCCCTGAGCAAAGGATACCTGAAATTGTGACTTTGGGGTTTTCATAAGCTGTAAGCCATAATCATCCAAATTATTAAAATAATGGCTTGAAATATATCACATATATTAGTTTCACCTTTTAAATTGCATTACTGAAATAAATGAACTTTGCACGAAATTCTAATTTTTTGAGTTTCACCTGTATATTACAAAAAGCAACGCAGTGTGTTGATACATAGGGTATTGAAGGTTTCTTGACAATTAAAATTTAAAACCATTGCAATAACATTATATGGCCCTTGGTACTGACACATCGCATTGTATAGTTTTATAAAAATGTATTTGTTCATTACTGATGTTTCTTAACCTTAATACTATGACATCACTAGTACTAGTAGTCCACAGCTATGCGGAAATAGCCCAAGAACTATATGCAGCTTCTGAATCACGCTGTGGGGAACAATGGGGGACCAGCATTTTCCATGTCAGTCTTAAGACCCTCTCTGCTGCTGCAAGAAGTGCCAAAGCTATGTGGAGTTAAGAAAACTCATAGGTTTGGCACCTTCTCCAGCAGACCATGCGACAGACTTGGTTCTACGCCAGCCCCATTGCTGGCGTAGATTTAAGCCATTTTCCACAACAAAAACCAGTGTGGAAAATGATAAATGAACTGGGCCTGCAGGTCTGTTCAGCCGTCACTTGGCGTGAATGTAGAGCTGCCGTGGCAAGAATGGCATGCCCCAAAATCTGCAACTTTAGTGTGCTAGTGCTTCATATATCACTTAATAAATTTCACCCAATGTCTTTGAATATAGACAGATTTTGGATGGTTTTACCCAGAGCACATTTTGGAAAATGCCACTGCAGTTTTTGATTCAGTTTTTTGATCCAAACTCAGGGGTAGATGCAAAAGGAATGGGAAATATAAAGGAATGACTAATATTTGTCCTTCCTGCTGGATCTATAAGCACTTAGACTTATTCCACAGCGCTTAACAGACATTAGCGTCAAGCTGTCCCCATTGGGGCTCGCAATCTAAGTTCCCTATCATTATGTCTTTGGAGTATGGGAGGAAACAGGAGTACCCGAGGAAACCCACTCAAACATGGGGAGAACATACAAATTCCATGCATATGTACTTGGTCAGATTCAAACCTAGGACCCCAGCTCTCTTCAAGCACCTGTGCTAACCACTGAGCCACTGTTCTAGCCAGACTTTGACAATTTCCTAAATGCGCTGCCACTTCAATTAGCAAAGCAAGGACACAGCTACTTAGTCTGTGCAGGTAGGAAATTGTCAGGGTTGGCTAAATGTCCAACCCTGTCAATCTTGGAGGGGGTGGGCGGGGACAGCCCCCCATAGGTGAAGAAGTCCCAATGGTTAGTTAGAATCAATTCACTCACCTCTACTTCAGTGTAATCTTTCCCCAAAATGTTGTGTGTGAAATAACCCACAAAAGGGTTGTTTCCATTCCGATATCACTTTCTCCCCTCTCTGTGGATCCTCTTTTATGAGCCAGAGCAAAGAGCCACACTAGAGAACAGCTCCTACTTGTAGTAAATGGTTGCCTATTCATCTGAATGAGTACCATGTTATGGTACAGTTCCTTGCAGTGACCACTGCAACAACAATATTCGGCTGTGATAACAGCTGATTTCTAGGCGTTTTAGCTGCCGAGCTCATGGAGATCAGCCTATTTTGTGCATTATTCATTGTACAGTAGTGTGTGTATTGTAAATTGTCATGAACTATTTACGGGATACTTTTACTCTTGTTCTAGCCTTGATAACTGTATCAACATCATAAATGTAATCCATTAATCAGCCTTGTTTGTAAGTTAACATATCAGCCATGACACTTCATCGAGTCATTGGCTCTGCAGCTTTACAAGCATACATCAAATTTAGTTTGATGTTTTGTGTGATAAACACGCTCGTCTATCAAAGCCAAGAAGATTGCTTCAGAAGTTGAAGAGAGCACGAATGTAACAGTGGAAAAGCATTTGCATTGTATTCAGTGCATGATCTACAACATTACACGGAAAATACAATATAAATTGCTTAAACTCATTGCAATGGATTCTGCTTATGTCTCCCTGCTGAACTTAATATGTGTTTTGTTTCTACAAAGTTAGCCACCCATGGTCTTCTCCAGACACATACCTGTATATCTCTTACATGTAAAGTGGTATGCTATTTTTGCTAAGTTCAGTACTGTATATCTTGATATGTACAGAAAATGTAATTACCTCCAAAGAGAATGGATAGGATTCTTCTTGGAATATTTAATAACAAAGAAATGATTCAATCAATATCAGCCTCCTTATGTAACATCCACTGTGAATATATCAAGAGATGAGATACTTAATACAATGTATTACACCGTGCTTGGATGTGTTTAGAGATAAATGACAGGAGTTTGCTTTAGCTCTATTTTTTTTCTTACAAGAGAAACTTTTTTTTAAATAAAATATTGTTTTATCTGATATTTGAATGAAAATCCCACTTGGAAACCAGTGGTTGTAATTTTCCTAAATAAAATTTGTCATTCAACTATACTTGAATAAATACACACAATATATATAGTATAGTATGATGAACAGAGATGAAATTCCTTTCCTATTCGATTCGTTGAATTTTTGAAAAAATTTAATTTGTACCCAAATCGATTCTACGTGAAACAAAGTTGCTCCTATTAGTATTTAACAACTTCTGGTCTCCTAAGATTCACATTTTTTAACCTCTTCAGGACCGGGCCATTTTTCACCTAGAAGGACCATGTGTCAGTTTATATGGTAACAACTTTAAAACGCTTTTACTTATCCAAGCGATTATGAGATTGTTTTCTTGTCACATATTGTACTTCATGACAGAGGTAAATCTGAGTCAAAATAATTAATTTTTATTTTTAAAAAATAAAAAATGTACAAAAAATTTGGGAAAATTCGCAATTTTCTAAATTTCTATTTCTCTGCTTTTAGACCAGATAGTGATACCTCCTAAAATAACTATTACTTTACATTCCCCATATGTCTGCTTCATGTTTCGGTCATTTTGTAAATTACTTTTTTTTTGGGGGGGGGGGGACGTTAGAAGGCTCAAAAGTTCAGAAGCAAATCTTAAATTTCCAAAACCCCCTTTTTAAAGACCAGTTCAGGTCTGAAGTCACTTTGTGGGGCTTAGTGGAATCCCACATAAATTACCCCATTTTAGAAACTACACCCCTCAAAATATTTAAAACTGATTGTACAAACTTTGTTAACCCTTTAGGTAATCCATAAGAATTAATGGAACATGGAGATGAAATTTAAGAATTTCACTTTTTTGGCAAATTTTCCATTTCAATCATTTTTCTTCCGCTAACAAAGGGTTAACAGCCAAACAAAACTCAATATTTATTGCCCCGATTCTGTAGTTTACAGAAACACCCCATATGTGGTCATAAACTGCTGTACGGGCACACGGCGGGGCGCAGAAGGAAAGGAACGCCATTTGGTTTTTGGAGGGTAGATTTCACTGGGATCATTTTAAGCTGCCATGTCACATTTGAAGACCCCCTGAAGCACCCCTAGAGTAGAAACTCAAAAAAAAGACCCCATTTTGGAAAGTACAGGATAATGTGGCAGTTTTGTTGGAACTATTTTAGTGTACATATGATTTTTGGTTGCTTTATATTGCACTTTTTGTGAGGCAAGGTAACAAAAAATAGCTGTTTTGGCACCGTTTTTATTTTTCGTCATTTACAATGTTCATCTGAAAGGTTAGATCATGTGGTAATTTTATAGAGCAGGTTGTTATGGATGCTACAATACCAAATACTTTTTTTAATTTAAATTTCATCATAGTTTTTCTTTTCTTTTTTTACACCGCTCAACGTTTGGGGAAAGTAACATGACCATTTAATAGATCAGGTCTTTATGGACGCGGTGATATCAAACATGTGTAGTGTATTTTTTATGTTTTTTAATCAGTGATAAATGTGTGGCTATAAGAAGAAATTAATTTTTTTAGTTTTCCTTTTTTCACTTTTTTTTTTTACATTTTTTAGACCCAGACCCACTTAGTTCTTGAAGATCCAGTAGGTCTGATACTTATATAATACACTACAGTACACTATATAGTGTATTGTAGTGTATTATGAATTTACACTTAGTCTGATCAGGCGGCTGCTGTCTTTAGCAGAAGCCTGATCTGCTATACCATAGCAAGCCGGAAGCCTGAGAAGACGACCGGTTGCAATGGTAACCATTAGTCGCTGACCCAACTGAGCAGCGGCTGATGGGAGAAGGAGTTTGTGTGATATATGAGTTAGAGCGAATGGCATATATTTGTTTATTAGTAGATGTATCTCCGTCACATGGTGATCAACATCATTTGGTCACATGATGATGAGGTAGACATGGTTTGATTTTGCGCAGTGAAAATCATGAGACGCCGACTTAGGGAAATGAATGCACCATGGATGAGAAGACCGACGTGCTATGGTATCTTAGTTCCTCCTCCCGGGCAGGTACACATTTATTTAGTGCCATACATTTTTTACAATTACCAAAAAATATATAAAATATACAAATCTAATTTAACCTCTATTTCTGAAAAAGTTTGTGATGGGATTTGAAATCACAGCTTCGGCATCACAGCCCAGAGCTTTAACCACTACTCTAAATAGATACATAGAAAGTCAGTTAAAAAAGAAATATGAGAATTCTACTGTAGATGAATACTTACTACTAGTAAGTATTCCTATACAGTAGAAGTATCATATTAAAAAATTTTCTTACATTTTTTTTTTACTTTCCCACATTTTATGATATATAAATGCGGAGATAGGCAGCAGCACGTCCAAAAGGCTTGGCGGGTGCAAAATCCTCAGGAGGACGGACAATCCTCCACACATATATAGATCCCAGAGAAGAGGCAGCACTCCTGAGTTAAATGGTGATGGCCCAATTTATTCCAAGGCAACGTTTCAGCCTTCTCCATGAGGCCTTTGTCAAGCCAGGCTTGACAAAGGCCTCATGGAGTAGGCTGAACGTTGACTAGGAATAAGTGAGTCATACCATTTAACTCAGGAGTGCTGCCTCTCTGGGATCTATATATACAGTCATGTGAAAAAATTAGGACACCCTTTGAAAGCATGTGGTTTTTGTAACATTTTTAATAAATGGTTATTTCATCTCCGTTTCAACAATACAGAGAGATTAAAGTAATCCAACTAAACAAAGAAAACTGAAGAAAAGTCTTTTCAAGATCTTCTGTAAATGTCATTCTACAAAAATGCCTATTCTAACTGAGGAAAAAGATAGGACACCCTCACATGTATTCCCTCTTAAATTGGCTCAGATCTCACACAGGTATATCACACCAGGTGCACATAATTAGTAGATCGTTACTCTGCATGTTGAATGAGGCTTGCCCTATTTAAACCTCAGACATTTAGTTTGGTGTGCTCCTGACTGTTGAAGTGAGAGTGAGCACCATGGTGAGAGCAAAAGAGCTGTCAGAGGACTTCAGAAAAAGATTGTAGCAGCCTATGAGTCTGGGAAGGGATTTAAAAAGATCTCCAAAGATTTTGAAATCAGCCATTCCACTGTCCGGAAGATAGTCTACAAGTGGAGGGCTTTCAAAACAACTGCCAACATGCCCAGGACTGGTCGCCCCAGCAAGTTCACCCCAAGAGCAGACCGCAAGATGCTAAAAGAGGTCTCCAAAACCCTAAAGTGTCATCTCGAGAACTACAGCAGGCTCTGGCTACTGTTGATGTAGAAGTACATGCCTCTACAATCAGAAAGAGACTGTACAAGTTTAACTTGCATGGGAGGTGTGCAAGGAGGAAACCTTTGCTTTCCAAGAGAAACATCGAGGCCAGACTGACATTTGCCAGAGATAAAGTTGACAAAGACCAGGACTTCTGGAATAATGTTATTTGGACAGATGAGTCCAAAATTGAATTATTTGGACACAACAGCAGAGGACATGTTTGGCGTAAACCAAACACAGCATTCCAAGAAAAGAACCTCATACCAACTGTGAAGCATGGAGGTGGAAGTGTCATGGTTTGGGGCTGCTTTGCTGCAGCAGGACCTGGTCAGCTCACCATCATAGAATCCACGATGAATTCTACTGTGTATCAGAAGGTGCTTGAAGAACATGTGAGACCATCAGTTAGAAAATTAAAGCTGAAGCGGAACTGGACCATGCAACATGACAATGACCCAAAACATACTAGTAAATCAACCAAAGATTGGCTGAAAAAGAAGAAATGGAGAGTCCTGGAATGGCCAAGTCAAAGTCCAGATTTGAATCCCATTGAGATGCTGTGGGGTGACTTGAAAAGGGCTGTACGTGCAAGAAACCCCTCAAACATCTCACAGCTGAAAAAGTTCTGCATTGAGGGTGAGGTAAAATTTCCTCAGACCGATGTCGAAGACTGGTAGATGGCTACAAGAACCGTCTCACTGCAGTTATTTCAGCCAAAGGAGGTAACACTCGCTATTAGGGGCAAGGGTGTCCTATCTTTTTCCTCAGTTAGAATAGGCATTTTTGTAGAATGACATTTACAGAAGATCTTGAAAAGACTTTTCTTCAGTTTTCTTTGTTTAGTCGGATTACTTTAATCTCTCTGTATTGTTGAAACGGAGATGAAATAACCATTTATTAAAAATGTTACAAAAAACCACATGCTTTCAAAGGGTGTCCTAATTTTTTCACATGACTGTATATATATACAGAACTTCGTAAAAAGCCACGGCACATCCAATTAATGAAAAAGAATCGTGATCTTTATTCACCCATCTAGCGACGTTTCGGTCCACTTGCTGGGACCCCTTGACAAGGGTCCCAGCAAGTGGACCGAACGTCGCTAGATGGGTGAATAAAGATCACAATTCTTTTTCATTAATTGGATGTGCCGTGGCTTTTTACGAAGTTCTGTGTGTTAACACCGTAGTCTAGGTGTGGGCCGCTGGCACTCCGCTATCGAGTTTGGTGTGCAGCCTGAATCTACAGCTGTGTATATATATATATATATATATATATATATATATATATTTATATAGTAATTTCACATTTATTTTGTGCTTAGATTTTTTAAGCTTGAGAAAGGCTCCAGTATAGAGCCAAAACTTCGCCTTTGCCATATGGGTGAATAAACATTTTCTTTATTTTAAAATAAGCTTTTTTTGGAGTGGTGCCCTTTTTTTTCATTTATATTATTTGAATTGGCTATTCCAGTGGTCCTTGCACCCTGCTATTGTGATATATTATATATTCTAAATATGTAATAATATGCATATATATATTATGGCTAGAAATATAAATATATATATATATATATATATATATATATATATTTAAATTAAGTTTGGCCTCTTTTTCTGAAAAAGTTTGTGACAGGATTTGAATTCACATCTTCTGCAGCACAGCACAGAACTAGAGTTGAGTGGACACCTGGATGTTCGGGTTCAAGAAGTTCGGCCGAACTTAATGAAAATGTACGGTTTGGGGATCCGAACTCGACCCGAACTTGACCCCTACCCCGAACTTGACCCCGAACAACTGAAACTCCACTATGGCCTGCTTCTGCTCGCACAGTCTCTCCAGTATGTTCAAGATGGAGTTCCACCTGGTGGGCACGTTTCATATCAGGCGGTGAGCGGGAAGGCCGAAGTTACGCTGTAGCGCAGACAGGTGAGCAGCGGTAGGATGAGAATGCCAGAAGCGCGCACAGACAGCCCGCACTTTATGCAGCAGCTCTGACATGTCGGCGTAATTGTGAATGAATTTCTGCACCACCAAATTCAGCACATGCACCATGCAAGGGATGTGCGTCAAACCGTCTAGTCTGGGCAGACTAGATGGGCCAAATGGTTCTTATCTGCCGACACATTCTATGACACATTCTATGTCTAGTCCCAGAGCTGCAACAAGATTTCGCTCATTATTGCACACCACCAAGCCGGGCTTGAGGCTCACCAGCAGCAACCACTCGTCGGTCTGTTGTTCTATACCCCACCACAACTCCTGTGCATTGTGGGGCCTGTCCCCCAAACACATGAGTTTCAGAATGGCCTGCTGACGTTTACCCCGGGCTCTGCTGAAGTTGGTGGTGAAGGTCTGTGGCTGACCGTATGAGCAGGTGGATGAAGAGGAGGAGTAAGCCGAGTAGGAAGAGAAGGCAACAGGAGTCAACAGAAGGCAAAGAATGATGCCCTGCTATCCTTGGTGGCGGAAGGACGTGTGCCAAACCCTTTCTTGGTTTTGAAGGTGCTTACTCCACTGCAGCCCGTGTCTCGCATGTAGATGCCTGGTCATGCAGGTTGTGAACCTTAATGCCTCGCTTCAGGCTCTGATGGCACAGCGTGCAAACCACTCAGGTCTTGTCATCAGCACATTGTGTGAAGAAGTGCCATGCCAGGGAACTCCTTGAAGCTGCCTTTGGTGTGTTCGTTCCCTGGTGGTGGTGGCCAGTAGCAAACAAGCTCTCTTGGCGGCGGCTGTTCTGCTTTTTCACCCTGCTCCCTCGTTTGCTACGCTGTTGGCTTGGTCTCACCACTGCCTCTTCCTCTGAACTCTGAAAGTCAGTGGCACGACCTTCATTCCATGTGGGGTCTAGGACCTCATCATTCCCTGCATTGTCTTCCCCACAGTCTTCCTCCCTGACCTCCTGTTCGGTCTGCACACTGCAGAAAGATGCAGCAGTTGGCACCTGTGTTTCGTCATCAGAGACTCTTCTGAATTTCACCCCAGAAAAAAAATCTATCCTTTTACGGATAGTATTACACTTGACCAGCAACAGATGAAACCACTGATTTAGGGGGTTGGTATTTTGGCAATTGAATTTCACCCCTCAATAAAATATAGCAATTTCTATCCTGTGTTTCAAGGTGTGACAATAAGCACAACCCCTGATGTAGGATATTTAAAAAAAAAGTCTACTATTGTACACAAAAATATATGTTGAACTTGGTGGCAGCTCAAAACATGTGCTGGTGCACCAAAAGATCACAAAATGGCCGCCGATCATCCCAGAAAAAATTGACAGAAAAACGCTCGAGCAGCCTAAAAACCAGTGAGCAATGAACTCACAGAAGTTGAATGATTCACAGCTGTAGATCGATCACTTCAATAAGTGGTTTTGCTAAGTGTTCCCTGCCTAATCTCGTCCTCACAGCAGCTGCATCCTATCCCTACACTAATCAGAGCAGAGTGACGGGTGACGCTACGTGACTCCAGCTTAAATAGAGTCTGGGTCACATGCTGCACTTGGCCAATCACAGCCATGCCAATAGTAGGCATGGCTGTGATGGCCTCTTGGGGCAAGTATTATGACACCTACTGATTAGCTGCTTTGCAGCCTTTCAAAAAGCGCCATAGAAATTGCCGAACACCGAACCCGAACTTTTACGTAAATGTTTGGGTCCAGGTCCGTGTCCTGAACACCCCAAAATTCGGTACTATACAGTTTGGGTTCGCTCAACACTACACAGAACTTTAACCACTACACTATATAGATGCATAGCCAGTCACAAAAAAAATAATTAAAATAGAGACTTCTTTTGTATAGGAATACTTACTAGTAGTGACTTGCCACTAATGCAGAAGGTCATGAGTTTAAATCCCAGCAGAAACTTTTCTGAAATGCAGGCTAAATTAGATTTAAATACACTGGGTATCCTCAATCACTGACTCCATATATAGACATAGCTATATATAGAGTCAGAGAGGGACTTCTTAGCCGCGGACTCACACTGAAGGATTCCCTCACTGTACAGCAATCTACTTAGAAATAGAGGCTAAATTAGATTTAAATAAACTGAGTCGAGCACATGCAGTGTTCAGCCGAACGCCGCGATGTGCTGAGCATAGCGATGCTTGAGCCAAACTGGTGTTCGGCCGACTTCGCCTAACACTAGTCCTAACCGTTCCTGTTTTTTCCTATTTTCAATGCATCAAATTAAAAAACTGACTTTTCACTTGATGTCCAATACAGTTGTATTCAAAATTATTCAACCCCCAATGCTGTAAAGGGTTTTAGGGAATTTAGTGTACATTTGTAATTGTGTTCAGAAAGAAATCTTACAAGGACTTTTTAAAGAACCAAATGCAACTAAAATGACATCAATTGTTTTTGTAATACAGTATTAAATGTTTTTTTTGTGATTTCTTCATTGACCGCTTAAAGACTACCACTTTTAAGAACAGAGGTTCATTCAAGTGTTTTCGATCAGGTATTGAAAACACCTGTGGATGTCAAGGAGCAGCAATCAAGCATAATAAGCACCAATTAGGCAGATTTAAAATGACTGTGATACTCAGCTCCTTCTAGACATTTAATGGTGTGTTTACAAACATGGTGAAGTCAAGAGAATGGTCCAGGAAGACAAGAGAAGAGGTGATTTCTCTTCACAGGAAGGGCAATGGCTATAAGAAGATTGCAAAGATGTTAAACATACCAAGAGACACCATAGAAAGCATCATTCCCAAAATCAAGGCAAAGGGCACTGTTGAAACGCTACCTGGTCGTGGCAGAAAGAAGATGCTGACTTCTACTTCTGTGCGCTACCTGAAGCGCAAAGTGGAGAAAAGTCCCCGTGTGACTGCTGAGGAACTGAAAAAAGATTTGTCAGATGCGGGTACTGAAGTTTCAGCTCAGACAATAAGGTGCACACTGCGTAATGAAAGCCTACATGCCAGAACTCCCAGGCGCATCCCCTTGCTGTCTCCAAAGAATAAGAAGAGTCGACTGCAGTATGCCAAAAGTCATGTGGACAAACCACAAAAGTTTTGGGATAGTGTTCTGTGGACTGATGAAACAAAATTAGAACTGTTTGGGCCCATGTATCAACGTTATGTTTGGAGGAGGAAGAACAAGGCCTATAAGGAAAAGAACTCCTTGCCTACTGTGAAGCATGGTGGGGGGTCAATCATGCTTTGGGGCTGTTTGGTTTTTACAGGTACAGGGAAGCTTCAGCGTGTGCAAGGTACCATGAATTCTCTTCAGTACCAGGAGATATTGGATGAAAATGTGATGCAGTCCGTCACAAACCTAAGGCTTGGGAGACGTTGGACCTTTCAACAGGACAATGATCCCAAGAATACCTCCAAGTCCACTACAGCATGGTTGCAGATTAAAGGCTGGAACATTTTGAAGTGGCAATTGCAGTCACCAGACTTAAATCCGATTGAGAACCTCTGGTGGGACTTAAAGAAAGCAGTTGCAGCGCGCAAGCCTAAGAATGTGACTGAACTGGAGGCTTTTGCCCATGAAGAATGGGCGAAGATACCCGTAGATCGCTGCAAGACACTTGTGTCAAGCTATGCTTCATGATTAAAAGCTGTTATAACTGGAAAAGGATGTTGTACTAAGTGTTAAGATTGAAAGTTACTTGGGGGTTGAATAAAACTGATAATGATGTGAGCACAGAAAAGACATTTGTGGTTATTTCATTATAAATGTTATGTTATATTTGTCTGACTTACAAGTGCCTCTTTGATTTAATTGTAAACAAGATGGCTGAAATGATCAAAATCAATGTCAAACTGTCCAAAACACTGAATTTCAGTGGGGGTTGAATAATTTTGAACACAACTGTATATCCCACCCTTTGACAGGTCAATTACAACAAAATTATCACTTTACTTTTCAGTGGTTTTAGATGTTTTGATGTGTTTTTCATGCCATATTTTCATCACACAGAAAACCACATCAGATAACTGATACTGGTGATAGTGGTTTCAACTGTTGAAAATCTGTCCCCTGTTAGCAAAGTGGAAAAATCACATTTGTTTTCGCTGATGACTTAAAAAATCATCAAAACTGGTGCATAAAAACCTAGTGTCATGGCTGATTGTTGTGTATTATTCCATATTATATGCATTTAAGGAACATATCATGATTTTGGTGAGATCAGTAGATATCTACCTATATATTGTTTAGTATACTTTACAAATGAGAACCATGCTGTTCTCTAGAGCATAACAATCTCTTTGTGCCACAGTGCCATACATTAACAACTGACTGTGGATCATAAGCTATAAACTAATTTCCAATCATTTATATATATAGCATGTTCAATATGGTGTAGTCTGTTCCATCTTGTGGACTTTGGGGCTGGTTACTTCTAATGGCGGACATTTTGGATTTCATGAATCACATCCTCTGTGAGGCTACGACTGCAAGACATTCTGCGGGGTGTTCATGTGCTAGAGGGAGAACATTAGAGAAAAGTCACCATTGTATCCAGATCTCGAAGCACCAACTCTACCCTCAGCCAGGACACATGTTTGTATTCTTTACCATTGTCTTAGTTGGAATGCTTTTCTATAAACATTTTCATTTACCCTCTAATATTAACAATTAACAACATAAAATTGTTGCCTAGCAAGTTTACGTATTTTCATATAAAAATAAGATCTCATATTTAGACTCCAATATAAAAATGATTTAAGTGCTGAAATCATGAGGGGTACTGTCATACAACCATTTTGCATAAGTGAAATCTCTATCTAGTATGTTTGTCGGCTGTTATCATGAAACTGGCAAAAAGTGTCACCAATTACCAGATAACAAGATGACTAGAGTAGTGAATAAGCTAATGCAGTCTGGAGAATAATATGTGGCCGTGCCTTGCATTACATGTGCAAATTGGAATTCATCCAGTGTCAGTTTAAATTATTATCTCTGGATGAATTCATTAAATAAGTGTCATAGTGAAATCGAGTATTATCCAACAAAATTGTGCACTAAATATTCCACCTATATTATACATAATGTTTAAACATTATAGTAACTGTAAAGTTTTTTTTTTTAATGGTTTCCACTTTTTGCCTTTTCAAATAATTATAATAAACAAACCTTTCAAATTTCGAATTTATCAATGCCATAGTTTTGGTTTCTTACACATTCACACAGTGTGCAATCTGACATTCAGCATAAAACATTCCTGTCTTCCACATAAGAGGACTGTTCTTTGTCGCGTAACTTGTTTATCAGTTAACAGGTTGTATTCTCTGCGTGGTGCGTGTGAGCGAGAGATTGTATATTTGATTGGAAAAACTACAAGAATATAAATAACACATATAACTATAAACATAGGATAGCATGTACTATAAAGTTACATTAACAGTGAAGCACATGGTAAAATGGCTGCCTATACATAGGATTGCATGGCTACCTAACACTAATAACTTCCTGAGTAACAATTACAACTGAACACTAAACAGCTCTGCATAACATAATGTCCCTGAAACACAGGTACTGTAGATCTCTCACCAGATATGTTTTTACAAGGATGGCAAAGTTTGAGAAGGAGATATGCATAGGGCAGCTCTGATGATGTGTCCTGGAGACTGGAGACTTCTCTTTTCCAGGATGCTTTGCACTCCCACAATGCAGTGCACCACCCACAATGCAGTAGTCATTGTAACAGGCAAAAAAAAGTGTAATACAATTTAACACCGCTAGATGGTGCTATAACCACACTAAACACTTTTGAATACCCTGACTCTGGCAAAAATAGACTGTAATACATTTCTAAACATGCTGGACGGAACACTCCCAGCCTGGCATCAACAGACACCACAACTGGATCCTTCATTCTTAGCACCCATTTTGGTCAATGACGGGATTGCGCCTTTTCAAAGAGCTATCCTTGAAGACTATTTGTCCTTAGCTGAGGTAGTCTATTTCCTTAGCATAACATTCATGTTGAATGGTGCGATATATTATGTTCCTGGACTTTTCCAGTTTAGGGGTGGAAAAGGCGTGTTTGCAATGATGCCAAAATTTCAGGTACTCACAGGTAATGTCGATTGTTAAGACAGAGCTATATGAACTAGACAGTCTATAGCACGAATAAGTGACATCCAGGTGGAGAACCTGTTGAAACGATGGGATTTGAGTGGGTGGTTCAAAGTCACCTTATATAGAACAGATACCTCAGGTCGGATTTCTTCATCATTATCTGGGTCTACTGTGAAAGATAGGATTTTAAATATAATGTGAACATTCTGTAGTACACATTTTTGTTCACAAGATGTCCGCTATCCAGATGTGTGAGCCATGTGTGTGTAAGGTCACTGTGGAGGGGGAGAGGGAGTTAGGTTGCAGTTTTCAAATCTACCTATGAACTCAGAGATGAAGTTGCTGAAACCACTTCTATCAAGTTAAGGAGCCAATAGTATTTTCTTAAAAAACACCCCTTTTGTGATGTCATGTCTGCTATTGTGAATGTAATTTGAATAAAGGTCTCATCTTGCTCTTGCTCAGGGGGATGGGAAGATGCTTTCATTAAACCAACTTGCGTGTCTGGTCTGATTATGAAAACAGTATGGTAACATAGTACATAAAGCCGAAATAAGACATCTGTCCATCCAGTTCGGCCTGTCATCCTGCTAGTTGATCCAGAGGAAGGCAAAAAAAAAAACTGTGAGGTAGAAGCCAATTTTCCCCACTTAAGGGGAATAAAAAATTCCTTCCCGACTCCAATCAGGCAATCAGAATAACTCCCTGGATCAACGACCCATCTCTAGTAGCTATAACCGGTAATATTATTATACTCCAGAAATACATCCAGGCCCCTCTTGAATTCCTTTATTGTACTCACCATCACCACCTCCTTAGTCAGAGAGTTCCATAGTCTCACTCCTCTTACAGTAAAGAATCCTCTTCTATTTTTGTGTACAAACCTTCTTTAGTCCAGACGCAGAGGATGTCCACTCGTCACAGTCACAGTCCTGGGGATAAATAGATGATGGGGTAGATCTCTGTACTGACCCCTGAATACATAAAGATAAGAGGAAGGAAAGAGTCAGTGAATACTTATATGCAGGTTGTTGACTGGCTGACCAAAAGACTTGGCTCTATAATACTAAAATTAAATTTGCAACGTCTTTATGCCATGTACTGTAGGTAACACATCTCTGAAGCAGAAACTGCTGCACTGACAAGTAAGAGAAAAAGATGACAAGTCAAGCACATGTAGAATTTTTATTATATGGGTGGAGGAGAGATATATTACTATATTCCCCATCTCTAATTCTTTTATTTTCCCCAGGCAAGGCACAGATCAAATAAGAGTTCATTATAAGAATGGTAATAATGAAGCAAACTGTCAATTTTAATCACTGAGAAAATTGCTGCAATATCCTCTGTCAATAATAGATAGGGTCCCATCTAGCGGAAAACGGCAATAAGTGTTAGATAATGAATTTCAGCAGAAGCTGTAATAAGCAAACAATTATATATGTAAGAAATGATTATTACAGTCACTTAAAAACAAAATGTGTCTTCTATGTAAAAATATTAGATTACCATAAAACATCTGACGTTATCCAAGACCAGTCACCAAGGTACAATTAAAGGCTTGCAAAATAATTGCCTTTGCTGTGCTCTACAGCCAATGTATTATGTGTTTCCCCTTGTGATCAATGTGCACATCACTTTATTAAGAAATCATTACATTCCAATTTAGTTTTATGTAGTGGAGACATCAATGTTATTAGTAAAGAAGTGTTGGTAAATTAACCCTGAAAACCTATGTTAATATAACATGAGTTATCACATAACTCTGAATTACTAAATAGGTTGCGCAGATTTTAATCTTGCTTGGCACCAGAATTGTGATGGATCTACCAGATTTCTTACACCCAACAGTTACAACAATTGTGTTACAGTCGATGTTATGATATTATATCACTAAAATTAACACACACATTAAACATTCAATCCCTGGCAGTGTTGTCAACCAGGGTTTCCTGCAACCCTAAGGCCCCTTTCGCACGGACGAGTTTTCTGCGCGGGTGCAATGCGTGACGTGAAAGCATTGCACCTGCACTGGGGCTGTGTACATGAGCGATGTTTTTCACGCATTACTTGTGCGTTGTGTGAAAATCGCAACATGTTCTATATTCTGTGTTTTTCACGCAACGCCGGTCACATAGAAATGAATGGGGCTGCGTGAAAATCGCATAGCATCCACCAGCAAGTGCGGATACGGTGCGATTTTCACGCATGGTTGCTAGGAGATGATGTTAGTAAATAGGGATGAGCAACCCCGGTCCCCATTAAAGTAAATTCACTGTATTATGTTCCCGTCTAACATGGTTATAAGGGAAAATAATATCATTCCTAATACAGAATGCTAACTAAAATGTCCATTGAGGGGTTAAAAATGAAAAAATAAACTCACCTCATCCACTTGATTGAGCATCCGGTATCGTCTTCTTTCTTCTTCCTGCAGGACCTGCAAAAGCACATGCGTTGACGTAATTGCACTCACCACGTGGTGAGCGCGGTGATGTCAGCGCAGGTCCTGCTGAATGAAGAAAGAAGATCCTGACATCAGCGCAGGTACTTTTGCAGGTCCTGCAGGAAGAAGAAAGAAGATGATACCGGCTGTGGATGAGGTGAGTTTATTTATTATTTTTTTTAACCCCCTAATGGACATTTTAGTTAGCGTTCTGTATTAAGAATGCTATTATTTTCACTTAAAACCATGTTAGAAGGGAAAATAATAAAATCAACAGAACACCTAACCCAAACCCCAACTTCAGTAAAGGAAACGCGGGTTAGGTCTGGGTACCACATTCAGTTTTTTCTCATGAGCGTGTAAAACGCATTGCACTCGTGTGGAAAAAACTGAACAACGGAACGCAATCGCAGACAAAACTGACTAAAATTGCGTGCCTAAGGCCCCTTTCACATGGGCAAGTTTTCCGCGCCGGTGCAATGCGTGACGTGAACACATTGCACCCGCACTGAATCTTCACCTGTTCACTGAGTACATGAGCAGTGATTTTCACACATTACTTGTACGTTGCCTGAAAACCGCAGCAAGTGCGGATGCGGTGTGATTTTCCTACATGGTTGCTAAGAGACGATCAGGATGGGGACCCGATCTTTATTATTTTCCCATATAACATGGTTATAAGGGAAAATAATAGCATTCTCAATACAGAATGCTTAGTAAAATGTTATGCAGGAGCCCAGTCCTGCATAACGGAAACCAGAACGGATCCGTTATGCTGCCCATAGACTTGTATTATGACAGAATGCAAAACAGAAGTCTTTAAGAGGCATTCCGTTTTGATCTGTCATAATAGAAGTCTAAGTAAATCATAATGGATCCGTCTGGTTCTCATTATGCAGAATGGACAAAAAAGTCCTGTCGACAGGACTTTGTTTTCCATCTTGCATAACGGGAACCAGACAGATCCGTTATGATTCCTATAGACTTCTATTATGACAGATCAAAAACAAAATGCCTCTTAAAGGCTTTAGTTTTGACTTCCGTCTTATGGATTCCGTTATTTTCCCTTATAACCACGTTATAAGGGAAAGCTATAATGGAATACATAACGCTGATGTGAACCCACCCTAAATAAAATCTGTTTTCCATATACAGACTTTATAGTGAACTTGTAGCAGCTGAAGAAGGACAAAAAAAATCCCTGATCGACTTTTATTTCATCAAACAGCGCTCAATATTGACCATTATTGACTAATAATATTGGCCCAACGAGACTTTGGGACGTTTGTGTCAATGCCATAATGCATCCATCAAGTACATTGGGCTTGCATGTTTATTTTTATGTATTGTAATACCTCTATATTTCACATGTAAAGCACCCTTTCATGTTGTACATAACACTAATGCATGCCTACATGTGTATATATCCTCATCAGATCCACCATCCTTTGGAGAATTGGTAAACATACTCTATATTTATAGGATGGAAGACATTCTTGGTTGGAAGACCTACTGTATACCTGTTTTTCATTCCTTAAAATTTGGAAAATTGGTTGGATTAATGCATTAAGTGTCAAGGATCTGTCATTCCATGAACATTCCTATAATTTGGCTTCTTGATAATGGGCCATAACTGTTTTCTATTTCTTTAGGATGGACTGTGAATGCTATGGCTTAGGAGATGTATACTTAAAACACTAATCTCCATGGTAGTATACTCCCCTTTTATCCATACCCCCTCCTTTACTTGTTTTTTACATTTATTTCAAGTACAACATGTTTTATATGCTGTTGTATTTGAAAACTCTAAATAAAGAAATATAAAAACAATATATGCATCATGAATAGACATTTAGGGGTTGTTAGATTTCCGATATCTGTGACCTAACCTTAGGATAGGTCATCAATATCAGATCGGCCAGGGTCCAAATCCCAGCACTCCTTCAATCAATTGTTTGAAGAGACCACAGCTCTCATATGAGCCCTGCTTTCTCTTCACTGTTTACCTGCTTACTGTGGAAATTGCAGCGGTGAGCAGGCCTGGTTTAATAGGGTTGGCCCTGCTGATAGTTACTCTTTAAGTGCTGGATCCTATGTTTAATACCAAACAATTGGGCAATTTTTAAAGATTTCCAGATTACTGAGTGTTGAATTTACAGACTACAGAATATGTATTAGCATTTATCACGTAGATAAAGTTAATACAAGGCACTTACTAATGAACTGTGGTTGTCCAAATTGCCTCCTCTGCTGTCTGGATTCATTTTGAAATCACATTATCTACTGCTTGCATCCTGGGGTTATGACCACCCTACAATCCATCAGCAGAGCTCGTGCTTGCAGACTGTAGGAAAAGGCCTGGCCTCTCTGGTGGCCGGGACAGCAGGAGTGTTCATAAGTCTGTGCTTTTTCCTATAGTGTGCAAGTACGGCCACCACTGCTGGACTGCAGGGTGGTCATAACCCCTGAATTTGAGCAATGTATAATGTGAAGGAAAAAATAACCAAATCAGCAACGGAAGCAATATGGATAATAACAATACATTACTAAATGCCTTGTATTAACTTTGTGTATATGATAAATGCCATTTTCTATAAGGAGACAAACCCTTTAATTTTACTTTTCTGTTGCACTTAAAAAAAGTTTTCATCACTCTTCTTTCTGTGAAATATCTGTTGATATGTACTTGACGTTTACAGCATAAGTCAGAGCTCAAAGACAGCCAGTCTTTCTGTCCCATGGATAATTGAACAACTATGACTAACCTAGTAATCCAACATTTTCATTACAAGGAAATGCCCTTTTATATCATGCATTAAATGTACTGTTAAATATATGTGGACTTTTATATTGTTAATTAGCACTCTTCTCAGCAATGATATGACAAAATAATGATTTTTAATTCAACTCTCCTCAATATATGTTTCCAGTAAATTAACTGCCCAAATGAATGCAGAAGGATGCGACGACTTTTCATTCCTGTGTCACCAGTAGGATGAGTCTTTGTCTCCGACTGATAATTAATAGATGATAGCGTTTTCTTGCTATGGATGGCTGAAGGAGCCACTGTGTTTCTTGATAATGGTTTATAATTTGAAACAATCAATCAGTTGGACTGTAAAACATTTACCAGTGCTCTGCTAAAACAATTTCCTGCAGAATTTATATGTAGTGTGGGGCTTAAAATTGGCCTTATTTTTATTGTTATAAGTAAAATTACAATATGGTATTTTTTGTAAGAAAAAATAAAGAATATGTGTAAATGTATAAGCAGCACATAAAACAAAAGTCAGAAGTTTTAGGTTCATGTTCACATGAGATCTATATGAAATTATTCATACATATGAAGGAGGCTGCTTCTGTAGCATGTGAGTGGACTTTTACAAACCCCATTCAAATGTGTGGGACAGTCACAGAACTGCTGAGAGTAAACACATCCTAAATATATGAAAACGCTCCATCTTAACAGGGACTGACCACAGATGATATTTTGGTGTATGGTGATAAGAGCAACCTAAACAGACTTAAAAAGTTTAGTATAAACCATTTTGTTCTGATGTTAATAAAAACATGACACATAAAGTAAAAACAGCTCAAACAACATATGAAGATTCCATGGAAACTTCAATCCATTGAAGTCCAACCCTCATGTGCTTTTTTATGATATGGCCACCTTATGTTTCCACTAGGCCACTACAGATCACATTCACAACATAATATATTAATCATACAAGCATAGCTCTCAGAGGGACAGAAGAATGCTTCCCGTTTCCACCATAGCAAAGCATCATAGTTAGTGTTGGGCGACCATGCTCGGCCGAACACCAGTTGACCAGAGCATTGCGATGCTCAGCACACCGCATGTGCTGGAGTGTGATACGCTAGTCTCCTCCCCCCACATTTGTTGGGTGCTAAGCAGCCAATAAACGTAAGGGTAAGTACTGCCACTAACTGTAATGCTGTAGCCATGTTGGTTACTCAGGAGCAGTGGGCCCCCACACTTGCCCAGGTATGCCGGGTTCTAGTCTCAATGGAGAGCCCCACCTGCAGTTATTCTCCATGCTGTTTGGGGTTGAAGGACTTGTGACAGATTTACCTTTCTAGCCTGGGAACAACACCATTTTCTGTGCAGATCCTTTACTAGATGGTGCAGGAACTGTGATGATGATGATGATGCCATCATAGGTCCTGGCAGATGCACCTTTCTAGCCTAGGATCCACACCCCACATTTTTTTGAGATTGCATTTTACTCACTTTGGGCTAAAGCTGTCGCTTTCTATTTTCTTTGAATTGTCGTCTAACAGCTCATGTGTAGCTCCTAACTCTGATTTACTGACCTCATAAACACTTATTTAACCTATATTCTTATTAGTTTGATAAGAATTAAGATATAATGAGTGTTTATTAGGTCAGATCAAATATAAGAGCTACACATGATGATGATATTCAAAGGAAACAGAAAGTGACAGCTTGAAACAGACTGATTTTTTTTTTTACCCCTGCACGCTGTGCTGTGAACCCATGTTGCACAGCATGAGGTCACAGAGCACTCCGATGTCCTCACGTTGTGCATGGGGTCACAGCACAGTGTGCAGCCAATGAAGACCAGAAAGCATCAAGTACAGAGCCAGGGAATGCTGCTTTCAATGCTTCCTGGTCCGTTTGTGTCAATGAGCACTTCCGTAATGGAAGCGCTTATTAGTATTCACTCAATAAGGGTTGTCAGGGACCAGGGACAAGATCAGCCCACCGCGACACGTGACAAGGGTTGTCCAAGAGCTTCAGGCCGATTAACCCCACACCCTCACACTCTGCACCGGGCCGTAACTTGAGCATAAATTGCCACCTGAAGCCTGCAAGCCCACCCACACACTAACTCGAAACTTTCACTGCCACCACCCGTCCGTTACACACACACACACGATAGCAAGCCTCACGGAAATACACATACAACCTCCGACTGCACACACACTCTTCATGGAGCTAACAGGTTCTTTAAGGTTACAAGACAAACCATCAAACTTTTAGGTTTAATGTATAAAAAATAGACAGTTCTTGGTTACAAAAAAGGATTAACAAGAGACATACATAAATGATAAACAATTGTAAAATAAAAAGGAGAAAACAAAGTTCTAATACTTAACATTTGTGTGGTAAAATTCCTTTCCTTCCAGGAGATTTGAGCAGAGTAATGGTGCACAAACCAATTCGATTGGATCTCCCACTTTGTGACCTCAAATATCCCAGGAATTAAATTGTTATGTCTTTCCTCCAGGGGCAGGCCTGAGAGGGATTCTCCCTCCCACCTCTGACTCAGCCCCTGTGGGCCAAGCTACATTACCCATGCAGCCGGCCCCCTGGCCAACTATGGAACAGGTAGAAAAATATCAAAAATATATTTTCCCAATTGCCCTGGTGACAATACAGGCCCCAGCCCTTCTTCATAATTCATATCTCATAGTTCCAAGCCCTAGCATATCAAACGCGACACGCCAAGGACACTCGGAAGATGAGATCATTATTTAAAGAAGATCAAGACGAGTTGATATGCCATGTCTGCTGTCCATACCAGAGGCGATAAACTGGATTGTGGAGACATTCGCCCTCTTCTGAACCAGGTATGAGGGATTACAAATTATTGTTCACTCTCTGGTTAGCAAACCCCAATGCTGACAAAAAGTAACAGGGCAGTCTGCAGCTCCCGTTCCTCAGGTGTGACCAGCAAATGGGCAATCCTCGTTAGCATCTATGTGCTAACTAACCCCCCCTGGAGAAGTTTGCTGTTTTCACAGGTATGGGGCAGACATCTCGGCACTAGATGCAGCCTTCAACCAATTCATCAATGGCTGCTGGCCGGGCAATACAAATACATGAATATATACTGAATATGAATGTGAATCACACTGGACTATGTTGTACTACGACATATACCCATAAAACATATAATATCACAGCAAACATTTTAACTAGGAATAAGGCGGTTCTTATTCCTGACAAGGGTCCATTCACATGTCCACAAAATGGATCCGGATCCATTCCGCAAAGTTGCGGAACGGATCCTGACCCATACTTTTTCAATGGGCCTGAAAAAGATGGAGACAGCACACAGTGTTCTGTCCGCATCCACACTTCCGTTCCGCAAAAAATAGAACATGTCCTATTCTTGTCCGCAGACATGAATCCATATGGATTCCAAATTCTGTTATGATCCGTGGTAGCTGAATCCATAACGGGATTCTTCGATAACCCGAACCTGAACTTTGGATGGCGAACCTAAAAAACGAGTTCGCTCAACACTAGTCATTACTAGTCACTACTTTAGCTACTCATATCTCTGGATTGATACCAGCTACAAATATGGACTTTGTATTGTTTGAATGCTGGCATTCCAAGCATTACCTTCAGGACATGGTAAGATATCACTGTTAGAAATCGGGATGCAGTGAAAGCAGCTGAATATGAAAGAAAAAGCAGGTTTCTGCTTTTATTCCCTGTCAGGGGAGCTCTGTCTTTTATTTTAAAATAGCAGCGGCGTTTAGTGATAAGAATCAGCGGGTTGTACTGCAGATGCCCCGGAGAACTTATACAGGCAGGGAAATTATGTGACATAGCTAAGGAGTTAGTTTAAAAGAGAGGATAGCAATAAGAAAACAAGTAAGAGAGTGAAAGCATATAGATATATAGACCAACTGAAGATTAGTGCAAAGTCTCCTCAAATAGAAAGTAGGGAAGATCAAATAGGAACCTGAAAAGGAAAGAGAAGTCCAGAGTGACAATTTAGTTACCACAAAAAGATAAAAATAGATACAAAGAAAGACAATTTCCATCTGCAGCTACAGGGAGAGTATGAATGTAAATACCCCTTTGTAAAGAGTTTGCATACCATACTTGATCATTTAAAAAATAGTTACATCTCACTGCCAAACAAAATGCAGCTTACAAGTTTTAACCACTTATAGGGTTTTCATTTCTTTTTCTTATTTTATTAGGAGAAATAATAAAAAGTTATTTTTTTAAAATAATGAATAAGGCCACAAACAAAAATAATATAGCCTGGGGCTATTGGTTAATGATATATTAATTCATTCTGGGACACCAAGGTCTCTTGAATTAATTTCTAATAGCGATATCGCCTGCTGATGTTCTGCTAATGCTGTCATTTTGGTCTTGTATGAAAGCCAGCGTCTCTAACTTCTACCAGTCAGGAGATATGAGCAGCTAAAGCATTTGGGGGCACTGTGGATGTCACTGGATACATTGTAGATGTTACTGGGGCTACTGTGGATGGCACTTATGGCACTGTGGATGTTATTGGGGGCACTGTGGATGGCAATGAGGGTTGTGGATGACAATGGGGGCACTGTGGATGTCGCTGTTGTAGGGAGCTCTGTGGATGTCATTGTTATGGGGGCTCTGTGAGTGTCACTGTTATGGGGGGCTGTGGATGTCACTGTTATGGGGTATCTGTGAAGTTCACTGTTCTGGGGGCACTATGGATGTCACTGGTGGCACTGTGGATGTCACTGGGGGCACTGTGAATACCAATGGGGGTACTGGCGATATCACTGGGGGCTCTGTGATAGTCAGTTTGGATCATGAAAGAGTGGTCGGCCTGGGAGATACAGTCTGCACACGGATTGTATTGCATGGGCTGATCATTGTTGTATCACACATGATAGGCCAGTTTGATAAGCCTTCCCCATTGACTTCTATGGGTTCAAGGACATGGACATGGACAGGACATGTTCTATGTTTTGCAGAACTGACATATGGATTTGAAAAACACATGGACATAATCACTGTGCTTTCTACATGTGTATATCAGTTCTGCAAAACATAGAACAAGTCCTATTCTGGTCCTTAAACTGCAGACTTCGAACCCATAGAAGTCATTGGCTCTGCAAAAAAAAATAAAAAATGCTGGTCACACATGGACAGTATCCTTATTTAGTGAATCGGTGACTTGCGGACTGCAAAATGGATACGGTTGTGTGCATGAGGCTTTAGATACGCAATCCAGCAGGCAGTATCATACAAGATAGGTTGAAATACACAGCAAGGCAGGCAGGATGACACAAAATGGGATTAGATACACAGCTTAGCAGGCACGATCATATAAGATAAGATAATATACACAGCTCAGGAGGCAGTATCATAAAAGATAGGATTAGATACACAGCACATGAGACAGTATAGTACAAGATGGCAATAGTTACACACCACACCAGACACTATAGTACAAGATGGGATTAGATACACGTGCAACAGGCAGTATAGCACACAACAGGCTATGTATCAGGCTCATCAGACTGTATCATACATGATAGGATTAGATAGATACACATGTAGTTTGATATGCTTGCTGATTCAAGATGTTTATTTATTGCACTCCGGAGATGGTGAGGGAAGAGTCTGTTGACTGTCAGTGATGTGATTTATATACGGAATTAGAAATAGGCTAGCACGATTCATGTGTGGGTATAGTAACATGGCCGAATGTAGTGAGTATAGCTTCTGCAGACCGAGCAGTGGGGGAGGGGGGGGGCAGCCTGTGACTCTCTCTGTCACTCTGCGGTGCAGCCAGGCTTTATCAATAAAGTTACCTATTCAACAAAACAAGAAACTAGAAAAGTAAACAGATCTACCAGGACCAGGACAGGGGGAAGAAATGCACAGACAGGAAAAACAGGTATTGGGGGATTTTAAGACCTCATAACCTCTTTGAGTACTTTTCTCACAGCCCAAGCTGGACTCGGGCAAAACAGTTTATGTAGTTAATATGTTATGTATCAATTTTCTTGGTTAATTATGAGGCAAGGAGGAAGCTTGCTGTACAGTTCATCTTCCATATTATGTAAAAAATTAAGACATAATTAAAAAAATTCTAAAGGTTGTTCAATATTATTATTATTATTATTATTTTGAATGAAAATGTATCTAAGGCCTCTTTCACACTTGCGTTGTTAGGATCCGGCGTGCACTTCCGTCGCCGGAAATGCCCACCGGATCCGTAACAACGCAAGTGAACTGAAAGCATTTGAAGACTGATCAGTCTTCAAAATGCTTTCAGTGTTACTATGGCAGCCAGGACGCTATTAAAGTCCTGGTTGTCATAGTAGTAGTGGGGAGCGGGGGAGCAGTATACTTACAGTCCGTGTGGCTCCCGGGACGCTCCAGAATGATGTCAGAGCGCCCCATGCGCATGGATCACGTGATCCATGCGATCACGTGATCCATGCATGTAAGGCGCCCTGACGTCACTCTGGAGTGCCCCGGGAGCCGCACGGGTGGTAAGTATACTGCTCCCCACTACACTTTACCATGGCAACCAGGACTTTAGCATCCTGGCTGCCATGGTAACCATTCAGAAAAAGCTAAACGTCGGAAACGACGTTTAGCTTAAGGCCGGATCAGGATTAATGCCTTTCAATGGGCATTAATTCCGGATCTGGCCTTGCGGCAAGTGTTCAGGATTTTTGGCCGTAGCAAAAAGCGCAGCATGCTGCGGTATTTTCTCCGGCCAAAAAACGTTCCTGTCCTGAACTGAAGACATCCTGATGCATCCTGAACGGATTTCTCTCTATTCAGAATGCATTGGGATAATCCTGATCAGGATTTTTCCGCATAGAGTCCCGACGACGGAACTCTATGCCGGAAAAGAAATACGCAAGTGTGAAAGAGCCCTTAATTGTAAGCTAAGTTTACAAGACCTGATGTACCAGTGTGCTAAATTTTGTGATTGCAAATGCGACGGTGTGGATTGCTTTAGCGGACATACATACAAACATACACTCAGCTGTATATATTAGATGGGTGATTTTTTATTTTATTATTTTCTATTTTGCTCTGTGGTTTCTATTCAGTTAAAGGAAAATGATTTAGAACATATAGTGCTCCCTTTTCATGTTAAAGCATAAGCCAAAAAAAGCAGTCCTTTGAGAACAGCAATCAGGGAATAATCGGAAATGAGAACAGTATGTATTATCAGCAATTTACACTTTTATTAAATAATTAACACTTTGATATTAACACCTGCATTAACTGAAAAACACAAATTGAAATCTTTTTCAAGAAAGATAATCATTGCACTGGATTATTTGTTTATATCACTATATGGTATGTCACAAAGGAGAATGCAGCCATTCTTGACATTTCTTCTTCCCCACCATGGCCCCAGATCAAACATTCAAAAAATATATACCACCCCCGAGACACCATAAATTCCCATGTTGAATATAATTTAAAAATGCATCATCTCAAAAATTTGCCTGCTTTTTTTTTCCAGGAGTACAACAAGACTTCTCTTTTTCCATAAGTCTCCCAGACATTTTGGCAGAGTTGTCAAGTATTTTTTTAAGTGGCAGATTACATATGAGCCACGGTGCCCCAAATAATATATTGCCATTCTTTTGTAAACACCTCCAAAATAAAAGGACCCTTTGTAATTGATTTACTATCCTCTGGATAGTTCATCAGCATCTGATCAGTGGAGCCCTGGAGCTCCTGTGAGCGCTGCAGCCCTCTCTAGCTTACCCTAGGCCAGTGATGTCACAACCACATGGCATATGAACAGGTGAGCCCCATTCAAGGAGTACCAGGGCTTTCTTAAACAGTCCATAGGTGGGGGTCTTGGGTGTTGGACCCCCATCAATCAGACCCGGAGGACCATAGGATAGGTCATCAGTTACAACCTTTAACCCCTTTAAGTGTTAAAAATGTGTTCATAATCCGAGTCATCTACAGGTGAAACTAGAAAAAATTGGAAAATAGTGCAAAAGTTGATTTATTTCAGTAATGCAACTTAAAATTAGAATATTGTAAAAAATGTCAATATTCTAGGCTCAAAGTGTCACACTCTAGTCCACTAATTAATCCATACCCCCTGAGCAAAGGGTACCTGAGATTGTGACTTTGGGATTTTCATAAGCTATAAGCAATATTCATCCAAATTATAACAAATAAAGGCTTGAAATGTTCTTCAATAATATAAAAGTTAAAACGTATAAATCTGAAGGTGTCGGCCCTTTAAAGAGTAATGAGGGGGGAGTTGCAGAGAGCGACGAGGAGAAAGCAAAGCTGTTAAATATTTTTTTCTCCAATGTATTCACTGAGGAAAATAAACTGTCAGATGAAATGCTGAATGTAAAAATAAATCCCTCATTAAAAGTGTCCTGTCTGACCCAAGAAGAAGTACAACAGCAACTTAAAAAGATTAAAATAGACAAATCGCCAGGACTGGAGGGCATACACCCCCGTATCCTAAGGGAATTAAGTAATGTCATAGTCAGACCCTTGTTTCTGATATTTTTGGTCTCTATACTGACAGGGAATGTTCCATAGGATTGGCGCATAGCAAATGTGGTGCCAATATTCCAAAAGGGTACAAAAACAGAGCCCGGAAACTATAGGCCTGTAAGTTCAACATCTGGCGTGGGGAAATTGATGAAGGTTTTCTAAGAGATGCTATCTTAGAGGATTTCAACGGAAATAAGCAAAAAATGCCATATTAGCATGGCTTCATGAGAGATCGGTCATACCAAACAAATTTAATCAGTTTCTATGAGGAGGTAAGTTCTAGACTTGACAGCGGCTAATCAATAGATGTCGTATATCTGGACTTCTCCAAAGCATTTGACACTGTACCACATAAAAAGTTAGTATTTAAAATGAGGTTGCTCGGACTGGGAGAAAATGTCTGTAAGTGGGTAAGTAGCTGGCTGAGTGACAGAATACAGAGTGTGGTTATTAACGGTACACACTCAGATTGGGTCACTGTCACTAGTGGGGTACCTCAGGGGTCAGTACTAGGACCTATTCTTTTAATATATTTATTAATGATCTTGTAGAAGGCTTGCATAGTAAAATATAAATTTTTGCAGATGACACTAAACTGTGTAAAGTAATTAACACTGAAGAGGACAATTTACTGCTACAGAGGGATCTGGATAGATTGGAGGCTTAGCCAGATAAGTGGCAGATGAGGTTTAACACTGACAAATGTAAAGTTATGCACATGAGAAGGAATAATGCAAGTCACCTGTACATACTAAATGGTAAAACACTCCGTAACACTGACACGGAAAAGGACCTAGGAATTTTGATAAACAGCAAACTAAGTTGCAAAAATCAGTGTCAGGCAGCTGCCGAAAAGGCCAATACGACAATGGGTTGCATCAAAAGGGGCATAGACACCCGTGATGATCACATAGTCCTACCACTTTACAAATCGCTAGTCAGACCACACATAGAGTATTGTGTACAGTTCTGGGCTCCTGTGAACAAGGCAGACATAGCAGAGCTGGAGAGGGTTCAGAGGAGGGCTACTAAAGTAATAACTGGAATGGGGCAACTACAGTACCCTGAAAGATTATCAAAATTAGGGTTATTTACTTTAGAAAAAAGACGACTGAGGGGAGATCTAATAACTATGAATAAATGTGTCAGGGGTCAGTACAGAGATCTCTCCCACAATCTATTTATCCCCAGGACTGTGACTGTGACGAGGGGACATCCTCTGCGTCTGGAGGAAAGAAGGTTTGTACACAAACATAGAAGAGGATTCTTCACGGTAAGAGCAGTGAGACTATGTAACTCTCTGCCTGAGGAGGTGGTGATGGTGAGTACAATAAAGGAATTCAAGAGGGGCCTGGATGTATGTCTGGAATATAATAATATTACAGGCTATAGCTACTAGAGATGGGTCCTTGATCCAGGGAGGTATTCTGACTGCCTGATTGGAGTTGGGAAGGAATTTTTTATTCCCCTTAAGTGGGGAAAATTGGCTTCTATCTCACAGTTTTTTTTTGCCTTCCTCTGGATCAACAAGCAGGATGACAGGCTGAACTGGATGGACAGATGTCTTTTTTCGGCCTTATGTACTATGGTACTATGTTAGTATGAAATATATTGCTTTGCATGTAATGAGTCTATCTCATATCTTAGTTTCACCTTTAAGTTGCATTACTGAAATAAATTTACTTTGCACGATCTTTAAATTTTTCGAGTTTCACCTGTATTCTTTAACATGATAACTTTGTTATTGGCCATTATGACTACACCTTAAAAAACATGCCTTGTTTACTATGTGTCACCATATTCAAAGTCATAACTTTTTTTTAATTTCTCCACTAATTTAGCTTTCTGTTTAAAGAGTAAATTGTAGCTTTTATTAGCACCATTTAGGGGTATATAAAAATTATTTATTGACTTTGATTAAGTTTTTGAGGAAAACAGGTGAAGTGAAAAAAGGATATATGTCATTTTGTTAACAGCATCTACCATGCCTGTACAGTATAAACACTTTTATCTGGAATAACCCAAGGTTCATTATCACTATTAACTGAGGCATCTGAATATGATTTTCTCTGATCACTGATGTTCCCAAATTTAAAAAAAAAAAAAAAATCAGATTAATTGGAATTTTTTGTGAGAGTGTCACCCACCTGAGGAGTTTTACAGCCAAGACAATACTTCTCTGGCTATGTAAATTCATTTTGCTTCCAAAAGGAGCAGAAAGCCTCTGATATCACAAAGATTCACAAGATGTTATTAGGTATCAATCCAATATGCCAATGCTTAGCATTTTAAACAGACATTGAAGCATAACTTAGATTGCCCCTCATTAGTTCAGAGCTAGGGGGGTCCTATTTCTCCTTATGGAGAGCGCCTAGTCCTCCGCTTGTTTTCTGGAAAATAGATATGCAAATTAGTTTTCCTTTAAAAAGTATAAATGCCAATTTGGAAAGAAGAACCCCCTCCCTGGATACTGACCTAGCTAGTTCTCTCTGCTTTGCACTGATGAAGGGCAATTGAAGTTATACTTTAAGGCCTGTCTAAAAGGCTAAGCATTAAGTTATTGGATTGATACCTAACATCTGATAGCATCAGATTTTTTTCTTCATTTTAGAAGGACAGCTAATTTACATACCCAGGAGAGGATATTCTTGGCTGTAAGATTCATCCTGTGGGTGAGGCTCTCTTACAATCAACAAACTATTACATCACAGAGTAGGGATTAAGAAAAAAAAAATGTAAAGGAAATGACTGCTCCTATCAGATTCTGAAGGTCTTTAGCTTTCAGGCCAGCTTTTAGATCCATTACAGGTGGAAGGGAAGGGGAAACAGTTACTTAAATTTAAAATGACAAAAAAGCATGGATTACAGTAGCATGATGACACAGCAGCAACAAGCTGTAATCTAATGGCTGAGGTCACCTTCCATTGACTCATTCAGGGGACAGGGTCCATGGTAAGAGGAAATGGGCCCTGCCACTGCGTGGATACAGAAGGCAAGTTGCAAGATATTATCTTGCCACTTACACCAGTCAGTGAACTAAGATGTCTTTGGTTTGCTGCTCTTGGAAGGTTGAGTTTATTGGCAGCATTTTCCTGCAGGCTGCAAAAAACTTCTAAACAAGGAGTCCCACAAGGGAATGACTTGCTCCCCAGAGTGACAGTTTGAGTTTGCTTGATGGTGACAGCTTTGGTGGCCTATCAGATCTGCTCAACATTATTATTACGGTATACCTTTTAATATATATATATATATAAAATGATGAGCACAAAAATAATGTCAGTGGTTATTTCAGATTAGAATAAACCAAATGCATCTGACATACATATAAGATTTGTTCTGACTTTATGAGTACTATTCCACATCTGGAATACTGATCATGCTAAGGAATAAAGCACCATAGCAATAGTTCAATAATCACCTCTGACTGACCAAAGTCCGATGATGAAAAATCAGTATGCTCAGTATATCCTGGCCGGTAGGAATCAAATCACCATTTATATTCAGTAACTACTACCATTACACTTGCTGTTTTATACATAAAACTGTACCATCTGTGATTCCCTTTCCTCCTCACTTCAAACAACATCATGAGTTGCAAGCAAAGACTGAATTCTGGCTGTCTTTTTATAACACTTCTTAAAAAGACCTTTCATTTGGTCCAAGGTTATGTTTTCTCCTCAGCTACATAGTGCATTCGATATTTCAGGTATTTACTATTGTGCTAATAATACCCAATGAGAAAGTTTCCTGAGCATCAGTTTGAAACCTGATCTCAATTATTTTTCCATCTGTATTTGCAAGAGTGGATATCATTTGAAAAACGTCCAAAATAATACCGAACTACATTTTTTATTCAGCCGAGTAAACTATTCATCTGTTGACTGAAATGTCTAATACTCTGAGACAATTGAGCCTCACATGTCTTGGAGATTTCATTTGTAATAAGGAAATGTTGTAATAAGTAGACCCTCATTTCATCTACAGCACAGTTGGGTCCTGCCTTCTTTTCCTGTTTGCTTGTTCTGTAGATAAATCTGTATTCTATAAATAGGACCTTGAAATCTAGAGCTGGATATGGAAATCCCATTTTGTGATTTCAGCGTATTTCCCCTGGCATATGCCCAGCATGAGGTGGCAACCAAAAAGGCATTGCTCTAGTTAATGATTATAATAACCAATGCTCTGTCCGTATATAGTGTTACACAATCAAGTATAATCATCAGATAGCTCTAGGTGGCCATGACTCTTGTATAAAAGTGAGAGGATGTTTTAGCATTCACTGATAAAGGAAGAAATGTCAGACTTGATGCTATCAAAAGTTTATTCAACAGGAACAATTGTATTAATGCATGGTAAAAACAAAATTAGCTTTCCTGTTAATCATTAATTAGACTTAAAGGGGTTATCTCTAGTGTTGAGCGAACAGTTCGAGCATCGTTCGGGTTCGTACCGAATTTTGGGGTGTCCGGGACCCGGACCCGAACATTTTCAAAAAAGTTCGGGTTCGGGTCCGTTGTTCGTCGATTTCTTCCCGCTTTCTGAAGGGCTGCACAGCAGCCAATCAGCTAGCGTTTTACTTCTTGCCCTAAGAGCCCATCACAGCCATGCCTACTAATGGCATGACTGTGATTGGCCAAGTGCAGCATGTGTCCCAGCCTCTATTTAAGCTGGAGTCACGTAGCGCCGCTCGTCACACTGCTCTTACTAGTGTAGGGAGAGGACGCAGCTTCTGTCAGGGCGAGATTAGGCAGGTTAAAGTCAGCAACAGCACCTAATGAACGGATCGATCTACAGCTGAGAATCATTGAACTTCTGCTAGTTACTTGCTCGCTGGTTTTTAGGCTGCACAGAGCGTTTTTCTGTCACTTATTTTCTGGGTTGATCGGCGGCCATTTTGTGACTTGTGGTGCACCAGAAGAAGCTGCCACCAAGTCCATCAATCCATCAATACTAGTTTTTTTTTTTTTGCTATATCCTACATCAGGGGCTTGGCTGTGCTAATTGTCACCCCTAGAAACTCAGAATATAAATTTCTATATTTAATTAAGGGGTTGAATACAATTGCCCAAATACCAATCCCCTAAATCTGGTGTTCCAGCTTTGGCTAGACAAGTATAATACTGTCTGCTGTCTGGCAAAGGATAGATTATTTTCTGGGGTGAAATTCAATTGCCAAAATAGCAATACCATAAATCAGTGGTTTCAGCTGTGGCTGGCAAAATAGAATAGTGTCCGCAAAACATATATTTTGTTCTGGGGTCAAATTAATCTGGCAAAATAGCAATACCCTGATTCTGGTGTCCCAGCAGTTGCAGGCCAGATTTCATAGTGTCCGTCAAAACATATATTTTGTTCTGGGGTGACATTCAATTGCCAAAATAGCAATACCTTGATTCTGGTGTCCCAGCAGTTGCAGGCCAGATTTCATAGTGTCCGTCAAAACATATATTTTGTTCTGGTGTCAAATTTATCTGGCAAAATAGCAATACCCCGATTCTGGTGTCACAGCAGTTGCAGGCCAGATTTCATAGTGTCAGCCAAAACATATATTTTGTTCTGGGGTGAAATTAATCTGGCAAAATAGCAATACCCTGATTCTGGTGTCCCAGCAGTTGCAGGCCAGATTTCATAGTGTCTGCCAAAACATATATTTTGTTCTGGGGTAAAATTAATCTGGCAAAATAGCAATACCCTGATTCTGGTGTCACAGCAGTTGCAGGCCAGATTTCATAGTGTCCGTCAAAACATATATTTTGTTCTGGGGTGACATTCAATTGCCAAAATAGCAATACCCTGATTCTGGTGTCCCAGCAGTTGCAGGCCAGATTTCATAGTGTCTGCCAAAACACATATTTTGTTCTGGGGTGACATTCAATCTGCCAAAATAGCAATACCCTGATTCTGGTGTCCCAGCAGTTGCAGGCCAGATTTCATAGTGTCTGCCAAAACATATATTTTGTTCTGGGGTGACATTCAATTGCCAAAATAGCAATACCCTGATTCTGGTGTCCCAGCAGTTGCAGGCCAGATTTCATAGTGTCTGCCAAAACACATATTTTGTTCTGGGGTGACATTCAATTGCCAAAATAGCAATACCCTGATTCTGGTGTCCCAGCAGTTGCAGGCCAGATTTCATAGTGTCTGCCAAAACACATATTTTGTTCTGGGGTGACATTCAATTGCCAAAATAGCAATACCCTGATTCTGGTGTCCCAGCAGTTGCAGGCCAGATTTCATAGTGTCTGCCAAAACACATATTTTGTTCTGGGGTGACATTCAATTGCCAAAATAGCAATACCCTGATTCTGGTGTCCCAGCAGTTGCAGGCCAGATTTCATAGTGTCCGTCAAAACATATATTTTGTTCTGGGGTGACATTCAATTGCCAAAATAGCAATACCCTGATTCTGGTGTCCCAGCAGTTGCAGGCCAGATTTCATAGTGTCTGCCAAAACACATTTTTGTTCTGGGGTGACATTCAATTGCCAAAATAGCAATACCCTGATTCTGGTGTCCCAGCAGTTGCAGGCCAGATTTCATAGTGTCTGCCAAAACATATATTTTGTTCTGGGGTGACATTCAATTGCCAAAATAGCAATACCCTGATTCTGGTGTCCCAGCAGTTGCAGGCCAGATTTCATAGTGTCTGCCAAAACACATATTTTGTTCTGGGGTGACATTCAATTGCCAAAATAGCAATACCCTGATTCTGGTGTCCCAGCAGTTGCAGGCCAGATTTCATAGTGTCCGTCAAAACATATATTTTGTTCTGGGGTGACATTCAATTGCCAAAATAGCAATACCCTGATTCTGGTGTCCCAGCAGTTGCAGGCCAGATTTCATAGTGTCTGCCAAAACACATATTTTGTTCTGGGGTAAAATTAATCTGGCAAAATAGCAATACCCTGATTCTGGTGTCCCAGCAGTTGCAGGCCAGATTTCATAGTGTCTGCCAAAACACATATTTTGTTCTGGGGTGACATTCAATTGCCAAAATAGCAATACCCTGATTCTGGTGTCCCAGCAGTTGCAGGCCAGATTTCATAGTGTCTGCCAAAACATATATTTTGTTCTGGGGTGACATTCAATTGCCAAAATAGCAATACCCTGATTCTGGTGTCTCAGCAGTTGCAGGCCAGATTTCATAGTGTCTGCCAAAACACATATTTTGTTCTGGGGTGAAATTAATCTGGCAAAATAGCAATACCCTGAATCTGGTGTCCCAGCTTTTGCAGGCCAAGTGTAAATCTGTCCATAAAAGGATACCTTTCATCCAGGGCCTAAATACTAGACCTAAAAGAGATCTTCCCCTAAATCAGTGGTTACTGCTGTGCCTGGATTAGTGTAATACGCTACATAAACAAATAGGCAGATAGTGTTAGGTGCCTGTAAAAAAAAGGCCTAAATTTGAAATCAATACATTGGGCCAAATATTTTTTTCCTTATTGTGGTGCTTGGTGAACGGTGACAATGAGGAAAACATCTAGTAAGGGACGCGGACGCGGTCGTGGTGGTGTTAGTGTACCCTCTGGTGCTGGGAGAGGACGTGGCCATTCTGCCACAGCCACACGTCCTAGTGAACCAACTACCTCAGGTTCCAGTACCCGCCAGAATTTACAGCGATATTTGGTGGGGCCCAATGCCGTTCTAAGGATGGTAAGGCCTGAGCAGGTGCCAACTGCTGCGCCTTTCTGCAGTGTGCAGACCGAACAGGGGGTCAAGGAGGAAGACTGTGTGGAAGACGATGCAGGGGACGATGAGGTCCTAGACCCCACATGGAATGAAGGTCGTGCCACTGACTTTCATAGTTCAGAGGAAGAGGCAGTGGTGAGACCGAGCCAACAGCGTAGCAAAAGAGGGAGCAGGGGGCAAAAGCAGACCTGCCGCCGCCAAGAGAGTTCGCCTGCTACTGGCCACCGCCACCAGGGACCGAGCACCCCAAAGGCAGCTTCAAGGAGTTCCTTGGCATGGCACTTCTTTAAACAATGTGCTGATGACAAGACCCGAGTGGTTTGCACGCTGTGCCATCAGATCCTGAAGCGAGGCATTAACGTTCTGAACCTTAGCACAACCTGCATGAACAGGCATCTACATGCAAAGCATGAACTGCAGTGGAGTAAACAGCTTAAAAGCAAGGAACTCACTCTGGCTCCCCCTGCTCCCTCTTCTGCTGCCTCGGCCTCTTCCTCCGCCTTGGGAGGAATGTTGGCACCTGCCGCCCACCAAACAGAGGATGTGCCACCGACAACACCACCTGCGTCACCAAGCATCTCCACCATGTCACACGGCAGCGTTCAGCTCTCCATCTCACAAACCTTGGAGAGAAAGTGTAAATTCCCACCTAGCCACCCTCGAGCCCTGGGCCTGAATGCCAGCATTTCTAAACTACTGGCCTTTGAAATGCTGTCATTCAGGCTGGTGGACACAGACAGCTTCAAACAGCTGATGTCCATGGCTGTCCCACAGTATGTTGTTCCCAGCCGCCACTACTTCTCCAAGACAGCCGTGCCTTCCCTGCACAACCAAGTATCCGATAAAATCAAGTGTGCACTGCACAACGCCATCTGTGGCAAGGTCCACCTAACCACAGATACGTGGACCAGTAAGCACGGCCAGGGACGCTATATCTCCCTAACTGCACACTGGGTAAATGAAGTGGCGGCTGGGCCGCAGGCGGAGAGTTCTTTGGCGCATGTCCTTCCGCCGCCAAGGATCGCAGGGCATCATTCTTTGCATCCTGTAGCCTCCTCCTCCTACTCGGCTTCCTCCTCCTCTGCTTCCACCAGCTTATCCAGTCAGCCACACACCTTCACCACCAACTTCAGCACAGCCTCGGGTAAACGTCAGCAGGCCATTCTGAAACTCATATGTTTGGGGGACAGGCCCCACACACCGCAGGAGTTGTGGAGGGGTATTGAACAACAGACCGACGAATGGTTTCTGCCGGTGGGCCTCAAGCCCGGCCTGGTGGTGTGCGATAATGGGCGAAATCTCGTCGCAGCTCTGGGACTAGCCGGTTTGACGCACATCCCTTGCCTGGCGCATGTGCTGAATTTGGTGGTGCAGAAGTTCATTCACAACTACCCCAACATGTCAGAGCTGCTGCATAAAGTGAGGGCAGTCTGTGAGCGCTTCCGGCATTCACATCCTGCCGCTGCTCGCCTGTCTGCGCTACAGCGGAACTTCGGCCTTCCCGCTCACCGCCTCATGTGCAACTTGCCCACCAGGTGGAACTCCACCTTGCACATGCTGGAGAGACTGTGCGAGCAGCAGCAGGCCATAGTGGAGTTTCAGCTGCAGCACGCACGCGTCAGTCGCACTGCGGAACAGCACCACTTCACCACCAATGATTGGGCCTTCATGCGAGACCTGTGTGCCCTGTTGCGCTGTTTCGAGTACTCCACCAACGTGGCCAGTGGCGATGACACCGTTATCAGCGTTACAACACCACTTCTATGTCTCCTTGAGAAAACGCTTTGGGCGATGATGGAAGAGGAGGTGGCCCAGGAGGACGAGGAGGAGGAGGATGAGGGGTCATTTTTAGCACTTTCAGGCCAGTCTGTTAGAAGTGGCTCAGAGGGAGGTTTTTTGCAACAGCAGAGGCCAGGTACAAATGTGGCCAGCCAGGGCCCACTACTGGAGGACGAGGAGAATGAGGAGGAGGTGGAGGAGGATGAGGATGAAGCAGGTTCACAGCAGGGTGGCACCCGACACAGCTCAGGCCCATCACTGGTGCGTGGCTGCGGGGATACGGAGGACGATTACGATACGCCTCCCACAGAGGACAGCTTGTCCTTACCTCTGGGGAGCCTGGCAGACATGAGCGACTACATGCTGCAGTGCCTGCGCAACGACAGCAGAGTTGCCCACATTTTAACGTGTGCGGACTACTGGGTTGCCACCCTGCTGGATCCCCGGTACAAAGACAATGTGCCCACCTTACTTCCTGCACTGGAGCGTGATAGGAAGATGCGCGAGTACAAGCGCACGCTGGTAGAGGCGCTCCTGAGAGCATTCCCAAATGTCACAGGGGAACAGGTGGAAGCCCAAGGCAGAGGAGGAGCAAGAGGTCGCCAACGCAGCTGTGTCACGGCCAGCTACTCTGAGGGCAGGGTTAGCATGGCAGAAATGTGGAAAAGTTTTGTCTCCACGCCACAGCTAACTGCACCACCACCTGATACGGAACGTGTTAGCAGGAGGCAGCATTTCACTAACATGGTTGAACAGTACGTCTGCACACTGCTCCACGTACTGACTGATGGTTCGGCCCCATTCAACTTCTGGGTCTTCAAATTGGCCACGTGGCCAGAGTTAGCATTTTATGCCTTGGAGGTGCTGGCCTGCCCGGCGGCCAGCGTTTTGTCTGAACGTGTATTCAGCACAGCAGGGGGCGTCATTACTGACAAACCCAGCAGCCTGTCCACAGCAAACGTGGACAAGCTGACGTTCATAACAATGAACCAGGCATGGATCCCACAGGACCTGTGCCTCCCTTGTGAAGAATAGACATTTATAACTGCCTCCCCCTCAACCATGTATTCTTGTACTCCGGGCACTTCTTTATTGAATCCTCATTTTTTTATCTTTACCATGATCTTGCGGTGCAACCCAAAGTTGAATGAACCTCTCCTCTGTCTGGGTGGGGGGGCCGAAATAACTGAGAGTGGCCTTCTCCGGTGGTGGTTGATATGAACCATGATTCCTTGCTGTGGGACCTCTCTCATTTGACTGGGTGCTGGGCTGAAATAACTGAGAGTGGCCTTCTCCGGTGGTGGTTGATATGATGCATGATTCCTTGCTGTGGGACCTCTCTCCTCTGACTGGGTGCTGGGGCCTAAATAACTGAAAATGGCCTTCTCCAGTGGTGGGTGATATGACGCATGATTCCTTGCTGTGGGACCTGTATCCTCTGTCTGGGTGCTGGGTTGAAATAACTGAGAGTGGCCTTCTCCGGTGGTGGTTGATATGACGCATGATTCTTTGCTGTGGGACCTCTCTCCTCTGACTGGGTGCTGGGGTCTAAATAACTGAAAATGGCCTTCTACAGTGGTGGTTGATATGACGCATGATTCCTTGCTGTGGGACCTGTATCCTCTGTCTGGGTGCTGGGCTTAAATAACTGAGAATGGCCTTCTCCGGTGGTGGTTGATATGACGCATGATTCCTTGCTGTGGGACCTCTCTTCTCTATCTGGGTGCTGGAGCCGAAATCACTGAAAGTGGCCTTCTCCAGTGGTGGGTGATATGACGCATGATTCCTTGCTGTGGGACCTCTCTCCTCTGTCTGGGTGCTGGGCCGAAATAACTGAAAATGGCCTCCTCCAGTGGTGGGTGAAATGACGCATGATTCCTTGCTGTGGGACCTCTCTCCTCGGTCTGGGTGCTGGCCGAAATAACTGAGAGTGGCCTTCTCCGGTGGTGGTTGATATGACGCATGATTCCTTGCTGTGGGACCTCTCTCCTCTGTCTGGGTGCTGGGCCGAAATAACTGAAAGTGGCCTTCTCCAGTGTTGAGTGATATGACGCATGATTCCTTGCAGTGGGACCTGTCTCCAATTGATATTGGTTAAATTTTATTTATTTTATTTTATTTTAATTAATTTCCCTATCCACATTTGTTTGCAGGGGATTTACCTACATTTTGCTGCCTTTGGCAGCCCTCTAGCCCGTTCCTGGACTATTTTACAGCCTTTTTAGTGCCTAAAAGTTCGGGTCCCCATTGACTTCAATGGGGTTCGGGATAAAGTTCGGGTCGAGTTCGGATCCTGAACCCGAACATTTTCGGGAAGTTCGGCCGAACTTCTCGAACCCGAACATCCAGGTGTTCGCTCATCTCTAGTTGTCTCACCTTCCTATGTCAGTGCTGTGCAGTTTCAGTTCAGTCAGGGGTACGCTGTACTTGATTGATAGGACAGGCAGCTTGACCTGTATGTGTGGCCATATTCATAGCCCTATAAAAAAATTCCAAGGCTCATGCTCTGGAGCTGTTTTAGGGTCCATTCATAAGACCACATTTCTGGATCCACAATTTTGGACCCATTCATTTCAATGGGGCCACAAAAGATACGGACAGCACACCATGTACTATCCGCATCCATAGTTCCATTCTGTGGCCCCGCAAAAAAGAGCATTGTCTATTCTTGTCCAGACAAGAACAGGCATTTCTATAATAGGGCTGGCCGAATGCGTTCCGCAAAATAGTACCTTAGCTTTGCGGATTCGCAATTTGCGGACCACAAAACACTAACAGTCGGGTGAATGGACCATTATACTAGCAACCAAAGGACATAAGAGGTGGCCCGGGAGGGGGTTACTGACAGAAACTATACAATGTGGCTGAGGCCGGGAGCTATTGCACATTTGCACAAGGCAATAGGTACTCGCTCCCTCAGTACAGCAATGGCTTTAACTCCTAGAAACGATCAGTGTAAGGGTCCATTCACACGTCCGCAAGTGTTTTGCGGTCCACAAATTGCGGATCCGCAAAACACGGACACTGGACATGTGCGTTCCGCATTTTGCGGACTGCACATGGCCGGCACTTTAAATAGAAATGCCTTTTCTTGTCAGTGTCTGCGGACAAGAATAGGACATGCTCTATTTTTTTGCGGAACGGAAGTGCGGATGCGGACAGCACACTGTGTCCTGTCCGTATCTTTTCCGGCCCCATTTAAAATGAATGGGTCCAGATCCGTTCCGCAACGTTGCGGAACAGATTGGACCCATTTTGCGGACATGTGAATTGACCCTAAAAAAATAAGGCATTATTGTTAATGAAAGTGTTTTGGTAAATTACTTATACTACATCTTTACACATCATAAATATTAAATGTTGAAACAGCCCCTTTAAATTAAAATTAAACTGTTCAAAAACTACGTTTGATGGACAATGTACATACATATAGCTTCCACTTGTTGCTTAGCAACAAGCGCAGACATAATCAGTTGAGTAGGCAGACAGCAGAATGGCTGCAGACAAAATTGTCATCAATAGCACTTCCACATTCAAGGTCTCTGTTGAGAAGCTTTCATTTCTAGCCTGAGAAAGGCATTGTGGAGTAGATTATTATTGGAATTGAGTCAACCTATGATTGTATGTTTTGAAATTGCATATATTGTGTTTGTATAATTTTGCTTTCAAAAATTATTTTAGACAGGGCATGTCTATGTTTTCATGTAATGTGTTCTTGTGAAAACTGATCATGACTAACCACTCGACAGATTCTATTGATTTCTATGAGATAAAGGTTGAGTTCAACATTTTATTATCATTTCCAGTTTTCAGTTTTTTTCATAGGCAAAGAAAAATTCAAATGATGACTTATAGGATCTGTCAGATGATGGACACTAAAGACTAGTGTTGAGAGAGCATGCTCGGCTGAACACCTTTTTCACTCGAGCATCGCTATGCTTGGCACATTGCGGTGTTTGGCTGAATACCGCATGCGCTCATGCGCGGTGCTCGAGTCTCCTCCCAGCACGTTTTTTGGCTGCTATGCAGCCAATAAACGTGCAGGGAAGTACTGCCACTTACTGTAATGCTGTAAGCAGCCATGTTAGTTACTGGCATTACAGTGATTGGCTGGCCGGAACGTGTTATCGGGTGCTATGTAGCACCCGATTACACGTGGTTCGGCTTAGACTTAGCCAGGGCACTTCATCTCCTGTATAACGTTAGCCGCTGGTGACAGCAGCGACATTACCTGCGCTAAGTCTCCTGAATAACATTTGCGCATCCCAAATAGCTCTGACATTCCCTGTAATTTTTTATTAGCCGCTGGTGACAGCAGCGACATTACCTGTGCTACATCTCCTGTATAACGTTTCCATATACCAAATATCTGTAACATTCACTGTAATTTATTTGCACATACACTTACAAAACCTGCGCTATATACCATTTAATATGAGGAAGGTGAGCAGTAAGGGATGGGTAAGTGGCCGTGCTGCTGATGGTGCACAGAGGCCGTGGCCCTGGGCGTGGTGAAGCTGTGCCTGTTACCAGAGCACAAGAAACACACTCAACCACGATACCTAGCTTCATGTCCAAGTTTGCAGGGCGGAGCAGGACAAGACTCTCGTAGTCAGACCAGTGCGACCAGGTGGTGCTGCAGATAATGCTTCCAGTCGATTAATCACCACTCTGTCTTCCACAAAGTCCAGTCTCTGTAGCCAAGAGTCTGGTCAACAGAATCCTCACCATGATCCTTCTTCCTCCCACCATGGAGATTCTTGGCAAACAAGTGATCCCACACTCGGATATTCTGAGGAGCCCTTTTCATCGCCATTCCTTGATTTGGCCCTCTCGCCAAGCCCGCTTGAAGAGGGACATGAGGAGATCTTGTGCACTGACACCCAAACTCTTAAGCATCCACAGCCAGGAAAAGATGACGGTGGGGAACGGCAATTCGTGTTTCACGAGGTGGATGATGATGATAAGACACAGTTGCCAATAAGTCAACTGCAATTAGTGTCTCAAGAGGTTCATGATGAGGATGAGACACAGTTGTCAATAAGTGAGATTCTTGTTAGGTCAACAAGTCAGGAAGATGACCAGAGTGAGGAAGTGGAAGAGGAGGTGGTGGATGATGAAATCACTTACCCAACCTGGGAAGGTGGCAAGCCGAGCGAGGACAGAAATACAGAGGGAGAGGGATCCTCAGCACCGCAACAGGCTGGAAGAGGCAGTGGGGTGGCAAAAGGGAGAAGGCGGGCCACACCAAAAAGGCCCGCAACTGTTCCCCGGAGCAGCAACTTGCGGCAATCTCTCTTGCCAAGGGGTAGGTGTTCTGCAGTCTGGCGCTTTTTTAAGGGAAAGTGTGGATGATAAAAGAATTGTCATTTGATACCTGTGCCGTACCAAAATGAGCAGGGGCATGAACACTAGCAACCTCACCACCACAAGCATGATCTGCCAAATGGCATCAAAGCACCCTAATAGGTGGGCCGAATGCCTGGGTCCACAATCAGTGTCTGCGGGTCACACCACTGCCTCCACGTCCCCTGTGTTAAGTGCTGGCCAATCCCCTGTCCAAGAGGCAGGCCCGGATGCCTCCCGCCCTGCACCTGGACCTTCGCAAGCACTATCATCTAGCACATCCACTTCTGTGTCCCAGCACAGCGTACAGATGTCCATACCCCAGGCCTTTGAACGAAAGTGCAAATACCCAGCCGCCCACCCACAGGCCATAGCACTAAATGCAAACCTTTCCAAATTGCTGGCCCTGGAAATGTTGCCATTTAGGCTGTGGACACTGAGGCTTTCCTCAGCCTGATGTCTGTGGCCACCCCTCGTTAATCAGTCCTCAGCTGCCGCTATTTTTCCCGGTGTGCTGTCCCCGAATTACAACAGCATGTGTCCCGTAACATCACCCATTCCCTGACCAACGCAGTTATTGTAAAGATCCACTTAACAACTGACACATGGACAAGTGATTTTGGCCATGGAACTACATTTCCCTGATGGCACACGTTGTGGAGGTTGGGAGTGAGTCGTACCCAGGGATGGCACAGGTGATACCGACGCCAAGGATTGCGGGCCCTACTTCTGGCAGGATTTCCGCCACCACTTACATTAGTGGCTGCAACCCCCCTTCTCCTCCTCCACTTCCACCTCTGAATTCTCCGCTTGCAGCACCAGTCAGCTATCGGTCAGTAGCTGGAAGCAGTGTAGCACTGCAGTGAGGAAGTGGCAACAGGGCGTGCTGAAATTAATTTGCTTAGGTGACAAACAGCACACTGCTGCATTGCTATGGCAGGGTATAAGAGACCAGACTGAGTTGTGGCTCTCGCCACTCAACCTACAACCAGGCATGGTGGTGTCTGATAAAGGACGTAACTTGGTGGCGGCTTTGGAGCTTGGTAAGCTCACACACATACCATGCCTAGCCCACGTGTTCAACTTAGTAGTTCAGCGGTTTCTCAAAACCTACCCCAATTTGCCTGAGCTACGGTTGAAGGTGCCCCGAGTGTGTTCCCATTTCCGAAAGTCATCTTCAGCTGCCGCCGGTCTGACAAGGCTGCAGCAACGCTTGCAATTGCCAGCTCACCTGTTGTGCGACATGAGCACGTCCTGGAACTCCACGTTCCACATATTGGCCAGGCTTTGTGAGCAGCAGAGGGCAGTAGTGGAATACCAGCTGCAACATGGTCTTCGCCTTTCCATTCAGCTTCCGCTCTTCACAAGCGACGAGTGGGCATGAATGTCTGACCTCTGTGAGGTTTTAGGCAACTTTGAGGAACCAACACAGATGGTGAGCGGCGATGCCGCTATTATCAGCGTAACCATCCCACTTCTGTGTTACTGAAAAGCTTGCTGCTCACAATGAAGGCGGACGCTTTGCATGTGGAAGAGGTGGAAATGGGGGAAGACAGAAGACAGTACACAGGGTGATAGCCAGACCACCATCAGTTCGTCTTCTCAGCGCGAATTGGATCCATCTGTTCAGCGTGGATGGGTCGAAGAGAAGGAAGAGGTTGAGGAGATTGAGAGTCATCCTCCTGATGAGTCTGTTGGGACTCTGGCACACATGGCTGTTTTTATTTTATGCTGCCTTTCCCTTGACTCTCGCGTTATATGCATTTTGGCCAACACCAATTACTGGTTGTTCACCCTTCTCAACCCCAGCTACAAAGATAAATTTCCATCTCTCATTCCTGTGGTGGAGATGACTAGCAAAATGGTGCAATACCAGAAGGTCCAAATTGCTCCAAAAATTTCTAGCTGACAACGCTGTTGGCAGAGTATGTAGTTCCTTGGGCAACCGAGGAGGGGAGACGAGGGTAACACACAGCAGTTCCAACAGATGCAGGGCAATAGTGTTGATCAAGAATTTTCGAATTGCGAATTTTAATTGCGAATATCGGCACTTTAAGAATTCGTGAATATTTAGAATATCGCGAAATATATTCGCAATTGCGAATATTCGTTTTTTAAATAGCAGTTTATGCGAATGTTTATGCAAATTTTTTATATGCAAATTTTCGCAATCAAGAAAGTAATGTCATCATTTTCTTGATTGTGAAACTTCGCATAAAAATTCGCATAAACTGGTATTTAAAAGATACCTTTTAAATACCAGTTTATGTGAATTTTTTATGCAAATTATTTATATGCAAATTTTCGCAATCAAGAAAGTAATGTCATCATTTTCTTGATTGCGAAAATTCGCATATAAAAATTCGCATAAAAATGCAAATTTTTATATGCGAATTTTCGCAATCAAGAAAATAATGACTGGAGATTACGAATTAGCGAATTTTCAAATATATGGTGAATATTCGCCCAAATATTCGCAAAATATTCGAATATTGCCCCTGCCGCTCATCACTACAGGGCAACACTCTCCAAGGCCTGGGACAGTTTCATGGCGCCCCGCCTGCAACCTCAACCTGATGCCTAGGGAGGGAAACGTTTTGGAAGATGGTGAAGGACTACGTAGCAGACCGTGTCAGTGTCCTCAGTGATCCCTCTTTGCCTTACAACTATTGGGTGTCCAAGCTGGACACATGGCACAAACTTGCGCTCTACGCCTTGGAGGTGATGGCCTGCCCTGCCGCCAGCGTTTTCTCAGAGCGGGTATTTAGTGCTGCTGGGGTCATAATAACTGATAAGCTCATCCGCCTGTCAACTGAAAATGCTGGGAGGTTGATTGCCCCTGACTTCTCTACTCCACCATAGGAAATCGGCTGAACATAAAGGCACTTTAAATGTGGCTTTTATGGTGTATTAAATACACTGTATTCCCATGCACCCCTTCCACCACATAAAAGGGTGTATGGTTTAATCTTCCTTTTCTCACCCTCCTCCATCATATCAACATGCTTATTAGGCTGCCCCCGCTCCTAATGTTTTAGCGGGTCACCAGCAGACCCTCACCCCTAATGTTTTAGATGGTCAGCTCAGCTGCAGACTCTCACCCCTAATGTTTTAGAGGGTCACCAGCAGGCGCTCGCCCATAATGTTTTAGATGCTCAGATCAGCAGCAGGTCCTCGCCCCTAATGTTTTAGATGGTCAGATCAGCAGCAGGCACTCACCCCTAATATTTAGAGGGTCAGCACATCAGCAGACCCTCACCCCCTAATGTTTTAGATGGTAAGATCAGCAGCAGGCCCTCGCTTCTAATGTTTTTGAGGGTCATCAGCAGGCCATCAATTATAATTTTTCAAGGATGTGTATGATGCCCTCCTTTATGTGCAATAAAGGGTGTATTGGAGTGCCAACTCCTTATAATTTTTGGCAGCCCTTTCACTGTAGGGGTCTCACTACCTGAACAATTGTACCACAATGTGAATGAGGCCCTCCTTTATGTGATATACTGGTTGTATCGGAGTGCCTCTTCCTTTTAATTTTTGGCAGCACTTGCACTTTATATACAAGTAAATATCCAGGAAAGAATGTTTCCTAACAATTTTTCCTCTAAAATCAATTTTATCTTCAGTTTTGTGCGTATTATTGTCAGTCTGTAAAAGTGGTGTACTACTCTGACATCATCATTCACAGCAGCAACCTGGTAGTCCAAGATGCATCCAGACATCCTCCCCATGCTGTTCCAGGACCATTTCAGTGTTGTTTCCATCAATTTCTGACCTTTTCCTGTGAATCAGACACCCTCCCCTCTTCAGAGCAGGGGGTGCTTGGTTTAATGCTCTGTTTCTCCTATTGACTTCCATTGTCCTCGGGTGCTCGAGAGCACCCAAGCATCCCAAAGTGTTCTACTCGAGCTCCAGAGCACCCGAGCACTTTGGTGCTTGTTCAACACTACTAAAGACACACCATTGAATTATAGATGTGTCTACCCTTTCCTCCAATTTTATTAAGATCTCAAATTTTTCATAATACAGATTCCATAAAATAACCTGACACGCTATCTAAACCGTCTATAGGCTACCATTCCCAATTTCACAACACAATCCCTGAATGGTCACACAGACAAATATATTATATACTGTACACCTTCCTACAGAAAGTTACCAATTTTTTTTTTTTTTACAGCTGCTACTCATTTTTTACAACTGCTACTCATCTCAGGATATTTGTGTGTTTGGCCAAAAGCAAAGGTAAAGAAAAACACATCTGCATAATGGTGTTCATTGGGTTCTGTCACAGAGGCCATCATTTTACTAGACGCTGTCCTATTTTTTACAGTAAATATGAAGGAACCTGAATGGAGACTTCAAATAGAGTTTCCCGTGCAGCTGCCAACAGAGCTAACTGTTGCATCAGTTCATCATTTTTTGCAATAAGAGAAAGTTATACCATAAAAAAAAACTGCATTGTTGATGTAACCTACTGTAATATAGAGCATCTTTTAGAGAATACTCTGAGAAAATAACTCTTCTGAATTATTGGAGCCCATCAGCACACACCTGCCTTATGTCTCTGTTTTACACAAGCAGGCAACTTTCAAAAAGTTTGTTATAGTGTAACTGCCATTTATTTTTAAATGTGTCAGGCAATTGATAATAAACATTTTTTCCAACATTATTTATCGATTTGGAATTTTTCAATGAAAACTAAAAAAACTGACCCTGAAGTTTGGCAGTAAGCTGCCTGTCTTAATTGTTCATCTCAGTACCGAATAGCAAGGATGTGCCTTATTCATTGCGCTGCCCTGCCCGGGCGTCGTCCCTCCCCTAAAGCTGGCCATGAATACTATATATATATATATATATATATATATATATATATATTTTTTTTTTTTTTGGAAGTACTGATTAGTACTGGAGGACCAGGAAGCAGTGAAGGATCTGTACTCACCACTTCCTGGTCCTTGGCTGTCGACTGTGCATAGCTGCGCACAGTGTGCGCGCAAGCCGACAGCAGGATGAAGAAGATCGCGGAGCAGGGGCTTCCAGGAGCAGGAGGGGTAAGTCAGTGTTTTATTTATTTTGGCATGAGGCTGCTGGGGGCATAATGGCCAGGCCTCCGGGGGCCTGAGAGGCATAATGGGGCTGACTCGGCTGAGAGGCATAATGGGGGCTGAGAGGCATAATGGAGGCTGACTCGACTGAGAGGCATAATGGGGGCTGATAAGAGGCATAGGGGCTGATAATGTGGGCTGATGAGAGACATAAGGGTTGATAATGGGAGTGATGAGAGGCATAAGGGCTGATAATGTGGGTGATTATTGGCATAATGGATGATATGGGGGTGGTGAGAAGCATGGGGGCTAATATGGGGGTGATGAGAGGCATGGGACTCTCATCTGAGGTCTGATTGGGGGTCATATACATTGGGGTCTGAGCTGAGGTCTGACTGGGGGTCTGATTTGAGATATTATTGGGGTCTTATTAAGATTGGAGATATGATTGGGGCTGTCAGCTGAGGTCTGATTAACATTGGGGGTCTAATTGGTGGTCTGACCTGAGGTGTAATGAAAATTTTTTTTTTCTTATTGTCCCCCTCTGAATCCTAGGTGCATCTTATAGGTTTCCTTCCTGAACTGCAGAGCGGTGCCCACTTCCAGCCCTGAGCCCAGCTGTCCAGAGCACTGATCCAGAGCCTGCTGGAGTCTTCAGAACTGTAAGTATTTACAGTAATTCACTGTAAGCTATATTATATATATACTTCTTGTTTTATGTGAGTAAGGGTGCTGAGTTGTTGAAGAAGGGGGGGGATAGAGAAGTGCCCCCCCCCCATTTTTGACTGTGGTATCTTATGCCCCGCCCTATATGTTGTTCCTAGAGTCACCACTGTATATATATATATATAGATCCAAAAGATCAGGCAGCACTCCAGCTCCTTGAGAATAGTGAACCCTCTTTATTTACAAATTAGCGACGTTTCAACTGCTCATTGCAGTCTTTTTCAGGCATACACATGCTTGAAAAAGACTGCAATGAGCAGTTGAAACGTCGCTAATGGGTAAATAAAGAGGGTTCACTATTCACAAGAAGCTGGAGTGCTGCCTCATCTTTTGGATCTATGGAATTATGATCGCCTAGCCAGCAATTTCTGTGGTATTGCACCCAAAGTTTTTTGCTGTGCTGCTGTTTTTCTTTGGATATATAAGGATAAGGATTTTTAACCCTTTAAGCAACGTCACTTTCTTGGAACTATTATATAATGCACTTTATTATGCATCGATTTTGACACTAGTCAAGATTATACTTTATGAAATGTTATAATATTATACACTGTTTCTAATGATTATGAATTTGTGATGAATTTTGACACTTTATTGAAGATATTTTATATATAACACATGTAAGAGTTAATTGTATTGGACGCACTTTGATGATGTCACCTTGTAATATCCTATATATATGTCACTTTGTCTTGCACAACTTGCTTGAAAAAGGCTCTAGTAGGAGCTGAAACGTTGCCACGCCGATGGGTGAATAAAGACGCATTTACTATTTGAACACATTCGGAGTGCTGCTCGACTTTTATCCGTCTACAATTGTTGGAGTAGGTTTACTCCACAGGTGAGCGCTGCACCCGCCATTCACTTCACTAGGTGGTGCTGCCTCAGTTTTTATTTTATATATATATATATATATATATATATATAAACAAAGAAAAATACAGCAGCACTCAAAAAATGAAAACGGGTGCAATCCTTCCAAATCAGCTGGCTCAGCTGTTTACCAGGTATATAAATCCAAAAATTGAAGCAGCACTCCAAAGATGTGAAAACAAGTTTCATGCTTGCATGCTTGAGAAAGACTGCATTGAGCAGTTGAAACGTTGCAGGGGAATAAAGGTCGATCCACTTGTTTTCACATCTTTGGAGTGCTGCTTCAATTTTTGGATTTATATATATATATATATATATATATATATATATATACACACACGGATGTAGCAAGGTTAAGACTCCTGTTTTCTGAGATTAGTTAGGTTCAGTTTATGTAACTAAAGTGCATATATATATATATATATATATATATATATATATATACACTGCACTGTCTAACATCAGTACACAGTTAGCAGTGAGATCTGACTGTATCCATGCGATCTGTATGCCCGGTGCGCTCATAGCTAAATAGCTGCCTGGTGATGCAGAAGATCAAAATCACTAAATAAAGTAAATTAAATTTTTTTTTTAATTTTCTATTGCCCTACACATACGTTACACTTTAAATTTTGTTAAAGGGATAATGCGGTAAAAGATAGTTATGACTTATACTCTGGATAGGTAATCAGTAGAGTTGAGCGAACACCTGTATATTCGGGTTCGAGAAGTTCGGCCGAACTTCCCGAAAATGTTCGGGTTCGGGATACGAACTCAACCCGAAGTTCATCCCGAACTCGAACCCCATTGAAGTCAATGGGGACCCAAACTTTTGGGCACTAAAAAGGCTGTAAAATAGTCCAGGAAAGGGCTAGAGGGCTGAAAAAGGCAGCAAAATGTAGGTAAATGCCCTGCAAACAAATGTGGATAGGGAAATTAATTAAAATAAAATGAATAAAAATTAACCAATATCAATTGGAGAGAGGTCCCATAGCAGAAAATCAGGCTTCAAGTCACCCACCAATGTAGAAGGTCACTTTCTGTTATTTTGGCCCCAGCACCCAGACAGAGGAGAGAGGTCCCATAGCAGAAAATAAGGCGTCATATCACCCACCACTGGAGAAGGCCACTTTCAGTTATTTAGGCCCCAGTACCCAGACAAAGGAGAGAGGTCCCACAGCAAGGAATAAGGTGTCATATCACCCACCACTGGAGAAGGTCACTATCAGATATTTAGGCCCCAGCACCCAGACAGAGGAGAGAGGTCCCACAGCAAGAAATAAGACGTCATATCACCCACCACTGGAGAAGGCCACTTTCAGTTATTTAGGCCCCAGCACCCAGACAGAGGAGACATTTCCCACAGCAAGGAATATGGCGTCATATCACCCAACACTGGAGAAGGCCACTTTCAGTTATTTAGGCCCCAGCACCTAGACAGAGGAGAGAGGTCCCACAGCAAGGAATAAGGCGTCATATCACCCACCACTGGATAAGGCCCATTTCAGTTATTCAGGCCCTAGCACCTAGACAGAGGAGAGAGGTGCCACAGCAAGGAATAAGGCATCATATCACCCACCACAGGAGAAGGCCACTTTCAGTTATTTATGGCCCAGCACCCAGACAGAGGAGAGAGGTCCCATAGCAGAGAATATGGCGTCATATCACCCAGACCTGGAGAAGGCCACTTTCAGTTATTTAGGCCACAGCACCCAGACAGAGGAGAGAGGTCCCACAGCAAGGAATCATGCGTCATATCACCCACCACTGGAAAAGGCCACTTTCAGTTATTTAGGCCCCAGCACCCAGACAGAGGAGAGAGGTCCCACAGCAGAGACTAAGGCGTCATATCACCCTGCCCTGGAGAAGGCCACTTTCAGTTATTTAGGCCCCAGCACCCAGACAGAGAAGAGAGGTCCCGCAGCAAGGAATAAGGAGTCATATCACCCACCACTGGAGAAGGCCACTTTCAGTTATTTAGGCCCCAGCACCCAGACAGAGGAGAGAGGTCCCACAGCAGAGAATAAGGCGTCATATCACCCTGCCCTGGAGAAGGCCACTTTCAGTTATTTAGGCTCCAGCACCCAGACAGAGGAGAGAGGTCCCACAGCACAGAATCATGCATCATATCACCCACCACTGGAGAAGGTCACTTCCAGATATTTGGGCCCCAGCACCCAGACAGAGGAGAGAGGTCCCACAGCAAGGAATAAGGCATCACATCACCCACCACTGGAGAAGGCCACTTTCAGTTATTTAGGCCCCAGCACCCAGACAGAGGAGAGAGGTCCCACAGCAAAGAATATGGCGTCATATCACCCACCACTGGAGAAGGCCACTTTCAGTTATTTAGGCTCCAGCACCCAGACAGAGGAGAGAGGTCCCACAGCACAGAATCATGCATCATATCACCCACCACTGGAGAAGGTCACTTCCAGATATTTGGGCCCCAGCACCCAGACAGAGGAGAGAGGTCCCACAGCAAGGAATAAGGCATCACATCACCCACCACTGGAGAAGGCCACTTTCAGTTATTTAGGCCCCAGCACCCAGACAGAGGAGAGAGGTCCCACAGCAAAGAATAAGGCGTCATATCACCCACCACTGGAGAAGGCCACTTTCAGTTATTTAGCCCATGGCACCTAGACAGAGGAGAGAGGTCGCATGGCAGAGGTTCAGGCTTCATGTCACCCTCCATTGTAACAGGCCACTTTCAGTTATTTAAGCCCCGGCGCTCAGATTGAGAAGAGGTTCATTCATCTTTGGGTTGCACCGCAAGATCATGGTAAAGTTAAAAAAATGAGGATTCAATAAAGAAGTACAAGAATACAAGAATACATAGTTGAGGGGGAGGCAGTAATATATGTCTATTCTGCACAAGGGAGGGACAGGTCCTGTGAGATCCATGGCTGGTTCATTTTTATGAATGTCAGCTTGTCCACGTTGGCTGTGGACAGGCAGCTGCGTTTGTCAGTAATGACGACCCATGCCGTGCTGAATACACGTTCAGACAAAACGCTGGCCGCCGGGCAGGCCAGCACCTCCAAGGCATAAAATGCTAACTCTGGCCACGTGGACAATTTGGAGACCCAGAAGTTGAATGGGGCCGAACCATCAGTCAGTACGTGGAGGGCTGAGCAGATGTACTGTTCAACCATGTTCGTGAAATGCTGCCTCCTGCTAACACGTTCCGTATCAGGTGGTGGTGCAGTTAGCTGTGGCGTGGAGACAAAACTTTTCCACATTTCTGCCATGCTTACCCTGCCCTCAGAGGAGCTGGCCGTGACACAGCTGCGTTGGCGCCCTCTTGCTCCTCCTCTGCCTTCGCCTTGGGCTTCCACCTGTTCCCCTGTGACTTTTGGGAATGGTCTCAGGAGCGCGTCTACCAGCGAGCGCTTGTACTCGAGCATCTTCCTATCACGCTCCAGTGCAGGAAGTAAGGTGGCACATTGTCTTTGTACCAGGGATCCAGCAGGGTGGCAATCCAGTAGTCCGCACACGTTAAAATGAGGGCAACTCTGCTGTCGTTGCGCAGGCACTGCAGCATGTAGTCACTCATGTGATCCAGGCTGCCCAGAGGTAAGGACAAGCTGTCCTCTGTGGGAGGCGTATCGCCATCATCCTCCGTATCCCCACAGCCACGCACCAGTGATGGGCCTGAGCTGTGTTGGGTGCCACCCCGCTGTGAACCTGCTTCATCCTCATCCTCCTCGTCCTCCAGTAGTGGGCCCTGGCTGGCCACATTTGTACCTGGCCTCTGCTGTTGCAAAAAAACCTCCCTCTTAGGCATTTCTAACAGACTGGCCTGAAAGTGCCAAAAATAACCCCTCATCCTCCTCCTCCTCCTCCTGAGCCACCTCCTCTTCTATCATCGCCCTAAGTGTTTTCTCAAAGAGACATAGAAGTGGTATTGTAACACTGATAACGGCATCGTATCCACTGGCCATGTTGGTGGAGTACTCAAAACAGCGCAACAGGGCACACAGGTCTCGCATGGAGGCCCAGTCATTGGTGGTGAAGTGGTGCTGTTCCGCCGAGCGACTCTCCTGTGCGTGCTGCAGCTGAAACTCCACTATCGCCTGCTGCTGCTCGCACAGTCTGGCCAGCATGTGCAAGGTGGAGTTCCACCTGATGGGCACGTCGCATATGAGGCAGTGAGCGGGAAGGCTGAAGTTACGCTGTAGCACAGACAGGCGATCAACGGCAGGATGTGAACGCGCACAGACGGCCCTCACTTTATGCAGCAGCTCTGACATGTCGGGGTAGGTGTCGGTGGCACATCCTCTGGTTGGTGGGCGGAAGGTGCCAACATTCCTCCCGAGGCGGAGGAAGAGGCCGAGGCAGCAGCAGAAGAGGGAGCAGGGGGAGACTGAGTGAGTTCCTTGCGTTTAAGGTGTTTACTCCACTGCAGTTCATGCTTTTCATGTAGATGCCTGGTCATGCAGGTTGTGCTAAGGTTCAGAACGTTAATGCCTCTCTTCAGGCTCTGAAGGCACAACATGCAAACCACTCGGGTCTTGTCGTCAGCACATTGTTTAAAGAAGTGCCATGCCAGGGAACTCCTTGAAGCTGCCTTTGGGGTGTTCGGTCCCTGGTGGCGTTGGCCAGTAGCAGGCGAACTCTCTTGGCGGCGGCTGTTCTGCTTTTGCCCACTGCTCCATCTTTTGCTACGCTGTTGGCTCGGTCTCACCACTGCCTCTTCCTCTGAGCTATGAAAGTCAGTGGCACAACCTTCATTCCATGTGGGGTCTAGGACCTCATCGTACCCTGCATCGTCTTCCAACAGTCTTCCTCCCTGACCTCCTGTTCGTTCTGCACACTGCAGAAAGACGCAGCAGTTGGCACCTGTGTTTCGTCATCATCAGAGACGTGCCGACTCCGATGAGGTGGAATTCCCATGTCCTCTTCATCAGGAAACATCAGTGGTTGTGCATCAGTGCATTCTATGTCTTCCACCACTGGGGAAGGGCTAGGTGGATTTCCTTGGGAAACCCTGCCAGCAGAGTCCTCAAACAGCATAAGAGACTGCTGCATAACTTGAGGCTCAGACAGTTTCCCTGATATGCATGGGGGTGATGTGACAGACTGATGGGCTTGGTTTTCAGGTGCCACCTGTGCGCTTTCTGCAGAAGACAGGGTGTGAGATAATGTTGTGAACGTGCTGGATCCACTGTCGGCCACCCAATTGACTAGCGCCTGTACCTGCTCAGGCCTTACCATCCTTAGAACGGCATTGGGCCCCACCAAATATCGCTGTAAATTCTGGCGGGTACTGGAACCTGAGGTAGTTGGTTCACTAGGACGTGTGGCTGTGGCAGAATGGCCACGTCCTCTCCCAGCACCAGAGGGTACACTAACACCACCACGACCGCGTCCGTGTCGCTTACTAGATGTTTTCCTCATTGTTACCGTTCACCAAGCACCACAATTAGAAAAAAAATATTTGGCCCAATGTATTGATTTAAAATTCAGGCCATTTTTTACAGACACCTAACACTATCCGCCTATTTTTTTATGTACCGTATTACACTAATCCAGGCACAACCACTGATTTAGAGGGAATATCAATTGTAGGGCTAGTATTTAGGCCCTAAATGAAAAGTATCCTTTTATGGACAGATTTACACTGCACAGTAGCGTGTGAAAAAATATGTAGGATTATGCCTTCAGCAATTGTATTTTAACATTTTGTGTAATATACCCTTTAACGGACAGAAATACAATGGGAGATGCACGGTAGCATGTGAAGTTATTGAGGATGACCCTCTCAGCACTTGTATATACACCTTGAGTGTAATTTACCCTTTTACGGACTGATTAACACTTGGCCTGCAACTGCTGGAACACAGATTCAGGGTATTGCTATATTGGCAAGTGAATTTCACCCCAGAACAAAATCTATCCTTTGCTATACACTGTTAAACTTGGCCAGCCACTGCTGGGACACCAGATTTACGGTATTGCTATTTTGGCTATTGCATTTCACCCCAGAACAAAATCTATCCTTTGCAGGACACTATTATACTTTGCAAGCTACTGCTGGGACACCAGATTTAGGGGATTGCCATCTTGGCAATTGAATTTCACCACAGAAAAAAATATACCCTGTTACGGACAGATTTAAACTAGGCCTGCAACAGCTGGAACACCAGATTCAGGGTATTGCTATTTTGGCAATTGAATTTCACCCCAGAACAAAATATATCCTTTGCCGGACACTATTAAACTTGGCCAGCCACAGCTGAAACGACTGATTTACGGCATTGCTATTTTGGCTATTCAATTTCACCCCAGAACAAAATATATCCTTTGCCGGACACTATTACACTTTGCCAGCGACTGCTGGGACACCAGATTTGGGGGATTGCTATTTTGGCATTGCGGTGGCAGTGCGCCCCCCCTCCCCAGTATTAAAATCATTTGTGGCAAGTGTGCCCTCTCCCCCCTCCCCAGTACTAAAATCATTGGTAGCCAGTGCGGCACCTGAAGGGTTAATTGTGCGGATCACAGCACCCTGTAAGAGGTCGGGTGCCGCCGGGCAGCAGGGGGCCGGTATGTATGCTCCTGTTGGTATATTCTAACTTCAAGCGTCCCCATCACCATGGGAACGCCTCAGTGTTAGAATATACCGTCGGATTGGAGAAAACGCCGATGCAATGGTATATTTTAACTTCAAGCAACCCCATCACCATGGGAATGCCTCCGTGTTAGAATATACCATTGGATCTGAGTTTTCACTTAGGTCCGAAAAAGCTGGTTGTTTTTCCGAGCAGAGGGTGCCTGGGGTTCTCCCATTGACTTACGTTGTGCTCAATTGCACACGAGCACATGCAGTATTCGGCCGAATACTCGGCTGAACTCGACAATGGCAATGCTCGATATGAACACCAGTTCGGCCGAGCATGCTCGCTCATCACTAATAATAAGTAGCAACTTTTCGAGTTTGGGTACCCAGACCCGAACCCGAACTGTGCCGGAAAATTTTGGGTTCGAGTTCGCTGTTCAGGCATTTGATAAAGCTTTTGAAAGGCTGCATGGAAGCCAATCAACAAGCTTTTAAGTTGTGAGCATTTAGAAGCCATCACAGCCATGCCTAGTAATGGTTTGGCTGTGATTGGATGGTGCATCAAGTGAACCAGCTTCTATACAAGCTGGATCACTTGTAGCACTGCCCATGAGCTCTGAGTAGTGCAGGGACAGGAAGCAGGCAGCTGAAGCTAGGGAGACTGTGAGGAATATGGCTATTCGTTTTGTGGGTTATCTTTAATGATTTTTTGTGGGTGCAATACACTAGCTTTGCACCCCTGACATAGAAATATAATAATAAATCTGGCTGTTAATTCTGTGGGTGACCTATAGCGATTTCTTGTGGGTAGAATGCACCATTTTTGTACCCCTGAAACAAAAATATAATAGTTAATCTGTCTGTTAGTTCGATGGGTGACATATACCCATTTTTGGTGTGAGATACACATGCCCTTTATACTTGACAGGGAAATTAATATAGTTAATCTGACTGTTAGTTCGGCCGGTTACATATACCCATTGTTGGTTTGAGGAACACCTGCACTGCATATGTGACAGGGAAATTAATATAGTTAATCCGTCTGTTAGTTCAGTGGGTGACATATTCTCATTTTTGGTGTTACGTACACCTGCACTGCATACAAAAACAGGGAAATTAATATAGTAAATCTGTCTGTTAGTTAGGTGGATGACATGTTCCCATTTTTGTTGTGAGGTACACCTGCACTGCATACGTGACTGGGAAATTAATATAGCTAATCTATCTGTTAGTTCAGTGGGCGACGTCAAAGAATGAGGAGAGCATCAAATAAAGGACGTGGTCCTGGTCGTGGTGCTGCTGGTGGAGCTCCTGTTACATGGAGAGGAGGTGGTTGATCTGTGCCAGCTACACACCCAAATGAAAAACCTTCCTCAGGTGCACGTAAGCGACAGGATATTTAGCGTAATTTTTTAGGCCCGAATACCGGAGTACGAATGGTGAGGCCAGAACAAGTAGAGTTGGTAGTAAATTGGATCGCTGACAGTGCCTCCAGTTCCTTCACATTGTCTCCCACCCGGTCCCCTGCTGAAACCACAGAGTTGGAACCAGCAGCCCATGGGCATCTGTCTTTCACCTCACCCCCTTGCAAATCAGCCAAGCAGTCTGAGCCCCAAGTCAAGGAGCAGTTTCTTATGCTTTTTGATTACTCTGCTGCCGGGGATTTCTGTGGGCCATCCACCTAGCCCTGCCCCAGAAGTGGAAGAGATTGAGTGCACTGATGCCTAACCACTTATGTTTCAGGATATGGACATGGGAAGACCACCGTAGCACGTCTCTGATGATGATGACGAAACACAGGTGCCAAATGCTGCTGCTTTTTGCCGTGTGCAGACCGGCAAGGAGGGCAGGGGTGACTGGGAGAGGGATGATGAGGAGGATGATGAGGTCCTAAACCCCACATGGAATCAAGGTCATGCAAGTGACATGTGCAGTTCGGATGAAGAGGTCGTGGTCACACAGTGCCAGCCGCACAGCAAAAGAGGGAGCAGGGTACAAAAGCAGAGTGACCGTCCCCTAGCCAGTATGCCTGCTACTGCCCACCGCACCCTGAGACTGAGCACACCAATGCCAGCTCCAAGGATTTTCCTGGTGTGGCAGTTCTTCAGACAATGTGGTGATGACAAGACGTGAGTGGTTTTCACGCTATGCAATCAGAGCCTGAAGCGAGGCATAAATGTTCTACACCTGAGCACAACCTGCATGACCAGGCTTCTAAATCCAAAGCATGAGCTGCAGTGGAGTACAGACCTGAAAAACCACAAAAGATCTCAGATTCCTCTTGCTCCCTCTTCTGCTATGGTCTCAGCCTCTTCCTCCCCCTATGGAGTGAAAGTGGCACCTATAACCCAACAGAGGATGTGGCAGCAACACCACCACCTCCACCACCGTCTCCCAGCATGCCCACACTGTGCCATGGAAGTGTTCAGCTTTCCATTACCCAAACACTGGAGAGAAAGAGGAAGTACCCCCCTACCCACCCGTGATCTCTGGCCCTGAATGTCAGCATTTCAAAGTTCCTGGCCTTTGAAATGCTGTCATTCCATCTGGGGGAGACAGAGACATATACAAACCTTTTCGCAGTGGTTGTACCACAGTACGAGTTTCCCAGCCTCCACTACTTTACCAGTTGAGCCATCCCTGCCCTGTACAAGTGGCTGACAAAATCAGGTGTGCACTGTGCAATGCCATCTGTGGCAAGGTCCACATAACTTCCGATACGTGGACCAGTAAGCACAGGCAGGGACGTTATATCTCCCTAACTGCATACTGGGTAAATGCAGTGGTGGCTCGGTCTGAGGCGGATAGCAGTTTGGCGCCGAGGATTGCAGGACATTTCTCGTTGTCTTCTGTTGCCTTCTCCTTCTTCTCCGCTTCCTCCTCTACTGCCTCCTCATCTGGTCAGCGTAACACCTTCACCACCAACTTTAGCACAACCAGGGGAAACTACAGCAGGCTGTTTTGAAACTCATCTGTTTGGGGGAAAAAACCCATACCGCGCAGGAGCTGTGGACGGACATGGAAGAACAGACCGATGAGTGGTTGGTGCCGATTAGCCTCAGGCCTGGCCTGGTGGTGTGTGATGACGGGCGAAATCTCCTAGGAGCTCTGGGGCTAGACAGTTTGACGCACATCTCTTGCCTGGCGCATGTGCTGAACTTGATGGTGCAGAGGTTCCTGAAAAATTACCCCAATAATATGTCAGAGCTGCTGCTTCTGTACACACTTTCGGCGTTCTCTCGCCTGTTTGCGCTGCAGCAGAACTTCGGCCTTCCCGCTCACCGCCTCATATGCGGCGTACCCAAAAGGTGAAACTCCACCTTGCACATGTTGTAGAGGCTGTGTGAGCAGCAGCAGGCGATAGTGGAGTTTCACAGTAGAGAAGACTTTCAATGGCTCACCCCTTAGTATACACGGAATAGGTGCTCAATCCCCTTGGGCTATACACCTTGCCCAAAATGTAAATATTCATAAAGGGAAAATGGAGTGTGGGGATGGCTCTCTTATATTCTGGCCAAAAATATGGAAATATTTCTGGATGATAGGAAAAAATATTTATTAAATTGTGATAAAAATTAAAAACTGTTGCAACAATAAATAACAGTATATTAAAATGGTTGATGTGTCCACCAATATACAGATGTCTCTCAATGGTAGACACTCTGTTGTATATAGTATATGTAGATTATCGGCAGATGTCCTACAATCACGGGAGTCTGTATCTTAATACATCAATTTGATAATATAAGATATTAAAAAAACATTAAAAAAATGATTCAGATATATCAATGTTCCTGAAGATGGTGGTTAAGGCCTTATTCACACGTCCGTAGTGTTTTGCGGATCCTCAAAACACCTTGCCACCAGCCCTATAGAGATGCCTATACTTGTCCGCAATTGCGGGCAAGAATAGGACATGCTCTATATTTTTGCGGAGCCGCGTCCGGAAGATCGGCAGCGCGCTCCGCAAATGCGGATGCGGAGAGCACAGTGTGCGCTCTCCGCATACATCACGTCCCCATTCAAAATGAATGGGTCCGCACCCGTTCCGCAAATTTGCGGAACGGGTGCGGACATAGATTGCGGACGTGTGAATAGGGCCTAACAGTATCCCTCTTTTTCTTGAGGTAACAATTAAAGTCAATCTTACTCAAAACTGTTGTTTTGTAAAATAAAATTCAGTTTTTCTTTTCAAATGTCTCCAAATAGTAAAAATGTGTCCCCACAAGGTAAGTTCACCTATTGTTACAGATAAATCGTTTCCATTTTTCTTTTGTCTAGGAATCAATAGTATTTGGTATTCACAGGTTTCTGTAAATATCTGAACCCGTAACAGTAAAGGTGCCGTACTGGCTACCTTACCACTTGTCAGGCGACTATGCGCGCGATGTCTCTCACGTGGCTGTGGCGTAGAGTCTGGTTCCCCAAGATTAGTTTCTTGAAGACTGAGCGCTCAGTGAAATGACAGTGTTCCGTCTCCTTTGACTTTATTTCCGATGCTGGTTCCTACCAAACGCATTACATATGGTCCCTTCCTCAGTAGGTTGCCAGCATCCATAATTCTGTGCTTTTTATAGAGGCATTACTTTAGGGTGTACTAGTGACATCATAAATAGGGTTGGGTTATTTCCTTGATTGACAGCACTTTTTTTCTCTTTTTTTCTTTTTTGTACTTTATTGTTCCTTTCTTCGTTGTCAGAGTTGTATATATGGAAGATAGAACAATATAGAATAGTCTATTTCTACTATGATAAATATTCCACTGTTAGATGGTTACTTTTAAAAAAAAGGGGATATACGGTCTGATATTGAGTATGAAATAATCACAATTACATTGGACAAAGCTATAAAAATATAGAAATGTAAAAATATTGAGTAACTAATAAGGAATGTTAAAAAATAAAAATGGAGATATATAAGGATTGGAAAGCTTCAGTGTCTTGGTATCTATAATAAATGGGCTTAAACTTGATGGTGCAGAGGTTCCTGAAAAATTACCCCAATATGTCAGAGCTGCTGCAGATAGTGCAGGCCGTCCTTGCGCGCTTTTGGCGTTCTCTCGCCTGTTTGCGCTGCAGCATAACTTCGGCCTTCCCGCTCACCGCCTCATATGCGGCATACCCAAAAGGTGAAACTCCACCTTGCACATGTTGTAGAGACTGTTTGAGCAGCAGCAGGCGATAGTGGAGTTTCAGCTGCAGCACACACGGGTGAGTTGCTCTGCGGAACAGCACCACTTCACCACCAACAAGTGGGCCTCCATGCAGGATGTGTGTGCCATGTTGCGCTGTTTCAAGTACTCCACCAACATGGCCAGTGCCGACGACGCAGTCCTCACCGTTACTATCCCACCTTTTTGTCTTCTTGAAAAAACACTTTGGGCGATGATGGAAGAGGATGTGGCACAGGAGGAAGAGGGATCATTTACACGGTTATCAGGCCAGTTATTCACAAGTGGCTCGGAGTGTTGGTTTCTGCACCAACAGAGGCCAGGTACACAACTGTCCAGCCAGGGCATAGTTCTGCAGGATGAGGAGGAGAAGGATGATGAGGTGGAGGATTTACACTCACAGCAGGGTCTCACCCAAATCAGCTTATGGGCATCACTGGAGCATGGCTGGAGGGATACAGAGGACACAGAAGATACACCTCCCACAGAGGACAGCTTTTCGTTGCCTCTGGGCAGCCTGGCACACATGAGCGACTACATGCTGCAGTGCCTGTGCAACGACCACCGAGTTGCCCATATTCTAACCAGTGCTGATTACTGGGTGGCCACTCAGGACAACATGCTGTCCTTAATTCCGTCGCTGGAGTGTGATCGAAAGATGGTAGATGAGCTGCTGATGACATTCACACCTGACACTGGGGGCTCAGTAGAAGCACGAGGAGGAGGAGGAAGAAGTCGCCAACAAGCCAGAACCTCAGAAGTGAGAGTTAGCATGGCCGAAATGTGGAAAAGCTTTGTCAGCACACCACAACAACCAGCACCACCAGCTGATACGGAACTTCTTAGCAGGAGGCAGCATTTCAGCAACATGGTGGAACAGTACATGTGCACATCCCTACACGTAGTGACTGATGGGTCTGCCCCTTTCAACTTCTTGGTCTCCAAATTGGGCACATGGCCTGAGCTTGCCCTTTAAGCCTTGGAGGTGCTGGCCTGCCCTGCAGCAAGTATATTGTCCGAACGTGTGTTTAACACAGCAGGGGGGGGGGTAATCACACACAAGCACAGCCACCTGTCCACAGCCAATGTTGACAAGCTCATGTTCATTAAAATGAACCAAGCATGGATCCCACAGGACTTGTCTGTAGCTTGTGCTGAGCAGACAAGTATTCTGGCCGCACCCAGCCATTGTTACACTGGGTTCAGACCTGAGCGTTTTGATGCCTAGCGTTTTTGGTGCGTTCAAGACTGGCGTTTAGGCGCGTTTTTTTCAAGCATTTTGGTAAATAGTGTAGGCGCGTTTGATGCGCGTTTATGTGATTGACTGCATAGTTGGCCAATGACCAATGATATAGTTTGGCCAATCTGAGTGCTTTAGAGGTGTGACATTCCATGGTGGCTGATTCAGCATGTTGCAAACTTTGTAAAACGCGCATCCATAGGCGCGTTTTACGCTGCACAAACGCCCGAACAACACGCCTATCGCGTTTCCCATTGAAGTCTATTGCCACCAAACGCTCGAAAAAAGCCCGAATTAACGCGAACATACTTGCTTATGCTTCGGACGTTTTTAGGCGCCTTCGAACGCACATAAAAACGCGCAAGTGTGAACCACCCCCATAGGAATTCATGGTTCCTGTACTGTTGTGCGTTTTTTTGTGCGTTCGAACGCGGCGTTTTACGCGAAAGTGTGAACTGAGTGTTATACTCCATCGCACTTTCTCTTTGCGTTCTCTTTTCTATTTCCCAATGTTTTGGGGTCTTCCCATATTTATAAAAAAAAAAAAGATAAAAAATAATAGGTCCCCATTGACTTCGGGTTCGAGTTCGGGTCTAGTTCGGGTCCCTAACCTGAACTCTAATCTGAAGTTCGTCCAAACCTGTCGAGCCCGAACATCCACGAGTCCGCTCATCCCTAATAATAAGGAATAAAAAATTTGCGGGACAAGTTATATTTTTTAAAGATAATTCATTTACCATATCTTATATTGAAAAGAGGGAAAAATTTATTTTACAGTGTTCCCTATTTGCTAAAATCGACAAAACAACCTTATTTATCGGATCAATGTGGTTACAGTGATACCAAATTTATATTGCTTTTAATTTGTTGTAATACCTAACAAAAAAAAAAATAAACTTTGAAGAACATTTTTTTTTTCTTTGCATAGCCGTATTCTGACATAATTTTGTTATATTTCCTTCTACAGAACCATGTGAGGGCTTATTCTTTGTGAGTGATCTGTAGTTTTTATCACTAGCATTTTGTGATACATATGACTTTTTGATCACTTTTTATTAAATTTTTTTGTGAGCTAAAACAGCAAATCAGCAACTTATTTTTTTTTTCCATTATTGCATTCACTGCACATGATAAATATTTTTTTATATTTCAATAGTTGGGGCATTTTCAGATATGGCAATATCAGATATGATCTGAGTTTTTATTTTTGTGTTTGAGTTCTCTTTTTTTTTAATCTTTTTGATTTATTTTTAACCTTAATTTTCAGTACTTTAGAGGAGTTCAGCCTGCAATCATTCAATCGCTTTATACAATTAGCTGCAATAGTATCGTATTGTAGTCTATGGCAGTTTTAATTGCAGTGTATTAAGCCCTGCTGTAGGCAAGGCTTAGTAGGTAGTTTACTGTGGTAGGCCCAGGAGCCTTCACAAGACCTCAAGCTACCATAGTAACTGATCAGAACCCTGTGATTTTGCTGCAGGTGCTCCGATCAGAGGACAGAGGGAACCCATCCCTCTCTCTAACCTCTTAGATGCTGCATTTACTGTTGACCACAGCATCTGAGGGAACTGATCCTGGTCATTGCAGCCAGGTGTCCGCTGTATTAGGCCCCTTTCACACGAGCATTGCGGATTGGGGCCGGATAGGAGGCAGGTGTGCACGCAATTTTAGTCAGTTTTAACTGTGATTGCGTTCCGTAGTTCACTTTTTTCCAAACGAGTGCAATGCGTTTTGCACGCGCGTGAGAAAAAACTGAATGTGGTACCCAGACCCGAACTTCTTCAATGGGTTAGTTGCTCTCGTCACAAGGTCCATCACATTCTTGGGTTAGCTGCACTTGCCACAAGGTCCATCACATGGTCCATCACTGTGGTGATGGACCATGTGACGAGCGCAGTGACGTCACCAAAGGTTCTTTGCCTCCCATGTCCTCAACCAAAGGCAGAAGACCAGCTGGGCTGCGCGAGCAAGTGGAAGAGGTACGTTTCAATTTATAAAAAATTTTTAACCCCCTCAACCCACATTTTACTAAGCCTTCTGTATTAAGAATGTTTTTATTTTCCCTTATAACCATGTTATAAGGGAAAATAATACAGTGAATAGAAAACGCAGAATATAGAACATGCTTAATGAAAAGACTGTTTCTAAAAGTGATGTGGGAAAATCACCGCTCATGTGCACAGCCCCATAGATATGAATGGGTCCGGATTCAGTGCGGGAGCAATGCGTTCACCTAACACATTGCAGCTGCGCGGAAAACTCGCCCGTGTGAAAGGGGCCTTACAGCCATCACTCACCTTGGATATATAGCTACATCCAGGTGCAAAACAGAGTTAAACAGGACTTGGAGAAAGATTCTTGGATCCATAAAAAAAAAAAAAAAACTGATGTGTAAATTGTCCTATTGTCTTGTATGGGTCAGTATGGCTGATAGCACAATGATTAAAAATACGGTCATGTGCATGACCACCATTTTTCCCAAATCAGGAGCAGTTCAGATATGATGCTGGCTTTTACTTTGTGTTCCTTGTATTTAATTAGGTGCGGCTATGCAGTGAAAATCTCCATTGTATAGTCTGCCCATGTAATAAATCATTATGTATGCTAAAAGTTTTTCCTTTCCTGAGAATTTGAGTATTTCACTTTTTAAGAGCAGACACGAGAAGCCACGCTAGCTATGCCTGAAATTTTTAGTTACTAGAACATTCAGTTCAACCACCATTATAAAAGAAAATATTGAAACACATGGAGGGAATTTGTCATGAGGGAAATATTTGAAGTCTTTCAGTTTTGTTTTTGTCACATGTTTGATATATTTGTCTAAGGCCTCATGCACACAACCGTATGTATTTGGAGGTCTGCAAAACACAGATCCGCAAAAAATACGGATGACGTCTGTGTGCATTCCATATTTTGTGGAACAGAACTGCTGGTCTCTAATAGAACAGTCTTATCCTTATCTGTAATGCAGACAATAATAGGAGATGTTCTATTTTTTTTCGGAATGGACATACAGATATACGGTAATAGAATGCACATGGAGTAACTTCGTTTTTTGTTTTTTTTTGCGTACCTGTTGAAATGAATGGTTAAGCTGAACGGACACAGAAAGAAAATATGTTCATGTGCATGAGCCTTTATTCTTAGATCTAACACTTTTGTCTAGAAAAGCTACTCCAGTTTTCCAACTCCACCCTCCTAATGGAGTGAGATTGTGACTTGTTGATAAATCTGGAGTGAAAATCATTAAAATAGTTAACTACACCAACTTGGACCTTGGAGTATATTCACACATATCAGATCTGTTGCAGAAATTCATGGGACTGAAAATCAGTTTCATAAGTCAGATGTTTTTTTTTTATTTTATGTCGTCAATTGAGTTTCTGCAGAACCTGCTCACATAAATGGCACAAATTTCTGTAGCCAATATGTCACTTTTGCATGTGCCTAATCAGTTGCTCTTCCCTTCTACCTATTCTTTCTTCTCTGTTACTGCAAAACGTGTCCATTTCATGCTCACAGTCTCACACCTCTGGCTTTTATGCCTAAAGGCCCCATTGGCATTTGCTGACTAAGAAGGTAATTTTTGGAAATAAAGAGTTTGGTCCTGATAATTGTCTGCTTGTCACTTACATGCAGAACCCTACTCCGATTGCTTGTCTCCATAGAAAATGATTGATTCTGGGCAACAGATGATGTTTACACAGGACAATGTGATGCCCAGAAACAATGATTCTGCCATTTCCTCATCGCTTCTAAGAACACTCCTTCCCAATAATTGCCCTTGTAAAGGGGTCTATTCTGGATTGGCATACAGGAGACATCACTCCTAATTAGTCCATGTAAGGTTTTCCTTATACAATATAGGATTTTAAAATACAGTGTTGCTTGAATAACATGTAACTGAATGTTGACATTTTTTTTCTTCCCCAGCACCAAGGAACACACATCTAAAGAATGACAAAATAACTGAATAAGAATATGATATGTTCTAATGAGTGTCTGGAAATTGAAGTTTTTCTTATCTTACCGTACCAGCCAAAAGATGGCAGCAGTCTACTATTAATAAAGAAATGGGACACATTTCAAGTCACACTTCTTAATTAACATTAAATTGTGTTCAAATAAGATAATGTCAATAGCAACAATGTGATGTTTGAAAAAAAAATTCCCATCCTCTTAATAGTTTCATCGACAAACATGTTACTATGTAAATTGTCTGAATATATATATATATATATATATATATATATATATATATATACTCGTGTCGAAACACCATTCAATTGTGTCACGCCTGCTAATCTATTACACATGTTGATTTACACTCAAAGTGAAAATAAATAGCATCGGAATGCATAAAGTATTTACTGCTGTGTTATCATTATAACACTATTTGTCATTTGCTAGTAATTAGTGAAACTGCATCTATTTAAGCATATAATTATTTCATATTCTACCCAAAACCTTCATACTTTGAAAGGACGCAAAACTCTTGCTAGAAATTGAGAGTAGTTAACAGAATCAATAACATGCTTAATGAAAAGACTGTTTCTAATAGATAGGCCTACTTGTCCATCACGGTTATTTCAGCTATTGGATTTCAGTAGCCATTCCATAAATCCCATGGATCATTTTGCAAACACTGCACATTATATCCAAGCATGGACATCTTCCTATTGTAATCCATATGAGACTGTAGTGTGAACTTTCTATGATTGTTTTTTATAGAATGTCATCGGAAGAGTGTGTGCATAAATGTATATTGTTAGCTTGAAATGAAACATTCTAATAACCAGGAGAAAGTCATTAGATATGGCAAAGTAAATGTCTCTATGTGCTCATATCAAATTTACTTTCTATAAAATATTGTCATTTTATATAGTTAAGTGTGCAAATCAACATATTGTATTATGTCAAGAGCAGAACCTAAGGGGAGGTTCATAGCACAGGGAAAAAGTTTTTTTTAATTTATCAGAGAGGATCCTTTCTTAGGAAGTAGTGATCAGCGAAGTTTTTAAAAGTTCGATTTGGTTGCTTCGCTGAACTTCGACAAGAAATTCGATTAGTTACGAATTACTTTGTAACAAATCACATTCCATTGTATGGAGCAATTACAATAAAGGGAAACTGCAATTGTGCCGCCTCCGCATTAATTAACCCCTCAGATGCCACATTCAATATTGGTACCAACCTATCAGAGGGTTAGTCAGGGGTTAAAACAAAAAAAATACATACTCGCCTCATTTATTTGATTGCAGAGAGGCCGTCATCTTGACTGAAGAAAATGCGCCAATTTTCATGCATGATGACGTGATGACTTCACCACGACATCACACTGGGCGGGGGACGGGGATATGATCACCGATGTATTTTATTTTAACAGCCATTTCAATAAAAATTGATTCGTTACCACAAAGCACCAAGAAATTCGGCTTTGTGGCAAATTGAATTCTTCCTAAAATTCTGATTAAATTCCACTTTGGTAAATAGAGACAGCGGCACTCACCAATTCCAAAGTAAAATGTCCAATTTATTGTACTTCTTAAAATAGGGTACAAGCAGGTCTGTGCACATAAATCACTGAAGGGACAGCCGTTTCGCGCAAGATGCGCTTCATCATGCCTTTCATTCTGTGGAAGTGGGTGGCCGCCCTAAAAAAGGTCAGGTCAAGCCACTCCCCTTACCACGTCACAAAGAGGAACAAGGTATTAACTCATTCCATACTCCATAAAGACAGAGATTGCATTGCATCAAACAAAAACAGATAAATCATTCCTATCATTAAAACCTAATTGTCCCATCGCTTCTGTCTTGATAATCCATAGTGCTTCTCTCTGTAAAAGAAGCTTTTTTCTATCTCCACCACGTGGTGGTAATTTCACTATTTCTAGACCCGCAAACTGTAGAAGGTCCTTGCGGTTCTGGTGCGTTTCTTTCATGTGCTGTATTAATCTGGTAGCTCCAACCCCTGTCTTCAGGCTATGTTTGTGCTCTCTGAAGCGAACAAAGAGGGGTCTGAAGGTTTTGCTGATATATTGACCGCAGGGGCATAAAAGGGCATAGACTACAAAGGTGGACATACTATTAATGAAGTCCCTACTCTGTGTTTTACCATTCCAATTTTTAAATGTGCCCCTCTCCGCATCTGTTCACATATAGAGCAGTGTCCACACCTGAAGTTACCTTCAGGAACGCAGCGTTCAAGCCAATTTTTATTCTTAACATTAGATTTTAACTGGCTATGTGTGATCATGTTTCCTATGGTTTTGCTTCGTCTGAAGTCCATCACAGGAACACTCGACACTTTTTCTTGAAGGGTGGAATCCCTTTGTAAAATATGCCAGTTTTTTAATATGGCATGTTTTACTTGCTGCGCCATGGGTGAAAAGTCAAATGTGAACACTGGTCCAGTGGAAACCGTGCTGGTAGTGCAATCTTTGTCTAATAGCCCTGCGTTTCTACACCTGCGGCTTGACCTCAAACCGGCATCACCCGCAGATCTTCTCTCTGCAGACCTGCAGAAAGCTCGATCAATACTAGGCTCTGAATAGCCTATTTGCAAAAACTTCATTTTCATTATTAGATTGTTCTAAGAACTCAATATCATTCGAAATAATCCTATTCAAACGTGAAAACTGACTATAGGGAAGTGCAGAGGCTACATGTGGGGGGTGGAAGCTGTTAGAATGTAATAATGCATTGGTGGAGGTAGGTTTCCTGAAGATAGTTGTCTCCATGCGACCTTGTTCTACCTTCACCAAGACATCCAAGAATTCTAATTCCGAGGAATTGATTTTGCTAGTAAACAGCATATTCATGTTGTTTTCATGATTTAGGTAATCCACAAAGGCCACAAAGCTTTCTTCATTTCCTGCCCAGATAATGAAGACATCATCGATGTATCTGAAGAATGCTTTGATGTATCTGATAAAGGGGTTCTTGACTGAAAAAACAAGTTTTGATTTAAAATATGCTAAAAATAAATTCGCAAAGGTACATGCGATGGGCGTACCCATCGCTGTGCCGGATTGTTGATGGTACCACAGATCATCAAATAAAAAAGCATTGTGTGTCAGTATGAAGGAGAGGGAGTCTGTAATAAACTCCACAAGAGTCTCGCTTTTTCCCATATCCCTCAATTGATATCCAATCACTTCTACTCCAAGTTTCTGAGGAATTCTGGTGTAGAGGCTTTAAACATCGATGGACGCTAAAGAAAAATCTTCGTGCCAATCGATCTCTTTTATTGCTGTTAAAAAGTCGCTGGTATCCTTCAAATAAGAGGGTATCCCTTCCAACAGGAGACGCAATAACCAATCAAGATATTGAGATAATGGCTCAGTAACTGAGCCAATCCCTGCCACGATTGGGCGTCCGGGGCTTTTTGCCAGCGACTTATGAATATTATATCAGCAAAACCTTCAGACCCCTCGCTTCAGAGAGCACAAACATAGCCTGAAGACAGGGGTTGGAGCTACCAGATTAATACAGCACATGAAAGAAATGCACCAGAACCGCAAGGACCTTCTACAGTTTGCGGGTCTAGAAATAGTGAAATTACCACCACGTGGTGGAGATAGAAAAAAGCTTCTTTTACAGAGAGAAGCACTATGGATCATCAAGACAGAAGCGATGGGACCATTAGGTTTTAATGATCGGAATGATTTATCTGTTTTTGTTTGATGCATTGCAATCTCTGTCTTTATGGAGTATGGAATGAGTTATTACCTTGTTCCTCTTTGTGACGTGGTAAGGGGAGTGGCTTGACCTGATTTTTTTAGGGCGGCCACCCACTTCCACAGAATGAAAGGCATGGTGAAGCGCGTCTAGCGCGAAACGGCTGTCCCTTCAGTGATTTATGTGCACAGACCTGCTTGTACCCTATTTTAAGAAGTACAATAAATTGGATGTTTTACTTTGGAATTGGTGAGTGCTGCTGTCTCTATTTATCTCTCTATCAAGAATGCAACTGCGTCTGTCTCAGCAGAGCACCACCGCATCCATTTACTGAACCGCACCATCTGTGTGTTCATCTAAACTCCGCATAATAGGTCAGGTGTAGCAGTGCCGGCAGCGCTTTCTTCTCCTGTTTGTTTCCACTTTGGTAACTTTGATTTGCTCAAAACTTTTAGAGTGGTTTGAAATCAAATATTTTCAAATATTACATGTGTTTCTCTTGCTGATTTATAGCTATCTTTAACTATATCCATCAATAGCAAGTAATAGTCTTCGGTGGTGATGGCCATGACAAAGTTCAAAGGAGGGCTGGAGAGCACCTACCACCATGATGCATAGTGCAAAGAAACACAGAACCAACACCAGGTATCATGGTGTGGAGCTCCACTAGCTACCATGGCTGTTCTATCTGGTATTTGTGGAGAGAACATTATCCAGCCTTTGGTATGTCCAGGACATTATGGAACCAGTCCTACTGCCTTTTTAGGAGATGTGATGTTACAGAATATCCAGCAGCTTCCCTGGCCAGCTGGATCGCCAGATCTATCCCCCAATGAAAACTGGATGGAGCGAAGGATCTCCCTTGCACAGCAGCCAACAACCACCTTGGCTGAACTATGGGTCCAACTTGAAAGGGTTTGGAATAACATACCATAGGAGGATATCCAGCATCTGTATGACTGTTACCATGCTGAGTGGCAGCCTGTATGGCAGCAAGTGGAGATGCCCCCAAGTATTGATGGGAAAAAAATACTGGAGGGAAAAGGGACCCACCCTGACCCCAGATGAGTGGCATTTTCAACTGGACCTGCATCCTTAGGGGACATTACTACTTTAGGTGCACAAAGGGGAACATTATTATTGCATGCATGTACAAAGTATGATAATATTGTATTGGGGGCATTACTGTTGTATGGTGGAACAAAGCTGGACATTACTATTGCATGGGGGCACACAGTGGACATCATAGTATACATTTACTTTAGTATGCTTTTAAGGACTGAAGACCAAAAGAATGGTAGGGCAGATGAACTGTTGAACCACAGTGCCAGCAAACATCGGGGTGGCAGGAAATCATTTATGATGTTTTGGGACCCAGTACCACCTTGTTAGAATTTTCTAACTGGTCATTGGCCTTTATATGCGACAGGTAAAAGCATTTAGCCCATTGTTTGCCCAATTCAGATTCTAGGGCCCTACAACATGGTCGGTTTTGTTGAAACTGTAGACCAGGGGTGCACAACGTTTTCTGGTTGGGGGCCACATTGTCAGACTGAACCAACCACAAGGGCCGAAAATAACAGTTAAAGGGGTATTGACAACTTAAACACTGTAATTTATGGCTTATTGCAAATACAGTATATACTATAAATGTGTGGTTAAATTTCTGGTACTCCCATCTAATGGGAGAATACATGAAAAATATATGTGAGCAGCCACAATACATAGACATACATGTCTGTCACCAGATGGTTGGGGGCCGCACAGAATGGTATTAAGGGCCGCATGTGGCCCCCGGGCCGCAGGTTGTGCACCCCTGCTGTAGACCATAAAGGGTAAAGACTGTCAGTGGAGTTGACAGTGTACATATTTAATAGAAAGGTGCAAGGGTGTAGTGGAGATTTTCGGGCCATATGGTTAAGGAAATATTGTCGGAGATGAGTATATGCAAATTAGTCGTGCGCAGACTTGATTTCTGTTCAAGAGAAGGAATGAAAGTATTTCTGAAAAAGTTTGTGATGAGATTTGAACTCACAGCTTCTGCATCACAGTCCAAAACTTTAACCACTACGCTAAATAGCCGGAAATATTGTCAGAGATTAGTATATGCAAATTAGTCATGCGCAGACTTGATTTCTGTTCAAGAGAAGGGATGAAAGTATTTCTGAAAAGGTTTGTGATGGGATTTTAACTCACAGCTTCTGCATCACAGTTCAAAACTTTAACCACTACGCTAAATAGCCGCATAACCAGTAACTAAAAAAAAATAAAATTTGAGCCTTCTACTGTATAGGAATACTTACTAGTAGTAAGTATTCCTCTATAGTAGAAGTCTCATATATATATATATATATATATATATATATATATATATATATATATATAATATTTTTTTTTTTACTAACCAGTTATTCAGCTATATAGTGTAGTGGTTAAAGTTCTGTGCGGTGAGGCAGAAGCTGTGAGTTCAAATCCTCTCATAAACTTTTTCAGAAATAGAGGTTAAATTAGATTTATATATTTTATATATTTTTTTAGTAATTATAAAAATTTTATGGCACAAAATAAATGTGTACTTACTAACTATATATATATATATATATATATATATATATATATATATATATATTACAAAAAGTACCCAGCAGCACAGCCAAAAATAGTGGATGGGTGCAAATCCTTCAAAGGTCCAGGCACGGACCAATATAAACAGTGTACAAAGAACGAAGGCAGCACTCCAATGGTAGGTGAAGGGTTGGTGACTCGTTTATTCCCCAAGTGCAACGTTTCAACCTACTCCATGAGGTCTTTGTCAAGCAACTAACATGATGCAGGCTCGGGCTATAAATACCCGTGAGGCCTCATAACAAGATAAAGTGCTTAATTACAATCAATAAAATAAATCACATAGAAAATGTTAAAATCCATATGCAAATCTGAATAGAAAAATATAAATACAGTACATATGAGTATGTGTGGATATATAATGAGTAATCTCATAAGAAATAAATAATGTATAGCAATAAATCCATACAGTATACAAGAACTTGTGCAGGTGTTCTAAATATCCCTCACTGTAACATAAGTGCAATTAAAAAATAATCTCAAATTTTGAAGACAGAGTTCAGACCGCGCGTTGGAATCGAAAGTCCCAAAAAGCAGTTCCCCTATCCCTCCAGAAAATGTTGAGGTCTGCAGATATCCTGGATTCAGATATCCTGCAACTTGTAAAAGATACACAATAGTGAAGTTCCGTGAGGTTCCTCACACTGGGTTCAGACCTGAGCGTTTAGAAGCCTATCGTTTTATGCGCGTTCAAGATGGGCGTTTAGGCGCGTTTTTTCAAGCGTTTTGGTAAATAGTGTAGGCGCGTTTGACGCGCGTTTATGTGATTGACTGCATAGTTGGCCAATGACCAATGATATAGTTTGGCCAATCTGAGTGCTTTAGAGGTGTGACATTCCATGGTGGCTGATTCAGCATGTTGCAAACTTTGTAAAACGCGCATCCATAGGCGCGTTTTACGCTGCACAAACGCCCGAACAACACGCCTATCGCGTTTCCTATTGAAGTCTATTGGCACCAAACGCTCGAAAAAAGCCCGAATTAACGCGAACATACTTGCTTATGCGTCAGACGTTTATAGGCGCCTACGAACGCGCATAAAAACGCGCAAGTGTGAACCACCCCCATTGGAATGCATGGTTCCTGTACTGTTGTGCGTTTTTATGTGCGTTCGAACGCGGCGTTTTACGCGAAAGTGTGAACTGAGTGTCACCCTTTTTTTTGCGCAGATTATACTCACAAAAGTGGCAGATTTTTCAGGCACATCAAAACAGAAGCTGCAGCTTCAGCCCTTCATACGCTCAGAAGGCCCGCTCCCACAATAGCAGAAAGGGTGTAGTGTATACTCAGGAACACACCGACTTCAGAGGAGGCTTCCTTTTCCTTCAAACACTGCAAACCAGAAACTCTCCAACCATAGTGAGGATCCGATGGTAACTTCAAAATTTTTTATTACAAAGGTACTTACAAACAGATTCTTTAAAATCACATAAAATCCCAGCGTTTTTTTGTCCTCTCGCCCTTTTGGGACTTTCGATTCCAACGCGCGGTCTGAACTCTGTCTTCAAAATTGTAAATGTGTTGAATACCCACAACACACTACGGACTCGCAGCGGTTTGTTTACAGGACTGGTGATATTATTTTTCCTTTAAAAAATAATCTCAGCTGAGATATATCAGTAAAATATACTCCCATACCACATACCACACGTCCCTAGGTCCAAAGTAACATCCTACCACATCCGCTGAATTTAGAATAAGCCATAAACAAACAAGACAGGGAGTCCCATAAGTATTGTATGGGACAATCTCCCAAATAAACCCCCGTGTGCCGAAGACCCCAACAAAATTTTCGGTGAAAGTCAGCAGTAGTAAAAAGTAGTGAAACATGACACATTCACAATGGATCCGCTCCAGTCTATAGGAAAAATGATGAGATATATCCAGGGTTCCTCCAAACATGCAGCAGTGCGAACAGACAAAGCAGATAGAGATCTGAAAAATAAAAATTTTGAGTAATCATAAAAAATAGTAAGCACGCATCATGTATAAACACATACAGTCGGTCCAACTAGCGAGAGGCCCTGTGACGGCCAGAGAAGCAAAAACCAATAGATCAATTGAACAGGTCCCATCGGTACTCTACATGTAGACCGTTAGGTCTTAAACTTTGTAGTCTATAAATCCAGCGGAGCTCAGTCCGCTTAAGAATAAGTTCTCGATCCCCACCTTTTTTGAGTGGGGGTACATGGTCAATGATTCTAAACTTAAGATCCTTCTCAAGCTGCCCAGCATCGTTGAAGTGTTTAGGAACCGGAAGATCTTTACGTTTCTGGCGAATGGAGAATCTGTGAAAATTAATCCTGGTCTTAAGTTCACATGTGGTCTCCCCCCACATATAGCTGCCCATACGGGCACTGGAGGAGATATACCACATATGAACTGTCGCAGGTTAAAAAATGTCGGATGTCATGTCTAGTACCTGTAGTAGGATGAATAAAGTTATTGCCCTTAAGCATATATCGGCAATTCACACATTTAAGGCAAGGCTATCAGCCCATGCGTTTGTTGCCAATGTATGTTTGGACAAGTCCCTTTTCCGTAATGTCGGACCTCACCAGTTTGTCTCTTAGGTTGGAGGGGCGTCGGTAGGACAACAAGGGAGGAGCCAAAAACTCAGTTATGTGTCTCAAGTTACTACCCAAAATAGGCCAGTGTTTACGGATGATTTTGCTGATATGCCCTTTCTGTTCAGAGTAAGTGGTTATGAAAGGTATACGTGTCTGTGTAACTGAAGGACACACAGCCGCGTCCTTTAATTGCACTTATGTCACAGTGGGGGATATTTAGAACACCTGCACAAGTTCTTGTATACTGTATGGAATTATTGCTATACATTATTTATTTCTTATGAGATTACTCATATATCCACACATACTCATATGTACTGTATTTATATTTTTCTATTCAGATTTGCATATGGATTTTAACATTTTCTATGTGATTTATTTTATTGATTGTAATTAAGCACTTTATCTTGTTATGAGGCCTCATGGGTATTTATAGCCCGAGCCTGCATCATGTTAGTTGCTTGACAAAGACCTCATGTAGTAGGTTGAAACGTTGCACTTGGGGAATAAACGGGTCACCTACTTCACCAACCATTGGAGTGCTGCCTTCGTTCTTTGTACACTATATATATATATATATATATATATATATATATATATATACACATATATATTAAATTATACTTCATAATAATTTGGGAAACTACTACTGATGTTTTTAGCCATAAAAGATTTATATTTATTAAAATATATTATATTTTCTAAATAACATGTGTAAATATAATATGGCTAAAAACGTATGTATATATGTTTAGCCTCTATTTCTGAAAATGTTTGTGACAGGATTTGAACTCACAGCTTCTGCATCAAAGCCCAGATCTTTAACTACTACACTATATAGCTGCATTGCCAACAATTTAAAAAAAAGAAAGTACAGTTGTGTTCAAAATTATTCAACCCCCAATGCTGTAAAGGGTTTTAGGGAATTTAGTGTACATTTGTAATTGTGTTCAGAATGAAATCTTACAAGGACTTTTTAAAGAACCATATGCAACTAAAATGACATCAATTGTTTTTGTAATACAGTATTAAATGTTTTTTTTTGTGATTTCTTCATTGACACAATTATTCAACCCCTTAAAGACTACCACTCTTAAGAACAGAGGTTCATTCAAGTGTTTTCGATCAGGTATTGAAAACACCTGTGGATGTCAAGGAGCAGCAATCAAGCATAATAAGCACCAATTAGGCAGATTTGAAATGACTGTGATACTCAGCTCTTTCTAGACATTTACTGGTGTGTTTACAAACATGGTGAAGTCAAGAGAATGGTCCAGGAAGACAAGAGAAGAGGTGATTTCTCTTCACAGGAAGGGCAATGGCTATAAGAAGATTGCAAAGATGTTAAACTTACCAAGAGACACCATAGGAAGCATCATTCGCAAATTCAAGGCAAAGGGCACTGTTGAAACGCTACCTGGTCGTGGCAGAAAGAAGATGCTGACTTCAACTGCTGTGCGCTACCTGAAGCGCAAAGTGGAGAAAAGTCCCCGTGTGACTGCTGAGGAACTGAAAAAAGATTTGTCAGATGCGGGTACTGAAGTTTCAGCTCAGACAATAAGGCGCACACTGCGTAATAAAGACCTCCATTCCAGGACTCCCAGGTGCACCCCCTTGCTGTCTCCAAAGAATAAGAAGAGTCGACTGCAGTATGCCAAAAGTCATGTGGACAAACCACAAAAGTTTTGGGATATTGTTCTGTGGACTGATGAAACAAAATTAGAACTGTTTGGGCCCATGGATCAACACTATGTTTGGAGGAGGAAGAACAAGGCCTATGAAGAAAAGAACACCTTGCCTACTGTGAAGCATGGCGGGGGGGTCAATGGCTTTGGGGCTGTTTTGCTTCTACAGGTACAGGGAAGCTTCAGCGTGTGCAAGGTACCCTGAATTCTCTTCAGAACCAGGAGATATTGGATGAAAATGTTATGCAGTCTGTCACAAACCTGAGGCTTGGGAGACGTTGGACCTTTAAACAGGACAACAGGATCTCAGTGAGACCAGCTAAAAAAACACCGCGGAGCCTCACTTAAGAGTCTCAACAAAGCAATCCAAAGTGCAAAGCTCCCTGGGAAACAGGAATATGCAAAATAAATGTGGAGCCCCAGTTATGGGTCTACAACACAATGAAAGCCAGATATCCCTCAAAGGAAGGAAAACCGAGCAAAGGGGTGTATCCATTACAGAGATCACCAAATCCACCATATTAAGTGGGCCCCATGTTAAGATCCCGCTTTTTTACAAGCTTTAAGGATGCGACGGGGAAAATCTAAGCCAGTTATCCATCCACAGACAGCTGTTTCGGGGTGTTGCCTCTCATCAGTGCTGAGTAGGATTCTGGCTAACCGAGAGCAATGCCTAGGAGACTACTCAAACACAACAATAGCTGATCTCAGGGAGACCAGCTACAAAAACACCACTGAGCCTCACTTAAGAGTCTCAACACAGCAATTCGAAGTGCAAAGCTCCCTGGGAAACAGGAAAATGCAAAATGAATGTGGAGCCCCAGTTATGGGTCTACGACACAATGAAAGCCAGATATCCCTCAAAGGAAGGAAAACCAAGCAAATGGGTGTCTCCATTACAGAGATCACCAAATCCACCATATTAAGTGGCCCCCATGTCAAGATCCCGCTTTTTTACAAGCTTTAAGGATGCGACGGGGAAAACCTAAGCCAGTTATCCATCCACAGACAGCTGTTTCGGGGTGTTGCCCCTCATCAGTGCAGAGTAGGATTCTGGCTAACCGGGAGCAATGCCTCGGAGACTACTCAAACACAACAATAGCTGATCTCAGGGAGACCAGCTACAAAAACACCGCAGAGCCTCACTTAAGACTCTCAACACAGCAATCCGAAGTGCAAAGCTACCTGAAGCGCAAAGTGAAAAAAAGATGCGGGCACTGAAGTTTCAGCTCAGACAAAAAGGTGCACACTGCGTAATGAAGGCCTCAATTATTGAACTCCCAGGCGCACCCCCTTGCTGTCTCCAAAGAATAAGAAGAGTCGACTGCAGTATGCCAAAAGTCATGTGGACAAACCACAAAAGTTTTGGGATTGTGTTCTGTGGACTGATTAGAACTGTTTGGGCCCATGGATCAATGCTATGTTTGGAGGAGGAAGAACAAGGCCTATGAAGAAAAGAACACCTTGCCTACTGTAAAGCATGGCGGGGGGTCAATCATGCTTTGGGGCTGTTTTGCTTCTACAGGTACAGGGAAGCTTCAGTGTGTGCAAGGTACCATGAATTGTCTTCAGTACCAGGAGATATTGGATGAAAATATGATGCAGTCCGTCACAAATGTGAGGCTTGGGAGATGTTGGACCTTTCAACAGGACAATGATCCCAAGCATACCTCCAAGTCCACTAGAACATGGTTGCAGATTGGAACATTTTGAAGTGGCCATCGCAGTCACCAGACTTAAATCCGATTGAGAACCTCTGGTGGGACTTAAAGAAAGCAGTTGCAGCGCGCAAGCCTAAGAATGTGACTGAACTGGAGGCTTTTACCCATGAAGAGTGGGCAAAGATACCCGTAGATCGCTGTAAGACACTTGTGTCAAGCTACGCTTCACGTTTAAAAGCTGTTATAATTGGAAAATGATGTTGTACTAAGTACTAAGATTGAATGTCACTTGGGGGTTGAATAAAACTGATAATGATGTGAGCACAGAAATGACATTTGTGGTTATTTCATTATAAATGTTATGTTATATTTGTCTTACAAGTGCCTCTTTGATTTAATTGTAAACAAGATGACTGAAATGATCAAAATTAATGTCAAACTGGCCAAAACACTCAATTTCAGTGGGGGTTGAATAATTTTGAACACAACTGTATTAGTGGGAAAAAAGGCTTTTTAGCAATTGTGGGGTGAAGTGCTAAAAGTACAGCCCTTTTTTTCGTGTATTAGTGGCAAAAAAAAATATTTGCCCTTCAGCAGTGCAGTTATATGTTCTAAAGACTTTTGCAAAGTGTATTAGTGGTAAAAGAAAAATATATTTGTCGTTCAGCAGTGCAGTTTGTCATGCCTTTTCATAAGTATATAAACATTTATACATTTATTATTGTTATAACATGTATTCATGGCTTTTAGGCAGCCATGTTGTACTTATATTCACCCTCCTGTATGAACCTTCATTGTAAAAGAGAAAAATGGGTTCAAGGAAAGGTTCTTCCTGGCAGATGTGGGCCTATCTAAGGGAGTACTTTTACCTCATCACTAGGCTATAAGCGGAGATAAGGTTCTTCCTGGCTCTCGTCTGGCATTTTTTCATAATGAGATGTATTAATGAGACAAACATATAATGTCTGTTTGTTCATATAGTGGATAGTTCATATTTAGTTTTGACACAAGTTAATCAATATATCACATATGTGTTGTTTTATGTTTAAAATATTGGTTTTATTTGTTACATGTTATAATCGTATATTAACGTATAAATATCATGTGTGTGTATCACCAGAAGAGTGTATTCCTAAGGTATGTGGGAAAACATGCTCAGTTGGATTTCTCTTAATAAGAAGTTGCTGACGGAAAAGTTGTGTTATTTTCATAAGATAAGGCACCTGTGAAATCCAAAACCTACACATTTGTTGTCTACATTTTAACTTTATGACATGAGAACAGTTTCTGGGAATCTAGGTTTTAATTGCTTCAAGTGTCAGGGGGTATGCCTCCTTTTTTGATGTATGTCCCAGGTGGTGGATGTCTACCACTGAACATAAAGTCACATTATATATATTTAACTCCTAAAAGCTTCACATTTATAGCTTATACAACATTGCCGCCTAGGTATCGGCAGGTAACATAACACGTTCACCACAAAATATTTTGGGTAATGTATGATCTCACAGTACCATTACCATATGTGCACACCCTCTGCTTTGGTTGGAAGACCGTTATCTAAAGGGGTGTATGCTTTTGATAAGTCTGTGAATATTAATCATAGACGGGATGAGAGAGGGAGATTCCAGGAGAAAGAAAAAAAAGACTACAAACAAAAGATTAAACAGACACGTGGATTTTATCCTGGATCACGGGGAACCCTCAGGAGAGCTGACCGTCCCTCCGGAGCCCTATTCACCTTTTGACCCTTGGTAACGTATATCTTGCTTATTGCTTGCGGTATTGATAAGTTACTCAGCCCGGTATATAGTCAAAGGTCCCCATTTGTGGATCTGTAATTGATAAGGCTCCTGATCAAGTCTGATCATTCCCTTAGCAAAGATGCATATTGCTAATTGAGCATCAGACATTGGTACTTAGTCCTTGGGAACTTTGTTATTCCCTAGCCTGATACCGAGCTGGTAAAATTATAGTGCCGCCATATACCTCAATTGGTTAAAAGGTGATAGAAAGGGGTACTTTTCTTTAATTTGAACTGTTGCATATCATTGCATTGATTGGCGATATTCAGTATTGATTGAAAATATTGGTATTATATTGCATTGTCTATCATTGTACAGGTTGTATTATCGATTTTATATTTAGCACTTATGTATAATAAACTCACATATATTTTTGCATAGATGATGGTACCTCGTTTTCTTTCTAATTGAACAAAATAATTAAGGTTCTCGTCAACGAGCTGAGAGGTTATTATGTCGCCCTCTCCTCAATAGGATCAATAACTTTGATATTTTTTCCTTTGATCCTTTCTTTAGTTTTTTTGTATATAAAGCATTTTTGCGATTTATATCCGCGACAAGTTATATGTTATAAAGCCATTTTTGTCATGAAATAGTGGCATAATAAAATATATGTTTGCCGTTCAGCGGTGCAGTTATATGTTCTAAAGCCTTTTGTGGTGTGTATTAGTCGCAAAAGAAAAATATATTTTACATTCAGCCGTGCATTTATATGTTATAAATAGTGTTGAGCGAACAGTTCGAGCATAGTTCGGGTTCGTACCGAATTTTGGGGTGTTCGGGACCCTGACCCGGACCCAAACATTTTCAAAAAAGTTCGGGTTCGGGTCTGTTGTTCGGTGATTTCTTCCCGATTTCTGAAGGGCTGCACAGCAGCATATCAGCTAGCGTTTTCCTTCTTGCCCTAAGAAGCCATCACAACCAGGCCTACTAATGGCATGGCTGTGATTTGGCCAAGTGCAGCATGTGACCCAGCCTCTATTTAAGCTGGAGTCACGTAGCGCTGCACGTCACACTGCTCTGATTAGTGTAGGGAGAGGACGCAGCTTCTGTGAGGGCGATATTTGGCAGGGAAAAGTCAGCAACAACACCTAATGAACTGATCGATCTACAGCTGTGAATGATTCAACTTCTGCTAGTTAATTGCTCACTGGTTTTTAGGCTGCACAGAGCGTTTTTCTGTCACTTTTTTCTGGGGGGATCGGCGGGCCATTTTGTGACTGGGCCATTTTTTTGTTTGCTATATCCTACATCAGGGGCTTGGCTGTGCTTATTGTCACCCCTAGAAACTCGGGATAGCAATTTCTATATTTTATTAAGGGGTTAAATACAATTGCCAAAATACCAATCCCCTAAATCTGGTGTTACAGCTTTGGCTAGCCAAGTGTAATGCTGTCTGGCAAAGAATAGATTATTTTTTGTGCTGAAATTCAATTGCCAAAATAGCAATCCCCTAAATCTGGTGTCCCAGCAGTGGCTGGCAAAGTATAATATTGTCCGGCAAAGGATATATTTTGTTCTGGGGTTAAATTCAATAGCCAAAATAGCAATACCGTAAATCAGTGGTTTCAGCTGTGGCTGGCAAAGTATAATAGTGTCCGCCAAAACATATATTTTGTTCTGGGGAGAAATTCAATAGCCAAAATAGCAATACCCTGAATCTGGTGTCCCAGCACTGGCTGGCAAAGTATAATAGTGTCCGCCAAAACATATATTTTGTTCTGGGGTGAAATTCAATTGCCAAAATAGCAATATCCTGAATCTGGTGTCCCAGCACTGGCTGGCAAAGTATAATAGTGTCCGCCAAAACATATATTTTGTTCTGGGGTAAAATTCACTTGCTAAAATAGCAATACCCTGATTCTGGTGTCCCAGCACTGGCTGGCAAAGAATAATAGTGTCCGCCGAAACATATATTTTGTTCTGGGGTGAAATTCACTGGCCAATATAGCAATAATCTGAATCTGGTGTTCCAGCTGCTGCAGGCCAAGTGTTAATCTGTCTGTAAAAGGGTATATTACACTCAAGGTGTATATACAAGTGCTGAGACGGTCATCTTCAATAACTTCACATGCTACCGTGCATCTGCCATTGTATTTCTGTCCGTTAAAGGGTATATTACACAAAGTGTTAAAATACAATTGCTGAAGGCATAATCCTACATATTTTTTCACACAATACTGTGTATCTCCAAGTGAAAATCTGTCCATAAAAGGATACCTTTCATCCAGGGCCTAAATACTAGCCCTACAATTGATATTCCCCTAAATCTGATGTTACTGCTGTGCCTGGATTAGTGTAATACGCTACATAAATAAATAGGCAGATAGTGTTAGGTGCCTGTAAAAAAAAGGCCTGAATTTTAAATCAATACATTGGGCCAAATATTTTTTTTCTTATTGTGGTGCTTGGTGAACGGTAACAATGAGGAAAACATCTAGTAAGGGACGCGGTCGTGGTGCTGTTAGTGTACCCTTTGGTGCTGGGAGAGGACTTGGCCATTCTGCCACAGCCACACGTCCTAGTGAATCAACTAACTCAGGTTCCAGTACCCGCCAGAATTTACAGCGATATTTGGTGGGGCCCAATGCCGTTCTAAGGATGGTAAGGCCTGAGCAGTTACAGGTAGAGATGAGCGAACACCTGGAAGTTCGGGTTCGGGAAGTTCGGCCAAACTTCCCGAAAATGTTCGGGTTCGGGATCCGAACTCGACCCGAACTTTATCTCGAACCCGAACGCCATTGAAGTCAATGGGGACCCGAACTTTTAGGCACTCAAAAGGCTGTAAAATCGTCCAGGAACAGGCTAGAGGGCTGCCAAAGGCAGCAAAATGTAGGTAAATCCCCTGCAAACAAATGTGGATAGGGAAATTAATTAAAATAAAATAAAATAAATAAAATGTAACCAATATCAATTGAAGAGAGGTCCCACTGCAAGGAATTATGCGTCATATCACCCAACACTGGAGAAGGCCACTTTCGGCTATTTCGGCCCCAGCACCCAGACAGAGGAGAGAGGTCCCACAGCAAGGAATCATGCGTCATATCATCCACCACTGGAGAAGGCCACTTTCAGTTATTTCAAAACCAGCACCCAGACAGAGGAGAGAGGTCCCACAGCAAAGAATCATGCGTCATTTCACCCACCACTGGAGAAGGCCACTTTCAGTTATTTCGGCCCAGCACCCAGACCGAGGATACAGGTCCCACAGCAAGGAATCATGCATCATATCACCCACCACTGGTGAAGGCCACTTTCAGTTATTTAGGCCCCAGCACCCAGACAGAGGAGAGAGGTCCCACAGCAAGGAATCATGCGTCATATCACCCACCACTGGAGAAGGCCACTTTCAGTTATTTATGCCCCACCACCCAGACAGAGGAGAGAGGTCCCACAGCAAGGAATCATGTGTCATACCACCCACCACCGGAGAAGGCCACTTTCAGTTATTTCGGCACCACCACCCAGACAGAGGAGAGGTTTATTCAACTTTGGGTTGCACCGCAAGATCATAGTAAAGTTAAAAAAATGAGCATTCAATAAATAAGTGCCCCGGAGTACAAGAATACATGGTTGAGGGGAGGCAGTTATAAATGTCTATTCTGCACAAGGGAGGGACAGGTCCTGTGGGATCCATGCCTGGTTCATTTTTATGAACGTCAGCTTGTCCACGTTTGCTGTGGACAGGCGGCTGCGTTTGTCAGTAATGACGCCCCCTGCCGTGCTGAATACACGTTCAGACAAAACGCTGGCCGCCGGGCAGGCCAGCACCTCCAAGGCATAAAATGCTAACTCTGGCCACGTGGACAATTTGGAGACCCAGAAGTTGAATGGGGCCGAACCATCAGTCAGTAAGTGGAGGGGTGTGCAGACGTACTGTTCAACCATGTTAGTGAAATGCTGCCTCCTGCTAACACGTTCCGTATCAAGTGGTGGTGCAGTTAGCTGTGGTGTGGAGACAAAACTTTTCCACATTTCTGCCATGCTAACCCTGCCCTCAGAGGAGCTGGCCGTGACACAGCTGCGTTGGCGACCTCTTGCTCGTCCTCTGCCTTCGCCTTGGGCTTCCACCTGTTCCCCTGTGACATTTGGGAATGCTCTCAGGAGCGTGTCTACCAGCGTGCGCTTGTACTTGCGCATCTTCCTATCACGCTCCAGTGCAGGAAGTAAGGTGGGCACATTGTCTTTGTACCGGGGATCCAGCAGCGTGGCAACCTAGTAGTCCGCACACGTTAAAATGTGGGCAACTCTGCTGTCGTTGCGCAGGCACTGCAGCATGTAGTCGCTCATGTGTGCCAGGCTTCCCAGAGGTAAGGACAAGCTGTGCTCTGTGGGAGGCGTATCGTCATCGTCCTCCGTATCCCCCCAGCCACGCACCAGTGATGGGCCTGAGCTGTGTCGGGTGCCACCCCGCTGTGAACCTGCTTCATCCTCATCCTCCTCCACCTCCTCCTCATCCTCCTCGTCCTCCAGTAGAGGGCCCTGGCTGGCCACATTTGTACCTGGCCTCTACTGTTGCAAAAAACCTCCCTCTGAGCCACTTCTAACAGACTGGCCTGAAAGTGCTAAAAATGACCCCTCATCCTCCTTCTCCTCCTGGGCCACCTCCTCTTCCATCATCGCCCTAAGCGTTTTCTCAAGGAGACATAGAAGTGGTATTGTAACGCTGATAACGGTGTCATCGCCACTGGCCATGTTGGTGGAGTACTCGAAACAGCGCAACAGGGCACACAGGTCTCGCATGGAGGCCCAATCATTGGTGGTGAAGTGGTGCTGTTCCGCAGTGCGACTGACGCGTGCTTGCTGCAGCTGAAACTCCACTATGGCCTGCTGCTGCTCGCACAGTCTCTCCAGCATGTGCAAGGTGGAGTTACACCTGGTGGGCACGTCGCATATGAGGCGGTGAGCGGGAAGGCCGAAGTTCCGCTGTAGCGCAGACAGGCGAGCAGCGGCAGGATGTGAACGCCAGAAGCGCGCACAGACGGCGCACACAGATGGCCCGCACTTTATGCAGCAGCTCTGACATGTCGGGGTAGTTGTGAATGAACTTCTGCACCACCAAATTCAGCACATGCGCCAGGCAAGGGATGTGCGTCAAACCGGCTAGTCCCAGAGCTGCGACTAAATTTCGCCCATTATCGCACACCACCAGGCTGGGCTTGAGGCCCATCGGCAGAAACCACTCGTCGGTCTGTTGTTCAATACCACGCCACAACTCCTGCGCGGTGTGGGGCCTGTCCCCCAAACATATGAGTTTCAGAATGGCCTGCTGACATTTACTCCGGGCTGTGCTGAAGTTGGTGGTGAAGGTGTGTGGCTGACTGGATGAGCTGGTGAAAGCAGTGGAGGAGGAAGCCGAGTAGGAGGAGGAGGCTACAGTAGGCAAATAATGATGCCCTGCGAATCTTGGCGGTGGAAGGACGTGCGCCAAGGAACTCTCCGCCTGGGGCCCAGCCGCCACTACATTTACCCAGTGTGCAGTTTGGGAGATATAGCGTCCCTGGCCATGCTTACTGGTTCACGTATCTGTGGTTAGGTGGACCTTGCCACAGATGGCGTTGCCTAGTGCACACTTGATTTTATCGTATACTTGGTTGTGCAGGGAAAGCACGGCTGTCTTGGAGAAGTAGTGGCGGCTGGGAACAACATACTGTGGGACAGCCATGGACATCAGCTGTTTGAAGCTGTCTGTCTCAACCAGCCTAAATGACAGCATTTCAAAGGCCAGTCGTTTAGAAATGCTGGCATTCAGGCCCAGGGCTCGAGGGTGGCTAGGTGGGAATTTACGCTTTCTCTCCAAGGTTTGTGAGATGGAGAGCTGAACGCTGCCGTGTGACATGGTGGAGATGCTTGGTGACGCAGGTGGTGTTGTCGGTGGCACATCCTCTGTTTGGTGGGCGGCAGGTGCCAACATTCCTCCCGAGGCGGAGGAAGAGGCCGAGGCAGCAGCAGAAGAGGGAGCAGGGGGAGCCAGAGTGAGTTCCTTGCTTTTAAGGTGTTTACTCCACTGCAGTTCATGCTTTGCATGTAGATGCCTGGTCATGCAGTTTGTGCTAAGGTTCAGAACGTTAATGCCTCGCTTCAGGCTCTGATGGCACAGCGTGCAAACCACTCGGGTCTTGTCGTCAGCACATTGTTTAAAGAAGTGCCATGCCAGAGAACTCCTTGAAGCTGCCTTTGGGATGCTCGGTCCCTGGTGGTGGTGGCCAGGAGCAGGCGAACTCTCTTGGAGGAGGCTCTTCTGCTTTTGCCCCCTGCACTCTCTTTTGCTACGCTGTTGGCTCGGTCTCACCACTGCCTCTTCCTCTGAACTATGAAAGTCAGTGGCACGACCTTCATTCCATGTGGGGTCTAGGACCTCATCGTCCCCTGCATCGTCTTCCACACAATCTTCCTCCCTGACCTCCTGTTCGGTCTGCACACTGCAGAAAGACGCAGCAGTTGGCACCTGTGTTTCGTCATCATCAGAGACGTGCGGACTCCGATGAGGTGGTATTCCCATGTCCTCATCATCAGGAAACATCAGTGGTTGTGCATCAGTGCATTCTATGTCTTCCACCCCTGGGGAAGGGCTAGGTGGATTCCCTTGGGAAACCCTGCCAGCAGAGTCTTCAAACAGCATAAGAGACTGCTGCATAACTTGAGGCTCAGACAGTTTCCCTGATATGCATGGGGGTGATGTGACAGACTGATGGGCTTGGTTTTCAGGTGCCACCTGTGCGCTTTCTGCAGAAGACTGGGTGGGAGATAATGTTGTGAACATGCTGGATCCACTGTCGGCCTCCCAAATGACTAGCGCCTGTACCTGCTCAGGCCTTACCATCCTTAGAACGGCATTGGGCCCCACCAAATATCGCTGTAAATTCTGGCGGGTACTCGAACCTGAGGTAGTTGGTTCACTAGGACGTGTGGCTGTGGCAGAATGGCCACATCCTCTCCCAGCACAAGAGGGTACACTAACACCACCGCGTCCGCGTCCCTTACTAGATGTTTTCCTCATTGTTACCGTTCACCAAGCACCACAATAAGAAAAATATATATTTGGCCCAATGTATTGATTTCAAATTCAGGCCTTTTTTTACAGGCACCTAACACTATCTGCCTATTTATTTATGTAGCGTATTACACTAATCCAGGCACAGCAGTAACCACTGATTTAGGGGAATATCTATTTTAGGGCTAGTATTTACGCCCTGGATGAAAGGTATCCTTTTATGGACAGATTTACAATTGGCCTGCAACAGCTCGAACACCAGAATCAAGGGTATTGCTATTTTGGCAATTGAATTTAACCCCAGAACAAAATATATGTTTTGGCGGACACTATGAATCTTGGCCTGCAACAGCTGGGACACCAGATTCAGGGTATTGCTATTTTGGCAATTGAATTTCACCCCAGAACAAAATATATGTTTTTGCGGACACTATGAATCTTGGCCTGCAACAGCTGGGTCACCAGATTCAGGGTATTGCTATTTTGGCAATTGAATTTCACTCCAGAACAAAATATATAATTTGCAGGACACTATGAAACTTGGCCAGCCACAGCTGAAACCACTGATTTATGGTATTGCTATTTTGGTAATTGAATTTCACCCCAGAACAAAATATATGTTTTGGCGGACACTATGAATCTTGGCCTGCAACAGCTGGGACACTAGATTCAGGGTATTGCTATTTTGGCAATTGAATTTCACCCCAGAACAAAATATATGTTTTGGCGGACACTATTATACTTTGCCAGCCACAGCTGAAACCACTGATTTATGGTATTGCTATTTTGGCAATTGAATTTCACCCCAGAACAAAATATATGTTTTAGCGGACACTATGAATCTTGGCCTGCAACAGCTGGGACACCAGATTCAGGGTATTGCTATTTTGGCAATTGAATTTCACCCCAGAACAAAATATATAATTTGCAGAACACTATGAAACTTGGCCAGCCACAGCTGAAACCACTGATTTATGGTATTGCTATTTTGGCAATTGACTTTCACCCCAGAACAAATTATATGTTTTGGAGGACACTATGAATCTTGGCCTGCAACAGCTGGGACACCAGATTCAGGGTATTGCTATTTTGGCAATTGAATTTCACCCCAGAACAAAATATATGTTTTGGCGAACACTGTTATACTTTGCCAGCCACAGCTGAAACCACTGATTTATGGTATTGCTATTTTGGCAATTGAATTTCACCCCAGAACAAAATATATGTTTTGGCGGACACTATGAATCTTGGCCTGCAACAGCTGGGACACCAGATTCAGGGTATTGCTATTTTGGCAATTGAATTTAACCCCAGAACAAAATATATGTTTTGGCGGACACTATTATACTTTGCCAGCCACAGCTGAAACCACTGATTTATGGTATTGCTATTTTGGCAATTGAATTTCACCCCAGAACAAAATATATGTTTTGGCGGACACTATGAATCTTGGCCTGCAACAGCAGGGACACCAGATTCAGGGTATTGCTATTTTGGCAATTGAATTTCACCCCAGAACAAAATATATGTTTTTGCGGACACTATGAATCTTGGCCTGCAACAGCTGGGACACCAGATTCAGTGTATTGCTATTTTGGCAATTTAATTTCACCCCAGAACAAAATATATGTTTTTGCGGACACTATGAATCTTGGCCTGCAACAGCTGGGACACCAGATTCAGTTTATTGCTATTTTGGCAATTGAATTTCCCCCCAGAACAAAATATATGTTTTTGCGGACACTATGAATCTTGGCCTGCAACAGCTGGGACACCAGATTCAGGGTATCGCTATTTTGGCAATCGAATTTTCCCCCAGAACAAAATATATAATTTGCAGGACACTATGAATCTTGGCCTGCAACAGCTGGGACACCAGATTCAGGGTATTGCTATTTTGGCAATTGAATTTCACCCCAGAACAAAATATATAATTTGCAGGACACTATGAAACATGGCCAGCCACAGCTGGGACACCAGATTCAAAATATATGTTTTGGCGGACACTATGAATCTTGGCCTGCAACAGCTGGGACACCAGATTCAGGGTATTGCTATTTAGGCAACTGAATTTCACCCCAGAACAAAATATATGTTTTGGCGGACACTATTATACTTTGCCAGCCACAGCTGAAACCACTGATTTACGGTATTGCTATTTTGGCAATTGAATTTCACCCCAGAACAAAATATATGTTTTGGCGGACACTATGAATCTTGGCCTGCAACAGCAGGGACACCAGATTCAGGGTATTGCTATTTTGGTAATTGAATTTCACCCCAGAACAAAATATATGTTTTTGCGGACACTATGAATCTTGGCCTGCAACAGCTGGGACACCAGATTCAGTGTATTGCTATTTTGGCAATTGAATTTCCCCCCAGAACAAAATATATGTTTTTGCGGACTCTATGAATCTTGGCCTGCAACAGCTGGGACACCAGATTCAGGGTATTGCTATTTTGGCAATTGAATTTCCCCCAGAACAAAATGTATAATTTGCAGGACACTATGAATCTTGGCCTGCAACAGCTGGGACACCAGATTCAGGGTATTGCTATTTTGGCAATTGAATTTCACCCCAGAACAAAATATATAATTTTCAGGACACTATGAAACTTGGCCAGCCACAGCTGAAACCACTGATTTATGGTATTACTATTTTGGCAATTGAATTTCACGCCAGAACAAAATATATCCTTTGCAGGACACTATGAAACTTGGCCAGCCACAGCTAAAACCACTGATTTATGGTATTGCTATTTTGGCAATTGAATTTCACCCTGGAACAAAATATATGTTTTGGCAGACACTATTATAGTTTGCTAGCCAGAGCTGAAACCACTGATTGATGGTATTACTATTTTGGCAATTGAATTTTCCCCCAGAACAAAATATATCCTTTGCAGGACACTATGAAACTTGGCCAGCCACAGCTGAAACCACTTATTTATGGTATTGCTATTTTGGCAATTGAATTTCACCCCGGAACAAAATATATGTTTTGGCGGACACTATTATAGTTTGCCAGCCAGAGCTGAAACCACTGATTTATGGTATTTCTATTTTGGCAATTGAATTTCACCCCGGAACCAAATATATCCTTTGCAGGACACTATGAAACTTGGCCAGCCACAGCTGAAACCACTGATTTATGGTATTGCTATTTTGGCAATTGAATTTCACCCCAGAACAAAATATATGTTTTGGCGGACACTATTATAGTTTTCCAGCCAGTGCTGGGACACCAGATTTGCGGGATTGCTATTTTGGCAGTTGAATTTCACCCCAGAACAAAATACATGTTTTACCGGACACTATTATAGTTTGCCAGCCACAGCTGAAACCACTGATTTATGGTATTGCTATTTTGGCAATTGAATTTCACCCCAAAACAAAATATACCCTGTTACGGACAGATTTAAACTAGGCCTGCAACAGCTGGAACACCAGATTCAGGGTATTGCTATTTTGGCAATTGAATTTCACCCCAGAACAAAATACATCCTTTGCAGGAAACTATGAAACTTGGCCAGCCACAGCTTAAACCATTGATTTATGCTATTGCTATTTTAGCAATTGAATTTCACCCCAGAACAAAATATATGTTTTGGCGGACACTATTATAGTTTGCCAGCCAGTGCTGGGACACTAGATTTAGGGGATTGCTATTTTGGCAATTGAATTTCACCCCAGAACAAAATATATGTTTTGGCGGACACTATTAGGCCTCTTTCACACGGGCGTCCCGGACCCGGATAAGAGGCGGGTGCGTTGCGGGAATATGCGCGATTTTCCCGCGAGGGTGCAAGCGTTTGTAATGCGTTATGCATGCGTGTGAGAAAAATCGCCATGTTTGGTACCCAGACCCGAAGCTGGACTTCATCTCTGAAGTCCGGTTTCGGGTCTTCTAGAGAATTTGTTATTTTACCTTATAACATGGTTATTAGTGGAAATAATAGTATTCTTAATAAAGAATGCTTAGTAAAATGAAGTGGAAGGGGTTAAAAATAATAAAAGTTAACTTACCTTAGCCACTTGATCACGTAGTTGCGATCTGTCCTCTCTTTTCCTGCATCAGCTAAGAACTAAAGGACCTGTGATGACGTCACATTACATGGTCCAATCACATGGTCCATCTTACCATGGTGATGGACTATGTGATTGGACCATGTGATGTGACGTCATCACAGCTCCTTTAGTTCTTAGCTGATGCAGGGAAAGAGAGGACAGATCGCAACTACGCGATCAAGTGGCTAAGGTAAGTAAACTTTTATTATTTTTAACCCCTTCCACTTCATTTTACTAAGCATTCTTTATTCAGAATGCTATTATTTCCCCTTTTAACCAATAAGGGAATATAATAGAGATCGGGTCCCGGTGCTAAGCAACCATGCGGGAAAATCGCAACGCATCTGCACTTGCTTGCGGATGCTTGCGATTTTCCCGCAGCCCCATTCACTTCTATGGGGCTTGCTTTGCTTGAAAAACGCACAATATAGAGCATGCAGCGATTTTCACGCAACGCAGAAGTGATGCGTGAAAATCACTACTCAAGTGCACAGCCCCATAGAAATGAATGGGTCCGGATTCAGTGCGGGCGCAATGCGTCCTCCTCACGCATTGCACTCGCGCGGAAAACTCGCCCGTGTGAAAGGGGCCTTATAGTTTGCCAGCCACAGCTGTGACACCAGATTTATGGTATAGCTATTTTGGCAATTGAATTTCACCCCAGAACAAAATATATGTTTTGGCGGACACTATTATAGTTTGGTAGCCAGTGCTGGGACACCAGATTTAGGGGATTGGTATTTTGGCAATTGTATTTAACCCCTTAATAAAATATAGAAATTGCGAGGGGTGACAATTAGCATAGCCAAGCCCCTGATGTAGGATAGAGCAAAAAAAAAACTAGTATTGATGGATTGATGGACTTGGTGGCAGCTTGTTCTGGTACACCACAAGTCACAAAATGGCCGCCGATCACCCCAGAAAATAAGTGACAGAAAAACGCTCTGTGCAGCCTAAAAATCAGTGAGCAAGTAACTAGCAGAAGTTCAATCATTCACAGCTGTAGATCGATCACTTCATTAGGTGCTTTTGCAGACTTTTCCCTGCCTAATCTCGCCCTCACAGCAGCTGCGTCCTCTCCCTACACTAATCAGAGCAGTGTGACGTGCGGCGCTACGTGACTCCTGCTTAAATAGAGGCTGGATCACATGCTGCACTTGGCCAATCACAGCCATGCCATTAGTAGGCATGGCTGTGATGGGCTCTTAGGGCAAGAAGTAAAACAATAGCTGATTGGCTGCTGTGCAGCCCTTCAGAAAGCGGGAAGAAATCGCCGAACAACGAACCCGAACTTTTTTGAAAAGGTCCGGGTCCGTGTCCCGAACACCCCAAAATTTGGTACGAACCCGAACTATGCTCGAACTGTTCGCTCAACACTAAACCCGAACATTTACATAAAAGTTTGGGTTCGGGTTCGTTGTTAGGCGATTTCTATGGCCCCTTTTTAAAGCCAGCAACGCAGCCAATCAACAAACATCATACTACTTGCCCCAAAAGGCCATCACATCCATGCCTACTATTGGCATGGCTGTGATTGGCCAAGTGCAGCATTTAACCCAGCCTCTATTTTAAGCTGGAGTCACGTCCCGCCGCACGTCACTCTGCTCTGATTAGTATAGGGATAGGATGCAGCTGCTGTTAGGGTGAGATTAGGCAGGGATTAACTCAGCATAAACACTTAATGAAGTGATCGATCTACAGCTGTGAATCATTCAACTTCTGCTAGTTAATTGCTCACTGTTTTCAGGCTGCCCAGAGCGTTTTTCTGTCACTTTTTTCTGGGGTGATCGGCGGCCATTTTGTGTCTTGTGGTGCGCCAGCACAAGCTGCCACCAAGTCCATTCATCCATCAATAGTAGTTTTTTTTTTTTTGCTATATCCTACATCAGGGGCTTGGCTGTGCTTATTGTCACCCCTAGAAACTCAGGATAGAATTTTTTATATTTTATTGAGAGGTGAAATTCACTTTAGAAAATAGCAATCCCCTGCATCTGGTGTTCCAGCCGTGGCTAGCCAAGTGTAATACTGTCTGGCAAAACATATATTCTTTTTTCTGGGGTGAAATTTAATTTCCAAAATAGCAATTCCCTAAATCAGTGGTTTCTGCTGTGGCAGGACAAGTTTTATAGTGTGTCCGTCAAAGGAAAGCTTTTATTCTGGGGTGAAGTTCAATTGCCAAAATAGCAATACCCTAAATCAGTGGTTTCAGCTGTGGCTGGATAAGTTTCATAGTGTCCTTAAAAGTATAGCTTTTGTTCTGGGTTGAAATTCAATTACCAAAATAGCAATACCATGAATCTGGAGTTCCAGCTGTGACTGGACAAGTTTCATAGTGTCCGTCAAAGGATATATTATTTTCTGGGGTGAAATTCAGTTGTAAAAATAGAAATTCAGTAAATCTGGTGTTCTAGCTGTGGCTGGACAATTAGTTTAATAGTATCCGTCAAAGGATATATTTTGTTCTGGGGTGAAATTCAATTTCCAAAATAGAAATACCGTAAATCAGTGGTTTCAGCTGTGGCTGGCCAAGTTTAATAGTGTCCGGCAAAGGATAGATTTTGTTCTGGGGTGAAATTCAATTGCCAAAATATAAATACAGTAAATCAGTGGTTTCAGCTGTGGCTGGCCAAGTTTAATAGTGTCCGGCAAAGGATATATTTTTTTCTGGGGTGAAATTCGGTTGCAAAAATAGAAATACAGTAAATCTGGTGTTCTAGCTGTGGCTGGACAAGTAGTTTAATAGTATCCGTCAAAGGATATATTTTGTTCTGGGTTGAAATTCAATTACCAAAATAGCAATACCGTAAATCTGGTGTTCCAGCTGTGACTGGACAAGTTTCATATTGTCCGCCAAAGGATATATTATTTTCTGGGGTGAAATTCAGTTGCAAAAATAGAAATACAATAAATCTGGTGTTCCAGCTGTGGCTGGACAAGTAGTTTAATACTTTCCGTCAAAGGATATATTTTGTTCTGGGGTGAAATTCAATTGCCAAAATAGCAATACCCAAAATCTGGTGTTCCAGCTGTTGCAGGCCAAGTGTAAATCTGTCCGTGAAAGGATATATTACACTCAGCGTGCATCTCCAAGTGTATTTTTTTCCCTAAAAGGGTATATTACACAAAGTGATAAATTACAATTGCTGAAAGCATAATCCTTTAAATTTGGACGCACTATTGTGCATCTCATAGTGTATTTCTCTCCGTAAAAGGGTATATTACACTCAAGGTGTAAATACAAGTGCTGATAGGGTCATCCTCAATAACTTCACACGCTACCGTGCATCTCCAAGTGTATTTCTTTCCGTTAAAGGGTATATTACAGTAAGTGTTAAAATACAGCACAATACTCTACATTTGCACATACTGTTTTGCATTTCTAAGTGTATTTCTGTCAGTTAAAGGGTATGTTACACAAAGTGTTAAAATACAAGTGCTGAAAGTATAATCCTATATATTTTTTTACACACTACTGTGCATCTCCAAGTGTAAATCTGTCCGTAAAAGGATACCTTTCAACCAGGGCCTAAATACTAGGCCTAAGATTGATATTCCCCTAAATCTGATGTTACTGCTGTGCCTGGATTAGTGTAATACGGTACATAAATAAATAGGCAGATAGTGTTAGGTGCCTGTAAAAAAAAAAAAGGCCTGAATTTTAAATCAATACATTTGGGCCAAATATTTTTTGGTGCGTGGCTGGGGGGAAACGGAGGACATTGATGATACGCCTCCCTCAGAGGACAGCTTGTACTTACCTCTGGGCAGCCTGGCACACATGAGCGACTACATGCTGCAGTGCCTGCGCAACGACAGCAGAGTTTTCCACATTTTAACGTGTGCAGACTACTGGGTCCGTAATGTGCCCACCTTACTTCCTGCACTGGAGCGTGATAGGAAGATGTACAAGCGCACGTTGGTAGACACGCTACTAAGAGCATTCACAAATGTCACAGGGGAAGAAGTGTAAGCCCAAGGTGATGGCAGAGGAGGAGCGAGAGGTCGCCAATGCTGCAGTGTCACGTCCAGCTCCTCTGAGGGCAGGGTTAGCACGGCAGAGATATGGAAAAGTTTTTTCACCACGCCACAGCTAACTGAACCACCACCTGATACGGAACGTGTTAGCAGGAGCCATTCACTAACATGGTGGAACAGTATGTGTGCACACCCCTCCACATACTGACTGATAATTCGGCCCCATTTAACTTCTGGGTCTCCAAATTGTCCACGTGGCCAGAGCTAACCTTTTATGCCTTGGAGGTGCTGGCCTGCCCGGCGGCCAGCGTTTTGTCTGAACGTGTATTCAGCATGGCAGGGGGCGTCAAAACAGACAAACGCAGCCGTCTGTCCACAGCCAATGTGGACAAGCTGACATTCATAAAAATGAACCAGGCATGGATCTCACAGGACCTATCCATCCTTTGTGCAGGTTAGACATTTATAACTACCTCCCCTTAACCATATATTCTTGGACTCCAGGGCACTTCTTTATTCAATCCTCTTTTTTTAATTTTACAATTATATTGCGGGGAAACCCCAAGTTGAATGAACCTCTCATCCGTCTGGGTGCCAGGGGCCTAAATATCGTAAAGTGGCCTGTTCTAATGGTGGGTGACATGAAGCCTGATTCTCTGCTATGCGACCTCTCTCCTCTGTCTTGGTGTCGTTGCCTAAATATCTGAAAGTGGCCTGTTCCAGTGGTGGGTAACATGAAGCCTGATTCTCTGCTATGGGACCTCTCTCCTCTATCTGTGTGCTGGGACCAAAATAACTGAAAGTGGCCTTTTCCATTGGTGGGTGACATGAAGCCTGATTCTCTGCTATGGGACCTCTCTCCTCTGTCTGGGTTCTGGGGCCTGAATAGGTAAAAGTGGCCTTTCCATTGGTGGGTGACATGAAGCCTGATTATCTGCTATGCCACCTCTCTCCCCTGCCTGGTGCTGGGGCCTACATAACTGAAAGTGGCCTTTTCCATTGTTGGGTGACATGAAGCCTTTATTCTCTGCTATGGACCTCTCTCCTCTCTCTGGGTGCTGGAGCCTAAACAAGTAAAAGTGGCCTTATCCATTGGTGGGTGACATGAAGCCTGATTCTCTGCTATGGGACCTCTCTCCAATTAATATTGTTTTATTTTTATTTTTATTTTATTTTAATTTATTTCCCTATCCGCATTTGTTTGCAGGGTATTTACCTACATTTTGCTGCCTTTAGCCCTTTACTGGGCTATTTTACAGCCTTTTTAGTGCCCAAAAGTTTGGGTCCCCATTGACTTCAATGGGGTTCGGGTTCAGGGTGAAGTTCGGGTCGAGTTCGGATTCCGAATCCGAACATTTTTGGGAAGTTCGGCCAAACTTCTCGAACCCGAACATCCAGGTGTTCGCTCAATTCTAACCATTTTCCATTCCGGCCCACCCTCTTCCCCACCCATGCCATACTCCCTTTTCCTGATACCTCAGAAAATTGGCGTGAGTGGGGAAAGTCACAGATTTTGCTGCAAATCTGCACCTTAAATACACCAAAAGTGGTGTATATTTGGGGGAATGGTCTGGCAGGCATGACGAAAGGACGCATTGAAGAAGGCTCTCCATACATCCTGACAATAATCCTGATCGTTCCCATCCCCATCTTACCTGCTACTTTTGCTACATCCCTGTAAGAGACCTCCTGAAAACCCTGTGGCATTTGAGCTGATCGGTGATGAGGTGCGAGCATGTGGTCCACACCGAATGCACTGCATCTGAGGACATTGTGCCCGCCATTGCAGAAAAAGGGAAGAGGAGAGAGAGACGAGCAGAGGAGGAACAACGTGGAGGGGGTGAGAGGCCACAGTATTCCTGCTGTAATAAAAGTAAGGTAGACACTACAGAGCAGCAGAAAACACAGTTAGCAGCTTGAGTACATCACACTGAGGGCTTTGAGCTGCATTAACTCTTATAGTGCTGAGAAACCTGCTGTGCTGAGCCAAATAGCTACTGGAACTGGTTACTGTGAGATAAAGCTGGCAGACATAGTATATATATGAATGGTGTCCAGTTACTAGTGTCCTTCTGTAAGATTCTTTACTTCACACACACAGCTGTATGTGGGGCGAAAAACAGCACCCTTCTGGAAAACTCCTGATAGATAACATGAGTCAAACAGAGGAGGAGGACACAGCCGCAACTCAACCTGATGATATGCCTCAAACTGACAAAATTATGTCAGCCATAGCGGCATGCCAGGCCGCCCTAACTGCAAAAATAGATCACCTACAACGGTTGGAGAAATGGAAGACATAGTACAGTCGTGGCCAAAAGTTTTGAAAATGACACAAATATTAGTTTTCACTAAGTTTGCTGCTAAACTACTTTTAGATCTTTGTTTCAGTTGTTTCTGTGATGTAGTGCAATATAATTACATGCACTTCATATGATTTAAAGGCTTTTATCTACAATTACATGACATTTTTACAAAGAGTCAGTATTTGCAGTGTTGGCCCTTCTTTTTCAGGACCTCTGCAATTCGACTGGGCATGCTCTCAATCAACTTCTGGGCCAATTCCTGACTGATAGCAACCCATTCTTTCATAATCACTTCTTGGAGTTTGTCAGAATTAGTGGGTTTTTGTTTGTCCACCCGCCTCTTGAGGATTGACCACAAGTTCTCAATCGGATTAAGATCTGGGGAGTTTCCAGGCCTTGGACCCAAAATGTCAACGTTTTGGTCCCCGAACCACTTAGTTATCACTTTCGCCATATGGCACGGTGCTCCATCGTGCTGGAAAATGCATTGTTCTTCACCAAACTGTTGTTGGATTGTTAGAAGAAGTTGCTGTTGGAGGGTGTTTTGGTACCATTCTTTATTCATGGCTGTGTTTTTGGGAAAAATTGTGAGTGAGCCCGCTCCCTTGGATGAGAAGCAACCCCACACATGAATGGTCTCATGATGCTTTACTGTTGGCATGACACAGGACTGGTGGTAGCGCTCACCTTTTCTTCTCCGGACAAGCCTTTTTCCTGATGCCCCAAACAATCGGAAAGAGGCTTCATCAGAGAATATGACTTTTCCCCAGTCCTCAGCAGTCCATTCACCATACTTTCTACAGAAGATCAATATGTCCCTGATGTTTTTTTTTTGGAGAGAAGTGGCTTCTTTGCTGCCCTTCTTGACACCAGGCCATCTTCCAAAAGTCTTTGCCTCACTGTGTGGCACTCCGATCCCACAGCTGAATCCTCTTTAGGAGACGATCCTGGCGCTTGCTGGACTTTCTTGGACACCCTGAAGCCTTCTTAACAAGAATTGAACCTCTTTCCTTGAAGTTCTTGTTGATCCTATAAATTGTTGATTGAGGTGCAATCTTAGTAGCCACAATATCCTTGCCTGTGAAGCCATTTTTAAGCAACGCAATGATGGCTGCATGCGTTTCTTTGCAGGTCACCATGGTTAACATGGTTACCAATCCTTTTAACATGTCAAGTCTGCCATTTTAACCCAATCAGCCATAATGATCTCCAGCCTTGTGCTCGTCAACATTCTCACCTGAGTTAACAAGACGATTACTGAAATGATCTCAGCAGGTCCTTTAATGACAGCAATGAAATGCAGTGGAAAGGTTTTTTTTGGGGATTATATTAATTTTCATGGCAAAGAAGGACTATGCAATTCAGCTGATCACTCTTCATAACATTCTGGAGTATATGCAAATTGTTATTATAAAAACTTAAGCAGCAACTTTTCCAATTTCCAATATATATGTAATTCTCAAAACTTTTGGCCACGACTGAACATGGTACTTCTGAACTGACAAACTCGCTTTTGCAGCAAGTAAAAACCCTTCAAGCCAGAGCAGATGATGCTGAAAACCGCAATAGGCGTAATAATATCCACATCCTTGGCCTCCCAGAGAGGGCTGAGGGCACAGAGCCTGAGATCTTTGTTGAGAACTTGATAAAGTGGATACTGTTGCCATTGCTGCTCTCTCAATGCTTCATAATTGAGAAGGCGCACAGAATACCTGCTAGGCCTCTGCCCCCTTGACCACCCTTTATAATGAAGGTACTCAATTATAGAGCCCGGGACAGTATCCTTGCGGCAGCCAGAAAGAAGGGAACCATCTCCTACGAGAACACCAAAATATCCTTTTACCCTGACTTCACTGCTGAGGTGCAAAAGAAAAGAAGACAATTCACGCAAGTCCGGGTCAGACTGAGGGAACTTGGCATAACATATGCAATGCTTTATCCAACGAGATTGCGAGTACAGGTGCATGGAACCACTTGTTTCTTTGTGCATACTTGTTCAAGTCTGATGCTAAATTGATGCAGGCTATTGGGAATGTGGTGATTTGGTTGGTAGAGAGACATGCCTTGAGATGGAAACAAGTATAATGGAGATTTTCTTTCACTTCTGGTCCTTAATCATACCAGTTTTAATAAGTTAGGTTAAATTGGGACGAAGTTGGGGTGAATACTTTTCAGTGAGGGGATTTTCTTAATACTTTTCTCCTTCTCAAACTAGTGGTTGAGCGCTTTATGTAAGTGGGAAGGGGGGAGGGAGGAAGAAATCGCCCTAAGCTAGTGACTGTTTTAGCTGTTGATGAGATAATTTTTTCAGAGTCAGGTTTTCGTTCGTACTTAATTTTTGTTTGGGATCTGAGGCTCAGACAGGTTGGGTATGTGTGGGCAGGGTGGGGGATGGGGAAGTTATAAGATAAGGTTGAAATGGTATGAATGGATGTGTGAATGGTTCCATGGTGCCGTTGGACTCTACATCAAAAGATATATATGTCAGTCTCCATTATGGCAACGCTTAAGATGATCTCATGGAACGTGAGGGGCTTTAACTGTAAAATCAAAAGAGCTTTTGGTTTTTAATGATCCTAAACCCTATACTACTCTGATATGATTATTTTACAGGAAACTAATTTGCGGGACCGTAAGGTACAAAACATACACAAATGGTGGAGTGTCTATTCTTGTTAGCAAGAAAACTCCACTGCAGCTCCAGACGGTTCTGACCGACTCTCATGGTAGATATGTATTCTTGAATTGTTTGTTCAGGGGGAGCCCACTGACGGTAGTGGGAATATACATCCTGCCACCTTACTGCAGGGCCCTTCTAGATGAGATTATGACTAAGATATCACAACTACCGCAATCCTAAATAATCAGCTGGATAGACTCGAACCCCCAATTAGGCATAACCCATCTTTGAATAGCACATCATTTAGAGCAGTTGTGGAGGTGGACAAATCCTACAGTCAGGCAGTTTTCCTGCCACTCATCAGCTAATAATACCATGTCACGTATTGACTTAGCATTTAGTAGCTCGGACTCATTACTTATAGTGAGGGATTTGAGCTATTTATCAAGGGGCATCTCAGACCATGCACCGATGCAGGTGATCCTCTCTCAGCCATTAGAAGGTCCAGCTAAAATTTGGAGACTTAATTCTATGTGGTCACAGGTGTTATCAGTGAAAGGTAGCTGTAGACAGGAGCTAGAGGAATATTGGAAGGTGAATGAGGGAATGAGGGATCGTCTAATCCATTTACTGAATAGGAGGCATGTAAAGCGGTGAAGAGTGGACTCTGTATCTCAGCCATTGCCACATCTAGAGTCGAACTGAGGATTACCAGAAATAAACTAGAGGCTGATCTGATGGAGGTGTAAAGGCTTATATTGCAGACCCAAATGAGGATTGTCAGGAGAAATGGCTAACCCTTCAGAGAGATTATAGACTACATCTCACTGAATATACACAGAAGCGCCTTCTGGCACAATGGCAGAATATCTTTTCGAATGGAGACAAGCATGGAAAAAGCTCAAGCCTATTCGCCGAGGACAGAAACTCCCCAAATAAGCCGGAGGAGGTCTGTGCCCAAATTGCATCTTATTACATTAAACTTTATGCATCAAGATATGCCCCCATGACTGACAGTTTGAGGGCATTCCTAGATCAGATTAAATTCACAAGACTATCTAGGGAAGATAGAGAGATATTAGATTCCGTAATCAGAAGGAGAAAAATATCCAGCTCACCATAAGCGTTCGGTGCACGGAGAGGACCAGACTCGTCCCTTGTATGATCCCAATAAAAGCAAGTTCTACAGCATTCGTCAGTGTTGGTCGTCTTTATTGTAGATTGGTATAAAAGTACATACTGCAATCTTCACCACCCTCCACCACAGGTTAACATGTTTCAAACTTGAAAGTTCTTAATCATAACCTGTACAGTCATGATTAAGAACTTTCGAGTTTGAAACATGTTAACCTGTGGTGGAGGGTGGTGAAGATTGCAGTATGCACTTTTATACCGATCTACAATAAAGACGACCAACAGTGACGGATGCTGGAGAACTTGCTTTTATTGAGAAATTAGATTCCCCAATATCTGCTGCAGAGATTCAGATAGCAGGGAACTATGGCCCTACAGTTACGCAGAGAATATGGGCGCACAATTAAGTAGGCTGTTTACATATGCCCTGCAGAATTCAGAATTACCACCGTCTTTTTCTGAGGCCACAATAGTAATGATTCACAAGGCGGGGAAGCCACCGGATCAATGCAGTTCATACCTGCCCATATCACTTATAAATTTAGATGCCAAAATCTTGGCCAAGGTGTTGGCCATACGATTGACGGGGGTTATCCTATTTATCGTGGGGACAGACCAATCTGACTTTATGCCGGGTAAATCTACCGATATTAATCTTAGATGCCTTTACACCAATTTACAGATTGTCCTACAGAAACCTCATTTTGTGGCAATTGACAAACTACTGACTCCATTACTCTGGACAAACAGAAAACCTAGATTGTCTAGGGAAACTTTAAAAGCGCCATGCACTCGGGGTGGCTTGGCTCTACCGGACATGTATAGATACTACTGTGCTGTCCAGTTGACGTAAGCAAGATGGTGGCTAAGGGCGGATGCTAACAATCTGGCAGTGGTGCTGAATGCGGCACTTCTTGGATCATATGAGGCTCTAACAAATTTTCTGTACAGAATGGGTAAATATCCAGTTGAAGGGTACTTTCACACTTGCGTTGCTGGATTCCGGCAGGCAGTTCCATCGCATTCGGCAATCTGTATGCAAATGGATACTATTTGTAGATGGATCCAGATGCGGATCCATCTGACAAATGTATTGCAATACCGGATCCGTCTTTCCGGTTGTCATCCGGAAAAACGGATCCAGTATTTATCTTTTTCACATTCTTAAGGTCTGTGCATGCGCAGACTGGAAGAATGGATCCCTCAATGTGGTAATTTTAATGCCGCATCCGGCACTAATACATTTCAATGGAAATTAATGCCAGATCAGGCATTCCGTTAAGTGTTCCAGAATTTTGGATGGAGAAAATACCACAGCCTGCAGGGACTGAACTAATACATCCTGATGCATCCTCAATAGAGATGTCGCGAACATTAAATTTTCCGTTTGCGAAAGGCGAACGCGAACTTCAGCAAATGTTCGCGAACCGGCGAACCCCCATAGACTACAATAGGCAGGCGAATTTTAAAACCCACAGGGACTTTTTCTGGCCACAATAGTGATGGAAAAGTTGTGTTTAAGGGGACTAACACCTGGACTGTGGCATGCCGGAGGGGGATGAATTGCAAAACTCCCATGGAAAATTACATAGTTGACGCAGAGTCGGGTTTTAATCCATAAAGGGCATAAATCACCTAACATTCCTAAATTGTTTGGAATATCGTGCTTTAAAACATCCAGTGTGTGTATACGATCAGGTATGATGTTGCATCGATCAGGTAGTGTAAGGGTTACGCCCGCTTCACAGTGACAGACCAAACTCCCCGTGTAACGCACCACAAACAACCGCAAACAGTCCTTTTGCAAAACCGCAAACTCCCCATTTGCACAAGGTTGGATACCAAGCTAGCCATGTCCCGTTCCTTGTCCTCACTGACGTCATTGAAGGTCTCTTCCTCCACCCAGCCACGTACAACACCGAGGGTCCCCGAAAGGTGGCAACAATCCCCCTGGGACGCCTGCTGTGGTTTGTCTTCCACCTCCTCAAAGCCACCTTCCTCCTCTGACTCCTCTTCTTCAGACTCCTATCTCTGCGTTGCCGCAGGTCCAGCGATGACAAGGCTGCCTCTGGTGTTGAAGGTGAACACAACTCTTCCTCTTTATGCTCATCTACAGCCTGATCCAGCACTCTTCGCAGGGCATGCTCCAGAAAAAACGCATATGGGATGAGGTCGATGATGTTGCCTTGGGTTTGACTGACCAGGTTTGTCACCTCCGCAAAAGGACGCATGAGCCTACAGCCATTGTGCATGAGCGTTCAGTAACACGGCCAAAAAATACCCAGCTCCGTAGAGGCTGTCCTCTTTTTTTTAAATCAAAAAAATCTGTTCTCACCAGTTTAATCTCTGTTTTGTCCCCTATCAGGGGCCGGTGTATGGAATAGATTTTAGGAACTGGGAGATTAAAAAAGATGGTTGGTCGGTCTTCTTTCTTCCAATTTGGGGCACTGTGCATGCGCAGTGCAATGTACTTTGCCACCCTATATGAGTGGTGTGTTAAGTAGTACTATTCCTATCAGTTTAATCCCTGTTACGTCCCCTATCAGGGGACGTGTATCGAATGAATTTTAGGAACCGGGAGATGGAAAAAGATGATTGGTCGGTCCTCTTACTTCCAATTTGGGGCACTGCGCGTGCGCTGCGCAATGTACTGTGCCACCAATACAAATAGTGTGATCTACTATTCTTACGATTTTAATCTTTATTAAGTCCCCTATCAGGGAACATGTATTGAATTAAATCCTTGCATGGGGAGATAGAGAAAAAAGTTTGCTCTGTCCACTTCCTTCTAATTTTGGGAACTTGCAATGGAATTTGCCACCAATGCAACTAGTGTTAACTAAGTACTATTCATATCAGTTTAATCTCTGTTTTGTCCCTTATCAGGGCCAGGGCCGGTGTAGTGAATATATTTTCGGAATCGGGAGATGGAAAAAGACCCATGCTCGGTCCGCTTCGTTTGAATTTTAGGTCACTGCGCGTGCGCTGTGCAATGTACTGTGCCACCCTATATGAGTGGTGGGCAGTGGGCACAGTACAGTCTGTGGGCCTAACACACTGGCAGGCAACTGCAGCTATATTAAAGGGTAAAAATTAAATGACTTTTTTATCTGCAAGGTACTTTGCCACCCTATATGAGTGATGTGCACACAGTAAAGTCTGTCGGCCTGCAGCCTCTCACACACGGGCAGTCAACTGCGATATATATATATATATTGTGGGGGGGTTAGCTCTGGTCTCGAGGATCGTTCACATACAGATAGTCGTCCACCGCAGCTTTAGGGGCCAAAACATCGCTTTATTGTCCCAGCATCAACATAAATAAATGAAATTCAAAACAAACACCTGCTCGGCTGGGCTCTAACTTAACACAGTGTGTCCCTGACTCACCTAAGACACTGTTCACACACACGGCACCCATGCGGCTTTCCCAGCCCAATGTCCATCAGGCTCCTGGCTGTTACCTCACCGGTGTCTTTTGGGGGATTGTGGTCCAGTCGTCCGCCCGACGCTGACCATGCGACCCTTATCCCTAGGCGTCGCGGGACCCCCCCAAACTTCAGGCTACTCCCAGCCTTGTGGTCTCTCAGCGCTGCCAGATCAAACCACACACAGAACCACTCCAGGCTTCTGTACCTCACAGGACACACCCATCTCACTGTGAGGACAGCTTTATGCTCTCTTGATTGTGGCACCTGTTGCTGCCTCAGACCTGCCCACTGATGGGAAAGAGATGGATAATCCTGCCATTCCTCTCTTCTATCAGCCATGAGGCCTGTCACTGCCTCACATATCCCCCCCCTTTGTTCAACCCCGTAGGGGTGAACACTAGCATCCAACCACGATGCTCGTGAGAGGGCATCGACCTGGCCTACAGTCTTCCCCTTATTCTGCCAGACCCAGGCCAATAGTGCTTGGTTTCTCACCCACATGAGTTTAGTATGGGGCAAATAAGACCTACGGGATTTTCTTGCCCATCTCATGACCCGGTACTCTCTTTCACGAGTGAGGATGATGCGCTTTCGCACCAGTGGCCTCTCTCTTTTCGTTTTTTTTTCTCTCTCCACATTTCGCATCAGCACATGTTCCTCATGTCCTTTCTTGGACTGCTGCAACTCTCGACTAAACTGTTCCCTCACTTCGGCCGACTCTTCATTAGCCTTATCTTTGGTCTTGGGAACATCCGAGGATTTCTCCCACTCCAACTCATCAGCCTCAGCCTTTGAGTCTCTTTTGGAGTCTTCAGTCACTTTGATAGGCTTTTCATCCTTCACATCCTTCACGGACACAGCATTACATACTTGCATTCTTAGCTCCTCCTCCTCTTTCTCATTAAGGATGGAGGTACTTGGGACATCAGAGTCCGTTTCAGACTCAGCATCTTCTGGCAATCCCTGAAGAGGTTCACCCAGGATATGGTTCTCCTTTCGGGCAGGATTCAGGAGAGCCAGCCCATCGGAGTAGACAGCACCCTCATACTGGTCGTCGGTCCCCCCGTATTTATTCCCCAGCAGACTGCTGGCTTTCTGGAAGGCATTGACAGCAGAGGGAATGTCTTTCATGACCAGGTCCTGGCCACACACTGCCACGAGTCTCTGGGCTTCTGCATCCACCTCAGCACCATCATCTGGTTCAGCAGATACCTCTTCCATCTTCCTCTCTGCCTCGGCTGGCACCACAGCGCCACCACCTCCAGACCCATTCTTAACGGGCTCTGACTTCTTGGCATCTTTTAGAGAATCTTCCTCTTCAGGTATCTCATTTTCTTCCCCCTGCTGCGCAGGAGCACGCTTAGGCCTCTCCAATTCATCTCGCTCCTTAAGCGCTTTTTCAAGGGCTCTAGCCAAGGAGAGGGCCATAGTCGTCTTCTTAGTTTTTCGGACCAGCTTGTTAGCAGCGCCCCGCTCTTGGGCCTTCTGTTCCAGCGGCTCTTCACTCTGTTCTGGTGTAACAGCAGTTGTAGGAGTACCACCATTCTTCCTTAGACACTCTGTGGGATTTCCACCCAGGGACTCTTCAAGCCCATTGTCGAGGTCTACTATAGACTTTTGTGTCTTTCTGGAGTCTTTTCCCTTCCCCAGGACACCAGGCGGTAGACCCTTCAATTCACTCATCTTTTCCGGTGTCTCCTCTTTTGACCCTTCTGCAGCCATCTTTAGCGACTCTGTGACGACAGCTAGTCCCTTCTCTATCGTATCTAGGGACCGTGTGGCGAGAGTGAGATCAGCCTCCGGTTTGCAGCTGTACTGTTCTGTCAGGTCATCTAAGACTGACTGGATATGAGCTTCAGACACTAGGCTGACGTCACCCGACTGAACTCTCGTCTCGTCAGATATAACTGTCACCTAGTCGCTACTAGTAACCACTTTAGTTTGGCAAGACCTCGGCATGGCAGCCTTTCTCTCTGAGTTGCTATCTGTCACAGAACATGCGTTATATATACCGCTCGTGTCATTCTCAATCCTGTCCTCTAGGGGCACCGATGAGCTAATCCCCACCTGGGACATTTTATTAACCATAGAAACCTGTGGAGACTGCATATCCACTTCTAGTACGTGTGGTACACCCTCTAGGACGGCCCCATGTACTTGCACATTTTTCACAGTGGTTTCCCTCAGTTGTGAGCTCTCAACATCAATTAGCCTTTTATACCATCCACATTTTTACCAACAGGGGGAGCTTCTTCCCTGATCACACCCTTTAAAGGAGCAGGTATATCATCATCACACATATCATTAGGCACTTCAAGTAACTTGTTTTCTATGTGCAGAACCTTCACATTAACCACATTATCATTATACATTTCAACAAACTCTGCACCTTCACTTGGCACCGTGTCTGCACCACTGTTTCTAATGGTCATTTCACTTAAACCATTGCTTTCTATCTGCATTTGCCTTACACCTTCATTTAAAGGGACAGGTACAGGTTCTGTAGGAGCTTCATTACTTCCTACAGAAGTGTCTCCATTGCCCCACATTACGTCACGCATGAGCATATTTGCAACATCAAGTCCATCAGTCTCTGTTCCCACCATGGTCTCACCCTCCGTGAGGACCACCGGATAGTCCACAGTATTCACATAATTGTCCCGGACAGACATCATTCTACCTCTTACCCAGGCTAGCATGGGATCTCTGATTTTCGCCATCCCAAACCTAGCCTTGGTCACGGGCACTTTAAACAACATCTTGAGCTTCTCCCCTGCAGATTCCTGCGAGAGAGCAACCGCAACAGGCTTACCAGCCTGTTCAGACACAGCATTTTTCCCATAGTCACTCATTTTTGAGACATCTTCACGCCGCAGCGCTTTATCACTCACCAGCCCGGCAGGTAGCAACTGCCGCTGGCTCACTGCCACTGGGTCTGCCACAAAATTATCAACAGGAACAGTCTTACCGATTGTCGTCACTGACTCAGCACTCCCGGAAGATAAGGGTAGTCCAGGAATATCTCCAGCACGGTCACCTCCCTTCTCCTCAATGCAGTAGTTGCCACGGGAGACGCCTTGGACTTGTCTCCTGTCTTTTTCCGGACGGACATTCCAGCCGCACCCTTTAGGACTCTGTGCACAGTCGCAGGGAAAATAGGCACTCCTGAGAAACGCACCACTCTCCACCTCTTTGTCTTCCCGACGGTTGCCCTTGGCAACGGCACATATTACCTCGAACAGTCCACTACGATTCAGAGCAGCCTCTCTGAGTGCAGCACTTGACTTCCTCAACATGCAATTAGTTTCCCGCACCAGCTGCTCTATTATTTTCTCTGTGGCCTCGGTTTTCCGCCAAACCAGACCATCTTTCACCCAGGTCGCCATTTTGACCAAAAATTTCCACAGGTCAGTTTCTTTTATTGTGCTTCTGGCCCTTTAAATACGAACACAGCTTGCACCACAGAAAAAAATAAGTCCAGAGTAACACCAGCAGTTTTCCAGCAGCACCTGCTCCAGCGAACAAGCAGGCTTCTGGCTCTTTAAATCACTGCACAGCAATTTCCTTGGCAACATTCAGCAGCACCTGCTCTTTTCTGTCAGGTCGTTGCCCCTAGCAACACTTTGCCTTTTTCCAGCAGGGATGACTGCCCGCATCCGACACCAAATGTGGGGGGTTAGCTCTGGTCTCGAGGATCGTTCACATACAGATAGTCGTCCACCGCAGCTTTAGGGGCCAAAATCGCTTTATTGTCCCAGCATCAACATAAATAAATGAAATTCAAAACAAACACCTGCCCGGCTGGGCTCTAACTTAACACAGTGTGTCCCTGACTCACCTAAGACACTGTTCACACACACGGCACCCATGCGGCTTTCCCAGCCCAATGTCCATCAGGCTCCTGGCTGTTACCTCACCGGTGTCTTTTGGGGGATTGTGGTCCAGTCGTCCGCCCGACGCTGACCATGCGACCCTTATCCCTAGGCGTCGCGGGACCCCCCAAACTTCAGGCTACTCCCAGCCTTGTGGTCTCTCAGCGCTGCCAGATCAAACCACACACAGAACCACTCCAGGCTTCAGTACCTCACAGGACACACCCATCTCACTGTGAGGACAGCTTTATGCTCTCTTGATTGTGGCACCTGTTGCTGCCTCAGACCTGCCCACTGATGGGAAAGAGATGGATAATCCTGCCATTCCTCTCTTCTATCAGCCATGAGGCCTGTCACTGCCTCACAATATATATATATATATATATATATATATAAAAAATAAAAACAGACTGATGTACCAGCCCTAAAAAGGGCTTTTTGGGGTGCTGTCAGGACGCTGTCCTTACAGCAGATGGCCCCTTTCACACGAGCGAGTTTTCTGCGCAGGTGCAAAGCGTGACATGAACGCATTGCATCCGCACTGAATCCTCACCCATTCATTTCAATGGGTCTGTGTACATGAGTGTTTTTTTCACGCATCACTTAAGCGTTGCGTGGAAATCGCAGCATGTTCTATATTCTGCGTTTTTTACGCAGCCCTAGCCCCATAGAAGTGAATAGGTCTGCGTGAAAAAAGCAATGCATCCGCAAGCAAGTGCGGGTGCGTTGCGTTTTTCACTGATGGTTGCTAGGATATGTTGTTTGTAAACCTTCAGTTTTTTATCACGCGTGTGAAAAACGCATCAAAATGCATTGCACCCACGCAGAAAAAACTGAACAACTGAACACAATCACAGGAAAAACTGAATGGCTTTGCCTGTGAAATCGCACAGTTTTCTGAACGCATCCCCAAGGCATCCGGACCTAAGGCCCCATTCACACATCTCCAATTTTTGTTCCTATCCATTCCGCAATTCTGCCGAATGGATGCGGACCCATTCATTGTGAATGGGGCCGGACTATGTGCACTCCGCTTCTGCATTTGCAATTTCCGCAAAAGGTAGAGCATGTCCTATTCTTGTCCGCAGCCTGCGGACAAGTATAGGCATCTCTATGGGAAGTGCCGGCATGGTGTGTTTACACTTTTTTATAGTTCCCATCTGATTGCTATTATCATAGACTCCAATGCACTTGCATTGGATTCTATGATGATTTTATTACTTTCCTATGGAGCCCTATTACAGGCAAGAGCTCCATAGGAAATACTATGCAGCAGCCTCGTGTCATTCATAAAGTCACGGGCTGCTGCATACACGCTCCAGCTCCTCCGATCACTGCACAGGGGAGCCAGAGCACAACCGAAAGCTTTAACTTTCGGTTTTCAGCCCGCTCAGATGCCGTGGTAAGGATTGACCAGGGCACCTGAGGAGTTAAATGTCCACAATCGGCATCACTGCCAGTTGCGGACATTAGCCGCAGGTGTCTGCTAAAAGTATCAGGTGGCCACCTGTGGATATGGCGCCCGCAGCGGGCAGGAGTTGGCGCCATCTTTAAACACCCGCCCAGCTCTGGACATGTACGGTGCTGGGCGTGAAGGGGTTAATGTACCAAACCATTACCAACAAGTTTCACTGATTTGTGGGAATCTGGTTCTTTTAACTATTCTAAATGTTTATTCTTAAAAGAGGTGTATATTTCTGAATAAATGGTCCTTTTTTTTTTTCCTGTAACTGTACTAGGAGATCAATTATTTGTCCCATCCTCTAATGCACCTCATAAAGGACTTGTTTGCAGGTTTAAGTTAAATGGCTAGCATAAACCAACCTCTTTTGCTCTGTCCAGGCCCAGGAACTACAAGTCCCATCCTCTAGAATGGAAGTGATAACTAAATGAAACGATAACTATATTATGACGATAGCCATTGTAAGCTAGCCAAACATTTTCTGACACTGTTGTGTAAGCGGGCCTACCACATTTTGGAAAAATTCTACAGCATTTGTCTAACTATATCATAAGACTGCTTTAAATATGTGTCACAAGTTATAGTAAGTAATGTAGCAATGCAATGATATCACATTTTTAGTGTTGCTATGTATCCTATGTATCTTGATTCAACTCTATTTTGCTATAGGCAACCAGATGACGTCTGAGATAATATGCATATTTCATACATTTTAACCATCTAGCTAAAAAGTATCTATGTATAACCTAGCTTAAAGAGTTTGCGTGTCTTATATTTATGTAAAAAAATCAAATATTGCATCTTGTGTTACATTACACCAAAAAATATATACCAAAAATAAGAAATCCTAATAGGCATTCTTTCCTCTCTAATTATAGTAGGTTGACTCAAGAAAATAGCATCAGTACAAGGCTTGTGTAAACAAACAAATAAAATCTAGAAATGCGCACTAATAGCCAATGATTTATCGCCTAGTTGTATGGAGGTATTTCTGCAAAATGATATTCAGCAAATCAACTGATAATAAATCTGACTTTTCTGTTCTAATCAAGTTTGCATGTTTTTTTTTTTTTGGAGACTTTTGAGGCGCTAATATTTATGCAACACATTAGTTTATTTTAATGGTGCAGGTCTTATCTGCCTGTATCACTAATTCATTTTTTACTAACCTCAGTACAACTGTGTTAATATGACAGTAAATTCTTAAGTATAAAACTGTATCTAATGCATATAAAGAAACATGTAAAACTTAAATTATCAAGGCATATTTAAATGATTTTATAGATCATTAAAGTTCTCATTCTTTCACTAAGATGACCTACAACTCTAGTCATTTAGTTTATAGAACATGATTTACATGTCCTTAAATTTATTGTAAAAGTTATAAAACGAGCAGGTCATTTTCTTTTTATACTTGTACTCTACAACACAGGTCTCGTCTTTAGAACATCAAGGCCACAATGTGTCTACTGAGGCATTTTAAAGAGTCTTCTGGAGCAAGTAATCTGTCAAATGAGTCATTTATAAGAAGAATTAGTTCTCAGAATTTAATAAGCATTTAGGAAAGGAAAGCCAATTAATAATAAACAAAAGAAACATAATTAACTAAGCATAAATTCTCCACAAAATACCCTGGTAAATGATGTGCACCAAGGAAGATGTATAGCTTGTCCTCCCGTAAATTGGAGTTTTCCACTTAGATAGGAAGCAAAAGTCCTATTTAATAATTACCATATGTATTATGTCTCAGAATAAATTGATTTCAGCTCTAGCAATCCCAGAATTTGCAATCCTTTTTTTGATCAATGTCTGTAAAGTGCTTTTACAAGCAAAAAAGAAAGTCAAAACAGTTAAATAATTTAACTTAGAACGACTCAAGCAAACTTGATACATTCCATCAATGACCTGGAATATTTTATTAGTTATCTTTTTGCCGTGTCCATTTTTTAATACTTTTGAATTGCTTTCAACTTCTTTCTTTCTGATACCTATTTTGTTTCATTAATGTATCTACAAGCAACTTCCTCATAAATGATGTATGCATAGAGCAGCTCTTATGAAAGACAATGGAGTGACGGCTTTTAAATCTAAAGCTATTGTTAAAGGTACATATAAGATTAAGTTAAATTCCAAGTAGGACTTTTTCAAAGTGTCAGCAAATAATCCTGAAAATGGAAATCATCAAAGCAAGTAACTTGCTTATTTGGTGATAAATGAAAGTAAGGAAGAGGGAGTTCACCGTATGCAGCTTTGTTAATTTTATTTTCAAGTTAAGGTTTCAGCAGACATTTTACAGATGAGAATGAATTGGTATAAATTAGGCAATCAGCACATTTCTGTTGAACACTTAGATAGGCTTCACTGAGAATTTTTGATACATGGAAATGCTAAGACAAGCAAAACAGCTGTTGCATTACCTTTCTGTATCCGCTCACAGGTAGACATATAGTTTTAATGTGTTCCTGTCAGTAAATGCTTTATTTGGTTATACTGTATATATTTTCATTGGTTTCATAAGGTTCTGGAAGCATACATATAAAGGGAGCCATAAATAAATTTCTTTCTGCATGCTTACTTCTGAATAGTGTAACAACCATTAACTCTTACACAGTATTGATTGCATAGTTTATTATTTTTTTAATCACTTTTTGTAGATTTTTATAATAATTTGTAAACAGGATACAGAAGTACAGGATACGACAAACAACATATAGTAGAATTAAACCACGGTACAAATAGATAATAGAATGCAAAGATGATGTATTGTATTATTTTAACTATGACAATTTTGTAAAGTGATTGAGCAGCGGTGGAGCTGCTGGAGTAGCATGGTAGCAGTGCTGCAGTAACCAGCCCCATCCACTACACAGTGGATGCAGATACAATATGTAGTTCCAGTGCCAAAGTCTGGCACCAGAATTACTGAAGAAGAACTTGCTGGGTGTCGGAGCTCCAACAATAGATAGAGAAAAACCTGGATGCCTGTAAAAACCCGGATGCCTTTAATTATCAATACAATGTTGTGTAAGCAGTTAACAGAAGGGTCCTATATCAGGCATCTAATTGGACCCATCCAGTGCATGTGACCCAACCTTCAAGTAATCTGCTAATACAATAGTCTTCCTGTGGGAGGAGAATAGTCATCCACTAACTTACACTTATCAGTGTCAACACTTTGCATCTGCAAAAAAATTATTTAAAAAAATGTGTGTGTATATATATATATATATATATATATATATACACACACATACACACAGAAGCTCTCTATATGGAACCATATTAATGCCAGAAAAGGGGAAAGAAAATATTTTTGGGTCTATAGTGGTGCAATCTTCCTATATGCTACACAAGCCAACCAGACAGTTTTGAATTAAAGGATGTTTCTGGTTTCTCAGTTTACAGTTTCTTCAGGTTGATGGATTTGATCTACACAATTAATAGACTCTGAATAAGTGGGGTTGGGGGTGCCAGCTTTTATTGTCCTAAAAAGGAGGTCAATTTCTATTACATGAACCGTCCACTTTAATAATGCCTCTTCTGAACAAATTGGACATACATGAAATAAAACCATGTAAAAAATACATGCACACGACCGTATGTGTTTTGCGGTCCGCAACTTGCAGATCCGCCAAAAAAAAAAAAAAAGATGACATCCGTATGCCATGCATTTTTTTTTTTGCAGATCCATTGTAACAATGCCTAAAATGGACAAGAATAGGACATGTTATATTTTTTTTTGCAGGGCTACAGAACGGACATACGGATGCGGATAGCACAAGGTGTGATGTCTGCATTTTTTCCGGACCCATTGAAATAAATGGGTCTGCATCCTATCCGCAAAAAAACGGAACAGACACGAAAACAAAATACGTCCGTGTGCATGAGGTCTAAAACAAAGCCAATGCTATGCTCCTTCAGATTACAATATTAAATCATACTGGATTGAACTCGAAGAACTAATTGATTAAGAACTAAGTGATTTCAAATCCTAAAAAGTCCACATACAATAAGAAAAAACATTATCTGATGCCCAAAGAAACAGCTCATCCTGGGACAATTAGGTAGCATTGCAGAACTTGCAGTCCAGACAGCAGTATAGAATATGTACCTGTACCAAAGTAAATGGCAGAACAGTATATACACAAAAAAACCAAAAAGATCCGGGAATAAAATATATCACTTTATTGAATTCATTTTTAAAAAAAAATAGTATTACCATATCTAAAACAGACATATATCCATGGTTGGTAAAAGATTTACATTGAGGCCATATAATCCACCAGTACAGAGGTATATGTAACCGCAGCAGTTATAGTGTTAGTATGTCGCTAAACTCCGGGGAAAATTCCCCTAACAGCTAATAAAGTCCTGCTAGCAGAATGATTTAAACAATAAAGTGACAGTGCATATAACATCAAATATTCTACTAGCATTACAGGAAATAATGAATAGAGTCACATACCTAGCACAATACACTGCAATCTCGGCACCTCCTGTATCCTCCCGACGTACGTTTCGCCTATATCCGGCTTTCTCAAGGGGTAGTATAAAGATGTCCCTATAATGCCTTCCTTATATAGCTCCATAAGATTACAAACACCTCTCACCTGTTAAAACCAGACATGTCATCCCTATGCGACGGAAGTGTCGTATTGTTTTTCTTTAATTGAGCGCGCTCCATGGACCGGAAATGATGTAGTGCGTTCCAGCTTGGAACGCAACTACTTCCTCCCCTGGCCGATCATCAGTGAAAGCGTGCGTGCGTGGCCACCCTGGAACGCATCGCATGATACACTGGATCAGGGTCAAAGTAAGCACAGGTAGAGAGCAGTATGAAACATGTAGCACAGATTGAGAGTAAAAAAAAAAAACCACTGAGAATTTATTAAAATGAACCTTTATTATTTATGTCTATAAAAAGACACACAACATTAAAATAGACAAGGCAATATCAGGAATATATAAAAGTCAAACATAGGGGTGGGGGATAACCAATGGTTGAGAACAATGTATACCATACATTATTTACTAACCATAATCGGTATTTGAGGAAGATAAGTAATTGAAGCATCTCAAGGTAGTAATTATCAACAGTATTACAGTGCATTAGTAGTCAATAACTTATTAATCAGCAAGAATATATATACCAACCAAAGTACCCCATACCCAGATGCACATTTCACCTAATGCTAATGATGTACCTGTCATCTGTTATGCTGATACTTGCTTCATATATTTTTTCTTGTAACCAATAAAAAACTGCTATTTCTGGGCTGCATAGTGCCTTTATATGGGTGTAGAACACTGTGCCTTGCAGTAAGACGCATAGGGAGTGTGCTGGGGTAGTGAAATAATACTGTCAGTCAGTATGATAGGCAAATGACAGGCTATTAGAATCACACTGCACACTTCACTTATTTGGGCAGATGAGGGGCCAAAACTGACCAAATAACTCCAGTATTAACTCAGGCTTACAGGTCAATGTTAGTGTAAAGAAGCACAGTCCTTTTACACCCTTGTGTAAAATAGATGTCTACAGAACCTGTTCTATTAAACGCTTATACAAATAGAGCCCCCCCCCCCCCCGACAGAGTGGAGAGGGTGTCAGCAGTAAGTTTGTGATGACATCACTGATTAATTTGCCCTTCCTCTGATCCAGCAGAACAATAACCACCAAAAAATGGATCCTGTCTGTTGAGCATATGCCTTCACTCGGTCAGCATTTGCTCAATAATCCATCAGTATTGCTAATGTAAAAAAAACAAAAAACAGGAGTGGATCTAAAACAGAGATGACACGTGAATGGAATATTTGCATGTCTTATGTGTTTTCTACCCACTCCTGCTTTTGGCTACCAAATCATAAGTCATTTCTGATGGGACCATACAGGCCATAAAGCTGCTACACAGACAGGATTAGTTGTGCATCTCGTTTTTCCATTCTTCTGACAGATCCAAAGAAATGTCAAATAAATGATGATGTCAGCCAGGCCGAAAGCTACAATAGTGGACTAGTCATGAACTGGGGAGGGTGGTAACAGCATGAGAAGTCTGCAGAGTGGACCTATGACACAGTGTTCAGTTAGAAACAGTATGAGGAGACCACAGAGTGGCCCAATAACAGGGTCTGGCGGTGGAAGCAGTATGAGGAGGCTACTCGGCCGAGTATTGGTTCGGCTTGAGCATCGCTATGCTCGGCGCTCGGCTTTACTCGGCCGAGCACCACGTGTTTTCGTCCCATTGCTCGAGTCTCCTCCCCGCGTGTTTGGCACCTTCTAAGCAGCCAATCAAGGTTCAGGTAAGTAATTCCACTCAGTGTAAGGCCATAGCAATGTTAGCTGTAAGCCTTACACTGATTGGCTGGCCGGAACACGTGATACCATTTCATATAGGAGCTGGGGTCCGGCACTCGGCTCATTCAGCATCAGGGAGAGCAGACAGTAGGCAGGGACAGATAGCGTTTTGCTCTAAACTTACTGAGTTCACTCCAAAAACCTTATTGAAAGACCTAACAGTCCTTTTAAGGACTAAAGTGTGTGTTTGACAGCAGTGTAGCACTTTTTTTTTTTAAGAAGGGGGTTAATTCAGCACTATCAGGGACAGGGAGTGACAAATAGGTGCAGGGATTGAAAATCGCTTTGATAACTTTGATAAGACAGAAAGATTTCCGATTAGTGACATCTACAAAATGCCATCATTAAGCAGTGTGTTGGGAAGATATAATCAAAAGGGGCTTATTCACTACAGTGTTCCTTGGTACTGAGATATACACTGCACCATCATAAAGCAGTGTGTTGGGCAGACATTATTAAAAGGGGCTTATTCACTACAGTGTTCCTGCTACCGAGATATACACTGTACCATCAGAGAAATTATTTGTTCTGGGGAAAATAACCTAACTTCTGCCACATCTGTTTGTGTGTTCAATCCGCAACCATTATATTAATTACTCCAGCAGACAGTGATTTATATTTTGGCCATAGTTAAAAAGTTTTGGGCACATCTGTGTGTGCGTTTAGGCCGCAACCGTATATACAGTATTCCAGCAGAGAATACATTTTATTTGGGACAAATTTGTATCCACTAGAGCTACATCCGAATAAAGTGTGTATTGTCAAAATTACATTATCTCTGTCCTAGTGTAGTGGCGAAACATTGTATTTCTCTGTCTCCTGTACATTACAGAAAGCAAATACAGTGTTTTCTGTAAAATGTACATTATCTGTGGCCTAGTGTGGTGGCGAAACATTGTATTTCTCTGTCTCCTGTACATTACAGAAAGAAAATACATTGTTTACTTTAAAAATTGCATTATCCGTGGCCTACTGTGGTGGTGAAAAATTGTATTTCTCAGTCTCCTGTACATTATAGAAAGCAAATACAGTGTTTTCTGTAAAATTTACATTATCTGTGGCCTAGTGTGGTGGTGAAAATTGTATTTCTCTGTCTCCTCTACATTACAGAAAGCAAATAGTGTTTACTGTAAAAATTACCTTAGCTGTGGACTAGTGTGGTAGTAAAAAATTGTATTTCTCTATCTCCTTTACATTACAGAAAGCAAACACAGCATTTACTGTAAAAATTACATTATCTGTGGCCTAGTGTGGTGCCGAAAAATTGTATTTCTCTGTCTCCTGTTCATTACAGCCAGCAAATACAGTGTGTACAGTAAAAAATTCATTATCTGTGTAGTATACTCCTGAAAATCTTTATTTTTCTGTGTTCAGTACATTACAGCAAGCCAATACAGTGTGTACTGTAAAAATAACATTATCTCTGGGCTAGTGTAGTGCTGAAAATCTATATTTTTCTGTGTCCAGTACTGTCCTGCATCAGAAAACGGTGTCTTTAGCAGACAGTAAAACAATCTGCGCCACATCTACAGACAAAACCATTAATATGAAGAAGGCGAGCACAAAGGGAGGGGAAAGTGGGCGTGAAGCTGATGGTGCAAGCAGAGGCCATGGCCCTGGGCATGATGCTGATGGTGCACGCAGAGGCAGTGGCCCTTGGCGTGATGCTGATGGTGCAAGCAGAGGCCGTGGCCCTGGGCGTCATGCTGATGGTGCAAGCAGAGGCCGTGGCCCTGGGCGCAATGAAACTGCCTGCTGCCAGTGCACCAGAAAAAAAATCCACCTTACCCAGCTTCATATCCAACTTAGCTGGGCGGCGAAGGACAAAGCTGTCCAAGTCGGACCAGTGTGAACAGGTGGTCGGTTGGATTGCAGCAGATAATGCTTCAAGTCGGTTAAGCACAACTCTCTCTTTCACGAAGTCATGCAACTGTTATACCGAGCATCCCAATGCGTAAAGCTACCTTGCCAAGAGGTAGGTGTACCGCAGTATGGCGCTTTTTTGAGGAAAGTGCAGACGACAAAAGAGTGGTAGTTTGCAACCTGTGCCGTACCAAAATGAGCCTTCGCGTGAACTCTAGCAACCTCACCACCACCAGCATGATCCGCCACATGGCATCCAAGCACCCTAATAAGTGGGCCGAACGCCTGGGTCCACACTCTGTGTCTGAGGGTCCCACCACTGCCTCCACTTCCTCTGTGTTACGCACTGCAGGCCTATCCGCTCCTGCGCTACTATATTACTACAGGCCCTGATGAAGGTCTATGGCTAGACCGAAACGTAGTCCATTGTGAATGTACTGAATATCATAGTGGCGGAATAAAAACTATGCTTGCAAATTATCACTAAGTCGCAAGAGTGCCGTGTTCTGTACATTAATCCCCTGTCGAAGGCGCAGGCCCGGATGCCCCTCGGCCTGCACCTGGACCTTTGCATGAACCGTCACCAACAAGTTCCACTTCCCTGTACAAGCGCAGCGCCACTATTTTTCACGGTGTGTCGTGCCCGCCTTACACCAGCATGTGTCCCAGAACATCAACCGTGGCCTGACCAAAGCACTTACTGGGAAGGTCCACCTTACCACGGACTCATGGTCAAGTGCTGGTGGCCAGGGACACTACATTTGCCTGACCGCACACTGGGTAAATGTTGTGGAGGCCGGGAGTGAGTCAGACCCTGGGATGGCACAGGTGCTACCCACGCCCAGGATTGTGGGCCCTACGTCCATCAGGGTCTGCGCCAGCAGCTATGTTACTGGCTCCAACCCCACTTCACATCATTCACTAGTTGGAAGCAGTGTAGCACTGCTGTGGGTAAGCATCAACAGGCCGTGTTGAAGCTAATCTGCTTAGGGGACAAAAAGCACACCACCGCAGAGCTATGGCAAGGTATAAGGGACCATACCAAGCTCTGGCTCTTGCCACTCAGCCTATAAACAGGCATGGTTGTGTCCGACAATAGCCGTAACTTGGTGGCGGCTTTGGAGCTCGGCAATCTGACACACATTCCATGCCTAGCCCACGTCTTAAACTTAGTGCTTCAGCGGTTTATCAAAACCTACCCCAATTTGCAGGAGCTACTAGTGAAGGCGCGCCACTTGTGTGCTCATTTCCGCAAGTCGTCCACAGCTTCGGCCGGTCTGTCAACGCTGCAGCAGCGCTTTCGGCTTGAAGCTCACTGACTGTTGTGCAACGTGAGCAAGCGGTGGAACTCTATGTTCTACATGCTGTCCAGGCTTTGTGAGCAGCAGAGGGCAGTTGTGGAATACCAGCTGAAACATGGTTGCCACCTTTCCAGTCAACTGCCACTATTCACAAGCGAGGAGTGGACATTGATGTCAGACCTATGTGAGGTTTTAAAAAACTTTGATGAATCCACACAGATGGTTAGTGGTGATAATGCTATTATCAGCGTAACCATTTCACTGCTGTGTCTGCTCAAACGATCACTGAACACAATTAAGGAGGATGCTTTAAATGTGACAGACGAGGTAATGGTGGAGGAGATGTCACAGGGTGATAGCCAGACCTCCCCTAGTTCGTCTTCTCAGCGAAAAATGGGCCATGAAGAGGAGGAGGTGGAGACACTTGCCTCTGCTACAGAGGCTAGTACCCATGGAACTTTAATTCCATCTATTCAGTTTGGATGGGCAGTAGAGGAGGAGGAGGATGAGGGTATGGAGAGTCATCCTAAAGATTACATCAACGTCTTGCTGCCTTTCCCGCGACGCTCGTGTTATACGCATTTTAGGTAACACAGATTACTGGGTGTTCACTCTTCTTGACCGATGCTAGAAAGAGAACTTCTCATCTCTCATTCCTGTGGTGGAGAGGACGAGTAAAACCGTGCAATACCAAAAGGTACTTGTTGACAGATTGATCCAAAATTTTCCATCTGACAACGAGTCCGTACTTTCTTAGGCAACTGAGGATCGGAGACAAGGAGAGCACACAGTAGTTCTAACAGAGGCAGGGCAACACTTTCCAAGGCATGGGGCACTTTCATGACACCCCGTCAGCAACCTCACCCTGAATCACGGCCTAGTGCTACAAGGATGGAAAAGTTTTGGAAGATGGTAAAGGAATACATTGCAGACCGTGTCAGCATCCTAAATGATCCCTTAGTGCCTTACAACTACTGGGTGTCCAAGCTGGACACGTGGCATGATCTTGCGCTCTACGCCCTGGAGGTGCTGTCCTGCCCTGCCGCCAGCGTATTGTCTGAGTGAGTATTTAGTGCTGCTGGTGGCATTAAAACAGATAAGCGTATCCGCTTGTCCACTGACAATGCTGGCAGGTTGACTCAGATAAAAATGAACAAGGCCTGGAATGCCCTTGATTTTTCCACTCCACCAGAGAAAATCTGAGCTAATGAGGAACAAAAACGCAATTTAAAAGTATGCTTTATAATGTACTCAATCACATTCAGATTTTTTTTACCCCTTTCACTGCAAAAAAAATGGTATATGTTTGAATCTTGTTTTCTCATCCGCCTCCTCCTCCGACTTCTCTTTCATACAGAATATATATGTCCTCACTACAATCTTTTGTAGGGTTCGCTCGGCTTTAGGCCCTCACCTCCAATACTTTATACAGTTTGCTCATCTATAGGACATCACTGCAATGATTTATGGGGTTCACTAGGCTTCAGACTCTCACCTCCAATGCTTTATACCATCTGCTCACCTGTAGCCCATCACTGCAATGATTTATGGGGTTCGCTAGGCTTCAGGCCCTCACCTCCAATGCTTTATAACGTCTTCTCATCTGTAGGCCATGACTGCAAAATTTTATGGGGTTCACTAGGCTTCAGGCCCTCACCTCCAATGCTTTATACCATCTGCTCACTTGTAGCCTATTACTGCAATGTTTTATGGGGTTCGCTAGGCTTCAGGCCCTCACCTTCAATGCTTTATACCGTCTGCTCACCAGTAGGCCATCACTGCAATGATTTATGCGGTTCGCTGAGCTTCAGACCCTCACTTCTAATGTTTTATACGGTCTGCTCACCTGTAGACCATCACTGCAATGTTTTATGGGGTTCGCTCACCTTCAGGCCCTCACTACAACTTTTTATTGGGTCCGCTTACCTTCAGGCCCTCAACTACAATGTTTTAGATGGTAACTAGCACACCCTTGTTCCAAATGTTTTTGATGGTCACCAGTAGGATACATTTTCGAGGGTGTGTATAATGCCCTCCTTATGTGTAATGTAGTATTTGAGTGCTGGTTCCTTGTAATTTTTGGCAGCCCTTTCACTTAGTGCATAGGCTTTATGAGTGCAGCAGTGTACCTGAACAATTGTAGCATCATATGAATGAGGCCTTCCTTTATGTTATATACAGGCTGTATCAGAGTGCTTCCTCCTTGTAATTTTTGACAGCAGTTGCACTGTATATACAATTGAATATCCAGGAAAGAATGTTTCCTAACAATTTTACCTCTAAAATTTTGGGCGTGATTTTGTCGCTATATAAAAGTGGCGGACAACTGGGACAATATGGTTCCCAGATGCGACATTGGAGTCCAAGATTCACCCGGACATGGTCCCCATGCTGTTCCTGATCCATTTCGGTGGTGTTTCTGTCACTTTCTGACCTTTTCCAATGGACCAGGCAACCTCCCCTCATTCGAACAGGGGATGCCTATTTGTCACCCATTGACTTCCATTATACTCGGGTGCTCGGCTGAGCGCACGAATATCGCTATGTGTTCGGACCGAACACCCGAACACTTTGGTGCTCACTTATCACTAATGAGGAGGCACCCAAGAGGCACAATGACCGAGTCTGCAGGTGGCGGCAGCATAATGAGACCACAGAGCGGCACAATGACAGAGTCTGGAGGTGGCAGCAGCATGAGTAGGCCAGAGAGTTGCACAATTACAGAGAGTGGAGGTGGCAGCAGCATGAGTAGGCCACCGAGTGGCAAAATGACAGAGTCTGGAGGTGGCAGCAGCATGAGTACGCCACAGAGTGGCACAATGACAGAGTGTGGAGGTGGCAGCAGCATGAGTAGGCCACAGAGTGGCACAATGACAGAGTCTGGAGGTGGCAGCAGCATGAGATGGCTAGAGAGTGGCACAATTACAGAGTGTGGAGGTGGCAGCTGCATGAGTAGGCCAGAGAGTGGCACAATGACAGAGTCTGGAGGTGTCGTCAGCAGCAGCATTAGGAGAAGGTCACTGAGTGGCAGAATGACAGAGTCTTTAGGTGGTGACAGTATGAGAAGGCCACAGAGTGGCACAATCACTGAGTCTGTAGGCGTCGGCAGCATGAGGAGACCACAGAGCGGCACAATGACATAGTCTTGAGGTGGCAGCAGCATGAGGATACCACAGAGCGGCACAATGTCAGAGTCTGGAGGTGGCGGCAGCATGATTAGACCACATAGTGGCATAATGACAGAATGTGGAGGTGGCAGCAGCATGAGTATGCCAGAGAGTGGCACAATGACAGAATGTGAAGGTGGCAGCAGCATAAGTAGGCCAAAGAGTGGCACAATGACAGAGTCTGGAGGTGGCGTCAGCAGCAGTATTAGGAGAAGGCCACCAAGTGGCACAATTACCGAGTCTGTAGGTGGCGGCAGCATGAGGAGACCACAGAGCGGCACAATGACAGAGTCTTGAGGTTACTGCAGCATGATTAGGCTACAGAGTGGCATAAAGACAGAGTGTGGAGGTGGCAGCAGCATGAGTACGCCAGAGAGTGGCACAATGACAGAGTCTTTAGGTGGCGACAGTACGAGAAGGCCACAGAGTGGCACAATCACCGAGTCTGTAGGTGGAGGGAGCATAAGGAGACCACAGAGCGGCACAATGACATAGTCTTAAGGTGACAGCAGCATGAGGATACCACAGAGGGGCAAAATGACAGAGTCTTGAGGTGGCAGCAGCATAAGGATACCACAGAGCGGAACAATGACAGAGTGTGGAGGAGGCATCAGCATGAGTAGGCCACAGAGTGGCACAATGACAGAGTCTTGAGGTGGCAGCAACATGAGTAGGCCAGAGAGTGGCACAAGGACAGAGTCTAGAGGTGGTGGCAGCAGCAGCAGCATTAGGAGAAGGCCACCGAGTGGCACAATGACAAAGTCTGTAGGTGGCGGCAGCATGAGTAGACCATAGAGCGGCACAATGATATAGTCTGGAGGTGGCGGCAGCATCAAAAGGCCACAAAGTGCCAAGGTGACATACTGTGAAGGTGGGTGGCAATACCAGTACCCTCTGAAGATGGTAGGTTAAAGAAGGAGCACTTGGCATCAGATGTGTGGCATCAGGCGGGTAACAGCATCAGAATAGTAGCTGAGGCAGGTAGCCAGAACAGAAGAAACTGGTCTTTTTTGTCAAAGTGTTGGTGTGGCACCATGGATAATCTAGTCTGATTTGTCAGGCATTGGTGTGTGGAAATCATGGCTGATCTGATTCATCTTGATTCAGTGTCCCACTATGTGCTATATGTGGGCACTTTAAACTCTTGCTAACTGTCCTATCAAATCTATTGTGGTATCATGCTGTAATTAACTTTAACAGGCGGGCAGTGTAATTTACCTTAATTCACTTTAGATGATAATGAAGAGATGAGGAATTTAATGGAGGAGGTGGAAATTTGTATTTCCACCAAAATAATTCAAAAATGTTTTACTGCATATAAGTGCAGCGCTCAATGCCGAATACAAGTTTTTACTCCACCAAAATAATTAAAAAAAGATTTTACTGCATATAACTTCATCGTTGAACGACAAATATCTTTTCTACTGATATACCCCACTAAAGGCGTCACCATATATCACTGGAACAGTGAACTGAATATATTTTTCTTTTTCCATGTATATATGCCGATAAAGTCTTTTCAACAGAGGGTTATAGGCTGTCAGTTTCAAAAAAACAACGGCTTCTGTGGCGATCTGAAGTGAACGGGAGGTAGCGGAGGAAGTAGGTCAACGCTGGAAGAGACGCGGTCCTCATGCGGTTTCTGCAGAAAAGTAAAGATGTCCCGAACTATTCGCCAGCGAACATCGCTTGTTCGACTCGGCGGGCGAACATATGCAATGTTCGGTCCGCCCCCTATATATCCTCATTGAGCAAACTTTGACCCTGTACCTCACAGTCAGCAGACACATTCCAGCCAATCAGCATGCCTTCCCTCCCAGATCCTCCCACCTCCTATCAAAAAGCAAGGACAGCATCCATCTTAGATTTATTCTGAAGCTGCAGTGTTAGTTAGAGCAGGGAGAGTGCTGCTGCTGCTGAACTAATAGGGAAAGCGTTAGCTAGGCCAGTGTTCTCTGTCCACTCCAGTCCTGTACTGTGCCCACTGTCAGTGCCCACCACTCATATTGGATGGCACAGTACCTTGCAGATAAAAAAGCCATTTCATTTCTACCCTTTAATATAATTGCAGTTGCCTGCCAGTGAGTGCCAGGCCTACAGACTGTACTGTGCCCACTGCCAGTGCCCACCACTCATATGGCGTGGCACAGTACCTTGCAGATACAAAAGTCATTTAATTTTTACCCTTTAATACAATTGCAGTTGCCTGCCAGTGAGGATCAGGCCCACAGACTGTACTGTGCCCACTGCCCAACACTCATATAGGGTGGCACAGTACCTTGCAGATAAAAAAAGTCACTTAATTTTTACCATTTAATATAATTGCAGTTGCCTGCCAGTGAGTGTCAGGCCCACAGACTTTACTGTGCCCACTGCCAGTGCCCACCACTCATATCGGGTGGCACAGTACCTTGCAGATAAAAAAGTCATTAATTTTTACCCTTTAATATAATTGCAGTTGCCTGCCAGTGAGTGTCAGGCCCACAGACTGTGCCCACTGCCAGTGACAACCACTCATATAGGGTGGCACAGTACCTTGCACATAAAAAAAGTTACTCAATTTTTACCCTTTAATATAATTGCATTTGCTTGCCAGTGAGTGTCAGGCCCACAGACTGTACTGTGCCCACTGCCCACCACTCATATAGGGTGGCACAGTACCTTGCAGATAAAAAAGTCATTTAATTTTTACCCTTTAATATATTTGCAGTTGCCTGCCAGTGAGTGTCAGGCCCACAGACTGTACTGTGCCCACCAGTCTTATCGGGGGGCACAGTACCTTGCAGATAAAAAGTCATTTAATTTTTACCCTTTAATATAATTGCAGTTGCCTGCCAGTGAGTGTCAGGCCCACAGACTGTGCCCACTGCCAGTGCCCACCACTCATATAGCGTGGCACAGTACCTTGCACATAAAAAAAGTCATTTAATTTTTACCCTTTAATATAATTGCAATTGCCTGCCAGTGAGTGTCAGGCCCGCAGACTGTACTGTGCCCACTGACAACCACTCATATAGGGTGGCACAGTACCTTGCAGATAAAAAAAAAGTCATTTAATTTTTACCCTTTAATATAATTGCAGTTGCCTGCCAGTGAGTGTCAAACCCAGACTGTACTGTCAGAACTGCCCACTACTCATATAGGGTGGCCCAGTACCTTGCACGCATAATACCACTAATCAAAACAAAAAATGACAGGAAGAGACAGGCCACTCCACAGGGACCGTCGTGGTCGCGGTGCTGTGATTTACTTTGGCCCTAGAATAATGCCCAGTTTTCAGAGGCCACATACCCTGAACTCGAAAAATTCTGAGGACATAGTTGACTGGCTTACAAAGGACACCCAATCTTCTACAGCTTCCGCTCGGAACCTTGACGCACCATCCTCCTCCAGCTTATCTTCGGGCACCTCTCAATTTACCACTCGCCCACCAGCCGCCACCACCTACACTAGCACCACAGCCGCTTCACTTGATCAGTCAGAGGAGTTATTTAAACATCAGTTGGAAGAAATGAGTGATGCGCAACAGTCAGGCAACATTACACACATGGACGTACGGTGTGATGATGATGATGTTGTACCCGCTGCTGCTTCCTTTGCTGAGTTGTCAGATACAAGTGAAGTGGTTGATGATGACGATGTGTCCATGGATGTCACATGGGTGCCCGCTCGAAGAGAAGAAGGAGATGGGGAAAGTTCAGATGGGGAGACAGAGATGAGGAGGAAACGAGTTGGAAGCAGGGGGAGGTCGTCGCAAGGAGCTAGTGGCACAGTCAGACAGCATGTATCGGCACCCAGGGTCAGCCAGACAGCACACCAATCAACGCATGCTGTTGCCACCACACGAATGCTATCATTGCAAAGCTCAGCTGTTTGGCATTTTTTTTGTGTGTCTGCCTCTGATAACAGTGATGCCATCTGAAACCTGTGCCAAAAGAAACTGAGTCATGGAAAGTCCAACACCCACCTAGGTACAACTGCTTTGCGAAGGCACATGATCTCACATCACAAACACTTATGACGGGATCAACACATGAGTACAAGCAGCACACAAACTCAAAGCCACCATCATCCTCCTGGTGCTGCATCTTCAGCCACGTCAACCACTGCTGTCCTCCTTGCCCCTCAACCACCCGCCACTCCGCCTCTCACCTTCAGCAGTTCCTGCTCATCTGCCCACAGTCAGGTGTCTGTCAAGGAAATGTTTGAGCGTAAGAAGCCAATGTAACAGAGTCATCCCCTTGCCCGGCGTCTGACAGCTGGCTTGTCGGAAATCTTAGCCCGCCGGGGTTTACCATACAAGCTGGTGGAGTATGAGGCCTTTCACAAAAGGCTATCCCCAACCTTTACTCTATTGTTGAAAAGGAAGTCATGGCATGTCTGGCACACAGTGATGGGGCAGGGGTCCATCTGACCACTGATACCTGGTCTGCAAAGCACGGTCAGGGCAGGAATATCACATACACTGCGCATTTTGTAAACCTGCTGATGGCTGCCAAGCATGGAATGAGTGGCTCTGCAGTGGAGTTGGTGACACCGCCACGACTTTCAGGCAGGCCTGCTGCCACCTCCTCTACTCCTTGTCATGAATAAGGATCAAGATATGTGGATCCGAAAAGCGTAGACAAGTACCTGTCTGTTTTTAACCTGTACCGCACCATGTGAAGAAAGCTCTTCACAATTTTGCAACGGAAGCTGGACAGCTGGACCGTCTCTCTTTTCTTGTTCCTCTACTCCTCCTACTCCATCCTCTTCGCTAACCTCCTTGGCTGAGTCCTCTTCTGCTGCTGCGTCTTGCTCCACATCAACTGCACCCCCCCAGCTCCCCGGAGACTATTCCACATCCCGGATACGACAGTGTCATGCCATCTTGGGTTGACTTTCCTGAAAGCAGAGAGTCTCACCGGACCAGCACTCCTGTCCGCCCTGAATGCACAGGTAGATAAATGGTTGACCCAGCACCAACTGGAGATCGGCTAAGTGGTTTGTGACAACGGAAGCAATCTGTTGGCGGCATTGAATTTGGGCAAGTTGACACATGTGCCGTGCATGGCACATCTGTTGAATCTGATTGTACAATGCTTTGTGCATAAGTACCCAGGCTTACAGAACGTTCTCAAGCAGGCCAGGAAGGTGTGTGGCCATTTCAGGCGTTCCTAAACGGTCATGGCAAACTTTTCCGATATTCAGCGGCGAAACAACATGCCAGTGAGGCGCTTGGTTTGCGACTGCCCGACAAGTTGGAATTCAACGCTCCTAATGTTCGACTGCCTGCTCCAACAAGAAAAAGCCGTCAACGAGTATTTGTATGACCGGGGTGCTAGGACAGGCTCTGTGGAGCTGGGTATTTTTTTTGCCACGTTACTGGACAATCATGCGCAATGCCTGTAGGCTCATGCATCCTTTTGAGGAGGTGACAAACCTAGTCAGTCGCACCGAAGGCACCATCAGCGACCTCATCCCATTTGTTTTCTTCCTGGAGTGTGCCCTGTGAAGAGTGCTGGATCAGGCCGTAGATGAGCCTGAAGAGGAAGAGGAAGAGTTGTGGTCACCATCACCACCAGAAACAGCCTTATCATCTTCGCTTGCTGGACCTGCGGCAACGCTGGAAGAGGAATCTGAGGAAGAGGAGTCAGAGGAGGAATGTGGCTTTGAGGAGGAGGAAGACCAACCACAGCAGGCATCCCAGGGTGCTCGTTGTTATCACCTATCTGGGACCCGTGGTGTTGTACATGGCTGGAGGGGAAGAACAGACCTTCAATGAGATCAGTGAGGACGAGGAACGGGAGATGAGCAGCTCGGCATCCAACCTTGTTCAAATGGGTTCTTTCATGCTGTCATGCCTGTTGAGGGACCCTCGTATAAAAAGTCTTAAGACGAATGACCTGTACTGGGTAGCCACGCTACTGAACACCCCGGTATAAGCAGAAACTGGCTGAAATGTTACCGAATTACCGGAAGTCGAAATGGATGCAGCAGTTCCAAAACAAGTTAAAAAGTAGGCTTTACACAGCGTATAAGAATGATCTCACAGCACAATAGGAATCTAACAGGGGAAGAGGTGAAAGTAATCCTCCTCCTACCATGACCACGCCGGCAAGGACAGGACGCTTTACAGACGTGTTGTTGATGGAGGACATCAACAGAACGACTCGACCGACAGGTAGCAGACTACCTCTCATTAACTGCAGATATCGACACTCTGAGGAGCGATGAACCCCTTGACTACTGGGTGTGCAGGCTTAACCTGTGGCCTGAGCTATCACAATTTGCGATAGAACTTCTAGCCTGCCCGCTTCAAGTGTCCTGTCAGAAAGGACCTTCAGCGCAGCAGGAGGTATTGTCACCGACAAGAGAAGTTGCCTAGGTCAAAATAGTCTAGATTACCTCACCTTTATTAAGATGAATGAGGCGTGGATACCGAAGGCACTGACAGTGGGGGATAAATTTGACTAAAAAAGGCCTGATGAGATGCCTAAAAATGGTCCCCACGCTGCTATATAAAATCTCTGAATGCCGGATGACTTGCGTGACTTCTCTGCCACCAACTAGCGTTCAAGCCGCAATGTTTTAGTACACTTTCTGCCTGGAAAACATAAATTTTTCTGGCCGCTGCTACAACAGCCACACAGAAAAAGCTTTTTATGTCTGTAAGCAAACAAGACCCCTATTAAAACCCCTAGGATGCCCTCTCGGGATCTTAACTTAGTACTTAACTCACTGACACATCCGCCATTTGAACCATTTAAGTCTGCTACTATCAAAATGCTTACGTCCAAAATGGTTCTGTTAACCGCCCTAACCACAGCTAGGAGAATCAGTGAGTTGCTAGCTATCTCCAAAAATCCTCCATTTACCAAAATTCTGGAGGATAGGGTCATCATTCAGCCTGATCCAGCCTTTCTACCTAAGGTGCCGTCCAAATTTCATAGATCTCTGGAAATAGTGCTTCCTTCTTCTGCGACCATCCTAAAAATCCTAAAGAGGCGGAGTTCAATACTTTGGACGTTCGCAGATGCCTTTTGCAATACCTCAAAAACACTGAGGAGTGGAAAAAGTCTTCTGCTTTGTTTGTTCTATTCTCGGGACCAAATAAAGGGAAGAAGGCTACCAAAAGTACCCCATCCAGATGGCTCAGATCGGCTATTGCTCAGTCTTATCTGGAGGCCTCTCTCTATCTACCTGTTTTGGTGAAAGCTCACTCTACACGTTCTATTTACACTTCTTGGGCTGAAAGGTCTGGTGCGTATACTGAACAGATTTGCAAGGCAGCCACATGGTTTTCTCCTTGTACCTTCTTCCGTCACTACCGCTTGGACTTGCACTCTTCCTCTGATTTTTACTTTGGCAGGAAGGTACTGCAGGCAGTGGTCCCTCCCTAGGAAGGGCTCTATTCCTCTGTAATTCTCTCTATGGTGCTGTCGTGGGGGAAGGGAAAATGATGATTACACTTACCGGTAATCGGATTTTCCTGCCGCCACGACAGCACCCTTCCTTATTCCCACCCTCTGGTTCTTGGTGATGGTATATAAAGAAATATAAATAAATAAATATATATATGGGCTTCGTTGGTGATTGAAATTAAGTTTGTTGTTATTTTAGTTTGGAATTACTAATCTATGTAGAAGTCCCTCTCTTGCTCTGAAAACCACTGAAGAGGTAGAGAGGCTCCACCTTTTTATTTCTGTAGGTTTCCTGTCCCTGGGGGTGGATCCCTCTCTCTATGGTGCTGTCATGGGGTCAGGAAAATCCAATTACCGGTAAGTGTAATCATAATTTTTTCTCGTATTGTAGTGAAATATGACAAACGCTTTTAGTGCAAATAACACCAAATGTGAACTGCGTCTATTTTTCTTGACTTGTAGTAAAAAATGGCAATAAACGTTTTCAGAGCAAATACCACCAAATATGAACTGTCTATTTTTTGCCTATTATAGTAAAATATGGCAAGAAACACAATTAGCGAAAATACCACCAAATGTGAACTGCGTCTATTTTTCTCGTATTGAAGTGAGATATGGCAATAAATGCTTTTAGCGCGAATAACACCAAACATGAAGTAAGTCTATTTTTCTCTAGAAACATGGTAATAAACGCTTTTATAGCAAATAACACCAAATGTCAACTGGGTCTATTTTTCTCGTATTGTTGTGAAATATGACAAAGGCTTTTAGTGCAAATAACACCAAATACGAACTAAGTTTTTTTTTCTCTAGAAATATAATTATAAACGCTTTTATGTCAATTTTTGTCGTATTGGAGTGAAATAAGGCAATAAACGCCTTAAGCGCAAATATCACCGAATGTGAACTGTGGCTATTTTTCTTTTTCTTTAGAAATATGGCAATAAATGCTTTTAGCGCAAATGACAAAAGTGATCTGCGTAAATATTTCTCGTATTGTTTTGAAATAGGCCACTAAATTATATCAGCGCAGATAACAGCAAAAGTGAACTGCGTATATATTTATATTTTTCCACAGATATAAGCCACTAAACGCTTTTCAACATAGCACTTGTACCCCAATAACTAATTGCTGGAATGACAGAGCTGTATTATGAGACTGGATCCCCAATTAATGTTTGCCTGCACTTGTAAATACCTTTTTATCACAATGAGAATTTTCCTATGACTCTCCCTAGTATCTGCACATGTCTCTCCCTGCCTGTGAAATGATTCCTCTCACTATCCTTTCCCTGCACTAGTAAATCGCGTCGTTCCTTTTTTTTTTTTTTTAACAATTAGTTTTTCTTTCACTCTCCTTAGCGCCTGCATACATGTCTGTCCCTGAACAAAGTACAATAGTGAATGGCAGAATCTAAGATGACCGCCGTATTTATAGAACTGTGACATCACCGGAATTACTGGCTGCTGATTGGCTGCATGCATGGCATTATGGATCATCTCGTCTTTCTAGAGTTCCCTTCCCCCATGCCCTCACACGTGTAGCCACCACTTTAGCCGCCATTGTAGCCGGCTAGCCGTCATGTTAGGAAAAATTGCGATTAGTTACCTCGAAGCGCAAGGAAATTCGCATTTGTTCAGAATCAAATGTTTCCTGAAATTCAGAACGAATTTGACTTCGTCAGCTTTGATTCGCTCATCTCTACTTGTCAACAATGGGCATCATTACAAAGTAGGGGAAAGAGTATAAAATCATTGATCTCATAGAATGTGTATATTGGAATTATTTCTATATTATCAGTTTTTATTGCAGAGTATTGTAGAGTCTGGGTAGGTTCAGACAAGAGGAGCATGGTGAGTGAAGATTTTATTTTTCTTCAGTAACATTTTTTTATAGGCATCAGTTTATTAATTTACAAAATGACTATATTATTACGCTCCATCTGGTATGTAAGAAATATGTGTTGTTTTATTTGGTGAAATGAAATACAATCCACAAAATAATAATATGTAAGCCAGTTGAAATATTGCTTCGTTTTTAAGGACAAAACTTATAAAATGACTCCAATAATTTGCATTTTTTTTTTTTACGATAGAACAATAGTTTAGAACAACCTTTCAACTCTGCCTGCTATTTTTGCCATTTCAAATACATTAGCTTCTCATCTGTGCCTTGAGGCAAACTCTTGGCTCTGTTTATCAAACATGATAGAAAGCTTTCTTGGCTTTACCAAGTAATAACTTTACCTGAATGCTTGCTTGACCAAGCAATAACTTTAGAATAAAGCATCTCTCAAATGAGTTCTAAAAAAATTGCACCTAAAATTGAAGACATACTGTCTATTTCATGTTTATGTAGTATGTGCATTTATACATATGAAAAGTATAGAAAAATGAAAAGAAAAAAAGTTAATTCCCAGTGTCTCCTATTATTGTAAATTTGTCACTATGAACACTTGAAATTTAATGATAAACGCTAGACAAAGGAAATCTGAATAACTATTTGGATTCATTATTAATTTATTTAATCCCCTACTGATTGGTAGATTATTAGCCTTAAATGGAATTATAGATGTCCCGAACTGTTCGCTGGCGACCATCGCATTTTCGCGTTCGCCACGGCGGGCGAACATATGTGATGTTTGATTCGCCCCCTATACATTATCATTAAGCAAACTTTGACCCTCTACCTCACAGTCAGCAGACACATTCCAGCCAATCAGCATACCCTCCCTCCCAGACCCTCCCACCTCCTATAAACAAGCAAGGATAGCATCCATCTTAGATTCATTCTGAAGCTGCAGTGTTAGTTAGAGCAACGAGAGTCCTGCTGCTGCGGAATTAATAGAGAAAGCGTTTGCTAGGCCAGTGTTCTGTGTCCACTCCAGTCCTCAAAGACTCATCGACCTCTTTCACACGAGTGTGTCCGGATTAGGCCCGATTCACACGTCCGTAGAGTGTTGCAACACACCATGCCAGCACTTCCCATAGAGATGTCTATTCTTGTACGCCGGCTGCGCAGGCAAACAGTTTCCGGCGAACATAGCTTGTTCGCGTTCGCCGCGGCAGGTGAACATATGCGATGTTCGGTCTGCCCCCTATTCGTCATAATTGAGTAAACTTTGACCCTGTACCTCACAGTCAGCAGACACATTCCAGCCAATCAGCAGCATACCCTCCCTCCCAGACCCTCCCATCTCCAAGACAGCATCCATTTTAGATTCATTCAGAAGCTGCAGTCTTAGTGAGAGGAGGGACAGTGTAGCTGCTGCTAATTTAATAGGGAAATCGAAAGCTAGGCTAGTGTATTCAGTGTCCACTCCAGTCCTGAAAGACTCATCTGATCTCTGCAATAGATTGCAATCTGTAATAGATTGAATATTAGTTAGTTCTCTGCAAGCCTGTGTGTCCGGCCTACAGCGTCTACTGTGCCAGTGCACAGTGCCACTCATATCTGGTATCACAGTAGCTTGCACGCATACTACAACTAAACTAATCCTTTGGCCCTAGAATAATGCCCAGTGTTCAGAGGCCACGTACCCTGAACTCGAAAAGTTCTGAGGACATAGTTGACTGGCTAACACAGGACACCCAATCTTCTACAGGTTCCACTCGCAACCTTGACGCACCATCCTCCTCCAGCTCAGCTTCGGGCACCTCTCAAGTTACCACTCGCCCGCCTGCCGCCACCACCAACACTAGCACCACAGCTTCTTCACTTGATCTGTCAGAGGAGTTATTTACACATCAGTTGGAAAAAATGAGTGATGCACAACCATTATTGCCAGAGGATGTAGATAACAGGGATATGTCTCAGGCAGCATTACAGACATGGACGTACAGTGTGATGATGATAATGTTGTACCCGCTGCTGCTTCCTTTGCTGAGTTGTCAGATACAAGTGAAGCGGTTGATGATGACGATGTGTCCGTGGATGTCACGTGGGTGCCTGCTCGAAGAGAAGAAGAACAGGGGGAAAGTTCAGATGGGGAGACAGAGAGGAGGAGGAGACGAGTTGGAAAAAGGGAGAGGTCGTCGCAAGGAGCTAGTGGCACAGTCAGACAGCATGTATCGGCACCCAGGGTTGGCCAGACAGCACGCCAATCAACTCATGCTGTTGCCACCACCAGAATGCCGTCATTGCAAAGCTCAGCAGTGTGGCATTTTTTGTGTGTGTCTGCCTCTGATAATAGCGATGCCATTTGCAATCTGTGCCAAAAGAAACTGAGTCGTGGGAAGTCCAACACCCACCTAGGTACAACTGCTTTGCGAAGGCACATGATCTCACATCACAAACGCCTATGGGATCAACACATGAGTACAAGCAGCACACAAACTCAAAGCCACCATGCTCCTCCTGGTCCAGCATCTTCAGCCACATCAACCACTGCTGTCCTCCTTGCCCCCTCTGAACCACCCGCCACTCCTCCTCTCACCTTCAGCAGTTCCTGCTCATCTGCCCACAGTCAGGTGTCTGTCAAGGACATGATTGAGCATAAGAAGCCAATGTCACAGAGTCACCCCCTTGCCCGGCGTCTGACATCTGGCTTGTCGGAACTCTTAGCCCGCCAGCTTTTACCATAAAAGCTGGTGGAGTCTGAGGCCTTCAAAAAATTTGTAGCTATTGGGACACTGCAGTGGAAGGTATCGGGCCAAAATTTATTTTCACAAAAGGCAATCCCCAACCTGTACTCTATTGTGCAAATGGAAGTCATGGCCTGTCTGGCACACAGTGATGGGGCAAGGGTCCACCTGACCACTGACACCTGGTCTGCAAAGCACTGTCAGGGCAGGTGTATCACGTACACTGCGCATTGGTTAAACCTGCTGACGGCTGCCAAGCATGGAATGCGTGGTTCTGCAGCGGAGTTGGTGACACCGCCATGACTTGCAGGCAGGCCTGCTGCCACCTTCTCTACTCCTCCTACTCCATCCTCTTCGCTAATCTCCTAGGCTGATTCCTCTTCTGCTGCTGCGTCTTGCTTCACATCATCAACTGCACCCCCCCCCCAGCTACCCAGGGGCTATTCCACATCCCGGATACGACAGTGTCATGCCGTCTTGGGGTTGACTTGCCTGAAAGCAGAGAGTCACACCGGACCAGCACTCCTGTCCACCCTGAACGCACAGGTGGATCAGTGGCTGACCGCACCAACTGGAGATCGGCAAAGCGGTGTGTGACAACGGAAGCAATTTGTTGGCGGCATTGAATTTGGGCAAGTTGACACATGTGCTGTGCATGGCACATCTGTTGAATCTGATTGTACGACGCTTTGTGCAAGTACCCAGGCTTACAGGACGTCCTCAAGCAGGCCATGAAGGTGTGTGGCCATTTCAGGTGTTTCTACACGGCCATGGCGCACTTTTCAGATATCCAGCGGCGAAACAACATGCCAGTGAGGCGCTTGATTTGCGACAGCCCGACACGTTGGAATTCAACACTCCTAATATTTGACCGCCTGCTCCAACAAGAAAAAGCCGTCAACGAGTATTTGTATGACCGGGGTGCTAGGACAGCCTCTGGGTATTATTTTGCCACGTTGCTGGACGCTCATGCACAATGCCTGTAGGCTCATGTGTCCTGTTGAGGAGGTGACAAACCTGGTCAGTCGCACTGAAGGCACCATCAGCGACATCATCCCATTTGTTTTCTTCCTGGAGCGTGCCCTGCGAAGTGTGCTGGATCAGGCCGTAGATGAGCAGGAAGAGGAAGAGTTGTGGTCACCATCACCACCAGAAACAGCTGTATCAGCATCGCTTGCTGGACCTGTGGCAACGCTGGAAGAGGAGTCTGAGGAACAGGAGTCAGAGGAGGAATGTGGCTTTGAGGAGGAGGAAGAACAACCACAGCAGGCATCCCAGGGTGATCGTTGTGGCTGGCGGGAAGAACAGACCTTAAGTGAGATAAGTAAGGACGAGGAACGGGACATGAGTAGCTCGGCATCCAACCTTCTGCAAATGGGGTCTTTCATGCTGTCATGCCTGTTGAGGGACCCTCGTATAAAAAGGCTGAAGGTGAATGACCTGTACTGGGTGGCCACGCTACTAGACCCCCCGGTATAAGCAGAAAGTGGCTGAAATGTTACCAAATTCCCGGAAGTCGGAAATGATGCAGCAGTTCCAAAACAAGTTAAAAAGTAGGCTTTACACAGCGTCTAAGGGTGATGTCACAGCACAATGGGAATCTAACAGGGGAAGAGGTGAAAGTAATACTCCTCCTACCACGACCACCCGGGAAGGACAGGACGCTTTACAGACATGTTGTTGATGGAGGTCATGCGGAGCTTTTTTAAGTCCTACGCATCGCCACAGCCCTTCAGGGTCCACCCTCAGAGAACGACTCGACCGACACGTAGCAGACTACCTCTCCTTAACTGCAGATATCGACACTCTCAGTAACCCCTTGACTACTGGGTGTGCAGGCTTGACCTGTGGCCTGAGCTATCCCAATTTGCGATAAAACTTCTGGCCTGCCCCACTATCAGAAAGGACCTTCAGCGCAGCAGGACGTATTGTCACTGACAAGAGAAGTCGCCTAGGTCAAAAAAGTCTAGATTACTTCACCTTTATTAAGATGAATGAGGGGTGGATACCGAAGGGACTGACAGTGGAGGATACATTTGACTAAAAAAGGCCTGATGAGATGAGCAGCCTTGGACAAAAAATGACTTATCCACCACCAACTAGGGTTCAAGCCGCAATGTTTTAGTGCACTTTCTGCCTGGAAAACATCCGGCTGCAACAATACCTAATTTTTCTGGCATGTGTACATGCCTAATTTTTCTGGCCTCTGGTGCTGCACTGTGGCTGCAAAAACAAAACAAAAAAAAAAGGCACATACATGTGTCAATTTCCCTTCGTGATCATTACCTTGTTGTGGTGAAGGGGCTTGTGTATCACAATGAAACAACCACCTCTATGAGTGTGTTGGCAATGGCAATGTTGGCACGCCCCAGATGATAAGGTCATTGCTTCATTGTGAACAGACCAAAAGCGATCAGCTGGATAATTTTGCAAAGAAAAAACATTAATTTTCTTTGTGATCAGCTAAGGTGATCATTAAAGCCTACTAGGCCAACAATGGGCCCACACTGCAGAATCATTGTTTTCTGGGTCACTTAACTGTCACTGAACTACCTCAGCACGACCATAGGCTTTGAAAAAAAACCATCGCCTGCAATCTCCCAAACGTGCGCACGAGCACAGTCATTACTACACCAAGATTGACGCATAGAGGAATAACATTTATGTCATGAGTGTGTCAACTATTGACAACTCTTTGCGGTTGTCTAAAATCTATTCCATACACGTCCCCTCATAGGGGACGTAACACGGATTAAACTGATAGGAATAGTACTACTTAACACACCACTCATATCTGGTGGAACAGTACATTGCAAGGCGTACGCGCAGTGCCCCAAATTGGAAGTAGCAGGACCAACCAAGCATCTTTTTCCATCTCCCGGTTCCTAAAATCTATTCCATACACGTCACCTGATAGGGGACGTAACAGTGATTAAACTGATAGGAATAGTACTACTTAACATACCACTCATATTGGGATTGCACAATACATTACACGGCGCACGCCCAGTGCATCAAATTGGAAGTAAGAGGACCGACCAAGCATCTTTTTCCATCTCCCGGTTCCTAAAATCTATTCCATACACCGGCCCCTGATATGGGACAAAACAGAGATTAAACTGTTAAGAACAGATTTTTTTTAATTAAAAAAAAAGAGGACAGCCTCTGCGGAGCTGGGTATTTTTGGGCGCGTTACTGAATGCTCATGCACAATGGCTGTAGGCTTATGCGTCCTTTTGCGGAGGTGACAAACTTGGTCAGTCAAACCCAAGGCAACATCATCGACCTCATCACATATGCATTTTTTCTGGAGTGTGCCCTGCGAAGAGTGCTGGATCAGGCTGTAGATGAGCATAAAGAGGAAGAGTTGTGGTCACATCACCATTGCTGAACCTGTGGCAACGCAGGCAGAGATGTCTGAATAAGAGGAGTCAGAGGAGGAAGGTGGCTTTGAGGAGGTGGAAGACCAACCACAGCAGGCGTCCAAGGCGGCTTGTTGTCACCTTTCGGGGACCCTTGGTGTTGTACGTGGCTGGGTGGAGGAAGAGACCTTCAATGACATCAGTGAGGACAAGGAACGGGACATGGCTAGCTTGGTATCCAACCTTGTACAAATGGGGAGTTGTACAAATGGACTGTTTGCGGTTGTTTGTGGTGCGTTAAACGGGGAGTTTGGTCTGTCAAAGTGAAGTGGGCGTAACCCTTGCACTACCTGATCGATACAACATCATACCTGATGGTATACACACACTGGATGTTTTAAAGCACGTTATTCCAAACAATTTAGGAATGTTAGGTGATTTATGCCCTTTATGGATTACAACCTGACTCTGCGTCAACTACGTAATTTTCCATGGGAGTTTTGCCATGGATCCCCCTCCGGCATGCCACAGTCCAGGTGTTAGTCCCCTTGAAACAACTTTTCCATCACTATTGTGGCCAGAAAGAGTCCCTGTGAGTTTTAAAATTCGCCTGCCTATTGAAGTCTATAGCGGTTCGCCCAGTTCGCCCATTCGTGAACATTCGCGAAAATTCGTGTTCGCCATTCGCGAATGGAAAATTTTATGTTCGCGACATCTCTAATAAAGACAGGCCATCAATATTATGTCAGACAACTCCTTTAGGGTTCCTACTATTTTGACTATGTCTTAAATTTTCAAACTCTACTAAATAAGACAAGTTGAGATATATTTGGTGCATGCAAATAGTATATTGTGTAATTTTGGTTTGTTAATTTGCATAAAAAGATGCAAATCTCTCATTTTGATTCATATCATGGTCAAGCAAATAAAAACAACGCGATTTTTAGTTGGAAATCTCAGTGGCATTTCTTGGCATATGCTTAAGATGTATGTGAAAAGCACTTATGTTTTATTCTGAAACAATAGGCGCCCCTGATCAGTGAACACAAACAACATCTGCAAGGAGCTTAAGCTCCTTCTACCCATGACCTGTTTTCACCTTCCTGCCCAGGCCATTTTTTGCCAATCTGACATGTGTCACTTTAAGTGGTAATAACTATGGAGGTTTTCCTGTGACACATTTCACTTCATGACTGTGGTAAATTTGAATTTCTCTACTTTTAAGACCGATAGTAATACCTCATAAACATTCCCCATATGTCTTAATTCTGTTGAAATCATTTTGTAAATGTTGTTTTATTTTTTTAGAATGTTAGAAGGTTTAGAATTTTAGAAGCAATTTTTCACATTTTCAAGACAATTTCAAAAACCCTTTTTTTAAGCACCAATACAGTTATAACGTGATTTTGAGGGGCTTATATAATAGAAACCACCCATAAATACCCCATTTTAGAAACTGCACCCCTCAAATTATTCAAGGATGTTAATAACTTTGTTAACTCTTGAGGTGTTCCACAATCTTATTTGTTTGCAGATTTCTTATGTAAATCAATTATTTCCTGCAACACAGCAAGGTTAACAGCAAACTAAACCTCAATATACATTACTCTGATTCTGTAGTTTACATAAATACCCCATATGTGGTGGTAAACTGCTGTAGGAGCACATGGCAGTGGTCAGACGGAAAGAAGCGCCATATGGTTTTTGGAGGGCAGATTTTGCTAGAATGGTTTTTGGGCACCATTTTATATTTGAAGAGACCTTGAGGTCTCCCTACAGTGGAAACCCTAAAAAGTGACCCTATTTTGGGAACTACACTCATCAAAGAATTTATTAAGGAATGCACTGAGCTCTTTGACCCTATAGCCATATTACGGAATTTAGAAACACTTTGCTGTGCAAAGAAAAAGTTTAATTACTTCCAATAAAATGTTTCTTTAGCCCCAAATGTTTCATTTTCACAATGGGTAACAGGAGAAAAAGCACACCATAACTTGTTACCTATTTGCTCCTGAATATGGCAACACCCCATATGTGGTGGAAAATTGCTGTAAGGGCACATAACAGGACTCAGAAGGGAAGGAGCGCCATATGGCTTTTGTAGCGCAGAGTTTTATGGTTTAGTTTATCACTGATTTTTATTTTTTGGGCAATTATCTTATGTGACATAATTTGACTTATAGAAAAAGACCTCGTAGCACATGTATGACGTATACTATTATAGTCCCTCTGAAAAAATGGTCCTTTGGAACTATCTACGTCTATTTAACATGTGCTATTTGAATTAAAACTTCACTTTTATTTGTATAATTATTAAGATTCTTTGTTCAAAATTGTGACATACGGAACACACTGACATTTTAAAATTATCAGGGGCGTCAGGCTTATTTTTGCTCCATAATCAGAGCCCATTTGTGGGTCTGCTTACACAGCAGTATCCTGAATATCAATGTGTTAATGTCTTTTAAGCACTTGCTGCCACATGTACACTCTGGCATCCAATCACATCAACTAAATCACTGTCAGTTTGTGGGAGCTTTATTTTTGCTCCGTACTGCTGTAGGTTTGCTTACTCAGCACACTTATGGACATCAGTGGGTTAATGTGTTTGGACACTGACTACAACAGTGCACATTCAGGCATCCTATTACACTTGCTATTTTACTGATAATATGCTCTCCTTTGAGGGAGCTCCCTGCCTGACCACCGCTGTATTAAAAGAGTTCACACACATACACAGATTCCCTGCATCCCGACATGTTTCACTGGTGACCCAGCGTCTTCAGGGGATGATTGCAGGTTAATCTTATGTGGGAGTAAAAATTTTGCAGGATGAGGTGAGGCTATCATTGATAGCATGTTGGGGTACACATGACTTTTTGATTACTCGATATTACAATTATTTAGTGAAAAATGACTGTTCTGGCACTGTTTTTATTATTTTTTTTATAGCTTTTACCTGACAGGGTAGATCATGTGATATTTTTATAGAGACGTTTGTTAAGGAAGTGACAATACCTAATATTAGAGATGAGCGATTTTTTTTTAAATTCGATTCGGCCAGTTTGACGAATTTTTTTTAAAACAGTTTGCTTCTATCTGAATTTCTTCACGGCTAGGGTTGAGCGAACCCGAACTGTAAAGTTTGGGTTCGTACCGAACTTTTGGGTTTTTGGTACCCGGACCTGAACCCGGACATTTCCGTAAAAGTTCGAGTTCGGTGTTCGGCAACTTCTTGTCGCTTTTTGAAAGGCTGCAGGGCAGACAATCAACAAGCGTTTCACTAGTCTGCCCTTAGAAGCCATCACAGACATGCCTACTAATGGCATGGCTGTGATTGGCCAAGAGCAGCATGTGACCCAGCCTCTTTATAGGCTGGAGTCACGTAGCGCCGCACGTCACTCTGCTCTTCTCAGTGTAAGGATAGGATGCTGCTGCTGAGGGAGAGATTAGGGAAGAATTCAGTTGAACTTGGTGGTGTAGTGTTCAATCTTTAAACTACAGAGATTATTGAGGGTGCTATGAGCCCAGTGACACTGAAAAATAAGTTTAATTCATCTGCTAGTTCGGTGGGCGTCGGCAGACATATTTGCAAGTGCAGTGCCCTTACAACTGTATGTGAACTGCATGTGTGCCAGGGACATTACTTTAATTCTGTTCTGGTAGCACAGTGGAGGACAAATTCCCTTTTTTGGCCGTTCAAGTACCCTTGCGGCCTGCAGTGCATACCTGGCAGTAAAAATTATTCAATTACATTAGTCTGTCATACTTTTTTGTGCCCTAAAGCGATTTTTTTTATCTGTCTGCCACACATAAAACCAATAAATAAAACCGCTAAATACTGCAGTAACCTTGCTGATATCAAAAAGCACACTTTTTTTGCAAGACAGTACATTTACTGGTTATGCTTCACTTCTGACAGTCTAATAAAAACGTTACATACTACAGTTACATGGCTGCTATAAAAAAGCAAATTTTTTTGTGCTAGATAGCAAATTTGCGTGCTATGCTGCATTTCTGACCAATACAACTGTAACATACTGCATTTACATTGGTGCTATAATGAAAACACACTTTTTGTGCTAGAAAGGTGACAGGGACATAAATTTGTAAAAATCGTCTGTTCCATTGGTAGGTGACATTTTACCAGTTTTGCCGTTGTAAGAGGGCGCAAGGTTCCGTCGTCGACGGAAGGTACGTGTCACCGAGGTTCCTGGCCTCGGTGAGGTAAGAGCCGGGTTTTTTGTGTGTCAGCAGCAGCTAGTGCTGCTTGACACATTGGTATTTAGTTTGGCTGCAAAGCCAATCCGGGCCGGCTCTTACTGGGAGTAGGCAAAGAGTTGGGCGGGTGCCTATTCCCCACGGTCCAGGTCGGACTTTTGCCGGGCCTTTAAAAGGCAGCCACCTCAGCAGGTGAGGAGGTGATTAACCTGGAAACTTCTGGGATTCTGTGGAGCTCTCAGGGCTGGAAGCAAGAGCTCAGCAAAGAGGTGTGCAGTCGGTCTGGAAGCCTGAGGCTGGACTTTCCTGCGGCTGGGCTGACAGCCAGGTGCGAACACGCACCTAAACCACACAGGTGATTTGATCACGTCTTGGACTTTTTGTTTTGCCTCAAGTTTTTGCTGTGTGTGTTTTGAGTTTTGTTTGTGCAAGTGTGAAATAAAACACTGTTTTCTGCACTACCTGGACTCCCTTTGCCTCTGTACTGCACCCGCACCGCTGTCTACCAGAGCAATTCCCCACATTTGGTGGCGGATGCGGGCATGCACAGTGAGGTTGGCGTGAACGCCGAAATTTTTTTGTTTTGCTGAGCACGAGTGCATGGCATATATTAAACCGGCAAAGTTACAAGCAGGAATTTCTGGCAACATGGAAGCTGCTGTGAAAGCTCTCATGGAGACTAACGTGCAGCAGCGGGAGACCAACCAGCTATTGTTACAGCATGTGATGGCTTTACAAGCTGCAGGAGCATCCCACCACGACCATGATGCCCGGAAAGCGGTCCGTGCGGCGATCCCAAAGATGACCCCCTCAGACGACGATGAGACATATCTGGCGGTCTTTGAAAAGGTGGCCGTGAGGGAGAAGTTACCCCGTGACCAGTGGGCTGAGGTGGTCGGTCCGTTCCTGGCATCCGGATCCCAGCAGGTTTTTTTTGATTTAGCAGATGACCAGGCTACTGATTACCCAACGGTGAAGGGGGAGATCCTGGCCAGACTGGGAGTAAACGTGTTGGTCCGGGCTCAGCGGGTCCACCAGTGGGACTTTAAAGGGGCTGAACCCGCCAGGCCGCAGTACTATGAGTTGCTGCACAGGTTGCAAAAATGGCTGCAGCCTGATATCCTAAGTCCGACTGCTATGCTGGACCGTCTGCTGGCTGACATGTTCTGGAGGGCCTTGCCTTACCCCCTTCAGCACTGGATCGGCCAGGTATCACCCGCTAACGCCCTAGAAATGGTCGATCTGGTGGAGCGCTATGAGGCCACCAAAAACCTGCAAGGGGGTGTTGTTGGGAGGGGGCCGGTCAAACCCCGGAGGTCTCCCATCCAGTCCCGACGACTGATACCCGAGAAACCTGCTCGGGGTGTACCCCCTGTAGACCCAGCTCCGATAGTCTGCTGGCGGTGTCAGGAGCCTGGCCACGTAAGGGCCGACTGTCCACAACGGGGAGAACCCATGGAGACTAATTATGGGTACCGGGCTTCAATGTATGCCAGGACACTGTGTGCAACCGGCACCCCCGGGACAATAGACAATCGTCATCTGTGCCTAGTGCAAGTGGGTGATAACCTGGCAGTGGCGCTGCTGGACTCAGGGAGCCTGGTAACCCTGGTAAGTGCTGCCATGGTACAGCCCGCCCCGGGCCGGAAAGTTGTTGTGGTGTACATACATGGAGACTTAAAGGACTATCCCACTGCCTTAATGTCTCTGTCCACGGTGGCCGGCACGTGGACTTGTGAAGTGGCGGTCTCCACAAAGTTACCTTATGAACTAATAGTTGGGAGAAACTTCCCTGGTTTTCCGTCACTATGGCCTGAGATGAAAGTGCCTAGAAACCTTGAGACAGTGGTAACCCTAGCAGAGTGGCCTGATTCCAGTGGGAGGCCAGAGCCCTGGGAGCCCGAGTCCGAAGGGCCTGCAGTAGGGGTGACCACCACTTCTGTGATAGAGGGGGAGACACCACCACTGAGTGTAATGGTGGGAGACACAGAGGATTTGCCACCAGGACCTGAGTTGGCAGACCTCCACGTCTCCGGAGACAATTTTAGGACCGCCCAACACCGGGACCAAACCCTAACCAGGGCCTGGGAGAATGTGGTGGTAATTGATGGTAAACCCCAGAAACCAGGGGCTGAGTTAGTATTTCCCCGCTTTGTTGTTCACCAAGAAATGTTATATCGGGTGAACCAAATCCGGGGTGAGCCTGTTGAACAGTTGGTGGTGCCCACAGCGTATCACAAGCTCGTCATGGAGCTTGCCCACCAACATGTTCTTGGGGAACACTTGGGGTGGCAAAAAACGCAGGACCGCATTCTGCAGCTCTTCTATTGGCCTGGTGTGTTTAAGGAGGTAGAAGAATATTGTAAATCCTGTCCAACCTGTCAGGTAAATAGCCCCCAGCCACATTTCCGTAGTCCCCTTGTACCTCTTCTAATTTTTGAGGTCCCGTTTGAGCGTATCGCTATGGATCTAATCAGGCCTGTACCAAAGTCTGCCAGGGGCCACCAACACATTCTGGTAGTTCTCGACTATGCCACTCGGTATCCGGAGGCGGTGCCTCTGCGACATACCTCAGCTAAGCTTATTGCCAAAGAGTTAATGGAAATGTTTTCCCGTGTGGGCCTGCCAAAACAGGTTCTGACAGACCAAGGGACCCCTTTTATGTCCAAAGCTATGAGGGAACTGTGTAAATTGTTGCGTATAAAGCAGTTACGGACGTCCGTTTACCATCCGCAAACAGACCGTCTTGTCGAAAGGTTTAACCAAACTCTAAAAAATATGTTAAAAAGGGTGGTGTCTAGAGATGGGAAGGACTGGGATCTGCTTCTACCCTATCTCATGTTCGCAGTGCGAGAGGTGCCCCAGGCCTCTACTGGGTTCTCATCCTTCGAACTGCTTTATGGCAGACACCCTCGGGGCCTGTTGGATATCGCCAAGGAAGCGTGGGAACAACAGCCTGTCCCCCACAAAAGTGTCATTGAGTATGTCACCCAGATGCAGGAATGGATGGAAAGGGTGTTGCCGCTGGTCCGGGAGCATATGGAGGCAGTGCAACAAGCCCAGAGTAGGGTGTATAATCGTCAGGATCGGGTACGGGACTTCAATCCGGGAGATCGGGTTTTGGTTCTGGTACCCACCCTTGACAAGTTCCTAGCTAGGTGGCAGGGCCCCTATGAGGTGATCGAGAAGGTAGGGGAAGTAAATTACAAAGTACACCAGCCAGGGCGGCGCAAGCCGGAGCAGATGTACCACGTGAATTTACTGAAGCCATGGAAAGATAGGGACACGGCCGACGACAACAGCCCCCGGCCAGGGCTTCTAGGTGAAAAGGGTCCAGCCCCACTGTTCGAGGCCTGTGAAGCAGTAACCACGGTAAAAATTGCAGACAGCCGTCCAAACAAGTTCAGGAAGTCAGGGAGTTCATCAGTCGGAACACGGATGTGTTCTCGGACCTCCCTGGCCGCACGTGTCTCATCCAACATGATATCGTCACTGAGCCTCAGGCCAAGATCCGGTTAAAACCATACCGGGTACCCGAGGCTCGGCGATGGGCCATCGCGGAGGAAGTGCAATTAATGTTGAAGCTCGATGTCATTGAGGAGTTGAAAAGTGAGTGGGCCAGTCCCATAGTCCTAATACCCAAGCCAGATGGGATTTTGCGGTTCTGCAACGATTTTCGCAAGTTAAATGAAGTGTCCAAGTTTGATGCGTATCCCATGCCCCGGGTAGACGAGCTTGTTGAGAATTTAGGGCAAGCCCATTATTTTTCTGTGCTAGACCTCACTAAAGGGTATTGGCAGGTACCCTTAATGGAGTCGGCCAAGGAAAAAACTGCTTTTGTTACCCCGCAGGGCCTGTATCATTATAATGTGTTACCCTTTGGCCCGCATGGCGCCCCCGCCACCTTCCAAAGGTTAATGGACATTGTGCTGCGACCTCATCGTCGGTACGCCTCGGCCTACTTAGATGATGTAGTCATCCAGAGCACCAACTGGGAAAGCCATTTGCCCAAAGTGCAGGCGGTAGTGGATGCCCTTAGGAAAGCTGGACTAACCGCTAATCCAAAAATGTGTGCAATTGGGTTAGAAGAGACCAAGTATCTGGGGTATGTCATTGGGCGAGAAGTCATCAAACCTCAGGTAACTAAGATAGAGGCAATACGTAATTGGCCCCGACCGGTCACCACCAGGCAGGTAAAGTCGTTCCTGGGAATGGTAGGGTACTACATGAGGTTTGTGCCCCACTTTGCCACACTAGCAGCGCCGTTGACAGACCTGTTGAAGAGACGTAAGTCTGGAAAGGTTCACTGGAGTGAGAAGGCGGAAGAGGCTTTCTCTGCGTTGAAGTCGGCCCTGTGTGGGTCACCGGTTTTGGTGACACCCGACTTCAACAGGGAGTTCATAGTACAGACTGATGCCTCGGAGGTAGGCCTCGGTGCTGTACTGTCTCAGGAAGTCAATGGGGAACAACATCCCGTTGTCTTCCTGAGCCGTAAGCTCAACCCAGCCGAGACCAGGTATAGCATAGTGGAGAGGGAGTGCCTGGCTATCAAGTGAGCACTCGAATCTCTCTGCTATTACTTGTTAGGGAGGAGGTTCCATCTGGTGACCGACCATTCCCCTCTCAAGTGGATGAGCCAGGCCAAGGAGAGGAATGCTCGGGTCACCAGGTGGTTCCTATCCTTACAGAACTACAAGTTCTCAGTAGAACACAGGGCAGGCCGCTTGCAGGGTGACGCAGATGCCCTGTCCCGCGTCCACTGCCTCACATGTGTTCACCCCCTCAGGGTTGAACAAAGGGGGGGGGGGTGTAAGAGGGCGCAAGGTTCCATCGTCGACGGAAGGTACGTGTCACCGAGGTTCCTGGCCTCGGTGAGGTAAGAGCCGGGTTTTTTGTGTGTCAGCAGCAGCTAGTGCTGCTTGACACATTGGTATTTAGTTTGGCTGCAAAGCCAATCCGGGCCGGCTCTTACTGGGAGTAGGCAAAGAGTTGGGCGGGTGCCTATTCCCCACGGTCCAGGCCGGACTTTTGCCGGGCCTTTAAAAGGCAGCCACCTCAGCAGGTGAGGAGGTGATTAACCTGGAAACTGCTGGGATTCTGTGGAGCTCTCAGGGCTGGAAGCAAGAGCTCAGCAAAGAGGCGTGCAGTCGGCCTGGAAGCCTGAGGCTAGACTTTCCTGCGGCTGGCCTGACAGCCAGGTGCGAACACGCATCTAAACCACACAGGTGATTTGATCACGTCTTGGACTTTTTGTTTTGCCTCAAGTTTTTGCTGTGTGTGTTTTGAGTTTTGTTTGTGCAAGTGTGAAATAAAACACTGTTTTCTGCACTACCTGGACTCCCTTTGCCTCTGTACTGCACTCGCACCGCTGTCTACCAGAGCAATTCCCCACACCGTATACAAACTCCTAGTGACAGGGCGGTAAATTTCAAAAAATCATCTGTTACATTGGTGGGTGACATTTTGCCAGTTCTGCCATATACAAACCCCTTCTCTGCATAAGTGACAGAGGTAATTTTCAAAAAATCCTCTGTTACATTGGTGGGTGACATTTTGCCTGTTCTACCATATCGAAACCCCTGCTCTGCATAGGTGACAGGAAGGTAAATTTCTAAAAATCGTATGTTACATTCTTGGGCCATAAAGTACCCCTGCACTGCATACCTGACTTGGAAATAGATTCAGTAAATTAGGTGGCCTTCAGATTGTTAGGTGATCTATACCCCTTCTTTCTTTCAAAGTACCCCTGCACTGCATACCTGACTGGGAAATATATTCAGTAAATATAAAAAAGAAAACAAAGAGTCCGCTGCAGTATAGCAATGGTTGGGTGAGGTTGGTATACATGTCTATTCTGCATAAGGTAACATAGTAACATAGTAACATAGTATATAAGACCGAAAAAAGACATTTGTCCATCCAGTTCGGCCTGTTTCCTACAAGTTGATCCAGAGGAAGGCAAAAAACCCCTGTGAGGCAGAAGCCAATTTTCCTCACTTAAGGGGAAAAAAAAATTCCTTCCCGACTCCAATCAGGCAATCAGAATAACTCCCTGGATCAACGACCCCTCTCTAGTAGCTGTAGCCTGTAATATTATTACACTCCAGAAATACATCCAGTCCCCTCTTGAATTCCTTTATTGTACTCACCATCACCACCTCCTCAGGCAGAGAGTTCCATAGTCTCACTGCTCTTACAGTGAAGAATCCTTTCCTATGTTTGTGTACAAACCTTCTTTCCTCCAGACGCAGAGGATGTCCCCTTGTCACAGTCACAGTCCTGGGGATAAATAGATGATGGGACAGATCTCTGTACTGACCCCTGATATATTTATACATAGTTTTTAGATCTCCCTCAGTCGTCTTTTTTCTAAAGTGAATAACCCTAATTTTGATAACCTTTCAGGGTACTGTAGATCCCTCATTCCAGTTATTACTTTAGTTGCCCTCCTCTGAACCCTCTCCAGCTCTGCTATGTCTGTCTTGTTCACAGGAGCCCAGAACTGTACACAGTACTCCATGTGTGGTCTAACCAGTGATTTGTAAAGTGGTAGGACTATGTTCTCATCACGGGCGTCTATGCCCCTTTGATGCAACCCATTATCTTATTGGCCTTGGCAGTAGCTGCCTGACACTGGTTTTTGCAGCTTAATTTGCTGTTTATTAAAATTCCTAGATCCTTTTCCATGTCAGTGTTACCGAGTGTTTTACCATTTAATATGTACGGGTGACTTGCATTATTCCTTCCCATGTGCATAACTTTACATTTGTCAGTGTTAAACCTCATCTGCCATTTTTCTGCCCAAGCCTCCAATCTATCCAGATCCCTCTGTAGCAGAAAACTGTCCTCTTCAGTGTTAATTACTTTACACAGTTTAGTGTCATCTGCAAAATAGATATTTTACTGTGCAGGCCTTCTACAAGATCATTAATAAATATATTGAAGAGAATAGGGCCCAATACTGAACCCTGAGGTACCCCACTAGTTACAGTGACCCAATCTGAGTATCTACCGTTAATAACCACCCTCTGTTTTCTGTCACTCAGCCAGTTACTTACCCACATACAGACATTTTCTCCCAGTCCGAGCATCCTCATTTTATATACTAACCTTTTATGAGGTACGGTGTCAAATGCTTTGGAGAAGTCCAGATATACGACATCCATTGATTCGCCGCTGTCAAGTCTAGAACTTACCTCCTCATAGAAGCTGATTAAATTTGTTTGGCATGACCGATCCCTCATGAAGCCATGCTGATATGGCGTTATTTGCTTATTTTCATTGAGATACTCCAAGATAGCATCTCTTAAAAACCCTTCAAACAGTTTACCAACAATAGATGTTAAACTTACCGGCCTATAATTTCCAGGCTCTGTTTTTGGACCCTTTTTGAATATTGGCACCACATTTGCTATGCGCCAATCCTGTGGAACATTCCCTGTTATTATAGAGTCCGTAAATATCAGAAATAATGGTCTGGCTATGACATCACTTAATTCCCTTAGGATACGGGGTGTATGCCATCCGGTCCTGGCGATTTGTCTATTTTAATCTTTTTAAGTCGCTGTTGTACTTCTTCCTGGGTCAGACAGGGCACTTTTAATGGGGGATTTATTTTTACATTCTGCATTTCATCTGACAGTTTATTTTCCTCAGTGAATATAGTAGAGAAAAAAATATTTAATAGTTTTGCTTTATCCTCGTCGCTCTCTGCAACACCCCCTCATTGCTATGTAGAGGGCCGACTCCTTCAGATTTATATTTTTTACTATTTATATAATTGAAGAACATTTTAGGGTTAGTTTTACTCTCTTTGGCAATTAATCTCTCGGTCTCTAGTTTGGCAAATTTTATTAGTTTTTTACATATTCTATTTTTTTCCTTATAGTTTATCAGTGCTTCCTGACTGCCCTCCTGTTTTAGCGATTTATATGCTTTCTTTTTGTCATTTATTGCCTTCTTTACGGTTCCATTTATCCACATTGGTCTCTTATTGTTCCTTAGCCTTTTATTCCTATAAGGTATGTACCTCTCACAATTAGATGTTACAATGCTTTTAAAAATCTCCCATTTTATGGTTGTATTTTTATTTTTGAGGACTTTGTCCCAGTTAGTTAGGCCTATGGCCTCGCTTAGTTGGCTAAATTTTGCTTTTTTGAAGTTTGGTATTTTTGTTCCTCCCTTTAGAAACTCTCGTTTGAAGGATAATTGGAAGGTTATAACTTTATGGTCACTATTTCCCAGGTGTCCCCCAACCTGCACATCTGTTGTTCTATCAGGTCTATTGGTTAATACTAAGTCCAGTATGGCCGTCCCTCTAGTGGGGTCCTGAACCAGTTGGGAAAGGAAATTGTCTTTGGCTATTGCCAAGAACCTGTTTCCTTTATGGGATGTACAGCTTTCAGTTTCCCAGTCTATATCTGGGTAGTTGAAGTCCCCCATGATAACGACTTCATTATGATTTACGGCCTCGTCTATCTCGTTTAGTAATAGATTTTCTGTGGACTCTGGTATATTAGGTGGTTTATAATACACTCCTATTAGCATTTTATTATTGTTTTTTGCTCCATGTATTTCTACCCACAGTGACTCCACATGTTCATGTCCCTCAGAGATGTATTCTCGAATTACGGGATTTAGACACGACTTCACGTAGAGGCAGACCCCTCCACCTCTCCGGTTTTGACGATCCTTTCTAAACAGATTGTAACCCTTTATATTAACTGCCCAGTCATAGCTATCATCCAGCCATGTCTCAGTTATTCCCACTATGTCATAGTCCTCCTCACACATCACTAATTCCAGTTCACCAGTCTTGTTAGTCAGGCTTCTGACGAACAAGTCCCGTGGGATCAATGCCTGGTTATTTTTAATGAATGTGAGATTGTGCAAGTTGGCTGTGGACAGGCGGCTGCGCTTGTCTGTGATACCGCCCCCAGCCATGCTAAACACACGTTTAGGCAATACACTGGCTGCAGGGCAGGGCAGCACCTCCAAGGCGTAAAGGTCAAGCTGAGGCCATGACCCCAATTTGGAGACCCAGAAGTTGAATGGGGCAGACCAAGTGTCGTAGATAGAAATGACCTGGCTCAACAGCAAATTTTTGAATGGGCCCCCCTCCCACAGAATTTTTTTCGCAACTCCTTACTTTCATGCTGCCCCCATTCCTGTGGCTACAAAAGATCGCTCTCTCAGACCAGGCTGCTGTTCCATCCATTTTCAACACTGTCTATACTGCCACTTTATATAATTTCATTATATAATACTGTTGAGGGGGTCCTGACAAAGTCTTTTAGTCCTCCTCCTCCTGGACGGGCCCCAAAGCAGCGGCTTTCCCTGCTTCCCCTGTAGCTACGACCCTGGGCTGACCCATCAGTCAGTACGTGTAGGCATGTGCACAGATACTCTTCCACCATTTTGCGGAAATGCCTTCTGAGGTGTGGGCGGTAATCCAGCTGCGTTGGCTACTTATTCCTCCTACTCCTCTTCTGCTTTAGCCTTGTGCTTCCACTGAGCCCCCGGTGTCAGGTGTGAATGTCATCCGCAGCGCGTCTACCAGCATTGGCTTCTTCCGATCACGCTTCAGTGATGGAATTAAGGACGGCACGCTGTCCTTGTAACGGGGATCCAGCAGGGTGGCCACCCAGTAATCTGCACAAGTTAGAATGTGGGCAACTCGGCAGTCATTCCGCAGGCACTGCAGCATGTAGTCGCTCATGTTTGCCAGGCTGCTCAGAGGCAATGACAAGCTGTCCTCTGTGGGAGGTGTATCATCTGTGTTCTCCGTATCCCCCCAGCCACGCACAAGTGATGGCTGTGAGCTGCTTTGGTTGCCACCCTGCTGTGAACACAGTTTCTTCTCCTCCTCCTCCTCCAGAACTGTGCCCTGGCTGGATAATTGGGTACCTGGCCTATGTTGGTGCAGGAACCCACCCTCCGAGCCACTTGTATATGACTGGCCTTATAAGTTAAGGATAAGGCATATATATAGTTTTGTTTTGTTTATTTCATTTATCTGACTTATAGTTATTTTAAATATTTTTATAAGTAAATTTGTAAATAGTTTGTGAATGGCTATTAATGAGTGGTTTGACTGAAAGGGGGGGGGGAGGGGGGGTGTCTGGTCGGGTTAATTTTCTCTTTTTGAAATGTTTCTTGTATAGTTTTTGTTACCATTTATAATAAAAAGTCCTGATAACCGTGGAAATGTTACCGAACAATCTAACCGACAAATTTTATAAAATTATTTGCCTGTCTCATCTACGGCTCAGGCCGTAGGGGTTACTTGAGCACTAATAAAAGTGAATTTGTCCCACCAGCATTTAAGAGCTGGATTAACTGAATTGATTTTCACTGTCAGGTGTTGAGGAATTTCTGCACCACCAAATTCAGCACATACGCCAGGCAAGGGATGAGTGTCAAACCGGCAAGGCCAAGAGCTGCTACAAGATTTCGCCCATTATTGCACACCACCAGTCCGGGCTCAGTGACACCGAGCACTCATCGGTTTGTTGTTCCATGCCAGTCCACAGCTCCTGAGTGGTGTTGGGTTTGTCTCTCAAACAGATGAGTTTCAGAACAGCCTGCTGTCATTTCCCCCTGGTTGTGCTGATGTTGGTGGTGAAGATGTTATGCTGAAAGGATGAGGAGGTGGTAGAGGAGGAGGAAGCAGAGGAGGAGGAGGAGGCAACAGGAGGCAAATAGAAATACCCTCCAATCCTCGGGGGTGGAATGACATGCGCCAAACTGCTCTCCGCCTCTGGCCCAGCCGCCACTAGATTTACCCAGTGTGCTGTTAGGGAGATATAACTTCCCTGCCCGTGCTTACCGGTCCACGTATTGGTGGTTATGTAGAACTTGCCACAGATGGCGTTGCGCAGTGCACACCTGATTTTTTCCGCCACTTGGTTGTGCAGGAAAGGGATGGCTCGCCTGGAAAAGTAGTGACGACTGGAACAGCCACTGCCATAAGTTTTTTAAAAGTCTCCATCCATCTCCACCAGACAGAATGACAGCATTTCATAGGACCAGGAATTTTGGGATCGCAGGTGCCCAGGGCCAGGAATCGCAGGTGGGTGGGGGGTACTTCCCATGGACAGCAGGAGATGGACAGCTGAACGCTTCCATGGGATAGTGTGGAGATGCTTGGTGATGGTAAAAGATGTGGTGGCGTTGCAGCCACATCCTCTGTTTGCGAGGTGGCAGATGCCTCTGTCCCTCACTTGTGCTCAGGATTAGAACGTTTATTTTAAATTTTTATGTATTTTGTCTATTTTAAGTTATTTCCCTATCCAAATTTGCAGGACACTTGTCCTACTCTTACCCTTTACTTTTGCTTCAATTTCCATCCCTCTAGCCCGTTTCAGGGCTTTTTAGAGCCATTTTAGTACCCCAAAGTTCGGGCCAAATAACTCAAGTATGAACTTGATTCTGATGTCACCTCCACACTTTGTCACCTTGCCACTCTGTGGTCTCCTGATGCTGCTGCTACCTCCACACCAAACACTATGTCACCTTGCCACTCTGTGGCCTCTTGATGCTGCTGCTGCCGCCACCTCCACACTCTGTCATTGTGCCACTCTGTAGCCTCTTGATGCTGCCGCCACCTCCACACTCTGTCATTGTGCCGCTCTGTGGTCTCCTCATTCACATGTCATCTCTGTTTTTGATCCACTCCTGTTTTTTTTTGGCATTAGCAATACTGATGGATTACTGAACAAATGTGCAGGTGCAAAAGTGCAAAATAATCTGTGACGTCAACACAAACTTACTGCTGACTTTCATCTCATACCGAAAAAAATTAGACCCTACATAAGACAATCACTAAAAATAATAGCAGCATCAGGAAACCACAGAGACCCGGTGACAGAGTGGGGAGGTGGGTGGCAATATCATTACCAGCTGAAGAGGGTGAAAGAAGGAGCACTTGGAATCAGATGTGTGGCATCAGGCAGGTGGCAGCATCAGAATAGTAGCCGAGGCACGCAGCCAGAAGAAACCGGTCTCTTTTATCAGTGTTGGTGTGGCACCATGGATGATCTAGTCTGATGCATCAGGCATTGTAGGGTGGAAATCCTGGCTGATCCACGCCTGATTCATCTTGACAAAGATTAGTCTCTCCACAGTTTGGGTGGACAGGCGAGTTCTTCTTGGGGTAACTATGGCCCCCACCACACTAAACACCTGCTCTGATATCACACTACAGGCAGGACAGGACAGCTTTTCCAGGGCAAACTCTGCTAGTTGCTAATACACTAATACACACCAGAAAGGGCTATCATTTTCTCACTTCAACACACAATGGCTAATAAGCCCTTTTTCTTTTTCCCCACTAATACACACCAAAAAGGGCTTTAGAACATATAACTGCACTGCTGAACAGCAAATAGGCTCTTATTTTTTCCCACTTATACATGACATAAAAGGCTTTAAACTGCACTGCTGAACGGCAAATATATTTTTCTTTTTTCCACACTGAACGGCAACTATATATATTTTTTTTACACTTTTCCACGACACAAAAGGCTTTAGAACATATAACTGCACCGCTGAACGCAAAATAGGTCCTTATTTTTGTCCACTTATGCACGACACAAAAGGCTTTAGAATATATAACTGCACCGCTGAACACAAAATATATTTTTCTTTTTTCTCAACTTATACACAACAGAAAAAGCTGTAGAACATATAACTGCACGGCTGAACGGCAAATATATTTTTATTTTGCCACTATTACACACCAAAAAGGGCTTTAGAACATATAACTGCACCGCTGAATAGCAAATATATTTTTATTTTGACACTATTACACAACAAAAAGGGTTTTATAACATATAACTGCACCGCTGAACTCAAATATATTTTTATTTTGCTACTATTACACACCAAAAAGGGCTTTAGAACATATAACTGCACTGCTGAACAGCAAATAGGCCCTTATTTTTTTCCACTTATACACGACATAAAAGGCTTTAAACTGCACTGCTGAACGGCAAATATATTTTTCTTTTTTCCACACTGAACGGCAACTATATATATATTTTTTTTTACACTTTTCCACGACACAAAAGGCTTTAGAACATATAACTGCACCACTGAATGCAAAATAGGTCCTTATTTTTGTCCACTTATGCACGACACAAAAGGCTTTACAATATATAACTGCACCGCTGAACACAAAATATATTTTTCTTTTTTCTCAACTTATACACAACAGAAAAGGCTGTAGAACATATAACTGCACGGCTGAACGGCAAATATATTTTTATTTTGCCACTATTACACACCAAAAAGGGCTTTAGAACATATAATTGCACCGCTGAATAGCAAATATATTTTTATTTTGCCACTATTACACAACAAAAAGGGTTTTATAACATATAACTGCACCACTAAACTGCAAATATATTTTTATTTTGCCACTATTACACACCAAAACGGGCTTTAGAACATATAACTGCACCGTTGAACTGCAAATATATTTTAATTTTGCCACTATTACACACCAAAAAGGGCTTTAGAACATATAACTGCACCACTGAACAGCAAATATATTTTCATTTTGCCACTATTACACAACAAAAATGGTTTTATAACATATAACTGCACCGCTGAACTGCAAATATATTTTTTATTTTGCCACTAGTACATGCCAAAGAAGGCTTTAAAACATCTAACTAGTAATGAGCGAACATGCTCGGCCAAGTATTGGTTCAGCTCACTCGGCCGAGCACCATGTATATTTGTTGCATTGCTCGAGTCTCCTCCCCGCATGTTCGGTGCCTTCAAAGCAGCTAATCAAGGTCCAGGTAAGTATTTCCCCTCAGTGTAAGGCCATAGTCGTGTTAGCTGTAAGCCTTACACTGATTGGCTGGCTGGAACACGTGATACCATTTCATATAGGAGCTGAGGTCCAGCGCTCGGCTTATTCAGTGTCAGGGAGAGCAAACAGTAGGCAGGGACAGATAGCGTTTTGCTCTAAACTTACTGATTTCACTCCAAAAACCTTATTGAAAGACCTAAAAGTCCTTTAAAGGACTTGAGTGTGTGTTTGACAGCAGTGCAGCACCTTTTATTTTATTTTTTAAGATGGGGTATGCTTCAGCAGGTATCACCAGGAAGGGACAGATAGTGCAGGGCTTGAAAATCGCTTTTCTAAGTTCTAAGAAAGAAAGATTTCAGATTAGTGACATCTACAATATGCCATCATTAAGCAGTGTGTTGGGCAGATATTATAAAAATGGGCTTCTTCACTACAGTGCTACCTGCTACTGAGATATACACTACACAATCAGAGAAATTATTTGTTCTGGGGAAATTAACCTAACTTGTGCCACATCTGTGTTTGTGTTCAATCCGCAACCGTTATATTAATTACTCCAGCAGAGAGTGATTTATATTTTGGCCATAGTTAACTAGTTTTGGGACATCTGTGTGTGCGTTTAGACCGCAACCGTATATACAGTCTTCCCGCAGAGAATACATTTTATTTCGGACAAATTAGTATCCAATATAGAACTTCATCCGAATACAGTGTGTATTGTCAAAATTACATTATCTCTGGGCTAGTGTACAGATGAAAATCTTTATTTTTCTGTATTCAGTACATTACAGCAAGCCAATACAGTGTGTATTGTAAAAATTTCATTATCTGTGGTCTACTGTAGTGCCGAAAATTAGTATTTCTCTGTCTCCAGTACATTACAGCAAGCCAATATCGTGTGTATTGCAAAAATTACATTATCTCTGGGCTAGTGTAGTGCCGAAAATATGTATCTTTCTGTATCCAGTACTGTCCTGCAACATAAAACTGTGTCTTTAGCGGACAGTAAAACAATCTGAGCCACATCTATAGACAAAACCATTAATATGAAGAAGGTGAGCATAAAGGGTGGGGGAAGTGGGCGTGATGCTGATGCTGCAAGCAGAGGCCATGGCCCTGGGCACAAGGAAACTGTGCCTGCTGCCAGTGCACCAGAAAAAACAAAAAAAATCCACCTTACCTAGATTCATGACCAACTTAGCTGGGTGGCACAGGACAACACTGTCCAAGTCGTACCAGTGCGAACAGGTCAGTTGGATTGCAGATGATAATGCTTCCAGTCGGTTAAGCACCACCGTCTCTTCCATGAAGTCTAGTCTCTGTAGCCAAGAGTCTGGTCAACCGAATCCTCAATCTGATCCTCCATCCTCCCACCATGTCGTAGGTGTTCCGCAGTATAGCGCTTTTTTGAGGAAAGCGCAGATGACAAAGGAGTGGTAGTTTGCAACCTGTGCCATACCAAAATGAGCCAGGGCGTGAACATTAGCAACCTCACCACCACCATCACGATCCACCACATGGCATCCAAGCACCCTAATTAGTAGGCCGAATGCCTGGGTCCACACTCTGCATCTGCAGGTACCACCACTGCCTCCACTTCCCCTGTGTTATGCATTGCTAGCCAATCCCCTGTCGAAGGTGCAGGCCCAGATGCTCTTTTTCCTGCAACTTTGCCTGCACTTCTCTCTCAAACGATCGCTGCTCACAATTAAGGAGGATGCTTTAAATGTGGCAGACAAGGTAACTGGGGAGGAAATGACACAGAGTGATAGCCTGACCTCCCCCAGTTCGTCTTCTCAGCGCGAATTGGGCCATGAAGAGGAGGAGGAGGAGCTGGAGACACTTGCCTCTGCTACAGAGGCTAGTACCCATGGAACTTTAATTCCGTCTGTTCAGCGTTGATGGGCAGAAGAGGAGGATGAGGGTATGGAGAGTCATCCTGAAGTTGACATCTACGTCTTGCACATTGGTACTCATGGCTGACTTCATGTTAGGCTGCCTTTCCCGCGACTCTCGCGTTATACGCATTTTAGGTAACACAGATTACTGGGTGTTCACTTTTCTCGACCCCCGCTACAAAGAAAACTTCTCATCTCTTATTCCTGTGGTGAAGAGGACGAGTAAAACCATGCAATACCTGAAGATACTTGATTGCTACAAAATTTTCCATCTGACAATGCGGCCGCCAGAGTCCGTACTTACTTAGGCAACCGCGGAAGGGAGACAAGGGTAACACACGGTAGTTCCAACAGAGGAAGGGCAACACTTTCCAAGGCACGGTACACTTTCATGACACCCCGCCAGCAACCTCACCCTGAAGTGCGGTCTAGTGCTACAAGGATGGAAAAGTTTTGGAAGATGGTGAAGGAAAACATTGCAGACAGTGTCAGCGTCCTAAATGATCCCTCAGTGCCTTACAACTACTAGGTGTCCAACCTGGACACGTGGCACGAACTTGCGCTCTACGCCTTGGAGGTGCTGGCCTGCCCTACCGCCAGCCCTGTCTGAGCGTGTATTAGTGCTGCTGGTGGCATTATAACAGTTAAGCGTATCGGCTTATCCACTGACAATACTGACAGGTTGACTCAGATAAAAATAAACAATGCCTGGATTGCCCCTGACTTCACTCCACCAGAGGAAAGCTGAGCTAATGAGGAACAAAAACGCAATTTAAATGTATGCTTTATAATGTACTCAGTCCACAAGATTCAGATGCACCCTTTTCACCGCAAAAAAAGGGTATATGTTTGAATCTTATTTTCTAATCCGCCTCCTCCTCCGCCTTCTCTTCCATACAGAATATATATGCCCTCACTACAATGTTTTGTAGGGTTCGTTCGATTTCAGGCCCTCACCTCCAATGCTTTATACGGTCTGCTCACCTGTAGCCCATCACTGCAATGTTTTATGGGGTTCTCTAGGCTTCAGGCCCTCACCTCCAATGCTTTATACAGTCTGCTCACATGTAGACCATCACTGCAATGTTTTATGAGGTTCGGTCACCTTCAGCCCCTCACGTGTAATGTTTTATACGGTCTGCTCACCTGTATGCCATCACTGCAATGTTTTATGGGGTTTGCTCACCTTCAGTCCCTCACCTCCAATACTTTATATGGTCTGCTCACTGGTAGGCCATCACTGCAATGTTTTTTGGGGTCCGCTAGGCTTCAGGCCCTCAACTACAATGCTTTATACGGTCTGCTCACCTGTAGGACATCACTACAATGTTTTATGGGGTTCGCTCACTTCCAGGCCCTCACCTCCAATGCTTTATATGGTCTGCTCACCTTTAGGCCATCACTGCAATGTTTTATGGGGTTCGCTCACCTTCAATCCCTCACTTCCAATGCTTTATATGGTCTGCTCACCTGTAGGCCCTTAGTACTATTTTTTATAGGGACGGCTCATCTTCAGGCCCTCAACTATAATGTTTTAGAGGGTAACCAGCACACTGTTACTCCAAATATTTTTGAGGGTCACCAGTAGGCTATCAATGATAATTTTTCAAGGGTGTGTGATGCCCTCCTTTATGTGTAATAAAGGGTGTATTGGAGTGCTAGTTCCTTGTAATTTTTGCCAACCCTTTCACTGTGCATAGGCTTTATGAGTGCAGCAGTGTACCTGAACAATTGTAGCACCATGTGATTGAGGCCCTCCTTTATGTGATATGCAGGCTGTTTCGGAGTGCTTCTTCCTTGTAATTTTTGGCAGCATTTGCACTGTATATACAATTGAATATACAGGAAAATATGTTTCCTAACAATTTTACCTTTTTTTAGAGGGCTGGATTTTGGGCATCACTTTTTCGCTATGTAAAAGTGGCGGACAACTGGGACAATATAGTTCCCAGCAGTGACATTGGAGTCCAGGATGCACCAAGACGTGGTCCCCACGCTGTTCCAGATCCATTTCAGTGGTGTTTCTGTCACTTTCTCACCTTTTCCAATGTACCAGGCACCCTCGCCTCATCTAAGCAGCGGGTGCCTGGTTGTCTCCCACTGACTTCCATTATACTTCGGTGCTCGGCCGGCGCACAAATTTTGCTATGTGTTCAGACCGAGTACCCGAACACCTGAACACTTTGGTGCTCCATATAACATATAACTGCACCACTGAACGGCAAATATATTTTTATTTTGCCACTTATACACGCCACAGAAGGCTTTATAACATATAACTGCACCGCTGAACTGCAAATATATTTTACTTTTGCCACTAATATATGACAAAAATGGCTTTAGAACATATAACTGCATCGGTGAACTGCAAATATATTTTACTTTTGCCACTAATACTCGACAAAAAGGGCTGTAATTTTAGCGCTTCATCACACAACGGCTAATAAGCCCTTTTTTAACCTCTAATACAAGTCAAAAAATGCTTTACAACATTTAACTGCAAGGCACAAGGTCAAATAAGACAGAAATATTTCCTTGTAATAAACCCTGTTAATCACTGTATCTAATAGCACTTGCACCCCAATAACAAAAATGGTGCGCTTGAATTACAGAGCTGTATAATGGCAATTTGAGTCCTCAGTCAGCACAATGAAGTTTTTTCTACCACTTTCCCTAGTGTCTGCCTATGTCTCTCCCTGCTCTAAGTACGCTGGTAAATGGCAGAATCCAAGATGGCTGAGGCTATTGATAGGGCTGTGATATCACAGGTCTGATTGGATGCATGCATGGCATTATGGGTGATCCTGCCTTCCCAGAGTTCCTTGCTCCATGTCCTCACACGTGCAGCAGCCATTTTAGGAAAAAATGCTATTCGTTACCACAAAGCGTGAGGAAATTCGGGTTCGGTGTGAATCAAATTTTTCCTGAAATTCAGATCGAATTCCACTTTGTCAGCTTTGATTCGCTCATCTCTTCCTAATATGTCTATTTTTTATTTTTGTTAAGCATTTTTCAAAAGAATAAAGTCTTCTTTTTGTGTTGCATGTTCTGAGAGCCATATCATTTTTCATTTTTCAGACGATTGTCTTGGGTAGGGTCTACTTTTTTGTTGGATGAGATGACGGTTTGATTGGTTCCATTTTGATCACTTGTTATTACACTTACTGTGAGGCAAGGTGACCAAAAATGGTTGTTTTGCAACAGTTTTTATTTTTATTTTTTTATAGCATTCACCGGAGGGGGTATATCATATTTTTTTACAGCACGTTGTTATAGTTGTCGCAATATCTAATGTCTATTTTTAGTTAATGTCTATTATTTTAGTTAAGTTTTTAAGTTTTGCACAGTAAAAGCAGTAAAAAAAAATCTTTGAGAGCCATGTCTTTTTTACATTTTTTAGCGATTGTCTTATTTAGGGTCCAATTTTTTTTCGGTATGAGATTACAATTTTATTAGTACCATTTTGTGGTATGTATGAACTTTTGATCGCTTGGCATTATATTTTTTGTAAGACAAGATGACCCCAAAAAATGTCTGTTTTGGTACAGTTTTTATTTTTTTTCTTTACAGCGTTCATCTTGCGGGGTAGATCATGTGGTATCATGTGATAAATCTAATATGGACGCGGCAATACCTAGCATATGTATTTTTTCTTCTTTTCCTATTCAATTACAATTGTGACATCATTGTAGGTCCATTTGCAAGTCCTGCTGAAAGAAGACACTGTGGCAGCGCTATCAAGTGGATGAGGTGATTTTTTTTTTACCCCTAAATTGCCATACTCTTTTGCACTCTGTCTTAGGAATGCTTTTATTTTCAGTTATAACTAGAGTTGAGCGAACCCGAACTGTAAAGTTTGGGTTCGTACCGAACTTTCCTTATTCTTCCACCCGAACATTTCCGTAAAGGTTCGGGTTTGTTGTTCGGCGATTTCTTCCCGCTTTTTGAAAGGCTGCAGGGCAGCCAATCAGCAAGAATTTCACTACTTTGTCCTAAGAAACCATCACAGCCATGTCTACTAATGGCATGGCTGTTATTGGCTGAGTGCAGCATGTGACCCAGCCTCTATATAAGCTGGAGTCGCGTAGTGCCGCGCATCACTCTGCTGATCTTAGTGTAGGGACAGGTTGCTGCCGATGCTCTCAGGGAGAGATTAGGAAAGAAATCTGTTGAACTTGGTGGTCTGAAATCTTCAAGCTACAGCAATTATTGGGGGAGGGTGCTACTGCTATCGTACATTTTTGTACCCAGCCCTGAGCCCAGTGATACTGCAAAATATATTTTTATAAATCCATCTGTTACTGAGGTGGGGTCGGCAGCCATTTTAGCAAATGCAGTGTCCTTGGAACTGCATGTGACCTGCATGTGTACCAGCCTGCCAGGGACATCAGTCTAATCCTTTTTTGGTAGCTCAGTGAAGGAAAAATTCTTTTTTTCTGTCTGGCAGGTCAAGTCACCTACATTACCTATTTTATAATTTAGGGGTGACATAGTGCATTTCTGAAGTTGGGGGCAAAAACCTGTATTGTGGTGGTATAGAGAGCACTTGTGCATATAACACACAAAAACGTATTTTAAAATTCAGCTGTGACATACTGCATTCCTGTATTTTGGGGAAATAAACCCGTTTTGTTGGTTCACAGTGCAGTTTTGCATACAACGCACAAATGCGTATTTTACATTTCAGCAGTGACATACTGCATTCCTGTATTTTGGGGAAATAAACCGTTATTGTTGGTCCACAGAGCAGCTTTGCATACACTGCACAAATACCTATGCATTTTACATTTCTGCAGTGACATACTGCATTCTTGTATTATGTTGCAGGATGAGGACATGGGAGGACCACCGCAGCACGTCTCTGACGAAACACAGGTGGCAACTGCTGCGGTTTTCTGCAGTGTGCAGACTGACAAGGAGTGCAGGTGTCAAGAGTAGGTGCAAGATGATGTGGAGGACGATGAGGTCCTAGACCACGACTGGACTCAAGTTCATGCTAGTGACATGTGCAGTTCTGAGGAAGAGGCGGTGGTCACACAGAGGCAACAGCACAGCAAAAGAGGGAGCAGGCTGCAAAAGCGGAGCGGAGCGACCGTCCCCGAGACAGTACGCCTGACCACCGCATCCAGGGACCTAGCACACCAAATCCAGCTCTGAGGAGTTCATTGGCATGGCAGTTCTTCAGACAATGTTCTGACGACAAGACACGAGTGGTTCACACGTTGTGCCATCAGAGCCTGAAGCGAGGCATAAACATTCTAAACCTGAGCACAACCTGCATGACCAGGCATCTACATGCAAAGCACAAACTGCAGTGGAGTAAACACCTTAAAAACCAAGAAAGGTCTCAGGCTCCTCCTGCTTCCTCTTCTGCTGCTGTCTCTGCCTCTTCCTCCAACTCTGGAGTCACAGTGGCACCAGCCACCCAGCAAACAGAGGATGTGCCACCAACGCCACAACCTCTGTCATCATCACCAAGCATCTCCACCATGTCACATGCAAGCGTTCAGCTGTCCATCTACCAAACACTGGATAGAAAGATAAAATACCCACCTAGCCACCATCGATCCCTGGTCCTGAATGCCAGCATTTCAAAATGATTGGCCTTGAAATGTTGTCATTCCGTCTGGTGGAGACGAACTGTTTAAACAGCTGATGGCGGTGGCTGTTCCACAGTACCTCATTCCCAGCCGCCACTACTCTTCCGGGCGAGCCGTCCCATCCCTGCACAACCAATTGGAGGATGAAATCAAGTGTGCACTGCGCAACGCCATCTGTGGCAAGGTCCACATAACCACAGATACATGGACCAGTAAGCACAGACAGAGACGCTATATCTCCCTAACTGCACACTGGGTAAATGTAGTGGCGGCTGGGCCCGATACGGATAGTGGTTTGGCGCATGTCCTTCCACCACCGAGGATTGCAGGGCAATATTCTTTGCCTCCTGTTGCCTCCTACTTCGCTTCCTCCTCCTCCTCTTCTACCACCTCCTCATCCGATCAGTGAAAGACCTTCACCACAAACTTCAGCACAGCCAGGGATAAATGTCAGCAGGCGGTTTAAAAACTCATGTGTTTGAGGGACAAACCCCACACCGCACAGGAGCTGTTGAGGGGCATAGAAGAACAGACCGATGAGTAGATGCTGCCAGTGAGCTACAAGCCCGGCCTGGTGATGTGTGATAATAGGCAAAATCTCGTAGCAGCTCTGGGACTAGCTGGTTTGACGCACATCCCTTGCCTGGCGCATGTGCTGAATTTGTTGGTGCAGAAAATCTTTAAAAACTATCCAGAAATGTCAGAGCTGCTGCAGAAAGTGTCGTCCGTCTGTGCGCACTTTTGGCGTTCTCATCATGCAGCTGCTCACCTGTCTACGCTGCAGCATAACTTCAGCCTTCCCACTCACCGCCTCATATGCGACATGCATATGCTGGAGACTGTGCAAGCAGTGTGCCTTGTTGTGGTGCTTCGAGTACTCAACTAACATGGCCAGTGCCGATGACGCCGTTCTTAGCGTTACAATACCACTTCTATGTCTCCTTGAAAAAACACTTAAGGCGATGATGGAGGATAATGTGGCACAGGAGGAGGAAGAGGGGCAATTTCAAAGGGTTTCAGGCCAGTCATTCAGAAGTGGCTCAGAGGGTGAGTTCCTGCACCAGCAGGGGACAGGTACACATGTGGCCAACCAGAGCACAGTTCCGGAGGAGGAGGATGAGGTTGAGGACGAGGAACTGGGTTTACAGCAGGGTGGCACCCAACGCAGCTCATGACCATCACTGGAGCATGGCTGGGGGGATACGGAGGACACAGATGATACACCACCTACAGAGGACAGCTTTCCTTACTTCTGGGCAGCCTGGCACACATGAGCGACTACATGCTGCAGTGCCTGTGCAATGACGTCAGTATTGCCCACATTTTAACTTGTGCTGACTACTGAGTTGCCACCCTGCTGGATTGCCATTACAAATACAACGTGCCATCCTTAATTCCCTCACTGGAGTGTGATAGGAAGATGCGCGACTACAAGAGCGCGCTGGTAGATGCGCTCTTGAGGGCACTCCCAACTGACACCGAGGGACAAGTGGAAGCACAAGGCGAAGGCAGAGGCGGAGGAGGAGGAAGAGGTCACCAACGCAGCTTGGTCACGGCCAGCACCTCACAAGACAGGGTTAGCATGGCTGACAAGTGGAAAAGCTTTGTCCCCCACGCCACAGTAATCGGCACCACCAGCTGATATGGAACGTCTTAGCAGGAGGCAGCATTTGAACAACATGGTGGAACAGTACGTGTGCACAGGCCTACACGTACTGACTGATGGTTCTGCCCCAACGCAGCTCATGACCATCACTTGAGCATGGCTGGGGGGATACGGAGGACACAGACGATACACCACCTACAGAGGACAGCTTTCCTTACCTCTGGGCAGCCTGGCACACATGAGCAACTACATGCTGCAGTGTCTGTGCAATGACCGCAGTATTGCCCACATTTTAACTTGTGCTGACTACTGAGTTGCCACCCTGCTGGATTCCCATTACAAAGACAACGTGCCGTCCTTAATTCCCTCACTGGAGTGTGATAGGAAGATGCGCGACTACAAGAGCACGCTGGTAGATGCGCTCTTGAGGGCACTCCCAACTGACACCGGGGGACAAGTGGAAACACAAGGCGAAGGTAGAGGCGGAGGAGGAGGAAGAGGTCACCAACGCAGCTGGGTCACGGCCAGCACCTCACAAGACAGGGTTAGCATGGCTGACAAGTGGAAAAGCTTTGTCCCCCACGCCACAGTAATCGGCACCACCAGCTGATATGGAACGTCTTAGCAGGAGGCAGCATTTGAACAACATTGTGGAACAGTACGTGTGCACACGCCTACACGTACTGACTGATGGTTCTGCCCAATTTAACTTCTGGGTCTCCAAATTGTCCACATGGCCTGAGCTTTCCCTTTATGCCTTGGAGGTGCTGACCTGCCTTGCAGCCAGTGTATAGTCTGAACGTGTATTTAGCACAGCAGGGGGCATCATTACTGACAAACGCAGCCACCTGTTGACAGCCAACATGGACAAGCTCATGTTCATTAAAATGAACCAGGCTTGGATCCCACAAGACTTGTCTGTACCTTGTGCATAATAGACATTTATACCCGCCTCAACCATACATTCTTGTACTCAAGTGCACTTATTCTTTGATTTCTTTTTTTTATTTGCCCCATTTTGGGGGCTACCCCAATTAAAAAAAATAAATAAAAAAATTGTTAGCTGGCTACCTCCTCCTCCTCCATCGCCGCTTCCACCTACAACACCACATTCACCCCCTTGTCAACCTCCTACTCCATATCCACCTCCTCCTACGAGTTGCAGGTTAATAATTTTTAATTTTTATTTATTTTATTTTAAGTTATTTCCCTATCCAAATTTGTTTGCAGAGCACTTGACATGCTCTAAAGCACATTTTGGTGCCTTTTGCAGCCCTTTAGCCCATTCCATTACATTTTTTGGGCAGTTTTAGTGACCAAAAATTCGGGTCACCATTGATTTCAATGGGGTTCGGGTTCAAGTTCAGGTTAAGTTCGGATCCCGAACCCAAACTTTTTTGTGAAGTTTGGCCGAACCTGAACTTCCAGGTGTCTGCTCAACTCTAGTTATAACCATGAAATTGCCCAAACACCGAACCCGTACTTCTGCAAAAAAGTCCGTGCTCAGGTCCTGGTACCCGAACTTGCAAAGTTTGTTACGAACCTCAAGTTTGCAGTTCGGGTTTGCTCATCCCAAATTATGGACTCATATATTTTCTGTATGCTGTTCTATGGTACTCATTTGAGTGTAATAACACATACCAAAATATGTTTCATGAAATTTATGAGAAATTTATGAGAAAAGCAATCTCTATGTGTCTCTGTAAAAACACAAGCACATAAGAAATACAATATGAGTAGAGATGAGCGAACACCTGGATGTTCGGGTTCGAGAAGTTAGGCCGAACTTCCCGAAAATGTTCGGGTTCGGGATCCGAACATGACTCGAACTTTATCCCTAACCCAAACCCCATTAAAGTCAATGGGGACCCGAAGCTTTAGGCACTAAAAAGGCTGTAAAATAGTCCAGGAAAGAGCTAGAGGGCTGCAAAAGGCAGCAAAATGTAGGTAAATGCCCTGCAAACAAATATGGATAGGGAAATGAATTAAAATAAAATAAAATAAATAAAAATTAACCAATATCAATTGGAGAGAGGTCCCATAGCAGAGAATCATGCGTCATATCACCCACCACTGGAGAAGGCCACTTTCAGTTATTTCGGCCCCAGCACCCAGGCAGAGGAGAGAGGTCCCACATAAAGGAATCATGCATCATATCACCCACCACTGGAGAGGGCCACTTTCAGTTATTTCGGCCCCAGCACCCAGACAGAGGAGAGAGGTCCCACAGCAAGGAATCATGCGTCATATCACCCACCACTGGAGAAGGACACTTTCAGTTATTTCGGCCCCAGCACCCAGACAGAGGAGAGAGGTCCCACAGCAAGGAATCATGCGTCATATCACCCACCACTGGAGAAGGACACTTTCAGTTATTTCGGCCCCAGAACCCAGACAGAGGAGAGAGGTCCCACAGCAAGGAATAAGGCGTTATATCACCCACCACTGGAGAAGGCCACTTTCAGTTATTTCGGCCCCAGCACCCAGACAGAGGAGAGAGGTCCCACAGCAAGGAATCATACGTCATATCACCCACCATTGTAGAAGGCCACTTTCAGTTATTTAGGCCCTGGCGCCCAGATTGAGGAGAGGTTCATTCAACTTTGGGTTGCAACACAAGATCATGGTAAAGTTAAAAAAATGAGGATTCAATAAAGAAGTGCCCCGGAGTACAAGAATACATGGTTGAGGGGGTGGGAGTTATAAATGTCTATTCTGCACAAGGGAGGGACAGGTCCTCTGGGATCCATGCCTGGTTCATTTTTATGAATGTCAGCTTGTCCACCTCTTGCTCCTCCTCTGCCTTCGCCTTGGATTTCCACCTGTTCCCCTGTGACATTTGGGAATGCTCTCAGGAGCGCGTCTACCAGTGTGTGCTTGTACTCGCGCATCTTCCTATTATGCTCCAGTGCAGGAAGTAAGGTGGGCACATTATTTTTGTACCGGGGATCCAGCAGGGTGGCAACCCAGTAGCCTGCACACGTTAAAATGTGGGCAACTCTGCTGTTGTTGCGCAGGCACTGCAGCATGTAGTCGCTCATGTGTGCCAGGCTCCCCAGAGGTAAGGACAAGCTGTCCTCTGTGGGAGGCTTATCGTCGTCGTCCTCCGTATCCCTCCAGCCACCCACCAGTGATATGCCTGAGCTGTGTCGGGTGCCACCCCGCTGTGAACCTGCTTCATCCTCATCCTCCTCCACCTCCTCCACCTCCTCCTCATCCTCCTCGTTCTCCAGTAGTGGGCCCTGGCTGGCCACATTTGTACCTGGCCTCTGCTATTGCAAAAAACCTCCCTCTGTGGCACTTCTAACAGACTGGCCTGAAAGTGCTAAAAATGACCCCTCATCCTCCTCCTCCTCCTGGGCCACCTCCTCTGCCATCATCGCCCATCGCTATAGAAGTGGTATTATAACGCTGATAACGGTGTCATCGCCACTGGCCATGTTGGTGGAGTACTCGCCCAGGTGAATTGGTGCTGTTCCGCAGTGCGACTGATGCTTGCATGGTGCAGCTGAAACTCCACTATGGCCTGCTGCTGCTCGCATAGTCTCTCCAGCATGTGCAAGGTGGAGTTGCACTTAGTGGGCACGTCGCATATGAGGCGGTGAGCGGGAAGGCCGAAGTTACGCTGTGGCGCAGACAGGAGAGCAACGGCAGGATGTGAACGCCGGAAGCGCGCACAGATGGCCCGCACTTTATGCAGCAGCTCTGACATGTCGGGGTAGTTGTGAATGAATTTCTGCACCACCAAATTCAGCACATGCGCCAGGCAAGGGATGTGCGTCAAACCGGCTAGTCCCAGAGCTGCGACAAGATTTCGCCCATTATCGCACACCACCAGGCCGGGCTTGAGGCCAACCGGCAGAAACCACTCGTCGGTCTGTTGTTCAATACCCCGCCACAACTCTTGCGTGGTGTGGGGCCTGTCCCCCCAAACATATGAGTTTCAGAATGGCCTGCTGACGTTTACCCCGGGCTGTGCTGAAGTTGGTGGTGAAGGTGTGTGGCTGACTGGATAAGCTGGTGGAAGCAGAGGAGGAGGAAGCGAGTAGGAGGAGGAGGAGGCTACAGGAGGCAAAGAATGATGCCCTGCGATCCTTGGCGGCGAAGGTAGTGCGCCAAGGCACTCTCCGCCTGTGGCCCAGCCGCCACTACATTTACCCAGTGTGCAGTTAGGGAGATATAGCGGCCCTGGCCATGCTTACTGGTCACGTATCTGTGGTTAGGTGGACCTTGCCACAGATGGCGTTGTGCAGCGCACACTTGATTTTATCGGATACTTGGTTGTGCAGGGAAGGCACGGCTGTCTTGGAGAAGTAGTGGCGGCTCGGAACAACATACTGTAGATCAGCCATGGACATCAGCTGTTTGAAGCTGTCTGTGTCCACCAGCCTGAATGACAGCATTTCAAAGGCCAGTAGTTTAGAAATGCTGGCATTCAGGCTCAGGGCTCGAGGGTGGCTAGGTGGGAATTTACGCTTTCTCTCCAAGGTTTGTGAGATGGAGAGCTGAACGCTGCCGTGTGACATGGTGGAGATGCTTGGTGACGCAGGTGGTGGTGTCGGTGGCACATCATCTGTTTGGTGGGCGGCAGGTGCCAACGTTCCTCCCGAGTCGGAGAAAGAGGCCGAGGCAGCAGCAGAAGAGGGAGCAGAGGGAGCCAGAGTGAGTTCTTTGCTTTTAAGGTGTTTACTCCACTGCAGTTCATGCTTTGCATGTAGATGCCTGGTCATGCAGGTTGTGCTAAGGTTCAGAACGTTAATGCCTCGCTTCAGGCTCTGATGGCACAGCGTGCAAACCACTCGGGTCTTGTCATCAGCACATTGTTTAAAGAAGTGCCATGCCAGTGAACTCCTTGAAGCTGCCTTTGGGGTGCTCGGTCCCTGGTGGCGGTGGCGGTGGCCAGTAGCAGGCGAACTCTCTTGGCGGTGGCTGTTCTGCTTTTGCCCCCTGCTCCCTCTTTCGCTACGCTGTTGTCTCGGTCTCACCACTGCCTCTTCCTCTGAACTATGAAAGTCAGTGGCACGACCTTCATTCCATGTGGGGTCTAGGACCTAATCGTCCCCTGCATCGTCTTCCACACAGTCTTCCTCCCTGACCTCCTGTTCGGTTTGCACACTGCAGAAAGATGCAGCAGTTGGCACCTGTGTTTCGTCATCATCAGAGACGTGCGGACTCCGATGAGGTGGTATTCCCATGTCCTCATCATCAGGAAACATCAGTGGTTGTGCATCAGTGCATTCTATGTCTTCCACCTCTGGGGAAGGGCTAGGTGGATTCCCTTGGGAAACCCTGCCAGCAGAGTCTTCAAACAGCATAAGAGACTGCTGCATAACTTGAGGCTCAGACAGTTTCCCTGATATGCATGGGGGTGATGTGACAGACTGATGGGCTTAATTTTCAGGCGCCACCTGTGTGATTTTTGCAGAAGCCTGGGTGGGCGATAATGTTGTGAACGTGCTGGATCCACTGTCGGCCACCCAATTGACTAGCGCCTGTACCTGCTCAGGCCTTACCATCCTTAGAACGGCATTTTGCCCCACCAAATATCGCTGTAAATTCGGGCGGGTACTGGAACCTGAGGTAGTTGGTTCACTAGGATGTGTGGCTGTGGCAGAATGGCCACGTCCTCTCCCAGCACCAGAGGGTCCACTAACACCCCCACGACCGCGTCCGCATCCCTTAGTAGATGTTTTCCTCATTGTTACCGTTCACCAAGCACCACAATAAGAAAAAAAATATTTGGCCCAATGTATTGATTTCAAATTCAGGCCTTTTTTTACAGGCACCAAACACTATCTGCCTATTTATTTATGTTCCGTATTACACTAATCCAGGCACCGCAGTAACCACTGATTTAGAGGAATATCTATTGCAGGGCTAGTATTTAGGCTTCTGGATGAAAGCTATCCTTTTATGGACAAATTTACATTTGGAGATGCACAGTAGCGTGAGAAAAAATATGTAGGATTATGCCTTCAGCAATTGTATTTTAACACTTTGTGTAATATACCCTTTAACGGACAGAAATACAATGGGAGCTGCACGGTAGCATGTGAAGTTAATGAGGATGACCCTCTGAGCACTTGTATATACACCTTGAGTTTAATATACCCCAGAACAAAATATACTCTTTTATGGACAGATTAACACTTGGCTTGAACACCAGATTCAGGGTGTTGCTATTTTGGCAATTGAATTTCACCCCTGAACAAATTATATGTTTTCGCGGACACTATTATACTTTGCCAGCCACAGCTGAAACCACTGATTTATGGTATTGCTATTTTGGCAATTGAATTTCACCCCAGAACAAAATATACCCTTTTACTGACAGATTAACACTTGGCCTGCAACAGCTGAGACACCAGATTCAGGTTATTGCTATTTTGGCAATTGAATTTCACCCCAGAACAAAATATACCATTTTACGGACAGATTAACACTTGGCCTGCAACAGCTGGAACACCAGATTCAGGGTGTTGCTATTTTGGCAATTGAATTTCACCCCTGAACAAATTATATGTTTTCGCGGACACTATTATACTTTGCCAGCCACAGCTGAAACCACTGATTTATGGTATTGCTATTTTGGCAATTGAATTTCACCCCAGAACAAAATATACCCTTTTATGGACAGATTAACACTTAGCCTGCAACAGCTGGCACACCAGATTCAGGGTATTGCTATTTTGGCAATTGAATTTCACCCCAGAACAAAATATACCCTTTTACGGAAAGATTAACACTTGGCCTGCAACATCTGGGACACCAGATTCAGGGTATTGCTATTTTGGCAATTGAATTTCACCCCAGAACAAAATATATATTTTTTTGCGGACACTATTATACTTTGCCAGCCACAGCTGAAACCACTGATTTATGGTATTGCTATTTTGGCAATTGAATTTCACCCCAGAACAAAATATATATTTTTTTGCGGACACTATTATACTTTGCCAGCCACAGCTGAAACTACTGATTTAAGTTATTGCTATTTTGGCAATTAAATTTAAACCCAGAACAAAATATTTCCTTTTATGGACAGATTAACACTTAGCCTGCAACAGCTGGGACACCAGATTCAGGGTATTGCTATTTTGGCAATTGAATTTCACCCCAGAACAAAATATACCCTTTTACGGACAGATTAACACTTGGCCTGCAACAGCTTGGACACCAGATTCAGGGTATTGCTATTTTGGCAATTGAATTTCACCCCAGAACAAAATATACCCTTTTACGGACAGATTAACACTTGGCCTGCAACATCTGGAACACCAGATTCAGGGTATTGCTATTTTGGCAATTAAATTTCACCCCAGAACAAAATATATGTTTTGGCAGACACTATTATAGTTTGCCAGCCAGTGCTGGGACACCAGATTTAGAGGATTGCTATTTTTGCAAGTGAATTTCACCACAGAACAAAATATATGTTTTGCCGGACACTATTATAGTTTGCCAGCCAGGGCTGAGACACCAGATTTATGGTATTGCTATTTTGGCAATTGAATTTCACCACAGAACAAAATATATGTTTTGGCGGACACTATTATATTTTGCCAGCCAGTGCTGGGACACCAGATTTAGGGGATTGCTATTTTGGCAAGTGAATTTCACCCCAGAACAAAATATATGTTTTGGCGGACACTATTATAGTTTGCCAGACAGTGCTGGGACAGGGACACCAGATTTATGTTATTGCTATTTTGGCAATTGAATTTCACCCCAGAACAAAATATTCCCTTATACGGACAGATTAACATCTGGCCTGCAAAGGCTGGGACACCAGATTCAGGGAATTGCTATTTTGGCAATTGAATTTCACCCCAGAACAAAATATACAATTTTACGGACAGATTAACACTTGGCCTGCAACAGCTGAGACACCAGATTAAGGGTATTGCTATTTTGGCAATTTAATTTCACCCCAGAACAAAATATACCCTTTTACGGACAGATTAACACTTGGCCTGCAACAGCTGGGACACCAGATTCAGGGTATTGCTATTTTGGCAATTGAATTTCGCCCCAGAACAAAATATACCCTTTACGGACAGATTAACACTTGGCCTGCAACAGCTGGGACACCAGATTCAGGGTATTGCTATTTTGGCAATTGAATTTCACCCCAGAACAAAATATATGTTTTGGCGGACACTATTATAGTTTGCCAGCCAGTGCTGGGACACCAGATTTAGGGGATTGCTATTTTGGCAAGTGAATTTCACCCCAGAACAAAATATATGTTTTGGCGGACACTATTATAGTTTTCCAGCCAGTGCTTAGACACCAGATTCATGGTATTGCTATTTTGGCAATTGAATTTCACCACAGAACAAAATATATGTTCTGGCGGACACTATTATATTTTGCCAGCCAGTGCTGGGACACCAGATTTAGGGGATCGCTATTTTGGCCAGTGAATTTCACCCCAGAACAAATTATATGTTTTGGCGGACACTATTATAGTTTGCCAGCCAGTGCTGGGACACCAGATTTATGGTATTGCTATTTTGGCAATTGAATTTCCCCACAGAACAAAATATATGTTTTGGCGGACACTATTATAGTTTGCCAGCCACAGCTGTGAAACCAGATTTGGGGGATTGCTATTTTGGCAATGGAATTTCACTCCAGAACAAAATATATGTTTTTGCAGACACTATTATAGTTTGCCAGCAACAGCTGTGACACCAGATTTATGGTATTGCTATTTTGGCAATTGAATTTCACCCCAGAACAAAATATATGTTTTGGCGGACACTATTATAGTTTGCCAGCCAGTGCTGGGACACCAGATTTAGTGGATTGCTATTTTGGCAATTGAATTTCACCACAGAAAATAATCTATCCTTTGCCAGACAGCAGACAGTATTATACTTGGCTAGCCAAAGCTGGAACACCAGATTTAGGGGATTGGTATTTTGGCAATTGTATTTAACCCCTTAATAAAATATAGAAATTGCTATCCTGAGTTTCTAGGGGTGAAAATTAGCACAGCCAAGCCCCTGATGTAGGATATAGCAAAAAAAAAAAAACTAGGATTGATGGACTTGGTGGCAGCTTGTTCTGGTGCACCACATGTCACAAAATGGCCGCCGATCACCCCAGTAAAAAAATGACAGAAAAACGCTCTGTGCAGCCTAAAAACTAGTGAGCAAGTAACTAGCAGAAGTTGAATCATTCACAGCTGTAGATCGATCACTTCATTAGTTGCTTTTGCTGACTTTTCCCTGCCTAATCTCGCCCTCACAGCAGCTGCGTCCTCTCCCTACACTAATCAGAGCAGTGTGACGTGTGGTGCTACGTGACTCCAGCTTAAATAGAGGCTGGGTCACATGCTGCACTTGGACAATCACAGCCATGCCATTAGTAGACATGGCTGTGATGGGCTTTTAGGGCAAGAAGTAAAACGCTGATTGCTGTGTGAACGCTGTGCAGCCCTTCAGAAAGCGGGAAGAAATCGCCGAACAACGAACCCGAACTTTTTTGAAAATGTTCGGGTTCGGGTCCGTGTCCCGAACTCCCCAAAATTCGGTACGAACCCGAACTATTCTCAAACTGTTTGCTCAACACTAAATATGAGTCTACACACTTCTATGGTTACCATAGGGTAGATTCAGACCACACAGATCAGTAATACAGCTGTGGGTATGAGCCATGATGGATGAAGATGGAATTGTAGAAAATTTAACAAAATAAATTTAAAACAAAAATAATAAAACAAGCAAAGTTGCTCAATTCTTTATTGTTTAGCTATAAGATTTTATTAAAAGTTGATTTTACTTCAAATTTTCAGATCAACTAAACCATCCATTGAGCACACACCTGCAACTTGAATTTTTCTAATTTCTTTGTAGTTATTTAATATGATAAGGCTGAAAGGTTTTCATTTCTATAATAATCTGTCCTAAATCTTATTAAACACGCTGGTTTCATCTAGCTAATATATTATGTACAGAAATAATTAGCTTTAAAATAATTTTTCATTTCTAGATAAGATGTAATGACTGCTTGGTCATAACATTTTCATGCATCATTAGCATAAAATATAATATAGTTGCCACACTTGTACAAGGCTATTATAACCCTTAATTGAGAAGGTATCACTTTTTCCATGGGAACACTTTACATTAATAGTTGGGGATGAAAATAAGGTAGGCATGAAACAGACTTCTATTAGATTATTGAGGTTCATAAGCTAATAAGTGTAGCTGTAAGCAGAAGCATGCAAAGAGTGAGTCACAATAAATTACAGACACGGGCTATATGCGTTGGAATACAGTATTTTGTGCCAGAATAAGGGTAGGCCTCAAACAGGAGTGCACAAACAGGAGTCTTTTTTTATGGGAGGTACAGTATTTGAACATTACCTGCAATGGTGAAGGTGGCTATATATAAATCTTCCCTGTTACAGGGGTGCACTCTTGACATGGTTGGCATGGCCTCGCCACAGACCTGCCACTTAGCCCGAGGTTTACATGCAGCCTACTTGTTGCAGGAAGATACTACCTTCATCCACTTCTCCACCTGCTGCCAAATCACATGAGGAGTCCACTCTCCACCCACCTTACAGACTGTCTGCTATTTTAAAAATTGTCTCCTATGACCCATCTATTTGCAATTAAAAAGCAGCCTCTTTTAAAGACTAAATACTTAACCTACAAGACCAATGAGCATCATCATGCTTAAGTGTTCTTATGGTCATCTGGATCCAACTACTGTTAAGGGGAAGTGAGTGTGTACTGAATAATTCTATTTTCTGTAGTATTCACTTAATTTTGGCAAAAATAAGTTCAGTTATTTGTGGTGTTGTACTATATAGAACCCTAATGAAGTTCCTGCCCTCTAGATATAAAGTGATTGTCCAGCTTCTAGTTCCAAACAACTGGACTTGCTGGATATGGATTAGTTATCTGCTTTTTTCCTCTATCATCTTCATTTTTTTATTTTTTTTCAATAATATATTTGGGGACCAGTTACTATATTTTTGTCTCAACTTACAATAAATCCAAGCTACAATGGTCATTATGGAACAAAAAAATAGGTATTCAACTTTGATTATGAATCTTCATATGTACAGTACCAACCAATCAAAGGTTTTTATACAACGACTCAAATAAGTTTTCTTCTTCTTTTTTTTTTTCTTGCACATTTTAGAATAATAGCAAAGTCAACTAAGATGTAATACATATAGAGCTACACAATCACAAAATATTCAACACTTTCTGTCTGTTTTATCTTACATTTTAGATTTCTCATTCCTCATCTTCTTTAACAGCTTGGCACACTCTTGGCAGTCTCTCAAACAACATCATCATGTAGCCACCTGAGATACTGGTGTCTTTATCCAAACCATGACTGTAGCACAGCTCTCTATCAGTTTCCTTTTTTGTCAGGTAGTGTAGCTGCCACACAACCTGTAGTTGTGTTTGGGGTCATTGTTGATGGCCCATCTAAGCACAAACCAGATGGAGTGATGTGTTGAGGCAGAGTGTTTTGATGCCCTGCTGGTCAAGTGTGTCTTTAGGTCTGTATACATCTCCAACAGTGTTCACAGCAAAGCACATCCACACCATCACATGCTTTCCCTATATGCTTCATGATGAGAAACAAATGACCAGATTATCATCTATTCACCTTTTCTGTGTCAAAGAAAGGCACAGCAGTTAGAACCAAAAATCTCAGATTTGAATTCATCAGACTAAAGTTCCACTCGCTTTATATCCACTGCATGTTTCTTCCAGAAGTGTATCCTTTTATTTGTTTCCCTCAGTAGTGCTTTTTGTAGTTATTCTACCATGGAGGCCTAATTCACACAGTATCCTCCAAACAGATGTTGTTGAGATGTGTCTGCTTTTTAACTTGCCTTTCATGTGGCGTCGCTCATTAGAACCTGTTTCATTGCAGAGCTTAATAGTTTTTGCCATTGCACTTGAGGAAACTTTAATTCCTGAGATTTTCCATATTGACTGACCTGTATGTAACGTAAAAGACAAACTGTTTTATGTACATTATGTACACACTTATTAGGTGTGACTTACTAATAAGAGCTGAATAATTTAAGGTTTACTGTTTTTCACCTCTAAATGTATAATGTTACCAAAGCTCAGTGGCACTGGCAAACCCTTGAAACTAGATCTCCACTCATCCAGCATGTCACACAATAAACGCTGGCATCTTTCTATGCCTCTCTGCCCATAAACAGAATAAAGTAACATGACACTCACCATAAAGTGCCCTCTTTTATTCATTCCACAATGTGCACAGGACAGTAGGAGTAATATAGGTGAGCAAGCAGCCTACAGCTGTTTTGCTTCACTAGGTGCCTTCTCAAAGCCCTTGAGAAAGTGCCTGGTGACACAAAAAGGCAGACAGTGCCAACTACATACTTCTTCTGTTTTTATAGTTAAATAGAAATAACTAGTTCCTGCCCTGCTCAATGCCTCTGATGAACTTTCCTGACAGTTGCAAGCAACAGGTGTGTGGCGGGGGATGAGATACTAGGCAAGCCTATAGTGAAGTGGCAGATAGTGAAGCCAGCATGGTAGAGGCCTCAGGCTCTCCACAGGAGGTCATTAGCTCAGTCACTGATGCCCTAACTCTCTATAAAGCTACCCATGGTATTGTCCTTTCATCTCCAGACTATTATAGATCCTCGCTAGATATGTTTAGGTAAGATAGCCAGAGTCCCAAATAGAAGATAATTAGAGATGAGCGAACTTCTCAAAAATTCTATTTGGACGGTTCGCCAAATTTTCCAAAAAGATTTTATTTGCGCCGAATTGCGTTAAAAAAACAGCTATTTCCTGGCTTCAGAGAGCCTATATAATGGTGTAGAACACTTTGCCTTGCATAAACACGCATAGGGAGTCTGCTGGCCAATCGCAGCGCACAGCTCATATCCTGGGAGTTTTTTTTTCTCCCAGGCTGTGAGCTGAGCGCTGCGATTGGCCAGCGCTACAGCCTGAGATATGCCTACTATAACCAAGTGTACTAGGCTCCGCCTAGTATAACCAAGTCCCAGAAGATACCGGAGCCTATACCGGGCGAATAGGGCGGCGCCCAGGGATAATAGTAAGTGCAGGGAGATCCTTGGGCGCCGCTCTACATGTCAGCATAGTTAGTACACATCTGATGAAAGGTCCTCTTTAATTTGCCATTCCTCTGATTCGTCAGAAAAAAAACAAAAAACGGATCCTGTCTGTTGAGCATCCACCTTCACTCGGTCAGCATTTGGTCAGTAATCCATCAGTATAGCTAAAGCCCCAAAAAAAACATTAGTGGATCCAAAACAGAGATGACACGAGAATGGAATATTTGCATGTCTTCTGTGTTTTGTACCCTGTCCTGCTTTTGGCTACCAAATCATAAGCCAATTCTGATGAAAAATTGGGACCATGTCATACAGGCCTTACAGCTGCTACATCGACCGGATCCATTGTGCGTCTTATTTTTCCTTCCTTCTGACAGATCAGAACATGGGTCAAAAAATTATGATATCAACCAGGCCAAAAAGGAAAAATAATGGCCCAGTCATGGAGTGGGGAGGGTGGAAACAGCATGAGAAGTCCACAGAGTGACCCAGTGACAGAGTGGTGAGGTGGCAGCAGCATGAGGAGACCCCAGATCAGCAAAGTGACATAGTGGTGAGGTGGCAGCAACATGAAAAGATCACAGAGTGGCCCAGTGACATAGTGGTGAGCTGGCAGCATCATAAGGAGACCACAGAGTGGCCCAGTGACATAGTGTTAAGTTGGCAACAGCATGATGAGGAGACCCCAGAGTTGTTTTGTGGCAGCAGCATGAGGAGACCACAGATTGGCCCTGTGATAGAGTGGTGAGGTGGCAGTAGCATGAGGAGACCACAGAGTGGCCCAGTGACATAGTGGTGAGGTGGCAACAGCATGAGGAGACCACAGATTGGGGATGTGGCAGAAGCTTGAGGAGACCACAGAGTGGTGAGGTGGCAGCAGTATGAGAAGACCACAGAGTGGCCCACTGACAGAGTGAGGAGGTGGGGGGCAATACCAGAACCAACTGAAGATAGTGGGTGGCAGTAGGAGCATCTGGCAGCAGGTGTGGCATGAGGCGGGTGGCAGCATCAGAATAGCAGCTGAACCAGGTAGCCAGAAGAAACAGGTCTCTTTAAAAAAAGTTTAGGTGTGGCACCATGGACGTTCTAGTCTGATGCATAAGGCACTGGTGTTTGAAAATCCAGGCTGATCCACGCCTGATTCATCTTCACAGAGGTCAGTTTCTCTACATTTTGGTTGGACAGGCGAGTTCTCCATGGGGTTACTATGGCCCCCACCGCACTAAACACTCTGATGCCATACTGCTGGCAGGGCAGGAAAGCTTGTCCTGGGCAAACTTGGCCAGTTGCGGCCACAAATCGAGTCTGGCTGCCCAGTAGTCCAGGGGATATTTGACGTGGGGTGGCAGGGTACACTCCAAGTATGCCACAAACCTGCTGGTTCAGGTTTTGCTCTATGTCTAGCTGCTGCTGGTGGTGTGTAGCTTCCTCAGTAGGTGGGTGAAGAGAACTGCTCACCAATTACTCTAAACTTAATTTGCTGCTGATGTAGCTGGTACTGCTCCTGCCCCCCCAGCAGCCATGGCAGTGAAACGTGAGCTGCACATAGGCAGCGGCCAACTGACTGCATAGGATGTCTTGATAGTAGTTCAGTTTGAAGTACCTCTCAGCGGGTATATAAATGGCCCCCATTTTGGACCGGTAGCAAGGGTGTAACATGGAGGGGAGCCAGTAGTCATCCCTCTGCTGAATGGTGTCGCTACGCAAGCAACAGCATGCATCGGGCCATTTGCGCAAGTGACTCGGAGGGACTCTCTGCCTCCATCTTCACTGCATACTGCCATGGTGTGTCTGGGTCATCTGCCTTGTCTTCCTGTTCGCCCTATATCTCCTCCGGCTGCTACTGCTCCTCCTCTCCTGTCACCTGTGTAGAAAAAACAGCCATTTCTCTACGCATTAGGGAGACTCCATTATTAGGGGAACAGATAGGGCGATCTGTCACAAAGATCGTGATCGCCGAACAGTGTGCTGTCTTCCCGGCGCTAGAGTTCGACACATCGTGGATCGAGTTGACATTTGAGATTGAGATTTGAGATTTTTAAAAGCATTGTAACATCTAATTGTGAGAGGTACATACCTTATAGAAATAAAAGGCTAAGGAACAATAAGAAACCAATGTGGATAAATGGAACCGTAAAGATAGCAATAAATGACAAAAAGAAAGCATATAAATCACGAAAACAGGAGGGGAGCCAGGAAGCACTGATAAACTATATGGAAAAAAATAGAATATGTAAAAAGCTAATAAAATTTGCTAAACTAGAGACCGAGAGATTCATTGCCAAAGAGAGTAAAACTAACTCTAAAATGTTCTTTAATTATATAAATAGTAAAAAATATAAATCTGAAGGAGTCGGCCTTCTACATAGCAATGAGGGGGGTGTTGCAGAGAGCGACGAGGATAAAGCAAAACTATTAAATATTTTTTTCTCCACTATATTCACTGAGGAAAATAAACTGTCAGATGAAATGCAGAATGTAAAAGTAAATTAAAATCCCCATTAAAAGTGCCCTGTCTGACCCAGGAAGAAGTACAACAGCGACTTAAAAAGATTAAAATAGCCAAATCGCCAGGACCGGATGGCATACACCCCCGTATCCTAAGGGAATTAAGTGATATCATAGCCAGACCTTTATTTCTGATATTTACGGACTCTATACTGACAGGGAATGTTCCACAGGATTGGCGCATAGCAAATGTGGTGCCAATATTCAAAAAGGGTCCAAAAACAGAGCCTGGAAATTATAGACTGGTAAGTTTAACATCTATTGTTGGTAAACAGTTTGAAGGGTTTCTAAGAGATGCTATTTTGGAGTATCTCAATGAAAATAAGCAAATAACGCCATATCAGCATGGCCTCATGAGGGGTCATGCCAAACGAATTTAATCAGCTTCTATGAGGAGGCAAGTTCTAGACTTGACAGCGGTGAATCAATTGATGTCATATATCTGGACTTCTCCAAAGCATTTGACACTGTACCTCATAAATGGTTAGTATATAAAATGAGGATGCTCGGACTGGGAGAAAATGTCTGATTGTGGGTAAGTAACTGGCTAAGTGACAGAAAACAGAGGGTGGTTATTAACGGTACATACTCAGATTGGGTCACTGACACTAGTGGGGTACCTCAGGGGTCAGTATTGGGCCCTATTCTCTTCAGCATATTTATTAATGATCTTGTAGAAGGCCTGCACAGTAAAATATCTATTTTTGCAGATAACACTAAACTGTGTAAAACTATTAACACTGAAGAGGACAGTTTTCTGCTACAGAGGGATCTGGATAGATTGTAGGCTTGGGCTGAGAAATGGCAGATGAGGTTTAACACTGACAAATGTAAAGTTATGCACATGGGAAGGAATAATACAAGTCACCCGTACATATTAAATGGTAAAACACTCGGTAACATGGACATGAAAAAGGATATAGGAATTTTAATAAACAGCAAATTAAGCTGCAAAAAACAGTGTCAGGCAGCTACTGCCAAGGCCAATAAGATAATGGGTTGCATCAAAAGGGGCATAGATGCCCATAATGAGAACATAGTCCTACCACTTTACAAATCACTAGTCAGACCACACATGGAGTACTGTGTACAGTTCTGGACTCCTGTGAACAAGGCAGACATAGCAGAGCTGGAGAGGGTTCAGAGGAGGGCAACTAAAGTAATAACTGGAATGGGGCAACTACAGTACCCTGAAAGGTTATCAAAATTAGGGTTATTCACTTTAGAAAAAAGACGACTGAAGGGAGATCTAATAACTGTCTATAAATATATCAGGGGTCAGTACAGAGATCTGTCCCATCATCTATTTATCCCCAGGACTGTGACTGTGACGAGGGAACATCCTCTGCGTCAGGAGGAAAGAAGGTTTGTACACAAACATAGAAAAGGATTCTTCACTGTAAGAGCAGTGAGACTATGGAACTCTCTGCCTGAGGAGGTGGTGATGGTACAATAAAGGAATTCAAGAGGGGACTGGGAGGGGAGGGCATTTCTGGAGTGTAATAATATTACATGCTACAGCTACTAGAGAGGGGTCGTTGATCCAGGAAGCTGTTCTGATTGCCTGATTGGAGTCGGGAAGGAATTTTTTTCCCCTTAAGTGGGGAAAATTGGCTTCTGCCTCACAGGGGTTTTTTGCCTTCCTCTGGATCAACTTGTAGGAAACAGGCCGAACCGGATGGACAAATGTCTTTTTTCGGTCTTATATACTATGTTACTATGTTACTATGTTACATTGCTTGTGTTCGAATATCCTCCTCATCCTCTAGTTCAGGCCCCACAGGGCTCATGTGGCTGTGAGATATAATCCCACGTCTCCTGTCTCCTGGCCAGCCAGATTTAGCAGCATATCAGCCTATGTTGGGGGATTCCGTTCTGTTGCTGCAGCTCAAGGATGGTGTTCTTTGCGGTGTATGAGTGGCTGAAGTGCATGCAAAGTTTCTTGGCCATTTTTCAGGATGTCTTGCAGATGAAGTGAAGACTTCAGGAACAGCTTCACAACCAGATTAAACACATGCACCATGCAGGGCGCATGGCCCAGCCCTCCTTGATGCAGCGCCAAGACCATGTTCTTCCCATTGTCGGGCACCATGGTTCCGATTTTGAGTTGTGGAGGAGAAAGCCAGGATTCGATTTCTTGATGAAGAACGCGGAGCAGTTTTTCCCCTATGTAACTTTGTCCGCCCAGGCAAACTAGGTGCAGAACAGCGTGACACCGCCGTGCCCTGCACATGTGGTATGCTGGAGGATCACTGTGAACTGTTCCTGCAGTGGAGACTGAGGACATGGTGGAGGATGAGGAGCCAGAAGCGGACATTGTCGCAGGACCAACGACATGAGAAGTTGCTGGTGTGGCTGGGCAATAACCACATTTACCCAGTAGGCAGTAAACGACATATATTGTCCCTGACCGTAGTTATAGCTCCACACATCGGCGCTGCTGTGCACTTTGGCAGACACTGACAGGCTCATGTACTTACCCGCCTTCTCTCCCATGAGAGAGAAAAACACAAACGGCATTCACCCAAAAATTGTGGTTTATTCCAGCAATTCGTACATTACAGACATTGGCATACATAAGGGGCGGACCAGTGTAGCGGAAACATGTAGCTCGTGGAGACGGCCGTTTCACGCTTCAGTGCTTCTTCAGGCCACTGACGTTCTGACGTGCATACGCCACTCTGCTCATCACTTCTTGCCCACCTAGTGGAGGAAGCGGCAGATGTCTGCTCCACATCTTGGCTTGCCAGTAGCTACTGACTGTCTTCTAGTAGCTCGTCCTCACTGTATAGTGGAGCTGAGCCCACAGCATACAATATTTCTCTGGCTAAGGGAACAGAAAATGACAGAGGCAGGTTGAGGACAGGTGAGAGCACAGGGCCTGCTCCCGGGCCCTGCCAACTAAGCGTTGTATCAGAGAAACCCACCGATTGGCTGGGGGTGTCTGATGTCACTTGCGACGAAGTCAAAGACCGATTCCACCATTCAAGCACCGCTAGGTTGCTGGTCAAGACACAACCGCTAGATGACACAGGAAGCTTGCTGCAACTCCTGCTGCCACCCCCCTTCTTCTGCTGCTACTTCTGCCTGTGACAGAAACATTTTGGCCACTGCCTGTTCCCTTTTACTGGCCATTTACCTGTCTGTCTGACATATTGTATAAAAAAAGAAGTAAATTAAAATACACCCCAAAAAAAGCTGTAGTATAATGTAACTTCCCCGCAGAAGGGCAATTAAGATATAATCTTTTTCCTATTAATACACCCCAAAAAAGAAATATACCAATCACAATTAACCGCAGAATGGCAAATTAAGAAATATATTTTTTCTGATTAATAACCCTCCCCCCAAAAAACAATATAACAGTCACAATTCACCTTAGAACAGCTAATTGGACGTAGGTTTATTTCCTTTAAATACACCCCATAAATTGTCATAGCACAATGTAACTTCACCGCAGAATGGCAATTAAGACATATTCTTTTTCTTTTGATACACCCCCCAAAAAAAATATAACAATCAAAATTCACCGCAGAACGGATAATAGGACGTACGTATCGTTCCTGTTAATACACCCCATAAATGCCCATAAATGACTGCAGTACAATATAACTTCACTGCTGAAAGGCAATTATGACATACATTTTTTCCTTTTTTCCCCCAATTAATACACCCCCCCCCCCAAAAAAAAAGAGTAAAACAATGTAAAATCAACGGTGTGGCTGTGCAGGAACAACATTCACTTAGTTGGCCGTAAAGGACATGTATTGTCCCTGAGTACAGAAATGCAGCGTAGGATCCTAATGTGCTATCTAGCACAAGAACAGTTTTTTTTGCAAACAACAATGAAAATGCAGTATGTTACGGTTTTAATGGAATATCAGAAATGCAGCATAGGATCCCAATGTGCTATCTATTACAAAAACTGTGTTTTTTGCAAACAACAATAAAAATGCAATAAGATTGAACAACACCAAGTACACCAGAATTCTTCCCTAATCTCTCCCTCACAGAAGCAGCAGCATCCTATCCCTACACTGAGAAGAGCAGAGTGACGTGCGGCGCTACGTGACTCCAGCCTATATAGAGGCTGGGTCACATGCTGCACTTGGTCAATCACAGCTATGCCATTATTAGGCATGGTTGTGATGGCTTCTAAGGGCAGACAAGTGAAACACTCGTTGATTGGCTGCCCTGCAGCCTTTCAAAAAGCACCAAGAAATCGCCGAACACCAAACCCAAACCCAAAATTTTAAGGAAATGTTCGGGTACCAAAAACCCTAAAGATCAGTACGGACCTGAACTTTACAGTTTGGGTTCGCTCAACCCTATTTGTTACTATTCTGATTGTCTGGCAGGTAACCACCGAATACCTCAAGGCTTTCATGGATGTAATCAACAATAATGATTTGAACATCAAGTTAACATACAAAACGGGCAGAACAGGGATAGACTTTCTGGACCTTCTTTTAAATGTGGATGATACAGGATTTATTCATACTAACCTTTTCCGTAAGAACACTTCAGCCAACAGTGTGTTACAGGCTGACTCATGCCACCCAAAAAAACTGATTTCCAGTATCCCAATTGGATAATTCCTCCGAATTTGAAGGATCTGTTCCCGAGAAGACTATTTAAAAATACATGCTGAAGACTTGAGCAATCGGTTTAGGAATAGAGGATATAGCGAACAATCGATTAAGCAAGGATACTATCGGGCAGTGAACTCTAATTGCCACCAACTGATATATGGACCCAAGAAAATGAGAAGAAATGAGGACAAAGGAAAGGTGAGATTTATCAGTACATTAAACCATAAACATGGTGAAATAAGAAAAACACTTATAAAATATTGGGACATTTTATGTTCTGACAGCACACTTACCGTATTTTCCGGCGTATTTTCTGGCGTATACTTTCTAACACTAGAAATTATTTTCAAAAGTTGGGGGTCGTCTTATATGTCGGGTATAAGGCAGCACAGGGGAGAAGGAAGCAGTCTCTCCCTCCCCCCTGTGCTGTCTGCTGCCACCAATGATGATAGAGGGGTGGAGGAGGGGCCTGTGGTTTATTTATTGTGAAAAAATGATATTATAGATATACAAATTACCAGTATCGGTATCTTTGTGCCCAAATGTCTGTCGCTGTTTTGTGCCCAGCCGCGACCTGAATCCTGGATCCCAGTGCCGCCCCTCTCTTAATTTATTCACTGCACTTCTGTTTTTTTATCTTCTGAAGCCGCTCGGAATCTTGCGAGTGCTCCAACTAACTGAGCATGCGCGAGATTACGAGCGGCTTCAGAAGATAAAAAAAAACAGAAGTGCAGTGAATAAATTAAGAGAGTGGCAGCGCTGGGATCCAGGATTCGGGGCTCGGCTGGGCACAAAACGGCGACAGACACAAAGATACCGATACTGGTAATTTGTATGTCTGTAAAATCGTTTTTTTGCAATAAATACAGTAAACCACAGGTGGGCTCCGATCGGTTACCATGGCAGCCAGGACGCTACTGAAGCCCTGGCTGCCATAGTCAGTTCCCTGGACTGGAAAAGATCGTCTTGGAGACAGGGAGGGCTGGGCAGGCAGGGAGAACTGACACAGCCAATCCAAGCAGGCTTTGTTCGAAGTGTGCACACAAAATACAGGTACAGTACATCGCTTGCTGTGATTGGCTGGTTGTTGTATACTGGGTTGGATTGGCGATTCTGAGGGAAGGCAGGGGGAAACACGAGCATCTGCACTTCAGCCAATTCTAATGTGGTGGTGAATACAGTACAGAACCAGTATCTGTACATAAAGTACAACACCAGTATCTGTACCAGTTCATACAGTACAGCACCAGTACATACAGTACAGTAGTCAATTGGCTGCCAGTCAAGACCCCATCATGGCTCCACGAGCAAGAAGAAAGAAATATGAAGCCAGTTTCAAACTTAAATTTGTAAACTTTGCCATGGAACATAATAACTGCGCTGCTGCAAGACAACATGGAGTAACAGAAAAGATGATTCAGGACTGGAAAGCAAATGAAAAAGCATTAAAGAGTATGCCAAGGAATGTGTGCATTAAGAAGAGGCACCACGCATTGGCCAGAACTCGAAAAACATGTAGCAGACATGGTGAATGAGCATCGCCAAAACAGCATAGTGACACAAAATAAAATACGCTTGTTTGCACTTCAGTGAGCCAAATCTAACCCATATCACAGCAACAGATTTAAGGCCACTGTATCCTGGTGTACTAGATTCTTGGAAAGGCATAATATGGTACTGAGGCAAAAGACGAAAATTGCACAAAAATTACCAGCAGATCTTGATTCCAAAGTAAATAGTTTCCATCGATACGTAATACAACAGTGCATTAAACATAGCTATGCGTTAAGTAGTATCGGAAATATGAATGAAACTCCAATTAATTTTGATATGGTTGGAAATAAAACTGTCCATCAAAAAGGTGAAAAAACTATTTTAATTAAAACAACAGGACATGAGAAGTCCAGTTTTACAGTGGTACTAGCATGCACAGCTGATGGCGCCAAACTGAGACCAATGGTTATTTTTAAAAGAAAAACAATGCCGAAACTCAAGTTCCCTGTTGGTTGTTTTGTACATGTGAATGTAAAAGGCTGGATGGATGAAGAAGGGGTAAAGCTATGGCTTGATAATGTATGGAGCGGGCGGCCAGGTGGACTTCAAAAACGTAGTCTACTGGTGTGGGATATGTTCAGGGCTCATTTAACTCCCAGCACCAAACAAAGGCTTGCAAGAATGAACACAGATGCGGCAGTTATTCCTGCAGGATTGACATCGTTGGTACAGCCACTGGATGTGTGCCTAAACAAGCCGTTTAAAGATCACATTCGAGAACAGTGGAATAAGTGGATGGTTAGCGGCGAAAAGTCATTCACAAAAGGAGGAAACATGCGTGCTCCACAGTTGTATGTTTTGTGCAAGTTTGTCATAAAAGCCTGGAATGATATTGATGCAGAAAAAGTAATCAAGTCTTTCAAGAAGTGTGGCATATCAAATTCATTAGATTGTATGGAGGACGACTACTTGTGGTAAGATGAAGAGGAAGCCGAAGCTGAGACCACACCATCTGATACGGAATTAGATCCATACGATGATGACTGCCTTACAAATGTAGCACTGCACAAGATGTCATTGATGTACTTATGATATCAGATGACGAGCAGGAGGATTTTGAAGGCTTTTAAAGGGAAACTGCGTTGCTGACTCGGCAGGGACTTGACCAGCACTTGCTCTCTCTCTATTGTTTGTTATCTTCCTCCTATCATCATCAGTTCCAGTTTGGTTGACAGCTTAGAAAACAAACAGCATAGCAGCTCTCATCGGTTTATTGTCTTATCCTTCCTTTCAGCTTTAGAGTGAATTAGGAAAATTTTCATCCCCTTGCACTGTTTTATGTTTACATGTTAGATGACAAACAGACTTATGTTTATAAGTTACAGTTTTCCTGCTAAGTACCTGCATGTCATAAGCATTTCAATAAAAATTACCATATTAAATATTTCTATTTAGTGTGTGTTGAAAGAGTGGTAGTCTTATGCGGCGAGTATAGCCCAAACCCTATATTTTAAATGGAAAAGGTGGGGGTCGTCTTATACGCCCAGTCGCCTTATACGCCGGAAAATACGGTAGTTCATACTTACCAAAAACGCCATTAATCGTATTCAGAAAAGAAAAAAATCGAAAGGATTTATTGACAAACAGTCATTATGTAGGAACAAGACCGAATCATGCCTTTGGCTCTAAGGGCCCACAGACTTTGTGGCAACTGTGTCGACCTTGTGGCAACTGTGTAGCATGTCCAAATATACTTCGCACCACAAACTTTTCAAATACTGATGGAAATAAGACTTTCAAGATCACGCATTCGATCACTTGTAATACGATAGGACTAATATACAGTTGTGTTCAAAATTATTCAACCCCCAATGCTGTAAAGGGTTTTAGGGAATTTAGTGTACATTTGTAATTGTGTTAAGAATGAAATCTTACAAGGACTTTATAAAGAACCAAATGCAACTAAAATGACATCAATTGTTTTTGTAATACAGTATTAAATGTTTTTTTTTGTGATTTCTTCATTGACACAATTATTCAACCCCTTAAAGACTACCACTCTTAAGAACAGAGGTTCATTCAAGTGTTTTCGATCAGGTATTGAAAACACCTCTGGATGTCAAGGAGCGGCAATCAAGCATAATAAGCACCAATTAGGCAGATTTACAATGACTGTGATACTCAGCTCCTTCTAGACATTTACTGGTGTGTTTACAAACATGGTGAAGTCAAGAGAATGGTCCAGGAAGACAAGAGAAGAGGTGATTTCTCTTCACAGGAAGGGCAATGGCTATAAGAAGATTGCAAAGATGTTAAACATACCAAGAGACACCATAGGAAGCATCATTCACAAATTCAAGGCAAAGGGCACTGTCGAAACGCTACCTGGTCGTGGCAGAAAGAAAATGCTGACTTCGACTGCTGTGCCCTACCTGAAGCGTAAAGTGGAGAAAAGTTCCCGTGTGACTGCTGAGGAACTGAAAAAAGATTTGTCAGATGCGGGTACTGAAGTTTCAGCTCAGACAATAAGGCGCACACTGCGTAATGAAGGCCTCCATGCCAGAACTCCCAGGCGCACCCCCTTGCTGTCTCCAAAGAATAAGAAGAGTTGACTGCAGTATGCCAAAAGTCATGAGGACAAACCACAAAAGCTTTGGGATAGTGTTCTGTGGACTGATGAAACAAAATTTGAACTGTTTGGGCCCATGGATCAACGCTATGTTTGGAGGAGGCCTATGAAGAAAAGAACACCTTGCCTACTGTTAAGCATGGCGGGGGGATCAATCATGCTTTGGGGCTGTTTTGCTTCTACAGGTACAGGGAAGCTTCAGCATGAATTCTCTTCAGTACCAGGAGATATTGGATGAAAATGTGATGCAGTCCGTCACAAACCTGAGGCTTGGGAGACGTTGGACCTTTCAACAGGACAATGATCCCAAGCATACCTCCAAGTCCACTAGAGCATGGTTGCAGATTAAAGGCTGGAACATTTTGAAGTGGCCATCGCAGTCACCAGACTTAAATCCGATTGAGAACCTCTGGTGGGACTTAAAGAAAGCAGTTGCAGCGCACAAGCCTAAGAATGCGACTGAACTGGAGGCTTTTGCCCATGAAGAATGGGCGATGATACCCGTAGATCGCTGCAAGACACTTGTGTCAAGCTATGCTTCACATTTAAAAGCTGTTATAACTGGAAAAGGATGTTGTACTAAGTACCAAGATTGAATGTCACTTGGGGGTTGAATAAATCTGATAATGATGTGATCACAGAAAAGACATTTGTGGTTATTTCATTATAAATGTTATGTTATATTTGTCTGACTTACAAGTGCCTCTTTGATTTAATTGTAAACAAGATGACTGAAATGATCAAAATCAATGTCAAACTGGCCAAAACACTCAATTTCAGTGGGGGTTGAATAATTTTGAACACAACTGTATCTGGCTAGCTGTCCTTGATACCTCTTGTACGTGGGCCTAACATCGAGAGAAATGAAAAGGAGAGTAAGAGAGCACGTACTAGGAATACAAGTGGCAAGGAAAGAACATGTTGGCCTAGTTTCCATAAATTAATACACAACAAAAACGTCCTAATTAAGGAAATTTATTAAAATATATCGTAAAATAAAAAATTATATAAGTAATATTATTTTTGGCATAAAGAGCCCGCGGTGGTCTGTTATTTACCGTGAAATTAATAACATTACCATAAACCATACTGTCCGCTCCAACCGAAGCGACTTACCCCATAACAAACCATTGCGACGTAGGAGCCCTTCCAATGGGAGGGCAGGCGGGATCTGATGCTGTCAGCGCCGAGAATGCGCTCCAACCGCTTTTTTCCCTTTCTTTTATAGGTTGCTGCACGAGGATGCTTGGGATGGACCAGCCAATCAGAATTCTTCATGATGGCACCCGATCAAGATGACCGTTGCCTACACTTTTCCTATATTCAGGTAAGGAAACTTTATTTATTTATTTGTTAACACACCCCACTTTTATACAATAAAGGAACCAGGCAACCATGATTTCCTTACATTGTATAAAACAATTTCAGGTCACGTACAAGATATTTCTAACCTGAAGACGATTTCCTGGCACTTCAAACAACATCATAATTGTGATAAATCTGTCCTACAGGTAAAGGGAATTGATAGGGTGTTATTCAATTTCCGAGAAGGTAATTGGAAACGCCTATTGGCATAAAAAGAAATGTGGTGGATTTTTGCATTGAATACTATGTCCCCAGAAGGACTCAATGATAGTCTGAGCTTTGTACATTCTTATAGGATGAGATTTTGGACATTTTTGGAATTCTGCTTTGGGTCGGTTCATGGAGAATTTGGGACATTCTGTCCCCAATTAATTTTGGGTTTTCATTGGTTTTAAATGTTGCACCTAGTATATTATTGTTTCTCTTGCTTTTTACTGTATTTCCATCCCTCTCTTTTTCTTCTCTTTTAATCCGCCCTTGTCTACCCCCTTCCCCATTTCTCTCCCCTTTTTTCTTTTTTTTCTCCACAGATATCCATATGGACATCAAGATTGTGGATACATGTGATGGGAATGTCTGGGGGGTATTAAATGACTATACACATTTGAGATGTTTTGATGTATAGGGTATCATATGATCATGTATATTGTGTTAATAGTGGTGTACCAAAAATCATGATGTAATATGTCATATGTAATGAAATGGATGATTAGCACTTTTAAGGATATGTTGGTCACTTAACAATAATTATTTATTTATGTATTATCATGTGATTAAGGTAAATTTATTGAGTTACTTATTATGATATAATGTCACTGAATTAAATTGAGATTTGAAATCACAGTAGATACGTAATTTTTGTAAATACTTATTTAGATATAAATTATGTGCACAATTAATACTAATTGGTTGATGGTATGAGATTGTTTGGATTAATTCTGTTCTAGTTTGTGTTTCATTTATTAATGAGGGATTGTTCCTGTTTAATCAGGTATAGTATGTGGTGGACTATGCCATGTGATCTATGGTTCCAGAAGGGGTGGCCGGATGCGCTCCAGGGTGGAACGCATGTGGGCGGATCTGGATGTGACCAGGGATGGTGGGAACGCTCGTGTCGCTGAAATAGATGAGAACAATCTCGTCAATACGTATATACATATATATAGGAGCATGAACATCTGGCCCCTTAGTAGAGATAAAATATAGTGAGCGCGGGCGCTTCTGTAGCAAGGAGGATATGGATCTGGACGACATGTGCGTTCCAGCTTGGAGCGCAATGGATCACTTCCGGTTACACACTTCCAGGTGGCGGTTGAATCACGAGAGACATGACTAGGAGGCTGAAATCGATGCTAAACAGGAGTTGTAGATTATTAAGTGCAGTTAGGTGTATATATATGGGGACTGGCTGAGTAGTATAATTCACCCCCTGAGGAAGCATTAAGCGAAATGCACGTTGGGGCGTAGGACACGTGGTTGGTATGATGTTATAATATTCTTATACTGTTTTAGCAAATATTTACCGGTGGCAACTGTCAAAGACTCAAATGCAATTACTTTCAGTCCCGGCTTCTTCGGCTCCCCCTTCTGCAGTTAAATGTGGTGCACATTCCTATGGAGCTATAGCATCAAGCAAGTCTTCACATAGTAGAGGAAAAATAGGCAGCACTCACCACGGCTTTTCTTTCTTAGTCCTTTATTGTATCCAAATACATGTAAAACGAGCTGCTTGGTAGCAGTATTAGCCTGATTCACCCACAGCGGCAACGGCCGTTTCGCGCAAACTCTCTGCGCTTCTTCTGGCCACTACTATTGTCCAGATAGAAATCATAGCTGTTTCTAAGACCATACTGTGTGTGTGTGTGTGTGTGTCATTGACATAGCTCTCCAGGCGCCTGTCATTGGTGATGAAGGAGGAATCAGGGTGCATACAGAAGAAGAACCCATTCAGCTGAGGGCTTCGTCCGGGATAGAACAAACAGGAATTCGGTAAGTACGGAAACTTCCTGCCTTTAGCACAGGGGAGATTCCGATGCTTTCCGGATACTCTGTTGTTTCTATCTTGAATCCACTTCAAACACTGAAAGGAATAGTATCTATCTTTAGGGAAGATAGATTTTAAATAGACTAATGGCCAAGTCTAAAATATAAATTCTTTAGGGAAGGATTTAAAGAGGAATTCTTTTGGGAAGAATTATAATATGGTCTGCATCCTGGTTTCTCTTGTCAGCCAATTTTTACCGCTTCTTATCTGTCGCTTCTTTATGCTCTCTTTTATGTCATGATGTTATGAAGCATTACGTAATTTTATTTTATGCTGAAGGTAAGCAGCAAATGATACTGTGAAAATTGTACTAACTTTATTGTCCTGGAGAACCGTAAGACGCTCCACCACTCTGGCAAGGGGAAACCCGCTAACCCAGAAACTGGTGAACACAAGTGACGGTTTTAAGGGATAATACTAACAGGCAGTTGAGAAAGAAGTTGAGCATAGACATAAGTCCTCTCTACCCAGTTGACAGGAATTGTTGTAGCCTTTACGGTTCAGTACAGCCAGTCCTGGGAAGAGTTCTGCTCTGCCTCTGTCTCAATGAAGTTATAAATGGGTGCAATGCAAGGAAAGGACTCTCCACCCCTCCGTATGTAGGAGAAACATGTAAGGATTATGTAGCCTGGGTCTGTGGGACTTATTATAATTTAGTTACTCCCTGGATGGATAATAATGGCAGGATGGACAGAGGAATAAAGAGTAGAGATGAGCGAACTTTAAAAAAAAGTTCGGCGTTCGGGTTGTGGTAATCGCCGCATCCCATTATGGATTCCACTACCGCTGACTATCGCGGCATATGGAATCCATAAGGGGCGGCTTCCACCAACCTGAACTGTTGAACAGCCGAAGTACCTGGGGTGACGTCACTGTCATGTGATCAGTGCAGGGGGCGTGGCTCAGTACGGGATCAAATCCGGCGATTACCACAACCCGAACGCCGAACGCCAAACTTTTTTTTAAAGTTCGCTCATCTCTAATGAAGAGTATAAATTTGTTCCCTCGGGAAGGGGCTATTGACACCCTCCATATGGACATGGTAAAAAGGTTATATTTGGGTGACACTGAAAGTTACCCATATTATGGTCCAGACCCCCAGTGGGACATGCAGTATATGAAGTTGGCAGGGGAAAATTGGCTTACTTATGCACCATATTGGTATGACAGACCAAATAAAAAGGTTAGGAAACAGAAGGCAGAGAACCAGGAGGTATATAAAAGAAACATGAGTTAGAAAAAGAATTGACAAGGGTTCACTTCAGAAGCCCTCTCCCCCCTATTTAGGAAATATCCCACCAATATATCCACCCCTTTCAAAAGATGACTTAGATTTACTGGCTGGATATACTGCTACCAACATCCAACCACCTACCCCAGCTCCCACAGCCACCTCTGCAGTTGCCCCAACCTATGCCTGATTAGAGTGGTCAGGATCCAGCGGCTGGGGCTTTTGGTGATGGGGATGCCCTATCTCCCATGCGCCTTAGATCACAAACCAGAACATATGCCTCATCCTGATGAGGACAGTGTCCTTGAGGAACAGTTCCCTTTTATGGCTGTAGGGGACACCTTGTTAAAGAAACCTTTTGAAGTAGATGATATTAATAAGATTGTTAAACACTGCCCTAAAACCCTTTTCATCTTAATCTGGGACATTTCATTATTTGAAGAGAGCTTGTAATGGGAGATGTCTGACACAGGAGGATATGCGCCTTATAATAGATGGGATAGTTGGGCACAATTCCCCCTTGGATTGGAGTAAGGTCCCCTCTATAAGCACTATAGAGCCCCCGAATATGCAGGCTGAAAATTATAAATTAAATACTGAGGCAGGCATAGACACAATGTGGGAAGAAATTCTGAGTGAAATTGAGAGTTTTTTCAGACTAAGTTCTCGTTGCCGACTGCTGTAGCCTGTAAACAAAAATCAGGAGAGTCTGTTATAGACTTTTGGAAGAGGTTTAATGAAGTTTGGACTCTGGAGGCAGGAATGAGTATTCAGGATAATATGCATTCTCTGCTCATTGAGACTTTCCTTACCAATCTACAGCCACATCTCCAGCTTACTGTTAAACAAATGATCTCCGAATGGCCTGGTCTTAATAAAGATCAATTCCAAAATAAGTTAATAGAGAAAGATGCGGCTGGTTGTTTTGAAATGGTAAGACCTAAAGAGGCCCATTACCAAACTCAGGATAGGAATTGTCCCACGAATCAGCCTAATAGGGTAAGTCACAGAAGAAGGGGTACAGGGCCATACTCTGGGAGAGGGGGGAATAATAGAAATTGTCTTGCAGGTTGCTTTAATTGTGGTAAGACTGACCACTGGATCAGTCAATGCCCTTACCCACTGAGGCAACATGCCATAAATGATACCCAAGCTCAAGGCACCCAACCATATCCACAAGCTCAGATCCGAGATCTTCCCCAACCACAGCCCCAGAATAATACCCCTTGTTTTTCTGTAGCCTGGGGACAGCAGACATCACAATGAGGATGCCCGGAGTACAGTATCCCAGCATTCACTCTCATCACAAACCACTATAAGGAATCACCACTGATTGTGTTAACCATAGAGGGACGTCCTCTCCCTTTTCTTGTGGATTCTGGTGCTACTAGTAGTACTATATGTGAGGATTATTATAGTGGTCCAAGAGAATGCTGAGCCCTCTGTGGGAATTAATGGGATACTGACCAGATCTTCTAAAACTCATCCTCTAGATCCACCATCCATACAAGCACCATTCAATGTTCACACACAGTTTTAGGATTATTCCAAATTGTCCAGTGAATTTTTTAGGGAGAGATTTGTTTGTTCTGTTAAGGTTGCAGTTGGGGTTTAGCAAGACGGGACACCTACATTTCACATCCTTCCTCAGTTATGCTTATTCATGTACCAAAGGGTAATTGTTTTTTATATTTGGAATGCCAGCCTCAGGATCCGCTACTTGATCAGGTTCCTCCTGAGGTTTGGGCAAATACTGACCAAGATGTTGGCCTTATCTCTTGTACAACATATAAGGCAAAGCTCAAGCCCGGCGCTGCACCTGTTTATATTAAACAATACCCTCTTTCCCCAGAAAAAGAAAAGGGAATTGAGTCTATGTTGATGTATTTCCTAGAGGCAGGGGTTATTGAGGAAATTATTTCTCCCTATAATACACCTATCAACCTAGTGAGAAAGGCTGATAATATCTTTAGGTTTGTTGAGGATTTTAGAGCGGTAAATGCACAGATCATACACATAGCCCCAGTGGTTCCAGACATACTATCTCTGCTATCAGCTATTCCTGCCCATGCAGAGTTTTTCTCTGTTATTGATTTAAAGAATGCATTTTTTTCTGTCCCAGTTGACAAGGAGACACGGCCACTCTTACCTTCACATTTAAATTTCGCCAGTATACCTAGTGTAGAATGCCTCAGGGTTATGTAGACTCCCCAGCAGTCTACTCCATTGTCCTCCAAGTTACACTGCGCCCTTGGACTGCCCCTCATGGTTCTGTCCTTCTACAATATGTGGACGATCTCCTCATATATAGTTCTACCCAGGAAGCCTGCCGGGCTGACTGTGTTAGTTTATTACTGTGGTTATGTGAATGTGGTCACAAAGTTTCTAGGAAGAGATTACAATGGTGTATGGAAAGTGTTGAGTATTTGGACTTTGTTCTCGGTAAAGCTGAGAGGAAAATCAGCCATGCAAGAATTACCGCCGTACTGGGTCTGCCCCGCCCACAAACCAAGAAAGACATGTTAACCTTTCTTGGCATGATTGGTTAATGGGCAATTGCTGATTGTTCCTAGTATGATAATATTCTGAGACAAGCCACTAATACTGATATGCCTGACTTCATTAAATGGTCTGATGAAATGTTACAAGCTTTTAGTCATTTGAAATGTGCAATGGTTTCAAGTCCTGACTTGGGACTACCCGACTATGGTGTGATGTCTCACTTATTTGCCAGGAACAATTGTAAAACCATGGCAGGAGTCCTGGCGCAAGAACAAGGAGGCAAATTCCGCCCTGTTGCTTTTTACTCAAAGGTGGTTCCCGTACAGGTTCAGAGCATGCCTGTGTGTCTCAGGAGTTTGGCAGCCTGTGCTATCACCCTAGGTCATCCCACCACTCTGCATACCACACACAATGTTCAGGCCCTATTGAAGAACATACATACACAACATATGTCAGCACAAAGATTGAGTGGATATGAAGTTTTGTTGCTACCTAATCCTCAACTTCATATCAAATACTCAGCACCCACCTTCGATCCAATGGCTATACTGAATGCCCTACTTGGATACAAGGGAGAGCAGGATGATTTGCCTCCTCCCCAAGCATGTACTGAACTTATACATGAACATACCTCACCTAGGCCTGACTTACAATCCACACCCATTGAAGGAGCACCTGATATTTTTGTGGATGGATCCTGTACCCGCCCTAATGACAAAACTTATGCAGGATACGCTGTGGTTCAACTCTCTGATGTTATTCTAGAATCGAATCCTATACCTTTTCAGTCAGCCCAAGCAGCTGAACTGATTGCCCTCACTAGAGCTTGTTGTCTTTTTGAGGGAAGAGATTTAAATATATACACCGATTCCAAATATGCCTCTGGGGTTATACATGATCATGGGGTACTCTGGGAGAGAAGAGGCTTCATAGCTGCAGATGGGAAGCAAATCTCACATTCCACCCTAGTACATTATCTCCTGGCCACCATCTATTTACCAAGCAAACTTGCTATTATCCATTCTAAGGCACATAGTGGTCTTCAAACGCACATAGCTAAAGGGAATGCCCTAGCTGATCAGGCAGCAAAAGAGGCTGCTATTAGAAAGGCAGCCACAGTTCAAATGCCCCCCGTAGTTCCAGACATTGTCAGTAAGGGTAATCTATTGCTAAGCCTCAAGGATTTGGCTACCAGTAGTGACAAGATAGAATGGCAGTCGGTAGGTGCAGTACAAGACCCTTATACGGGTCTTATCTGCAAAGAGGGGAAACCATGTATTCCAGTTGCAAGTGCCCCGATTTTAATTGCACAATATCATGGTCTTGGCCATAGGGAGCACAGGCAACCACTGACCTCATTCGGAGAAATTTTCATACCAAGTCTTAGATCAAAGGTACAATTTTATGTTTAACGGTGTATTATATGTCTCAGAAACAACCCAAATAATTTAAAGAAGGCCCAACACCAGCATCTGAATTACCCGTCTTCGCCATTCACTCACTTACAAATTAACTTCACCCTTATCCCAAAGACAGAAAGAAAGCAGGAGTATGCCCTTGTAATTGTGGATATGTTCTCTAGATGGCCGGAGGTTTTTCCTACTAACAATTAAAACAAACACAAATTGTGGTAAAAATTTTGTTACAAGAGATCATCCCCAGATGGGGGTGTTCTGTTAAAATTAACTCAGATAATGGCCCAGCTTTTGTGTCCAGGGTATGTAAGTAGCTTTCCAAAGACCTTAGGATTGACTGGAAGTTCCACCTACCTTATCACCCACAGATTTCCAGGTAGTAGAAAGGATGAATAGAACAATTAAAGAAAAAATAAGGAAAATTACTGGAGGCATGTTCACTAATTGGAAAACATTCTTTCCTGTAGCCCTAGCAGAAATTTGGATGCAGCCTAATAATAATACTAGTTACTCACCATTTCATGTCCTAATGGGAAGACCCTTCCCCACCCCTTGGGGTCCAAAGGCACCCGTGATAGAAAAAGGGAATCTAGAAATAGTACAGGCAGAATATGTGAAGAAACTTGTAGAAACTTTAGATCAAATCGAACGAGATGTTGCTCGTGCCTCTCCTTTCTCTCCACAGGAACCTACGCATCCTTTCCAACCAGAAGACGTGGTTATAGTCCAGCGCCTGGCAAAAGGATGAAAACAGACTGAGCTCCCGTTTGGACCACCCATCTGAGTGGTAGCAATCACCAGAACAGCAATTCTCACAGAAGAGGCTCCAATCTGGATTCACGCTAGCAGAGTTAAAAGGGTCCCTGAGGCTTCTTCTCCGGTGACGGACAAAGAAAAAGAGGGTGAAGCAGTTGTGAAATGCCTGAACAAAGAGGGGAGCTCAGAAGAAGTCTCCCTGAAAAGTGCCACAGGCTGAAGATGATGAAGAAGATGAGTTTCTTCTGCGGTGCACCAAATAATCAGTCAGTATATAAAAGAGCTCAGGAGCAAGATCCCTTTGCTCCCGGCTAGAGATGAGCGAACATTTAAAAAAAGTCCGTTGTTCGGGGTTCGGGTGGTGGTTAATTGCGCATCCCGTTATGGATTCCACTATAGCGCATATGGAATCCATAAGGGGCGGCTGCCACCAACCCGAACTGTAGAACAGCTGAAGGACCTGGCGTGACGTCACTGTCATGTGATCAGTGCAGGGGGTGTGGCTCAGCACGGGATCAAATCCCGTGCTGAGCCACTCTCCCTGCACTGATCACATGACAGTGACGTCACCCCAGGTCCTTCGGCTGTGCAACAGTTCGGGTAGGTGGCAGCCGCCCCTTATGGATTCCATATGCGCTATAGTGGAATCCATAACGGGATGCGCAATTAACCACCACCCGAACCCCGAACAACGGACTTTTTTTAAATGTTTGCTCATCTCTACTCCCGGCCCCTTTTATTCTGAACAGAATAGTATAGTCAGGATGGCAAATGCCCAAAATATTAGTTCATTGTGCCTTAAAGACTTACAGAGCCCAAGGGATCTTATACAAACATGCGCTATTGTTGTGCCTACACCCGATGAATCCCTCCTTGAAGTCTGGTCAATGGCTAACAATACACAATCTTCTGTGGGGAGTGTCAGAAATTTGGAAATAGCAGGGATAATATTAGAATAATTACTATTAATGTGACTACAGCAGAGACCTGTTTTACCTTTTCCCAGGATATGACTTTATATTGTGATAGTGGAGACATAAAAAGTGGATTACCTAAGAATAGTGTATATGATTATATTGACGACTCCTGTAAAAAGAATAGTAGGCTTGCTAGCTCCCTGAATAATTCCATGAGTTGTAATAAGACCATTGTGACTCCCAGTTTTATCTATAATATAATGCTCCCTAAGGAATGTTTTTTGTCTTGTGGTAACAGCACTTACAATTACATTCCTTCTAATGTTATTGGAGGTCCCTGTGCGTTATCCAGGCTGACTTTGGCCCTTCCCAGTCAACCCCCTATCAGGAGAGCTTACAGATCGGTTACCAAGACTTTATCAGAAAACTGTGACTCTACTTTACCCCTTCTCAGCTGTGCAGAATATACAAGTTTGGGCGCCTCTATATTAAGAGTGGCTGGACTGACTATATATAATACTCGTACTATAAATTCTATTGCATGTAACTTGGCTAAATCTCTGAAACATACCTCTATCGCCTTATCATGCATGCTTTAAGATCTTTAAAGCATAAGTGCTAGAAACTAGATTTCTGGATTATCTGTTACTTAAACATAATATAGAATGTCAAGATTTTAAAAGAATGTGTTGCTTTAATTTATCTGACCATTTCAGATCAATTCAGTCCCATATTCAAGCATTAAATAAAATTGCCAATAATATCAAGAAGGATGTTGATTCATCCCCTTGGTGGGACTGGTTATTGAACTGGCTGCCGGATTTGAGTTGGTTAAGAACATATTCATCAGTATTATAATTATAATTGCTTCCTTGATTATCATATGTTGTTGTATCCAATGTATCCCTTCCCTCATACAGATATTTTCTGTAATGTGTCCAAAACCCACAGATCCTGGACAACCATATGCTACTTACCTCTCTATGAGAGAAAGAAGATAAGTCACATTCATGATTCAAGAGGGGATTGAAGGGTTAAATAGAATAAGCTATATGATCAGTATGAATGACAGGATGTTGAACGACATCATACTAGAGGGTGGATGTATTTACATTAGCCTTATTTCATATAAGGAATTGCTTCTACTCAGCACCATTGTATATGGGAACCATAACTGTTTCCTGTATGTATGTAGGTATAAGAAGCAGTATTGTCCAGATAAAAATCAAAGCTGTTTCTAAGACCATACTGTGTGTGTGTCAATGACATAGCTCTCCAGGCGCCTGTCATTGGGGATGAAGGAGGAATCAGGGTGCATACAGAAGCAGAACCCTTTCACTACCAACTAGAGAGATGGTTAGGTGCTCTGATCTCAATGATAACTTCAATCATTCAATTGTAAATCAATCATTCAATTGTAGATCTATTCGATCATGCTGAAAGTCATTTAATAGCAATAGTCTCAATAAACAGTAAAAGTTTTATACATTCATCAATATACTCCGCATTCAAACATATCGGACGCAAATCACAATGATACTACATTAAAACACATATAAAATGCATCACCATACGCCGCATGAGTCATCCAGATCTTGTTACTCCAATGCTGGTAGGTATTATGCAGACGCAAATACATACCACTGCTATATTAGTCCAGTTTATTAGAGTGTCTCAAAATGATTTGGGATCCCCAATATAGATCAATAGTTCCTGATGTTTGCAATGTCTTTGACAGGCTGATAATATAAGTCCCAAAGTTGTATGCAAAGGTATTGTAAACTTATTTAATCGTTCTCCACAGTATTTTCGAGGTACTCACGTTTCAAATGGGTCTCTCCAAGGGTCAGCATACGCGGTATGGCGCCCCATATGTAAAACAGCTGATTAGTGCTTACCTCCGAGATCTCGTCGTTACTCTCGTGAGATATCCCGCTCCATTGGCTTCTACTGTGGGACTTGTAGCTGATGAGTCCTAAAACCCAGTCACTTGTTAATCTCCTGTATCGAGGTATCACAGTATACTCGTATTAGAAATTCTCTTGCCGGCAAAAAATTCTACAGATGTATGTTTCAGGATACTTAGTTAAAAATCAAGTACCCTGAAACATACATCTAATGAATTTTTGACATATTCTGTGTATCGCTCTGCTGTGTGGGCCGGCACGGGGGGGGGGCGGGGTCAACTGTGGGGTTCCATGCCCCAGCCTCTTCGAATGGCTGGTTAAGGTGCTCAATCTCAATACAGGGAGGAGTCTCCTCCTCTTAAACCCGGTATTCCGGCGGCTGCGTACGGCCACTCTATTGCTGTTGCCGCAACCTCTTGACATGAGGCCGGCAGCGTCCATGAAGTGTTGACCCTGCATAATTGTGTTTGTGTTAATGCTCCTGATGAGCCACTAATGGTGAAACGCGTAGAGCAGCACAGTATTAGCAGTCAGGGGAGGCCAGATGTGCACCATTATTTAGTCTCTGAGTTGATTTGTGTCCATTTCAATGCAATTGCTTGCACGTGTCTTACCATAGACACTTGCCTTGTTGCTTATCGGCTGATATGGGCAGATGTATATCAAACTAATCTGGTGTATGCTTATAGTTCGTTTTATAAGTTGATTCATGCCCGCATTGCACTGTCTGGCTCACATCTGAAAGAGATGTGTGCTTTTTATTGACAGAGGTTTGTGGGGGCAGATGTTTATCAACTTAAGCTACAGTATGTGGGGCTCACTTTAGTGCTATCCAGGGAGGGGTTAGGCAGTGGCTTTGTTCTCCCCTACCATTAGAGGTATTTTAGTGCCCACCTATAGAGTTCACTACCTGCACCATTTCTGACCAGCGTGACTGGGTCCATAGTGCCATTGCGCACCAGAGCGCTACCCACTATGGTCATTGGATGGTGCAATGTGTAGTTTTCCTTATAGGGTGGTTTTTGGGGAGAGGGTTTTCAGTTTAAGTATTTTAAGGTATATCCAATAAAACCTTTACATAGCGTCCTAATATTCAGTGATTAGAGTTTACAGTGGGAGGCATTGTTGTTATTCATTGAAACCTGATACATGAACCCCCTGCGGTATCAGGTACGTGGGTTGACCGTCAACCCGTGGGTATGTTCAGATGCGGCAGGACATGCAAAGCTTGTGCGTCTATTTCTGGATCCAAAACGATCACGTGTTTGTCCACTAATAAGACCTTTACCATCCGTGATTTTGTTAACTGCAAAAGTAAAGGCGTAGTATACATCGGCCAGTGTCCCTGCCCCAAGGATTATATTGGGAAGACTTTTAGGGCGTTGAGGAAAAGGGTATGTGAGCATATCAATGACATAAGGAAGAAAAACAGCACGCCAGTTGCAAATCACATACATGAATACCATGCAGGGAATCCTCAAGTCCTCAAATTCTCAGTCCTGCAGTTTGTCCCTATTTCTCCCAGGAAGGGAGATTGGGACAAGAAAATTCTCCAGAAGGATGCACAATAGATATATAGATGTAGATCACAGTCACCTTCTGGCCTCAATGAGAGGTTGACATTTACCTGTTTTTTATAGAATGCCGTTGTTTTCTGAGTTTTTCCCAACTTCTTCACTTTTTCTCCTTTACAGAGAAAAAAACCTCCCAGGCTATGAGCTCAGCGCTGCGATTGGCCAGCGCTACAGCCTGGGAGAAGGAGACGCCCAGGAAAACAAGGGCAGATTCCTCCCAGTTGAGCTAAAAATCTGAAGATACCGGAGGACATACCAGGAGAATGGAGCGGTGCCCAGGGATAATATTAAGTGCAGGGAGATCCCTGGGCGCCGCTCTACATGCCGGGTACTTAGTTTATATTTTTTATTCTAATGAAAGGTCCTCTTTAATAATATAGTCACATTTTTTGTTAACCATAATCTTTGAAATCTTTGGTTTCACACAATTTAAGCTTAAAATCTTTTCCGCGATCTAGCAATTGTAATTGTGGTAGCTAAAAATATAATATTTTTTTTCTGTCTGACCACTGTCAGGTGGTAAAAGTTGACCACTTTGAATATTGATAGAGCTACACAGAGCTACAGGCAATCGAGCTCGGCATAGCTCTGTCACATTTTTGGCCTAACCCATCCACAGTATCAGTGGCATCACCTTATCCTGAAGCAGACATGGCCCTGTTTTTTTCGCTCTTTATTGCTGCCATCACCACTAGAGATGAGTGAATTTTTCAAAAATTCGATTCCATCCGAATATATTTGCGGTGAATTACGTTAAAAGACTGCTATTCCCTGGCTGCTGAGAGCCTTTATAGTGGTGTACAACTTTATGCTTTGCAGTAACATGCTCTTAAAATCACTACACACTTCACTTATTTGGGCAGTCACGGGGCCAAAATTTACCAAATAACTCAAGTATGAACTCAGCCTTACAGGTCAATGTTAGTGCCAAGAAGAAGCGCACTCCTCTTACACTGTCTTCAGCTGATTCCGCATAGATATAAAGAGAACCTGTTCTATTAAACACGTATAAAAGTAGAGCCCCCCCTGACAGAGTGGAGAGGGTGTAAGCAGTAAGTTTGTGTTGATGTCACTGATTATTTTGCCCTTCCTCTGATCCGTCAGAACAATAACCTCCCAAAAAAACGGATCATCTCTGTTGAGCATTTTCCTTCACTCGGTCAACATTTGGTCAATAATCCATCAGTATTGCTAATGCCAAAAAAACAGGAGTGGATCCAAAACAGAGATGACACGTGAACGGAATATTTGCATGTCTTCTGTGTTTTCTACCCACTCCTGCTTTTGGCTACGAAATCACAAGCCAATTCTGATGGGACCATACAGGCCTTACAGCTGTTACGCAGAGAGGATCCGTTGTGCGTCTCATTTTTCCTTCCTTCTGTCAGATCAGAAAAAAGGTCAAAAACAAGATGAAAATCCCTGAGAATAGATAATAGTGAGGATGTGTTGGTGTCCTTATACAGGAAAGTTTACTAGACATTGAAAAATTGGACTCTTAAAAGTTAACTTTTAATAAAGATAAAACTAAAATTGCCCTATATTCAGTAGCGAATAGATAATTAATAATTATGGGCAGAGATATAGCCTGGCTACCATTGTACATATAACATCCACTATATAGCCCAGATAATAAAATGTGTAGGTAACCAAAGGAAGGGCAAGGCCTTGGACAATGGTGATAATGGAGGCAAGGCTTGGGGCAATGATGATGGTACCGGGGGACGCTCTCCCAGTGCAGGCCCTGACTAGACCTCAGCCCAGGGACAACCCCTAATTGTGGGATTTCCCTGTCCTCGTACCTGCCCTATATGGCCATATAAGGCCCTAGATGGTAAGTTAGTAATGATACCCCTGGACAGTAAATTGGTAAACAATACCCCTAGATGGTAATTTTGTAATAAAACCCAACGCGTTTCCCCCAATGGGGTTCCTCAGGGGGTCGGTAATGGCTGAATACACTCAATCTATGTGGATAACATACTTAATCCGAGGGATAATGACTGAATACATTACATCAATGTGGATAAGGTACTTTGTCCGAGGGATAAAACCAATGAGGCCAACCATATAATAGGAGCTGGATACATCACATAATGGGAGTAGATGCAACCTAGAAGTGAAAGACAGCAAATATATGCACCCGCCAGGTGAACACTTACTCTGAGTAGGGATATACAATGAAAATTTTTTGCTTACAGATGATGTGCCCTATTCATCGCTAGACTGCCTCCTGCCAGGTGCTTGATACGGCAGTGGGGCATGTGTACCCTGCGGGGTTAAAATGGGGGCACCAGAGCACGCCCCACCCTTCAGGGGGAGGCACTTCCGGCTGGTGGAACGCACGCCGTGCCGCTACTTCCGGTATCGTGGAACGCATGCGTCACTTCCGGTTTGGCAAATCGTATGCGTTCCAGTGCATACTGGGATGAAGAGAAGGAGGGGCTTGCAGGAATGCAGTACAAGGCTTGTTACAAAAGATCCAGCCCTGTGGTGACGTAAGTGCCGTGCAGGGCTGGAAAAGATGACAGTTAAGATAATCGGGCAGCCTGCAAACAACAAGGAATGAGGAGCCCGCAATAGAGTGTCTAACTTAAGCCCTAAAAGTACAGTGGATATAAAAAGTTTACACACCTCTTTTAAAATGTCAGGTTTTTGTGCTGTAAAAAATTGAGACAAAGATAAATCATTTCAGAACTTTTTCCACCTTTAATGTGACCTATAAACTTTACAACTCAATTGAAAAACAAACTGAAATCTTTTAGGTAGAGGGAAGAAAAAATATTAAAATAAAATAATATGGTTGCATAAATGTGCACACTCTTAAACTAATACTTTGTCGAAGCACCTTTTGATTTTATTACAGCACTCAGTCTTTTGGGGTATGAGTCTATCAGCATGGCATATTTTGACTTGGCAAGAATTGCCCACTCTTCTTTGCAAAAACACTCTAAATCTGTCAGATTGCAAGGGCATCTCCTGTGCACAGCCCTCTTCAGATCACCCCACAGATTTTCGATTAGATTCAGGTCTGGGCTCTGGCTGGGCCATTCCAAAACTTTAATCTTCTTCTGGTGAAGCCATTACTTTGTTGATTTGGATGTATTCTTTGGGTCCTTGTCATGCTGAAAGATGAAGTTCCTCTTCCTGTCCAGCTTTCTAGCAGCCTGAAGGTTTTGTGCCAATATAGACTGGTATTTGGAACTGTTCATAATTCCCTCTATCTTAACTAAGAAAAACAGCCCCAAAGCATGATGCCACCACCACCATGCTTTACTGTGGGTATGGTGTTCTTTTGGTGATGTGCAGTGTTGTTTTTGTGCCAAATATATCTTTTGGAATTATGGCCAAAAAGCTCAACCTTGGTTTCATCAGACCATAACATCTTTTCCCACATGCTTTTGGGAGACTTCAGATGTGTTTTTTAAAATGTAGCCTGGCTTGGATGCTTTTCTTCATAAGAAATGGCTTTCGTCTTGCCACTCGACCCCATAGCCCAGACATATAAAGAATAAGGGAGATTGTTGTCACATGTACCACACAGCCAGTACTTGCCAGATATCCCTGCAGCTCCTTTAATGTTGATGTAGGCCTCTTGGTAGCCTCCTAGACTAAATTTCTTCTTATCTTCTCATCAATTTTGGAGGGACGTACAGTTCTTGGTAATGTCACTGTTGCGCCATATTTACTCCACTTGATGATGACTGTCTTCACTGTGTTCCATGGTATATCTAATGCCTTGGAAATTCTTTTGTACCCTTCTACTGACTGATACCTTTAACAATGGAAGCTCTCTGTGACCCATGGCTTTTGCTGTGGGATGCGACTAAGAAAATTTCAGGAAAGACCAACTAGAGAAGCTGAACTTTATTCAGGGATAATCAGAGGCACTTTAAATGATGGCAGGTGTATGCTGACTCCTATTTAACATGGTTTTGAATATGATTGCTTAATTCTGAACACAGCTATATCCCCAGTTATAAGAGGGTGTGCACACTTATGCAACCACATTATTTTAGTTTTTTTTGTTTTCTTTCCTCCACCTAAAAGATTTCATTTTTTTTATTAAGTAGTACAGTTTATAGGTCACATTAAAGGTGGAAAAAGTTCTGAAATTATTTATCTTTGTCTCATTTTTTACAGAACAGAAACCTGACATTTTAACAGGGGTGTGTATACTTTTTATATCCACTGTACATCGTATTCATGATCACATGAACTTGCCTCCCATACTAAAACTTTATGCCCCCCTTTTTTTTGTTTTCCATATCCCCCAGGCCACCGCCCCCAGGGGGTGCACATGACAGTCATAGATTACCTGAGCTGTGAAATAGATGTAGTCAGTCAGGTTGGAAAGAAGGAAAGGGTGGCCCTGATAACGTTACCCCTATATAGATTTATGTGAATGCTTTTCGCAGTCATGACCAGTTCGGGCTGAAAATTATAGATGTAAGAGAGGCCCAGCACATGAAAAGAAGAAAAAGTGAAGAAGTTGGGAAAAACTCAGAAAATAACGGCATTCAATATAAAACAGGTAAATGTCAACCTCTCATTGAGGCCAGAAGGTGACTGTGATCTACATCTATATATCCATTGTGCCTCCTTCTGGAGAATTTTCTTGTCCCAATCTCCCTTCCTGGGAGAAACAGGGACAAACTGCAGGACTGAGAATTTGAGGACTTGAGGATTCCCTGCATGGTATTCATGTACATGATTTGCAACTTACGTGCTGTTTTTCTTCCTTACTTCATTGATATGCTCACATACCCTTTTCCTCAACTCCCGAAAAGTCTTCGCAATATAATCCTTGGTGAAGGGACACTGGCAGATGTATACTACGCCTTTACATTTGCAGTTAACGAAATGAAGGATGGTAAAGGTCTTATTAGTGGCAGAACACGTGATCGTTTTTGATACAGAGAAAATCGAAAAGGAGACGCCCAGGAGAACAAGGGCAGACTCCTCCCAGTTGAGCCAAAAATCTGAAGATACCCAAGGACATACCGGGAGAACGGAGCGGCGCCCAGGGATAATAGTAAGTGCAGGGAGATCCCTGGGCGCCGCTTTACATGTCGGTATACTTAGTTTATATTTTTTATTCTAATGAAAGGTCCTCTTTAATGATAAACATGATACATCTCTTGAGGTCCAGTATCCAACTATCCTGATTCCTTTATTTTGTATTTTTTGTTATGTTTTATTGTATGAGGTTTATAAGAGTTTGTGATTTTTCTTATATTACTGATCTGATATTTCAAATATGCTAACTGGTATGCTTTAGTTTTTCCTCTGTTTTTATTTCTGGTTGATGTCAAATATATTTTTAATAACGATACCATTTTCTATCATTTTGACAGAATTTTTAAGAATTTCAATAAAAATTGTTGAAACACAAAGAGAAATGGGTGCAATAAAAAAAAAAAAAATTATACTTAATCCTTAAAAACTGTTAAGTAGTTACTTTAACAATTTATTAATATGTATCAGTATCTGTATTTGCATATATCTATCTGGTAGAAAGTTTATACTTAGAGGGGTTGTCAAAACTAATTGAAATTTCTAGTAATGCCCCCAAATGCTGTACAAATAATAATAAAAAAAAATTCTGAGCCATTCCCTGCACTGCTGGTGCAGTTCTTATCTCGTTGTCTGTTTGTAGAATCTCAATCTTTTGGGATTCATCCTGCACAAACAGCACAGAAATTACTTTTTAATATATTCAAAATAAATTTATTTTTTAATGCTGTATTAAATAAAATATAATATGACAGAAATATAACTGAAGAATAATGTAAAATAATTTATTAAACTATCATTGTGTTATTATTAAAAATATTATTATATGTCATAATACCAAATTATTAAAAAACATACACATGAATTAGTTCAATTTGTAAAAATGAGTTTACAGATTCATGGGTATATATTAATTTAATTGGGTTGTTCTTTTTTCTACCTCTGAGGTGCATAACACTACAGCGTCCTCTCTCTGTTCTATTAAGTGGTTTTATGCCTTTATTTTATGTACATACACAGGTTCAAAGAAATCTCTGTGAATGTCAGCTGGAAAGCGTGAAGCTTTAATATTTCCAAGGTTTTTCTGACAGGTTTGACCTTGCTGTGACTTAAGCTGAATATAACAATGTTTGTCAGACATGTAGACCTTTTATAAAGGCCTTACTCTTAAATCTACACTACAACAACCTTCATAAGCAATTGTCATACAGTTATATTGATATAATAATAATAGCAATATTTATATTGCACCTCCATATTCCACAGCACTTTACAATTTAGAGGATTCAAGTACAAATCAAAATAGACATTACAGGATTACAGGCTAATTTACAAATAGAACACTAGAAGTGAGGGCCGTGCTCACAAGAGCTTACAACCTACAGGGAAATGGGCAAGGCCCAAAAAGGGTAAAATTAATTGTTTTGTAAAGTGGTCCACTCATCTTTCTACTAAATAAAGTAGTAAAGGCACAGTGAAGATGTGTTTTTAATGCATATTTAAAGCTAAGAAGTTGGGAATTAACTTGATTGCTCGGGTCAGTGCATTCCAGAGAGCTGGTGCAGCTCTAGTAGTCTTGAAAATGGGAGATGTGCTATCCACTGAGCGATCATTCTCTCAATGCACCCAACCACATCTTTATTTAGTATGCTTTCCATTTTTTCAATGAATTGCATACTGATCCATGCACAGATCCATTATTTTTACAGATCCATGTGCCTTATCTGCAAGTCTTCCCAGGTCCTATTTCTGTCCATTTATGTGCATAGGTCTCAGTCGTTCAAATCGAGGGAACCATAAAAAACACAGACAGCTTTTAGAAATCTTCCTGGGGATTCCCCTCAAAGCATTTTGGTGCTCAGTTTGACCTGGACTTCCTGGAGAACTGGAGCAACTTTGTAGAGCTGCCACTCATCTTTTAGACAAGAATACCACACAACCTTAATGCCAAATAGTTGATAATGATGGTTCAGGAGTAGAGTTCAGCAAACCCGAACTGTATAGTTCGGGTTCGTACCGAATTTTGGGGTGTTCGTGACACGGTTCCGAACCCGAACATTTACGTAAAAGTTTGGGTTCGGGTTCGGTGTTCGGAGATTTCTAAGTCGCATTTTGAAAGCCTGCAAAGCAGCCAATCAACAAGCATCATACTACTTGCCCCAAGAGGCCATCACAGCCATGCCTACTATTGGCATGGCTGTGATTGGCCAAGTGCAGCATGTGACCCAGCCTCTATTTAAGCTGGAGTCACTTCGCGCCGCACGTCACTCTGATCTGATTAGTGTAGGGATAGGATGCAGCTGCTGTGAGGGTGAGATTAGGCAGGGAAAACTCAGCAAAAACACCTAATGAAGTATTCGATCTACAGGTGTGAATCATTCAACTTCTGCTAGTAAATTGCTTACTGGTTTTAAGTCTGCCCAGAGCGGTTTTCTGTCACTTTTTTCTGGGGTGATCAATGGCCATTTTGTGTCTTGTGATGCACCAGCATAAGATGCTACCAAGTCCATCAATCCATTAATAGTATTTTTTAATTTTTTTTGCAATATCCTACATCAGGGGCTTGGCTGTGCATATTTTCACCCCTAGAAACTCAGGATAGAATTTTCTATATTTTATTGAGAGGTGAAATTCACTTAAAAAAATAGCAATCCCCTAAATCTGGTGTTCCAGCTGTGGCTAGCCAAGTGTAATACTGTCTGATGTCTGGCAAAGGATAGATTTTTTTCTGGGGTGAAATTTAATTGCCAAAATAGCAATACTGTAAATCTGGTGTTCCAGCTGTGGCTGGTCAAGTTTAATAGTGTCCGACAAAGGATAGATTTTTTTCTGGGGTGAAATTCAATTGCCAAAATAGCAATACCGTAAATTTGGTGTTCAAGCTGTGGCTGGCCAAGTTTAATAGCGTCCGGCAAAGGATATATTTTGTTCTGGGGTGAAATTCATTTGCAAAAATAGCAATCCCCTAAATCTGATTTTCCAGCAGTGGTTGGCCAAGTTTAATAGTGTCCGGCAAAGGATAGATTTTGTTCTGGGGTGAAATTCAATTGCCAAAATAGCAATACCGTAAATCAGTGGTTTCAGCTGTGGCTGGCCAAGTTTAATAGTGTCCGGCAAAGGATAGATTTTGCTGGGGGGGTTAAATTCAATTGCCAGAATACCAATCCCCTAAATCTGGTGTTCCAGCTGTGGCTGGCCAAGTTTAATAGTGTCCGGCAAAGGATATATTTTGTTCTGGGGTGAAATTCATTTTTAAAAATAGCAATCCCCTAAATCTGGTGTTCCAGCTGTGGCTGGCCAAGTTAAATAGTGTCCGGCAAAGGATAGATTTTGTTCTGGGGTGAAATTCAATTGCCAAAATAGCAATGCCGTAAATCTGGTGTTCCAACTGTGGCTGGCCAAGTTTAATAGTGTCCAGCAAAGGATATATTTTGTTCTGTGGTGAAATTAATTAGCAAAAATAGCAATCCCTTAAATCTGGTGTTCCAGCAGTGGCTGGCTAAGTTTAATAGTGTCCGGCAAAGGATAGATTTTGTTCTGGGGTGAAATTCAATTGCCAAAATAGCAATACCGTAAATCAGTGTTTTCAGCTGTGGCTGGCCAAGTTTAATACTGTCCGTCAAAAGATAGATTTTTTTTTCTGGTGTGAAATTCAATTGCCAAAATAGCAATACCGTAAATCTTCTGTTCCAGCTGTGGCTGGCCAAGTTTAATAGTGTCCGGCAAAGGATAGATTTTTTTCTGGGGTGACATTCAATTGCCAAAATAGCAATATCGTAAATCTGGTGTTCCAGCTGTGGCCGGCCAAGTTTAATGGTGTCCGCAAAGGGTATTTTTTTTTCTTTCTGGGTTTACATTTAATTGCCAAAAAAGCAATACTGTAAATTATTGGTTTCAGCTGTGGCTGGCTAAGTTTAATAGTGTCCGCCAAAACATAAATTTTGTTCTGGGGTGAAATTCAATTGCCAAAATAGCAATACCCTGAATCTGGTGTCCCAGCACTGGCTGGCAAAGTATAATAATGTCCGCAGTTTCAGCTGTGGCAGGCCAAGTTTCATAGTGTCCGTCAAAGGATATATTTTTTTCTGGGGTGAAATTCAATTTCCAAAATGGCTATACCGTAAATCAGTGGTTTCAGCTGTGGCTGGCCCAGTGTAGATCTGTCCAATAGGGTATATTACACTCAGTGTGTTAGCGTCTAAAACCAAGGCCTGATAAATAAATCCTCTATATTTGCACATGCTACCGTGCATCTCCAAGTGTATTTCTTTCTGTAAAAGGGTATGTTACACTAAGTGTTAAAATACAAGTGCTGAAAGCATAATCCACTATATTTGCACACACTATTGTGCAGCTCATAGTGTATTTCTGTCCGTAAAAGGGTATAATATAAGGTGTAAATACAAGTGCTAATAGGGTCATCCTCAATAACTGCACACGCTACCATGCATCTCCAAGTGTATTTCTTTCGTTAAAGGGTATATTACACTAAGTGTTAAATTACAAGTGCTGATAGCATAATCCTCACACACTATTGTGCATCTCCAAGTGCATTTCTGTCCAAAAAGGGATACCTTTCATCCAGGGCCTAAATATTAGGCCTACAATTGATATTCCCCCAAATCTGTGGTTACTGCTGTGCCTGTATTAGTGTAATACGGTACATCAATAAATAGCCAGATAGTGTTAGGTGCCTGTAAAAAAAAGGCCTGAATTTGAACTCAATACATTGGGCCAAATAATTTTTTCTTACTGTGGTGAACGGTAAAAATGAGGAAAACATCTACTAAGGGACGCGGAAGCGGACATGGTCGTGGTGGTGTTAGTGGACCCCTGGGAGAGGACGTGGCAGTTCTGCCACAGCCACACAAACTAGTGAACCAACCACCTCAGGTCCCAGCACCCGCCAGAATTTACAGCGATATTTGGTGGGGCCTATTGCCGTTCTAAGGATAGTAAGGCCTGAGCAAGAACAGGCGCTAGTCAATTGGATGATCGACAGTGGATCCAGCACGTTCACAACATTAGCTCTCACCCAGTCTTCTGCAGAAAGTGCACAGGTGGCGCCTGAAAACCAAGCCCTTCAGTCTGTCACATCACCCCCATGCATATCAGGGAAACTGTCTGAGCCTCAAGTTATGCAGCAGTCTCTTATGCTGTTTGAAGACTCTGCTGGCAGGGTTTCCAAGGGAATCCACCTAGCCCTTCCCCAGCGGTGGAAGACATAGAATGCACCGACGTACAACCACTTATATTTCCTGATGACGAGGACATGGGAATACCACCTCATTAGAGTCCGCACGTCTCTGATGATGAAGAAACACAGGTGCCAACTGCTGCATATTTCTGCAGTGTGCAGACTGAACAGGAGGTCATGGAGGAAGACTGTGTGGAAGACGATGCAGGGGACGATGAGGTCCTAGACCCCACATGGAATGAAGGTCGCGCCACTGACTTTCATAGTTCAGAGGAAGAGGCAGTGGTGAGACCGAGCCAACAGCGTAGCAAAAGAGGGTGCAGGGGGCAAAAGCAGAACAGCCACCACCAAGAGAGTTCGCCTGCTACTGGCCACCGCCACCAGGGACCGAGTACCCCAAAGGCAGCTTCAAGGAGTTCCCTGGCATGGAACAATGTGGCTGTCGGCCTGTCGGCCATCAACCAGCGAACAGAGGATGTGCCACCAACACCACCACCTCCGTCACCAAGCATCTCCGCCATGTTACACTGCAGCGTTCAGCTCTTCATCTCAGAAACCTTGGAGAGAAAGTGTAAATTACTATATATCCACGGAGAGACAGACTGGATCGCACATCCACAACGCTTAACCTTTGATATGTGCTATTCAGCTAACTTACTATAGTACTAGTCCCCCATATCGCATGCAAATATTGGAGACATTAGTGTACATTTTGATCAAAAGGTAATAAGCCCACTTACCCCGTCACGGTTGTCTCCTAGAGTGGGTCCCTACTCTGTCGATAATCTGATAAAGGCGCCGTGCTGCATGGCGACACGTGGCACCATCCCAACAGGCTGCAGTTACGCCAGCCAGAAAAGCACCACAACAACAAAGCGTAAAGCGTAAATTCCCACCTAGCCACCCTCGAACCCTGGGGCTGAATGCCAGAATTTCTAAACTACTGGACGTTGAAATGCTGTCATACAGGCTGGTGGACACGGACAGCTGCAAACAGCTGATGGCGGTCGCTGTTCCACTGTACGTTGTTCCCAGCAGCCACTACTTCTCCAAGAGAGCCGTGCCTTCCATGCACAACCAAGTATCCGATAAAATCAAGTGTGCACTGCGCAACGCCATCTGTGGCAAGGTCCACCTAACAACAGATACGTGGACCAGTAAGCATGGCCAGGGATGCTATATCTCCCTAACTGCACACTGGGTAAATGTAGTGGAGGCTGGGCCCCAGGCGGAGAGTTGTTTGGCGCACGTCCTTCCGCCGCCAAGGATCGCATGGCATCATTCTTTGCCTTCTGTTGCCTCCTCCTCCTACTCGGCTTTCTCATCCACTTCTTCCACCTGCTCATCCAGTCAGCCACACGCCTTCACCACCAACTTCAGCACAGCCCAGGGTAAACGTCAGGAGGCCATTCTGAAACTCATATGTTTGGGGGACAGGCCCCACACCGCACAGGAGTTGTGGCGGGGTACACAACAACAGACTGATGAGCGGTTGCTGCCGGTGAGCCTCAAGCCCGGCCTGGTGGTGTGCGTTAATGGGCGAAATCTCTTCGCAGCTCTGGGACTAGCCGGACATCCCTTGCCTGGCACATGTGCTAAATTCGGCCTTCCCGCTCACTGCCTTATATGCATAATGCCCACAAGTGGAACTCCACCTTGCACATGCTGGAGAGACTGTGCGAGCAGCAGCAGGCCATAGTGGAGTTTCAGCTGCAGCACGCACGGGTGAGTCGCACTGCGGAACAGCACCACTTCACCACCGATGACCGGGCCTCCATGCAAGACCTGTGTGCCCTATTGCGCTGTTTCGAGTACTCCACCAACATGGCCAGTGGCGATGACGCCGTTATCTGCGTTACCATACCACTTCTATATCTCCTTGAGAAAACACTTAGGGTGATGATGGAAGAGGAGGTGGCCCAGGAGGAGGAGGAGGAGGAAGAGGGGTCATTTTTAGCACTTTCAGGCCAGTCTCTTAGAAGTGGCTCAGAGGGAGTTTTTTTGCAACAGCAGATGCCAGGTACAAATGTGGCCAGCCAGGGCCCACTACTGGAGGACGAGACGGACATGGATGTGGAGGAGGTGGAGTAGGATGAGGATGAAGCATGTTCACAGCGGGGTGGCACCCAGCGCAGCTCGGGTCCATCACTGGTGCGTGGCTGGGGGAAAACGGAGGACGATACGCCTCCCACTGAGGACAGCTTGTCCTTACCTTTGGGCAGCCTGGCACATATGAGCGACTACATCCTGCAGTGCATGCACAACGACAGCAGAGTTGCCCACATTTTAACGTGTGCGATATAAAGACAATGTGCCCACCATACTTCCTGCACTGGAGCATGATAGGAAGATGCGCGAGTACAAGCGCACGTTGGTAGACGCGCTACTGAGAGCATTCCCAAATGTCACAGGGGAACAAGTGGAAGCCCAAGGCGAAGGCAGAGGAGGAGCATGAGGTCGCCAACGCAGCTGTGTCACGGTCAGCTCCTCTGAGGGCAGGGTTAGCATGTCACCACGCCACAGCTAACTGCACTACCACCTGATACGGAACGTGTTAGCAGGAGGCAGCATTTCAATAACATGGTGGAACAGTACGTGTGCCCACCCCTCCACGTACTGACTGATGCTTCTGCCCCATTCAACTTCTGGGTCTCCAAATTGTCCACATGGCCAGAGCTAGCCTTTTATGCCTTGGAGGTGCTGGCCTGCCCGGCGGCCAGCGTTTTGTCTGGACGTGTATTCAGCACGGCAGGTGGCTTAATTACTGACAAACGCCACCGCCTGTCCACAGCTAACGTGGACAAGCTGACATTCATAAAAATGAACCAGGCATGGATCCCACAGGACCTGTCCATCCCTTGTGCAGAATAGACATTTACAACTACCTCCCCTTAACCATATATTCTTGTATTCCAGGGCACTTCTTTATTGAATCCTCTTTTTATAATTTTACCATTATTTTGCGGGGAAACCCAAAGTTGAATAAACCTCTCCTCCGTCTGGGTGCCAGGGGCCTAAATATCTGAAATTGGCCTTCTCCATTAATGGGTGACATGAAGCCTGATTCTCTGCTATGGGACCTCTTTCCTCTGTCTGGTTGCTGGGGCCTAAAAAACTAAAAGTGGCCTTCTCCCGTTGGTGGGTGACATGATGCCTCTTTTGCTGCTATGGGACCTCTCTCCACTGTCTGGGTGGCGGGGCCTAAATAACTGAAAGTGGCCATCTCTATTGGTGGGTGACATAAATCCTGATTCTCTGCTATGGGACCTCTCTCCTCTGTCTGGATGCTGGGGCCTAAATAACTAGAAGTGGCCTCCTACATTGTTGGGTGATATTATGCCTCTTTGCAGCTATGGGACCTCTATCCTCTGTCTGGGTGCCGGGGCCTACATATCTGAAAGTGGCCTGTTCCTGTGGTGGGTAACATGATGCCTCTTTTTCCGCTATGGGAACTTTTCTCATCTGCCTGGATGTCAGGGGTCTAACTTTCACGTACTTGCTTGTTGTCTTGGTGGCAGACTTTTAACTCTTTTTGCTGTCTAATGACCCATTGTGGGTGGGTCAGGGGGGTAAATTTCATGCACTTGCCTGCTGTTTGGGTGAGTGATATTAAACTCTTTTTACTGTCAAATGACCGCCCCAGTGTGTGGGTGTCAGGAGCCTAAATTTTACGTACTTGATTGCTATCTTGGTGGCAGACATTTCATTCTATTTACTGTCTAATGACCTCCCCATTGTGTGGGGGTCAGGGGCCTAAATTTCACCTACTTGCTTGCTGTCTTGGTGGCAGACATTGTGTGGGTGTCAGGGGTCTAAATTTCACATACTTGCTTGCTGTCTTGGTGGCAGACATTTACCTCTTTTTGCTGTCTAATGACCGCCCCATTGTCTGGGTGTCAGGGGCCTAAATTTCTTTTAATTGCTTGCGGTCTTGGTGGCAGACATTTAACTCTTGTTACTGTCTAATGAAAGCCCCATTGTGTGGGTGTCAGGGGCCTAAATTTATTGTACTTGCTTGCTGTCTTGGTGGCAGACATTTACCTCTTTTTGCTGTCTAATGACCGCCCCATTGTCTGGGTGTCAGGGGCCTAAATTTCGTTTAATTGCTTGCTGTCTTGGTGGCAGACATTTAACTCTTTTTACTGTCTAATGACCGCCCAATTGTGTTGGTGTCAGGGGCCTAAATTTCTTTTAATTGCTTGCTGTCTTGATGTCAGACATTTAATTCTGTTTACTGTCTAATGAACGCCCCATTGTGTGGGTGTCAGGGGCCTAAATTTTACGTACTTGCTTGCTGTCTTGGTGGCAGACATTTAACTCTTTTTACTGCCTAATGACCGCCCCATTGTGTGGGTGTCAGTGGCCTATATTTCGTTTATTGCATGCTGTCTTGGTGGGAGACATTAACCTCTTTATACTGTCAAATGACCTCTCCTCTGTCTGGGTGTCAGGAGCCTACATAAATGATAATGGTCTGTTCCATTGCAGGTTGACCTGAGGCCTGTGTTGCTGTTACGGGACCGCTCTCCACCTTTGCGGGTGCCATGGCCCGGAGTTTGTGAATGAGGCCTGTGGCACTGCAGGCAGACGTGAATCCTTTTTGGCTGTGATGAGAACTTCAACCCCCATAGCATTCCCACCTGACGCCACCCCAACCTCCTATTCCACCTCCTCCTCCTCCAAGTTTCCAATTGATATTGGTTAATTTTTATTTATTTTATTTTATTTTAATTCATTTCCCTATACATATTTGTTTGCAGGGGATTTACCTACATTTTGCTGTTTTTTGCAGCCCTCTAGCCCTTTCCAGAGCTATTTTACAGCCTTTTTAGTGCCCAAAAGTTCTGGTCCCCATTGACTTCAATGGGGTTTGGGGTGAAGTTTGGGTCGAGTTCGGATCCCGAACCCGAACATTTTCGTGAAGTTGCGCTGAACTTTTCGAACCTGAACATCCAGGTGTTCGCTCAACTCTATTCTGGAGCATCTGGAATAAGGGATACATGGATGAACTTCTATCATGACCGTGTCTCCGAGGATCTGGCAAAGGAGGAGATAGTAAAACAGTGGGAACGCAGATCTCATGTGCAGTGAGCAAAAACTGGTCAGTGTATTTCATGCAAAAGTAACTTCTCCTTGCCAGTTCTGCCACTTGACCCCAACACAGTTGGAACAAATGTAACTGCCCTTTATTGTTGCCATGTGGACCTGAATGTGCAAGTGATGCCCTTTTTGAGTCCTTTACTAATTCCTGCAATATAACCCAGTTTGCGTGGAATAGCTGGCACCAGTACTGATGGGAGCTGAGAGACCAAGACCAAAGCCTTACATACCACCTACTGAAGTTTCTCAGGATGTGCTGGACCTTGTGCATGGAAGTATGTTACATTAATACCATTTTAATCTACTGTAGTCTAAAAATACAAATACATTTTAATTAATTAATTAATTCAATGCTTCACATGTTAGAAGCATATAAGTACATAACTGGCACTGGCAGATTTCACACATACAACAAGGTGCTACAAAAAGGATGAAAGTGGTCTTCCGGGAATATTAAAGTAGTTGTCTCATTCCAACAAATGACATTTGTCATGTAGAAAAGTTTCTACAAGGCACTTATGTATTGTGATTGTCCATGTTGCCTCCTTTGTTGGCTTAATTCATTTTTTCATAGCATTATACACTACTTCTATCTAGGAGTCCTGCAATCCAGCAGCTGTGCCTCTGCTTGCACACTATAGGAAAAGGCGCCACCCTCTTTAGTAGTCAGTACCTCAGGAGTATGCACAGGCTGCTGCTTTTCCTATAGTGGACAATCACGACCACCACTGCTGGATTTCAGAGTGGTCGTAATCCATTTATATGAGCAGTGTATAAAGTGATAGAAAAATTAATGAAGCCAGAAAAGGAGGCAATATGGACAATTACAATACATTAGTAAGTACCTTGTATTAACTTAGTCTACATGATATAATATATTTGCTGAAGGGAGACAACCCTTTTAGGCTGCATTCACATGGGCGAGTTTTCCACGCAGGTGCAATGCGTGATGTGAACGCATTGCACCCGCACTGAATCCGGACCCATTCATTTCTATGGGGCTATGCACATGAGCAGTGATTTTCACGCATCACTTCTGCGTTGCGTGAAAATCGCAGCATGCTCTATATTCTGCATTCTTCACGCAACGCAGGCCCCATAGATGTGAATGGGGCTGCGGGAAAGCAAGTGCGGATGCATTGAGATTTTCCTGCATGGTTGCTAAGCGACGGGACCCGATCTTCATTATTTTCCCTTATAACATGGTTATAAGGGAAAATATTAGCATTCATAATAAAGAATGCTTTGTAGAATGAGGATTGACGTCATCACAGGTCCTCAGACTACAGCTAATGCTTGAAGACAGAAGAGAGATCGCCAACTACGCGATCAAGTGGCTAAGGTAAGTTAAGTTTTTTATGTTTAACCCCTTAATCCTCATTCTACAAAGCATTCTTTATTAAGAATGCTATTATTTTCCCTTATAACCATGTTAATAATAAAATATCCAGAATACTCAACCCGAAACCGGACTTCAGTGATAAAGTCCGGCTTCGGGTCTGAGTACCAAACATGGCAATTTTTCACACGCGCGTGCAAAACCCATTACAAAGGTTTGCACACGCACGGAAAAATCTCACATATTCCCGCATCCACGCACCCGCATCCAATCATGACGCCCGTGTGAACCCAGCCTAATCATTAGGTGGCCTTAATTTGCCAAATTAGTTATGTTCTTTTCCTCCAGGTATTTTATGTTCTTTCTTTTGTTTTCTTTGTCATTTGTCTGTGATACATTTGTTTGTAAAATGTCTTTGTAGCATGGGTTTTTAGGGTTAGTGATACATCACGTGGTTTATTTTTTTCCCTGTGTGGTTTTCACACTGCTTGATAGTTTAGGCGATTTTAATTTTCTAATTTCTTTTTTTAGATATTTATTGTTGAATGGTGACTGTAGGAGGACTTGATGCATAATGTACTTTATTAAAACCTTGAAGAGATGGGTTGATATTTGCAAATAACAAAATTATCTAAGGACTTAATTACATGAACCAGTATATGGTTATTGAAGAGATGACTAGTTTCTATATGAACATCAAGTGACATTTGCAGAATTTTATCCAAATGAACTTTACCACGTTATAAGTCCAAGAGGTGTTGGCGTTCGCCAAGTAGCGGTACGCATGCGTGAATTACGCCGGCAGCTAAAGACAACTAAAGGCAGCAACCTGTAGGACAATAAAGCTCAGCAGACCCTGATCCTCCTAAGGAGGGTAAGTGATACTGTTACCAGCTTGATGTAACATTAAAACGGGTTAGAAACTCTGTTGCTGTTTATCTATTACTTACCTGATATCGCAGGCCTAAGAAAAGCTAGAAATACTGCTATTATCTGCATAATTCAGACATGCTATACAGTATATGCGGTCAGCATTTTAACTAATTCACATCCACTGTTCAATTTAATACCTCAATGAATGGTGAAGCATGGACTATTGAGTTTGATCTAAAATTATGTACAAGCCTCTTGCCTCTATATTTTTTCAGAAAGAGCAGGACTTTCTATACGTGATCATATGCTGAATGATTTTTAATATCGCATGGAAAAAGCAGAACTACCGCAATCATAAAAAGTTGGCCAGAATAAGGTACGGGATTACCACTAGAAGTGGATAAAGAGAAAGAAATAGTCGTCTTGTTACATACAAACAGTCAAATCAGCGTGAGCTCTGCTGAATGACATTTAAAGAGACCCAGACTGTATATTAATATATTGGATTTATTTTGTTTTTATTGTGTATAGACTGCATTTATTGTTTTAAAAATTGCTGAGATATGAGTTTGAAAAAAATGTGCATTTTGAGCCAGCCATATTTTATTTTATTTTGTGAACCTGTATATGTTGACTCTTTATGCATATGATGATAGGTTATCGTTAGAGATGAGTGAATCGAAGCTGACAAAATAAAATTTGATCCGAATTTCAGAAAAATTTGATTTGCGCTGAATCTGAATATCCTCGCGCTTTGTGGTGATGAATCACATTTTTCACTAAAATGGCTGCTGTGCATGTGAGGACATCGAGCAAGAAACTCTAGGAAGGGGGGATCACCCATAATGCTATGCATGCAGCCAATCAGCAGCCAGCCCTGTGATGTCACAGCCCTATAAATAGCCTCAGCCATTTTGGATTCTGACATTTACCAGTGTACTTAGTGCAGGGACAGACGTCAGCAGACGTAAGGGACAGTGCTATAAAAAAACTTAATTGTACTAAAAAAAACGATTTACAAGTGCAGGGAAAGATTATGTAAGGTGTAGGGAAAGGATAGGGAGGAATCTTTCCACAGCATTTATGTTGAACAGGGTTCAGTAGGGGAGATTACAGCCTGGGTAATAGGCACAATCCTATTATACTTTGCTGCACTGACTGCAGATCCAAATTGCCATCATATAGCTCTGTAATTCAAGGAAACCGTTCTTGTTATTGGGGTGTAAGTGCTGTTAGATACAGCCATTAACAGGGTTTATTACAAGGAAATATTTCCATGTCTTATTTGCTCTTCTGATGTGCAGTTATATGTTCTAAAGCATTTTTTGGCTTGCATTAGTGGGAAAAAAAAGGCTTATTACTAGCCGTTGTGTGGTGAAGTGTATTAGTGGCAAAAGAAGAATATATTTTACGTTCATCGGTGCAGTTATATGTAGGGACGAGCGAACCAGAACTGTATAGTTCAGGGTTCGTACCGAATTTTGGGATGTTCGTGACATGGACCTGAACCCGAACATTTACGTAAAAGCATAGCATGCAGAATATGACCCAGCCTCTATTAAAGCTGGAGTCACGTCACGCCGCACATCACTCTGCTCTGATTAGTGTAGGGATAGGATGCAGCTGCTGTGAGGGCGAAATTAGGCAAGGATTGACTCAGCAATAACACTTAATGAAGTGATCGATCTACAGCTGTGAATCATTCAACTTCTGCTAGTTAATTGCTTACTGTTTTCAGGCTGCCCAGAGCGTTTTTCTGTCACTTTTTTCTGGGGTGATCAGCGGCCATTTTGTGTCTTGTGGTTGCCAGCACAAGCTGCCACCAAGTCCATTAATCCAACAAAAGTAGGTTTGTTTTTTTTGCTTTATTCTACATCAGGGGCTTGGCTGTGCTTATTGTCACCCCTAGAAACTCAGGATAGAATTTTCAATATTTTATTGAGAGGTGAAATTCATTCAAAAAATAGCAATCCCCTAAATCTGGTGTTCCAGCTGTGGCTAGCCAAGTGTAATACTGTCTGGCAAAGAATAATTTTTTTTTCAGGGGTGAAATTCAATTTCCAAAATAGCAATACCGTAAATCTGGTGTTCCAGATGTGACTGGACAAATTTCATAGTGTCCGTCAAAGGATATATTATTTTCTGGGGTGAAAATCAGTTGCAAAAATAGAAATACATTAAATCTGTTGTTCCAGCTCTGACTGGACAAGTTTCATAGTGTCCGTCAAAGGATATATTATTTTCTGGGGTGAAATTCAGTTGCAAAAATAGAAATACATTAAATCTGGTGTTCTAGCTGTGGCTGGACAAGTAGTTTAATAGTATACGTCAAAGGATATATTTTGTTCTGGGGTGAAATTAAATTGCTAAAATAGCAATACCCAAAATCTGGTGTTCCAGCTGTTGCAGGCCAGGTGTAAATCTGTCCGGCAAAGGGTATATTACACTCAGTGTGCATCTCCAAGTGTATTTCTTTAGGTTAAAGGGTATATTACAGTAAGTGTTAAAATACAGCATAATCCTCTACATTTGCACACACTGTTTTGCATCTCTAAGTGTATTTCTTTCCGTTAAAGGGTATATTACACAAAGTGTTAAAATGCAAGTGCTGAAAGCATAATACTATATGTTTTTTCACATGCTACTGTGCATCTCCAAGTGTAAATCTGTCCGTTAAAGGATACCTTTCATCCAGGCAGGGCCGGACTGGGGATAAAAACCAGCCCTGGAAAAAGTTGCATACCAGCCCCGGAAAAAGTTGCATACCAGCCCCAAACACACACGCCGCGAGCGTGTGTATGTATGTATGTATGTATATATATATATATATATATATATATATATAATTATATACACACACACAGGCCGGGCCTTACCCTAGCGTTGCCGTGACTTGGCCTCTGCGCAGTGGCAACTCTAGGAACAATATATGGGAGGCACATAAGATACCACAGTCAAAATGGGGGGGGGGGCACTAATAATTTTCCCCACTTAAATTCATACAACTGAAAAAAAGCGAAATAAGTATATATAAATTCAAAATACGAGAGTATTGCGGTATGCAGGGATACATTTATAATAAAATAATTTACTTACAACCGGACTAAAAAGTCGGACATGCAGTACTTTTTAGTCCGGCGATCTCTGCCGTGCTGCGCCATAGCTCCGTCACCTGCCCCTATTATAGTCAATGGGGACAGAGCAGCAGCACGGCAGTGCACGGGTACTTGCGGCATGGCGGATCAGGAGGGTGAACAGCCCGGATAGGTCGGATAGCCATGCCGCAGGTGGGAAAGTACCCCCATAACAGTATGTCATCCACAGATCCCCCATAACAGTGACATCCACAGCGCCCCCATAACAGTGACATCCACAGCGCTCCCATAACAGTGACATCCACAGATTCCCCCATAACAGTGTCATCCACAGATTCCCCCATAACAGTGTCATCCATAGATTCTGCCATAACAGTGTCATCCACAGATCCCCCCATAACAGTGACATCCACAGTGCCCCCATAACAGTGTGCCAGTAGCCGTCCCCTTTAGTGCCAGTAGCCCCCTTTATGTGCCAGTAGCCCCCTTTAGTACCAGTAGCCGTCCCTTTATGTGCCAGTAGCCGCCCCTTTATGTGCCAGTAGCCGCCCTTTATGTGCCAGTAGCCGTCCCCTTTGGTGCCAGTAGCCCCCTTTATGTGCCAGTAGCCCCCTTTATGTGCCAGTAGCCGTCCCTTTATGTGCCAGTAGCCGTCCCTTTAGTGCCAGTAGCCGTCCCCTTTATGTGCCAGTAGCCCCTTTATGTGCCAGTAGCCCCTTTAGTGCCAGTAGCCCCTTTAGTGCCAGTAGCCCCTTTATGTGCCAGTAGCCCCGTTTGGTGCCAGTAGCCCCCTTTAAGTGGCAGTAGCCCCCTTTAAGTGGCAGTAGCCCCCTTTAAGTGGCAGTAGCCCGCTTTAAGTGGCAGTAGCCCCTTTATCTGCCAGTAGCCCCTTTTATCTGCCAGTAGCCCCTTTATCTGCCAGTAGCCCCTTTAGTGCTGCCAGTAGCCCCTTTAGTGCTGCCAGTAGCCCCTTTAGTGCTGCCAGTAGCCCCCTTTAGTGCTGCCAGTAGCCCCTTTAGTGCTGCCAGTAGCCCCTTTATCTGCCAGTAGCCCCCTTTATCTGCCAGTAGCCCCCTTTAGTGCTGCCAGTAGCCCCCTTTAGTGCTGCCAGTAGCCCCTTTAGTGCTGCCAGTAGCCCCCTTTAGTGCTGCCAGTAGCCCCTTTATCTGCCAGTAGCCCCTTTAGTGCTGCCAGTAGCCCCCTTTAGTGCTGCCAGTAGCCCCCTTTAGTGCTGCCAGTAGCCCCTTTAGTGCTGCCAGTAGCCCCAAGAAAAAAAAAAAAAGAACACTTATACTTACCTCCAGCGATGCGATGCAGGCCTCTTCCGGCCTGTGTCTCGAGCTGTGCGGCTCCGGCGGCGCGATGATGTCATCGCGCCGCTGGAGCCGGCCTCTGATAGGCTGCCAGCCTAGTGCTGGCAGCCTATCAGAGGAACAGGGAGAGGTCACGCCTCTCCCTCCTCTGCTGCTGCTCCGCACGGAGATGAGCGCAATGCAAGCGCTCATCTCCGTCGCCACTGGAGCCCAGGGTGCCTGCGGCCGCCGGCCGTGCTGCAGTCAGGGCTACCGGCCTACCGGGAATTTTCCCGGTATCCCGGTAGGCCAGTCCGGCCCTGCATCCAGGGCCTAAATACTAGGCCTACAATTGATATTCCACTAAATCTGTGGTTACGTCTGTGCCTGGATTAGTGTAATACGGTACATAAATAGATAGCCAGATAGTGTTAGGTGCCTGTAAAAAAATGGCCTAAATTTAAATTCAATACATAGGGCCAAATAATTTTTTTCTTATTGTGGTGAACGGTAACAATGAGGAAAACATCTAGTAAGGGACGCGGACACGGACATGGTCGTGGTGTTGTTAATGGACCCTCTGGTGCTGGGAGAGGATGTGGCCGTTCTGCCACAGCCACACGTCCTAGTGAACAAACTACCTCAGGTTCCAGTACCCGCCAGAATTTACAGCGATATTTGGTGGGGCTCAATGCCGTTCTAAGGATGGTAAGACCTGAGCAAGTACAGGCGCTAGTCAATTGGGTGGCCGACAGTGGATCCAGCACGTTCACAACATTATCTCCCACCCAGTCTTCAGCAGAAAGCGCACAGGTGGCGCCTGAAAACCAAGCCCATCAGTCTGTCACATCACCCCCATGCATATCAGGGAAACTGTCTGAGCCCCAAGTTATGCAGCAGTCTGTTTGAGGACTCTGCTGGCAGGGTTTCCCAAGGGAATACACCTAGCCCTTCCTCAGTGGTGAAAAACATAGAATGCACTGGCGCACAACCACTTATGTTCAGAGGAAAAGGCAGTGGTGAGACCGAGCCAACAGCGTAGCAAAAGAGGAAGCAGGGGGCAAAAGAAGAACAGCCGCCGCCAAGAGAGTTCGCCTGCTACTGGCCACCACCACCAGGGTCCGAGCAGCCCAAAGGCAGTTTCAAGGAGTTCCCTGGCATGGCACTTCTTCAAACAATGTGCTGATGACAAGACCCGAGTGGTTTGCACGCTGTGCCATCAGAGCCTGAAGCGACACATTCACTTTCTGAAGCTTAGCACAACCTGCATGACCAGGCATCTACATGCAAAGCATGAACTGCAGTGGAGTAAACACCTTAAAAGCAAGGAACTCACTCTGGCTCCCCCTGCTCCCTCTTCTGCTGCTGCCTCGGCCTCTTCCTCCGCCTCGGGAGGAATGTTGGCACCTGCCGCCCACCAAACAGAGGATGTGCCACCGACTCCACCACCTGCGTCACCAAGCATCTCCACCATGTCACACGGCAGCGTTCAGCTCTCCATCTCACAAACCTTGGAGAGAAAGCATAAATTCCCACCTACCGAATCTCGAGCCCTGGGCCCGAATGCCAGCATTTCTAAATTAATGGCCTTTGAAATGCTGTTATTCAGGCTGGTGGACACAGACAGCTTCAAATAGCTGATGGCAATGGCTGTCCCACAGTATGTTGTTCCCAGCCGCCACTACTTCTCCAAGAGAGCCGTGCCTTTCCTGCACAACCAAGTATCCGATAAAATCAAGTGTGCACTGCGCAACGCCATCTTTGGCAAGGTCCACCTAACCACAGATACGTGGACCAGTAAGCACGGCCAGGGACGCTATATCTCCCTAACTGCACACTGGGTAAATGTAGTGGCGTCTGGGCCCCAGACGGAGAGTTCTTTGGCGCACGTCCTTCCGCACCAAGGATTGCAGGGCATCATTCTTTGCCTCCTGTAGCCTCCTCCTCCTACTCGGCTTCCTCCTCCTCTTCTTCCACCTGCTCATTCAGTCAGCCACACGCTTCACCGCCAACTTCAGCACAGCCCTGGATAAACGTCAGCAGGCTGTTCTGAAACTCATATGTTTGGGGGACAGGCCTCACACCATGCAGGAGTTGTGGCAGGGTATTGAAAAACAGACCGACGAATGGTTGCTGCCGGTGGGCCTCAAGCCCGGCCTGGTGGTGTGCGATAATGGGGGAAACTCGTCGCAGCTCTGTGACTAGCCGGCGCATGTGTTGAATTTGGTGGTGCAGAAGTTCATTCACAACTACCCCAACATGTCAGAGCTGCTGCATAAAGTGCGGGCCGTCTGTGTGCGCTTCTGGCATTCACATCCTGCCGCTGCTCGCCTGTCTGTGCTACAGCGTAACTTCTGCTCGCCGCCTCATATGCGAAGTGCCCACCAGGTGGAACTCCACCTTGCACATGCTGGAGAGACTGTGCGAGCAGCAGCAGGCCATAGTGGAGTTTCAGCTGCAGCACGCACAGGTCAGTCGCACTGCGGAAGAGCACCACTTCACCACCAATGACTGTGCCTCCATGCGAGACCTGTGTGCCCTGTTGCTCTATTTCAAATACTCCACCAACATGGCCAGTGGCGATGACGCCGTTATTAGCGTTACAATACCACTTCTATGTCTCCTTGAGAAAACACTTAGGGCAATGATGGAAGAGGAGGTGGCCCAGGAGGAGGAGGAAGAGGGGTCATTTTTAGCATTTTCAGGCCAGTCTCTTAGAAGTCGCTCAGAGGGAGTTTTTTTGCAACAGCAGATGCCAGGTACAAATATGGCCAGCCAGGGCCCACTACTGGAGTACGAGGAGGACGTGGATGTGGAGGAGTTGGAGTAGGATGAGGATGAAGCATGTTCACAGCGGGGTGGCACCCAGCGCAGCTCGGGTCCATCACTGGTGCGTGGCTGGGGGAAAACGGAGGACGATGACGATACGCCTCCCACAGAGGACAGCTTGTCCTTACCTCTGGGCAGCCTGGCACATATGAGCGACTACATCCTGCAGTGCATGCACAATGACAGCAGAGTTGCCCACATTTTAGCGTGTGCGGACTACTGGGTTGCCACCCTGCTGGATCCCCGGTACAAAGACAATGTGCCCACCTTACTTCCTGCACTGGAGCATGATAGGAAGATGCGCTAGTACAAGCGCACGTTGGTAGACGCGCTACTGAGAGCATTCCCAAATGTCACAGGGGAACAAGTGGAAGCCCATGGCGAAGGCAGAGGAGGAGCGAGAGGTCGCCAACGCAGCTGTGTCACGGTCAGCTCCTCTGAGGGCAGGGTTAGCATGGCAGAGATGTGGAAAAGTTTTGTCACCACGCCACAGCTAACTGCACCACCACCTGATACGGAACGTGTTAGCAGGAGGCAGCATTTCACTAACATGGTGGAACAGTACGTGTGCACACCGCTCCACGTACTGACTGATGGTTCGGCCCCATTCAACTTCTGGGTCTCCAAATTGTCCACATGGCCAGAGCTAGCCTTTTATGCCTTGGAGGTGCTGGCCTGCCCGGCGGCCAGCATTTTGTCTGAACGTGTATGCAGCATAGCAGGTGGCGTCATTACTGAAAAAACGCAGCCGCCTGTCCACAGCTAACGTGGACAAACTTCATAAAAATGAACCAGGCATAGATCCCACAGGACCTGTCCATCCCTTGTGCAGAATAGACATTTATAACTACCTTCCCTTAACAATATATTCTTGTACTCCAGGGCACTTCTTTATTGAATCCTCTTTTTTTAATTTTACCATTATTTTGCGGGGCAACCCAAAGTTGAATAAACCTCTCGTTCGTCTGGGTGCCAGGGGCCTAAATATCTGAAAGTGGCCTTCTCCATTGGTGGGTGACATGAAGCCTGATTCTCTGCTTTGGGACCTCTCTCCTCTGTCTGGGTGCTGAGGCCTATATAACTAAAAGTGGCCTTCTCCGTTGGTGGGTGACATGATGCCTCTTTTGGTGCTATGGGACCTCTCTCCTCTGTCTTGGTGGCAGACATCTAACACTTTTTATTGTCTAATAACCGCCCCATTGTCTGGGTGTCAGGGGCCTAAATTTCGTTTAATTGCTTGCTGTCTTGGTGCCAGACATTTAACTCTTATTGCTGTCTAATGACCGATCCATCGTCTGGGTGTCAGGGGCCTAAATTTCACGTACTTTCTTGCTGTCTTGGTGGCAGACATTTAACTCTTTTTACTGTCTAATGACTGCCCCATTGTCTGGGTGTCAGGGGCCTATATTTCGTTTACTTGCTTGCTGTCTTGGTGGAAGACATTTAACTCTTTTTACTGTCAAATGACTGCCCCGTTGTGTGGGTGTCAGGGGCCTATATGTCATTTAATCTTTTGTTGTCTTGGTGGGAGATATCAAACTCTTTTTACTGTCTAATAACCGCCCCATTGTGTGGGTGTCAGTGGCCTATATTTCGTTTAATTGATTGCTGTTTGGGTGAGAGACATTAAACTCTTTTTACTGTCAAATGACCTCTCCTCTGTCTGGGTGTCAGGGGCCTACATAAATGATAATGGCCTGTTTCATTGCATGTTGACCTGAGACCTGTCTTCCTGTTACGGGACCGCTCTCTTCTTTGCAGGTGCCATGGCCCTGAGTCTGTGAATGAGGCCTGTCGCACTGCAGGCAGACATGAATCCTTTTTGGCTGTGATGAGAACTTTAACTCCCATAGCATTCCCACCTGATGCCACCCCAACCTCCTATTCCACCTCCTCCTCCTCCAAGTTGCCAATTGATATTGGTTAAATTTTTTTTTTTTTTAGGTCATTTCCCTATCCACATTTGTTTGTAGGGGAGTTACCTACATTTTGCTGCCTTTTGCAGCCCTCTAGCCCTTTCCTGAGCTATTATTCAGCCTTTTTAGTGCCCAAAAGTTCGGGTCCCCTTTGACTTCAATGGGGTTCGGGTTCAGGGTGAAGTTCGGGCCGAGTTCGGATCCTGAACCAAAACATTTTCGGGAAGTTGCGCGGAACTTCTCGAACCCGAACATCCAGGTGTTCGCTCAACTCTAGTTATATGTTAAAAATCCCTTTTTGTCATGTAATAGTGGAAAATAGTAGCCTGAGACATCTTGGATTCTGCCGTTTACCAGTATACTTAGTGCAGGGAGAGACGTCAGCAAGCGCTAGGGACAGTGTTAGAAAAAACTTTATTGTGCTAAAAAAACTATTTAAAAGTTCGGGGAAAGATTATTTAAAAAAAAGGGAAAGGATAGGGAGGAATCATTTCACAGCATTTATGTTGAACAGGGTTCATTAGGGGAAGTTACAGCACTGACTGGGGACCCAAATTGCCATTATTCAGCTCTGTTTTTCAAGCAAACCATTCTTGTTATTGGAGTGCAAGTATTGTTTTATACAGCCATTAACAGGGTTTATTACAAGGAAATATTTCTATGTATTATTTGCCCTTGTGCCTTGCAGTTAAATGTGTATGTGTGTATGTATGTGTGTATGTATATCCGCTAAAGGAATCCGCACCATCGCATTTACAATCACGAAATTTGGCACACAGATACATCAGGTGTCTGTGAAGGTGTTAGACCAGGTCTCAGCTCTCTGGAACGTACCGTTCCTGGGATATTCCCAAAAAATGCATTAGCCAATAGAACCCTGGTCACATGACCCTAATCAGCCAATAGAAGCTCGCTGGCAGTTCGTCTCCACACACACAGTTTTACGCCAGGTAACCAGAACAACCCAGCCATGTTTTTTCACTGATGTAAATAAGTTTTAAAGGAAATCTGTCACTAGGATAATCGCTATTAAAGTAAAGCTATGGCCTAATAGCACTTAGTACCTTATTTCCTGAGGTTTCCAACTCGGCCATTTCTCTTCACTGCTGCAGGTCAGCTTTAAAGGGGCAGGGCGCTGTGTATGACACTGTTAAGGGAGCAGAGTGCTGTGAAGGTCACAGTTCAGGGGGCAAGTAGGGTGGACATTCAAGTCATCCTTAAAACCCAGCTCCCAGGTCCCGCTAAACCATGCCTCCGATTTGGTTAGGTAACGCCCCCTCCCCCTCCGCAGCCGACGGGGATTGACAAAATGAAGAAATCAACTTCTGTCAGCTGCAGAGGTGGGAGGGACGGTTACTTTCTCCCAGCAGCTCACGTTCACACATGGGTCTTTCAGCTAGTATGTTATGAAGCCCTTTTTGTCATGTAATAGTGGCAATTAAAAATATATATTTGCAGTTCATCGGTGAAGTTATATGTTATAATGCCCTATTTGTCATATATATATTTGCCTTTCATCGGTGCAGATATATGTTCTACAGTCTTTTGTGGCGTGTATTAGTGGCAAAAGAAAAATATATTTGCAGTTCAGTGGCGCAGTTATATGTTCTAAAGCCTTTTGTGGCATGTATTAGTGTCAAAAGAAAAATATATTTGCTGTTCATCGGTGCAGTTATATGTTATAAAGCCCTTTATGTCGTATAATACTGTCAAAATAAATATATATTTGCCGTTCACCGGTGCAGTTATATGCTATAAAGTCCTTTTTGTCGTGTAATAGTGGCAAAGGAAAAATAAATTTCCCATTCTGCAGTGCAGTTATATATTATAAAGGCCTTTTTGTTGTGTAATAGTGGCAAAAGTAAAATGCATTTGCCATTCAGCGGTGCAGTTATATGTTGAAAAGCCTTTTGTGGTGTTGTGGAAATTTTATTAGGATGTGTTTTTTAATATGTCATGTATTGTCATGTAATGTCTCTCAGTGTGTAAACCATTGGAGTGGATATCATACTGTGGATGTAGAGAACAGTCAGCTGCCGGGCGCAGAGGTCTCCACTGGCAAACAGTCTATGTGCTATGCACTGGGCTGTGGGCCAGGGGGAGACTGATGCGCTGCAGAGCAGTGTTTTCTTGGGAAATGTATGTGCACCAGCTAGGGCCCCCGCCCAAAGAGCGGATTTATTGGCTTGGTGTGGATGCATTTATTAAGAGAACAATATACGAAACCGCTGAAGATGTTAACGCTGTTACTCTGATGTTAACGCTGTAAAGTAGGCCCACATGAAAATCCTGGTGACGGTGAGCCTTGTTGAGCATTAATCACTGATGAACAAGATTTCCCCTAGTGGTGATTGAGAGAAATGTTGTGTCATCACTTCCTGTATGTTTGTACTGTTTATGAAAGGAGTGGTCAGGTGTTGGGCCTGCCCCTTCCTATTGTTACCCCTTTTGTCTATGTAAATAAAGAAGGAGTCTGGGTGAGAGGACAGTTCTCACCAGATCTCCACCATGAAGCATCTTATCTGATTACTGGAATAGTCTTATGAACTGTTTTAAGGACGCTATATGGGTCGCCAGGAACCGGCTTATTCTCAGGAGGGAGACCATGTCCTTCCTGGACTGCCGCAGGCTTATCCATAGTCTGCTGCGGGACTACAACATCTTGGAGGACGTCGACAATGAAGAAGAGGACTAAACCCCTCTCCTTCCCCCTCTCCCCACGTTTGTTTCTGTCTTGTCAATAAAGCTTCGGGCATGTGATTTCCCCCCACCTACCCCCTCCTTCCCACACCCCACCCCACATCACTGTCTGTATGCTTTGTTGAAAGGGTTATTGTGATTGAATAGGTATGCAAGTGTAGCATGTATTGTGATGTATAGCGTAGGTTAGCCTGTGATTTACATAACAATGCCATGCTCACAAAGACGATTGAATGTAATTTATTGAGTGCTAACTAGCACCAAAAGTATGTATGTATATTGATTGACTGAAATAAAGTTGTCTTCAATCAAAAAAATCTGATTACTGGAATAGTGCGGCCTTTCCTTACACAAAAGGAGCTTGATACACGTGCTTGTAAGCACGGTGTAAGGAAATTTCTACATCAGAGGCGTGTAATAGTGGCAAAAGAAAAATATATTTGCCGTTCAGCGCTGCAGTTATACTGTATATTCTAAAGCCATTTTTGTGTGCCTTAGTGGGGAAAAAAGGGCTTATTAGCAGTTGTGTGGTGAAGACAATTATAATTTGGGGTGTTTTAATTAACTTTTTATTTATTTATTTGATCTAACAGTATGTCAGACAGAGAAGTGAAAGGCCATGCACAGGTGAGTAGCAGAGGCCTAAATGTTTCTGGCGCAGGCAGAGGTCGTAGCAGAGTAAGGGGCCATGGCAGCAGGGGTCACTTGAATGGTTGACTTGATCTTCAAATTCGTCGCAAGTGACATCACACACCCCCAGGCAAGAATCAGTGGGTTTGTCAGACTCAACCCTTAGCTGGCATGGCCCGGGAGAAAGTCCTGGGCTCTCCCCTGTCCTCAACCTACCACTGTCCTTTTTTGTTCCCTCAGCCAGAGAAGCATTGTATGCTGTGGACTCAGCTCCACTATACATGTCAGTGAGGACGAGCTACTAGAAGGAAATCAGCAGCTAATGGCAAGTCAAGGTGTGGAGGAGACATCTGCCGCTTCCTCCACTAGGCGGGCAAGTAGTGATGAGGAGAGTGGCGTGGGAGCTGGTGTTGAGAGCGTTAAGGCTCTTGACCCAGAGACGTATGAGGAGGACACCATTGACATGCAGACAGTTCTCAATGATGATGATGTAGCTGATCGCACTTGGGAGCCGGGTACCGAAGGGAGTTAATCATCATCAGTAGAAGAGGGTGGCAGCTTTCCCGTGAGGCCACGGTGGAGCCAGCAAGTCGCAAGCGTGGCTGGGAGTCAGCAGGCTGGCAGCAATGGGTGGTCAGGAGCCAAACGTGCCCGGGGTAGACCACCTGCTTCGCAGGAGCCTACTTGCCCAGGAACTAGCAGTGCACAAGTTCACGGAGGCAGCAGCGGTAGCAGTCAGTCGGTGCATAGTGTTGGGGGTAAAATCACCTACTGGCAGTTTTTTTGTTAACCTGCCGGATGAGGTGAACATGGCCATATGTAGAATCTGTGGGCAGAAGGTGAAGTGTGGCTAGGGTGCCAATGTTCATCAACATATGCAGCGTCACCATAAAGTGACCAGGGAGAACCGTGACTCCGATGTGGTGGTCCAGCCTGCCGCTGCATCACCCAGTGGCACGCAACTGATTTCAGGCAATCAAGGGTCCACCACATCAGCCGAAGGGAGCTGTCTGTCCTTCCCATCATCTGCTGGTCCTGATGCTCCTTCTCCTCGTCCTCCTACTCCTCTTCAGTCATTCTGTAAGCAATTGATCACTGAAGCGATTGCCAAGAGACAACAGTATGATTTCACTCATCGAATGGTGAAGAAGCTGAACGTGCTCCTGTCCAAGTTGCTGTTTGCGGCAGTCCCCCCCGTCCCTTTCCAAGTGGTGGACTTTTCACCTTTCAGAGAACTGATGCCTTGTGCCGAGCCGAGGTGGAGAGTCCCAAGCCGTCATTTCTTTGCCAAAAAGGCAATTCCAGCCCTGTACACACATTTAGAACAGAAGGTGGGCCAGTCCTTGAGCCTGTCGGTATCTGCCAAAGTGCACGGCAGTGTCAATGTGTGGAGCTGTAACTGCGGTCAGAGATACATGTCCTTTATGCCCAACTGGGTGAATGTGGTTCCTGCACAGCCACACCAGCAACTTGGCCAGATGACGGCTCTTCCGCATCCATGTTCTCACGCCATGTCCTTCATCAACAAATCGAATCCTGGCTTTCACCGCGACAGCTCAAAATCAGAACCATGGTGACCGACAACGGGAAGAACATGGTGTCGGCGCTGCGTCAAGGAGGGCTGAGCCATGCACCCTGCATAGCATTTGTGTTTAATCTGATTGTCAAGCGGTTCCTGAAGTCACCCACCCATCTGCAAGACATCCTAAAAATGGCCTGGAAACTTTGCATGCACTTCAGCCACACGTACACCAAAAAGTGCACCTTCCTTGAGCTGGAACGGAAAAACACCATCCCCCAACATAGGCAGATATGCGACGTTTCTACCCATTAGAATCCCACCCTCCATATGTTGGACCGACTATACGAACAGAGAATGGCCATAAACGATTTCTTGATGATCCAAGCGGACAGAAGTGCTCCCCTGTGTAACTTCGATGTCAGCCAGTGGAAGCTCATGCGTACCTGCCATTTTCTCAGGCCCTTTGAGGAAGCTACATATTTGTCAGTCGCCAGGACTACGGAATGAACGATGTCATCCCACAGCTTTATGTCCTGAAACAGATGCTGGTAAATATGGCTGGTCAGGGGACTGGAGACGTGGTGCCTAGATCTCACTGCCACATAAGCCCTGTGGGGGCTGAACTGGAGGAGAAGGCCATTGGAGCACAAGCACACAGGTATCAGGAGAGGAGGAGCAGGAGCAGCCAGAGGAGCTACAGGGCGATGAGGAAGAGGAGGCAGAGGATCCAGACACACCGTGGCAGTATGAAGTGGAGAAGGAAGCAGGGAGGCAGAGAGGCCTGATGCATGCCCACTTGCTTGAGTAGTGACAGCCTAATTGTCACCATTAGGCAGAGGGATGACTTCTGGCTCTCCACCTTGTTGGACCCTCGCTACCAGTCCAAAATGGGGGCCTTTTTTACAATCGCTGAGAGGGAGAACAAACTGAACTAATATAGAGACATCCTATGTAGTTAGTAGGCCGTTGCCTATCTGCATCATCATCCATCCACTTGCAGGTCTGATCGGGGAAGCCCCTCTGCACTCACGTTCCTCTGCCATGGCTGCTGTGGCAGGGTGGGGAGGTATGAGCAGTTCCAGCTCCAACAGCAGCAACTGAAGTCTAGAGTCGCTGATGAGCAGCTTTCTTAACCCACCTAGTGAAGAAACTACTCCCCAGCAGCAGCAGGTAGACCTGGAGCAGGAACTGAACCAGCAGGTTATGGCATACTTGGACAGCACCCTGCCACCCTACATTGAAGATCCGCTGGACTACTAGGCAGCCAAACTGGATTTGTGGCTGCAACTGGCAGAGTTTGCCCTGGAAAAGCTGTCCTGGCTGGCCAATAGTGGCATCAGAGAGGGTGTTTAGTGAGGTGGGGGCCACAGTTACCCCAAAAATAACCTGCCTGTCCACCCAAAATGTGGAGAGACTAACCTTTGTCAAGATGAATCAGGCGTGGATCAGCCAGGATTTCCACCCACTAATGTCTGATGCATCAGCCTAGATCATCCATGGTGCCACACCAACACTTTAACAAAAGGGACTGGTTTCTTCTGGCTACCTGCCTCAGCTACCATTCTGATGCTGCCACCTGCCTGAGGCCACTCATCTGATGCCAAGTGCTCCTTCTTTTACCCACCATCTTCAGCTGATACTCGTATTGCCACCCACCTCCCCACTCTCTCACTGGGTCACTCTGTGATCTCCTGATGCAGCTGTCACCACCTCACTATGTCACCTTGCCACTCTGTGGTCTCCTGATGCTGCTGCCACCTCCCCACTCTGTCCCCGGGTCACTCTGTGGTCTCCTGATGCTGTTGCCACCTCCACACTCTGTCATTGTTCCAATCTGTGGCCTCCTCATGCTGCGCCACCTCCACACTCTGTCATTATGCCACTCTGTGGCCTCCTGATGCTGCCGCCACCTCCATACTCTGTCATTGTTCCACTCTGACATGCTGATGCTGCCACCTCATCCACACTGTCATTGTGCCACTCTGTGGCCTCCTGATGCTGTTGCCACCTCTATACTCTGTCATTGTGCCACTCTTTGGCATGCTGCCACGTCCACTCTATGTCACCTTGCCACTATGTGGTCTCCTGCTGCTGCTGTCACCTCCACATTATTTCACCTTGCCACTCTGTGGTCTCCTGATGCTGCTGCCACCTCCACACTATGTCACCTTGCCACTCTGTAGTCTCCTGATGCTGCTGCTACCTCAACACTACGTCACCTTTCCTCTCTGTGGCCTCCTGATGATGCTGCTGCCACCTCTACACGTTGTCATTGTGCCACTCTGTGGCCTACTGATGCTGCCATCACCTCTACACTCTGTCATTGTGCCACTTTGTGGCCTCCTGATGCTGCCGCCACCTCCACACTCTGTCATTGTGCCACTCTGTGGCCTCATAATGCTGCCGACACCTCTACACTCTGTCATTGTGCCACTCTATGGTCTAATCCTGATGCTGCCGCCACCCCCACACCCTCATTGTTCCACTCTCTGGCGCCTCCTGATGCTGCCGCCACCTCCACGCTCTATCATTGGGTCACTCTGTGGTCTCCTCATTCAAGTTTCATCTCTGTTTTGTATCCAGTCCTGTTTTTTTAGGCATTAGCAATACTGATGGATTACTGACCAAATGCTGACTGAGTAAAGGAGGATGCTCAACAGACGGGATCCGTTTTATCGGGGTTATTGCTCTGACGGATCAGAGAAAGGGCAAAATAATCAGTACAAACTTACAGCTAACACCCTCTCCACTCTGTTGGGGGGCTCTACTTGCATAAGCGTTTACTAGAACAGGTTCTATAGACAACTATGTGGAATCAGCTGATGATGGTGTAAAAGGAGTGAGCTTCTTCTTAGCGACCTGTAAGGCTGAGTTCATGCTTGAGTTATTTGGTCAGTTTTGGTCCCATGATTGCCCAAATAAGTGAAGTGTGGAGTGATTCTAAGAGTGACGCCTGTCATCTGCATGTCATACTGACTCACAGTATTATTTCACTGCCACAACAGACTCCCTATGCAACTTTAGACTAGGGCTAGACGACATGTGTAGCGCGACAATAAGTCGCACGACACATAGGGCACAACTACACTGCTACATGTGTCGCGCGACATTGATGTCGCACAAATGTCACGCAACAATTTTTATAATGATATCTTGGATGGATTTTTTGCAACTGTTGTGTCGCAGTCTCAGCATGTCACATGTCGCAGTGCGTCACCATAGCCTATCATTATAAAAATTGTTGAGACAAAATGTTGCGCCACACATGTCGTCATGCAGCCCTAGCATTAAAGGGGCAGGGCGCTGTGGAGGTCACTATTAAAGGGGCGGGCACTGTGGAGGTCACTGTTAAAGAGGCGTTCACTGTGGATGTTACTGTTAAGGGGGCAGGCAACTGTGGAGGTCACTGTTAAAGGGGCGGACACTATGGAGGTCACTGTTAAGGCAGCAGAGTACTGTGAGTTCACTGTTAAGGCAGCATGATACTGTGAGGTCACTGTTAAGGCAGCAGGATACTGTTAAGGCAGCAGGGTACTGTGGAGGTCACTGTTAAAGGAGTGGGGTGCTGTGAAACTTACTGGTAAAGGGGATGGGCTGCTGTGGAGGTCCCATTTTAAAGTGGCGGGGCACTGTGAGGGGTCAGTGTTAAGGGGTGGAGACTTTAGAGTTCACTGTAAAGGGACAGGGTGCTGTAGAGGTCATTGTCATGGGGATACTGTCGATATCTTTTACTGACACATACAAACATTAAATGAAATTGATTAAATATACCCCTACGAAGCTGGGTACTTCTGCTAGTGATATTATAAATGTCTTGATATACTGTATCATTCTCAAAGCTTCAAAGATATTTTTATTTTAGGTTAATTTATTATTAACTGTGAGGGCCTTGTAGTATACATTGCAGACCAGTGTCCAGTACATATATGAACTTCATATTTTAATGTATTACTGCTTCAATTTGTCTAATTGTTTTTATATGCTTTAATGTAATAAATATGATTATCTTAGTGGAATTTTTTGGTGAGCAAATTGTTGTTATTTAGTATTTTTTGTAATTCACAATCATAACACATCTTTTACAGTATTTATCCGGATGCTGAAAGTATGCCACCTGACATATTGGTGTGTGCCACAGTTACCAACTGTATACTGTGGTGGACTATGTCCAACTGATCTTAAGAAAAAAAAAGTTTATTTTAAAATTCATAGCTAGGTTAATGTTCCTAATGTACTTGTGTGCAGCACCATTAACAACCATATATTGTAGTAAACTCACTGTGTCCAACTGACCTTTTTTTTATTATGAATATTTCACAGTCTAGTGTGCCTGACTTATCATTCTGCATCACAGATACCAACTCTATATTACCGAATGTACCAACCGCATGGTATATTGTAGTGGATTCTGTCTAATTAAATCTTTTTTTGTCCTAAAAGAAAAAAAAAACTATTTCAAAGTTCAGAACAAGCAATTGCTTCTTCCAATATCACTGTGTCTATATTCACCAGTCACGCAGCCATCTGCACCCCAAAAAGGATATTTTGTAGACCATCTTTTTTCAATTTTTAAAACATGACAAACCCGACAGTGCCATGTGTTTCCAGGCTGTTTGTTATCACCATAAACCATGCATTTACACATAGCTGTATTAACGGCTGCTGTCCACCGATGTTCCCCTGCTTACCGCTGCAGTTCCAGACTCCGTGTTCAGTGGTGATCTGCTGCAGGTGTTTCCCATTTCACTACTGCAGACTTGGGCTCTGTCCTTACAGGCATTGTCTCTCCTGGAATCCGCTCCACAGTTTCCTTCCAGCCCTGAGCACAGCATGCTCCAGCTTGTTCTCTGTAGCGCTTTGTTTAGGGCTGGCGCACGTCACTTCCTGTGATTTATGGGTTAGCTCATATGAACTTGCTGACCAATCCTAGCCCTCCTGCACATATAAAAGTGTCTCCCCTCCCCAGGTGCCTGAGCATCAAGGTCCTTGTGTCCCACAAAGGTTGCTGATATCTCTGCTCGTGTTCCTGTTTACCTGACCCATGCTTGTGTTCCTGGACTCCGTTGCCTGATTGATCCCTGCCTGCTGGCCTTGACTCTCCTGTTGCTGACCTGTACCTGTGCGCTACACACAACATTGCTGGAAAACGGCCATATTCCTGCTGAATCCCATTACAGGTGAATGTGGATCTGGCGGTGCACCATGTTATTCGGCTATGCCAGATACAGTGAACTCCGGCAGTCTGTTCCTTCACGGGAACAGGATAAAAAATAGTTTGTGTAGGATTTTTGGTTCGTCTAAAAGCCGGTATATACTGCAGATACAGTGATGAATTACAGTGCCGAAGTTCACAACACAGATGTGAAACCGGCCTTAGTCAGGCTGCCAGCGATTTTCAGTGAGTCATACTGTAATTATTGTACTGCACTGTTTAATTAATCATTGTTTTTCAAATATTGCAAAGTTGCTTTTTTTAAACTTCAGTTGCCATATATTGTACTAAACTCTGTTCAATTAACCTTTTTTATTAGAAAACTGTTCCAAAGTTCAAAAAAAGCAATTGCTTCTTGCGATATCACTGTATGTATAAATATCGACTGGTAATTGCCCCAAAAAGAATAAATATTTGGATAGTTTTTTTATTATTTTAACAAACATACAAAGTCCACCAGTTCATAGAGTTTTTAAAAAGGCTGTTGGTTACCACTAGAGACGAGCAAATTAAAAAAAAATTCAATTCAGCCAGTTCGCCAAATTTTTTAGAAAAATTTGGTTTGATCCAAATATATTTGCGGCGAATTTTGTTAAAAAACGGCTATTTCCTGGCTGCATAGAGCCTTTATAGTGGTGTAGAACACTGTGCCTTGCAGTAACATGCATAGGGAGTCTGCTGAGGTAGTAAAACAATACTGTGAGTCAGTATGACATGCAGATAACAGGCGTCACTCTTAGAATAAATGAACACTTCAATTATTTGGGCAGTCACTGGACCAAAACTGACCAAATAACCATTATCTTTTATGGGTACGTTGTGGGCTCATTTTTACAATGTAGTTTATATGATTTTAATTGATAGGAAAAAATTATGCCACATTCCCCTTTGTCTTAGTTCTAATATAACTTTCCTAGCAACAGTTAATGTATTAAAATGTAAGTATTCACAGTAACCCCTTTTCCCTCCTGCCGCTACCAGTGTCAGGCAATGTCATGCAGTAATGACATTATCTTCCAGAATGCAGCAGTGATATCCCATATATATCATGGCTAGAGAAGAGCGAACTTTAAAAAAAATGTGATTCGCCAGTTTGCAGAATTTTTTGTAAAAATTTGATTTGTTAAGAATTTATTTGCAATGAATGTAGTTAAAAACAGCTATTTCCTGGTTACAGAAAGCCTTTATAGTGGTGTAGAATACTGTGCCTTGCAGTAACATGCATAGGGAGTCTGCTCTGGTAGTGAAATAATACTGTGAGTGCTGATGACAGGCGTTACTCTTAGAATCACTGCGCACTTCACTTATTTGGGCAGTCACTGTGCCATAACTAACCACATAACTCAAGTATGAACTCAGCCTTACAGGTCGACGTTAGCGTCAAGAAGAAGCGCACTACTTTTACACTGTCATCATCAGTATGTTTGTATTGACATCACTGATTATTTTGCCCTTCCTCTGATCTGTCATAACAATAACCCCCCTAAAAAACGATACTATCTGTTGAGCGTCTGTCTTCAATCGGTCAGTATTCCATCAGTATTGCTAATGCCAAAAAAAACAGGAGTGGATCCAAAACAGAGATGACACGTGAATGAGGAAACCACAGAGTGGCCCAATGACAGAGTCTGTAGGTGTTGGCAGCATCAGGAGGCGGCAGAGCAGCACAAGGAAAGAGTGTGGAGGTGGAGGCAGCATCAAGAAGCCACATAGTGGCACAATGACAGTGTATAGGTGGCGGCAGCATCAGGAGACCACAGAGTGGCACAATGATAGTGTGGAAGTGGAAGAAGCATCAGGAGGCCACAGAATGGCAAGGAGACATAGTGTGGAGGTGGCAGCAGCAACAGGAGACCACAGAGTGGCATCATGACAAAGTGGAGGTGACAGCAGCATCAGGAGAACACAGAGTGGCAAGGTGACATAGTGTCGAGGTGGTAGCAGCATCAGGAGACCACAGAGTGGCACAATGATAGTGTGAAAGTGGCAGCAGCATCAGGGTACCACAGAGTGACCCGGTAACAGAGTAGGAAGGTGGGTGGCAATACCAGTACCAGCTGAAGATGGTGGGTGAAAGAAGATGCATTTAGCATCAGATGTGTGACATCAGGTAGGTGGCAGCATCAGAATAGTAGCTGAGGCAGTTAGCTATAAGAAACAGGTCTCTTTTGTTCCAGCGGATCTTCAATGTGGGGTGGCAGGGTTCTGTCCTAGTATGCCACCACCTGCTGATTCAGGTCCTGCTCCAGGTCTAGCTGATTCTTCTGCTAAGTAGTTTCTTCACTAAGCGGGTGAACTAAGCTGCTTATCAGTGATTCTTGACTCAAGTTGCTGCTGATGGAGCTGGAACTGCTCCTACCAAACCCCCCCCCCCCACACCACACCCTGCCACAGCAGAAATTTTGGACCGGTGGCTAGGGTCCAATCAAGGTGGAGAGCAAGAAGTCATCCCTCTGATGAATGGTGACGATTCGGCTTTCACTAGGCAATCAAGTGAGCCTGCATCGGGCCATTTGTGCAAGTGACTGGGAGGAACGTCCTGCATCCATCTCCATGCAAATTGCCATGGTGTGTCTGGGTCCTCTGCATCATCTTCCTCATCTCTCTGTATCTCCTCTGGCTGCTCCTGCTTCTCCTCTCCTGTCACCTATGTAGAAAAAACAACTATTTCGTTACACATTGCTTGTGCTCCAATGTCCTCCTCCAGTTCAGCCCCCACAGGGCTCATGTGGCCAGGAGATCCAGGTGCCACGTCTCCAGTCCCTTGACCAGCCATATTTACCGGCATCTGTTCCAGGACATGAAGCAGTGGGATATAATCGGTCATACAGTAGTCCTGGCGACTGACAAATAACGTGGCCTCCTCAAAGGGTCTGAGGAAATGGCAGATGTCAAGCATGAGCTGCCACTGGCTGACATTTAAGTTACACAGGGGAGTAATCTTGTCCGCTTGGATCATGAAGAAATCATTTATGGCCTTTCTCTGTTCGTATAGTCGGTCCAACGTATGGAGGGTGGATTTCCAACGGGTGGAAACGTCGCATATCATCCTATGTTGGGGGATGCCGTTCTGCTGCTGCAGCTCAAGGAGGGTGTGCTTTGCGGTGTACGAGTGGCTGAAGTGCATGCAAAGTTTCCTGGCCATTTTTAGGATGTCTTGCAGATGGGTGGAAAACTTCAGGAACAGCTTGGCAACCACATTAAACACATGTGCCATGCAGGGCGCATACCTCAGCCCTCCTTGACGCAGCACCGACACCATGTTCTTCCCGTTGTCAGTCACCATGGTTCTGATTTTGAGTTGTCGCGGATAAAGCCAGGATTCGATTTCTTGACATACGACACGGAGCAGTGCCTCAGCTGTGTTACTTCGTTCACCCAGGCAAATGAGGTGCAGAACAGCATGACACCGCCATGCCCTGCAATGTGGTATGCTGGAGGGGCACTGTGAATTGTCCCTGCAGTGGAGGCTGAGGACACAGAGGAGGATGCATAGGCATAGGATGACATTGTTGCATGACCAACGACGTGAGATCGTGGAGGCGGAAGCGGCATCACCTGGCCAAGTTGCTGGTGTGACTGTGCAGGAACCACATTCACCCAGTGGGCCATAAAGGACATGTATTGTCCCTGACCGTAGTTACAGCTCTACACGTCGGCGCTGCCGTGCACTTTGGCAGACACCGAAAGGCTCAAGGACTAGCCCACCTTCTGTTCTAAATGTGTGTGCAGAGCTGGTACTGCCTTTTTTGCAAAGAAATGAAGGCTTGGGACTCACCACCTCGGCTCGGCACAAGCCATCAGTTTTCTGAAAGGTGAAGAATCCACCACTTGGAAAGGGAGGGACTGCAGCACCAGAAACTTGGACAGAAGCACGTTCAGCTTCTGCTCCATAGGATGAGTGCACACATACTGTTATCTCTTGGCAATCACTTCGGTGATCGTTTGCTGACGGAATGACTGAGGGGGAGGAGGAGCGGGAGCATGAGGACCAGCAGATGATGGGAAGGACAGACAGCTCCGTTCGGCTGAGGTGGTGGAGCCTTGACTGCCCGAAATCATCTGTGTGCCACTGGGTAATGCAGCAGTTGCTGCGCCAGGCTGGACCACCACATCGAAGCCAGGTTTCTCTCAGGCCACTGTATATGCATATGTTGATGCAGGGCTGTGGCGCCAACATTGGCAGAATGGCCAATTTTCACCTTCTGCCCACAGTTTCTACATATGTCCATGTTCACCTCCTCCGGCAGCTTTAGAAAAAACTGCCACACTGCCGAGTAGGTGATTTTACTTCCAACACTAAACACTGACTGAATGCTACAGCTATGCCTCCGTGAACCCGTGCACTGCTACTTCCCGGGCAGGTAGTCTCCCGCGAAGCGGGTGGCCTACCCGGGCATGTTTGGCTCCTGACCTCCCATTGCTGCCACCCTGCTGACTGATGGCCACGCTAGCGAATTTCTGGCTCTGCCGCTGCCTCACCAGCAAGCTGCCACCTTTTTCTCCTGATGGTGATAAAGCCCCTTCATCACCCGGCTTCCAAATGCGATCAGCTATATCATCATCGAGTACTGTCTGCACTTCACTGATGTCCTCCTCAACCGTCTCTGGGTCAGGAGCCTGACTGCTTGCAACACCAGCTCCCATGCCACTCTCCTCATCACTACCTGCCTACCGAGTCGAGGAAGCGGCGGATGTCTCCTCCATATCTTGGCTTGCAAGTAGCTGCTGACTGTATTCTAGTAGCTCACCCTCACTGTATAGTGGAGCTGAGCCCACAGCCTACCATACTTCTCTGGCTGAAGGAAAAGAAAAGGACAGAGGCAGGTTGAGGATATGTGAGGACACAGGGCCTGCTCCCGGGCCATGCCAACTAAGGGTTGTCTCTGACGATCCCACTGATTCTTGGCTTCGGGTGTCTGATGTCACTTGCGACAAAGTCGAAGATTGAGTCAACCATTCAAGAACCGCTGGGTTGCTTGTCAAAAAAAGACCGCTAACTGACACTGGGAGCTCAGACCTCTCAAAGTGACCCTTCCTGACACGGCCCCTTACTCTGCTGTGACCTCTGCCTGCGCCAGAAACATTTAGGCCTCTGCCACTCACCTGTGCATGGCCTGGCACTTCTCTGTCTAACATACTGTTAGATCAAATAAATAAATAAAAAGTAAATTAAAACAGCCCAAAAAAGTCTCACTTTACCAAACAACATCTAATAAGTCCCCTTTTTCCCCACTAATACACACAAAAAAGGGCTTTAGGACATATAACTGCACCGCTCAACGGCAAATATACTTTTATTTTGCCACTATTGCCCCACAAAAATGGCTTCATAACATATAACTGCACCGCAGAACAGCAAATATATTTTTCTTTTGTCACTGCTACACGCCACAAAAGGCTTTAGAACATATAACTGCACTACTAAATGGCAAACATATTTTTCTTTTGCCACTAGTACATGCTCCAAAAGGCTTTAGAACATATAACTGCACTGCTGAATGGCAAATATATTATTCTTTTGCCACTAATACACACCACAAAAGGCTTTAGAACATATAACTTCTCCGCTGAACGGCAAATATATTTTACTTTTGCCACTATTACATGACAAAAAGGGCTTTATAACATATAACTGCACTGCTGAATGGCAAATATATTTTTCTTTTGTCATTAATACATGCTACAAAGGGTTTTAGAACATATAACTGCACCACCGAATAGCAATTATATTTTTCTTTTGCCACTAATACACTCCACAAAAGGCTTCAGAACATATAACTTCACTGCTAAATGGCAAACATATTTTTATTTTGCCACTAGAACATGCCACAAAAGGCTTTAGAATATATAACTGAACTGCTGAATGGCAAATATATTTTTCTTTTGCCACTAATACACGCCACAAAAGGCTTTAGAACATATAACTGTACCGCTGAACGTCAAATATATTTTTCTTATGCCACTATTACACGACAAATAGGGCTTTATAACATATACCTGCACTGCTGAGCGGCAAATATATTTTATTTTTGCCACTAATACAAGTCACAGAAGGCTTTAGAAAATATAACTGCACAGCTGAACCTCAAATATGTTTTAATTTTGCCACTAATACACGATAAAAAGTGCTTTAGAACATATAACTGCACCGCTGAACGGCAAATATATTTTTCTTTTGCCACTAATACAAGACAAAAAGGGTTGTAATTTTAGCACTTTACCACACAACGGATAATAAGCCCTTATTTCTCACTAATACAAGCCAAAAAATGCTTTAGAACATATAACTGCATCACACAAGGGCAAATAAGACATAGAAATATTTCCTTGTACAGGCTTAGCTATAGGGGGTGCAGAGGTAGCAGTCGCTACCGGGCCCAGGAGCCTAAGGAGTCCCAAAGATCCTTGTGCCGCATAAGAAGACACACAAAGCACTGAGGGAAGTGGGGCCCAAGCTGAACTCTTGCACCAGGGCCCATGAGCCATTAGCTACACCCCTGTTTCCTTGTAATAAACCCTTTCAATGGCTGTATCAAACAACACTTGCACCCCAATAACAAGAACAGTTTGCTTGAATTACTGTATAATGGAAATTTGGGTCCCCAGTCAGTGCATCAAAGTGCAATAGAATTGTTCCTATTACCCATACTGTAACCTCCCCTAGTGAACCCTGTTCAACATAAATGCTGTGGAATGATTCCCCCCTATGCTTTCCTTACACCATAAATTATCTTTCCCTGTAAATCATTTTTTTAGGACAATTACATTTTTTCTAACACTGTCCCTTGCGCCTTCTGACTTCTCTCCCTGCACTAAGTACTCTGGTAAATGGCAGAATCCAAGATGTCTGAGGCTATTTATAGGGCTGTGATATCACAGGGCTGGCTGCTCATTGGCTGCATGCATGGCATTATGGGTGATACCGCCTTCCCTGAGTTCCTTGCTCCATGTCCTCACACATGCAGCAGCCATTTTAGGAAATAACGCGCTTTGTTACCACGAAGCGTGAGAAAATTTGGATTCAGTGCAAATTAAATTTTTCCTGAAATTCGGATCGAATTCCACTTCATCATCTTTGATTCGCTCCTCTCTAGTTAACACCAGCTACCATCTGTTTACTCAGCTATATATGTCACTGTCACTTTGACATTACTAATGCTGTATTGTTGTTCAAGAGCTATAAAGGGAATGGGTACAATCCCAGGAGACTCCAGAGTGTCTTGCACAACTTTTCAGGCCAAGTGAAACACTTTCAATTTGGCTCAAATGTATCCATTCCTGACCTGAATTGAGTCTGATGGCTGCTTCGTTCATATTGAACCTGAAACAAATTTTGGGCTCTTGATCTCTGCTGTTTACTCCATAGTACAGCACTTTGGTTCTGTTTTTGCACTGATAGTCTATATGCTTACTTTACAGTACCTTCACGAGTTAAGTTTCTGCATTAACATTCTTTTTTTGTTGCTCCTAGTACTGCAATGCAATTCAAAATATTCCAGTTAGAGATGAGTGATTCAATTCTAAACAAATAAGATTTTTATTTTTTTTACAAATTTTACAAAAACTCTTTTGTCAAATGAATTTGAAGATTTTTGATTCATCATGGATGAATTGAGTAAAAACAGCGTCCAGTGCCATTTTACTGAGAATATTGATGGGGAAAACCAAGACGAAGGAAGAAAATGGTGGATGAAATGACTGTGGGAGAAAATGGGGAAGGCTTAACCTGATTACACAGAGGCTGAGTCAGAGACAAGGAGAAAAGAGGAGTGCTAATCACTGGACTTTGGGGGGGAGTGGTCCGGTAATAACGGGCAGGGTGCCACAGGGAGGGGGGGAATGTGTAGAGAGGCCTACTATATTGATAAAGAAAGAGGTGTGAAGGCAGGAAGGAAAGGCTGTCAGTGGCTATCGTAAAAAATTTTCAGGACAGGCATGTAAGGAGAATATGAAAAGAAATGTAAAAAGATACACAGAAAAAATCCACTTGGAGGGGCGCCAAATTTCCTACTAATAAAATCAACAATTAAGAACAACATTAGTTAAAATGTAAGTGATAGGCCCCATGCACACGACCGTTGTTTGTTTCCGCGTCCGTTCCGTTTTTTTTCACAGATAGGATGCTTCCCCATTCATTTCAATGGGTCCATCAAAAATTGCGGATGGTCAACCGTTTTTGTTCCGCATCCGTGATCCGTGTTTTCATTCCGTCAAAAAAATAGTGCATGTCCTATTTTTTTCACGTTTGCGGACAAGGATAGGCATATTTACAATGGATCTGCCATAAAAATCGGATCCGTCAAAAAAAACGGTCCGTCATCCGTTTTTTTTGACGGACGCAAAATTTGCAGGAGGAGCGGACGCGGAGGCAGGCAACGGTCGTGTGCATGTAGCCATAAAAAGTAAGTGATAAAAACAAGGAGTTATAACTCACTTCACCCAGGAGGGGTAATGTGGGATAAACTCAAAACACCCACACTACGGCCTCCTGCGCCTGGGTCGCCAGTAGAAATGTAAGGGAAGAGTGGCAGTCACTAGCAGGGCTTTCTCGGACTTTCCTTTTTTCAGAAGCCAGGGTAAGGGAGAAGAGAAGGCTCAACGCGTTTAGGGGTCCAAAATAATGACCCCTTCATCAGGAGCAGTATATGCACACTTGTAATGCACTGGTTTTTAAATTGAACTGGAAGACCGCCAAAAAGGTCTTACATTACGTCACTTCCGATTTCTGTGTTCATTTCTGGATGGAACGCACCGGGAGTTACGTAATTTCGGTAGCATTTTGTTAGAAGGTGTGAGTATTCATATAAGAATAATAAAACATAATGTGGATACAATGAAAAAAACATTCTGAGATGGATACACATATAATTCTAGAGAAGGGTACCACAATAGTGATCTAGTCAGTCCCGGGAGTCAGGGGCGAAGTTTGCCGTTCGGGGCTTCCGGTTTCTCAAGGACGCAAGACAAGCGTCTTTAAAAGGCGATCGGACGAGCTGTTCGTCTCTATGTATATAGAGAAAGAGAGCGACTTACTCCCTGGTATGAGTGGTACCGGTGTACTGGCTGGCAGGAATCGCAGCTCGGCTCCAGTCCCGATCAAGTGTTCGGCAGCACTTCCGGTCCCCTGTGGAGCGCATGGCTGGAACGCAGGGACCTTCACTGCGCATGTCTGGACCACAGACTAAATGGATATCGGGCCAAAAGAGTATTGGAATTAGGGATAACTGGTTTAGCATTTAAAAAAAGATTTTGGATGGGGAAATAGCAATTATATGTATATCCAAAAGGGAAAGATGTATATATAGTATATAAAATAGTGTAAATTTTAAAATACACAATGCATGACGTATAGGGTGTCTCAATAGTAAACAAATATATAAAATAAACATTAATCAAATAAAAATGTTGAGCACAATAGTACATATAAACATGGAAGCACCACTAATGGTTGTATTGCTAGAATATAACAAAGATTGAGAATATAGCGCTATATTCGTTATATTCGTCAATTCTAGCAATACAACCATTAGGAACTCAGATCTAAGTTGAATTCGCAATGCGATTAATACAGGTTATATTAATCACATTGCGATTACAACTACTAACACTGAAGCTTCAGAATGAATCTAAGATGGATGCCGTCCTTGCTTTTTGATAGGAGGTGGGAGGGTCTGGGAGGGAGGGTATGCTAATTGGCTGGAATGTGTCTGCTGACTGTGAGGTACATGGTCAAAGTTTGCTCAATGATAAAGTATGGCCCCTTTCACACGAGCGAGTTTTCCGCACGGGTGCAATGCATGACGTGAACGCATAGCATCCGCACTGAATCCGGGCCCATTCATTTCAATGGGTCTGTGTACATGAGCGTTTTTTTTCACGCATCACGTGTGTGTAGTGTGAAAATCGCAGCATGTTCTATATTCTGCATTTTTCATGCAGCCCTAGCCCTATAGAAGTGAATGGGGCTGCGTGAAAAACTCATTGCATCCGCAAGCAAGTGCGGGTGCGTTGCGTTTTTCACTGATGGTTGCTAGGAGATGTTGTTTGTAAACCTTCAGTTTTTTTTCACGCGCTTGAAAAACGCATCAAAACGCATTGCACCCGTGCGGAAAAAACTGAACAACTGAACGCAATCGCAGACAAAACTAAATGGCTTTGCCTGCGAAATCGCACAGTTTTCACTAAACGCATTCGCAACGCATCCGGACGTAATCCGGACACGCTCGTGTGAAAGAGGCCTATAGGAGCGAACGCAAACATCACATATGTTCGCCCGCAGCGGCAGACACGAACAAGCTATGTTCGCCGGGTACCGTTCGCCGGCGAATAGTTCGGGACACCTCTATATATATCCCCATCGTTGGGATTTTCATATATTTCCTAAAATTTGCTATACATCCCAAAATGTATTCTATTTTTTCAATATTGTTTATGTACAACATATGTGCGTGTTGACATTTTATATATACTATGGTGATTTTATACATATTATGGTGCTTCCATATGTTTATATGTACTATTGTGCTCAACATTTTTATTTGATTAATGTTTATTTTATATATTTGTTTACTTTTGAGACACCCTATACATCATGCATTGTGTATTTTAAAATTTACACTATTTTATATACTATATATACTATATATACATTTTTCCCTTTTGGATATACATATAATTGCTATTTCACCGTCCAAAATCTTTTTTGAATGTGTGGCAATGTGAATAGGAGGGGTGTAGCAAAGTCCCGGGGAAGCATAAAAAAGGGGTTTGCACCAGGAGCGTGTCACCAAGGGGCCACTTGGCCCCTTGGTGAAGTGAAGGCCCTAGATATAGGTGGCCACTAAGTTAGTTGTTGGACACCAAGATAATTAGCTTAGCTGGCTCCAGCTAGTCCAGGGCGGGCTTTTACTGGGAGCAGGCAATGTGCTGGGTGGGTGCCTGTTCCCCATGCTCCAGTCCGGGATTTTGGACAATGCTCATGTCCAGGGATGCTATTTAATCCTGTTGCTGGACTTGGGTGTGGCTCTCAGTCTGGGAAAGTAGCCGGCTGTGTCCAGGCCTGTGGGAGCCGGGACCCTCTAACCCTGTGTGTAGGGTAAGCACTGGTGATGTGTTTTGGGGAGCTGGGTGGTAGACCCAGATCCTGATAGAGAGGGAAATACTGTTTAGTCAGTGGCCAGACGGCCAAGGATTTATGTTTTGATTGCTGTTTTGTGCTGGAAAATAAAGCATCGTTTGTACTTCAATCTTGTGTCTGTGGCAAACTCTGCGAGAATGACCCCCCGAATAAGAGACGATCCCTACAAATGCTACACCAGTTATCCCTAATTCCAATACTCTTTTGGCCCGATGTTCATTTAGTCTGTGGTCCAGACATGCGCAGTGAAGGCCCCTGCGTTGCAGCCATGCGCTCCACAGGGGACCGGAAGTGCTGCCGAACACGTGATCGTGACCGGAGCCGAGCTGCGATTCCCGCCCAGCACGTACACCAGTACCACTCACACCAGGGAGTAAGTGGCTCCCTTTCTCTATATACATATACAGGGTGGGCCATTTATATGGATACCCCTTAATAAAATGGGAATGGTTGGTGATATTAACTTCCTGTTTGTGGCACATTAGTATATGTGAGGGGGGAAACTTTTCAAGATGGGTGGTGACCATGGCGGCCATTTTGAAGTCGGCCATTTTGAATCCAACTTTTGTTTTTTCAATAGAAAGAGGGTCATGTGACACATCAGTTATTGGGAATTTCTCAAGAAAAACAATGGTGTGCTTGGTTTTAACATAACTTTATTCTTTCATGAGTTATTTACAAGTTTCTGACCACTTATAAAATGTGTTCAATGTGCTGCCCATTGTGTTGGATTGTCAATCAAACCCTCTTCTCCCACTCTTTACACACTGATAGCAACATCGCAGGAGAAATGCTAGCACAGGCTTCCAGTATCCATAGTTTCAGGTGCTGCACATCTCGTATCTTCACAGCATAGACAATTGCCTTCAGATGACCCCAAAGATAAAAGTCTAAGGGAGATCTTGGGGTCCATTCAACTGGCACACGACGAATAATCCACTTTGCAGGAAGCTGTTCATCTAGGAATGCTCGTATCTGACACCAATAATGTGGTGGTGCACCATCTTGCTGGAAAAACTCAGGGAAAGTGCCAGCTTCAGTGCATAAAGAGGGAAACACATTATCATCAATTTCGCATATCCAGTGGCCTTGAGGTTTCTATTGATGAAAAATGGCCCCACTATCTTTGTACCCCATATACCACACCATACCATCAATTTTTTTTGTTCCAACAGTCTTGGAGGGATCTATCCAATGTGGGTTAGTGTCAGACCAATACTGGTGGTTTTGTTTGTTAACTTCACGATTCACATAAAAGTTTGCCTCATCACTGAACAACATCTACTGCGTAAACTGAGGGTCCTGTTCCAGTTTTTGTTTTGCCCATTCTGCAAATTCAGTGCGCCGATCTCGGTCATCCTCGTTGAGATGCTGCAGTAGCTGGAGTTTGTAAGGGTGCCATTTGTGAGTAGCTAATATCCGCCGAAGGGATGTTCAACTAATGCCACTCTACAGTGACATGCAGTGAGTGCTACGCTGTGGGCTCTTGCTGAATGAAGCTAGGACAGCCACTGATGTTTCTTCATTAGTGACAGATTTCATGCGTCCACATTTTGGCAAATCCAACACTGAACCAGATTCACAAAACTTAGCAAGCAGCTTGCTAACTGTAGCATGGGAGATGGGTGGTCTCGTAGAGTGTCTTGCATTGAAATCTGCTGCAATTACCTGGTTACTGCGTTCACCAGACATCAACACAATTTCTATCCTCACATGTTAACCTCGGCGACATGTCAATGGCTGTAAACAAAGAGAAACTTGTAAATAACTCATGAAAAAGAATACAGTTACGTTAAAACCAAGCACACCATTGTTTTTCTTGAGAAATTCCCAATAACTTTGATGTGTCACATGACCCTCTTCCTATTGAAAAAACAAAAGTTGGATTCAAAATTGCCGACTTCAAAATGGCCGCCATGGTCACCACCCATCTTGAAAAGTTTCCCCCCTCACATATACTGATGTGCCACAAACAGGAAGGTAATATCACCAACCATTCCCATTTTATTAAGGTGTATCCATATAAATGGCCTACCCTGTAGATGAACAGCTCGCCTTTTGAAGACGCTTGTCTTGCGTTTCTGAAAAACCGGAAGCCCCGAACGGCAAATTTCGCCCCCCGACTCCCGGAACTGACTAGATCACTATTGTGGTACCCTTCTCTAGAATTATATGTGTATCCATCTCAGAATGTTTTTTTCATTGTTTCCACGTTATGTTTTCATTCTTATATGAATACTCACACCTTCTAACAAAATGCTACCGAGATTACGTTACTTCTGGTGGGTTCCATCCTGCAACGCACACAGAAACCGGAAGTGACATCATGTAGTGACGTCTTCTAGTTCAATTTAAAAACCCGTGCATTACAAGTGTGTATATACTGCTACTGATGAAGGGGTCATTATTTTGGACCCCGAAACAAGTTGAGCCTTCTCTTCTCCCTTACCCTGGTTTTTGAATAAAGGAAAGTCCGAGAAAGCACTGCGAGTGACTGCCGTTCTTCCCTTACATTTCTACAGGCGACCCAGGCGCAGTGTCCTAATCTTTCCCATCCACACCCCCTGTACACCTAGAGCAGGTGTTACAGACAGAAACAGTACATGTCTTTCCCGGCTCACAGGGTTGATATTTTGGCAGCACCTCAGCATGAAGGCCAGGTCCTATTGACACCTCCATGTTTGTGTCGGTCTGGTTCCCACACTTATCCACCTCCTCCATGTCCTTGTCCATGGACATCCTCCTGTCCCCAACAGAAGCAGGACAGATTGTCGCTCCCACCTATCCTACGTGTAAAGTGTTAGCATTCCATATTGGAGCTGACTGGCTTGGGTGTGAGAGTAGCTAACTTGCTAAAGTGCATTAAGCAGCAAACGTCCCGCTGGCTGTCTCCCCGCCAACTCCAACTGGTCAAGGTGGTCAGCAACAATGGCCGCAACATTGTGGCCGTGCTGCATTTGGAGGAACAAACACATGATGCCTACATGACACAGGTGATAACATTAGTGGTGCAATGCTTTTTAACATAGAACACTGGCTTTTGGAAGGTGCTGGCAGTGTTGAGGAGACTGTCCTTGCATTTCAGCCATCCTTATATAGCATGGAAAGCCCTACTAGACTTGCAGCGTCAGAACAATTTGCCATTCAACCACTTAATTTGGGATGTTCTAACTTGCTGATATTTCACTTTGCATATGATAGTGCGTCTGTACTAGCAGCATAAATCCGTGAATAATTTTGTCATACACAAGACCACCTGATCAGGGAGCATGTGCTGTTTCGAGGCCAAGCAGTGGCATTCGTCATATTCGCTAATTCTACCAAGCCAACCATAGTAAACCAGGTCCTCTAAGTTGAAATCGCAATGCGATGAATTCTAGTTATATTGATCGCATTGCGATTACAACTTAGCACTGCTATGTTACATATTAGGCTAGAATTAACGAATATGTAATATAGCAGTGCTAAGTTGAAATCGCAATGCGATTACTTCAAGTTATATTAATCGCATTGCGATTTCAACTTAGCACTGCTATATTCCATATTCGTTAACTTCGTTAATACTAGCAAGCTGACCCATTAGAAACCCAGCTCTAAGTTGAAATCGCAATGCGATTAATGTAACTTGAATTAATCGCATTGCGATTTTAACTTAGACCTGGTTTACTATGGTTGGCTTGGTAGAATTAGCAAATATGACGAATGTATTTGTCATATTCCTCAAAACGAAGATAACGAAGTATTCTCCATCTTCGTTTTTGCTCCATATTCGTCAACTTCGCTAATTCTAGCAATCAAATAGGAAGGTTGACTGTAGAGACAGCTGTGTTTAATTCTCTATGCGATTATATTACTTTGCTTTTTTTAAATAAATAGAATAATTATAATACTTGATAATTTTTATAATTATTCTATTTATTAAAAAAAATAATAATAATATCATTGCATAGAGAATTAAACACAGTTGTCTCTATAGTACACTTTCCTATTTGATTGCTAGAATTAGCGAAGTTGACGAATAGGTAGCTAAAACGAAGATGGAGAATACTTTGTAATCTTCGTTTTGAGGAATATGACAAATACATTCGTCATCTTCGCTAATTCTAGATATCAAACCAATAGGAGAGTAGCCTTAAGTTACAATTGCAATACGTGATTATTTAAATCGCATATTAATCGCGATAACTAGAATAATGAAGAATATTCGATTTCGACGAATATGAAATGAATATTCTATCGAATATTCGCGAATTTCGTCGAAATCGAATATGGCACCTGCTGCTCATCCCTAGTTATTTCCATGAATCTTGCAGAAACCAGAACAACATATTGTAGCTAAATAACTAGAAATGCATGTTAATCAATCTTGATTTTTAATATAAAAAGTGCACTGATTAAAAATGTTCTACGCATTGTAGTGCATATGTCATACACTTAAATACTACTGTACATGTGCATTATGTTGCCTGGGCACAGCACATCACTAAATTTAGTACCTCTTAAATAATTTTCAAGTGACATTTCTTTGAACAATCTTTTTTTACTGTGATATACAGAGTTTCTCCAGAGCTCTAGATATTAAAGTGTTATGTGGTAAATCAGGTGTATTGTACCTAGGCCTAGAAGTTAAAAATGTTAAAATGCTGCTTTAAGAAATTAAGAATAAATCAATAGTAGATGAGTTATGTATTTTCATTAATATTGCATTTTAAATGGGTTTACTAAACTTATTTAAAAAAAATTTATACCTATTATGTTGGTCTGTATGTCAAAGCTCACCAGGGGATGCCAACATAAATCATAATTAGTTTTTGTTTTCATTGCATTTCTAACTATGTACAGCACCTTTGTTTTGCTTCTGCCAGGGCTTGCTGTGGTTCATATTACCATGTAAAGAGCTATTGTTCCCATAATTCTGCTCTCCTATCACAGAGACTTCTTTTTACAGCTGCGCATGCCCCTCTATTACAAGATGTAAGGTTATTCTGTGATTGCTCAGTGGCTTCACTCACAACACAAATCTTTTAATAGGCACAACTTTTCTTTTCTATTGTGTTCTATATACCACACTGTTGCATAGTATTTAACACAGACCTCTTTCAAATGAAAGGACTAAGGGGGAGAGCCAGTAGAGATAAGCATATGATGTGTGGCTTCCAGGCCCCTTTCACACGGGCGAGAATTCCACCCGGGTGCAATGCGTGACATGAACACATTGCACCCTCACGGAATCCGGGACCATTCACGTCAATGGGGCCGCACAGATGAGTGTTGAATTTCACGCATCACTTGTGTGTTGCATGAAAATCGCAGCATGTTCTATATTCTGTGTTTTTCACGCAACGCAGGCCCCATAGAAATGAATGGGGCCATGTGAAAATTGCATAGCATCCGCAAGCAAGTGCGGATACAATGCGATTTTCATGAATGGTTGCTAGGGGATGATGTTAGTAAATTGATAAAAGTCAATTTACTGTATTATTTTCCCTTATAACATGGATTATAAAGGAAAATAATAGCATTCTTAAAACAGAATGCTTGCTTAAATGTGCATTGAGGGGTTAAAAAATAAAAAAAATTCCCTCACCTCATCCAATCGATCGCGTGGCCAGACATAGTCTTCTTTCTTCTTCTTTGAGGACCTGCAAAAGGACCTTTGATGTCAGCGCAGGTCCTGCTGAATGAAGATAGATCCTTACTGCATGTTTACTTTATGAAACGGAAACACTATTGAAACCAAAAACGTATCCGTTAAAAACGGACCACAAAACCATACGGTCGTCTGAACGAGCCCTTAAACAGGGTCTCCAAATATTATTATTTTTTTTTTGGAGGGTGGGGGCATCAAAAATAATCTTTGGACACCTGACCAATCACTACTGCTGCTGTTTTGATGCTGCTTCAGTCCCAGCTGCTCTCCTCTTCCTCGACACACCGAAAATGGCTGGAGACCTCTGGTTGAGCTGGGTCACTGTTATATTTTATTTATATATATTATGCCAAAATTTAATGTGGCTAAATTGGAACCTTCCAAAATAGATAGTGTCTGTTAAATGAAGGCACTAAAGAATTCTAATGGTTACTGCTGAAGTTTTGTATACTATGGTCATTATAGTTGAATGTAATATGAAATTATTAGCAACCTTTTTAAGGGCAACATTACATTATGCAGGTGATTAGCTTGTCTAGACCAATTATACTCTCTGGTATTGGATGTGACTATTTTTCAGGTTCAAATACAAAAAATTATGAATGAATTTGTGCTAAATATACATGTAAATCAGTAAGGAGAAAATATAGAATTTTTGCATAGATTGTATTTGCTATGAGGTTACTGTTGTGTTCAACATTTAAGTAATAATTGAGAAACAGTGCTTTAGGTTACATGTCCCCCTCAGCATTGAACAAAGAACACTGAAATCAGAGGTAACTGATACTGGCTATTCATGAAAAGAGCATAATTTACAACAGTTACATTGTCAAATGGTTCTTGGTTACCACAGCATGAACAAAGCTTTTAAACTGTGCTTTCCTTCTTCTTATTTTCTATTGATGGCTTGGTGCTGATTTTAACCTTATCAAAACATTTATGATTTTGCAGCCTGTAAAGTCAAACCATGTAAAGTCCGAAGATAGACATTTCTGACTTGGCTCAACAAAACGGAATTGATCTTGCAACCCTGAGGACATTAAACACAGAGTGAGTATTCTGACTTTCAACTCTCGCAACATGGTTGAATTAAGGTTCATAACCTACTGCAGTATGACCAACCATATTTACAATTCAGGAACATAGATCTGAGTTCAACAAAAACATTTAAAGGAAATCTGTCTCCAGAATCCTCCTATCAAACTGTTTTCACAGACACATAGCTGTATTTCACTTAATTAAAATGCTATTTTTCCTTTGTTGCTCCAATGTTTCATTCCGGAGTTATGATACTTTTTTCATATAAAAAAACAATAAAACTGGAGAATAGGGATTATTCTGAATAAAAGTGGTATTATACCTACTAATTAATCAGGTGTAATGTTGTGCTGCCATACGTTTTTTTGTTTGCTTTCTGCATGCTAACTTTATGAATGTGCACCTGCGACTATAAATGTGCTAGTCTAAATTTTCTTGTTGTATATATTGAGGGTAGCTGCCTCTTTTAAATTAAGCACTCCCTGCCCATCAGCCCAGGGTTTCTGAGCAGAGAATAAGGCCCCTTTCACATGGCTGAGTTTTCTGTGCGGGTGTAATGCGTGAGGTGAACGCATTGCACCCGCACTGAATCTGGACCCATTCATTTCTATGGGGCTATGCACATAAGCGGAGATTTTCACGCATTACTTCTGCATTGCGTGAAAATCGCAGCATCACAGAAGGTCCTTTACCCCCGAGCTGAAGACAGAACAGTAGACTGGCAGCTACACGCTCAATTGGAGGGGGTGAGTTACTTTTTTTGGTATTTTTAACCCTCAATCCCCCATTTCACGTTGCATTCTGTATTTAGAATGTTATTATTTTCCTTTATAACTATGATATAAGGGAAAATAATAAAATATACAGAATACTCAACCCGAAACTGGACTTGAGTGATGAAGTCCGGCTTCGGGGCTGGGTACCAAACATGCCGATTTTTCTCACGCACGTGCAAAGCATAGTAAAACAGTTTGCACACGTGTGGAATAATCGTGCATTTTCCCGCAACACACCCGCCTTTTATCTGGGCATCAAACATGACGCCCGTGTGAAAGAGGCCTAAATGTAGCTGTTTCCTACAATGCCCTGAACATTGTAGGCTTAGGTCAAGCCCAGGAGAGGCAGTTCTGTTAGTGTTAAGTACCCATCTGCAGAAGCCACCTTCACGCCTGGTAGATGGGCCAGATACACGTTTGATCAAAAAATGTGCGCAAAGAGCTTCAATTTTTTTCATGTATAGTAGGTATAATACCACTTTAATTCATAATAATCCCTATTCCCCAGTTTTATTCTTTGTTTGTGTAACGTTATGCTGCCATACGTTTTTTAGTTTGTTTTCTGCATGCTAGCTTTATGGATGTGCACCTGTGACTATGAATGTGCTAGTCTAAATTTTCTTTTAGGATCCTTTTTTTTTTTATAATAAGCAAATCGAGCCTTTGGTGCAATGAGAGCACCGCCATTGCTCTTGTTCCACCCAAGTGCCACCCCTTTCTGTGGACAGCGTCTTGCTGGCTGCTTTGCCACAGCCTGGTCAAATCAATCAACAGAGTCAGGGAGGTGCTGGCCACAGAAATGAGTGGAGTTTGTGTGAAACTTGAGAAGTGGTGACTACCTCATTGCCTACTCTGAAAAAGTATCATAACTCACGAATGGAGCCTCAGATCAACAAAAGAGAAACAGAATTTTAATCGGGTGAACCATAGCTATGTGTCTATGCAAACAATTTGGTAGGGAAGTTGTTGGTGACAGATTCCCTTTAAATAAGGGAGAAAAACAGTAGGAATGGACTATATAAAAAAAGGGGGGGCTTGCCATCACAAATTCTAATATATTGATGTTAGACCTAGAAATGTTTATTTTTCCACATATATTGTTTCAAAAGATAATGCTGGATTGAATTCAGTGTTCAGGGGGTCATCTGACGTACTGTCTACCAATAGACTCAAGAAGAACAATTTTGCTTTAATCAGTCCACAAAATGTTGCACCATTTCTCTTTGGGTTAGTCAATGTGTTCCTTGTATATTCTAACCTATTCAGTAGAGATGAGCGAATCGAAGCTGACGAAGAAAAATTCGTTTAGAATTTCAGGAAAAATTTGATTCGCAATAAATGCGAATTTCCTTGCACTTCCTAGTAACAAATTGCAATTTTCCTAAAATGGAGGCTACATGTGTGAGGACTGAGGACATGGCGCAAGGAACTCTGGGAAGCCCGGACCACCCAGATTGAAATGCCTGCATGCAGCCAATCAGCAGCCAGCCAGCCCTGTGATGTCACAGCCCTATAAGCCGGCCATCTTACAGTCAGACATTTTCCAGCATTCAGAGTGCAGGGACAGACGTATGAAGGCACTAGGCACAGCAAGTGGAAAAACTATTGTGGAAAAAAAAAGACAAAAAAAATATTTATAAATACAGGGAAAGGATGGGGGGGAATCATTTCACAGCATCTTAGTGCAGGGAGAGATGTCAGAAGGCGCTAGGGACATTGATAGGGAAGTGATTTACAAGTGCAGGGAACAATTATTTGGGGATCCAAATAGTCAATAGACAGCTCTGTCATTCCAGCTTTTTGTTATTGGGCTGCAAGTGTTATGTTGAAAAGCCTTTAGAGGCTTATATCTTAGTATCTTATTCAGTACTACAAGAAATATATATGCGCATATGCAGTAATTTCTGTTGAAAGCGTATACGGGCGTATTTCAGTAAAAAAAGAAAAATATATACTCACTTCACTCTTTAATTGTGTTCTGGTTAAATCGTACAGTGACCTATTTCAGTCCGACAAGAAATATATATTCTCTGGTCACTTTTGCAGTTATTTCTGGTGAAAGCGTATAGGGGCGTATTACAGTAAAAAAAGAAAAATATACACGCACTGCACGGTTGTAGTTATTTCTGTTGAAAGCGTATAGGGGGGTATTACAGTAAAAAAGGAAAAATATATATACGCAGTGCACTGTTGCAGTTATTTCTGTCAAAGCGTATAGGGGCATATTTCAGTACTTCAAAAAATATATATACGCACTTCAATCTTAAAAAAAATTTCTGGTCAAAGCGTATAGTGGCCTATTTCAGGCCAACAAGAAATATATATTCTCAGTTCACTGCTGCAGTTATTTCTGGTGAAAGCGTATAGGGGTGTATTTCAGTACTTCAAGAAATATATATACCCACTTAATCTTTGATTTTTTTAGTCAAAGCGTATACTGGCCTATTTCAGTGCAACAAGAAATATATATTCTCAGTGCACTGCTGCAGTGATTTCTGTTGATCGCGTATAGAGGCGTATTTCAGTACTTCAAGAAATATATACTCGCACTTCAATCTTTAATATTTTTCTGGTCAAAGCGTATAGTGGCCTATTTCAGTCCAACAAGAAATATATATTCTCAGTTCAGTTATTTCTGGTGAAAGCGTATAGGGGCGTATTTCAGTAAAAAAATAAATAAAAATAAAATATATATATGTATGTATGTATTGTGGGGAGTCGCTCTGGTAGACAGCGGTGCGGGTGCAGTTTAGAGGCAAAACAAGGAGTCCAGATTGTGCAACAAAACAGTGTTTTATTCACACTTGCACACCATAAATGAAAAACAGTCTCTTTGGTGACAGTTCACACACAACGGAAATAACGTGGCAAAACAAAAACAGGCCAACACAGGTTCAGTCACCTGGGAGGTGTAGGTGCAGGTTCGCACCACGCTGTCGGCCCAGCCGCAGGAGAATCCAGCTTCAGGTAGCCAGGAACAAAACACCTCCTTGCTGAGCTCTTCCTCCAGGACAGAGAACTCCTCAGCCCTGTTAGCAGCTCCAGGATAATCACAGCCTCCACCTGCTGAGCTGGCTGAGCTTTTAAACCCAGCCCAAAACCAGGACTGGGTCGTGGGGAGCAGCCACCCACCCTACACTTTAGCTGCTCCCGGTAAGAGCCGGCCCGGATCGGCTTTGCAGCCATGCTATTTAAACTCTGTCAGTAGCACTAGCTGCTGCTGACATCAACAAAAACGGGCTCTTACCTCACCGAGGCTATGAACCTCGGTGACACATACCTGCCATCCACGACGGCACCCTGCACCTACCACACACCCCCTTTGTTCAACCCTGAGGGGTGGACACATGTGAGGCAGTGGACGCGGAAAGGGCATCTGCATTTCCCTGCAAGCGACCTGCCCTATGTTCCACGGAGAACTTGAAATTTTGAAGGGATAGGAACCACCTGGTGACCCGAGCATTCCTCTCCTTGGCCTGACTCATCCATTTGAGGGGGAAATGGTCGGTCACCAGACGGAACCTCCTCCCTAACAGGTAGTAGCGGAGAGATTCGAGTGCCCACTTGATAGCCAGGCACTCCCTCTCCACTATACTATATCTGGACTCGGTGGGACTGAGCTTACGGCTCAGGAAGACAACGGGATGTTCTTCCCCGTTGACCTCCTGCGACAGTACCGCACCGAGGCCTACCTCCGAGGCATCGGTCTGGACGACAAACTCCTTGTTGAAGTCGGGTGTCACCAAAACCGGTGACCCACACAGGGCCGACTTCAACGCGGAGAAAGCCTCCTCCACCTTCTCACTCCAGCTAACCCTCCCAGACTTTCGTCCCTTCAACAGGTCTGTCAATGGCGCTGCTATTGTGGCAAAGTGGGGCACAAACCTCATGTAGTATCCTACAATCCCCAGGAACGACTTTACCTGCCTGGTGGTGACCGGTCGGGGCCAGCTACGAATGGCCTCTACCTTAGTTACCTGAGGTTTGATGACTCCCCGCCCAATTACATATCCCAGATATTTGGTCTCTTCCAACCCAATCGCACACTTTTTTGGATTGGCGGTTAGTCCAGCTTTCCTCAGGGCATCCACTACCGCCTGCACCTTGGGTAAATGGCTTTCCCAGTCGGTGCTGTGGATGACTACATCATCTAAGTAGGCCGAGGCGTACCGACGATGTGGTCGCAGCACTATGTCCATTAACCTCTGGAAAGTGGCGGGGCGCCATGCAGGCCAAAGGGTAACACCTTGTAGTGATACAGGCCCTGCGGGTAACAAACGCGTTTTTTCCTTAGCCGCCTCCGTTAAGGGTACCTGCCAGTACCCTTTAGTGAGGTCCAGCACAGAAAAATAACGGGCTTGTCCTAAATTTTCAACAAGCTCGTCTACTCGGGGCATGGGATACGCGTCAAACTTGGATACTTCATTTAACTTGCGAAAGTCGTTGCAGAACCGCAACGTCCCATCCGGCTTGGGTATTAGGACTATGGGACTGGCCCACTCACTTTTCGACTCCTCAATGACATCGAGCTTCAACATTAACTGCACTTCCTCCGCGATGGCCCGCCGCCGAGCCTCGGGTACCCGGTATGGTTTTAACCGGACCTTGGCCTGAGGCTCAGTGACGATGTCATGTCGGATGAGAGACGTGCGGCCAGGGAGGTCCGAGAACACATCCGTGTTCCGACTGAGGAACTCCCTGACTTCCTGAACTTGTGTGGAAGACAGGCTGTCTGCAATTCTTACCGTGGTTACGGCTTCACAGGCCTCGAACTGTGGGGCTGGACCCTTTCACCTAGAAGCCCTGGCCGGGGGCTGTGGTCGTCGGCCGTGTCCCTATCTTTCCACGGCTTTAGCAAATTCACATGGTACACCTGCTCCGGCTTGCGCCTCCCTGGCTGGTGTACTTTGTAATTTACTTCCCCTACCTTCTCGACCACCTCATAGGGGCCCTGCCACCTAGCTAGGAATTTGCTGTCAAGGGTGGGTACCAGAACCAACACTCGATCTCCCGGATTGAAGCCCGTGCACCGAGCCTGACGATTATACACCCTACTCTGGGCTTGTTGCGCTGCCTCCATATGCTCCCGGACCAACGGCAACACCCTTTCTATCCGTTCCTGCATCTGGGTGACATACTCAATGACACTTTTGTGGGGGACAGGCTGTTGTTCCCATGCTTCCTTGGCGATATCCAACAGGCCCAGAGGGTGTCTGCCATAAAGCAGTTCGAAGGGCGAGAACCCAGTAGAGGCCTGGGGTACCTCTCGCACTGCGAACATGAGATAGGGCAGAAGCAGGTCCCAGTCCTTCCCATCTCTAGACACCACCCTTTTTAACATATTCTTTAGAGTTTGGTTAAACCTCTCAACAAGACCGTCTGTTTGCGGATGGTAAACGGACGTCCGTAACTGCTTTATACGCAACAATTTACACAGTTCCTTCATTACTTTGGACATAAAAGGGTCCCTTGGTCTGTCAGAACCTCTTTTGGCAGGCCCACACGGGAAAACATCTCCATTAACTCTTTGGCAATGAGCTTAGCTGAGGTATGTCGCAGAGGCACCGCCTCCGGATACCGAGTGGCATAGTCGAGAACTACCAGAATGTGTTGGTGGCCCCTAGCAGACTTTGGTACAGGCCCAATTAAATCCATAGCAATTCGCTCAAACGGTACTTCAATAATTGGCAGAGGTACCAGAGGACTACGGAAATGTGGCTGGGGGCTAGTTACCTGACAGGTTGGACAGGACTTACAATAGTTTACTACTTCCCTGAACACACTGGGCCAATAAAACCGCTGCAGTATGCGGTCCTGGGTTTTCTGCCACCCCAGGTGTCCCCCAAGAACATGTTGGTGGGCAAGCTCCATGACAAGCTTGCGATACGCTGTGGGCACCACCAACTGTTCAACAGGTTCACCTCGGATTTGGTTCACCCGATACAACATATCCTGCAGAACAATAAATAGTGGGAACATTAATTCAGCCCCTGGTTTCTGGGGTTTACCATCAATTTCCAGCACATTCTCCCAGGCCCTGGTTAGGGTTTGGTCCCGGTGTTGTGCGGTCCCAAAATTTTCCCCGGAGACATTGAGGTCTGCCAACTCAGGTCCCGGTGGCAAGTCCTCCGTGTCTCCCACCATTACACTCAGTGGGGTTGTCTCCCCACTACCGCTGCAGCAGTGGTCACCCCTACCGCTGGCCCTTCAGACTCGGGCTCCCAGGGTTCTGGCCTTCCAGGGGTATCAGGCCACTCTGCTAGGGTTACCTCTGTCTCAGGGCTATTAGTCACTTTCATCTCAGGCCACAGTGACGGAAAACCAGGGAAGTCTCTCCCAATTATTAGTTCATAGGGCAGCTTTGTGGAGATCGCCACTTCACAAGTCCAGGTGCCGACCGCCGTGGACAGAGACATTACAGCAGTGGGATAGTCCTTTAAGTCTCCGTGTATGCACACCACACCTACTGTCCGGCCCGTATACTGGGTGGGCTGTACCAGGGCAGCACTTACCAGGGTTACCAGGCTCCCTGAGTCCAACAGCGCCACTGCCAGGTTATCCCCGACTTTCACCTGGCACAGATGACGATTGTCTATTGTCCCGGGATGCCGGTCGCACACAGTCTCCGGGCATACATGGAAGCCCGGTACCCATAATTAGTCTCCATGGGTTCCCCCACTGTGGACAGTTGGCCCTTATGTGTCCAGGCTCCCGACACTGCCAGCAGACCACTGGGGACGGATCTGCAAGAGGTACATCCCGGGCGGGTTTGGCCGGCCGCCGGGACTGGGGTGGAGATTTCCGGGTTTGACTGGCCCCTCCCAGAAGAACCCCCTGCAGGTTTCTGGTGGCCTCATATCGCTCCACCAGGTCGACCATCTCAAGGGCATTGGTGGGGGATACCTGGCCGATCCAGTGTTGAAGGGGGTAAGGCAAGGCCCTCCAAAACATGTCAGCCAGCAGCCGGTCCAGCATAGCAGTCGGACTTAGAACCTCAGGCTGCAGCCATTTTTGCAACCTGTGCAGCAACTCATAGTACTGCGGCCTGGCGGGTTCAGCCACTTTGAAGTCCCACTGGTGGACCCGCTGAGCCCGGACCAACACGTTTACCCCCAGTCTGGCCAGGATCTCCCCTTCACCGTGGAATAGTCAGCAGCCTGGTCGTCTGCCAAATCAAAAAACTTGCTGGGGTCCGGATGCCAGGAACGGAGCAACCACCTCGGCCCACTGGTCACGGGGTAACTTTTCCCTCACGGCGACCTTCTCAAAAACCGCCAGGTACGTCTCAACGTCGTCTGCGGGGTCATTTTTGGGATCGCCGCACGGACCGCTTCCGGGCATCATGGACGTGGTGGGACACTCCTGCCGCCTGTAACGCCATCACATGTTGTAGCAGTAGTTGGTTGGTCTCCCGCTGCTGCACGTTAGCCTCTATGAGAGCCTTCACAGCAGCCTCCATGTTGCCAGAAACTCCTGCTTGCAGCTTTGCTGGCTTAATATATTCCATGCACTTTAGAAAAACAAAACTTCGGCGTTCACGCCAGCCTCACTGCGCATGCCCGCATCCGACACCAAATGTGGGGAGTCGCTCTGGTAGACAGCGGTGCGGGTGCAGTTTAGAGGCAAAACAAGGAGTCCAGATTGTGCAACAAAACAGTGTTTTATTCACACTTGCACACCATAAATGAAAAAGAGTCTCTTTGGTGACAGTTCACACACAACGGAAATAACGTGGCAAAACAAAAACAGGCCAACACAGGTTCAGTCACCTGGGAGGTGTAGGTGCAGGTTCGCACCACGCTGTCGGCCCAGCCGCAGGAGAATCCAGCTTCAGGTAGCCAGGAACAAAACACCTCCTTGCTGAGCTCTTCCTCCAGGACAGAGAACTCCTCAGCCCTGTTAGCAGCTCCAGGATAATCACAGCATCCAGCTGCTGAGCTGGCTGAGCTTTTAAACCCAGCCCAAAACCAGGACTGGGTCGTGGGGAGCAGCCACCCACCCTACACTTTAGCTGCTCCCGGTAAGAGCCGGCCCGGATCGGCTTTGCAGCCATGCTATTTAAACTCTGTCAGTAGCACTAGCTGCTGCTGACATCAACAAAAACGGGCTCTTACCTCACCGAGGCTATGAACCTCGGTGACACATACCTGCCATCCACGACGGCACCCTGCACCTTACCACAGTATATATATATATATATATATATATATATACGCACTGCACTGTAGCAGTTATTTCTGTTAAAAGCGTATAGGGGCATATTACAGTAAAAAAAGAAAAATATATGCTCACTGCATTGTTGCAGTTATTTCTGTTGAAAGTGTTTAGGGGCGTATTACATTTAAAAATAAAAAATATATGTACACACTGCACTGTTTCAGTTATTTCTGGTAAAAGCATAGAGGGGCGTATTTCAGTACTTCAAGAAATTAACAGTATATACACACTTCAATCTTTAAATTTTTTCTGTTCAAAGGGTATAGTGGCCTATTTCAGTCAAACAAAAAATATATATTCTTAGTTCACTGCTGCAGTTATTTATAGTGAAAGCGTATAGGGACGTATTTCAGTACTGCAAGAAATATATATATATATATATATATACGCACTTCAATTTTTTTCTGGTCAAAGCATATTGTGGCCAATTTCAGTGTTACAAGAAATATATATTCTCAGTTCACTGCTGCAGTGATTTCTGTTGAAAGCATATAGGGGCGTATTTCAATACTTCAAGAAATATACATAAGCACTTTACTCTAAGTTTTTCCTGGTCAAAGTGTATAGGGTCGTATTTTAGTACAGCAAGAAAAATATATTCTCTGTGCATTTCCACAGTTAATTGTGGTGAAAGCATTAAGTGGCCTATTTCAGTACAAAAAGAAAAATATATTTGTCGCTTTTAGGAGTGTTTTAATTTCTGTTTGTTAATTTGTTTAGTTCAGCTACAAGTATGTCAGGCAGAGAAGTGCCAGGCCATGCACAGAGGAGTGACAGAGAACTGAATGTTTATGGCGCAAGCAGAGGTCGCAGCAGAGTAAGGGGTCGTAGCAGCAGTAGTTGCAGTGAGAGGCCTGAGCTCCCAGTGTCATCTAGCAGTCGTGTCTTGACCAGCAACCCAGCGGATCTTGATTGGTTAACTCGGTCATCCAAGTCATCCCAAGTGACATCAGACACCCCCAGCCAACAATCAGTGGGTTTTTCAAACATCATGTACACCAAGATTTTGGAAGGGCACTCCGTATTTGTAATATGCCGTATGAAAATAAAAAACTTGTATCAATACACATACAAACACTCATACAATCTGAGGGAGAGACATACGTACTCCCCACAGAAACAACAATCCAAAATCCATCACCAAACACGGGAATATCACAATCAATACACACAGAGGGGACAATACAACCAATCACAAGGAGAAAGAAGAAGATTAGAAGGGGAGGAAGATATAAGATCAAAGAAACACAGATATTAACACAAAAGAACACAGCTATAGTTAATTTGAGTAAAATCACATTATCCCCAGCACAAATCTCTCTTTTAGATAAGGGTCTTAAATTTGCTCCCTCTAAACAAATGAACAAGTTTGATGTCTTCATAGGGGTAGAAAAATTTATGAGACAATTGTGTCTCAAAAAATATTATGTAAAAAATCCTCTAGAACAACATGTAAATAGCGAAAGGAAAGGAAAATTTCAACATACGGAATTAAAACTAAAATCAGTGAAATATCCTCGACAAGAACTAGGTCAAGAAATGATAACGTTCAAAAATAATGTGGAAAACGATATACGGCTAATGACGAGTAAAAAGAAAAAATTTGACAATCTGAGTAAAAAAGAGAAAGAAGCCATAAGACAATTACAAACACAAGATAATGTGGTCATACGTCCGGCCGATAAGTGCGGAGCAATAGTAATATTGGATCGCGATAAGTATGAGGATGAATGCCAGAAACAGTTGGACGACCGGGAAACTTATCAAAAACTTCAAAAAAATCCAACAGAAGAATGCCAATATAAATTGGTGGAACTATGCAAGATAGGACTATCAAAGTCTATACTTGCAGAACAAGAATATAAATATATCATTTCCACTCAACAAAGACTACCAGTGTTTTATTGCATTCCAAAATTACATAAGGATCCATTAAACCCACCCGGCCGTCCAATCGTTTCAGGTATCGGCTCAGTGTCATCGAACCTGTCGTGCTACATAGATAAATTATTACAACCCACGGTGAAGAATACACCTACGTATTTGAAAGATACTACTCAGATTGTCAAATTACTCGAATCTTTGGAATTTGATCCGACTTGGACAATATGTACATTAGACGTACAATCATTGTACACAATAATAGACCATACTCAAGGTATAGAGGCAACAGTCAACTTATTGCAAGATGAAGGGCGCCTAGAAGTGGAGCAGATCGATTTTCTATCAGCCAGTATCAAATATATATTGAATAACAATTATATATTTTTTAACGAGCAATATTATATGCAAATTAGGGGGACGGCCATGGGCACCAGGTTCGCCCCCAGTTATGCAAATTTGTTTATGGCATACTGGGAGAAAGATCAAGTTATACCCAGACTGGGGACGGACCTGGTGCTCTGGCGCCGTTACATCGATGATGTAATTATGATTTGGAAAAGAGATAAAACATCACTTATGGAATTTTTGGAAAATATCAATGTGAATGATAGAAATCTACGATTCACACCAAAGGTCAGTGAAGGTGAGATTGAATTTTTGGACCTATTGATAACGGTTGATGGGAATAGGATTATCTGCTCCACTTATAATAAACCAGTCGCAAAAAATGGATACATACTGTTTAATAGTTGCCACATGCCGAGATGGTTGTTAAATGTACCGGAGGGGCAGTTCCGTAGGATAAAACGGAATTGCACCTTACAAGATTCATTTGAACAGGAAGCCTCCAAACTAAAATTATTATTTAAAGAAAAACAGTATCCAACAGAACAAGTTGAAAAATCTTTGGAGAAAATAAGAGGAATACAAAGGGAAACTTTTTTCTCCCCTAAAAAAGAACATAAAGAAAAAAAGGATCAACAAATCAGAATAGTATTACCATTCAATACCAATTATAAAGACATTAGGACAAGCATTTCCAACCATTGGTATTTGTTACAGAAGGATCAATATATTGGAAAACTTATTCCAAATAAACCGTTAATTAGTTTCACAAGAGCACCTAGTCTTTCTGTAAAAATAGCACCAACGATCAAGACCCTAAAAAACCACCATAGTATAACCAAGTGGGCAGGTTTGGAAGGCTTTTATAAATGTGGAAAATGTAATCTGTGTACAATGACCTCTTTTTCAAAAAAGACCTCTGAAATTGTTTCTTATAGTAATGGATATAAACACAAAATCACCGACTTCCTTACCTGTAGTTCAGAACGGGTTATATATATGCTTAGTTGCCCTTGTGGCAAACAGTATATAGGCCGTACTAAACGAATGTTAAAAAAACGTTTGGCGGAACACGTGACCAATATTCGTAATGGATATGCAAAACATACGTTATCACAACATTTTAAAGAATATCATAATAGAGATCCCACGAGTTTGAGATTTACAGCAATTGAACAAATTAATGTACACTGGAGGGGAGGGGACATCATTAGACAAATGTCAAGGGTTGAATCCAGCTATATTTTTGAATTCAATGCAATGGTACCGTTCGGCTTAAATAAGGATTTCGAGATTTTTGGGTTCCTGTGAGGTTCGGGTTGGGGTCCCGCAGCTGACAGATGACCCGAGGTCAATATCTCATTCGGGTCTCCCTCGGTTGTGGTACCCCATCCCTCAGCCACGTAGGAACTTTTCGTAAACCTTTTGGAAATATTTTAGAAGGGATTTGGAAGATTGAGATGAGAAACATGGGAATCAAAATTAAAACTATTTTCACATAGATATTAGAACGGTTGTATGAATAATGAATTATAAATATCAGTAATGAATTATAGGTCCGGATTTTATGAACTTGTTTTTTATGAATTTGTTATTCATTTTTTGTGAATTTATTTTTTATAAACTTATTTATGATCATTATACAAAAAGAAAACCATGGAAATTGATTGTTATGAAGCAATGCAAAATGTACACATAAAAACGCAATTTCTCAAAAAAAACGCATGGAAACCGCACTATGGAATATATTGCGTTTTTTTCGCGACTTCAAATAGAGAACGTTATAATTACCAATCAATCATTTGGATTTATAAATTATATATGTGATAGGACTAAGTGGATTGATACTTCTGCTCACCTGGTCGGACAGGTATCCACAGAAATCCATGCCATCGATTATAGAATCCCGAATTAAGGGAGAAAGAAAAGGGGGAGGAGCAAGTCTATAAAATGAGGGGTTTCAGGCACTTCAAATTATGTCACTGAGGAAGGGACAGGACGTACTAACAGTCCCGAAACGCGTCTGACAATATTGAGGTGCGTACCAATACCCCTGAAAACTACTGCCGGCAGTCAGCTACAGAGATACATCTCTATAAACATTGTAATTGCCAGCGTACGTGAACCCGCTGGTTACAACGCAGATCCTCTCGCGAGATCCAGCGCTACTATCAAAGAGCGCGTAGTACGGAGATTAAACGTGGGACGCCACGGCCGCTCCGATCATCCTAATAGTGAGTACTGGACAATTTTATCCAATATCAAGAAGTCTTATCCAATAACGAGATTATCAGACACTACAAGTATTGGTTGAAGCCTTTATTATTGGATGAACAAAGGATATATAGCGAGGACTTTCCATCATAACCACCATTGATTGTGGACAACTACTATTAACTATTGTTGCGAACAGTCAAATATCCAGGTTTTAATGCTATCTATGTCATTTTATGTTATTTTATCATGGTATTTTGTGATTATTAGAATTAAATTGTATGTGTATTGATACAAGTTTTTTATTTTCATACGGCATATTACAAATACGGAGTGCCCTTCCAAAATCTTGGTGTACACGCTATTATATCTACTCAGATTTGGGGAATCTGTGGTTGGAGCACCCACCCGTCTCTGGTAGACTTGTCGAGCCACACTATCTGTATTATCTATTTACCTTTTTCAAACATCACCCTGAGTTGGCATGGCCCGGAAGCAGTACCTGTGCCCTCACCAGTCCTCAACCTGCCTCTGGTCTTTTCTGTTCCCTCACCGTGAGAAGTGCTACAAGCAGTGGGCTCAGCTTCACTTTTCAGCGAGGATGAGCTACTAGAGGACAGTCAGCAGCTACTGCCCAGCCAAGATGTGGAGGAGACACCCACTGCTTCCTCCGCTAGGCGGGAAAGTAGTGATGAGGAGAGTGGCATGGGAGCTTTGTTGCGAGTTGTCAGGCTCCTGACCCAGAGGCCCTGTTTTTTCCTTGCCGACAGGGTCAAACAGGGGAGCAACTGCTCTGTGTGATGCATCAAGAAATCGAATCCTGGCTTTCTCCGCGACAACTGGTCTCATGCTGCTGCCATCTCCACACTATGTCACCTTGCCACTTTGTAGTCTCCTCATGCTACTCCCATCTTCACACTATGTCACATTGCCACTCTGTGTTATCCTGCTGCTGCTGCAATCTCCACAATATGTCACCTTGCCACTCTGTGGTATCCTCCTGATGCTGATGCTATTGCTACTGCCATTGCCACACTATGTCACCTTTCCACTCTGTGGTCTCTTCATGCTGCTGCCATCTCCACACTATGTCACCATGCCACTCTGTGGCAACTATGTGTAAACTATGTTATCTTGCCACTCAGTGGCCTCATGTCACGATAGGTAGGTAAGCGAGGAAATAACCAAACACTGGAAAACAAACAGAACAAATGACTAGGCCCAAAAGATAGAGAGAAAAGGGTCACCTCCTAGCGATCCCTAAAGGCTTTCCCTAAACTGCTGTTCCCATGTGCATACCCTAATGGTGAATATGCACATACCCTCGTGCTAAATCTGTACACCCAGGGCAAACCCTAAGCTGTAGGGAAAAAGGAAGAAGCAACCTGCTTCTTCAAATTCGGAGGAAGCAAGTGTCTCCCTAGAAGCATAGATAAGACACAATAAGCCAGGTATGTCCAAACTGCGGCCCTCCAGCTGTTGCAAAACTACAACTCCCAGCATGCCTTCATAGCATACAGCTATTAGGGCATGCTGGGAGTTGTAGTTTTGCAACAGCTGGAGGGCCGCAGTTTGGACATGCCTGCAATAAGGAATAACAAAGAGGACTTATCTAGAGCAGAGCTAGAGCAGACGATCCACCACACATCCAGAGCTCACATGAAAGAACTATAACCCACACAGGCCACTGGGAGAAGCAGGGATAAATAGCCTCACTAACAGTCAAACCCAGTACACCTGAGGGAAGGTGGATCCAGCTCAAACCCAAACCAAACAAACAGAGAAGTTAGACATGTGCAGCCAGTCTGACAGACCTCCGCACATTCACATGGCAGGGCGTGACACCTCATCATACTGCTGCCATCTATAGACTCTGTCATTGTGCCACTCGGTGGCCTTCTCATGATGCTGCTGCTGCTGCATCCGCCACCTCCAGACTCTGTCATTGTGCCACTTGGTGGCCTCCTCATACTGCCGCCACCTCCAGACTCTGGAGTGGGTACTAAACAGAGAGGACATGCAAATATTTCATTCATGTGTCGTCACTGTTTTAGATTCACTCCTGTATTTTTTATTTTTTTGGCATTAGCAATACTGATGGATTATTGAGTTGAAATGCTGACCCAGTGAAGGCGTATGCTCAACATACAGGAACCATTTTTGTGGGTTATTGTTCTGACAAATCAGAGGAAGGGCAAATTAATCCGTGACGTCAACACAAACTTACTACTGACACTGTCTCTACTCTGTCAGGTGAGCTCTACTTGTATAAGCGTTTAATAGAACAGGTTCTGTTGACATCGATGTGGAATCAACTGGCAACAGTGTAAAAGGAGTGTAAAACATTGACCTGTAAGGCTGAGTTCATACTTGAGTTATTTGGTCAGTTTTCGCCCCATGACTGCCCAAAAAAGTGAAGTCTGCAGTGATTCTAAGAGCGACGCATGTCATCTGCATGTCATACGGACAGGCACAGTGTTCTACACTACTATAAAGGCTCTCAGCAGCCAGGAAATAGACATTTTTAACGTAATTCGCTGCAAATATATTTGGATCGAATCAAATTTTTCCCGAAAAATTTGGCGAACCGGCGAATCGAATTTTTGAAACATTTGCTAATCTCTACTATTCAGGACATGTCTTTTTTTTCAACAATGGAACTTTTCAGGGAGTTTTTGTTGGTAACTTGGTGTAACAGACGTACCGAAACATACAGATGTCCCGCAACAGTGAGTGGCAGAAGATCTTTGAGACTGGCAACACGTGGTTTGATTTGACATGTTTTCCTTGGGGATTAATAGGCATCTGTGTTGTTTCTGGTACTGGCCACACCCTTAACCTCCAGGTGTTGCCATTGTGGTCATTCAACTTTCCCTATTTATAGTTGTTTCTCCGACAATGCTGTGCTGTGTATAACTTCAGTTGGACCTGTGGCTAGCTGGTGTTTAAATCTTGGCTGAGTTCCTGGTGCTGTCATAGCTTCTTGGACGTTAAGTGTTACCTTTCCCTTTGTATTTTGGCTTTTCTGTGTGCTGCATTTCTTTGTTGTTTTGTATTAAGCCTTAGGGAGACTCCCGTTCATCCTTTCTTTTGGAGGAACAGGATGTCTCATTCCTGTCATTAGTACTTTAGGTATTCCTGTTTATGAACTTACCTACCTCTGGGGTGTGTTTAATTAGGGTTTTCACTAGGAGGTGTCCATCTCCCTTCCCTATTTTTCAGGCCTTACTTCCTTTCCCCATGTCCTCCTATGTTTGGTGTTTCCCTCCGACACTAGAGTGTGACACTTGGCTTCACTTAATTGTCTTCTGATTGTAGCAGTACTCACTGGTAACTTTAGATCTTCTTTGATCTTTCTGGAGATGATCATTGGCTGGGCTTTTGCTATTTTGGCTATTCCTTAATCCATTCAAATGGTAGTTTCCCAATTCCTTCTGTCTCTTTCATGTTTTGGTTGTCACTTCAAGACATTTGATATCATTATAGCTGAGCAGTCTTTAATTTCTGCACTTCACTATTTGTTTTTTCTTCTTCAATCAACCTTTTAATTGGTGTATAGTCTTCATTAAAATAATGTCTGAAATGACCCATTTTGCCCATACCCAGTATTTCAGAATGAAATGCACTATAACTAATAATAAAAACATGGCTGCACAACATTTCACATGCAAAAAGGCCTTTACCACATATAACTGCACTGCTGAATGGCAAATAGGACTTTATTTTTTTCAACTTTTACACTACACAAGGCTCAACAGATAAATGCAATGATGAACGGTGAATGTAATTTTTTTTCTTCCACTAATACAAGGCAAACTGGGCTTCCGAATATTTCACTGCACCGCTGAGCGGCAATTTGGCCCTAATTTTTTCCCACTACTACACAAAAGGCTTTTCAACAGATAAATGCAATGCTGGACAGCGAATATATTTTTATTTCGCCACTACTACACGGCAAACTGGTCTTCCGAATATATCAGTGCACCGCAGAACGTCAATTAGGGACAAATTTTTTTTCTACTTTTACACAGGTCTTTTCAACAGATATATGCAATGCTGGACAGCGAATATATTTTTATTTCGCCACTAATACACATTAAACACGGCTTCAGAATATATCACTGGACCGCTGAGCGGCAATTAGGCCCTAATTTTTCCCCACTTTTACAGAAAAGGCTTTTCAACAGATAAATGCAACGCTGGACGGCGAATTTATTTTTATCTCGCCACTAATACACAGCATACAGGGCTTCCGAATATATTACTGCACCGCCGAGCGGCAAAGATATTTTTTCTTTTTCCACTCATACATGGAAAAAAGGGATTGAGAACAGATAACTGCACCGCTGAGCGACAAATATTTTTTTTCTTTTTCTACTAATACACGCAAAAAAGGGCTTTAAAACAGATAACTGCACTGCTGAGCAGCAAATATATTTTACTTTTGCCACTAATACATGACAAAAAGGGCTGTAATTTTCACCCTTCACCACACAATGGCTAATAAGGCCTTTTTTTTCCCCACTAATACAAGCCAAAAAATGCTTATGGAACATATAACTGCACCGCACAAGGGCAAATAAATAGTAGAAATATTTCCTTGTAATAAACCTTGTTATTGCCTGTATCAAACAGCACTTGCACCCTAATAAGACAGGTATGCTAGAATTACTGAGCTGTGTAATGGCAATTTGGCAATCTTTTTTTTTTTTCACCACAATCAAGTCTTTCCTATCACTGTCCCTAGTGCCTGCAGACACGTCTCTCCTTTCACTAAGCACGCTGGTGAATGGCAGAATCTAAGATGGCTGCCATATTTATAGGGCTGTGACATCACAGGGCTGGCTGCTGATTGGCTGCATGCATGTCACTATGGGTGATCCCGCCTTCATAGAGTTCCTTACCCCATGTCCTCACTCGTGTAGCAGCCATAAAAATGTGGTTCGTTACCATGAAGCGCGAGAAAATTCGCATTCGGTGCAAATCAAATTTTTCCTGAAATTCGGATCGAATTCCACTTCATCAGCTTCGATTCACTCATCTCTAACTATACCCAACATGTGCAACATTTGCCACTCTACTACCTTAAATCAGGGCCAGAATTATTCCACAGAATTAATGACTTGCATGGCCCTTTCAATTAATGATTCAGTTTCTCAGAATGAGTAGTATCTACTATACTAAATTATTTGCTATGTAGAAATATCACTTCTACTAAAACAATGATCAGATTAATGATGTTGGATTGCTATGTTTTTGAATGCTATTGCAAAAAAAGAAATATTATAATTTTATAAGCAGACTTTCAGGGAAAAAAGGTGACATCTCCCACATCTTGCAGAGACGTAATTAAATGCTTCTGCGTCCCAATGCAAAATCTGTACCAGAACCCTTAACCATCTCTGATGGTGTCTTATATGGTGGAAGGGTCATTTACAAACACAGGGTAAGGGTCCAACTGCAATCTCAGCATCCCCTTTAGTTCCAGTCCATTATCTAGTAATTGTAGTACCCAGAAAGCTAACAATTAATTCAATAAGAGCCACCACTACGCAATGCAGATTTAGTGGGCACTAGGTATATTGTGTGGATTTATTGCATATGTTAAAGCACACAGCTGCAACTAAATGATTAAAACAATTTGTTTTATGGTATGATGTGATATGCTCCATTAAAATAAAATTTTGTCTAGGTTATAAAAGAAAACCTGAGCTCAGATAAAAATGGTTATTTCAGAAATGTACGGCAATAGCTCTGTTTGCTAAGTGAGAAAATTAAGGAAATATTTGTAAATTGCTGCATCAACAAGGTTGATAGAATAAATTACTACACTTAAGATAACATCCCGGTCCTATTATAAAATCCATTAAGATACAGAACATTAAGACATAAGACATTAGTGCTATAAGATATTGAAACCATTGTTAAAGTATTGTGAAACAGATAATCTAGATGCCCCACAACTTAATCTACATTCCTACTCATTTTTGAGGCAGGTATATGAGATAGATTCCCTTAGGTCAGGCTCTACAGCTATTGTAAAACTACAATTCCCACCATGCCCTGCTGTAGGCTGATAGTTGTAGACAGTCTAGGCATGCTGGGAGTTGCAGTTTTGCAACAGCTGCAGAGCCGCAACTTGGCCATCCCTGCCTTAGGTAATTGAGCTTCATATACATAATTGTGATACCAGTTATGTTTAAGGGGTTCTCCAGCATTAGAAAAGCATTGGTCCTGTACTAACAATTACATTGACCCTTATTAGTCTATTCTAACAATACAGCTCACATATACTATCCAGTCCTCTCAAGTAAAAAAGGCAATTTTGACTGCTCCGATAAATGGCAGTAACCTGAATAGTCACTCATTTATAGTCTGCATGCATACATCCAACCATATCCGCTTTGGGCTCAGTAAACTGGAGTTCTGCAAAATACAGATAGCTTCCCTGTGAAATCTGCAGTCCTAATATAGAAATTTCTATTCTCCCTATTCCTGTATGTTTTGAGGAATAGCAATTTCTATAATGTGACTTCAGAGTGCATGTAGTTTAAAAACAAGTGATTTTTCTTTAGGACAGATACCAACGCATGAGGGTGCACTTTCATGTGGTAGGAAAAGAAGATACAGCTGCCAAACATGAAAAACACACACAATTCAGCGCTTTTTTCCAAGTGGAACAGAAAGCCAAGTGACTCAAATCAGCTGATGTAGTGGAGACATACCAAATTAATGATTGCCCTTAAGGACGCATGACATACCGGTACGTCATGGTTTCCGAGTCCTTAAGGACCCATGACGTACCGGTACGTCATATCTTTAACCCCTTAAGGACACAGGACGTACATGTACGTCCTGTGTCCGGTCTTTAAAGATGGCGCCCGCTTCTACTCCATGCGGGCGCCTTAGCCGCGGGTGTCCGCATGGTTCCTGTAGCAGACACCCGCGGCTAATGTCCGCGACCGGCAGTGATGCCGATCGCGGACATTTAACCCCTCAGATGCCGTGGTCAATCCTGACCACGGCATCTGAGTGCGCACAAACCGAAAGTTTTACTTTCAATTTGCGCTCCGGCTCCCCCGTGTGGCGATCGGAGGAGCCGGAGCATGCCTGTAGTAGCCTGGGTCTCTATGAATGAAACCCAGGCTGCTCTGTAGTATTTTCTATGGAGCCTTGCCTGTAATAGGCTTCATAGGAAATATGCGATTTTTTCATATATTCCAATGCTATTGCATTGGAATGTATGAAAATCACAATCAGATGATTGTAAGTTATAGTTCCCTATGGGAACTATATAAAAGTGTAAAAAAAAAAAAAATGAACAGTTAAAAAATAAAAATAAAAATAAAAAACATAAAAGTTCAAATCACCCCCCTTTTGCTAAAATAAAAATTAAAAAACAAAAATTTTTTAAAAAATACACATCATGGGTGTCGCAATGTGCAAAAACGCCCATAGTATAAAAATATAAAAAAAATATTCCCCATACGTCAAACAGCAAAACGGAAAAAAGCGTCCAAATGGCGGATTCGCCATTTTTGGTCGCTTCATTTTCCACAAAAAATTACATAAAAGGTGATCAAAAAGTCATACACATCCCAAAATGGTATCAATAAAAAGATAAGATTATGACGCATAAAATGAGCCCCCCATACAGCTCTGTACATATAATTACAAAAAAGTTATAGGGGTCAAAACATGGTGACAAAAAAGTAAAACGGATTTTTTCCCACTTTTGAATTTTTTTTTCACTATCAAAACGCAAGAAAACCTATACATATAAGGTATCGCCGGATTCGTACTGACCTGTAGAGTAAAATTAACCAGTCAGTTTTATCGCATATCGAACATCAGAATTTAAAAAGCTGCAAAACTGTGGTGGAATTGCTTTTTTTTTTGCAATTTCGCCCTATTTGGAATTTTTTCCCCGCTTCCCACTACATCATATGCAATATTAAATGGTGGCATTGGAAAGTACAACTTGTCCCGCAAAAAACAAGCCCTCATATGGCTATGTGAACCGAAAAATAAAAAAGTTATGGCTCTGGGAAGGCAGGTAGCGCAAAACGAAAACTCAAAAAGTAAAAAACCTCCGGTCCTTAAGGGGTTAAAATGCAAGTGCGGCGCAGCAGGGGTTAATAGTAACAGGATGTCCGCTGAAATCATTCAGTGGGCATCCTGTCACAACGCCGAGGGGGGTCATTTGACCCCCCCGCATCGGCGATCGCAGAAAACCGCAGGTCAATTCAGACCTGCGGTTTACTGCGTTTCCGGTCCATTCGGGTCTCCGGTGACCCGATGAACCGGAAAAGAATGGTTATCGGTGGTGTGATATCACACCACCAATCACCATTCTTGAATTGGGGACGGTTGTGGCGGTGCTGGGATCTGATTGGTCCGGGGAGAGAGGTGGGAGATTCAAACTCCCAGTGCTCCTCTCTCCCCTCCTCTTCCTGCTGCTGCCGAGTGAGGATCGCACCCGCACAGCTCCAGCACCGTTCCTGTCACCGCCCCCCCCCCCCCCCAGCTGGCTCCCATCACCCTCCGCCATCAGGTAGGTTAGGGTCAGCGAGGGAGAGGTATCTTAGGCAGGGCTAGAAGGGATAGTTAGTGTTTAGTAAAAAAGTTTTTTTTTATTTCAGTGCTGCTTGTGGTGGTTGGGGTCCACTTAGCTGTGAGACCCTAAACCCACCCAGGGGTGCTGAAAGTCCAGTGGACTATGAGCCTGCGATTCCGGATTTTGTTGGCAATCCTGGAATCCAGATTCCCACAGTGGGGTTCACTGAAATATACTTTTTTAGTTTTTTTTTCAGTGACCCACTGGTGAATCTGATGGTGGAGCAGACGAATCTGTATGCCCAACAGTTCGTCGCTCAGCACCCAGGCTCCTTTTTGGCTAGACCCGGTGGCTGGACATGGGTCTGCACATGGGTCTAGTGCAAAAACCCAGTGTCAGGCATTACTGGAGAGGGGACGTCCTCTATCAGACCCCACTGTACAGTATGGCCATGACGCGTCCCAGATTCGAGGCCATCCGGAAATGCCTGCATTATGCAGATAATGCAGCATGTCCCCCCCAAGGTGATCCTGCCTATGACCGGCTGTATAAGATACGGCCGATCATCGATCATTTTGGGGCCAAGTTTGCACAGGCCTACGTACCTGGAAGGGAGGTCGCGGTTGATGAGTCTCTCGTTGCGTTCAAGGGGAGACTCAGTTTCCGCCAATACATTCCCACTAAGCGAGCTAGGTATGGCGTGAAAATGTACAAAATTTGTGAGAGTACCTCAGGGTACACTTACAAATTTCGTGTTTACGAGGGACGAGATTCCCGTATTCAACCCCCAGAATGTCCCCCACTCTGGGTGTTAGCGGGAAACTTCGTGTGGGACCTGTGCACCCACTGCTGGATAAGGGTTACCACCTGTACGTGGATAACTTTTATACCAGTATTCCCTTGTTCAGGTCCCTTGCCGCCAGATCCACGTTCGCTTGTGGGACCGTGCGGAAAAATCAGCGCGGCCTCCCTACCTCCCTCCTCCAGGTACCTATCCCCAGGGGTGAGACCCGTGCCCTTACCAGCGACAACCTGTTGTTGGTCAGGTATAAGGACAAGAGGGATGTCCTTATCCTGACCACAATCCATGGTAACGGCACCACCCCAGTCTCTGTGCGAGGTACCACGGCAACGGTCCTCAAGCCCGATTGTATCGTCGACTACAATCGGTATATGGGAGGAGTTAATCTATCTGATCAAATCCTCAAACCATATAATGCCATGCGGAAAACCCGGGCATGGTACAAAAAGGTTGCGGTCTACATGGTACAGGTTGCCATGTACAACGCTTTTGTACTATCTCGAAGCGCTGGCAGCACAGAGACTTTCCTCCAGTTCTATGAGGCAGTCCTCAAGGACCTGATCATTTCAGACCGGGAAAGAGCAGGTCGGAGTACCTCGGGAATTGGAGGGGCCCGGATCGTCCCTGGCCAACATTTTCCAGGTGTGGTCCCCCATACTGGAAAGAAGGGACGAACCCAAAAAAGATGCAGAGTGTGTCACAGGAGGGGGATACGGAAAGACACCACCACTCAGTGTGACACTTGCCCTGATCATCCGGGCCTCTGCGTTATCAATTGCTTCAGGGAGTATCACACTTCCATGGAGTACTAAATTTTTATAATTCCCGACAGTCCCCTAGAGAACATAAAAAACTATGGCTCTCAGACTTTGTAGACACTGGAACAAATTTTTGTCACAAAAATATTAGTTTTGGTGCAGGTATCCTCAAACTGCGGCCCTCTAGATGTTGTAAAACTACAACTCCCAGCATGCCCAGACAACCTACAGTGGGAATTGTATTTTTACAACATCTGGAGGGCCGCAGTTTGAGGATGCCTGCTTAGTGTCTCCAAAGTATGAGAGCCATACATATTGGGCATCGCCGTGTACGTAAAAAACTTGTCTATAAATATACCCCATAAACTAGCCCTTTGATAAATGCCGTCCAAAAAAATCTAATAAAAACTATGTAAAAAAAGCCATTTTTATTTTCACCTTGGATCCCAAAAAGTGTAATAAAAAGCCATTAAAAAGTCATATGCACCCCCAAATAGTGCCAATCAAACCGCCATCTCATCCCGCAAAAAATGAGCCCCTAAATTAGATAGTCGCCCAACCAAAAAAAATTTAGCTCCCAGGCTATGGAGATACTAAAATAATTTTTTTTGTTCCTCAAATGATGATATAGTATAATTTGTTTAGATTTTACATGAAGTAGACATATTAGGTATCGCCGCGTCCGTAACAATCTGCCCTATAAAAATAACATTTAAACCAACCCCCCTGGATGAACAGGGTTAAAAAATAAAATAAAAACTGTGTAAAAAAAAGCCATTTTTTGTCACCTAACATCAAAAAAGTGTTATAGCGAGCGATCAAAAAGTCATATGCACCCCCAAATAGTGCCAATAAAACCGCCATCTCATCCCGCAAAAAATGAGCCCCTATATTAGACAGTCACCCAACCAAAAAAAAAAATGTAGCTCCCAGGATATTGAGATACTAAAATTATTTAATTTGTGTTCCTCAACTGATAATATAGTGTAAAATCTAAACAAATTATAAAAAGTAGACATATTAGGTATCTCCACGTCCGTAACAATCTGCCCTATAAAAATAACATTTAACCCAACCCCCCCGGATGAACAGCATAAAAAAAAAAAAAGTGGAAAAACACAATTTTTTGGGCAAAATTTCCATTTCAATCCATTTTTCCGGTAATAAAGCAAGGGTTAACAGCCAAACAAAACTAAAAATTTATTGCCCTGATTCTGTAGTTTGCAGAAACACCCCATATGTGGTCGTAAATGGATATATAGCCACAAGGCAGGGCATAGAACGAAGGGAACGCCATATGGTTTCTTGAAGGCAGATTTTGATGGATTGGTTTATTTACACCATGTCCCATTAGAAGCTCTTCCTGATGTAGCCTAGACTAGAAATTCCCAAAAAGTGACCCCATATAAGAAACTACACCCCTCAAGGTATTCAAAAAATACTTTACAAACTGTATTAACCCTTTAGGTGTTCCACAAAACTTAATGGCGAATGTAGAAACAATTTTAAAATTAAAATTTTTTGTTATCTTTCCTCAAAAAAGTGTAATATAGAGCAACCAAAAATCATATTTATCCTAAAATAGTACCAAAACAACAACCACCATATCCTGTAGTTTCCTAGATGGGGTCACTTTTATGGAGTTTCTACTCAAGGGGTGCAGCAGGGGGCTTGAAAGGGTACATGGTGTAAATAAACCAGTCCCGCAAAATCTGCCTTCCAAAAACCGTATGGCGTTCCCCTTCTTCTATGTCCTGCCGTTTAGCCAAATAGTAGTTTAGGACCACATAGGTATTGTTTCTGCAAACTACAGATTCAGGGCAACCCATATTGAGTCTTGTTTGGCAGTTAACCCATTTTGTCCAGTAATAAAGTAAGGGTTAAAATGGACATTTTTCCCAAAAATTGAAATTCTGAAATTGTTTCTCCATCTGCCATTAACTCTAGTGGAACACCTAAAGGGTTAACAAAGTTTGTAAACCCAGTTTTGAATACCTTGAGGGGTGTACTTTCTTAGATGGAGTCACTTTTTTGGAATTTCTATTCTAGGGGTGCAACAGGGGGCTTGAAATGGGACATGGTATAAACAAAACCAGTCCCGCAAAATCTGCCTTGCAAAACCCATATGGCGTTCCCCTCCTTCTATGTCCTACCGTTTGGCCAAACAGTAGTTTAGGACCACATATGGGGTGTTTCTGCAAACTACAGAATCAGGGCAACCCATATTGAGTCTTGTTTGGCTGTTAACCCTTGCTTTGTTCCTGGAAAACATGGATTATATTAGAAAATTTTCAAAAAAATAGAATTTTTTAAATTGTATGTCCATTTGCCATTAACTCTAGTGGAACACCTAAAGGGTTAACAAAGTTTTTATTAGTTTTGAATACCTTGAGGGGTGTAGTTTCTAGAATGGGGTCATTTTTGGGTGGTTTCTATTATGTAAGCCTCACAAAGTGACTTCAGACCTGCACTGGTCCCTAAAAAGTGGGATTTGAAAAATTTCAGAAAAATTTCAAAATTTGCTTCTAAACTACTAAGCTATGTAACATCCCCAAAAAATAAAATGGCATTCCCAATATGCTCCAAAAATGAAGTAGACATATGGGGAATGTGAAGTAATAACTATTTTTGGGGGTATTACTATGTATTAGAGAAGTAGAGAAAATGAAACTTTGAAATGTGCTAATTTTTTAAAATTTTTGGTAAAAATTGTATTTTTTTATGCAAAAAAATTAACTTTTTTGACCCAATTTTAGCAGTGTCCTGAAGTACTATATGTGACGAAAAAACAATCTCAGAACGGCCTGGGTAAGTAAAGGCATTTTAAAGTTATTCACACATAAAGTGACACTGGTCAGATTTTCAAAAAATGGCCAAGTCCTAAGGGTGAAATAGGGCTGAGTCCTTAAGGGGTTAAACAGTCCTTCAAGCATAACAAGGTTCATAGATAAGGCATCTATAAATAGCCTTTTCTAGAAAATTGCCCTTTTTCAAAGCAGAGGAAAATAAATTTCCTTTTATACCTGAGAGGCTGTGTTGAGCTTTTGGGTGGGTACTATTTAAATTATGGAGACCACCTGGTATATGTGAGCTCTGATTTCTGCTTCACTTTTTAACTTAATCAACACTTTGAACAAAAAGTGAATAAAGCCAAAGTGAGACATATCATATTACTATGTATTTTAATGGTGTTGTATACTAGGTGTATACACCATGCATGCTTGAAGAACTGGGTGGATCCCAAAACATCACATCTGTGTGAGATCACACTTAATCCAAAACCACTGTGTCTCCCCATGCATAGTCTTTATTTAAATTTGGACTTTTTATAATTGTACTGGATTATTTTGTACATCTTTGATATGTAGATTTTATTTACTGTGTGCTGAAGCAGCATTTGGTAGTGTATTGAAAAGAGAATTGTGACATGGATTTTGGAACTTCATGTGTCTGGATGCTTAAGGACAATCCTGAGATTGTTGGTTTGATTTTAGTTTTAGTAAAGTAAAAAGTATCCAAGAGATTGTTTTTGACAGGGTGTACATAAAAAACGTATCTTTATATTTCAGCTGTCATCTTTATTCTCACTAACATCCTGTACTTGTATTGCTTAGGGCTGTGCTAGGTTGGGATTATTTCTGTGTGAATGAATGATGTAGTACTCCTGCTAGCTACATCACACACATACTCTAATGTGGACAAAGCACACACTTCATTATCAATTTGCAGTTGGCTTCCAACTAGAGATGAGTGAATTTCCTGAAATTAGTTTAGTGTTGGATTCACCAAATTTTTCACAAATTTTTATGTCTGAATCAATTCTACATGAAATCTCATATATTCTCATATATTCTTTTTATCCTGAGAATTGGTATATGACACTCTGCTCTTTCTCTTCTCCACTAACATACAAACTCTGGCAAGAGAACTACCAGTACCTGTGAACCAAGAGAGCAGCAGAGGCACAGAATATCCAGGACACCGGTAAGTAGCCATAAGAGCACCACCAGTATGCATGCTCCAGCGGGAGAGTCCCAACAACTTGCAAATGAGAGCAGCAGCAGAGGGCACCAAACTGCTCAAGCAATTTTTACTTGTGTTTATAAGTGGGACACACCAGCTGGATACATTTATATACAAGTATGCTATTAAGTCATCAAATAGAGTCCCAATCTAAATAACAGCAGTAACTCCATAGTGTTTTTACAGTATTTTGGATACAAACATATCAGGTGTGAATTGAGGTTTATAGTGCAGCACAAGATATTTAGGCCAGATACACAAGAGTGATTTCAATGCGAGGAACTCAAAGTGTGTGTCCGTGTGAGGTCCCGTTTTGACTTTCCCTCCACTAACAGGATTGTGGAATTTGATCCAAAGTTTGGAAAAAATTAAAATCGCAATGAATCTGAATTTTCTCGCGCTTCATGGTAACAAATCAACTTTTTCCTAAAATGGTGCCTACACGTGTCACAAAGTGAAAGTAAGAAGCCTGGGAAAGCGAGATCACCCATAATGCCATGCAGCCAGCCTATACACTGATGGTGGATGCGTTCAGTGAAAACTGTGCGATTTAACAGGCAATGCCATTCAGTTTTGCCTGCGATTGCGGTCAGTTGTTCATTTTTTTCCGCGCGGGTGCAATGCGTTTTGATGTGTTTTTCACGCGCGTGATAAAACATTGAATTGCTTGCGGATGCAATGCGTTTTTCACACAGCCCCATTCACTTCTATGGGGCTAGGGCTGAATGAAAAACGCAGAATATAGAACATGCTGCGATTTTCACACAACGCACAAGTGATGCGTGAAAAAAAACGCTCATGTACACAGAACCTTTGAAATGAATGGGTCAGGATTCAGTGCGGATGCTATGCATTCACGCTTGTGTGAAAGGGGCCATCTGCTGTAAGGACAGCATCCTGACAGAACCCCAAAAAGCCCTTTTAGGGCTGGTACATCAGTCTTCTTTTATTTTTTTCTTAATATATATATATATTGCAGTTGCCTGCCTGTGTGTGAGAGCCTGAGGCCGCAGACCCACTGACTGTACTGTGTGCACACCACTCATGTAGGGTGGCACAGTATCTTGCAGATAAAAAAGTAATTTAATTTTTACCCTTTAATATAATTGCAGTGGCCTGCCAGTGTGTGTCAGGCCCACAGACTGTACTGTGCCCTCTGCCCACCACTCATATAGGGTGGCACAGTACCTTGCAGATAAAAAAGTCATTTAATTTTTACCATTTAATATAATTGCACTTGCCTGCCAGTGTGTGTCAGGCCCACAGACTGTACTGTGCCCACTGCCCACCACTCATATAGGGTGTCACAGTACATTGCACGGCGCACGTGCAGTGCCCCAAATTAGAAGGAAGAGGACTGACCAACCATCTTTTTCCATTTCCCGGTTCCTAAAATCTATTCCATACACCAGCCCCTGATAGGGGACAAAACAAAGATTAAACTGGTAAGAACAGATTTTTTTTAATTAAAAAAAAGGACAGCCTCTGCGGAGCTGGGTAATTTTTGGCCGCGTTACTGAATGCTCATGCACAATGGCTGTAGGCTAATGCGTCCTTTTGCGAAGGTGACAAACCTGGAGGCGGAAGGTGGCTTTGAGGAGGTAGAAGACAAACCACAGCAGGTATCCCAGGGGGCTTGTTGTCACCTATCGGGGACCCTTGGTGTTGTACATGGCTGGGTTGAGGAAGAGACCTTCAATGACGTCAGTGAGGACAAGGAACGGGACATGGCTAGCTTGGTATCCAACCTTGTGCAAATGGACTGTTTGCGATGGTTTGCGGTGTGTTAAACAGGGAGTTTGGTCTGTCAGAGTTTGGTCTGTCACTGTGAAGCGGGCGTAACCCTTACACTACCTGATCAATACAACATCATATCTGATCGTATACACACACTGGATGTTTTAAAGCACGTGATTCCAAACATTTTAGGAATGTTAGGTGATTTATGCCCTTTATGGATTAAAACACGACTCTGTGTCAACTACGTAATTTTACATGGGAGTTTTGCCGTGGATCCCCCTCCGGCATGCAACAGTCCAGGTGTTAGTCCCCTTGAAACAACTTTTCCATCACTATTGTGGCCAGAAAGAGTCCCTGTGGGTTTTAAAATTCGCCTGCAAATTGAAGTCTATGGCAGTTCGCCCAGTTCGCGAACATTTGCCGAAGTTCGCCATTTGAGAACGAAAAATGTTATGTTCGCAACATCTCTAGTGCACACCACTGTTTTAGGCAATTGTTTGAGTTTGTTCAAGTTTAAAAATTTAGACCTCATTTCCTCAACCATTACATTTGCCGTTGTACCTTTGTTATCTCATTGTTATTGTTACCATGTTCCCAATATCCAAAAAGTCTCAACTTTGCAACAAATTTCTAGTTTTTCCTGTTACAACATTGATGTACTGTATTTATTGATGATCCATTTCGACTGCCACGTCTCTTATATTGTATAAATGTTTGCATTCCCTCAGCCCTTTGTTTGTACCCTATTGTATATAATTTTATCGAAACCTATTAAAGTAAATTACACTCCTCAGCAATAGAATTGCAATACCAAGAAGAAAAAGTGTGGCGTTATGGAAATCATAGGATTAGTTGACATGTTAATGATATGCAAATGATAAAAAAAAAAATCAAAACATCTTTGATTTAATCAGTGTGAGCACAACCCACAGAAATACATGCACATACATGCCTTGGCATGCTATTAACAAGGTTATTAATAGTTGTCCTTGAAATGTTCTACCACTCTAAATGAACTTGAACACGCAAATCATCAAGATTAAACTCTAAGAGTACCCTTTGCAATTGCTGTCCAATACCGTCCCAAATGTTCTCGAAGGGACACTGGAGATGCTGCAGACCATGGTAGCACGTTTAGGTTGCTCACAAGGCACAAGCAATATGCAGCCTGGAATTATTCTGTTGAAAAGCGTCTTTTAGGACACTATGCATAAATTGTCATACCCCTGGTTCTATTATCTAATCAATGGAATGACGAGTAGGGTTGAGCGAACCCGAACTATAAAGTTTGGGTACATACCGAACTTTAAGGTTTTTGGTACCCGGACTCTAACCCGAATATTTCCGTAAAAGTTTGGGTTCGAGTTCGGTGTTTGGCCGTTTAATGGTGCTTGTTGAAAAGCCAATCAATAAGCATTTAACTAGTGTGCCATTAAAAGCCATCACAGCCATGCCTACTAATGGCATGGTTGGTATTGGCCAGTGCAGCATGTGACCCAGCCTCTATATAAGCTGGAGTCATGCAGCGCCACACGTCACAACAGCTCTTACTAGTGTAGCGATAGGATGCTGCTGCTGTGAGGGAGAGATTAGAAAGCAATTCTGGTGTACTTGGTGTTGTTAAATCTGCAAACTATAGCGATTATTTTTGTGGGTGCTATGCTACATTTTTGTACCCATGAGCCCAGTGTCACAGAGAAATAAGCTTTAGGCCTTATGCACACGACCGTATGTGTTTTGCGGTCCGTATGGCATCCGTTTTTTTTGCAGATCTGTTAGTTTTGTGGATCCATTGTAATAATGCCTATCCTTGTCCGCAAACTAGAAAAAATAGAACATGCTCTTTTTTTTTGCGGAACGGAAAAACGGACACACGGAAACGGAATGCACACGGAGTACCATCCATTTTTGTTGCGGACCCATTGAAATAAATGGTTCCTCATATGGTCCGAAAAAAAAACGGAACGGACACGGAAAGAAAATACGTTCGTGTGCATGAGGCCTTAATCAGTCTGTTTGTTAGGTGGGCATCGGCAACCATTTTTGCAAGTGCAGTGCACTTGCAATTGGATGTGTGACAGGGACATTACTTTAATCCTGTTCTGGTAGCTCAGTGTAGCTCATCTAGACATTTTTTAAGGACACCTGCACTGCATATGTGCCAGGGGAAGGAAAAATAATAAAGGTAATCCGTCTGTGACTTCAGGGCCCTGGAATAGACATCTGCCGTTTCCTCCAATAGGCAGGCAAGTAGTGATGATGAGAGTCGCATGGAGCAAGTGTTGCGAGCGGTCAGGCTCTTGGCCCTGAGACCGTTGATGTGGACATCACTGATGTGCAGACAGTAGCGGATGATGATGATTTAGACATCAGGAGAAGAGGGAGGCAGCTTGCACGTGAAGCAGCAGCTGAGCCAGCAAGGTGGTAGCGTGGCCGTGAGTCAGCAGAGTGTAGCGACATAGCCGGGATGAGGGCATTGGCAAGGCTGGTGGCGTAGTGTATGAGAGGAGAGAGAGACGTACTTGGGCTCTGTAGGGGGGGGGGGGGTTGTTCCTGGGTACCTTTTGAATGATGCCGCTCTGGGCACCTCTGACATTTTATTGTGGAGCTTGTGAACTTCAATATTTATGAGCGGCAATTGAATAATATTTGCATACTCCTCCCTGACAAGTGTCCCCATCACCATGGGAACACCAGGTGGTTAGAATATACCATCAGGTCTGAGTTTTCACGATCTCACTGAGATCAGTGGAGCAAGCGTAGAGATTGGGAAAAAAAAATAATATTCTAAAAAAACTAATATATTCGATATAGTGCTATATATTTGTTTTTCTGAATATTTGTCTTTTTTTCTCCATCTGAATTCATGACAACTGAGGCTGTGCCAGCTTTCTCCTCCCCAGTTGTACAGGACGAGGCTGCTTCCAGCAACCTCTAAAGGCACATGCGCGGGATTTCGGCGCGTAGTGAGAAAAAAAAAAGAAGTCAAGTGAAGTGAATATTAATGCTAGGAAGATGCATTCGGGGCGTGGCTGGGCACAAAACGGACTGAAGGACAGCCCCTTGGGCACAAAGTGAGGTAATTTACATATCAATAAAAACGTTTTTTATACATAATGCAAAGCCAGGTGGGGGTAATATTAGTATAGTTTTAATTAGTAAAAGGAGACCAATACAAGGATACGTATAGCTGTATATGCTCTAACAGCCTGTCAGTGTCCCTTTAAGTCTAGAATGTGCCACCCCACATTTGAAGATCCCATGGACTACTGGGCAGCCAAACTTAATTTGTGGCCGCAACTGGCCGAGTTTGCCGTGGACAAGCTTTCCTGCCCGGCCAGCAGTGTGGCAACAAAGCGGGTGTTTAGTGAGGCCATAGTTACGCCAAGGAGCGCTCGCTTATCCACCCAAAATGTGGTGAAACTGACCTTTGTGAAGATGAATCAGGCGTGAATCAGCCAGGATTTCCACACACCAGTGCCTTAAGCATCAGAATAGATCATCCATGGGCCACACCTGAACTTCTGGCTACCTGCTTCAGTTACTATTCTGATGCTGCCACCTGCCTGATAACACATAGTTGACACATACAGATGTGTTCAAAATTATTCAACCCCCACTGAAATTGAGTGTTTTGGCCAGTTTGACATTGATTTTGATAATTTCAGTCATCTTGTTTACAATTAAATCAAAGAGGCACTTGTAAGTCAGACAAATATAACATAACATTTATAATGAAATAACCACAAATGTCTTTTCTGTGCTCACATTATTATCAGTTTTATTCAACCCCCAAGTGACATTCAATCTTAGTACTTAGTACAACATTCTTTTCCAGTTATAACAGCTTTTAAACGTGAAGCATAGCTTGACACAAGTGTCTTGCAGCGATCTACGGGTATCTTCGTCCATTCTTCATGGGCAAAAGCCTCCAGTTCAGTCACATTCTTAGGCTTGCGTGCTGCAACTGCTTTCTTTAAGTCCCACCAGAGAATCTCAATCGGATTTAATTCTGGTGACTGCGATGGCCACTTCAAAATGTTCCAGCCTTTAATCTGCAACCATGCTCTAGTGGACTTGGAGGTATGCTTGGGGTCATTGTCCTGTTGAAAGGTCCAACGTCTCCCAAGCCTCAGGTTTGTGACGGACTGCATCACATTTTCATCCAATAACTCCTGGTACTGAAGAGAATTCATGGTACCTTGCACACGCTGAAGCTTCCCTGTACCTGTAGAAGCAAAACAGCCCCAAAGCCTGATTGACCTCCCCGCCATGCTTCACAGTAGGCAAGGTGTTCTTTTCTTCATAGGCCTTGTTCTTCCTCCTCCAAACATAGCGTTGATCCATGGGCCCAAACAGTTCTAATTTTGTTTCATCAGTCCACAGAACACTATCCCAAAACTTTTGTGGTTTGTCCACATGACTTTTGGCATACTGCAGTCGACTCTTCTTATTCTTTGGAGACAGCAAGGGGTGCGCCTGGGAGTTCTGGCATGGAGGCCTTCATTACGCAGTGTGCGCCTTATTGTCTGAGCTGAAACTTCAGTACCCGCATCTGACAAATCTTTTTCAGTTCCTCAGCAGTCACACGGGGACTTTACTCCACTTTGCGCTTCAGGTAGCACACAGCAGTCGAAGTCAGCATCTTCTTTCTGCCACGACCAGGTAGCGTTTCAACAGTGCCCTTTGCCTTGAATTTGCGAATGATGCTTCCTATGGTGTCTCTTGGTATGTTTAACATCTTTGCAATCTTCTTATAGCCATTGCCCTTCCTGTGAAGAGAAATCACCTCTTCTCTTGTCTTCCTGGACCATTCTCTTGACTTCACCATGTTTGTAAACACACCAGTAAATGTCTAGAAGGAGCTGAGTATCACAGTCATTTTAAATCTGCCTAATTGGTGCTTATTATGCTTGATTGCTGCTCCTTGACATCCACAGGTGTTTTCAATACCTGATCGAAAACACTTGAATGAACCTCTGTTCTTAAGAGTGGTAGTCCTTAAGGGGTTGAATAATTGTGTCAATGAAGAAATCACAAAAAAAACATTTAATACTGTATTACAAAAACAATTGATGTCATTTTAGTTGCATTTGGTTCTTTAAAAAGTCCTTGTAAGATTTCATTCTGAACACAATTACAAATGTACACTAAATTCCCTAAAACCCTTTACAGCATTGGGGGTTGAATAATTTTGAACACAACTGTAGATGAGCGGCAGGGGCAATATTCGAATTTGCGATATTTCGCTAATATTTGGTCAAATATTCATCATTTATTTACGAATTCGCGAATTCGAGATTATTTTCTTGATTGCAAAAAATCAGCAATGTAATATTCGCATAATGTGCGCAAAATACAGGTATGTGTCACTATAGCTAGATTTTTCCTGAGACTGGAGAAAATGGTTGGCACGGCAGAACATTACAATAGCTTTATATGCAGATCTGCAAAATAGTGCATACAGTGGCTGCTAGAGAGGTTCTTATATATTAAAGGGGTAGGCAACATTCCTGTTGGTTGCTAGGGATGTTGCTAAGCTCAGACAAAGACATTGCAGCCTTCTAATTGGCCAACAAGCAAGAAGTGATTTTACGGATTTAAAAAAATCTAGAATATTCAAAATTACGAATATATATCACTATATTCTAAATATTCGTAAATTCTCAAAGTGCCGATATTCACGATTAATATTCGTGTTTCGAATATTCGCGCCCAACACTAATGACACACACCTGCTGCCAGGTGCTCCTTTTGCCACTCACCATCTTCAGCTGGCTCTGGTATTGCCCCCAACCTCACCACTATGTCACTGGTCCATTCTGTGGTCTCCTCATGCTGCCGCCAGCTCACCACTCTGTCATTGGGCCTCTTTGTGGTCTTCTCATGCTGGTGCTACCTCAAAATTCTGTCACTGGGCCACTCTGTGGTCTCCTCATGCTGCTGCCAACCGAACACTCTGTCAATGGGCTTCTCTGTGTTCTCCTCATCCTGCTGCCACCTCACCACTCTGTCATTGGGCCACTCTGTGGTCTCTTCATGCTGCTGCTACCTCAACACTCTGTCTCTGGGCCACTCTGTGGACTTGCTTTTACCACCCTCCCCACTCTAGGACTGGGCCACTATTTTGCCTTTTTGGCCTGGTTGACATCATCATTTATTTGACCCTTCTTCTGTTCTGTCAGAAGGAAGGAAAAATGAGATGCACAATGGATCCTGTCTATGTAGCAGCTGTAAGCCCTGTATGACATAGTCCCTATTTTGCATCTTAATTGGCTTATGATTTGGTAGCAAAGATCAGGAGTGGGTACAAAACACAGAAGACATGCAAATATTCCATTCATGTGTCATCTGTCTTTTGGATCTATTCCTTTTTTCTTTTTTTTTTTTGGCTTTAGCAATACTGATAGATTACTGACTAAATGCTGACTTAGTAAAGGTGGATGCTGAACAGACAGGATTTGTTTTTTGGGGGTTATTGTTCTGAAGGATCGGAGAAAGGGCAAAATAATAATGACACCCTCTCCATTCTGTCAGGTTGGCTCTACTTGTATAAGCATCTCGACATGTCAATGATCAAGAGGCAATGCACAAGCATCACACACAACTTGATTTAATTTCTGAGATTTAATGTAGATAAAAAATATTAGCTTTTTATTTTGCTGATTATACAGAAAATCACTTTTATTATTCACTTAATGATCATGTGTAGTGTTGAGCGAACAGTTCGAGCATAGTTCAGGTTCGTACCGAATTTTGGGGTCTTCGGGACATGGACCCAGATCCGAACATTTTTTAAAAAGTTTGGGTTCGGGTCCATTGTTCGGCGATTTCTTCCCGCTTTCTGAAGGGCTGCACAGCAGCCAATCAGCAAGCTTTTTACTTCTTGCCCTAAGAAGCCATCACAGCCATGCCTACTAATGGCATGGCTGTGATTGGCCAAGTGCAGCATGTGACCCAGCCTCTATTTAAGCTGGAGTCACGTAGCACCGCACGTCACACTGCTCTGATTAGTGTAGGGAGAGGACACAGCTTCTGTGAGAGCGAGATTAGGCAGGGAAAAGTCAGCAAAAGCACTTAATGAAGTGATCGATCTACAGCTGTGAATCATTCAACTTCTGCTAGTTAATTGCTCACTGGTTTTAATGCTGCACAGAGCGTTTTTCTGTCACTTTTTCTGGGGTGATCGGCGGCTATTTTGTGACTTGTGGTGCACCAGCACAAGCTGCCACCAAGTCCATCAATCCATCAATACTAGGTTTCTTTTTGCTATATCCTACATCAGTGGCTTGGCTGTGCTTATTGTCACCCCTAGAAACTCAGGATAGAAATTTCTATATTTTCTTAAGGTGTTAAATTCAATTGGCAAAATAGCAATCCCCTAAATCTGGTGTTCCAGCTGCGGCTAGCCAAGTGTAATACTGTCTGCTGTCTTGCAAAGGATAGATTTTTTTCTGTGGTGAAATGCAATTGCCAAAATAGCAATACTGAAAATCTGGTGTCCCAGCAGTGGCTGGCCAAGTTTAATAGTGTCCGGCAAAGGATATATTTTTTTCTGGGGGGAAGTTCAATTGCCAAATTAGCAATACCGTAAATCAGTGGTTTCAGCTGTGGCTGGCCAAGTTTAATAGTGTCCTGCAAAGGATATATTTTGTTCTGGGGTGAAATTCAATTGCCAAAATAGCAATACCATAAATCAGTGGTTTCAGCTGTGACTGGCCAAGTTTAATAGTGCACGGCAAAGGATATATTTTTTTCTGGGCTGAAATTCAATTGCCAAAATAGCAATATCATAAATCAGTGGTTTCAGCTGTGGCTGGCCACGCTTAATAGTGTCCTGCAAAGGATATATTTTGTTCTGGGGTGAAATTCAATTGCCAAAATAGCAATACCATAATTCAGTGGTCTCAGCTGTGGCTGGCCAAGTTTAATAGTGTCCTGCAACGGATATATTTTTTTTCTGGGGTGAAATTCAATTGTCAAAATAGCAATACCGCAAATCTGGTGTCCCTGCAGTGGCTGGCCAAGTTTAATAGTTTCTGTCATAGGATATATTTTGTTCTGGGGTGAAATTCAATTGCCAAAATAGCAATACCGTAAATCTGGTGTTTCAGAAGTGGCTGGCAAAGTTTAATAGTGTCCGGCAAAGGATATATTTTTTTCTGGGGTGAAATTCAATTGACAAAATAGCAATACCAAAATCAGTGGTTTCAGCTGTTGCTGGCAAGTTTAATAGTGTCCGGCAAAGGATATATTTTGTTCTGGGGTAAAATTCAATTGCCAAAATAGCAATACCCTGAATCTGGTGTTCAAGCTGTTGCAGGCCTAGTTTAGATCTGTCCGTAAAAGGGTATATTTTTTTCTGGGGTAAAATTTAATTGCCAAAATAGCAATGCCATAACTCAGTGGTTTCAGCAGTGGCTGTCCAAGTTTAATAGTGTTTGTCATAGGATATATTCTGTTCTGGGGTGAAATTAAATTGCCAAAATAGCAATCCCCTAAATCTGGTGTTCCAGCAGTGGCTGGCTAAGTTTAATAGTGTCCGGCAAAGGATATATTTTGTTCTGGGGTGAAATTCAATTGCCAAAATAGCAATACCATAAATCAGTGTTTTCAGCTGTAACTGGCCAAGTTTAATAGTGCACGACAAAGGATATATTTTTTTCTGGGCTGAAATTCAATTGCCAAAATAGCAATATCATAAATCAGTGGTTTCAGCTGTGGCTGGCCAAGTTTAATAGTGTTTGTCATAGGATATATTCTGTTCTGGGGTGAAATTAAATTGCCAAAATAGCAATCCCCTAAATCTGGTGTTCCAGCAGTGGCTGGCTAAGTTTAATAGTGACCAGCAAAGGATATATTTTGTTCTGGGGTGAAATTCAATTGCCAAAATAGCAATACCATAATTCAGTGGTTTCAGCTGAGGCTGGCCAAGTTTAATAGTGTCCTGCAACGGATATATTTTTTTTCTGGGGTCAAATTCAATTGCCAAAATAACAATACCGCAAATTTGGTGTCCCTGCAGTGGCTGGCCAAGTTTAATAGTTTCTGTCATAGGATATATTTTGTTCTGGGGTGAAATTCAATTACCAAAATAGCAATACCGTAAATCTGGTGTTTCAGAAGTGGCTGGCAAAGTTTAATAGTGTCCGGCAAAGGATATATTTTTTTCTGGGGTGAAATTCAATTGACAAAATAGCAATACCAAAATCAGTGGTTTCAGCTGTTGCTGGCAAGTTTAATAGTGTCCGGCAAAGGATATATTTTGTTCTGGGGTAAAATTCAATTGCCAAAATAGCAATACCCTGAATATGGTGTTCCAGCTGTTGCAGGCCTAGTTTAGATATGTCCGCAAGAGGGTATATTTTTTTCTGGGGTGTAATTCAATTGCCAAAATAGCAATACCATAACTCAGTGGTTTCAGCTGTGGCTGGCCAAGTTTAATAGTGTCCGGCAAAGGATATAATTTTTTCTGGGGTGAAATTCAATTACCAAAATAGCAATACCATAAATCAGTGGTTTCAAGTGTGGCTGGCCAAGTTTAATAGTGTCCGGCAAAGGATATATTTTGTTCTGGGGTGAAATTCAATTGCCAAAATAGCAATACCATAAATCAGTGGTTTCAGCTGTGGCTGGCCAAGTTTAATACTGTCCGGCAAAGGATATATTATTTTCTGCGGTGAAATTCAGTTTCAAAAAAAGAAATACAGTAAAACTGTTGTTCCAGCTGTTGCAGGCTTCATTTAAATCTGTCTGTAAAAGGGTATATTTTTTTCTGGGGTGAAATTTAATTGCCAAAATAGCAATACCATGAATCTGGTGTTCCAGCTGTGACTGGACAATTTCCCTAGTGTCCGTCAAAGGATATATTATTTTGTGGTGTGAAAGTCAGTAGCAAAAATAGAAATACAGTAAATCTGGTGTCCCAGTAGTGGCTGGCCAAGTTTAATAGTGTACGGTAAAGGATAAATATTTTTTCTGGGGTGAAATTCAATTGCCAAAATAGCAATACCATAAATCGGTGGTTTCAGCTGTGGCTGGCCAAGTTTAATAGTGTACGGCAAAGGATATATTATTTTCTGTGGTGAAATTCAGTTGCAAAAATAGAAATACAGTAAAACTGTTGTTCCAGCTGTTACAGGCTTCGTTTAAATATGTCCATAAAAGGTTATATTTTTTTATGGGGTGAAATTTAATTGCCAAAATAGCAATACCCTGAATCTGATGTTCCAGCTGTTGCAGGCCTAGTTTAAATCTGTCCGTAAAAGGGTATTTTTTTTCTGGGGTGAAATTTAATTGCCAAAATAGCAATTCCCTGAATCTGGTGTTCCAGCTGTTGCAGGACTAGTTTAAATCTGTCCGTAAAAGGTTATATATTTTTCTGGGGGGAAATTTAATTGCCAAAATAGCAATTCCCTGAATCTGGTGTTCCAGCTGTGACTGGACAATTTCCCTAGTGTCCGTCAAAGGATATATTATTTTCTGGGGTGAAAGTCAGTAGCAAAAATAGAAATACAGTAAATCTGGTGTCTCAGCAGTGGCTGGCCAAGTTTAACCTCTTTAGGACGCAGGGTGTACATGTACGCCCTTGTGTCCTGGTACTTAAGGACCCAGGGCGTACATGTACACTCTGTGAATATCCGATCACCGCTGCGCACGTGGCGGTGATCGGAACAAGATGCCTGCTGAAATCAATCAGCAGGCACCTTGCCACAATGCCCAGGGGGGTCCTGTGACCCCCCCCATGTCAGCGATCGCAGCAAACCGCAGGTCAATTCAGACCTGCGGTTTGCTGCGCTTTCTGCAGTCTCTGATCCCTGCGGTCTATGACCGTGGGGATCAGAGACTAAAAAATGCCCCAAACTTATAAATTTTAACCCCCCCCCTGCACCCCGCCATATTAGTGTCCCCCCGGGCGGTGCAGGGGGGGGGGAGTGCGGGCGGTGCTGTGGATGGGCATCCCTGTTGTCTAGTGGATATAGCAGGGGGTCATTGCTGACCCCCTGCTATAAACTGCTGACATCTGTGCTGCAGCAGTTTAACCCCTTCTATACCGCGGTCCGTACGGACCGCGGTATAGAACGGACCGCGGTATAGAAGGTGTTAACTTAGAGGGAGCTCCCTCCCTCTCCCATCGTGGGGCTGCTGTATCTTTGCAGCCCCCCGACAGGATAGGATAGCAGAGGAAGGAAGCTCCCCTCCCTTCCCATCACCCGCTGCTCTGTTATGGCAGCGGGTGATGGTTACCATGGCAGCAGGACGCTTTTAGAAGTGTCCTGCTGTCCATGGCACTGAAACTCTGAATGGGCTTTTGCTAAAGGCAAAAGCCTATTTAGACTTTGTAAAGTAAAAAATACAGTAAGTACACTATATAGTGTACTTACTGTATTATATAGACACCAGATCCACTAGATCTACAAGAACCAAGTGGGTCTGGGTCAAAAAAAAAATGTCAAAAAAGTGAAAAAAAAGTAAAAATAAGAAAAATACATATCACGGAATAAAAATTAAAAAAAATCAAATACACTACACATATTAGGTATCGCCACGTCTGTAAAAATCTTCTCTATAAAAATATCACATGACCTAACCCCTCACGCAAATACCGTAAAAACAAAAACAAAAAAATGGTGTAAAAAAGCCATTTTTGTCATCTTGCATCTCAAAAAGTGTAATACCAAGTGATCAAAAAGGCGTATGCCTCCCAAAATAGTACCAATAAAACCGCCATCTCATCGCGCAAAAAATGAGTCCTTACATAGGACAATCGCCCAAAAAAATAAAAAAATATGGCTCTTAGACTATGGAGACAATAAAACATAATTTTTTTTTTCTAAAATGCTATTATTGTGTTAAAGTAAAAAAAATAAAAAAAATATACATATTATGTATCGCCGCGTCCATAAAAACCTGCTCTATAAAAATATCACATTATATAACCCCTCAGGTAAATACCATTAAAAAAATAAAATAAAAACTATGTAAAAAAAAACATTTTTGCCACCTCACATCTCAAAAACTGTAATAGCAAGCGATCAAAAAGTTATATGCACCCAAAAATAGTGCCAATCAAACCGTCATCTAATCCCGCAAACAATGAGCCCCTACATAAGACAGTCGCCCAAAAAATAAAAAATAAAATATGGCTTTCAGAACAGCAGTTTACGCCCACATATGGGGTGTTTCTGCAAACTACAGAATCGGGGCAATAAATATTGAGTTTTGTTTGGCTGTTAACCCTTGCTTTGTTACTGGAAAAAATGGATTCAAACGTAAAATTTTCCAAGAAATCGAAATTCTAAAAATTTTATCTCCATTTGCCATTAACTCTTGTGGAAAACCTAAAGGGTTAATGACGTTTGCAAAATCAGTTTTGAATACCTTGAGGCGTGTTGTTTCTAGAATGGGGTCATTTTTGGGTCGTTTCTATTATATAAGCCTCACAAAGTGACTTCAGACCTGAACTGGTCCCTAAAAAGTGTGTTTTTTGAAAATTTCGGAAAAATTTCAAGATTTGCTTCTAAACTTCTAAGCCTTGTAAGCCAAAAAATAAAATGGCATTCCCAAAATGATCCATACATGAAGTAGACATATGGGGAATGTAAATCAATAACTTTTTTGGGCGGTATTACTATGTATTATAGAAGTAGAGAAATTGAAACTTGGAAAATTGCAAATTTTTCCAAATTTTGCGTAAATTTTATATTTTTTTATAAATAAAAATGAAATTTTTTGACTTCATTTTACCACTGTCATGAAGTACAATATGTGACGAAAAAACAGTCTCAGAATGGCCTGGATAAGAAAAAGCATTTTAAAGTTATCACCACATAAAATGACACTGGTCAGATTTGCAAAAAATGGCCGAGTCCTTAAGGTGAAATAGGGCCGAGTCCTTAAGGGGTTAATAGTGTATTGCAAAGGATATATTATCTTCTGCGGTGAAAGTCAGTTGCAAAAATAGAAATACAGTAAAACTGTTGTTCCAGCTGTTGCAGGCTTCGTTTAAATCTGTCCGTAAAAGGGTATATTTTTTTCTGGGGTGAAAATAAATTGCCAAAATAGCAATACCCTGAAAATGGTGTTCCATCTGTGACTGGACAATTTCCCTAGTGTTCTTCAAAGGATATATTATTTTCTGGGGTGAAAGTCAGTAGAAAAATAGAAATAAAGTAAGTCTGGTGTCCCCGCAGTGGATGGCCAAGTTTAATAGTGTACAGCAAAGGATATATTTTTTTTCTCGGGTGAAATTTAATTGAGAAAATAGCAATACCATAAATCAGTGTTTTCAGCTGTGGCTGGCCAATTTTAATAGTACACTGCAAAGGATATATTATTTTCTGCGGTGAAATTCAGTTGCAAAAATAGAAATACAGTAAACTGTTGTTCCAGCTGTTGAAGGCTTTGTTTAAATCTGTCCGTAAAAGGGTATATTTTTTTCTTGGGTGAAATTTAATTGCCAAAATAGCAATACCCTGAATCTGGTGTTCCAGCTGTTGCAGGCCAAGTGTTAATCTGTCCGTAAAAGGGTATATTACACTCAAGGTGTATATAGAAGTGCTGAGAGGGTCATCCTCAATAACTTCACACGCTACCGGGCATCTCCCATTGTATTTCCGTCCGTTAAAGGGTATATTACACAAAGTGTTAAAATACAATTGATGAAGGCATAATCCTACATATTTTTTCACACGCTACTGTGCATCTCCAAGTGTAAATCTGTCCATAAAAGGATACCTTTCATCCAGGGCCTAAATAATGGGCCTACAATTGATATTCCCATAAATCAGTCGTTATTGCTATGCCTGGGTTAGTGTAATACAGTACATAAATGGATAGCCAGATAGTGTTAGGTGCCTGTAAAAAAAAGGGCCTGACCAATACATTGGTCAAAATATTTTTTTTCTTTTTGTGGTGAACGGTAACAATGAGGAAAACATTTAGTAAGGGACGCGGATGCGGACATGGTCGTGGTGTTGTTAGTGGACCCTCTGGTGCTGGGAGAGGATGTGGCCATTTTGCCACAGCCACACGTCCTAGTGAACCAACTACCTCAGGTTCCAGTACCCGCCAGAATTTACAGCGATATTTGGTGGGGCCCAATGCCGTTCTAAGGATGGTAAGGCCTGAGAAAGTACAGGCGCTAGTCAATTGGGTGGCCGACAGTGGTTCCAGCACGTTCACAACATTATCTCACACCCAGTCTTCTGCAGAAAGCGCACAGGTGGCACCTGAAACCCAAGCCCATCGGTCTGTCATATCACTCCCATGCATATCAGGGAAACTGTCTGAACCTCAAGTTATGCAGCAGTCTCTTATGCTGTTTGAAGACTCTGCTGGCAGGGTTTCCCAAGGGAATCCTCCTATCCCTTACCCAGTGGTGAAAGACATAGAATGCACTGATGCACAACCACTTATGTTTCCTGATGATGAGGACATGGGAATACCACCTCATCGGAGTCCGCACGTCTCTGATGATGACGAAACACAGGTGCCAACTGCTGTGTCTTTCTGCAGTGTCCAGACCGAAAAGGAGGTCAGGGAGGAAGACTGTGTGGAAGACGATGCAGGGAACAATGAGGTAGACCCCACATGGAATGAAGGTCGTGCCACTGACTTTCATAGTTCAGAAGAAGAGGCAGTGGTGAGACCGAGCCAACAGTGTAGCAAAAGATGGAGCAGGGGGCAAAAGCAGAACAGCGGTCGCCAAGAGTTTGCCTGCTACTGGCCATCGCCACCAGGGACCGAGCACCCCAAAAGCAGCTTCAAGGAGTTCCCTGGCATGGCACTTCTTTAAACAATGCGCTGATGACAAGACCCGAGAGGTTTGCAAGCTGTGCCATCAGAGCCTGAAGCGAGGCATTAACGTTCTGAACCTTAGCACAACCTGCATGACCAGGCATCTACATTCAAAGCATGAACTGCAGCGGAGTAAACACCTGAAAAACAAGGAACTCACTCTGGCTCCCCCTGCTCCCTCTTCTGCTGCTGCCTCGGCCTCTTCCTCCAGCCACCAAACAGAGGATGTGCCACTGACACCACCACCTCCGTCACCAAGCATTTCCACCTTGTCACACCGCAGCGTTCAGCTCTCCATCTCACAAACCTTGGAGAGAAAGCGTAAATTCTCACCTAGCCACCCTGGAGCCCTGAGCCTGAATGCCAGCATTTCTAAACTACTGGCCTTTGAAATGCTGTCATTCAGGCTGGTGGACACAGACAGCTTCAAACAGCTGATGTCCATGGCTGTCCCACAGTATGTTGTTCCCAGCCGCCACTACTTCTCCAAGACAGCCGTGCCTTCCCTGCACAACCAAGTATCCGATAAAATCAAGTGTGCACTGCGCAACGCCATCTGTGGCAAGGTCTACCTAACCACAGATACGTGGACCAATAAGCAGGGCCAGGGACGCTATATCTCCCTAACTGCACACTGGGTAAATGTAGTGGCGGCTGGGCCCCAGGCGGAGAGTTCCTTGGCGCACGTCCTTCCGCCGCCAAGGATCGCAGGGCATCATTCTTTGCCTCCTATAGCCTACTCCTCCTACTCTGCTTTCTCCTCCTCTGCTTCCACCAGCTCATCCAGTCAGCTACACACCTTCACCACCAACTTCAGCACAGCCCGGGGTAAACGTCAGCAGGCCATTCTGAAACTCAAATTTTGGGGGACAGGCCCCACCCCGCGCAGGACTTGTGGCGGGGTATTGAACAACAGACCGACGAGTGGTTTCTGCCGATGGGCTTCAAGCCGGGCCTGGTGGTGTGCGATAATGGGCGAAATCTCATCGCAGCTCTGGGGCTAACCGATTTGACGCACATCCCTTGCCTGGCGCATGTGCTGAATTTGGTGGTGCAGAAGTTCATTCACAACTATCCCGACATGTCAGAGCTGCTGCATAAAGTGCGGGCTGTCTGTGCGCACTTCCGGCGTTCACATCCTGCCGCTGCTCTCCTGTCTGCGCTACAGCGGAACATTGGCCTTCCCTCTCACTGCCTCATATGCGACGTGCCCACCAGGTAGAACTCCACCTTGCAGATGCTCGAGAGACTGTGCGAGCAGCAGCAGGCCATAGCATGCACAGGTCAGTCGCACTGCGGAACAACACCACTTCACCACCAATGATTGGGCCTCCATGCGAGACCTGTGTGCCCTGTTGCGCTGTTTCGAGTACTCCACCAACATGGCCAGTGGCGATGACACCGTTATCAGTGTTACAATACCACTTCTATGTCTCCTTGAGAAAATGCTTAGGGCAATGATGGAAGAGGAGGTGGCCCAGGAGGAGAAGGAGGAGGAGGATGAGGGGTCATTTTTAGCACTTTCAGGCCAGTCTGTTAGAAGTGGCTCAGAGGGAGGTTTTTTGCAACAGCAGAGGCCAGGTACAAATGTGGCCAGCCAGGGCCCACTACTGGTTTCGAGTACTCCACCAACATGGCCAGTGGCGATGACACCGTTATCAGCTTTACAATGCCACTTCTATGTCTCCTTGAGAAAACGCTTAGGGCGATGATGGAAGAGGAGGTGGCCCAGGAGGAGGAGAAGGAGGATGAGGGGTCATTTTTAGCACTTTCAGGCCAGTCTGTTAGAAGTGGCTCAGAGGGAGGTTTTTTGCAACAGCAGAGGCCAGGTACAAATGTGGCCAGCCAGGGCCCACTACTGGAGAACGAGGAGGACGAGGAGGCGGTGGAGGAGGATGAGGATGAAGCAGGTTCACAGCGGGGTGGCACCCGACACAGCTCAGGCCCATCACTGGGGCGTGGCTGGGGGGATACGGAGGACGATGACGATACGCCTCCCACAGAGGACAGCTTGTCCTTACCTCTGGGGAGCCTGGCACACATGAGCGACTACATGCTGCAGCGCCTGCGCAACGACAGCAGAGTTGCCCACATTTCAACGTGTGCGGACTACTGGGTTGCCACCCTGCTGGATCCCCGGTACAAAGACAATGTGCCCACCTTACTTCCTGCACTGGAGTGTGATAGCAAGATGCGCGAGTACAAGCGCACGCTGGTAGATGCACTCCTGAGAGCATTACCAAATGTCACAGGGGAACAGGTGGAAAGCCCAAGGCGAAGGCAGAGGAGGTGCAAGAGGTCGCCAACGCAGCAGTGTCACGGCCAGCTCCTGGGGCAGGGTTAGCATGGCAGAAATGTGGAAAAGTTTTGTCTCCACGCCACAGCTAACTGCACCACCACCTGATATGGAACGTGTTAGCAGGAGGCAGCATTTCACTAACATGGTTGAACAGTACGTGTGCACACCCCTCCACGTACTGACTGATGGTTCGGCCCCATTCAACTTCTGGGTCTCCAAATTGCCCACGTGACCAGAGTTAGCATTTTATGCCTTGGAGGTGCTGGCCTGCCCGGCGGCCAGCGTTTTGTCTGAACGTGTATTCAGAACGGCATGGGGCGTCAATACTGACAAACGCAGCCGCCTGTCCACAGCCAACGTGGACAAGCTGACGTTCATAAAAATAAACCAGGCATGGATCCCAAAGGACCTGTGCCTCACTTGTGCAGAATAGACATTTATAACTGCCTCCCACAAAACCATGTATTCTTGTACTCCGGGGCACTTCTTTATTGAATCCTCATTTTTTTAACTTTACCATGATCTTGCGGTGCAACCCCAAGTTGATTGAACCTCTCCTCTTTCTGGGTGCTGGGCCGAAATAACTGAAAGTGGCCTTCTCTAGTTGTGGGTGAAATGAAGCATGATTCCTTGCGGTGGGACCTCTCTCCTTTGTCTGGGTGCTGGGCCGAAATAATTGAAAGTGCCTTCTCCAGTGGTGGGTGATATGACGCCTTATTAATAGCTGTGGGACCTCTCTCCTCTGTCTGGGTGCTGTGCCGAAATAACTGAAAGTGGCCTTCTCTAGTGGTGGGTGAAATGACGCATGATTCCTTGCTGTGGGACCTCTCTCCTCGGTCTGGGTGCTGGGCCGAAATAACTGACAGTGGCCTTCTCCAGTGGTGGGTGATTTGACGCCTTATTCCTTGCTGTGGGACCTCTCTCCTCTCTCTGGGTGCTGGGGCCGAAATAACTGAAAGTGGCCTTCTCCAGTGGTCGGTGATATGACGCCTTATTCCTTGCTGTGGGACCTCTCTCCTCGGTCTGGGCCCTGGGCCGAAATAACTGAAAGTGGCCTTCTCCAGTGGTGGGTGATATGACGCCTTATTCCTTGCTGTGGGACCTCTCTCCTCGGTCTGGGTGCTGGGCCGAAATAACTGAAAGTGGCCTTCTCCAATGGTGGGTGATATGGCGCCTTATTCCTAGCTGTGGGACCTCTCTCCTCTGTCTGGGTGCTGGGCCGAAATAACTGAAAGTGGCCTTCTCTAGTGGTGGGTGAAATGACGCATATTTCCTTGCTATGGGACCTCTCTCCTCGGTCTGGGTGCTGGGCCGAAATAACTGACAGTGGCCTTCTCCAGTGGTGGGTGATTTGACGCCTTATTCCTTGCTGTGGGACCTCTCTCCTCTGTCTGGGTGCTGGGGCCTAAATAACTGAAAGTGGCCTTCTCTAGTGGTGGGTGAAAAGACGCATGATTCCTTGCTGTGGGACCTCTCTCCTCGGTCTGGTCGCTGGGCCGAAATTACTGAAAGTGGTCTTCTCCAGTGGTGGGTGATATGACGCCTTATTCCTTGCTGTGGGACCTCTCTCCTCGGTCTGGGTGCTGGGCCGAAATAACTGAAAGTGGCCTTCTCCAGTGGTGGGTGATATGGCGCCTTATTCCTAGCTGTGGGACCTCTCTCCTCTGTCTGGGTGCTGGGCCGAAATAACTGAAAGTGGCCTTCTCTAGTGGTGGGTGAAATTACGTATGATTCCTTGCTGTGGGACCTTTCTCCTTGGTCTGGGTGCTGGGCCGAAATAACTGAAAGTGGCCTTCTCCAGTGTTGGGTGATATGACGCCTTATTCCTTGCTGTGGGACCTCTCTCCTCTGTCTGGGTGCTGGGGCCTAAATAACTGAAAGTGGCCTTCTCCAGTGGTGGGTTATATGACGCATGATTCCTTGCTGTGGGACCTGTATCCTCAGTCTGGGTGCTGGGCGGAAATAACTGAAAGTGGCCTTCTCCAGTGGTAGGTGATATGACGCATGATTCCTTGCTGTGGGACCTGTATCCTCGGTCTGGGTGCTGGGCCGAAATAACTGAAAGTGGCCTTCTCCTGTGGTGGGTGATATGATGCATGATTCCTTGCTGTGGGACCTGTATCCTCAGTTTGGGTGCTGGGCGGAAATAACTGAAAGTGGCCTTCTCCAGTGGTAGGTGATATGACGCATGATTCCTTGCTGTGGGACCTGTATCCTCGGTCTGGGTGCTGGGCCGAAATAACTGAAAGTGGCCTTCTCCAGTGGTGGGTGATATGACGCATGATTCCTTGCTGTGGGACCTCTCTCCAATTGATATTGGTTAATTTTTATTTTTTATTTTATTTTTATTCATTTCCCTATCCACATTTGTTTACAGGGCATTTACCTACATTTTGCTGCCTTTTGCAGCCCTCTAGCCCTTTCCTGAACTATTTTACGGCCTTTTTAGTGTCCAAAAGTTTGTTTCCCCATTGACTTCAATAGTGTTCAGGTTCTGGATAAAGTTCGGGTCGAGTTCGGATCCCGAAGCCGAACATTTTCGGGAAGTTCGGCCGAACTTCTCGAATCCGAACATCCAGATGTTCGCTCATCTCTACTCGTGAACGAATGATTGATGCTCACCACCATCATCTTGAGACTGTGAAGGCTCAAGAGGTTGGGAATCAGGGCACAATATCTCAGGTACCTTTTCAAGCGTGCTTGGCGAGAGAGACAAACCAAGTACTGGCGATGAAAAGAGGTTATGTGAATATTCGAGTGTGGGATCACTTGTTTGGCCAGACACAACATGGAGTGAGGATTCGGATGACTAGACTCTTGGCTTCAGAGACCGGACTTCGTGGAAGACAGTGTGGTGCTTAACCAACTGGAAGCCTTATCTTCTGCAATCCAACTGACCTGTGCCACCAAGCTAAGTTGGACATGAAGCTGGGTAAATTGGATTTTTTTGTTTTTTTCGGTGCACTGGCAGCAGGCACAGTTTCATTGTGCCATCCGCATCACGCCCCAGGGCCACGGCATCTGCTTGCACCATCAGCATCACGGCAAGGGCCGAAGCCTCTGCTTGCACAATCATCATCACGCTCAGTTCCGCCGATCTTTGTGCTCGCCTTTTTCATATTAATGGTTTTGTCTGTAGATGTGGCACAGATTGTTTTACTGTCTGCTAAAGACACAGTTTTCTGATGCAGGACGGTACTGGATACATAAAAATACAGGTTTTCGGCACTTCACTAGTCCAGAGATAATGAGATTTTTACATTACACACTGTATTGGATTGCTATAATGTACTGGAGACAGAGAAATATACATTTTCGGCACTACACTAGGCCACAGATAATTAAATTTTTATAAAACAGACTGTATTGGCTTGCTGTAATGTACTTTAGACAGAGACATATACATTTTCGTCAGTACACTAGGCCACAGATAATGAAATTTTTACAATACACACTGTATTAACTTGCCTGTAATGTACCGGAGACAGAGAAATACAAATTTTCGGCACTACAGTAGCGCACAAAAAATGACATTTTTACAATACATATTGTATTGGCTTGCTATAATATACTGGAGACAGAGAAATACAGAATTTCGGCACTACACTAGGTCACAGATAATGACATTTTTATAATACACACTGTAATGGCTTGCCATAATATACTGGAGACAGAGAAATACAAATTTTCGCCACTACACTGGGCCACAGATAATTACATTTTTACAGTACACACTGTATTGGCTTGCTATAATGTACTGGAGACACAGAAATAAAAATTTTCAGCACTACACTAGGTCACAGATAATTCAATTTTTACAGTACACACTGTATTAGCTTGCTGTAATGTACTAGAGATAGAGAAATACAAATTTTCGGCACTACACTAGGACACAGATAATGACATTTTTATAGTACACACTGTATTAGCTTGCTGTAATGTATTGGAGACAGAAAAATACAAATTTTCAGCACTACACTAAGCCACTGATAATGAACTTTTTACAGAACACGCTGTATTGGCTTGCTATAATGTACTAGAGACAAAGAAATACAAATTTTCGGCACTACACTAGGCCACTGATAATGAAATTTTTATAATACACACTGTAATGGCTTGCTATGAAGTACTGGATACAGAGAAAAACAAATTTTCGGCACTATACAAGGCCACAGATAATGAAATTTTTACAATACACACTGTATTGGCTTGCCTGTAATGTACTGGAGACAGAGAAATACAAATTTTACGGCACTACAGTAGCACACATATAATGAAATATTTACAATACACACTGTATTGGCTTGCTGCATTGTACTGTAGACAAAGAAATACAAATTTTCGGCACTACACTAGGCCAAAGATAATGAAATTCTTATAATACACACTGTAATGGCTTGCTGCAATGTACTGGAGACAGAGAAATACAAATTTTCAGCACTACACTAGGCTACAGAAAATGAAAGTTTTATAGTACACTCTGTATTGGCTTGCTATAATGTACTGGAGACAGAGAAATACAAATTTTCGGCACTACACTAGGCCACTGATAATGAAATTTTTACGGTACACACTGTATTGGCTTGCTGTAATGTACTGGAGACAGAGAAATACAAATTTTCGGCACTACACTGGGCCACAGATAATGAAATTTTTATATTACACACTGTAATGGCTTGCTATAATGTACTGGAGACATAGAAATACAAATTTTTGGCAATACACTAGGCCACAAGCAATTCAAGTTTTTAAAGTACACACTGTATTGGCTTGCTGTAATGTACTAGAGACAGAGAAATACAATTTTTCGGCACTACTCTAGGACACAGATGATGAAATTTTTACAGTACACACTGTATTGGCTTGCTACAATGTACTGGAGACAGAGAAATACAAATTTTCGGCACTACACTAGTACACAGATGATGAAATTTTTACAGTACACACTGTATTGACTTGCTATAATCTACTAGAGACAGAGAAATGCAAATTTTCGGCACTACAGTAGGACACAGATAATGAAATTTTTATAGTACAAACTGTATTGGCTTGCTGCAATGTGCTGGAGACAGAGAAATACAAATTTTCGGCACTACACTAGGACACAGATAATGAAATTCATGTAATACACACTGTAATATCTTGCTATAATGTACTAGAGACAGAGTAATACAAATTTTCGGCACTACACTAGGCCACTGATAATGAAATTTTTACGGTACACACTGTATTGGCTTGCTGTAATGTACTGGAGACAGAGAAATACTAATTTTCGGCACTACACAAGCTCAAAGAAAATGACATTTTAGCAATACACACTGTATTGGCTTGCTATAATGTTCTAGAGACAGAGAAATACAAATTTTCGGCACTACAATAGGACACAGATTAAATAAATTTTTATAATACACACTGTACTGGCTTGCTGCAATGTACTGGATACAGAGAAATGCAAATTTTCGGCACTACACTAGGACACAGATAATTAAATTTTTATAGTACACACTGTATTAACTTGCTGCAATGTACTGGAGACAGAGAAATACAAATTTTTGCCAATACACTAGAGCACAGATTATTTAATTTTTACAGTACACACTGTATTTGTTTCCTATAATGTACTGGAGAAAGAGAAATACAAATTTTCAGCGCTACACTAGGCCACAGATAATGACATTTTTAAAGTACACACTGTATTGTCTTGCTCTAATGTACTGGAGACAATGAAATACTAATTTTCGGCAAAACACTAGGCCACAGATAATGTCATTTTTACTATACACACTGTATTTGCTTGCTGTAATGTACTAGAGACAGATAAATACAAATTTTCGGCACTACACTAGGACACAGATGATAAACATTTTACAGTACACACTGTATTGGCTTGCTACAATGTACTGGAGAAAGAGAAATACAAATTTTCGGCACTACTCTAGTACACAGATGATGACATTTTTACAGTACACACTGTATTGGCTTGCTGTAATATACTGGAGACACAGAAATACTAATTTCGGCACTACACAAGGCCACAGATGATGACATTTTTACAATACACAATGTATTGGCTTGCTGTAATGTACTGTAGACAGAGAAATACTAATTTTCGGCACTAAACAAGGCCACAGATAATGATATTTTTACAATACACACTGTATTGGCTTGCTATAATAAACTAGAGACAGAGAAACACAAATTTTCAGCACTACACTAGGATACAGATAATGAAATTTTTATAGTACACACTGTATTGGCTTGCTGTAATATACTGGAGACAGAGAAATACAAATTTTTGGCACTACACTAGGCCACTGATAATGACATTTTTACAGAACACACTTTATTGGGTTGCTGCAATGTATTTTATACAGAGAAATACAAATTTTCAGCACTACACTATACATAGATAATTACATTTTTAAAGTCCACACTGTATTGGCTTGCTATAATGTACTGGATACACAGAAATACTAATTTTCAGCACTACACTAGGCCACAGATAATGACATTTTTATAATACACACTGTAATGGCTTGCTATAATGTACTGGAGACAGAGAAATACAAATTTTTGGCACTACACTAGAGCATAGATAATTAAATTTTTACAGTAAACACTGTATTGGCTAGCTATAATGTACTTGAGACAGAGAAATACAAATTTTCGGCACTACACTAGGCAACAGATAATTAAATTTTTACAGTACACACTGTATTGGATTGCTGTAATGTACTAGAGACAGAGAAATACTAATTTTCAGCACTACACTAGGCCACAGATAATGACATTTTTATAATACACACTGTAATGGCTTGCTATAATGTACTGGAGACAGAGAAATACAAATTTTTGGCACTACACTAGAGCATAGATAATTAAATTTTTACAGTAAACACTGTATTGGCCTGATATAATGTAGTGGAGACAGAGAAATACTAATTTTTGGCACTACACTACGCCACAGATAATCATATCTTTACAATACACAATGTATTGGATTGCTGTAATGTACTGTATACAGAGAAATACAAATTTTCAGCACTACACTAGGCCACAGATAATTAAATGTTTATAGTCCACATATATATATTGCACTCCTGTGGGGATATGCTGTGTGTGCCCCTGAGCATCTACAATTCAGTGATTCTAAGAGAGATGCTTGTCATCTGCATGTCATACGGACTCACAGTATTCTTTCACTACCAAAGCAGACTCCCTATGCGTGTTACTGCACGTCACAGTGTTCTACACCACTATAAAGGCTCTCTGCATCCAGGAAATAGCATTTTTTTAAGGAAATTCAGCACAAATATATTCAAATCGAATAGAATTTTTCCCCAAAAAATTGGCGAAGCGGTGAATCGAATTTTTGAAAAATTCACTCATCTCTAATCTTAACCCCTTCCAGACCTCAAATGTGACCAAAGAATCTGAGAGCAGTAAAGATGAAAGCCATACACTTTTCAACCTGGGCTGTCTTCCCCTAGCGGAGATCTGGAAAGATTTTGAGATCAGGAAAGTTTTGTTTACAGCAGTAAAATACTGCATTTCTGTGTTTTATTAAAAAAAATCCTTGTTCTGGGTCCACAAACCAGTTTTGCATACAGTGTAGAAATACTTACGTTTTATTGATAGCAGTGAAATACTGCATTTCTGTGTTTTATTTAAAAAAAATCCTTGTTCTGGGTCCACAAACCACTTTTACATACAGCGTAGAAATACCTACGTTAAATTTACAGCAGTAAAATACTGCATTTCTGTGTTTTATTAAAAAAATTAGTAATAGACCTGAGCTTGTATAAGGCTTCCAGGCTGATTACTAGTATATTCCAATGCATGCTTGCAGGTGCCAGCACAGCATTGGAATATACTAACTCAATGATTCTGTAACAAATATCCATTACAGAATGCAAGTAGCAATCTAATAAATGCTTGTTATAGTCACCTAGGGTGACTTAAAAAAAGTTTAAAAAATATAAAGAATATAAAATTTCAAATCACCCCCATTCCTTGAAATAAAAAAAATATATATAAAATATCAAACATCATGGGCATCGTCGCATCCAAAAATGGCCATGCTATTAAAACATAAAAATATTGGGGCACATTTATTAAGACCGGCATTTTAGATGACGGTGGTTCCGCTAAAGTTATGAAGAGGCGCTGGCCTCTTCATAGCTTTGGCAGATCCTTCGCCAGTTCTTAATGTAAGACAGCTTCCTAGCTGTCTTACATTTAGACCTTTTTCTACACCTGCTGGCGCATCCCCTTCCCCACCCACGCCGCACCCACTTGTTTAGACCTGGCATTAGCGGGGAGAAGTTGCAGATTGCGGCACAACTAGCTGTTGCACCGAAATCTGATCCTGAAATACAACTAATATGGGCATATTTCAGCTTAATAAATTATTCCCATTATTCCCATATGGCAAACGGCGTAATGGGAAAAAAAAAATCTAAATGTCTGGTTTGCCATTTTTCTTGTCACTTCATCTCCACAAAAATGTAATGAAAATTGATCAAAAAGTCATACACACTATAACATTTTATCAGTAATAACTACGGATTTTTTTCGCAAAAAAAATTATAAAGCTCCCTAGAAGTAACTATAAAAAGTTATGGGGGTCAGAATATGGCAATGAAAAGATTTTTTTTTTCAGTATTAAATCACTGAAAAGAAAAACGATACTAATGTGCTATGTTTGTAATCATACAGTCCTAGAGAGAGAATAAAGGTAACAGTTAGGTCTGCATAAGGAAGGCCCAAAAACAAAACCCATAAAACTGTGGCAGAATTGCATTTTTCTTCCAATTCTACACTATTCCGAAAGTTGTTTCTAGCTTCCCACTACGTTGCATGCAATAGTAAAAGGTACCATTAGAAAATAAAACTTGTCCCGCAAAAAAAAACAAAAAACAGCAAGCTCTCATATCACTATGCGAACAGAAAAATAAAGAAAGTTAAGGAAGGCAGGGAGCAAAAAACGAAAATGCAAAATGGTTAAAAAAACAGCAGTGAGCCATCTTATTTGTGACTTACTAATGTTACTTTTGTTTCAATTTTATAAATCTCATATGACTTTTAAAAGTTAATTGTACATTTAAAGTTCATAGGACAGAATCATTTTCTAGAGCATTAGATATTTTCGAAAAGTATGCATGAATATAAATTGTTTATGCTGAAAATATATTTGTCTATTCACAGAATTTAAATATAATACAAAATGACAACTATGAATTCTTTAATCAACTGAGCTGAGCAGTCTATTCAAGGTCATCTTTGCTTTTAAGGGGATTTACCTTCCACTGTTAAGTTTATTGAAAGAGCAAAAAGATATGATATTTACTTCCTGTAATGGTTATGCAGCATAAACTTGCAGTTATTATTTCCTCCTAAATAATCTTTCCTTGGCTTTGTTTTGTGCTTAGTCCATTATTTGATTGGATTTCTGCAGCCCTTTTTACTTCTCAAGTACTGTAAGCTCTTGTCTTTGTTTCAACATCTATACCCCAAGCATTTTATAAATAGAATTGAGTGGGGTTGAGCGAATCCGAACTGTATAGTTCGGGTTCGTACCGAATTTTGGGGTGTTCGGGACCCGGACCCGAACATTTTCATAAAAATTTGGGTTCAGGTCCGTTGTTCGGCGATTCTTTCCGCTTTCTGAAGGGCTGCACAGCAGCCAATCAGCAAGGGTTTTACTTCTTTGCCCTAAGAAGCCATCACAGCCATGCCTACTAATGGCATGGCTGTGATTGGCTGAGTGCAGCATGTGACCCAGCCTCTTTATAAGCTGGAGTCACGTAGTGCCGCACGTCAGTCTGCTGATGTTAGCCTAGTGAAAGGTTACTGCCGGTGCTATTAGGGACAGGATAGGCAAGAAATCTGTAGAACCTGTTGTACTTTAATCCACAGGATACAGCAAATAGAAAGGAAGGGAGCTTCAGCAATCCAACATTTATGTACCCAGCCACTGCCAAGGAATTTTTTTTTTAATCCATCTGTTACTGAGGTGGAGGTCGGCAGCCATGTTAGCCACTGCAGTGTACTGCATATGTGACAGCCTGCCAGGGACATCAGCCTTATCCTGTTTGGCAGCTCAGTGAAGGAAAAAATGTTTTTTTTTTGGCTGCTCAAGTTCCCTACATTACCTTTTGTATAATTAGGGGTGATATAGTGCATTTATCTAGTCTGGGACCTGTGGTGCCACAGAGCACTTGTGTATAAAATGCACTAAACCGTATATTCAATTTCAGCAGTAAAACAGTGCATCAGTGTATTTTTGTGAGAAAAAGTAGTAATCCTGGCCCCAAAGTATTTTTAAATAAACCGCCTAAATACACATTTGACATTTCTGCAGTGAAATCGTGAATTAGTCTTTTTTTGTGACAAAAAAACAATATTCTTGCTTCACAAAGCAGTTGTGCATACAGCGTACAAATACATATTTAATTTTTCTGCAGGGAAATAGTGCATCAGTGTGTTTCAGAGGAAAAAAAAGGTTATGCTTGGTCTACAAAACAGTTTGAAATCCACCTCCCAAATACGTATTTGACATTTCTACAGTGAAATAGTGAATTAGTCTATTTTTGTGGGAAAAACAGCAATATTCTTGCTTCTACGCATACAGCGTAGAAATACCTATGTTTTATTTATAGCAGGAAAATACTGCATTTGTGTTTTTTTTTTCAAATCCGTGTTCTGGGTCCACAAACCACTTTTGCATACAGTGTAGAAATACCTACGTTTTATTTATAGCAGGCACATACTGCATTTGTGTTTTTTTTGGAAAAAAATCTGTGTTCTGGGTCCACAATAGTGTTGAGCGAACAGTTCGAGCATAGTTCTGGTTCGTACCAAATTTTGGGGTGTTCGAAACCCGGACCCGAAGATTTTCAAAAAAGTTCGGGTTCGGGTCCGTTGTTCGGCGATTTCTTACCGCTTTCTGAAGGGCTGCACAGCAGACAATCAGCTAGCGTTTTACTTCTTGCCCTAAGAAGCCATCACAGCCATGTCTACTAATGGCATGGCTGTGATTGGCCAAGTGCAGCATGTTACCCAGCCTCTATTTAAGCTGGAGTCACGTAGCGCTGCACGTCACACTGCTCTGATTAGTGTAGGGAGAGGACGCAGCTTCTGTGAGAGCGAGATTAGGCTTGGAAAAGTCAGCAAAAGCACCTAATGAAGTGATCGATCTACAACAGTGAATCATTCAACTTCTGCTAGTTAATTGCTCACTGGTTTTTAGGCTGCACAGATCGTTTTTCTGTCACTTTTTTCTGGGGTGATCGGCGGCCATTTTGTGACTTGTGGTGCACCAGCACAAGCTGCCACCAAGTCCATCAATCCATTAATACTAGTTTTTTTTTTGCTATATCCTACATCAGGGGCTTGGCTGTGCTTGTTGTCACCCTTAGAAACTCAGTATAGAAATGTCTATATTTTATTAAGGGGTTAAATTCAATTGAAAACAAAGCAATCCCCTAAACCTGGTGTCCCAGCTGTGGCTAGCCAAGTGTAATACTGTCTGCTGTCTGGCAAAGGATAGTGTATTTTCTGTGGTGAAATTCAATTGCCAAACTAGCAATCCCCTAAATCTGGTGTCCCAGCAGTGGCTGGCAAAATATAATAGTGTCCGGCAAAGGATATATTTTATTGTGGGGTGAAATTCAATAGCCAAAATAGAAAAACTGTAAATCAATGGTTTAAGCTGTGGCTGGCCAAGTTTAATAGTGCGCGGCAAAGTATATAATTTTTGGGGGTGAAATTCAATTGCCAAAATAGCAATACCATAAATCAGTGGTTTCAGCTGTGGATGGCCAAGTTTAATAGTGTCCGGCAAAGGATATAATTTTTTCTGCTGTGAAATTCAATTGCCAAAAGAGCAATAGCATAAATCAGTGGTTTCAGCAGTGGCTGGCCAAGTTTAATAGTGTCCGGCAAAGAATATATTTTGTTCTTGGGTGAAATTCAATTGCCAAAATAGCAATTCCGTAAATCAGTGGTTTCAGCTGTGGCTGGCCAAGTTTAATAGTGTCTGGCAAAGGATAGATATTTTTCTGGGGTAAAATTCAATTGCCAAAATAGCAATCCCCTAAATCTGGTGTCCCAGCGGTGGCTGGCCAAGTTTAATAGTGTCCAGCAAAGGATAGATTTTGTTCTGGGGTGAAATTCAATTGCCAAAATAGCAATACCGTAAATCAGTGGTTTTAGCTGTGGCTGACCAAGTTGAATAGTATCCAGCAAAGGATATATTTTGTTCTGGGGTGAAATTCAAATGCCAAAATAGCAATACCATAAAACAGTGGTTTCAGCAGTGGCTGGCCAAGTATAATAGTGTACGGCAAAGGATAGATAATTTTTTGGGGTGAAATTAAATAGCCAAAATAGCAATACCATAAATCAGTGGTTTCAGCTGTGGCTGGCCAATTTTAATAGTGTCCGGCAAAGGATAGATAATTTTCTGGGGTGAAATTCAATTGCCAAAATAGCAATCTCCTAAATCTGGTGTCGCAGCAGTGGCTGGCCAAGTTTAATAGTGTCCGGCAAAGGAAATATTTTGTTCTGGGGTGAAATTCAATTGCCAAAATAGCAATCCCCTAAATCTGGTATTTCAGCTGTGGCTAGCCAAGTGTAATACTGTCTGCTGTCTGGCAAAGGATAGATTATTTTCTGTGGTGAAATTCAATTGCCAAAATAGCAATCCCCTAAATCTGGTGTCCCAGCAGTGGCTGGCCAAGTTTAATAGTGTCCGGCAAAGGAAATATTTTGTTCTGGGTTGAAATTCAATTGCCAAAATAGCAATCCCTTAAATCTGGTATTTCAGCTGTGGCTAGACAAGTGTAATACTGTCTGCTGTCTGTCAAAGGATAGATTTTTTTCTGGGGTGAAATTCAATTGCCAAAATAGCAATACCCTGAATCTTGTGTTCCTGCTGTAACTGGACAAGTTTAATAGTATTCGTCAAAGGATAGATTTTGTTCTTGGGTGAAATTTAATTTCCAAAATAGCAATACCCTAAAGTTGGTGTTCCAGCTGTGACTGGACAATTTCTCTAGTGTCCGTCAAAGGATTTATTATTTTCTGGGGTGAAAGTCAGTAGCAAAAATAGAAATACAGTAAATCTGGTGTCCCAGCAGTGGCTGGCAAAGTATAATAGTGTCCGGCAAAGGATATATTTTGTTCTGGGGTGAAATTCAATAGTCAAAATAGCAATATCGTAAATCAGTGGTTTCAGCTGTGGCTGGCCAAGTTTAATAGTGTCCGGCAAAGGATATATTTTGTTCTGGGGTGAAATTCAATTGCCAAAATAGCAATACCATAAATCAGTGGTTTCAGTTGTGGCTGGCCAAGTTTAATAGTGTACGGCAAAGGATATATTTTTTTCTGAGGTGGAATTCAGTTGCCAAAATAGCAATACCATAAATCAGTGGTTTCAGCTTTGGCTGGCTAAGTTTAATAGTGTCCTGCAAGGGATATATTTTGTTCTGGGGTGAAATTCAATTGCCAAAATAGCAATACCATAAATCAGTGGTTTCAGTTGTGGCTGGCCAAGTTTAATAGTGTACGGCAAATGATATATTTTTTTTCTGGTGTGAAATTCAATTGCCAAAATAGCAATACCATAAATCAGTGGTTTTAGCTGTGGCTGGCCAAGTTTAATAGTATCCGGCAAAGGATATATTTTGTTCTGGGGTGAAATTCAATTGCCAAAATAGCAATACCCTGAATCTGGTATTCCAGCTGTTGCAGGCCTAGTTTAAATCTGTCCGTAAAAGGGTATATTTTTTTCTGGGGTGAAATTCAATTGCCAAAATAGCAATACCCTGAATCTTGTGTTCCTGCTGTAACTGGACAAGTTTAATAGTATTCGTCAAAGGATAGATTTTGTTCTTGGGTGAAATTTAATTTCCAAAATAGCAATACCCTAAAGTTGGTGTTCCAGCTGTGACTGGACAATTTCTCTAGTGTCCGTCAAAGGATTTATTATTTTCTGGGGTGAAAGTCAGTAGCAAAAATAGAAATACAGTAAATCTGGTGTCCCAGCAGTGGCTGGCCAAGTTTAATAGTGTCCTGCAAAGGATATATTTTGTTCTGGGGTGAAATTCAATTGCCAAAATAGCAATACCATAAATCAGTGGTTTCAGCTGTGGCTGGCCAAGTTTAATAGTATCCGTCAAAGGATATATTTTGTTCTGGGGTGAAATTCAATTGCCAAAATAGCAATACCCTGAATCTGGTGTTCCAGCTGTTGCAGGCCAAGAGTTAATCTGTCCGTAAAAGGGTATATTACACTCAAGGTGTATATACAAGTGCTGAGAGGGTCATCCTCAATAAATGCACAGGCTACCGGGCATCTCCCATTGTATTTCTGTCCGTTAAAAGGTATATTGCACAAAGTGTTAAAATACAATTGCTGAAGGCATAATCCTACATATTTTTTCACACGCTACTGTGCATCTCCAAATGTAAATCTGTCCATAAAAGGATACCTTTCATCCAGGGCCTAAATACTAGGCCTGCAATTGATATTCCCCTAAATCAGTGGTTACTGCTGTGCCTGGATTAATGTAATACGGTACATAAATAAATAGGTGAATGTAAAAAAAGACCTGATTTTGAAATCAATACATTGGGCCAAATATTTTTTTTCTTATTGTGGTTGCTTGGTGAACGATAACAATGAGGAAAACATCTAGTAAGGGACGCGTACGCGGTCGTGGTGGTGTTAGTGGACCCTTTGGTGCTGGGAGAGAACGTGGCCATTCTGCCACAGCCACACGTCCTAGTGAACCAACCACCTCAGGTTTCAGTACCTGCCATAATTGACAGAGATATTTGGTGGTCCCAATGCCGTTCTAAGGATGGTAAGGCCTGAGCAGGTACAGGCGCTAGTCAATTGGGTGGCCGACAGTGGATCCTGCACGTTCACAACATTATCTCCTACCCTTTTTTCTGCAGAAAGCACACAGGTGGCGCCTGAAAACCAAGCCCATCAGTCTGTCACATCACCCCCATGCATATCAGGGAAACTGTCTGAGCCTCAAGTTATGCAGCAGTCTCTTATGCTGTTTGATGACTCTGATGGCAGGGTTTCTCTAGGAAATCCACCTAGCCCTTCCCCCGTGGTGGAAAACATAGAATGCACTGATGCACAACCACTTATGTTTCCTGATGATGAGGACATGGGAATACCACCTCATCGGAGTCCGCACATCTCTGATGATGACGAAACACAAGTGCCAACTGCTGCTACTTTTTGCAGTGTGCAGACCGAACAGGAGGTCAGGGAGGAAGACTGTGTGGAAGACGATGCAGGGGACGATGAGGTCCTAGACCCCACATGGAATGAAGGTCGTGCCACTGACTTTCATAGTTCAGAGGAAGAGGCAGTGGTGAGACCGAGCCAACAGCATAGCAAAAGATGGAGCAGGGGGCAAAAGCAGAACAGCCGCTGCCAAGAGAGTTCGCCTGCTACTGGCCACTGCCACCAGGGACCGAGCACCCCAAAGGCAGCTTCAAGGAGTTCCCTGGCATGGCACTTCTTTAAACAATGTGCTGATGACAAGACCCGAGTGGTTTGCACGCTGTGCCATCAGAGCCTGAAGCGAGGCATTAACGTTCTGAACCTTAGCACAACCTGCATGACCAGGCATCTACATGCAAAGCATGAACTACAAATTTTCACGAACAATAAAATGATTGGAAAAATTTGCATGTAAATAATTCGCATAAAAATTCGCATAGTCTGGTTTTTAAAAGGAATTTTAAAATACCAGTTAATGCAAATATTTATGCTAATTTTATGCAGATTTTTATATGCGAATTTTCACAATCTAGAAAATGATGACATTACTTTCTTGATTGCGAAAATTTGCGTATAAACAATTTGAATAAACTGCTATTTAAAAAAACGAATATTCGCAATTGCGAATATATTTCGCGATATTCTAAATATTTGCGAATTCTCGAAGTGCCAATATTCGCAATTAAAATTCGCAATTCGAAAATTTGTGATCAACACTACTGGAAGTGGCCCTCTCCAGTGGTGGGTGATATGACGCCTTATTCCTTGCTGTGGGAAATCTCTCCTCTGTCTGGGTGCTGGGACCTAAATAACTGAAAGTGGCCTTCTCCAGTGGTGGGTGATATGACTCCTTATTCCATGCTGTGGGACCTCTCTCCTCTGTCTGGGTGCTGGGGCCTAAATAACTGAAAGTGGCCTTCCCCAGTGGTGGGTGATATGACGCCTTATTCCTTGCTGTGGGACCTCTCTCCTCTGTGTGGGTGCTGGGGCCTAAATAACTGAAAGTGGCCTTATCCAGTGGTGGGTGATATGATGCCTTATTCCATGCTGTGGGACTCTCTCCTCTGTCTGGGTGCTTGGGCCTAAATTACTCAAATTGGTGGGTGGGTGAGATGACGGAGATATGACGGTGGGTGATATGACGCCTTATTCCTTGCTGTGGGACCTCTTTCCTCTGTCTAGGTGCTGGGGCCTAAATAACTGAAAGTGGCCTTCTCCAGTGTTGGGTGATATGACGCCTTATTCCTTGCTGTTGGAAATCTCTCCTCTGTCTGGGTGCTGGGGCCTAAATAACTCAAAGTGGCCTTCTCCAGTGGTGGGTGATATGACGCCTTATTCCTTGCTGTGGGACCTCTCTCCTCTGTCTGGGTGCTGGGATCTAAATAACTGAAAGTCGCCTTCTCCAGTGGTGGGTGATATGACGTCTTATTCCGTGCTGTTGGACCTCTCTCCGCTGTCTAGGTGCTGGGGCCTAAATAACTGAAAGTGGCCTTCTCCAGTGGTGGGTGATATGACGCCTTATTCCTTGCTGTGGAACCTCTCTCCTCTGTCTGGGTGCTGGGGCCTAAATAAATCAAAGTGGCCTTCTCTAGTGGTGGGTGATATGAAGCCTGATTTTATGCTATGGAACCTCTCTCCTCTGTCTGGATGCTGGGGTCGAAATAACAGAAAGTGACCTTCTCCATTGTTGGGTGACTTGAAGCCTGATTCTCTGCTATGGGGCCTCTCTCCAATTGATATTGGTTAATTTTTATTTATTTTATTTTATTTTAATTCATTTCCCTATCCACATTTGTTTGCAGGGCATTTACCTACATGTTGCTGCCTTTTGCAGCCCTCTAGCCCTTTCCTGGACTATTTTACAGCCTTTTTAGTGCCCAAAAGTTTGGGTCCCCATTGACTTCAATGGTGTTCGTGTTCTGGATGAAGTTCGGGTCGAGTTCGGATCCAGAACCCAAACATTTTTGGGAAGTTCGGCCGAACTTCTCAAACCCGAACATCCAGGTGTTCGCTTAACTCTAGTCCACAAACCACTTTTTCATACAGCGTAGAAATACCTATGTTTAATTTACAGCAGTAAAATACTGCATTTCTGTGTTTTATTAAAAAAATTCATTCTTCTGTGTCCACAAACCACTTGTGCATACAGCGTAGAAATACCTACGTTAAAGTTACAGCATTAAAATACTGCATTTCTGCATTTATTAAAAAAATCTTTGTTCTGGGTACACAAACTACTTTTGCATACACTTTAGAAATACCTACGTTTTATTGATAGCAGTGAAATACTGCATTTCTGTGTTTTATTAAAAAAAAATCCTTGTTCTGGGTCCACAAACCACTTTTGCATACAGCGTAGAAATACCTACATTAAATTTACAGCATTAAAATACGGCATTTCTGTGTTTTATTAAAAAAATCCTTGTTGTGGGTCCAAAAACTACTTTTGCATATAGCGTAGAAATACCTACATTTTATTGATAGCAGTGAAATATTGCATTTCTGTGTTTTATTTAAAAAATCCTTTTTCTGGGTCCACAAATCACTTGTGCATAGAAATACCTACGTTAAATTTACAGCAGTAAAATACTGCATTTCTGTGTTACATTAAAAAATCTTTGTTCTGGGTCCACAAACCACTTGTGCATACAGCGTAGAAATACCTATGTTTAATTTACAGCAGTAAAATACTGCATTTCTGTGTTTTATTAAAAAAAATCCTTGTTCTGGGTCCACAATCCACTTTTCCTTAGAAATACCTACGTTAAATTAACAGCAGTAAAATACAGCATTTCTGTGTTTTATAAAAAAAAAATCAGTGTTCTGGGTCCACAAACCACTTGTGCATACAGCGTAGAAATACCTACGTTAAATTTACAGCAGTAAAATACTGCATTTCTGTGTTTTATTAAAAAAATCCTTGTTCTGGGTCCAACAACCACTTTTGCATACAGCGTAGAAATACCTACGTTAAATTTAGAGCAGTAAAATAATGCATTTCTGTGTTTTATTTAAAAAAATTATTGTTCTGTGACCACAAACTTCTTTTGCATATAGCGTAGAAATACCTACATTTTATTGATAGCAGTGAAATACTGCATTTCTGTGTTTTATTATAAAAAAATCTTTGTTTTGGGTCCACAAACCACTTGTGCATACAGCGTAGAAATACCTACGTTAAATTTACAGCAGTAAAATACTGCATTTCTGTGTTTTATTTAAAACATCCTTGTTCTGGGTCCACAAACCACGTTTGCGTAGAAATACCTACGTTAAATTTACAGCAGTAAAATAATGCATTTCTGTGTTTTATAAAAAAAAAAATGTGTTCTGGGTCCAAAAACCACTTGTGCATACAGCGTAGAAATACCTACGTTAAGTTTACATCACTAAAATACTGCATTTCTGTGATTTATTAAAAGAATCCTGTTTCTTGGTCCTTAAACCACTTTTGCTTACAGCGTAGAAATACCTACGATTTATTCATAGCAGTGAAATACTGCATTTCTGTGTTCTATTAAAAAATCCTTGTTCTGGGTCCACAAACCACTTTTGCATACAGCGTAGAAATAACTACGTTTCATTTCCGGCAGTTATATACCGCATATCTGTGTTGTATTGAAAAAAGCCGTGTTCTGGGTCCGCAATCCCCTTGTGCGTACAGCGTACAGATACCATTTTTAAATTGCAGCATGAAAATAGTGCTTTACTGTGTTCTACTGAAACAAAAAAACGGGTTCTGGGATCACCAAACAGTTGTGCATACAGCGTACAAATACATATTTTACATTTCCTGAGTGAAATTGAGAATCAGTGTGTTTTAGGCCAAAAAAAACGTTATCCTTGGTCCACGGAGCATTTTTATGACACGGGCACTGCCTTAATGAACTTAATTGTTGACAATTGGCAGTTAAATTGACACCGGAGAGAAACCATAATGAGGAAAACAACAAATAAGGGACGTGGGCATGGTTGTGGTGGTGTTCGTGGAGCTCCTGTTGCTGTCAGAGGACGTGGCCGTTCAGCGCCAACTACCGGTCCAAGTGAAACAACTTCCTCTGGTGTGAGTAGGCGACAGAATCTGGAGCGTTATTTGGCAGGCCCGAATGCCTCTCTACAAAAGGTGAGGCCAGAACATGTACAGACGATAGTAGATTGTATGGCTGACAGTGACTCCAGTTCCTTCACAGTGTCTCCCACCCAGCTCAGAGTTGGCACCTGCAGCCCATGCCCATCAGTCTTTCACCTCACCCCCTTGCATATCAGCCAAGCAGTCAGAGCTCCAAGTCATGAAGCAAACTCTTATGCTTTTTGATTACTCTGATTACTGCCTCTTTATTTACAGAGACAAAAGCGATAACAATAGGAACGGGCAGGCCCAACACCTGACCACCCCCTTCATGTACAGTTCAAACATACAGGAAGTGATGACACACAACATTTCTCTCAATCACCACTAGGGGGAATCTTGTTCAGCACCGATCAGTGATCAATGCTCAACAAGGCTCACCAGGATTCTTATGTGGGCCTACTTAGAGGAACAGCGTCACCATCTCTCAGGTGCACTGGAAATAACAAATGCACGTTCCTTTCCGTATATTGTTCTCTTAATAAATGCATCCACACCAAGCCAATAAATCCGCTCTTTGGGCGAGGGCCGTAGCTGGCACACATACATTTCCCAAGAAAACACTGCTCTGCAACGCATCAGTCTCCCCCTGGCCCACAGCCCAGTGCATAGCACATAGACTGTTTGCCCGGCAGCTGATTGTTTTCTACATCCACAGTAAGATATCCTCTCCACTGAGAGACATAATGACAATACATGACATGTTAAAAACACATCCTAATAAAATTTCCACAACAGTCCCTCCTCTTTGTCATATGCTGCTCAGTGTCCCTCGATGATTCTTTTCTTCAGGGGGTGACTCAGGAGGTGGCATTGGTCGCCGGCTGGTTTGAAATCCTCTGCATCTGGTCCATGGTTTGGTCTTTAGGGAGTCTCGTATGTTCAAGCTTCGGTAACTCGGTCGGTCAGACATAAGGCGTATAGAAGGAATGGAAACAAAAAAAACATGAGTACATGTCCGATTTCCTTTGGCCCGGATTTAATTGAAAACCAGTGAACCCCCAAGACCTCCCAATCGGCTGCAACGTAAGATGCGGGGACAAGCTGATATTATCTGATATTACCCTCTAGGATGTGCTATCAATAAATGTCTTTGTGGCCCTTGCTAGTTGAGGTGCCTTTCCCTTCCTAAAAACTAAACTAAACAAATAAACGGAAGTGATACTCCTCATTCTGTGACATACTTGAACAGCTTCTTGCCGTGGCTGGTGTGGATCCAGTTGTCTCGTCCCTCGAACTTCAGAGAGGTTGGGGTCATCAGCAGCACCTGGAATGGCCCAAGATATCCCGGCTCTAGTCCAGTCTTTGGATGTTTCTTTAGCACGACCCAATCACCTGGTTAACTAGAAAGAACAGTGGTTTATTGAGTCTGGGTCTGGAAGAGACTCCCGAACCCTGTGGTGGACATTGGGTGATAATAAAGGGCTACAGCAGAACATTCAGGCCATGGGTCAGCTGTGATCTCTCCTTGCAAAAATCTGACCCAACTACTGTCAAATCAAAGGCAGTCTTGACGTGAGAAAATTGACAGTTAATAGGTTAGAATGGTTAGTAAAAAGTTTGAAAATTGTTGTTTTCTACACCACTTCCGCCCCCCCCCCCCTTCTCATCGTCCTCAAAACCAGAACGAAGAGAAGCTGGGTTCAACATGGTGCATCATCTCAAGGTTAGACGGAGAGATGAGGGAGGGATGAGAGAGAGAGATGAGAGAGAGAGAGATGAGGGAGTTTAGTTGGACGGGAGTACATGATAGTGTTAGTTCATACTGTCTGGGACTTTTGAATGCCCTGTTGCCGGAGCTCAATTGATTCGTGCAGCCGCAGTTCTGCCTTCCGGAGGGAACCATGGTTTTGGAGTCTAGTGGGGAATTCATGGACAAACTTTTTCTCAAATCCAGACCTCAAAGGTCCCCATCTTTGGGGATGGTTCACTCTGAACCTACAGTCCATTGGTGCCAATCTTTGAGGGGCTTAACAACTCCTCCTCCATATATGGATTTCATGTGCTGCTTGGCTGTCCTATACTTAGAAGTGGTACCCTTCTGTTCCCTAGTTTTCCCTACACCCAATGCTCGTGCCTTCTAAAAGTAGGTGCGTCCACCTACAGTGTCCCACGACACACGCCCGGACGGCTGCTACCCCCCTTCGTTCGCCTCTGAGTTGCCCTATGATTTCTGGCACCGACACACAGACTCCGTTCACCCTAGTTCGACCTCAGGAAAAGGAGTAGCAGAGTGAGGAAAGGGGCTCTCGCCAACACACGGCGGCCCTCTGAGTCTCCTAATGAGATATACCAGCCCCGGTTTTGGCTCTGAATGGTGACCTGACCACAGGATAGGGCTTTCAATTGCACACAGCTATTGGTATGCCCAGGTGATATATACTACCTTGTCTCCTTAAAAAAGCTCATCAACTCACTTTCCTTTGCCTATATGATTCTATATAGTCAAGCTGAACAGCACACAAAGCCCTTTTTTTGCAGTGACTGATCAAAACCTCTCGCTCAGCAGCAACCCTTGAATTCAGACAGTAGTTCCCACACAATATCACGATACTCCCAGTAACAAAAGAAAAATCCAAGATTGAATGCTGCCTCCTATGCCATTATTTTTTTATGGATGACTTTGCTGGTATTAAAGGAACATGCAATCTGTTAAAAAAAAATAATAATCTTGCTGCCAGTGAGAATAATGTACAAAAACGTTAAAAAAATATGCAAACTGGTGCACAATCAGAATGTGTAAAAGAGACTACGCCTTGATTACAACCAGCCACATTCTTAGAGGGTGTGATTGTCCCCATATCCAATCCTCACCATCACATTTGTCTCACTATAGCAGCTACTTTCTTAAACTACAGTGCAGGCCTCTGGGGGGAAAAAAAACAAAACCACAAAAATTTAATTTAGATTTTAGCATACCTGACTGCACATTACATTATTAAATTTAGAGGCTTCTCCCTTAAAAAAATGAAAAAACAAAAACAATATGGAAAGGTCCTCTAATATCTAGTTATTGCCTGCAGGGAAAAATAAAGTTAAAACCGCACATCTCCAGGTTCTTCTGTAAATCTCCCTGAAAGACAAAACTAGTAAAATATTAATAACCACAGACAGAACCTCATCAAGAGAGGTTCACATTGAAACAAAACCTTTGGAGCACACACAATGTATAGGACTGAACTAACACATCAATATCTTGGAGGGTTCACCTGAGACCATAAACACTGGCAGGAGAACTTCTTCCCACCCAGTCATTGAAATGCTAATTCGCCCAGCCCCAGACCAACTTCAGATTCATTTTACCAAAGAAGCAGGATTTAACATTACAAGGTCTCACAAAACTGGTTTCAAGGGAAAAGAAAAAGTAAATTTAGGTCTTAACACACAAAATTAGATACTCTTCTGAATTCCAGGAGCCGATTTCTTTCCTCTCTAAGATTCACATTTTCACATTTTAACCGTTCATACTGGGATTTAAAATCTGCTTCCTGGATCCATGAACTTAGCTGTCCATAGCTTCTCTGCCTTGGCAAAGAACCATGTCTGGGACCCTTACCCCACCTTGCTGAATAAACCACCTTACTTCTGGGTGCCGTTCTGGGGTAATTAACATACCTCTGTCTGTTGCCATTAGCAACGTCACAATATCGTGGAATGTGCCCAAATGCCCTGCATGCAAAACAACAAATAGCTTGTCTCCCTGCACAAAACCTTCTCTGGGCATATGGTGACCCGCCTTGCTGCACAACATTAATCATCCTAACATGACTAGGTCCCACAATACTATCTGAACTAAGTCCTCTTACTACAGATTTACCTGAAGAATCTTCTGCCACTGTATTAATACTTCCAACTCCAGGGTCAGACAAATTGTCCATCTCCATCCCTGAGTCGGATCCACTATGTGACCCACAGTCCTCAGACTTTTCCACACTAACAGCCCGTACATTCTCCCTAAACCCAGAAACAAGAGTTCTCAATTTAACAATTTCCACTTTTAAATCTTCCACTTCTCCTTCCAAACTTAACTTCAGCCTACAAGACTCCTGATATTTATCCGCTATCCACCCAGCAGCAAAAATCAGAGCATACTTTCCTTCACGTTTGCGCCATTTTCTGGTGACAATCAGGTTTGCTACACAATTCTGAGCCTGCAGCCATGGATCAGTAGATCCCTGCATAGCTTGAACAATGACCTCTGTGTTTTTCACCTTTGCTACTTCTTTAAAAATTCCTTCCATCATATACGTACAAAAACACCACAATTGTTACTACAAAAATATACTGCTATCGATCTCTGACTTGTCTTAATACTTCCAGCACAGAACTACAAATCAATGTCAAACTGTACATAGAAAGGTTACAGAAATAGAAAATAACTATTCTGGACAAAACTGACATTTGAGGTAAAAACAAACAAATCGCTTTCCATAGACACCAAAACTAAAATGTGAACCAGCTCAAACTAAAATGAATTCCTTGGTAAAACCGGCAGCACTAAACTAACCAAGATGTCTGCCAAAAGCACATGCTCTTCACACAAAGCAAATCAAAGATGGCTGACAAACCACATGCCTGGACACACAAAGAAAGACAAGATGGTGTCTCTAAAATCCAGCAACCTCTAAATGCTGTCTCTCCTGTACAAACACTAAAACAGAATGTTTACTCTACAAACCAGAATAACCTCTTACAAAATCACAGTAACATAAAAGTTACACAAAAACAGAGAAGTTACAACAAAACACAAACTACTCTATACTGGTCAGCACACACATCACAATCTGACCATACAATCTCTGTACCATCAACTCAGATCCACCAAAAACTACACAATGAAAAAGCACTTACCTTGTCCTTACACAAAGAGCGAAAATGTTCTTTTACCAAGCAGAAATTTCCTCTGACGCAGCAGACAAAATTACACTTTACTCTCTCCCCTTTTATCTGCTGTGCAGAGCAGAAAAAATCAGTTGGTTGTACCTAGCTCACCATCTGTTGTAGAAATTTCCTTACCCCGTGCTTACAAGCACGTGTATCAAGCTCCTTTCGTGTAAGGAAAGGCCGCACTATTCCAGTAATCAGATAAGATGCTTCATGGTTGAGAGCCCTGGTGAAACCGCCCTCTCGCCCAGACTGCTTCTTTATTTACATAGACAAAAGGGATAACAATAGGAAGGGGCAGGCCCAACACCTGACCACTCCCTTCATGTACAGTACAAACATACAGGAAGTGATGACACACAACATTTCTCTCAATCACCACTAGGGGGAATCTTGTTCAACACCGATCAGTGATCAATGCTCAACAAGGCTCACCAGGATTCCTATGTGGGCCTACTTAGAGGAACAGCGTCACCATCTCCAGCGGTTGATCAGGCGCACTAGAAATAACAAATGAACGTTCCTTTCCGTATATTGTTTTCTTAATAAATGCATCCACACCAAGCTAATAAATCCACTCTTTGGGCGGGGGCCCTAGCTGGCACACATACATTTCCCAAGAAAACACTGCTCTGCAGCGCATCAGTCTCCCCCTGGCCCACAGCCCAGTGCATAGCATATAGACTGTTTGCCAGTGGAGACTTCTGCGCCCCGCAGCTGATTGTTCTCTACATCCACAGTAAGATATCCACTCCAATGGTTTACACACTGAGAGACATAATGACAATACATGACATATTAAAAACACATCCTAATAAAATTTCCACAACAATGAGGACATGGGAAGACCACCGCAACACGTCTCTGATGATGATGAAACACAGGTGCCAACTGCTGTGGCTTTCTGCAATGTGCAGACCGATGAGGAGGGCAGGGGTCATGAATGGGTGGAAGATGATGTGGAGGATGATGAGGTCCTAGACCCAGACTGGACTGAAGGTCGTGCTAGTGAGGTTTGCAGTTCTGAGGAAGAGGCAGTGGTCACACAGAGGCAACAGCACAGCAAAAGAGGGAGCAGGGTGCAAAAGCGGAGCGGCCGTTCCATAGACAGTACGCCTGCTACTGCCCACTGCACCCAGGCACCGAGCACACCAGGGCCTGCTCCAAGGAGTTCATTGGCGTGGCAAGCATCTCCACCATGTCACAGGCAAGCGTTCAGCTACCATCTCCCAAACACTGGAGAGAAAGAGAAAATACCCACCTACCCACCCTCGATCCCTGGTCCTGAATGCCAGCATTTCAAAATTGCTGGCCTTTGAAATGCTGTTATTCCGTCGGGGGGGGGGGGGGGGCGGTCTGTTTCAAACAGCTGATGGCGGTGGCTGTCTTACAGTACGTAGTTCCCAGCCGCCACTACATTTCCAGGCGAGCCGTCCCTTCCCTGCACAACCAAGTGGAGGATAAAATCAAGTGTGCACTGTGGCAAGGTCCACATAACCACACATACATGGACCAGTAAGCACAGCCAGGGCCTCTATATCTCCCTAACTGCACACTGGGTAAACATAGTGACGGCTGGCCCGAGGCTGATAGCGTTTTGGCGCATGTCCTTCCACCACCGAGGATGGCAGGGCATTATTCTTTGCCTCCTGTTGCCTCCTCCTCCTCCTCTTCTACCACCCCCACATCCGGTCATCAAAAGAACCTCACCCCCAACTTCAGCACAGCCAGGGGTAAACGTCAGCAGGCGATTTTAAAACTCATGTGTTTGGGTGACAAACCCGACACCGCACAGGAGCTTTGGAGGGGAATAGAACAACAGACCGATGAGTGGTTGCTGCCAGTGAGCCTCAAGCCCGGCCTGGTGGTGTGCGATAATGGGCGATATCTCGTTGCAGCTCTGGGACTAGCCGGTTTGACGCACACTACTTGCCTGGCGCATGTGCTGAATCTGGTGGTGCAGAAGTTTCTCAAAATTAGTCAATGGACTAAATTAGTGAAAATGGCCTTTTCCATTGCTGGTTGACATGAAGCCTGTTTTTCCATGCATTGACCCCTCCTCTGTTTGGGTGCCAGGGGCCTACATTTTTGTTAATCGCCTGTTGCATTTGTTGGTGACATGAAGCCTGTTTTGCAGTGAATTGACCTCTCCTCTGCCTGGGTGCCAGGGTCCTACATTTCTGATAATCACCTACTGCATTGCTGGGTGACATGAAGCCTGTTTTGCCATGAATTTACCTCTCCTCTTTCTGGGTGCCAGGGGCCTAAATTAGTAAAAATGGCCTGTTCCATTGCTGGGTGACATGAAGCCTGTTTTGCTGTGTATTGACCTCTCTTCTGTCTGGGTGCCAAAGGCCTAAATTAGTGAAAATGGCCTGTTCCATTGCCGGGTGACATGAAGCCTGGTTTGCCATCCATTGACCTCTCCTCTGTCTGGGTGCCAGGGGCCTACATTTTTGTTAATCGCCTGTTGCATTTGTTGGTGACATGAAGCCTGTTTTGCTGTGAATTGACCTCTCCTCTGCCTGGGTGCCAGGGGCCTGCATTTCTGATAATCGCCTACTGCATTGCTGGGTGACATGAAGCCGGTTTTGCCATGAATTTACCTGTCCTCTTTCTGGGTGCCAGGGGCCTTAATTAGTGAAAATGGCCTGTTCACCTGTTCCATTGGTGGGTGAAATTAACCCAGTTTTGCCAGTTATAAGCCACAGCTGTTCATTGCTGACAGGAAACCAAATTTTGTAAAAACGGATGTTACTGATTAAGAGATGCGTGACTACAAAACGCACGCTAGTAGTCGCGCTGCTGATGGCATTCCCACCTGATGCCTCCCCAACCTCCAATTCCACCTCCTCCTCCGAGTTGCCAATTAATGTTGTTTAATTTTTATTATTTTATTTTATTTTAAGTCATTTCCCTATCCACATTTGTTTGCAGGTCATTTACCTACATTTTGCTGCCTTTTGCAGCCCTCTAACCCTTTCCTGGGCTATTTTACAGCCATTTTAGTGCCCAAAAGTTCGGGTCCTGATTGACTTCAATGGGGTTTGGGGTGAAGTTCGGGTCAAGTTCGGATCCCGAACATTTCAGTGAAGTTCAGCCGAACTCCTCGAACCCGAACATCCAGGTGTCCGCTCAACTCTAGAACTGACATATGTGTCTACTGAAAACATGTTTAAGTGAGCTCTTTCAAAGGATGGCTGGAATGCTAACTACTACGTATAATGCCCAAATTTTGTTCAAAATGACCCATTGTTTAGATCAAATTTTTTTAAATATTTTTTGAATTTTAATAGTTTTTAAGAATTTTCCATGTCACTATCTACATTTAAAAAAATCTTAAAATCCTGTAGATTTTACACTCACCACTGAGCCTAATAATGCGATTAGAATTCCATCAGTCATCTCATTATCCTCACAGACAGGATTACAATAAAAAATAAAACCATAGATAAGACAGGATCCTCCATTCACAAACTGTGATGTCTTATGTACTCTCTCCTTACATAATGGCCAATGCACAGATCACATAGCATGTCTAGAAAACTCTCCCATTGAAGTCACGAGTCTCCTCAAGTCTATCATGTTATGATATCATGATATCTAATATATAAAGGTGTGTATGTATGTGTGTGAGTGTTTGTATGTCCGCTAAAGGAATCCGCACCGTCGCATTTACAATCATGAAATTTGGCACACAGGTACATCAGGTGTCCGGGAAGGTTTTAGACCAGGTCTCAGCTCTCTAGCACATACCGGTTCTGAGATATTCCCAAAAAATGCATTAGCCAATAGAAGCATGGTCACATGACCCTTATCAGCCAATAGAAGCTCATATGCCCTTAGTCTCCACATACAGACAGTTTTACACCAAGTTTCCATAACAACCCAGCCATTCTTCTTCAATACTGTAGGTTAGCTTTAACCTGTCATATGTAAAGATGGCGCCCGCTCGCACATGCAGCGGGCGTCATAGCTGGCAGATCTCTGCGGTTTTAAAAAGCAGATACCTGCGTCTAATTACTCGGACCAGCAATAATGCCAATCGCGGTAATTAAATGCTTTAGATGCGGTGACCAAGTGAGATCACGGCATCTAAATGCGCAAAAACCCGGAAGCTTGCACTTCTGGCCTTCCTACCGATGCCCCGTGTGGCCAATTGGGGCATCAGTACTTGTGCTGAACACTTTCAGCCTCGCTGACAAGGCTGAAAGTGTTCATGCTGCAATTCTTATTTTGGTCACCAGATGGCACGCCAGGATAAGAAATGAGCAATATTGAGTTTAAATGGCATTTTAAAAACCATAGTTTATAGGCTCTTCTTTGAGCCACAAAATCATCACATTTTTTTTTAAAAAGTGTTAAAAAATATATAAAACATTTAAAAATATAAAATTTTAAATCACCCACCTTTCTGTATAATAAAAAAATAAATACCTAAAAAACAATAAATATAAACATTATGGGTATCACCGCGATTGAAAGCGCCCAAACAGGCGGTGCGGTCAGGCGTGCGATCATCTACCCGCCCCCCCCCTCTCATTTTCAGGATGGCCGAGCGGTGTAAGCAGAGTGTCAGCACATTGCTCACACTCTGCTTGAAATGGCTGACATCTGTGCTGGCACAGATGTCAGCCGTTTAACTCCTTCCATGCCGCAGTCCATAGTGAACACTGTATGGAAGGGGTTAACAGGGAGGTAGCTCCCTCTCCCATCGGGGGCTGCTGTGCCATTTCAGCCCCCAATTCTTGACGGGATCACAGAGGGAGGGGGCCCCCCTCCCTCACCATAACCCGCTGCTCTGTTGTGGCAGCGGGTGGTGGTTACCATGGCAACTGGATGCCTTCACAGGCTTTCAGCTTGCCATGGTAATGCTAAGTATGATCAGACTTCTTCTAAAGGCAGAAGTCTGATCTGACTAAGTGTAAAGTGAATATACAGTACAGTACACTATATAGTGTACTGTATTGTATTATATAGACATCAGACCCACTGGATCTTCAAGAAACAAGTGAGTCTGGGTCAAAAATTTTTTTAAAAAAAGTGAAAAAAGTAAAAATAAAAAAACACATTTATCACTGATTAAAAATTAAAAAATAAAATGCACTACACATGTTTGATATCACCACGTCCATAATGACCTGATCTATGAAACTTTCATGTTGCTTTCCCCGCACAGTGAACACCATAAAAAAAAAAAAAAAAAACTATGATGAAATTGAAATTTTGCACACCTTACTTCACAAAAAAGGTAATACAAGTGATCAAAAAAGATGTATGTACGCCAAAATGGTAGCAATCAAATCGACACCTCATCCCACAAAAAATGAGCCCCTAGATAGGACAATCGCCCCAAAAAATAAAAAAATATGGCTCTCAGACTCTGGAGACACTAAAACATGTTTTTTTTTTTCTAAAATGCTGTTATTGTGTTAGAGTAAAATAAATAAATAAAAAGTATACATATTAGGTATTGCGACGTCTGTAAGAACCTGCTCTATAAAAATATCACATGACCTAACCGCTCAGGTAAATACGGTAATTTTTTTTAAATAAAAACAGTGTCAAAAAAGCAATTTTTGTCACCTCCTCACATCACAAAAAGTGTAATAGCAAGTGATAAAAGGTTATATGTACCATAAAATAGTGCCAATCAAACCGTCATCTCATTATGCAAAAATTGATACCCTACCTAAGGCAATCGCCCAAAAAATAAAAAAAATATAACTCTCAGACTATGGAGACATTAAAAAAATATTTTTTTTTTGTTTAAAAAATGATATTATTGTGTAAAACTTAAATAAATAAAAAAAAGTGATTAAAAAAGATGTATGTACGCCAAAATGGTACCAATCAAATCGGCACCTCATCCCACAAAAAATTAGCCCCTAGATAGGACAATCGACCCAAAAAATAAAAAAATATGGCTCTCAGACTATGGAGATACTAAAACATTATTTTTTTTTTCTGTTATTGCTGTTATCGTGTTAGAGTAAAATAAATAAATAAAAAGTATACATATTAAGTTTCGTCGCGTTCGTAAAAACCTGCTCTATAGAAATAACACATGACCTTACCCCTCAGGTGAATACAGCAAAACAAATAATATAAATACGGTGTCAAAAGCAATTTTTGTCACCTTACATCATAAAAAGTATAATAGCAAGCGACCAAGACGTCATATGCACCCCAAGATAGTGCAAATCAAACCAACATCTCATCCCGCAAAAAATGAGCCCCGTCATGTCTTATGTAGGTGCTCATTTTTTGCGGGATGAGATGTCGGTTTGATTGGCACTATCTTGGGGTGCATATGACGTTTTGGTCGCTTGCTATTACCCTTTTTTGATGTAAGGCGCCAAAAATGGATTTTGACATCGTATCTATATTATTTGTTTTAGTTGCCCAAAAAATAAAAATAAAAAATATGGCTTTCAGAATGTGGAGACACTAAAAAATCATTTTTTTCCAAAAATGCTTTATTATGTAAAACTGAAACAAAACCCCCCAAAAAGTAGTCATATTTGGAATTGTCACGTCTGTAACAACCTGCTCTATAGAAATAGCACACAATTTAACCTTTCATATCAACGATGTAAATAACAAAAAATAAAAATGGTCACAAAGCAATTTATTTTGCAAATTTTCTATTTTAATCCATTTTTCAGTAACAAAGCAAGGGTTAACAGACAAAACTCAATATTTATTGCCCTGATTCTGTAGTTTGCAGAAACACCCCATATGTAGTCATAAACTGCAGTATGGCTAAACGGCAGGGCACAGAAGGAAGGGAACGCCATATGGTTTTTTGACTGGTTTTTTGACACCATTTCCCATTTGAACCCCCCCCCCTGATGTACCCCTAGAGTAGAAACTCTAAGTGACTCCATCTAAGAAACTACACCCCTCAATGTATTAAAACCTAATATTACAAACTTTGTTAACCCTTTAGGTGTTCCACAAGAGTTATTGGCAAGTGGAGCCGAAATTTCAGAATTTCAATTTTTTTGTTACCTTGCCTCAAAAAAGTGTAATATAGAGTAACCAAAAATCATATTTACTCTAAAACAGTACCAACAAAACTGCCACTTTATCCCGTAGTTTCCAAAATGGGGTCACTTTTTTTGGAGTTTCTACTATAGGGGTGCATCAGGGGGTCTTCAAATAGGACTTGGTGTACATAAACCTGCTTCTAGCAATCTCCTCATCATCAGAGCTGCTAATATGTCGCACTTCTAAATGAATATTTTAACTGACAGTATGGGAAGTAGTATTTACCCAATAGCAGTTCAAATCCTGGTCACATGATCAATGTGGGCGGGTCTGGACTGGCCAATGGAGGATGTACGCAAGCAAGTGAGGATGCATCGGGCCATTTTTGCAAGTCACTCGGAGGGAATCCCTGTCTCCATCTCCACTGCATACTGCCACCGTGTGTCTGGGTCCTTTGCCACCTCTTACTCATTGCCCTGTAGCTCCTCTGGCTGCTCCTTCTCCACCTTTGCTGTCACCTGTGTAGAAAAACGACCCATTTCGCTACACATTGCTTCTGCTTCAATGTCCTCCTCCTCCAATTCAGCCCCCACAGGGCTCAGGTGGCCGTGAGATCTAGGCGCCACCTCTCCAGCATCTGTTCCAGGACATGAAGCAGTGAAATGATGTTGTTCATCCCATAGTCCTGGCTACCGACAAATAACGCTCGAGCAAACGGCAGGTGTCACGCATGAGCTGTCACTGGCTGACAACGAGACACAGGGGAGTACTCCTGTCCGCTTGGATCATCAAGAAATCGTTTATGGCCTTTCTCTGTTCATTTAGTCAGTCCAACTTATAGAGTGTGGAATTCCAACGTGTGGAAACATTGCATATCAGCCTATGTTGGGGGATGCAGTTCTGTCTCTGCAGCTCAAGGAGGGTGTGCTTTGCGGTGTATGAGTGGCTGAAGTGCATGCAAAGTTTCCTGGCCACATTTTTACAATACAGGGGTGTGCAGTAATTGTGGTCCATCGTTTTTCGATACTATAATATAATATATTATATATAAATAAATAAAATAATGATTAGGCAAGTTTACTTGGATTGCTAGAATTAGCATAGATAATGAATACAATTATAGCGCTATATTCTTTATCTTGGTTAATTCTAGCAAGCCAACCAATAGGAAAGTTATACCCGGTTTAAAAGTTAAATTCGCAGTACGCGAATATTACATAATGTAATATTGGCGTACTGCGAATGACACTTTGAACCGGCTATAACTTTCCTATTGGTTGACTTGCTAGAATTAACGAAAATAGAGAACATAGCGCTTCATTAACGGTATCTTATTCTTGGGTTCTGACTGAAAAAACAAACAAAAAAAACCCGAATATTTGTTTTTACTATATTCTAAATATTCACGAATTAGCGAAGTGTCAATATTCGAATATTCGCGCTCAACACTAATAATGATAGCATTAGTAATGGCATGATAAAATTCATGGTGATATATATCTATATCTATATATATATATATATATATATATATATATATGTATATAAATAGGTATCCAAAAAGAGTATAATAAAGTGCGTGTGCATGAAACATTCATGATTACATACAGTGTCGCGTGTTAACCACTACCCGACCGCCTAGCACAGGGATGCATCCTGCGGTCAGCCGGGTTATTCCTCATTGACGTGCTGTTACGTCATCTCACGAGAGGCTCGCGCGTTCACAGGATCGCTTCCGGAGGAAGTTTTACTACAGCCTGCCAGCGCTGATCATGCGCTGGCAGGCTGTAGATGTCAGAAAAAAATCGCATATCAGATGCTGTTTTGTAGATGCCTGCTGCCTGCTCTTCTGGTGGTCCCTTTTGCACATGTGGTATCGCCGTACTCAAGAGAAGTAGGGCAATGTGTTTTGGGGTGTATTTTTACATATACCCATGCTGGGTGAGAGAAATATCTCTGTAAATTGACAACTTTGTATACATTTTTTTAAAAAGTTGTCATTTACAGAGATATTTCTCACACATAGCATGGGTATATGTAAAAATACACCTCAAAACACATTGTTCTACTTCCACTGAGTACGGTGATACCACATGTGTGAAACTTTTTTGCAGCCAAGATGCACAAATGGGCTGAAAGTCCAACGAGTACCTTTTAGGAGGGCATTTTTACGCATTTAGATTCCAGACTTCTTCTCACGCTATAAGGCCCCTAAAATGCCAGGGCAGTATAAATACCCCACATGTGACCCCATTTTGGAAAGAAGACACCCTAAGTTATTCCGTGAGGGGCATGGCGAGTTCATAGAAGATTTTTTTTTTTCCTGCACAAGTTTGCAGAAATTGTCTTTTTTTTTTTACAAAGTCTCATATTCCACTAACTTGTGACAAAAAATAAAATTTTACATGAACTCACCATACCCCTCACGGAATACCTTGGGGTGTCTTCTTTCGAAAATGGGGTCACATGTGGGGTATTTATACTGCCCTGGCATTTTAGTGGCCCTTAATGCATGAGAAGAAGTCTGGAATCCAAATGAGTAAAAATGCCCTGTGAAATCCAAAAGGTACTCATTGGAATTTGAGCCCCTTTGCACACCCAGGCTGCAAAAAAGTGTCACACATGTGGTATCGCTGTACTCAGGAGAAGTAGGGCAATGTGTTTTGGGGTGTATTTTTACATATACCCATGCTGGCTGAGAGAAATATCTCTGTAAATGAAAACTTTTTAAAAAATTTTATTCAAAGTTGACAATTTACAGAGATATTTCTCTCACCCAACATGGGTATATGTAAAAATACACCCCAAAACACATTGCCCTACTTCTTCTGAGTACGGCGATACCACATGTGTGACACTTTGTTGCAGCCTAGGTGCGTAAAGGGGCGTAAAGTCCAACAAGTACCTTTAGGTTTTACAGGGTTGCTCACAATTTAGCCCCACCCAAAATGCCATAACAGTAAACACACCCCACAAATGACCCCATTTCGGAAAGTAGACACCCCAAGGTATTCACGGAGGGGCATAGTAAGTCCGTGGGAGACTATATTTTTTTTGCCAGAAGTTAGCAGAAATGGAAACCTTATTATTAATTTTTTTCATAATTTTTTTTATAATTTTTTCAAAATGTATATAGAAATGTAGGTTTGTTGAAAAATTTTACAACAGAAAGCGAAAAATTTCATATTTTTGCAAAAATTTCGGTAGTTTTTTATTAATATCAAAAAAAGTTAAAATGTCAGCAACAATGAAATACCACCAAATGAAAGCTCTATTAGTGAGAAGAAAAGGAGGTAAAATTCATTTGGGTGGTAAGTTGCATGACCGAGCAATAAACCGTGAAAGTAGTGTAGTGCAGAATTGTAAAAAGTGGTCTGGTCATTAAGGGTGTTTAAGCTAGGGGGGCTGAGGTGGTTAATATGCAAATCTTCATAAGTCAGATCAAATTCCCCAATTGATCATAAAAAAGACATGTAGTAATTTTACTTTTTCAGACTGTTTAATTAACTTCCATGATTTTACCACAGGTCACCTTAGTGCAGCGTTTCTCAAATAGTGGGGCGGGCCCCCCTGGGGGGGCGCGAGGCTCCGTAAAGGGGGGCTCCAGGTGACAGGAGATGAACGTTTCCACTGTGGAAGCGTTCATCTCCATAGTGATCTGTATCGCCGTCCTCTGGACAGCGATACAGGTCGCTGTGCTGTGCGGCAGGGGAGGGAGAGGCGTCTCCCTCCCCTGCTCCTCTGATAGGCTGCGGGCCTTGTGCCGGCAGCCTATCAGAGCGGTTCAGGCTGAGCGATGACGTCATCGCGCCGCCTGAGCAGAGAGGGACACAGGCCGGAAGAGGCCTGCATCCAGCGCTTCCAGGGAGGTAAGTATTGGGTGGGTGGACCCTGGACCCTGGACCCTATTGGGGGAGGAGAGAGCCTGCACATGATTTGGGGGGAAGAGAGCCTGCACATGATTTAGGGGGAGAGAGCCTGCACATGAGTTGGGGGAGAGCCTGCACATGATTTGGGGGAGGGGGAAGCCTGGACCCTGCACATGATTTGGGGGAGGGGTTAATGTAGCCTGCACATGATTGGGGAGGGGGGTTAATGGAGCCTGCATATGATTGGGGGGGGGGGGGTTAATGGAGCCTGCACATGATTTGGGGGGGAGGGGGGTTAATGGAGCCTGCACATGATTTGGGGGGGAGGGGGGGTTAATGGAGCCTGCACATGATTTGGGGGGGAGGGGGGGTTAATGGCCCTCACCTGTGGGGAGATTGGTGTACTTATAACAATTTTATAGACAAATGATACTATTTACAGTCGCGCGGGGGGCGCGAAATGTTTTCTTCTTCCTACGGGGGCGCATGACAGAAAATAATTGAGAAGCACTGTCTTAGCGCAAACACAATTAAAAACAAAGGCAAACTCACATGTGATCATGTACGGAACATCCAGGTCAGCCTCCCCTGTATACTAATGCACATGCGCCAAACCAGTCATTATTTTTTCCTATCGTAGGAGTCGGTCTATAGGAGATAGACTGGTCAGGTGCGATGTTGGTTCAAATAGAATAGATTGTGGGACCTACTTTGGTTCTACACGAACTGGGTGTTACCCATGTCATGGTTGCATCAATTGTCCATTGATGATACGGGGCAACAATTTTGTTAATCCGGTGACTAATAAGATTGTTAAAATAAAGCAATACCTAATACCTGTGATTCTCCCCATGTGGTCTATATGTTATCCTGCCCTTGTAACTTATGAAGATTTGCATATTAACACACAACACTATATGTAATCATGCACACGCACTTTATTATATCAATTATGAATTGTAATTGCACGATTAATGCTTTGATGATTGTTGCCTTTATAACTTGCACTCAATGCATTGTCACATATGGCTTGACAAAGACTGCATTGATCGGTCGAAACGTTGCTGTCACTGGGTCAATAAACTATCCACGTTTTTTTTTAATGGAGTGCTGCCGTCTCTTTTTGGATACCTATTGAATTTGGACTTTGTTGTTGGTCCCTGACTGGATTTGCACCCTTATAACTATACAGTGTGCTGTTCCCTATTTTCTTTTCTATATATTCTATTTTTCTATTCTATATAAATACGTATATAGCTGCATTTTTTGGAAAGTCTTTCCAGATTCGCAATGATAAAATTAATCGGATCATAAATAAAATGTATAAAAAAAAAAGTCAAAAAAAGTATAATAAAATCATGGTTGCAAAGTATATATTGAGTCTATATTGTCATCTTGTTGTAAATTGTTGTTTATAGTATTTGTTATTTATAGTAGTGGATTTAATACTTATTATAATATGTGCATAAATAAATATATATATATATATATATATATATATATATATATGTATATATATACACATTTATATATATATACCTATACACGCCACATACTGTTTGTAGATGTGATGTTGGTAGTATACAGGAGCGTGTCAGATTGCTGATGCCTGATGTAGCGAAGTGTTGTATCAGGTTTTAGGATGGTATGATGATGAACTGAGGTTATATATAGGTGTATAAGAGGACTGGTGGAATTATATGGATGGTGACTGGCAATATAAAAAACTGAAAAACGGAGGGAGTACATGACATTGGTGATATATAAACAGAATTGTGAAGGTATGAATGAATGGGGACTGATATTTTGAGTGGCTGAAGATGATAATAGATAAATAAGGAATAATAGATGCTAAATAATAAATAAAGGAAATTGGTGATATGTAAAGATGGATGATGTATGGGGGGGGGGGGGGGCGGGGGAGATGGCAGTAGGAAAGGAAGTGAAAGGGGCCCAGTGAAAGGGATGGAAGTGGCTGATGATACGGATTTGAAGGAATGAAGGGAATATATATAATTGGTGATTTGGTGATAGAAGGGAGGTGGTCAAATTTGAATGGATGAAGGAGTGATGAGATGGAAGTAAATGTTTACTGATGATTAGTATGAGAGGGAAGATGTGGTGATTTATTAATTTCTAGATAGGATAAATTGGCAAATTTTGGTAGACAGTGGTTTTGCTGCATGGGTAGTACTGGACGATGATGGTCTGACAAGATGTGATAGCTGTTAGAAGCAGTTACTTTCAAATGAATAGTTAAGGCCGTATGGTTCTATGGTCTGTAGTAGAGATGAGCGAACACCTGGATGTTCGGGTTCGAGAGGTTCGGCCGAACTTCCGGAAAATGTCCGGGTTCGTGATCCGAACTCAACCCGAACTTCATCCCGAACCCCATAGAAGTCAATGGGGACCCGAACTTTTGGGCACTAAAAAGGCTGTAAAATAGCCCAGGAAAGGGCTAGAGAGCTGCAAAAGGCAGCAAAATGTAGGTAAATCCCCTGCAAACAAATGTAGATAGGGAAATGAATTAAAATAAAATAAAATAAATAAAAATTAACCAATATCAATTGGAGAGAGGTCCCACAGCAAGGAATCATGCGTCATATCACCCACCACTGGAGAAGGCCACTCTCATTTATTTCGGACCAGCACCCAGACAGAGGATACAGGTCCCACAGCAAGGAATCATACGTCATATCAACCACCACCGGAGAAGACCACTCTCATTTATTTAGGACCAGCACCCAGACAGAGGAGAGAGGTCCCACAGCAAGGAATCATGCCTCATATCAACCACCACCGGAGAAGGCCACTCTCAGTTATTTTGGACCAGCACCCAGACAGAGGATACAGGTCCCACAGCAAGGAATCATGCGTCATATCAACCCCCACCGGAGAAGGCCACTCTCATTTATTTTGGACCAGCACCCAGACAGAGGAGAGAGGTCCCACATCAAGGAATCATGCGTCATATCAACCCCCAGGGGAGAAGGCCACTCTCATTTATTTTGGACCAGCACCCAGACAGAGGATACAGGTCCCACAGCAAGGAATCATGCGTCATATCAACCACCACCGGAGAAGGCCACTCTCATTTATTTTGGACCAGCACCCAGACAGAGGAGAGAGGTCCCACATCAAGGAATCATGCGTCATATCAACCCCCACGGGAGAAGGCCACTCTCATTTATTTTGGACCAGCACCCAGACAGAGGATACAGGTCCCACAGCAAGGAATCATGCGTCATATCAACCACCACCGGAGAAGGCCACTCTCATTTATTTTGGACCAGCACCCAGACAGAGGAGAGAGGTCCCACATCAAGGAATCATGCGTCATATCAACCACCACCGGAGAAGGCCACTCTCATTTATTTTGGACCAGCATCCAGACAGAGGATACAGGTCCCACAGCAAGGAATCATGCCTCATATCAACCACCACCGGAGAAGGCCACTCTCATGTATTTTGGACCAGCACCCAGACAGAGGAGAGGTCCCACACCAGGAATCATGCGTCATATCAACCACCACCGAGAAGGCCACTCATTTATTTTGGACCAGCACCCAGACAGGAGAGGTCCACATCAGGAATCACGTCATATCAACCACCACCGGAGAAGGCCACTCTCATTTATTTTGGACCAGCACCCAGACAGAGGATACAGGTCCCACAGCAAGGAATCATGCGTCATATCAACCACCACCGGAGAAGGCCACTCTCATGTATTTTGGACCAGCACCCAGACATAGGAGAGAGGTCCCACATCAAGGAATCATGCGTCATATCAACCACCACCGGAGAAGGCCACTCTCATTTATTTTGGACCAGCACCCAGACAGAGGATACAGGTCCCACAGCAAGGAATCATGCGTCATATCAACCACCACCGGAGAAGGCCACTCTCATTTATTTCGGACCAGTACCCAGACAGAGGAGAGAGGTCCCACAGCAAGGAATCATGCCTCATATCAAACACCACCGGAGAAGGCCACTCTCATTTATTTCGGACCAACACCCAGACAGAGGATACAGGTCCCACAGCAAGGAATCATGCGTCATATCAACCACCACCGGAGAAGGCCACTCTCATTTATTTTGGACCAGCACCCAGACAGAGGATACAGGTCCCACAGCAAGGAATCATGCGTCATATCAACCACCACCGGAGAAGGCCACTCTCATTTATTTTGGACCAGCACCCAGACAGAGGATACAGGTCCCACAGCAAGGAATCATGCCTCATATTAACCACCACCGGAGAAGGCCACTCTCATGTATTTTGGACCAGCACCCAGACAGAGGATACAGGTCCCACAGCAAGGAATCATGCCTCATATCAACCACCACCGGAGAAGGCCACTCTCATGTATTTTGGACCAGCACCCAGACAGAGGATACAGGTCCCACAGCAAGGAATCATGCGTCATATCAACCACCACCGGAGAAGGCCACTCTCATTTATTTCGGACCAGCACCCAGACAGAGGAGAGAGGTTTTCACAGCAGAGAATCAGGCATTTAGATCACCCACCACAGGAGTAGGCCATCATTTAATGGGACCCCGGCAACCATGTCAGATGGCACAAACATCAGTTTCACATCACCCAGCACAGGAGAAGGCCACTTTGAGAGACTTTGACCCCTGCACCCAGACGGAGGAGAGAGGTTTCACAGCAGAGAATCAGACATTTAGATCACCCACCACAGGAGTAGGCCATCATTTAATGGGACCCCGGCAACCATGTCAGATGGCACAAACATCAGTTTCACATCACCCAGCACAAGAGAAGGCCACTTTAAGAGACTTTGACCCCTGCACCCAGACGGAGGAGAGAGGTTTTCACAGCACATATTAAGGCCTCATATCACCCACCACAGGAGTAGGCCACCATTTAGTTAATTTGACCCCTGCACCCATGTCAGATGGTACAAGCATCAGTTTTACATCACCCAGCACAAGAGAAGGCGACTTTGAGAGACTTTGACCCTGCACCCAGACGGAGGAGAGAGGTTTCACAGCAGAGAATCAGGCATTTAGATCACCCACCACAGGAGTAGGCCACCATTTAATGGGACCCCGGCAACCATGTCAGATGGCACACGCATCAGTTTCACATCACCCAGCACAAGAGAAGGCGACTTTGAGAGACTTTGACCCTGCACCCAGACGGAGGAGAGAGGTCCCACAGCAGAGATTCAGGCATTTATATCAGCCAGCACAGGAGAAGGCCGCTTTCAGTGACTTAGGCCTTAGCACCGACACAGAGGAGACAGGTCAGATAGCACAAGCATCAGTTTCACATCAACCACCACAGGAGAAGGGCACTTTTAGAGACTTTGACCCCTGCAGCCACACGGAGGAGAGAGGTCCCACAGCAGAGATTCAGGCATTTTTATCAGCCAGCACAGGAGAAGGCCGCTTTCAGTGACTTAGGCCTTAGCACCGACACAGAGGAGACAGGTCAGATAGCACAAGCATCAGTTTTACATCAACCACCACAGGAGTAGGCCACCTTTTGTTTCTTTAACCCCTGCACCCAGAAAGAGGAGAGAGGTCCCACAGCAGAGATTCAGGCATTTATATCAGCCACCACAGGAGAAGGCCGCTTTCAGTGACTTTGGCCCCCTGCACCCACACAAAGGAGACATGTCAGACAGCACAAGTATAACATTCATATCACCCAGCACAGGAGAAGGACACTTTCATGTACTTTGGCCCTGGCACCCAGACAGACGGAAGGTTCATTCAACTCTGAGTTGCACCCCAAGATCCTACTTAATTTCAAAAATTGATTTTTCAATGAAGAAGTGGCCAGGAGTACAAGAGAACATGGTTTAAGGCAGTTATTAAGGACTACTCTGCACAAGGGAGGGTCAGGTCTTGTGGGATCCATGCCTGGTTCATTTTTATAAACGTCTGCTTGTCCACGTTGGCTGCGGACAGGCGGCTGCGTTTGTCAGTAATGACGCCCCCTGCTGTGCTGAATACACGTTCAGATAAAACGCTGGCCGCCGGGCAGGCCAGCACCTCCAAGGCATGACATGTTAATTCTGGCCCCGTGGACAATTTGGAAACCCAGAAGTTGAATGGGGCAGAACCATCCGTCAGTACGTGGAGTTGTGTGCAGACGTACTGTTCAACCATGTTAGTGAAATGTTGCCTCCTGCTAACACGTTCCATATCAGGTGGTGGGGCAGTTAGCTGTGGCGTGGAGACAAAACTTTTCCACATTTCTGCCATGCTAACCCTGCCCTCAGAGGAGCTGGCCGTGACACTGCTGCGTGGGCGACCTCTAGCTCCTCCTCTGCCTTGGCCTTGGCCTTCCACCTGTTCCCCTGTGACAGTTGGGAATGCTCTCAGGAGCGCGTCTACCAGTGTGCGCTTGTACTCGCGCATCTTCCTATCACGCTCCAGTGCAGGAAGTAAAGTGGGCACATTGTCTTTGTACCGTGGATCCAGCAGGGTGGCCACCCAGTAGTCAGCACACGTTAAAATGTGGGCAACTCTGCTGTCGTTGCGCAGGCACTGCAGCATGTAATCACTCATGTGTGCAAGGCTCCCCAGAGGTAAGGACAAGCTGTCCTCTGTGGGAGGCGTATCGTCATCATCCTCTGTATCCCCCCAGCCACGCACCAGGGATGTGCCTGCGCTGTGCTGGGTGCCACCCCGCTGTGAACCTGCTTCATCCTCATCCTCCTCCACCTCCTCCTCATCCTCTTCGTCCTCCAGTAGTGGTCCCTGGCTGGCCACATTTGTACCTGCCCTCTGCTGTTGCAAAAAACCTCCCTCTGAGCCACTTCTAACAGACTGGCCTGAAAGTGCTAAAACGACCCGTCATCCTCCTCCTCCTCCTCCTGGCCCTGGCCCACCTCCTCTTCCATCATCGCCCTAAGCGTTTTCTCAAGGAGACATAGAATTGGTATCGTCACGCTGATAACAGTGGCATCGCCACTGGCCATGTTGGTGGCGTACTCGAAACAGCGCAACAGGGCACACAGGACTCGCATGGAGGCCCAATCATTGGTGGTGAAGTGGTGCTGTTTCGCAGTGCGACTGACGCCGTGCGTGCTGCAGCTGAAACTCCACTATGGCCTGCTGCTGCTCGCACAGTCTCTCCAGCATGTGCAAGGTGGAGTCCACCGTGGCACGCATATTAGGCGGTGAGCGGGAAGGCCGAAGTTCCGCTGTAGCGCTGACAGGCGAGCAGCGGCAGGATGTGAACGCCGGAAGCGCGCACAGACGGCCCGCACTTTATGCAGCAGCTCTGACATGTCTGGGTAGTTGTGAATGAACTTTTGCACCACCAAATTCAGCACATGCGCCAGGCAAAGAATGTGCGTCAAACCGGCTAGTCCCAGAGCTGCCACGAGATTTCGCCCATTATCGCACACCACCAGGCCGGGCTTGAGGCCCACCGGCAGCAACCACTGGTCGGTCTGTTGTTCAATACCCCGCCACAACTCCTGCGCGGTGTGGGGCCTGTCCCCAAACATATGAGTTTCAGAATGGCCTGCTGACGTTTACCCCGGGCTGTGCTGAAGTTGGTGGTGAAGGTGTGTGGCTGACTGGATGAGCTGGTGGAAGCAGAGGAGGAGGAGGAGGAAGCCGAGTAGGAGGAGGAGGCTACAGGAGGCAAAGAATGATGCCCTGTGATCCTTGGCGGTGGAAGGACGTGCGCCAAGGAACTCTCCGCCTGGGGCCCAGCCGCCACAACATTTACCCAGTGTGCAGTTAGGGAGATATAGCGTCCCTGGCCGTGCTTACTGGTCCACGTATCTGTGGTTAGGTGGACCTTGCCACAAATGGCGTTGCGCAGTGCACACTTGATTTTATCAGACACTTGCATGTGCAGGGAAGGCACGGCTGTCTTGGAGAAGTAGTGGCGGCTGGGAACCACATACTGGGGGACAGCCATGGCCATCAGCTGTTTGAAGCTGTCTGTGTCCACTCAGCCGGAATGACAGCATTTCAAAGGCTAGTAGTTTAGAAATGCTGGCATTCAGGCCAAGGGCTCCAGGGTGACTAGGTGGGAATTTGCGCTTCCTCTCAAAGGTTTGAGAGATGGAGAGCTGAACGCTGCTGTGTAAAATAGTGGAGACGCTAGGTGACGGTGGCGGTGGTGGTGGTGGTGTCGGTGGCACATCCTCTGTTTGCTGCTCGGCAGGTGGCAACATTCCTCTCGAGGCGGAAGCCGAGGCAGCAGCGGTAGAGGGAGCAGGGGGAGCCTGAGCGAGTTCCTTGTTTTTAAGGTGTGTACTCCACTGCAGTTCATGCTTTGCATGTAGATGCCTGATCATGCAGGTGGTGCTCAGGTTAAGAACGTTAATGCCTCGCCTCAGGGTCTGATGGCACAGCGTGCAAACCACTCTGGTCTTGTCCTCAGCACATTGTTTGAAGAAGTGCCATGCCAGGGAACTCCTTGAAGATGCCTTTGGGGTGCTGGGTCCCTGTTGGCGCTGGCCAATAGCAGGCGAACTCTCTGGACGGCGGCTGTTCTGCTTTTGCCCCCTGCTCCTCTTTGGCTTCGCTGTTGTCTCGGTCTCACCACTGCCTCTTCCTCTGAACTATTTAAGTCAGCGGCACGACCTTCAGTCCATGTGGGGTCTAAGACCTCATCGTCCTCTGCATCGTCTTCCACCCAGTCTTCCTCCCTGACCTCCTCCTGTTCAGTCTGCACACTGCAATAAGACGCGGCAGTGGGCACCAGTGTTTCGTCATCATCAGAGACTCGGTCACTCTGCTGTGGTGGTATTCCCATGTCCTCATCATCTGGATACATAAGTGGTTGTGCGTCAGTGCATGGAATGTCTTCCACCGCTGGGGAAGGGCTAGGTGGACGCCCTGAAAACCGTGGGAGCAGAGTCTTCAAACAGAATAAGAGACTGCTGCATAACTTGAGGCTCAGCCAGTTTCCCTGATATGCATGGGGGTGATGTGACAGACTGATGGGCTTGGTTTTCAGGTGCCACCTGTGCGCTTCCGCAGAAGACTGGGCGGAAGACAATGTGGTGAACGTGCTGGAAGCACTGTCGGCCACCCAATCGACTAATGCCTGTACCTGCTCAGGCCTTACCATCCTCATAACGGCATTGGGCCCCACCAAATATCGCTGTAAATTCTGCCGGCTACTTGAGGGAGTTGGTTCACTACTTTGTGCGCCTGAGGCCGAACGGCCAAGTCCTCTGCCAGCTTTGTTGTTGGTCCCTGACTGGATTTGCACCTTATAACTATACAGTGTGCTGTTCCCTATTTTCTTTTCTATATATTCTATTTTTCTATTCTATATAAATACGTATATAGCTGCATTTTTGGAAAGTCTTTCCAGATTCGCAATGATAAAATTAATCGGATCATAAATAAAATGTATAAAAAAAAGTCAAAAAAGTATAATAAAATCATGGTTGCAAAGTATATATTGAGTCTATATTGTCATCTTGTTGTAAATTGTTGTTTATAGTATTTGTTATTTATAGTAGTGGATTTAATACTTATTATAATATGTGCATAAATAAATAAATATATATATATATATATATATATGTATATATATACACATTTATATATATATACCTATACACGCCACATACTGTTTGTAGATGTGATGTTGGTAGTATACAGGAGCGTGTCAGATTGCTGATGCCTGATGTAGCGAAGTGTTGTATCAGGTTTTAGGATGGTATGATGATGAACTGAGGTTATATATAGGTGTATAAGAGGACTGGTGGAATTATATGGATGGTGACTGGCAATATAAAAACTGAAAAACGGAGGGAGTACATGACATTGGTGATATATAAACAGAATTGTGAAGGTATGAATGAATGGGGACTGATATTTTGAGTGGCTGAAGATGATAATAGATAAATAAGGAATAATAGATGCTAAATAATAAATAAAGGAAATTGGTGATATGTAAAGATGTATGATGTATGGGGGGGGGGGGGGCGGGGGAGATGGCAGTAGGAAAGGAAGTGAAAGGGGCCCAGTGAAAGGGATGGAAGTGGCTGATGATACGGATTTGAAGGAATGAAGGGAATATATATAATTGGTGATTTGGTGATAGAAGGGAGGTGGTCAAATTTGAATGGATGAAGGAGTGATGAGATGGAAGTAAATGTTTACTGATGATTAGTATGAGAGGGAAGATGTGGTGATTTATTAATTTCTAGATAGGATAAATTGGCAAATTTTGGTAGACAGTGGTTTTGCTGCATGGGTAGTACTGGACGATGATGGTCTGACAAGATGTGATAGCTGTTAGAAGCAGTTACTTTCAAATGAATAGTTAAGGCCGTATGGTTCTATGGTCTGTAGTAGAGATGAGCGAACACCTGGATGTTCGGGTTCGAGAGGTTCGGCCGAACTTCCGGAAAATGTCCGGGTTCGTGATCGAACTCAACCCGAACTTCATCCCGAACCCCATAGAAGTCAATGGGGACCCGAACTTTTGGGCACTAAAAAGGCTGTAAAATAGCTCCAGGAAAGGGCTAGAGGGCTGCAAAAGGCAGCAAAATGTAGAGTAAATCCCCTGCAAACAAATGTAGATAGGAAATGAATTAAAATAAAATAAAATAAATAAAAATTAACCAATATCAATTGGAGAGAGGTCCCACAGCAAGGAATCATGCGTCATATCACCCACCACTGGAGAAGGCCACTCTCATTTATTTCGGACCAGCACCCAGACAGAGGATACAGGTCCCACAGCAAGGAATCATGCGTCATATCAACCACCACCGGAGAAGGCCACTCTCATTTATTTAGGACCAGCACCCAGACAGAGGAGAGAGGTCCCACAGCAAGGAATCATGCCTCATATCAACCACCACCGGAGAAGGCCACTCTCAGTTATTTTGGACCAGCACCCAGACAGAGGATACAGGTCCCACAGCAAGGAATCATGCGTCATATCAGCCACCACCGGAGAAGGCCACTCTCATTTATTTTGGACCAGCACCCAGACAGAGGAGAGAGGTCCCACATCAAGGAATCATGCGTCATATCAACCCCACCGGAGAAGGCCACTCTCATTTATTTTGGACCAGCACCCAGACAGAGGATACAGGTCCCACAGCAAGGAATCATGCGTCATATCAACCACCACCGGAGAAGGCCACTCTCATTTATTTTGGACCAGCACCCAGACAGAGGAGAGGTCCCACATCAAGGAATCATCGTCATATCAACCACCACCGGAGAAGGCCACTCTCATTTATTTTGGACCAGCACCCAGACAGAGGATACAGGTCCCACAGCAAGGAATCATGCGTCATATCAACCACCACCGGAGAAGGCCACTCTCATTTATTTTGGACCAGCACCCAGACAGAGGAGAGAGGTCCCACATCAAGGAATCATGCGTCATATCAACCACCACCGGAGAAGGCCACTCTCATTTATTTTGGACCAGCATCCAGACAGAGGATACAGGTCCCACAGCAAGGAATCATGCGTCATATCAACCACCACCGGAGAAGGCCACTCTCATGTATTTTGGACCAGCACCCAGACAGAGGAGAGGTCCCACACCAAGGAATCATGCGTCATATCAACCACCACCGGAGAAGGCCACTCTCATTTATTTTGGACCAGCACCCAGACAGAGGATACAGGTCCCACAGCAAGGAATCATGCGTCATATCAACCACCACCGGAGAAGGCCACTCTCATTTATTTTGGACCAGCACCCAGACAGAGGATAGAGGTCCCACATCAAGGAATCATGCGTCATATCAACCACCACCGGAGAAGGCCACTCTCATTTATTTTGGACCAGCACCCAGACAGAGGATACAGGTCCCACAGCAAGGAATCATGCGTCATATCAACCACCACCGGAGAAGGCCACTCTCATTTATTTTGGACCAGCACCCAGACAGAGGAGAAGGTCCCACAGCAAGGAATCATGCCTCATATCAACCACCACCGGAGAAGGCCACTCTCATTTATTTTGGACCAGCACCCAGACAGAGGATACAGGTCCCACAGCAAGGAATCATGCGTCATATCAACCACCACCGGAGAAGGCCACTCTCATTTATTTTGGACCAGCACCCAGACAGAGGATACAGGTCCCACAGCAAGGAATCATGCGTCATATCAACCACCACCGGAGAAGGCCACTCTCATTTATTTTGGACCAGCACCCAGACAGAGGATACAGGTCCCACAGCAAGGAATCATGCCTCATATCAACCACCACCGGAGAAGGCCACTCTCATGTATTTTGGACCAGCACCCAGACAGAGGATACAGGTCCCACAGCAAGGAATCATGCCTCATATCAACCACCACCGGAGAAGGCCACTCTCATGTATTTTGGACCAGCACCCAGACAGAGGATACAGGTCCCACAGCAAGGAATCATGCGTCATATCAACCACCACCGGAGAAGGCCACTCTCATTTATTTTGGACCAGCACCCAGACAGAGGAGAGAGGTTTTCACAGCAGAGAATCAGGCATTTAGATCACCCACCACAGGAGTAGGCCATCATTTAATGGGACCCCGGCAACCATGTCAGATGGCACAAACATCAGTTTCACATCACCCAGCACAGGAGAAGGCCACTTTGAGAGACTTTGACCCCTGCACCCAGACGGAGGAGAGAGGTTTCACAGCAGAGAATCAGGCATTTAGATCACCCACCACAGGAGTAGGCCATCATTTAATGGGACCCCGGCAACCATGTCAGATGGCACAAACATCAGTTTCACATCACCCAGCACAAGAGAAGGCCACTTTAAGAGACTTTGACCCCTGCACCCAGACGGAGGAGAGAGGTTTCACAGCACATATTAAGGCCTCATATCACCCACCACAGGAGTAGGCCACCATTTAGTTAATTTGACCCCTGCACCCATGTCAGATGGTACAAGCATCAGTTTTACATCACCCAGCACAAGAGAAGGCGACTTTGAGAGACTTTGACCCCTGCACCCAGACGGAGGAGAGAGGTTTCACAGCAGAGAATCAGGCATTTAGATCACCCACCACAGGAGTAGGCCACCATTTAATGGGACCCCGGCAACCATGTCAGATGGCACAAGCATCAGTTTCACATCACCCAGCACAAGAGAAGGCGACTTTGAGAGACTTTGACCCCTGCACCCAGACGGAGGAGAGAGGTCCCACAGCAGAGATTCAGGCATTTATATCAGCCAGCACAGGAGAAGGCCGCTTTCAGTGACTTAGGCCTTAGCACCGACACAGAGGAGACAGGTCAGATAGCACAAGCATCAGTTTCACATCAACCACCACAGGAGAAGGGCACTTTTAGAGACTTTGACCCCTGCAGCCACACGGAGGAGAGAGGTCCCACAGCAGAGATTCAGGCATTTATATCAGCCAGCACAGGAGAAGGCCGCTTTCAGTGACTTAGGCCTTAGCACCGACACAGAGGAGACAGGTCAGATAGCACAAGCATCAGTTTTACATCAACCACCACAGGAGTAGGCCACCTTTTGTTTCTTTGACCCCTGCACCCAGAAAGAGGAGAGAGGTCCCACAGCAGAGATTCAGGCATTTATATCAGCCACCACAGGAGAAGGCCGCTTTCAGTGACTTTGGCCCCCTGCACCCACACAAAGGAGACATGTCAGACAGCACAAGTATAACATTCATATCACCCAGCACAGGAGAAGGACACTTTCATGTACTTTGGCCCGGCACCCAGACAGACGGAAGGTTCATTCAACTCTGGGTTGCACCCCAAGATCCTACTTAATTTCAAAAATTGATTTTTCAATGAAGAAGTGGCCAGGAGTACAAGACAACATGGTTTAAGGCAGTTATTAAGGACTACTCTGCACAAGGGAGGGTCAGGTCTTGTGGGATCCATGCCTGGTTCATTTTTATAAGCGTCAGCTTGTCCACGTTGGCTGCGGACAGGCGGCTGCGTTTGTCAGTAATGGCGCCCCCTGCCGTGCTGAATACACGTTCAGATAAACGCTGGCCGCCGGGCAGGCTAGCACCTCAAGGCATAACATGCTAATTCTGGCCACGTGGACAATTTGGAAACCCAGAAGTTGAATGGGGCCGAACCATCCGTCAGTACGTGGAGTTGTGTGCAGGCGTGCTGTTCAACCATGTTAGTGAAATGTTGCCTCCTGCTAACACGTTCCGTATCAGGTGGTGGGGCAGTTAGCTGTGGCGTGGAGACAAAACTTTTCCACATTTCTGCCATGCTAACCCTGCCCTCAGAGGAGCTGGCCGTGACACTGCTGCGTGGGCGACCTCTAGCTCCTCCTCTGCCTTGGCCTTGGCCTTCCACCTGTTCCCCTGTGACAGTTGGGAATGCTCTCAGGAGCGCGTCTACCAGTGTGCGCTTGTACTCGCGCATCTTCCTATCACGCTCCAGTGCAGGAAGTAAAGTGGGCACATTGTCTTTGTACCGTGGATCCAGCAGGGTGGCCACCCAGTAGTCAGCACACGTTAAAATGTGGGCAACTCTGCTGTCGTTGCGCAGGCACTGCAGCATGTAATCGCTCATGTGTGCAAGGCTCCCCAGAGGTAAGGACAAGCTGTCCTCTGTGGGAGGCGTATCGTCATCATCCTCTGTATCCCCCAGCCACGCACCAGGGATGTGCCTGCGCTGTGCTGGGTGCCACCCGCTGTGAACCTGCTTCATCCTCATCCTCCTCCACCTCCTCCTCATCCTCCTCGTCCTCCAGTAGTGGTCCCTGGCTGGCCACATTTGTACCTGCCCTCTGCTGTTGCAAAAAACCTCCCTCTGAGCCACTTCTAACAGACTGGCCTGAAAGTGCTAAAAACGACCCGTCATCCTCCTCCTCCTCCTCCTGGCCCTGGCCCACCTCCTCTTCCATCATTGCCCTAAGCGTTTTCTCAAGGAGACATAGAATTGGTATCGTCACGCTGATAACAGTGGCATCGCCACTGGCCATGTTGGTGGCGTACTCGAAACAGCGCAACAGGGCACACAGGACTCGCATGGAGGCCCAATCATTGGTGGTGAAGTGGTGCTGTTTCGCAGTGCGACTGACGCGTGCGTGCTGCAGCTGAAACTCCACTATGGCCTGCTGCTGCTCGCACAGTCTCTCCAGCATGTGCAAGGTGGGCACGTCGCATATTAGGCGGTGAGCGGGAAGGCCGAAGTTCCGCTGTAGCGCTGACAGACGAGCAGCGGCAGGATGTGAACGCCGGAAGCGCGCACAGACGGCCCGCACTTTATGCAGCAGCTCTGACATGTCTGGGTAGTTGTGAATGAACTTTTGCACCACCAAATTCAGCACATGCGCCAGGCAAAGAATGTGCGTCAAACCGGCTAGTCCCAGAGCTGCCACGAGATTTCGCCCATTATCGCACACCACCAGGCCGGGCTTGAGGCCCACCGGCAGCAACCACTGGTCGGTCTGTTGTTCAATACCCCGCCACAACTCCTGCGCGGTGTGGGGCCTGTCCCCCAAACATATGAGTTTCAGAATGGCCTGCTGACGTTTACCCCGGGCTGTGCTGAAGTTGGTGGTGAAGGTGTGTGGCTGACTGGATGAGCTGGTGGAAGCAGAGGAGGAGGAGGAGGAAGCCGAGTAGGAGGAGGAGGCTACAGGAGGCAAAGAATGATGCCCTGTGATCCTTGGCGGTGGAAGGGCGTGTGCCAAGGAACTCTCCGCCTGGGGCCCAGCCGCCACAACATTTACCCAGTGTGCAGTTAGGGAGATATAGCGTCCCTGGCCGTGCTTACTGGTCCACGTATCTGTGGTTAGGTGGACCTTGCCACAAATGGCGTTGCGCAGTGCACACTTGATTTTATCAGACACTTGCATGTGCAGGGAAGGCACGGCTGTCTTGGAGAAGTAGTGGCGGCTGGGAACCACATACTGGGGGACAGCCATGGCCATCAGCTGTTTGAAGCTGTCTGTGTCCACCAGTCGGAATGACAGCATTTCAAAGGCTAGTAGTTTAGAAATGCTGGCATTCAGGCCAAGGGCTCCAGGGTGACTAGGTGGGAATTTGCGCTTCCTCTCAAAGGTTTGAGAGATGGAGAGCTGAACGCTGCTGTGTAAAATAGTGGAGACGCTAGGTGACGGTGGCGGTGGTGGTGGTGGTGTCGGTGGCACATCCTCTGTTTGCTGCTCGGCAGGTGGCAACATTCCTCTCGAGGCGGAAGCCGAGGCAGCAGCGGTAGAGGGAGCAGGGGGAGCCTGAACGAGTTCCTTGTTTTTAAGGTGTGTACTCCACTGCAGTTCATGCTTTGCATGTAGATGCCTGATCATGCAGGTGGTGCTCAGGTTAAGAACGTTAATGCCTCGCCTCAGGGTCTGATGGCACAGCGTGCAAACCACTCTGGTCTTGTCCTCAGCACATTGTTTGAAGAAGTGCCATGCCAGGGAACTCCTTGAAGATTCCTTTGGGGTGCTGGGTCCCTGTTGGCTCTGGCCAATAGCAGGCGAACTCTCTGGACGGCGGCTGTTCTGCTTTTGCCCCCTGCTCCCTCTTTGGCTTCGCTGTTGTCTCGGTCTCACCACTGCCTCTTCCTCTGAACTATTTAAGTCAGCGGCACGACCTTCAGTCCATGTGGGGTCTAAGACCTCATCGTCCTCTGCATCGTCTTCCACCCAGTCTTCCTCCCTGACCTCCTCCTGTTCAGTCTGCACACTGCAATAAGACGCGGCAGTGGGCACCAGTGTTTCGTCATCATCAGAGACTCGGTCACTCTGCTGTGGTGGTATTCCCATGTCCTCATCATCTGGATACATAAGTGGTTGTGCGTCAGTGCATGGAATGTCTTCCACCGCTGGGGAAGGGCTAGGTGGACGCCCCTGGAAAACCGTGGGAGCAGAGTCTTCAAACAGAATAAGAGACTGCTGCATAACTTGAGGCTCAGCCAGTTTCCCTGATATGCATGGGGTTGATGTGACAGACTGATGGGCTTGGTTTTCATGTGCCACCTGTGCGCTTTCCGCAGAAGACTGGGCGGAAGACAATGTGGTGAACGTGCTGGAAGCACTGTCGGCCACCCAATCGACTAATTACTGTACCTGCTCAGGCCTTACCATCCTCATAACGGCATTGGGCCCCACCAAATATCGCTGTAAATTCTGCCGGCAACTTGAGGGAGTTGGTTCACTACTTTGTGCGCCTGAGGCCGAACGGCCAAGTCCTCTGCCAGCAACAGAGGCTCCACGGACACCAACACGATCGCGTCCTCGTCCTTTAATAGAATGTTTCCTCATTGTTGCGATTCAACTCGCACCACAATAAAATATATTATTTTTTAGCCCCAAAATTCCCACACTGGAAGATATAATTCCTTTTTCCGGTATTAATTACAAGAAGACTGCTGCAAATTGGACACCAGAATTTTTAATATGCTAGTTTTGGTACATAGATTCCCACACGGGGAGATATAATTCCTTTTACAGGAGTAAAACGTGAGGCCTACTGTTTCTGGTCTAACAAACACCAGATTGATTAAATTGGCCTTTTTTTCACCAAAATTACAACACTGGACAATAATGCCTTTTGGCGGTATTAATTACAAGAACACTGCTGCTAATTGGACACCAGAATTTTTATAATGCTAGTTTGTGTACATAAATTCCCACACTGGAAGATATAATTCCTTTTTCCGGTATTAATTACAAGAAAACTGCTGCAAATTGGACACCAGAATTTTTAAAATGCTAGTTTTGGTACATAGATTCCCACACGGGAGATATCATTCCTTTTACATGAGTGAAAACGTGAGGCCTACTGTTTCTGGTCTAACAAACACCAGATTGATTAAATTAGCCTTTTTTCACCAAAATTACAACACTGGACAATAATGCCTTTTGGCGGTATTAATTACAAGAACACTGCTGCTAATTGGACACCAGAATTTTTATAATGCTAGTTTGTGTACATAAATTCCCACACTGGAAGATATAATTCCTTTTTCCGGTATTAATTACAAGAAAACTGCTGCAAATTGGACACCAGAATTTTTAAAATGCTAGTTTTGGTACATAGATTCCACACGGGAGATATAATTCCTTTTACAGGAGTAAAAACGTGAGGCCTAGTGTTTCTGGTCTAACAAACACCAGATTGATTAAATTGGCCTTTTTTTCACCAAAATTACAACACTCGACAATAATGCCTTTTGGCGGTATTAATTACAAGAACACTGCTGCTAATTGGACACCAGAATTTTTATAATGCTAGTTTGTGTACATAAATTCCCACACTGGAAGATATAATTCCTTTTTCCGGTATTAATTACAAGAAAACTGCTGCAAATTGGACACCAGAATTTTTAAAATGCTAGTTTTGGTACATAGATTCCACACGGGGAGATATAATTCCTTTTTACAGGAGTAAAAACGTGAGGCCTAGTGTTTCTGGTCTAACAAACACCAGATTGATTAAATTGGCCTTTTTTTCACCAAAATTACAACACTGGACGATATAATGCCTTTTGGCGGTATTATTTACAAGAAAACTGCTGCAAATTGGACATCTGAATTTTTAAAATGCTAGTTTTGGTACATAGTTCCCACACGGGGAGATATAATTCCTTTTTACAGGAGTAAAAACGTGAGGCCTAGTGTTTCTGGTCTAACAAACACCAGATTAATTAAATTGGCCTTTTTTTCACCAAAATTACAACACTGGACGATATAATGCATTTTGGTGGTATTATTTACAAGAAAACTGCTGCAAATTGGACATCTGAATTTTTAAAATGCTAGTTTTGGTACATAGGTTCCCACACGGGGAGATATAATTTCTTTTTACAGGAGTGAAAACGTGAGGCCTACTGTTTCTGGTCTAACAAACACCAGATTGATTAAATTGGCCTTTTTTTCACCAAAATTACAACACTGGACGATATAATGCCTTTTGGCTGTATTAATTACAAGAGGACTGCTGGTATTTCAGAACACCGGAATTTTTAAAATGCTAGTTTTGCTAGATAAATTTCCAACACTGGGAAAAATATTGCCTAAGCCTTTTTACAGTATTAATTACAACAGGAGTGCTTCTTCTGGTCTAACACCAGAATAATTTTATTATTACAGTGAAAGCTTTTTCTAATTTATATTTCTGGCACATAAAAAAAAATATTTCTGGCTGACAGTATTGGACAAAGTAGTGGCACTGGCTAGCCTAGCTGGAACAGCACATTCATGGGATTTGCTATCCAAGTGGGTTACTTTCAGTTTCACCACTGATATATTAAATATCTTTGCAGTTAGTATGGGTGACACAAGCACAGCCAAACCCCTGATGTAGTATATCTATGAAAAAATCGACTATTACATGAGATTAATAGACGTTGTGGCAGCTTTTGCTGTAGCACCACAAGTCCCAAAATGGCCGCCCAGTAACATGTGCCAGAAAACAGTCTGCCAGCCAGAAAAAAAATAGACTTTGACTGAGCAGCTGAATCGCTGTTGTTCTGATTCACAGGTGTAGATTTTTCACTTCTTTGGAGCTTTGGTTTAGACTCTGTGGCAGCAAGTGCTGGAGCACCACAAGTCCCAAAATGGCCACCGCCGGTCAGCCCAGTTACATGTGCCAGTAAAAATCGCTCTGGCCAGTCTCAACAAAATAGTGACTTTCAGTGAACAGCTCAGCTGAGTTGTTCTGATGCACAGGTGTAGAAAGGTAGATCATTCAATCACTTCTTTATCCCTGCCTATCTCGCCCTCACAGAAGCTGCATCCTCTCCCTACACTAGTAAGAGCAGTGTGACGTGCGGCGCTACGTGACTCCAGCTTAAATAGAGGCTGGGTCACATGCTGTAGGGCAAGAAGTAAAACGCTAGCTGATTGGCTGCTATGCAGCCCTTCAGAAAGCGGGAAGAAATCGACGAACACCGGATCCGAACCCGAACTTTTTTGAAAATGTCCGTATTCGGGTCCGTGTGACGGACACCCCAAAATTCGGTACGGACCCGAACGATTTTCGAACTGTTTGCTCAACACTAGTCTGTAGC